>OX438609.1:2576285-3889834 GCA_949316135.1 Choreutis nemorana
CTCCACTTTTCGCGTAGAGCTCGATGTAAATCTTTGGAAAACTAGAACTTTTTAACTTTTTTAATCAAATACAATTTTATCGATTCATAATTTTCTTACAACACCAAACTTTGCGAAAATATTTCAGTGATATGAAATCCGTTTAATGCTAAGTATTCACCGTGACTAAAAGATAGTTGCAATGCCCTTGTCATAACACAAACGTTACCAGTAATGTTGCTTTTCAATCCCCTTTCCCCCCCTGTATTTTTTAACCCACGAGTCGAACTCTAAGGGAACAAAATAATTGCAGCTCAACGTACAGCAGTCATTTTTTTGGAACGGTTTCTATTGGTATCAACTTAAGAAGGACCCGCATGTTGATCAATGGGCATATACAGACGATTTTTAGAGCTTGTATTTCTTTTGGTGTTCTTCATGGATTTTAGTCAAACTTATCCGGTTCCAACGATAAACCTTTATATGTTGGCTAACAACTTATTCGCAAGAACACAACAATATTTCCTTCCAAATGGAGTAACATACGGGATATTGTACGCGCAAAAGTGATTGCGCGTAGAAATAACTTTCATTTTAGTGAGTAGTTGGAGATCCTTGTTGACTCAGTAATTGTCAGACTTCCAGGCCAAGGATACCGTCAGAGACATATCCGAAACGATTTCTGTAAATGGAAATACCATTCGGCTTACACACTTTACTGAATCACTTGTAAAGATAAGGAAAATTTCGAAACATTTTGCTTTCTGGGACATAAAAAAATTGTCGCTCTCTTGTAAAAGATACAAGTATTTTGTGCAATATCAAAAAAATACATGTATTTTTTTAATATTCATAAAGGATCTTAACATAGAAGAAACGCAATAGCTCTAAATTGGATAAACTAAACAAACCCGATGTCTACCAGATATCATCATATTTTATTATCACAATTTCTAATACCATCAATATTCCCGTGCTCCAAATATGGTGAAATTCTAATATTTAAATCTGAATTCAGATTGTGTTACTTATACGATACGTTTATCCGTTTCTTTGTAAGAAGAACATAAAATATGTAGCGGTCGTAAAATAAGATGAGCTTGAACTAATGCATAGCTAATAATAGTAATATTAATAATAATATTATATTATGAATGCAATATGTAAATTAGTTACGGTGAAAAGGAGGTTAGCAGCGCAGTTGTTGAAAGCGAAAGTCTACATGTCAGATGTGTAAAAATTAAATTACTTTTAATCAGTTAAACTCACACATCTATCCAGTATGTTTTAATCAAATAAATCATGTAACTAAGAAGAACATTATTTCCGAATAATATCAAATTAGTAGGTATAACGGTAAATATTTATTTTATTGAAACAATAACACAGTCAATACAATAATATCATGATTGTTATGTTCAATAAAAACCAAGCAAGTTATTACTTTTATTCTATTCCTTTAACTAATAGCAACTGATTTATTTATTGTGCGAAAGCGTAAATAATTAAATACTAACCATGAAGATGCAAAATAAAGACAAAATTTTTCAAGTTTTGTTTTAGTAATTAGCTGTATTATTAATTTTTATGGACTCCACCAAATAAACAGAAAGGTTCCTTATCTCGCCACTTAACTAAATGACTAACAAAACCAGATAATTATACAAAGAGATAGCAAAGCCATCATTTAATTAATTTAGGTCAGAATTTATGAGGCCACTCTCAAAAGTAAGAATTTAGCGAATCAGTAAATTATTTGCATTATGAATAATTTAAAACCGAAATTAATTAATCCACTAATGACGTTATAAAACCCAAAACTTGGGCCTCGTATAATTAGTTCCCTCAGAGATTGGTATAAAAATTACGCTAATGGCGACCAATTAATTCGACGGCCAGAAAAGTTTGGTTTTTATCAAACATGCCGATGTTCGGTATGCCAAAATATAGTTTAATTATACCGGTAGAATACCTTTATGGATTTTTTTTTTAATTTTAGCATGTTATCCTGATGCGGTTATCTTTCGACTGCGATATTAATCAATATAAGTCATATTTATTCTTAAAACTTATTTTTATTAATTAAACTCACTCACTATCATTAATAAAATTAAATTAAAATCGATTTAACTTTTTCAAATTCCAATTTCTTTATTTCGTGAACAAGAAATTAGATAATGCATTTCAATTAAAAACTCATTTTTTGCTTGAGTTTAAACAAACAAACCTATGTCTGTATTTAGGTCAAGCCCATAGTATATAAACGGTGAAATAAACATGTTCTAGTCATTAAATAGCTAAAGGAGATAGCTCCTTAGTTACCAGTTTGAAGGATTCGTATTATAAAACCGGTCCTAACTCACACTAGGGCATATACTTGTACCTAGTCACTCGTAGATGGGGCTCATGTTACTTTGGACATAATTACGAACATATAAAACGCTCTTCTATGTCAGTCTGTTAATCCGCTTATACGATTTATATGCTTACTTTTGAGATATGGAACACATTATTTGTTACTTTTTTGAATTTCAATGGAAATTATAGGCACGAGCGATCATTACTAAGCTTGTGTCTTCTAAAAACCTTTGTATAAGCCGTTTCTTTTCAATTTATAGTAACTTTACTAAAGGGAATTCTCCAAGTAACAGGGAGTCATAATTAAACATACTTGCTTTTAGATTTTACGAGAAAGTTCTGGTGTTGTCTGAATATGAAAAATATTGAGCAGAGCTTAGACGGGTCATAAAGATACGCTACTTAAACAGTATTCTACATGTATCGAGTCGGGGAAAATCATGTTTAGTCATACAACAGTTTTGACCAGTATATCTTGACCGAAGGCCGTACCGAAGCTTAATTAACACTGGACTTTTGTATGTAATGCACGGATAAACAGTTTATTTAAAGCTCTAGACCTCCAAGTAAGACCTAGGAATTATAATTCATAACTGAAACGCGGAACTGAGATGTTAATTCCAGATGTCCCTCATTACTCAAGGGCTTTTAGAATTAAACGCGCCCCGTCATTTTGTAATACTTTAATGTTAGGTTTAATTAGGGCTTGCGGTGATAGTGTTAAAGAATAAATAAAGAAAATTATTTAGAAAAATCATTAATTTTTACACAGTCTCGAAAAGGTTAGGTAATTAAAACCTTTTCAGAGAGTAAAAATATGTTTTAACCTATTACATTACATCCTCGACCTCGACGACCTCGGTGGCGCAGTGGTGAAAACAGCCGACTGCTACGCTAGAGGTTCCGGGTTCGAATCCCGGCGGCGGCGGGACTTTGTGTTATTTGTAAAAACGCATTGTTTCGCTCACCGGTCTTGGATGTTGTATTCTTATTTATTTAGTATATACCATATCGTTGCTTAGCACCTACGTTATAAGTTCTTACGATACTTACTTGCAGGGCTGAGTCAATGTGTGTGTCGTGATGTAGTTATTATTATTATGTAAACAATTAGTATACAATAAAAAAATCGTGTCCGAGGAAATCAAACCCACGACCTACGACTTTTAAAGCAAATACCATTAGACTAAGGCATAACACAACTGAAGCCAAACTAATGTATTTCCATTTATCTAGAAGTTATTTTCATAATTTTCCCATTAATATAAGTATTGAAAGCTAGGACACATTGGTCGGCTAAGATCAGGGGTTATTGTTATTAATATTAACATCGATTTCCCCATCGATTACAATCGATTCTAATAATCGATACTATTACTAGCTACCAGTGATGCTACTAAGAATCGATATGAAGATAACGTTCTACTGTGTTAAGATTCACGATGAGTATGTTTTGTGTTTGAAAGTATATTCGCTTATCCAGTTTTATTTGTAAGAGTTATAAAAATTAACATCAAGAAAGCTATTATATTCCATTACTGTTATTAAATATGATGATAAATTTCATAGTTAGACATTGTTAGGTAGGCTATGTCTTTCATTTCAATTAGATACCTACGTTATGTAATTGTTGTAATATATTTACAATGTTATTAAAGAAAATGTTTTTAAAAGCAATATTTTACAAAATTTTGAATACATTTAATATGAGTAAAGCGTTACGCAATAGTTTCGAGAGTTTTTTTTTTTTCTTAACTAAACTATTTTATAAGTGAGTAAATAAGTATTACAAAGTAATAGAATTCGTCAATACTCATTTACAGAAGCGCGAAAAATCGTAAACAAATAGAATTTCAGTCGTTAAGTAAAAGTACAAATATTGACAACATTCGTATTTACATAACAGATAAATACTTTAACTGTCTTGTGACGGCATAGCTTTCTTACTTGAGATATAATATTACTTAGAAAGGAGGAAAAAGGATAGAAATATCGTATTTGGTAGCTTATTACTTTTAAAACTTATTCTTTACTAATACTCATTTCATTTACACGTAGTCTTCAGTTACTCAGAAAATATTCGATAACTGATATTTATATGAATACATAAAAATCAATACTAATTTACAATTAACTCGTCATAAAAACCATGTCTACTTTAAATTGTAGTTAATTGCTCTCATTACGTATAAATTTAACATAAATTATAATGTGACCGCGGCTGTACCGGCGACCACAGTTGAAAGTGAAAACGACCTTAAAACGTGTTTAAACAGACAAACACACAAACCGGCTACACAAAAACAAATATAAAACGCACGTCTCGTACTACAAAAACGACAACTGCCTAAAGAAAGTGGCCGATACCTCTTTTTTACTATTCTTAGCCTACCATTATTCCGACCGAGCGGCGAAATTGGTTCATAATGGTTGGACCAAAAACTGAATGCATTGAATAGACTTGAATTGAATTGAGAAGTGGAACAATCGTGGTGCAGGGCAGTGCTGATAAAAGAGACGAATTACGCGATCTCGTATTTGTTTTGTCGATGATGAGCGATCGAGCCGTGACCTAAACAGCAAATGGACTACACCGAACCATTCAACGCGACAAAGTATTTACTTAAACAAATTGTAAACTAACCTACATATTACCGACCTACCTGTAACAGGATGAAAAAAATGTTTTTTTTTATAAATTATGTAGAATCTAGCTAAATCAAATATTAACCGTTGTTTTATGATATGTATGGTTTAAAACAATGTAGTACATGAGCTTAGCTTATCCCAAGAACATGAATCATATCAAAATAGCTCATTTGACTGCACTTCACATTACACTAGCATGAAAATATTATTAGAAATATTACATATACGAGAATGCTTCAGAAGACAGATAAGTATTTAAAATGAAATGGGATAATATCCCATTGTAAGCTTACAAATATCATATACATTACTTATCCTAATCTCCAATATGATCTTTTTCCCTTATAATAAGTCATATTTTTTCCTTATAATAATAGCTTCTTCCGAACGGATATTAAAGTATGGAATTAGCAAAAAACATTTGCTATGGTACTTGTAATGTAGGCAAATATTCAAGTCACCGACGACACTTGCCAGTCACAGCTGTCAATAATGACTGTAGAAAAAACTGTATCAGCTAGACATTTTTGTCACGAGTCATTTTCAGGGCTGGCACCTTAATTCTAAAGTTAAAGTTTTCACTAAGTTGATAAAAGCGTTTATAATTTATTAATAAAATTTGAAAAAAATATCTAGTTACATATTCAAATTGAATTTTTTATTGTGAATAAATATCTTTTGTGAATAAAAAACCTTCTTAATTATTATTTAGTGTTCATCCTGAAGGATTTTTAAGTCACAAAAGTAATCGGAATAAAAAGTGAGCGAAACTGTCAAGTCAACCAGCTTATTTGAATAAAATTACCTAATTAAGTTAAATAAGTTTTTTAACTTTATAAGATCGTAGATTTATTACAGTGTCATGGCAGTGGATCAAGTAGCGGATCGTTTTTTGGAATTCAGTGGTGGCAACCCTAAGTATTGGCAGCAGACGGAATTAATTACCTCTTTGCTAATTCTCCTTGCGTTTCGAATTATCTAACGGGTGACAGTTATTCGTTACGAGTTGTTACGTACAACTTTTCCGAAAACACTTTCACAAAGTTTTTCGGCCGATTTCGTACGATCCATTAATTAACCTTCGCTTTTTGTTGAGATGAGAAATCTTTGGTAATTAGAGAGAATGGTTCTGTTACGTAAGCAAGCTTTTATTTCGGAGAAAGGCTTTGTTTTTAAATCAGGTGTCGTTTTGAAAAATAATCCGAGAAAATACTGCTTATTCACACAATATACCTTTCTCAGCTTAGATTTAAGCTAATTTTAGGAGACCATATCTAAAAATGAAGAACATCAGGGCTAGTTTGAGAGGTTAAAGGAAGGGCAAATATTATTATATTACATTCATTGTAACTAACTGAAATAAATGATTTAAATTAAATAATTGAGTTGCGTTAATTATAACAAACACTGATGCTTTCTCTTGCTTTTTTTAAACAACTGTCTGTATTAGTATTCAGCGTATACAAATGTAGGCTTAAGGTAAACGCAGATCATTGAAACAGAGCCGTGTCTCAGATAGAAAAAGACATAAATAATAAAATATATTTTCTTTTATAACAAGACTCTTACCATGATTAAGACATGGCTTCCTAATAGGTTTAAACATTACAAGCAACAGTAAAATTATAATAGCGAACAAAACTTAATACGGGCTTATGTTGGCACACGTTTTCACTTTTTACGACGGCTATTTAATATATATTAAATATATATAGTTATTACAGTGTTACGGAGTTACATGGCCGGTTACCAACTAACATAATTGCTTCAGTGTCATATACTATTATATTTAAGTATAAAATAATAATTGCAGAGCTTTCCTACTCTTAACAACATGCTTAAGTTAAGAGAGTCAAAGAGTATTATTTTTCAGTAAGGGCATGCTTTCATAGCAATCTATTACATATTAGTAAAATCAAATGTTTTCATTCAACCCCCAAATATTTACTTCGACGCAGTTGCGTATAAAAGGAAAAATAATCCCAAATGACTATAATATACATTATTTTCTCTTTACTACATACATAAGTAAAACCATAGAAAAACTTTTGGATTTACAAAAAATTTCGTCTGTCAGGTGACAGAAGGCGCATGGATAATTTCATCGTAATCAAAATAATACGTGAAGCAAAAACTTTGCGACCCTCGATACGAAAATTACGCGGACTACAAAATTTGTATCAGTTTATTTCGGGAATGATTTGAGATAACTATAATTTACAACATACAACATTAGAACTTCCTCGGTGGCGCAGTGGTGTAAACAGCCGACTGCTACGCTAGAGGTTCCGGGTTCGAATCCCGGCGGGCGCGGGACTTTGTGTTATTTGCAAGACGCATTGTTTCGCTTACCGGTCTTGGACGTTGTATTCTTATCTATTTAGTATATACCATAGCGTTGCTTAGTTCCTGTGACACAAGTTCTTACGATACTTACTACAGGGCTGAGTCAATGTGTGTGTCGTGATGTGGTTATTATTATTATTATTATTACATTTAAAATTACTTCCTTCTCTAACAAAAACAATTTTTTGTACAAAGGGGTACACAATTTTTGTTTCACTTATATACACACATGTATTATAATAATATACACACACACACAGCTAAAATTCGCGGAATAAAATGAAAAAAAAAAACAGTATTTGAAAAACCCCAGAAAACATTCGGTAAAATAATTTTCAGTATGCCTAGGCGATCAGAAGCACGAAGACGAGAAAGCCGTTATAATTTTTACCAAAAAATTACTAAATCATTTTTTTCATATTTCTTTTTTTCAGTAAATTATATGACATAAAAATCAAATTATTTATTGAAGTGAATTTTCTTTCTAATTAATTAATTTAAAAACAATAATGTTTTTTGCAAAGAAATTGACTTAACATTTTACTCCATAATTTTTTTCGGTCTGTGTATATATTGACAAGGTTACATGTCTACGCTAAACATTCTTTTAACATCTTTATTAATCTTAGAAAGTTCGTAACACGATAGCAGGTGTTTAGTTCGTAAAAACTTAAGGTATCTTTTCCAACTTTATAGATACTTGCTGAACAAATCACAAACTAAAAATCCACTTCAAGACTCAAAGTTTCGCTTGACTTTGTAATAAAATATTTTGTAACGATCCCAGTAACATTATTTGTTTTTAATTTTACACGCTAAGTTATAATCGCTTTTTAGTACATTAGCCTACAACACGTCTTTGAATGCATTAACTGAATATAACAAGGCATAAGTTAACTTGACATTACAGACTTACATAAAAGTAAGTAACGCATTCCTTTAAAAACGCGCCAAATCGCCAAATATTTTGTATTTATTTACGACTTCTGCACCAACGCTATCGAAATTAAGTATCAAAAAGAAAAATAAAGATTCGAACTCACACACAAAGGGTTCTAATAATACCGACATATAATATTTAACTAAAGAGGACATACAAACAGATAGGCATTCGCAGTTATAGCTAAGATTATGAAATTACCTTTTCAGATCAGAACGAATTAACCCTATTAATAAATGATAGCTAACAGGCTGTTACACACTGATCTCCTATCTGTTCCGTAATAGGGGGGCTGGCCTCCATTACTTGAAGTTCAAAGCCATTACCCACTTTAAGGGCCGTGTCGGTTAAATCAATGCAAGATTTTGTAATAACAACAATAATAACTACCACATTACACCAAACATTGACTCAGCCCTTTAAGATTGTATAATCTTGTTTCGCAACAAAATGGTATACATATTTTAACTATTATACAACTTTCAGGACCAGTGAGTGAAACAATGCTTGTAACAAATAACACTAAGTTTTGCCCCCGCCGGGATTCGAACCCGGAACCTCTTGTGTAGCAGCCAGCTGTTACACCGTAGCGCCAAATAGATTGAATTTCACATTCAAACTCAGGCCTTTGTCCCTATAGGGTAGGCAGAGACTACAATTCTCCAAACGCAACAACCCTAATATACTACAAATCACACACTTAATTCACTCAACAACATACACACATACTTCACATGTATGTTTCTCTATATACACACGACGACGGTAGCGAATATTTTTGTCCACAATTAAATATTTAAATATTTAGTGACGACTTGAAGTTTCATTCAAACTCTACGATTCAAATAAAACGATATTTTTTTCAGCAGAAATTCTTTTTAGGGCTCGGGACCTACTCAAATGGTGTTCTCCTTAACTTTCATAAAAGAAGTAATCCTTTGATTTTATACAAATCTGTTTTTTACTAAAACAAAAAAATCCTGTGTCAAGAGTTCATATTAATCAACTAATACAGCTTTAGTATCAGAAAGACCAAAAGCTTTACCCTTCAAAAGCGCTGTTCTTTGAAGATACAAGCTTGTATCATAGGAATAGCTACAAAGCGGTCCCAACCAGTTTCCATATTATTTCTGCTCCAATAATCTGTCTCTCACTATCGGATTACCTTCATCTGGGTGTTAATAACTACCTACACCTGTTGCTATGGCAACTCTCTCGCGTACAAGCTACACGCTGGCCGTCCCGAAAGGGAAATTAATGTTTGTGTTTAAAATTATTTAGTTAAAAGGCTTGAAATATTTACAAGCTACGAAACGGGGTTTTCGTTTGCGGTTTTTTGGGAAAATTCACTCAGTTCAGTCCTACATTAAGTTGTCCACTGTCATCTTGTTATGTAAGGACTAGATATAGAACACAAACGCAGTAATCATCCTACTGGGGATAAATTTTTTGAGTTATTCCCAACCAATCATAGTGATGCGTTGCCACTTGGATTGGAAACATAAGTTGTCTTTCTAACCATAGTATCTGTTTCAACTAACTTAAAAACGACAAGTATTCACAACCCAACGATGTATTGCAACTATTTTAACCATTGAAAAAAAATCTTGAAGGATAATTCTTGCAACACTTCAAGATCTTCTTTTTAGATGAATAAAAAAGAAGAGCGGTTCGTCAGTCTAAAACTCGAAGACGGCTGGAGGAATTAGAATGATTCTTTTTTTACTTTTTTTGTAATGATACAGAGTAGGTTTAAATGGTAATAAAATAGGGAAAATGTTCCACATGTTGTGGTACGAAGTTCGCATGATTCATTAGTTTAAGTATATATACATATATATATATATATACTTACATATATTTCTTATGTATATATACTTATATATACATGTATAGGTCATAATGTTAGGTGCATTTGTTATAATGATCAGATCGATCCATGTTATTGGCTTATTAAATCAAATATTCTATTAAATGATTATATGTAAACTTTAAGAATTAACTTTTTAAAACATAGTAATTTCCGCTGACATGATGATGACCGTTTGAAGATGTGATTTAAGTTGAAAATGAATCAAAGGTGATAAATGAATGTTTTGAATATTAATCTGTTATTTGGTCTAGGCTTACGCTTACTAGTTATTTATTTATGATTAATAATTAAACGGGAATCCCCAATGACTTAATTATTACAAACATAACAAAACATGAAATTATTATTACTTTTCAAATACAAATAATATACAGCACAGCCAAACAACTACTATATCCCAACATAGTGTAAAACAAAGTCGCTTTCCGCCGTCTGTCCCTATGTATTCTTAGATCTTTAAACCTACCCAACAGATTTTAATGCAGTTTTTTATTGGATAGAGTGATTCAAGAGGAAGGTGTATGAAATCCGTGCAAAGCCGGGGCGGGTCGCTAGTGTAGTATATAATAGTACATACCGGGTACGCGGGCGGCATGCATGTGTCGTGCGCGGGCGCTCGCCGCGCATTACCGCTCCGTGCACTGTGATGTTACCTCCCTGCAAAAATATAATGCCTCTTATTAATAATTACTAGTTATTATTATATATATAAAAGACTGATTATTTTTACTTTTTTCGCTCTAAGACAGATGGTTTCTAATTTATAAAGCAGGAGAAACCCGAAGTTACGGTTACGTACGTAGGATATAGAACTGTTTAAAAAATGTGTTTGACCAGCACTGTGCATGCATTATACGAGAAAACCAAAGAGTCAAAACATCTGAAAATCATTTAATTTTAAAACATAATTTAACTAATCTAGTTTTATAGCACAAAAACGATTAACAATGAAATAAATAGAATTACCCATCCCTTCTATTAAAGGTTGTCAGTGACTCCAATAAATAGATACAATCGGCAAATTGCACTATTTATCAACTGGAATAAAATTGCAGTCGTATAGAGAAATATCTCTACATATTCAATAGTCATGGAAACCGTGTGAACGAGAAATTTTCATACATTCATCAATATTAAAGCCATCTTATTATCATAAGTCTTATTTATTCGTAGTATCGTCATATAATAGTATGTATAATATATACTTATAGGTATATAAAAGCTTGGACTCTGAACCAACTTATTTTAACAAGATAAATTAGTATCCTGTCTTTAGAAATGTAATTAAGATATTTTTTTCTTTGCTAAAAAGCATGTCGAAAGTATTTTAATAAATTCGTCAAGATTAAATAATTAATCACATAATAATAGTTTTAGAATTATAGTACAGCAATTAAAGATTAAAAAAATATTTATCTAAAATCGATGAAATAAAAGTTATCTTTAACAATACAAAGATTTCAAGATTCGCATATGTAATAAAAAAAACCAACACTAGATACGAATCAATCGAATCTTACCCGTTCTGATCGTTGCTCTTTCCTCAAATCCTCTTTGATTATGCAAATACATTTGTTGCCAACATTGTCAAACTGCAGGTGTTCCTCAATGAACCTCATGTTGTTTATTTTACGACGAATCCGACGCAAGAACGACCGGCCAAGTCACAAATTTTCATAATTAACAACATGAAATTTGACGGTTGGTGTCATTTTCTAATTTATATTAGTGAAAACGTAATAAAGTTGAACGAAATATGATAGTCGTGCTCTAAAAGATCGGGAACATTTGAATAAGTTTTCAAATAAGTTCCATCGTTAACCGAATGCTATTAATATTACTCTCGACTTACCTATTCTAGATCAACAATGCAAACTTTCATTTATCCGTAACTTATGGAAAGTTTAAGAATAAATATTACTCTAATATTGAGTAAGTAGACGCAAATCGTTTTAACTACAACTTAATTGTTTTGAATTACAATTATCTCAACCCATTATTCTTAACTAATAGAACTTATTTTTAAAATCGATTCGAATATTAAATATAAGATTTCTTGTGATATGAATACTTTGAAACAATAACTTTAGCCTTAAAATTTTTAAGAAAATCTCAAACTGACCTCAAAATCTAATTAAATTTCTCACCGTTTAGTGAAAGATGACTGAAATTCACTAAAATTTATCTGCAATGAAAAAACGAAGCTCAGTTCCCAACGTTTACTTAGTATTTTTATCCAAAACTCAATTTCAATACAAACGGTACCATGTGATCTGCGCCAGATCTACACAATGACCGTTTCAAAACGAGCAAAAACAGCCATTCATAAACATCATCTGAAATAATAAGCCATAAAAATAACGAGGATACAGCACACAGGCAGACAGACAATCGCTTTTTTAAACTAGAAACTTCTAAAACAAATATTTTTTCGTAAAAGTTGCACATATGAAAGTTTACGAAAGCAGGTTTTCTTTTTGATTCAACAGAATGAAAACAATAGGGAATAACAGGCATCGAATATATTTCAATTATTATTTGTTTCTTAGTTAGTCTTTTATATGTTTTCAGTCATTTATTTGCTTCAAACTTTACCTTGGTTTCTAAATAAAATATTTATGTAGTTGTGACCCGCCCCGGATTTCGCCCGGATATTATGCATGTATTACAAACACAAACCTTTCTCTTAAATCACTCTATATATTAAAAACCGCTGCAAAATCCTTTGCGCATTTTTAAAGATCTAAGCGTACATAGGGATAGACAACGAGAAGCGACTTTGTTAAATATTATGTAGTGATCTTACAAGGTAACTGAAGGTATTCAGTAAATTGGAGCTTTGTCGCTTTTCTCTTAATTAAAATTACAAAGTAAATCTGTAGGTACTGGATTTTTTTTATCAAATCACATGATTAATAGTTGTTCACTGAATACAATCCCATAATTTCGACAAGCACGCCGTAGTAGTTATAATACTAAACCGCAAAAAACCATAACGTGGTGTAATAAAGGTTATTTTTTACCCGACAAAGATCAACAATTTACACAGTGACCAAGCTAACTGTACGTGAGAATCATTAATACTTGGTAGAATTGTAGAATGGTAGAAATAGATAAGCGTGCAACGATGGGGCATAAAGATTAAGTAGACGTGCAAACTGCTTTCATAAAATTTACTATTCACTTGTGCTCATTCTTTCATTTTAGTGGTCCGAAAATGACAAAATACTTTTCAAAATACGAGATATTTCTGACTACATAAATAATATTATACACAAACTTTATCATTTTATAAACCGTTTTAGTTCAAAACATAAGTAAAGTTTCATATGTCATGTAAGATATAACTAGTTAATGCAGCAACAATGTAGTTCATGATATTTGACATAAAACATTTAATAGAACACTTACTTGAGCGATATTTTTACTTAAACCACATACAAAAATGTCGTAAACATTTAAGGACAGTTCTTGCTTCGCTACTCAACTGTTTTATACATGAAATATCAAAACAAAAACTAATTTTGAAAGTGTCTTTCTTATGGCATTATTTTTTTTTCTCTAGGAGTATTTAACATAGGTAATAAACATAAAGGTTTTTTCTTATTAATCCCACTCTGGAGGAAGAAAAAAAAATCTCAACTTAAAAAAAGGTTATTATTGGCAGTGGCTAATCAAGGTCTGTTATTTAACAAACCTGCGTGTAAAGTTTGTATTCTTTGGGACCTGGTTTCATAGAATGAGTTGTGACCACTCTAGTTTACTTTGACGATCTTAAAGTCATTCGACAAAGCTGTTAGTTTTGAAGTATCTGCCCGCTTTGTCAGCCCAAGTTTTTGCTGTGACAGATACAATACAAACCAACTGGAGCAAGATTACAACGAACGCTATCAAATAAATAATATGGTTACTTTATAAGCTTTAGAAAGACCTTTTTACATTTAGATTAAGGTGAGCTACTTAATCATCTTAGAAGAACATTATCTTGTCTTATACATACAAATTAAAGTCTGTAACCGCTTTCTTACTACCTCCTATTTCTTCTGATTAAGTTCGTTGCGGATTCCAAGACAGCCGGTAGGGTGTCCGGGCACAGCCTGTGCATCATTGCACAGCTGCATTATTCGTTGATTGTTCGATCAAAGGACGCCACTGTTGATCCTGATAAACAGGAGTTGCAGTGGTGGGACAGAGTGGGGAGCGGGAGTGCCCCGACATACAAATTAAGGAGTGTTTTTTAGTCTTGCTTGAACTTGAGGACGGCTGTACCTATTTTAATGATTCCTTTGTTACTTGTTTCGGTATAATAAATGGAAGGAGTAAAATTAAAAAATAGCGAAACATTCCGAAATGATTGGCCATTATTCGCGGGATCAACTAATGTGTAAGAAGGTCACAAACCTTCTATCTTGAAACTGGCCTTCCATATAGGTAAACCCCAACACTTTCCTAAGTCAAACGTCCAATATTTCCCATGGAACTTATTAATAAACCATAAGATTTAGCGCTGCAGCTTTTTTCAGCTGTTAATGGATGTAACTCAATAAGGCCGGGCCAATAACATGCGGCTATTAGAAAGCCTCTCGCCGTGTTTTGCCCTTTCCAGGCCTCGATCCTGGTTTTATGACGAGCTGTATATTTATAAGTAAAAGCGCTTTATAAGGAAGAGTGATAAGCGAGATGGCTGAGCGCTCTTGCTCTTGAATTCATTTATCATATCGTAAAATACAACAGCTTCATACGATACTAGTTAAGATGTTCGGTTTCACATACAAAAATAGTATGGCTTCTGAAATTAAAAAAATAGTATTTTTTTGAACTTAATACATTTTTTTTTTTCTAGTGTATCAATCAAATAAATGAAGTACAAATGTTGCGTATATATTTTAAATTTTTAATAATCCATCGATTGCAAATGCTTTTTAACCGTTGGATCGGAAACCGTAATAATATTTTACTTTTTCGTTAACAATACGTCAGGTTTGTATTTAACTACAATCAGTACGATTGCGGTCATAGAACTAACTATAGTTTACGCGTAACGGCCGGGTGGACGGATGAATGGGTATAGTATTGTGACAAAGATATATAAGAATCATTTATGAGTATATAAGGTAATAGAAACATGGACAATATGTCACAACTATAAACTTTTTTATCTTTTTATAATATCTAACGAACTAATAACATTGAAATAAATGGCTTTGTATGCGACCTCTGTGACGCAGTGGTGTCAACACTAAAAGGCGTACCTTTCCATTTCCTTAGTAAATGAATTGAATTATAATTTTATAGTTTGGTACATATTTAAATTGGTATTTTGACAGTCAGGCGTCTCCTGACTGTCTCCCCCTTTAGTTTTTTGACCTGTGGGCTATTTCAATTGCTGTCTCCGCTTTGCTGGGAGGGAAGTCTGAAATCGGTTTCTTACTACCTCCTATTTCTTCTGATTTAGTTCGTTGCAGGTCCCAAGCCAGCCAGTAGCGTGTTCGAGCATAGCCTGTGCGTCATTGCACAGCTGCATTTTTCGTCGATTATTCGACGACTATTGAACAGGAGTTGCAGTGGCGGGAAAGAGTGGTGGGTGTGCCCCGATAAAACATATTTCAATTATAGGAATACAATTTTGACAACAATTAAAAAATAAATCCCTATAAATAAATTTATATGATTTTAATATGCATTATTAGCTTGTGTTAGTTTTTATTCAGGACCTCTCTACGAGTAAAGGCCTCCTCCGACATCTCAATTACACAGTTTTATATTATTTACACGAAATTCGTTTCAAGGTTTAAACCCAGGTACTCATTAAAGAGTCAATTGACAGTAGATTGCTTATAATTATAATAATAATAACCACATCACGACACATACATTGACTCAGCCCTGAACTAAGTATCCTAAGAACTTGTATCGTAGGTGCAACGATATGGTATATACTAAATAAATAAGAATACAACATCCAAGACCTGTAAATAACACAAAGTCCCGCCCCCGCCGGGATTCGAACCCGGAACCTCTAGCGTAGCAGTCGGCTGCTTACACCACTGCGCCGCCGAGGTGCTTGTTTTTGTAATTAATCCGAGCTAAATCGAAACATTTACTTAACTAATATATCAACCACCAAATGCTAAGACAGAGTCAATTATTAACAATATCATGTATCATTGTATAATTGGTATTATTCATAATTGATTGTTAATCAAACAAGGCTTCCATTAGTGAACGACTCAATATTAATTAACCCTAAAGGCGATTACACACGAGCGTGACTAGGTCGTGCTCGTTATAAGCAAACTCGAATTCTAAATCCATAACTGGGACATAAATACCTTCGCAAGAGTTCAGGAGCACTTTACAACATGTGGGACGTACAACCGGCAATTTACTTGAATACATAATCACACAAAACAAACAGACAGATCGACGTACTAACGGCGGGCTGACTTTTGTTGTTAACCTTTTTGTAAGGGATAGCACACACGGGTGGTTATTGTTTCTTTGCAGTCGACGCTAGCTGCCCGTCTATACATACATACATACATACTTTTAAGACAATGATTGAACTCTGCTAAGGAAACAAATACTGAAAATTATAATTTTAACTGTAAACGGTTTTTTATAGTATGTATCATACCTACAAACATAATAATAGACTAACCATATGTCTATTTTCAATAATAAAATGAAATCACTGAATGATCAGAAAAATAATTTTCAACAATATATAAAAATAATTTATACTTTGTAAATAGGCACCAAAAAGATTCATTAAGTTCCTAAGATTTCACACGTCGGATAGCTACTGTTATGTAGTAACTTTTGCCTCTGTCAGTATCCCGTGTGCGCAGGGCATAATAATAATTGTAAATTAGATCTCTTCGGTGCTCCGCCGACAAATGTAGCAATTTTCTTAAGCTTTTATCTCCACGAAAACTTTACCGTTTCACAATTTTTATTATTTAAGTGACGTTTAGCAAAACAAGGTGAAGTGTTATCACTGGATTGGCAAAAAACGTCGTTATAATACTTTTGTTTGTCACTTGTATGTGTAGGTATGTAAAAACTCTAGAGGTCAGCGGCCCCAACCAGTAGAGGGTAGTGGTCTCACCCTAGACAGTAAGATGTTTTAGTGGCTGAAATTATATAACAAATTACAGAATCTGGGGTTTCTTGCCGGTATCTTCCCCGACATAAATTTTCCGAACCGGTGGTTGAGTCATTTTTAAGAAAAATTTAAATTCATTTGACGATTCTAAGTACTTACCTTTAAGTTTATGGAATAAAGTTATTTTGAATTGGATTTTGATTAAATGAGATCAAAAAGTTTTTATTAATCCTGAAGATGTGAAAACCAATATACCTTTTATATTTTATTATGATATCAAAAAAATAAAACAATATAAAACAAATATCGGTTAATTGCCAAGAAAAAATAATTTCTCATTGTAACATCACATTTATAACATCATGAATCCGAGTAAATGCAATGTTGGATATCTAGTCGTTGAAAAAAAAACTTTCATTTTGTTTTTAAACCCCGATGTATAATCCTTTAAGACTTAAATGAGACTTAATTAAATTAATTGACTTAAGTCTGATTTAAATTTCCATTAAAAAAGCGATTAACAATTAATTATTAAAAAAAAAAAAAACAAATTAGATGCGAATTTTTTACGGTATCTTGCTACCTACTGTGAATTTAAATTTGCTAATTTGTTTGTTTTTTAGTTCATCATAAAAAAAATGCGGACATTAAATTCTCGAATGCATTAACATTTTAGTAATTATAAATAAACGTTCAACATTTATCATTTCAATTATTTTAAATTTATTTAACTATTACAAATTTAAAGTCGTAAAAACCTTTCAATTTCATTAGTACACTTTAATACAAACTTTAATATCTATTTCACAAGACAACATTTAAATTCGGGTAATATTTCAAACTAATATCTATTTTCACTTTTGTTTCGTAATATTCTTGTTAATAAAATGCTTAACGTCCAGTAAATTAAAATTTAAACGATTGTAATAGAGCCGGTAATGTTGGAGGCGATTATCTCGAATCTATTAACATTTTTCACTGTACGTTTAGAAGATAGTTATAAAAGGGTTTCATATTTCATCCTCTCGTCTTTTTAGGGTTCCGTGTCTGTAAATAATAATAGGAACCCGTCTTGATGAAGTGAACCCTATAGGATCAGTACTCTGCCGTAGAGAAGACCAAGGAAATCAATACCTATGTAGTACTTCGCATTGACAATAACAAAAGAAGTCTAAAAGTTGTACCAAAAAAGAACAGAAATTAAACAGTTAATTTGTAGTTAATACATCACAAAAGAAAACATGTTTGGTTTTTTCATAGATGACCCAATGATTTTGAGATACGGAACCTTAAGAGCGCGATTCCAGCTCACACTTGGCTGGTTTTTTTTTTAATTGAGAGTTGCATCACACGCCGGTCCCTCATTGTTGGGGAAAAGGGAAAGTAAGGATTTAAAATGGAACCAGTTTTTTTCATCAATGAATTGGAAGTATAGAAAATGATACTGGCAATAAATCTTGTAGTTATTAAAACAGTGAAGATTAATATTTAAGTTAATGTAATATGGTACCTGAATAGAAAAATCTTAATAGAAGTAGGTATATGCAGTTTTATTTTAGTTAAAATTAGGGAATTTTTGAACCTCCTTGTGTAAGTGTTGCTACTTAACTACCTTAATTAAACAATTGTAGGTAAGATACGATCAGGAGTAAATATTAAAATTATCTCTTTAAAGCATATATTTGTTAAATATATGAAATGCAAAAACATTAATGTTGTTTGAAAACATTTTTTTTCAAACAAATCCTTTTAATTTTCTTTTTTTTGTCTTCGCTTAAAATATTTATCTTTGGTGTTATCATTTAAAAGGATTTAAGTAGCAAAAAGTATACTCTTTGGATTAAAAGTCTTTCATCCCGCCCTTTACCCAAGGTTCGAAGAATCAACATTAACCCTTCTTTTTATAAAACCTTATTCATTCCTCCTTTTTGTATTCACGAGATTAAATAAAGAACCCATTTAAAAGAATCATTAACATTTAGCAATACCAACTTGAGTAAAACGGTTTAAGTGGCGCTAGTTGCGTTAAAATTTTCGGTTTTTCTCTAATAAGTGGAACTAATTTAGTTGAAAAACTTGTAATTTTCATTCCAACGCAAGCGAACGTAAGCTTGCTTACTTTAACTCGACTTTATATAGTTTACTTTATTTACTGGCTTCTGTTGCATCATATACAAAAAGATTGAATTTGCGATAATCCAAAAAGCATGTGCATAGCAAAATTTTTCACTAAAACAGCTCAAAAGAAAAATACTGTTATTCTTTCAATCATCCTTTCTATTTCTGCTGAGAAACAGTTCGCTGTGTTTCGAAGAATTTGAGAACCAGTGTAATTACTAGCACGAGAGGTATATCATCTTTTTCTCTACATGGGTAACGCGGTGCTCTTGACGTTCCAGACATCAAGGGCATCGTGGTGTCAATACGCGGCGGTATCACTTTCCATCAGGTGAGTCGTCTGCTTGTTTGCCCGTATTGTAAAAAAATCGAAAGAAAAGCATTGTATTTTCTTATCTAAGTAGTACAGTTGCTTAGTATATGCGGTACAAGAATATATCTAAGTCAGTGTGTGTTGGTATGTGTATATTATTATGGTAAAGATTATGCTTCAAATATTTTCCTACAAGAATCTATCTTTTTATAAAACCTTACGAAAGAACCAAGCCATATAGACCATCTAAAATCGATGAGAAGAGAAAAAAACCCTACTCATACATTGTTGCGTTGGATCACGCGACGTATGACGTCATTCGAATGATGGCCTTTATATAATTGCCAGCAAAAAGCTCTCGGATAAAGCACTCGGCATTAATTCAGTATTTTTTGCATAAGAACTGGAAACTTATGAACCGTAGCCAGACAGTCTGGTATTAAATAGAGACACGCAAACCCTAGTAATGTATCACCTTTGCATATGCAAATCACACGTTTTTCACATAAATATTTCACAAACTTCATAGAGTGTAAAGCGCAGGTCGTCGACCTTAGCGGTGCGTTGCTATTCGTATTAAATAATTGTTGTTCGGTTACTAATTGATAGTGTGGCGAAACAAAAGGCAAAATTCACTCGAAAACCGTGAGAGGCTCGTTTCGGAACTAACTGTAACGAAAATTGACCTAAGACGGTCCGAATAATGTACGAAAGGGACGTGAATCTTTATTATCTGTTTTTTATGCAACCATTTGGCAATACCTTGGCCTTATGGTATATATATACATATATATATTTATATATATAATAATAAGGTATATTTTATATTGGCTATATATATATATATATATATATCCAAAGATGCTTGACTACAAAATACCTATTTACACTCAACTTGAAGAGTCCAAATTTTTCCACACATCGAATTATAAATGTGAAACTTTTTTATTTATTTAATTAGTATAATGCTGTTCTGACTTTTATTTAAATTGATAATTTTAATTATTTATTAGTCGCAGCCGGCCTCAGGAAAAATAAACGTTTACTTCAATAATTTCAGGTATTAATGATCGGCTGTGTTTTTTTTTAATTTATTCAAATCGACATCTATTAGACTAGAAGAGAAATTTAATAATAAGTTGCAAGAAATGTCCAGCTCGAAGGACCAGATCCATATCTCTATTAAACAATTATAGAGAAAGACTAATTCCCTTGTAATGGTTACATGTTAATTAACTTAAAAATATAAAGTTCTGCATAATTCTCTGTCAATTTCATGATTCAAAGATATGTAAAAATTTTGACCTGAATTTTTGAAAAGAAATATTTTTCTGAAAAGTTACTGGAGATTTAACTGGTTATATGGTTTTGTTAATCTTAATTCATTTAAATTATTGTTTTTTTTTTTTTGTAATAAAGTTTTTTTTTTGTATTTTTAGTAAGCTTCTATTTAAAATCAACTCATTTATCAATAAAAAGTAAATCCCTATTTCAGGCTCTCAAGTTTTTGTGAAACATTCGAAAATATATAACTGAAAAGTTTTCAGTTTTATATTATTAGTGTGAAAAAAAAAATCACATATCTAAGATAGGGTAAATTTTTACGAATAAAATTGAGGTGACCCATAATTTGTTACTTAATTATATTTGTTATAATTTTTAAAGAACATTTAAAACATTTGAAATTAAGATTTTCTTAAACCGTGTTAAAATCCATAAAACTATTTTTCGAATTTTACATAAAAAAAAATAATAATAAATCAAACTTTTAGGTTTTAATAAAAATAATCTACTGAAAAAGGCACAAAGGTGATTTGTTAATGATTTCCGTCAGAATATTGTTTGTTTAGGAATTAAATTTTAATTGTTAACAAAATTAGGTATTAATTTATAAGTTTTTTAATGAGATAAGTATTAATGATGTTAGTGGTGGTGATTCGAACGGGTGTTCCAGGTCGCTTGCCGCTACACATTCTAACTCTCACTGCGCACCAAGCGCGATCGGACCACTAACATACTCCCAGACCACTGAACTACAACCACTAGATGAGAACATTAGTACTGGGCAACACTCTGGGCTTTTGCCTCCGCTGTGCCTTTGGAAAGAATGAAGTTTTAGATAAATAGCATTCCGAACCGGTTGTAGTAAAAAATGACGATTTGAAAGTGCTTATTTTAAGTCTATTCGAATAAAAAACATTTTGACTTTGAAATTTTTTTTTTGAAAAGCATATCTTTGAGTTTCTATTTTTTATTAAAATAAACAAAACTCTTTTCAAAAAGAAAATAATTTCGAGACTGTTTATATTCGTAAGTTAATAAATATTACTTCATAAAAATTTCGCATTCTTGTTTTATGAAAAAAATATTGAACGTGTTTCTATTCAAATTCTAAATAACTTCGTTTTTATTTTATTTTTTAACCATAAAGAATATGCTATAACAAAAACTTGGTTCATAATTTGACGATACTTGTTAAATGATTTTTATTTATTCAATCCCCTAAAATCATAAATTAACGCGGTATTATTGTTACCTGTGACAGGTATACGGCACCTAACCTACCCTAATTTATTTTCGCAATAATGCCGCATCCAGTAAGACCGGCGGTGCTGTGTCCATGTCGTGATCGCCGCGGCGTCGTCCGGTGCGCCGCTCCGCTGATTTCGAGCGTTTTTTGCAAGTGACGACTTGGATTTCTAAATAATTTAAATACGCGCACGATTTTTCTTACTTAGATAGCAAATTAATTGCACTCGAGAATTGGGGTTTGTGTGCATCGTGGGATCGCGTGATAATGTGTCGTGTTCGTATCTATTTGACACGATAATCGCATATTAACTACACAACTGGACACATGTATGTTAATGTGCCAATAAATAAAGTCTAATAACATCTCAAAAAAAATCATTGTCATATAAACTTACGTTTTCAACGATAGCCAATACCGAATCCAGAATTAAACACTGAACATCACTGTCACAGTTGTATTTGGATGTGGCACTTTGAGCGCGTGTCTCGTGCGGGTCGCGTGCGAGGTATGCGCGGGAGTGACGCGTGTTAGCCGCACCGATGCGCAAGCGCGACTGACGAACCTCTAGTCGCTCTACAGTTCTGCACCCAGTGAAATGATCTGACGAGAGTCGCGGGACGAAATCACGTAAGTCTCAGATTCACGACGCGAAAAGAAATACTGATTAATCAATTAATAGTTCGATAATTCGATTGAAAGTTCTTGTTTTGTCTGCGGCTTGTACTTTTAGCTGCAAGTCTGGCGAGGTTTTCTACTACTAAAGAGCAAATCACCACCCAACACACAGTCGCATAAACAGCCATGTTACTTTTGATCAAGCAAACATATTTCATTTTAGAACAGATATAACATCGGCAACTTTCGATTAGTGGAGTAATTACAAAAATGCAAAAAACAAGACCGTTGGGTAAACGTGGTTTCCCTACTCCGCCGTTACGCTTGTGAGATGATGTTGATGAGACATGGAAAATTATTTACGCTCTTGGAATACCTCCCGTCATCACGTCGGCCTCAACTCTTATTTCTAAACATTTTTTTTCCTTCTTATCGCAGAAAACGTTAATTTTACACTCATGACACTTTCCCTTCTTAATGCCTTTGTGGGAAGGTAGATAAGAAAATAAAAAAATGTCTTATCATACGAAGACATAAAGTTAAAAGAAATATTTGTGTATTCCAGTTATTCAGCAATTGTAGTAAATCAAAATAAGAAAAAATGGAATTAAGCCTCGCTCGTTCAAAACTATGTTATTGATATCTGTAGAAATTTGAATTCAATCAGCCAGTTAATTACGAGTATATACATATACATTTACATATACATTTGTTAAAAAATGTTCGTCTAAAACAAAGAAAGTTCAATGACTACGAAATAATCAAGTCAAATCAAAACAAAAGAACAAAAATTGTTACATTTTATCTTTTGTTAAGTACTTTTACGATACCGTTAATTTTGATAAGAAAAGACATCAACGTGCGCACGCGCATGCTACAACAAGAATATGGAATATTTAAAAATAAATCGCAACTGAATCCATTTACACTTCGCATACATTATCTTTACTTTATTTATTTGCATCATTAAGCTTTATCATGGATCAAATATAACAAATCATATTTTTTAACGCTACTTTGGTTTTAAGATTAATAAAACAATAAGATTTGAGCCACTCGACAGGATTTATATCATTATAATTAAATTAAGTCGTGAGAAAAGCTTTATCCCAGAATAACCTAATTAAAAGGATAATTTCCTGTAATTAACAGTTCTCAGGAGACATATAAACATACCGTAATGAAACCTGACGATCATCAATTTTTAAAACTTAATTGACAACTAAAAGCATTAAATTTTTTAACACCAATTTTTCACGTTATTTACTCATTCGAAGTAGCTCATAAAACTCGTATAATGTAACAGTGAATAAACATTTATGCTAAAATAACTCATTAGTATGAAATATCGCGAATTTGTCATAAAACTAAACATTGGCGATTATTGATTTTACAAGATCGTAAAAACCATACGCCATTGCCTAGGATATTTTCCGAGACGTTTTAATTTAATTAACCCAAATACCTCTAACAAGTAGGTGTCGGCAATTAATTTTCTCTCCTAACATATAAAATCTAATTCCGAGAAAGCCGAAGACATTTATTTAGAAATCTGAATGATTCAACTTTGCAAAAACAAAAGTGAACGATTTAAAAATTCCAGCCTCGAGTCTGTGTCAATTAATTTTAGTTCTCTATTTACGGACGGAGAACGTTTTACTGGTGGTGTTGCAGCAAATTGCGTTTATTAGCGACATCACATCGGGATGTCGAGTACAATCAGCGATACATCAACAAGCGAGTGAAAGTGATCGAGCTGATTAGCCGGCGAGAGATGAGTGCGCGCCGAAAGCTAACACCGCTGTCGAATTCACCTCTACCGACGTCACACCGTACTGTAACAGCTGCAGTTTTATAATTCAAAAATACCTCATTACAGCCATTACAGCTTATAAAAGATTAACAATATAACATTTGCAAAGGCTTCAAATCAAAGGTTACATTAGAGTTCCTACAAAAAGAATATTGAGATTCACACTAAATTTAATTTTATTATTTTCTAAGGGAATAAAGACGATCGAAAATTTAGTTTCATTCATTCAAACTTTTTTTACGCACACACTTAAGGTAAATTCATTGTATACAATTGAAATTAAGAATAGTTTAAATTAAAAATAAAGTGAAAAGAAATATTTCATGTAACTGTAAAGTCAAGAAAAATGCCATTATTATGGCCATGTCATGCCTCTGCCTCTGTATTGCTCACATGCCATTATTATGGCCATGTCGATTCCTTATTTCTTGTGAAGCAACTTCAAAATTTTCGTAAAAAAAACTGTATTTTAAAATTTGAATAATAGTAGATATATTTATTGGTTTTTTTTACCTTTTTAATTTATTGAATAAACACCTAAACCATTTTGCTTCGGTGTAACACAAACCAAAATGTAAGACCATGGTTTTACTAGAGCTTTTTAAGGCAGAGCTATAAAAAGGTAATTGGACACCGTAGCTATAAGTACCGTAAATCTACAAGTTGTTATCTCGGAGCTATCTTTTCTTTACCCTGTATGGTGTGTTTATGTGTTATATTTCTCATATTTCGCGATGGCGGACAAACTCCTACTATTCTGGACTACGTTGGTGTGTGTTTTCTAACCAATCATGTACGTTTTAAGCCCAGTTTTCACACGCACATTCAAGACCCACCCGCCTTGACTTTGTAGTACTGAAGCAACAAATGTTTTGTTAAGTATGTGTCGGACGCGTCTCGAGTGAAATTGAATTAGCAACTTGTTCTAAAGATTGATGCTGTGCTTCTACAATATATTGTACTAGAAACCGTCTCACATATACCTAGAGATATATATATATATATATTTATTTTTATGGAACCATCGATCTTTCTTCAGTTCGCTCAGTGATCTTTTCAATGTGCTTTTCGTTTGTGTTTTGGGTTTTAGAGTATAACTATCCATATTATTATTTTTATAATGTATTGTTTGAATATAGAAGCGCTAAAATTAAAGCGACACCATAACAAATAAAATCTTAAGTGAAATTTAACGTTTACACAAAAACTCTATAGATTAAAAGAAAAAATAATTGAAAAACTGAAATCAGAATCTCGTAATTATTAAGCAGTTGACATAAAATCACGACCCAATCTGTCATCACAAAAGGTTGAATATTCTTTACTTTTTCTTTAAGTTTGATCTGACTGTAATATATAATGTACTCAATGTAAACACATTAAAGATGGGTCTCAAAGCAAGATACGTTAGCGACCCTTTTAGAAAAAAATCTTTTGAGGCTTTTATAGAAAGGTTCGGTTGTTTTACAAGACCTTTATAAATAATTTATTAGAAAATCCCTACTAATGAAAGACCTAGTCCTATCTCCCAAAGCCTTTGAGACTTGGTAAACCTGAAGGTAATTGGACATTTCTCTATTTTAAGTAATTACAGACCCTCGTCAATTCAAATGTTACCTTTTTAACCAACTTCTAAAAAAGTTATATATTAAACTATTTTGGGAAAAACGAGATCGTATTACTAGGCTTCCGCAATCCGTTCGACAGTCTGACAGCGGACTGTATCTCATGAACCATACTAGCTTTTATGGTTCACTCTTGAAGCTTTCAAAGAATGTCTACATCTCTTATGGCTATAACAAAAAAATCTAAAAACATAAAGAAATTTAAAATGATAGGGACTCCCATACGAGAAACGTGAAATAAAATAGATTTTATTTTTTTCTTATTACTGTTTCTTTTAAGAATTTATCATAGAATTGCAGAATTGTTTAATCTTTTACGATGGTACGGAATCCATCATGCGCTTTTGCAAGTACGACACTTGACCAATATTTATACGGGATGTTGCCATCACCGTCGATCCGATTTTGGTAATTAAAAAAACTCATTAAAGATCACTGAATTTACAAGAGTCGAAGCTTAATGAACGAATTATTTGTCATAGTAACACCAATGTTCATCAGTGTTGTAAATAAACAAAACAAGCACAACATAAGTAAACAGTAGTGGAATATCAGATATTTGTAGGTTACCCTCGCGGGAGCATTTTCTTCAAACCGCGAACACACAGCCGCGGTCAGCCGATAGCAAAACGTAGAATGTTATTCCTATTTCCACTGTCGCCATCCGGATTATTTGACGGACGGTCTTATAATAACAAAAATTGAAATTCGTGAAAGATCGATTTAAAAAACCAATTTTCACATTTAGTATAAAGTATTCGATTGTATTCTTTCGATTCCTAGAGCATGACTGTGTAACAGTAAACAATGCTAGTACATAAGTACCTTTTTATTTAAGAAGTGATAACGAGGAAAAAACTTAATTCCTATATTGCATTTGCATTAATTTAATACTATAAGTCAATAAATTTAATTCCCAAATACCAATGAAACTGAATTTTTAAATCATCAAAATATAGGTCTCACCTCACCTCACCTCTCACTTGAGACTGGAGTTGTTCCCAAGTTGTGGAAGCTAGCTAACGTGCAGCTTGTGCCCAAAAAAGGAAGCCGTGCCGACCCAGCTAACTATAGACCCATTTCAGTCACTTCTGTACTCTGTAAGACTATGGAACGTGTACTGAATAATCGTCTCCTCGGCTACCTTGAAGACAATGATCTCCTTAGTGACCGTCAGTTCGGGTTCCGCCGAGGTCGGTCTACTGGAGATCTTCTTGTGTATGCCACCCACCTTTAGAGCGAGGCTATAGAGAGATACGGTGAAGCCATCGCAGTTTCACTTGACGTCTCCAAGGCCTTTGATCGGGTTTGGCACGGTAGCCTATTAAGCAAGCTTCCCTCTTTTGGGATTCCGGTTGGTCTTTGCAATTGGATTGCAGACTTCCTCGGGAAACGTTCGATTCAAGTGGTTTTTGATGGTCTCTTGTCCATATAACAAGCAATCGACGCTGGTGTTACCCAGGGGTCAGTTCTGTCCGCAACACTATTCCTGCTACACATAAATGATCTGCTAGTTCCTGGAACAGTTGGTTATGCAGATATTTCGGGCCAGTCGGAATGAAACTCAGTCTTGTCGAGAGTGTCTAGTTGAGCTCTTGAATCTGGCACTTCAGGCAGTCTCGGACTGGGGTGAAGCCAATCTTGTTGGATTCAATGCAGCCAAAACACAGACGTGTGTTATTTTCGCCAAACGGAGTCCCTTTCAGCTGACTCCGACTTTCCGGGATGTATCAATACCGATAACTAATCATATGCAACTTCTTGGCCTGGAAATATCGTCGAACAGGAATTTCGGCTCCTACATCGAGTCTATAGCCAAAATGGCGGCTAAAAAACTTGGTGTTCTATCCCGGGTTAGGCGATACTTCACGCCCAAACAACGGCTTGTCCTGTATAAGGCGCAAATTCGACCTTGTTTGGAATATTGCTCTCACCTTTCGGATGGTTCAGCCAAGTATCAGCTAGCAGCTTTAGACTCTGTTGAAAAGCGAGCCCGAAGAATCATCGGGATTGACGATGATATTGCTAACTTTCATGACCTCAGCCACCGCCGTGAAGTTGCGTGTCTAACGGTATTTTATAGGATATATTTCGGAGAGTGTGCGCAGGAATTGCACAATTTAATTCAACCGCCCCCTTTTATAATCGGAACACGAGACGTAGGCTGAAGTTGCATCCGTTTGAAGTTGTGGTAGATATTCCGACCATCCGGACTAAATAATGCTCCTTCATAATGCGTACTGCAAGGGTGGGGAATTCTTTGCCTGCCGATGTGTTCCCTAACCAATATAACTTCTCTCTCTCCTCTTTGAAGCAAGAGTGAATAGGTTTCTCCTAGGCAGGCATGATCCACCTTAGACCTCATCGCCGCTTAACCTCAGGCGGGTTTGGGGTCAAATGCATGCCTGGTCATGAGTAAAAAAAATATATATAGGTTTTAATCCAAAAAAATAATTATTGTATAGCTAATCTAGTAAGAATGTCTAATAAAGATAAACAAACCATACAAAAGCTAATAACGACCTTTAATCTTGAACCAAAGCTACATTGAATAAATATTTAAGTCGATTACTACCCAAATTTATTTATTTATCGAACTAAACTATCGTTACCTCTCTGGTAAACTGCTTCTCTAAACCTTCACGACAAAATATGCGTGTATAATTTTATAAAAGTATTTTTGGAATTTAATTTATATAGGACGTGGTAGCTCAGTTTGTTACGTGCCTTGGATAACCGACCAACCCGAGCCGACAGGCCGAGGGTTCGAGTCACGGGTTGCCGTAAATTGTAGCTGCCATCTTTCTTAATGTGCCCGGAGACCTGTCACACTGGGACTCCACATAACCATGCGAAAAGCGGTGTGTAGCACCTCTGCCTTCCCCCTCGAAGGATAACGGCGTAAGTTTTATTTTTGGAATGCACAATGGAAACGCTAACTTGGATATAATTAGCGCTTTATTAGGTTACTCGATCACTGAAACGTCACGATTTGTCACAGTTAATCACGATAATTATGAATCGAAAACCTATACTAAATCGGCCCAGTAGCCTAGAGGTTATCACCGCTGCTGTTAACAGCGCAGGTTACAAGTTCAAAATTATCATGAATTAATTTATTTACAAACAATTTACGACAAATGAGTATTCAATTTTGATGTTAGGCAGTTTATGTAGGATAAAAACGCCTGCAATACCAAAGGTATCACTTTCATGTTTTATTTTATTTATTTGGACACTATCTATATAGTGTTACATAAAGGTATTACAAGATGAAGGTATGTGTTACAAGGTAATGTATTCAAATATAAAGTGTGAATCTCGTTTGACAACGAATAACAAAATAAATTGAAATAAGGTACATGTCGCCGACGTTGCTACTCTTCAACCCTTAAATATATATAGTCGTATTGAAATATCCACAATCCAATTTTCTACATTTGTTATATCAATACAAACAAAGAAGATAAATAAAACGTACCTTTAAATTGAGTAAGATTTTTATTCAAATTCAATTCAAAGCAATAATAAAATAAATTGCTGTGATAAAAGGCAAAACCTTTTATCTCACCAATTTCAGTCTATTATTCTAATTCCCAAATTGAAAATACTGCTGGCGAATACCCAATCAAATCTATTCATTAGGCGCCTACAGTCGATTTATAATTCAATGGCCTTAACTCTCGTCTGGGATAATTGGACTCACTGACTACTATCCAATCTAGAGTCATGCATACGTACTGAACTTATATTATACTTTAAATATAACTGCGAAAGTTTGTATGGATGAATGGATGTTTGTTACTCTTTTACGCAAAAACTATTGAACAGATAATAATGAAACTTTACAATAATGTAGCTTGTACATCAGAATATCACATGGGCTAAAATAAATATGTATACTGATATTGTGTGATACACACATAAACGCGATGCTGTATACTGAACCATGTGATGGTTTGTTTTTATGATTAAGGAAAGTAAAAATTTTACAATTAATATTGAATTCTTTTTGTGTTCTGATGAGGCGCTTGTTCAGCAGTGGCTAAGGTGATGAGGATGATACAACTTATGTGTGGTTGTGATGCTTCCGACGTTCCAAGTACTCCGCGCATAATAACCATCTGGTTTTCGGTATACTTTCTTGGTAACTAAGGTAAAATTTATTTTGAGGAACGTAAAAATAAAACGTACAATGAAATAGTTTTTAGCATTCCGGGTATCACATGCGTGATGCGCGGTTGATCCTCAGTCCTTACTTTTGTTCAAAAAATATATTTTAAAGCAGTTTATTCAAATTCGATGTAAATATGTGAATCCCTATTACGTGTTTTTAAGGCTTAAGGACTTCAATAACGTTCCAGTACTAGCAACATTATGCTGAAAGTTTTTAAAAGTAAACAGTTTAAAAATTAGCATAGGGCCGTCTGGAAACTTTTGGGACTGATATTTTTTTTTTGTATTCCGCCTAAAACTTTCCAAATAGAAGCAACTTTATGTAAATGAGGTTTATAGTTATTTTATTTTGTTCAGCCTTCTGAAAATTATTTTAAACGGGTTGCGGCCGTACTGCCGAAAAGTATAGACTTAATTTTTTAGTTATTTCAGTTTGATGACTTGTTTCTCACTTAGAATATTCAAGTTTCTTATTTCGTTTGCTTATGGTTGCCATTAATTTTGCAATAAATACAAGTATTTAAAGCGTCATGTTAGTATGCTTGTGTGACGCAATTGTACTGATAGGCGATTTATTAAATCCGACAAATTGACTAATTTACTTATGAATGATAAATTATGAATAATTCAAAATCTTACTCTAGTAAGCTCTAGCTTAGAGCCAATTAATAACCCTAAAAGTATTGGGTCATTTGTAAAACGACATAAGCGACAAGTGTATGAACCTACCAGATTCTAATCCATCCAACGTTATGGGTGTAAAACACGCTACAGCCCTAATTAGTTCGTGACACAAATATGATTCTGTAACCCCAGCTCTGAACGTTGCCTAATTAATGAGCATACTAAGCTATAATTCAAGAGCTAGCTAGCTAAACTATGAGTAAATCAACGCGAGCCATGCAGGCATACCTAACCTAGTTTAGACTAACAATTTTCCTAAATACCTCGAAAGCTTTGATATAAATTCCCAGGTCATTGGTCACAAAAACTAATGAACCTGGTAACCGGTCTATGAAATAGGCGTGTTTATTGTTCAGAAGTGGATTTACTAGCTTTTACCAGCGGCTTCGTCTGCTTTGACCATCGCCTATACAAGATTGTTTTGTAGCCTACTACGCCTTGTTTGTATTTTTGAAATGCAATATAAAATGGGCTAAATATGAGTTGGACTCCGTAGAGGCTACTTAAAGGATCAAGAGTTAGAATGATTTGTGAACAAGTTTATCATAATGGGAACTCCTATAATTTTAATTGTTTATTATTTTCTGATCTAGCAGCAACTACAATACATACACTCTATGAATATTTCAATTTTCTATGAAAACCCAATTAAGCTTCAAAGAAGGCATGCACACTGATACGCTGTATAGATGCATACCTACATTTTCCGTATAGATGTAGATGTGGAGTTCCTCTATGCCACTGACATTTGAAATTTAATGATATTTGTACTAGTTATAAACATGAACTCCATGTTCTTAGCACCATCTTATTTAATCATGTAGGTATTCCGAAATAAATATTAAAGTTGAATTAAAAAAGAAATGAGACATTCGAGAAACTTTTTTAATTATCACTTGGTTATTTACTTCAAACTCAAACACAGATCAAACTTTACACAAGTTCAAGAGCAAGATCGGGAGAAACTTATAATTATTGAGTACAACTTTAACCATAGAGCTTATATAAAATGGATACTTTTATTCTAAAGTTTATAAGGAAGAGATACATTAATTGTGTTATCCCACTAACTAGTTATAAGATACGTCTGTCTGAATGATATAATCGTAGACTATAACTATTTGTCGTCACTGCATTCTCGATACAAAAAATCTCAACATAAAACCAGCAATTTTTTTGTCAGTAAGTTTTTAAATCCAATATGTTAAGGTTTTGTCAGTAAATTATCAATTTATCAAGTACTCACTCGCTTGACCATAGGAATTAAAAGCTAGTATACTAAATGCAAGATAAAATTGTGTAGCAAAAGGAAAAAAATACAATTTTTAATCTATTTTTGATGATATTTAGGTATATAGGTTTTGGCCGTGCGGGTACAACGTCCTTATGTTTGCATGTATAAAAGTGTGGCAATCAATTTCTGAGAACTTGTAAACAAAATATTAAATTATATAGCAAGCAAAACTGTATTCTGGACTTTAAGAATAGACTTCCTCTACTCAAAGATTCTTAAGTCCCATGATGGGAGCACACTACGTAATCCACCAAAGATGTCCCGTCTAGCACCGCGGTTACAGCTTCCTTGACCTCCTTTATGCCGCCATGATGAGTTCCCTTGAGAGACCTTGAGGAGCAAATTCATCGTTTGGAGTAAGAAAAAGACAAAAGCGCAAAAATTGTGTCTAGAGCATTAATACAACTGTCTACTGTAAATATAATTACCATTGTAATGTTATCAATATAGACCCGTTAAAAACTATTTTGTGGTTGCAATGTTATTTTAAGTTTAGTAAATTACTAATATACCTACTTATAATTCTACAAATCATCAAATCTGAAAAGCGAAACATCGCGTTCAATCATCGAACATCGAACCCGGAAGATTTAGAAGCAGATAATCTACAAGTCATCAATAATCGCATTTTTGAACATAACAAATGGTAGTGGTTCCGAAGAGATATTTAACTTATCTCGCACTCGTCACAGTCTGGCTTAAAGCATGGAGGACTTGCGTCTAATTGCCGCTAATCTGATACACTATCTGTCTTCTTTCGCCGCACTAGTGTTTGTAGTGCAAGCGAGATACTATCGAGTTTTATTTAATAGCACTACGTTTAATAGTGGGCTACATGTAGTCGAAAATATTTTTTCAAATCGAGAATTTAATGTTTTAAGTAAGAATAACATGACAATTATAAAAATAATTTTTCTTTTCACTAATTTCGTATAATTTATAAAAATTGTTGGTTTTTTACTGAATAAAATATGAATTCATGTTTAAAGCGTATCGTTAAAATTTGGCAACGAAATCGTGATTAAGAATTCTATTCAGCAACCATTTTAAAAATACATAAACCGACGGAGGCTTGTCAAGCGGACATACAAATATGAACATGTACATTTTTAATGAGTTAATTAGCATTATCTCTGAAACATGGTCCACTGAGGTTTTTATGATCCTTGTATCTTTACAGGTTGTTGATTTTTTATTCGCTTTCTTACTTTCTTGTCTGGAGGTAAGAGTTTGTTTTGTAACCATTAAGAAGATAGACAAACTTATCGACGAAATGTCTGAACAGTTACGATACCGCTATAAAATAAACCACGAGATCTTTAATTTAAACTTTTTTTTACGGTCTTGTAAGGTATTCAGTGAGGGTCGGTATCAACGTCCCCAGTGGCATGCCCCGTTAACGAGGATGTTGGGAAAAATAATCGAAATCCCCGCCGACCCCGGCGACGTCATTGAACGGGGATGTTGAAACAGATTTAGAGGCGCTGAATGCAAGCGCCCTCGAATCTCTCCGGTTGAAAATATTGGAGTGGGTCCAGCATTGGAAATTTTCCAGGTGATGTTAATGATGATAATTTTTATTCTGTAATTAACATGTGCCAAACCAACCTGGCAAATCGACTTCGTTGCAATAGTAGAAACTATTAATAATTTTTGTATACAAAACCATCACGAAAATTATATAATTTTTTACGCCACGTTACATGATTTCTTACGTATGAAAACAAAGTTATTAAGTAAAAGCATGCAAAAGTGTAATATTCCAGTTTATATGCAAATTGGTTGTGTTGATAAATTTGAATATCCTTTTGTACAACTTCATTTAAGGCTTGTAATGTGTTTCTTTATGTATTCGTATTTATGTAAATGAAAAACTTTATATAAGAAAGTTCTTACTATTAAAATTTTATTTTACTCGTTTGCCAACAACAGTATTAATTTTTTTAAGGAAATAAGTTGTTATAAGAAATAACTTTCTGTTATGATTTTGTTAACAATTGAGATGTTTAGTTATAGTTGAAAATAATCTCATTTTATAATTTATCTAATTCTGAAAGGAGCTTGAGAGAGAGTTGAGATTTTATTATTTTTACTATATTTTATTGAACCATAATTATTAAATAGAGCTCTGAAATATTAATTATATAGATAAACTTATAGCTTTCTCTTTCATGATTTTTAAATTTTCCAAACTCTATATTTTTAATGGAATAAAAACAAGTATTAACAACTTTCTTAATTTCGTAACATTTCCTTCCTTCCTTTCTAAGAGTTTATTATAATGGATACTTGTATGGCGTTAATAGGCACTTTCGTCAATTAGACATTTCCTTTATAACTGGCAATCATATTTATAGGATCTTATAAATTTTAATGCCTTTCCTCGGGGCGTAGAAAACGCACAGCTCCTAATTCAATTACAGCAAAATAAGGAATATCTACATATAAATTAAAGGAAAAATGTTAATTATTATAAATAGCTAAGCACTGCGTGCTCAGTAGTAACATTAAAGGAAGTAGAGCCACTTTGACGGTCTCTGTTGCGCAGTAGAGTAAACAGCTAAGCAAAGCTGGAGGTTCCGGGTTCAATCCCGGCGGGGGCAGAACTTTATGTAACTTGCAAGACGCATTATTTCGCTTTCCGGTTTTGGATGTATTCTTATCTATATAGTTTGTACGATATCGTTGCTTAGTGCCTCCGATAAAAGATTATATCTTAGAGCAGGGCTGAGGCAATGTGTGTGTCGTGGTGAGGTTATTATTATTATTATTTTAAAGTAATTTTCTCATATAATCCGGCGCACTGATTTGCAGGGCAGTCCTACGACGTCAGGGATCGTTGTGTCAATAGGCGGCGGTATTAATTTCCATCTGGAGAATAGTTTGCTTGTTTGCACAAAGATCTACCGCTGACTATGACTCGTGAGGTCTCAGGATTGAATACCGACTCGAGCAGGACGATGGACCTATATGTTTAAGATCTAAGATAGTTTTTAATGTGAATGTACATTATTGATAGTACCTATAATATATACTATGGCATTTTTGGGAAAAAGAAAATTTGTAACATTCTTACTATCTATTGTCAAAACCTTTAACAAAAATATATATAAAGATAGTATCGAGTAAAATATGATTCACAAACGAAAGTTCTCTCGAAACTGGTATAGTGAATATATAATTTAAATTAGTGTAAGGTCTAATCTGGAATCTTCTGTGAAACAATGAAAGTTGAGTTAGGTTAGGGCCTAATTGGGAGTGATTAGTAGGCGAGATTAAAACATTATACAATAACAAAACGGTAAGTTACAGGTAAAGTAATTTGCTTCAGTTAAATAAGATGGTAAAAAATACTACAAAATCTTTTTATTTAAACCTAGTCTTAGCTTAAGCATTGCGCAAACATTTTTCTTGTGTCAAATAAAAGCCTTCTTTGTTGCCAACACGACACACCATTGCTGTGTCCGGTAGAGGCAACCAGTCTCAGTTACTTGCTAATTACGGTGACTGGTGACTGATTTGTATAAAACATAATTTTCACGGTTGGCTTGTGTCCAACACAAGACATGTTTGCGCAGTGACGGATTTTTTCTATATATATTTCAGAGTATTAACAATAAACAAAACACATTACAATACACATCCCTGTACTAAAGAAATTTTATAATTCTGCAGGCACTATGCAACGATATGGTATAGATAAGAATACCAGTAAACGTAGCAATGTCTTGACTGGTTGGATTCGAATCCAGCTGTTGCCACCGCTGTGCCGTCTAAAATTAAATTATTTACAAACGAACGCAAATCAAACAAGTTTTATTCCAATAACTTAAGGGAAGGTTAACCTACTGTATTACATAATTACTAAGTTTGAACTTCGGCTAGATATTCAGTGCAATTATTTGTGACTAGCTGTACAACGCTGCTCCGGTCTACTTGCTTATATGTTAAGTGGTTCTTTGTTCCGCAATATTTGTAATTACGAGATTATTAATTCAAATTTAATAAAATCGTCACCATTACTTATTATAATAGGATTAGTTTTTGCTATTGTAGTAGCTTCTTTTACGAAAAGTTATGAGGAAGCATGTATATGGTTCAGCTGATGTGATTACATCGGCTATTAACACGGTGATGTCAGCGACGTCTTTGAACGTCAAGAATACTGCCTTTACGTTACCCATGTAAAGTTGTGAAAGGATAAACCCCTCGTGCTGCAAGTTTTCGAACTAAAACACAGAGGACTGATTCAAGGCAGAAATAGAAATCCTTATCCTTGTGTGTGTGACTTTCTTAACTGAGATTAATGCTCCACACCGACTTTTTGTAAGACCGATAATCGGACCGATTTTTCATCCTAGTCATATTGACCAATTTTGACAGGTTCGTTTTACTATTGTAATTAGTACGTACTTTTTTCACCTACAAAAATCGGTCACCGACTGTCGGGCGTGGGCGGAGAACCTAGAGACTTTAATATATTTTTATACAACTTCATGGGCAAACATGCAAACGGTTCACCTGATGGAAAGTCTATTAACGCGACGATGCCCCTGATCTGAAACACCAAGAGCACTCCTTAAGTGTTGCTTATGTTGAGGTAAAGGTGTTCTACCTGCCAACACCACAACCTTCTCAGGAGAGCTCGGTTTTCAATATTTACCTTCAGCAACAAGCAACAACAACTAACAAGCAATTAGTACCTAACAAGCAAGTTTCAAAACCTCTTCAGTACCTATTTATTCATGCTGGGGTAAGTTAAGGTAAAAGAAAAAAACTCGAAAGCCCAATTATGGTTTTGAATTACATCGATTATTTAGAAAAGCCGTATCAGTGCGTAGGGTATTATATAAACCTATTATTTCCATCTGTAGATACACATAAAGAAATGAAACCTCATTTCTTTTGATGTAGATTTGCGTCAAGAACCTACTCATCTGTCAATTAATGATAAAATGTCCAAAATGTAAAATTTGAAGATATTTATTTTCATGTATAATTTATTGTTCTGTTTATTTATTGTATTGTTTTGTTTTTGACGACCTAGGTGGCGCAGTGGTGTAAACAGCCGACTGCTACGCTAGAGGTTCCGGGTTCGAATCGGGACTTTGTGTTATTTGCAAGACGCATTGTTTCACTTACCGGTCTAGGATGTTGTATTCTTATCTATGTAGTATATAGTTGCTTAGTTCCTGTGACACAAGTTCTTACGATACTTACTGCAGGGCTGAGTCAATGTGTGTGTCGTGATGTGGTTATTATTATTACTATTGTGATTTTTACAAACAAGTACCAGAAGATAAAGCTTGTAATGTTGTTTCTTTTATTCACAGTTAATGTTAATATTTTAAAAAGTTATTTTAAATATTAATTGTGTGTGGATTTTAATAAGTAAATAAATATTTATTTACAGCGAAACGCAATTAGGTAAGTTTTATTTCTGGTTAATTTAAACCTTAAATACAAGTAATGATATTAGTCACCCCGCTTGTAATTTTTTTAAATTAAAGTTAATTTTTATAGAAAACTAGCGACCGGCCCCGGCTTCGCACGGATATTATGCATGTATTATGTACATTTAAACATTCCTCTTAAATCATTCTATCTATCTCAAAAACCGCATCAAAATCCGTTGCCTAGTTTTAAAAATCAAAGCATACATACGGACAGATAGCTGGAAGCTTTGTATTGATATATAATAATATTGGTATATGACTATATAATAATATTGGTATTGATTGAGATTAAATGTTAAAACCAGGCTTCATCAACAACTGTGTTCACTCTTCTAGAATCTACTTTGATTAATTTCTTTGACAAATACCAATTTAGTGTGAAATCGTTTGACTAGCCCTGGCTTTCAGCGAGCTCGGTAAATTATACGTAAACACGTTGAATCGTTAACGAGGTTCGAGTTTAAAGGGGATTTTAAGGGGGGCAGGTGGCATTTGGTAACCCCTTCCGGACGCTACTATTTGATACTAAATCAGCGTGTTAAGCTGTATTTTCTTGATTGCTTTTTAAATGAACTCCAAAACTAACATTAACAATGCAATCATTTATTCTACTATTGACCCGAAACGGCATCGTTCAAACAGACAATATACTTACTACCTAATCTTAATCTTCGAAGCGACAGCTTCATCAGAATCGGTCTAAGATTTTAAAGAAGTTCCTTTAAAACATACAAACCTCTTTTCAAGCATAAGGTCCTTTGTAGTCTTACAGCTGGTTCAAATTAAAATTTGAATTCAGAACTCTTCAATTCTCAACTTAGCGACGAAAAATAGTTTTGTTTGTTTCGTTCTTCACTTTTATTGAAAAAGGCAAAGACTTTAACACTTTCAGTCTTAATTTATTTTAAATTCATCTTCACTTCCCGTTCCCTACTTTACAAAGCAAAAAATGTTTTTGTTAAATAGGTACAAATACTCCGTTTTAAGAAATAAAAGAGGCTTTGTTGATTAAAACTACCAATATGTATACAGTATGACCCCCCCTCCCCCCTTGGAAGGAAGCCTGTCACGCTCTCCGTTTTACTTGAAGCAGCAAGTGCCACGAGCATGAAGTGTGATTGATGATGGTAACACACAAACTGTAATTTTCAGCATGTCAGCACATCGGCAGGCCTAGCATGGCGTAACGCAGCAAAAGTTTATCATTTAGTTACGCTCGATTATTGTGATTTGTTTTTAAACTAAAGAGAAAAATAAGCCTTTTTAAATAATAACGCCAAATGGTTTTTTTACAAAAATGTTGATTTCGGAGTACCTGGAAACTTTCATTTTATTTCATTTATTTGTAAAACACAGTTAGCATTAGAATCTAGACTGCGACCCAACATGGTGTCTTAACAGCATAATCAGCTAACAAAAACAAAATCAATACTTAACTATTTATTCTTACCAATCGAAAACGTCAATCTCTTTATTTTTGTTTGACAGCTCATTGTAGTTCCATCTTTAGATAAATTAAATTTAAGCTTCAAATAAATAGCAAGATTATTTTTTTCTTGATAAATAAATAGGGAATTTTCCAGACCTTTACCTATCTCATTAGAATCCTTGCAGCTTAATCAAGAGCTCGAAATATATAAATAAAAATATAATACAAAATACAACGTGTGCAATGCTTGATGTCCCGCTACTATTTGCTTGGTTAAAGGAAGTGATTACTTTCATTGTGCATCCTTTTCTGACAACTCCACAGGCCTACGTTAAAAAGGGACATCATCTGGGCTGTAATTAAAACATTACAATATCCATCAGGCCTTGGAGATCGAAGGTATCAATTTTTACATGACACGCTGTCATTATTTCATACTGGGGGGTTTAAAGTAATTTGCTTTTCCATCAAAGTCTCCAAAGAAAGTTGGGTTAAATTTATTTTACGATACATCACTCATCAGTATCTGACAATAATGTAGAGAATTAAAATAAAATTCTTGTTTTTCTTCTTTTAAATTTGTGTTTACCTCCACGGAGAAAATATTAACAACGGAAAACCACTTTTTGCCACTTCTTTATTCGTAAGCTAAGCATGCTCTTCCTATTCTAAAAAATAATGACGTACCTACTTTGTTAAGACAACATATGTATTTATTCAACAAACAGCTCTCTCTATCAGGACACAATAGGGTAAGTGTTGCTTCTCCTTTGTTGACCTTTAGCTTATTAATAAAAATAATCAATAACCACATCGCGACACATATTTGACTCAGCCCTGCACTAAGATACAATCTTTTATCTTAGCACTTAGCAAATATATGGTAAAAACCACATAGATAAGAATATAACATCCAAAACCGGTAAGCGAAACAATGCGTCTTGCTAATAACACAACGTTCCATCACCGTTGGAATTCAAACCCGGAACCTCTAGCGTTTAAGTCGGCTGATGAAACCACTGCGCCATCGAGGTCATCAGTTTCTTTACATAAAATATTAAAAAGTATTCCTTAACTTTATTTACTTTAACACTTCTTGCAATAAAATTGAGAGACCTTTTTAGCTTAAAAATGAACTTCGCTATTATATTACGCATGTTTTCTAAGTGCTCGGCAAAATGAAACCTTAGGGGGTAAAGAGGGTTTTCACGTTCATATGAAAATATAGCCAAAGTATAAAATTCTAGTACTCACATATTAAATGACTTGACCTGACGAAGGTCGCAAGAGATCCTTGGATAAATAAAGACTAGGTTCTTTGACATAACATCATATAAACTCACGCTGTAATTAATCCATCGAGAGGGGTAGGCAGATATGTTAAACACCGCATGTCGCATGTTTATGTTGAGTCCCAGTGTGACAGGTTGCGAATCTGTCGCCACTATCCGGGCAAAATGTGGAACATGGCAACCTGAGACTCGAACCCTTGAACTATCGGTTAGATTCGGTCGGATAATCAAGGCTCGTAACAAACTGAGCTACCATGTCCTCATGTGTTATGTTGTTAGAAATTCAGGGAAAGTGTTTATTCGTCGATTCGCACCACGATTCGAAACAACGACTTTAATAAGGTTCTAGTGCGATTCATTCCATACAGCGAAAAATCGCTCCCATAATTCCGCTTATAAAAATATATATAAAATGAGCTTATTCCTATTTGAGATACCCGAATCGGCCAGATAGTCTCCAGTTATTTACGTTACTATCAAGCAGAAGTATGCTTATAATTAGCTAAATAAGGTTATAAAGTTTTCAAATTGTTTCTTATCTGCGGTATTTTTAATACGTTTTGCGCTAAGCGCACCTCATCAAAGAAGAAATTTACATATAAGGTATAGGAGTGCCTTTAGTTAAATGGTACCACGAGAAAGTAACTGTACTGAAATATAGTTTACTGTCTATTGTCAAACAACATAACGTGTTATATTGATTTATGAGCCTTAGTTTAAATTGCTTAGAAAGTTTATTTCAGTTGAAAAAGATTTTCTTGAGTCGAATGAACTCTATATCACGTTCATCTCCATAAGCCAAATGAACACTGACTGAAATGTAGTGGAATGAAAATACCTATTATAAATAGCTGATATTTCAGAGATAATGAAAATGACTTCGCTCCCTGATTAGACTATCCGTTCTAGGGATATAAAATACCTAGAAAATCTTTCTTCGTGCATGAGTCATTTTCAATTCACTTTAACAAAAATTACGTTTTAATATCAAGATTTGTTTCAAAAGAAATCACAAGCCAAATGTAATCGTTTCTTCACTTTAATTAAATTTACCAGCCATATAGAACAGTAGAATTATGAAACCTGCTTGCTACTGTCTTTTATATTTTAAAAACTCTACACCTTACTGTCAAATTTCTAATTAAGTTATTACCATACTATATTGCCTATTATGAAACAACTAGCTTTTGCCGGCGCCTTCGTCTGCGTAGAAGTCGAAAATGGTTCTTATAGGATTTTTAATTACTTGACATTTATCGTTATATTTTGGACATTTCACACAATATCTCTTTAAAGTATAGCATATGTGTTATTCTATATTAAAATCTATATTATTTTATAGACTCATTAAAATCTATTTAGTAGTATTTGCGTGAGAGAGTAACAAACGTCTATTCATCCATACATCCTTACAAACTTTAATAATTCTAACATAAGCAAGGAAAGCAAAACTCGTCTGTTTGGTTTGTTTTAAAAAAAAACAGATTCCATTATTTATTTCGATTAATTAGCTACAGAACACATTTTTGTGAGTAATTAATTTAAAGAGCAAAGCATTTTTAAAACAGTAAAGATTTAAGTAGACTGACTTCATAAATATTTCATACTTACAACCATTTATCACTTTCCTTGGACATGAAAAGAACAAATCATTCCTGAATTCCGGTACCGAATTTTCATAATTAACAGTTGGTTTTTCTTGTTAATTGTCTTAATTAATAAATACTTTGGATCTTCGGAATATAGATTTTATAACAAACTGAGATTGTTTACCTGCGTATTTCAGCTTCATAGAAAATTAGTTTTTAAATAACGGATTAAGTGATGATTAAATTTTACTTATTTTGTAAGCATGTCTCCACAAAAGTCCTATGAAAAGAACTTGAAACAGACAAAATGTAATTAAAGTAACAAATAACCAAACCCGCCATACCTATTCGTAAACAACCACATTGATTAGCAATTGTTTTTTTGTTAATTTTTGGTAACAATCGCACTCAGCTGATAGAAAGTGCACTATACTTAAATGATGTACACGATGAATAAGATTATTTGAATAAAGCTTAAGTAAAAATCAGTCCTAATCCAACGATTTTGATCTCAAATTTCCGTAAATGTTCTCTCGAAACTGGTAAATTTATCATCGCTGATCTGTAGAAAGCCAAAAGTTGGTGCGAGCAAAAAGTGTTCATGTGTCGAAAAGGGGAAAGATTTTATTTGCATAACAACTATATCTCAATGTGATGTGAAAGACGTCAGTCATTTTTGATTCATTGCAAGCCGAGAGATAAGTGCCAGGGTAATATTTCATTGCATTGTAACAACTTATTTTGGTATGATTTTAAATGGTATGATTTTAATTTAAGAAGAAGAAAAAAAACGAAAGAATTCAACTTGATGTTTTAACATTTTCAACTTTGTTTTGAGTTGTGAGTACATTTAACTGAAACTTACAAAATAAAAGTACCAAGTGAATAAAAATACAAAATATGTTCGCTACAAAATGAGAACTTCGTTCAAGTTTTGCCTTCAGCAACAAATGAAGCAATTATGAAAGTGCAGCTGTTGCTATTAATATTCATAAGGCGTTTAAATTAAATTGTATTGCAGAATCGGAAAAACTTTCAATAGTAGAAAGTCTACTTAGCAGAGGGGAAATTAAATTTCATTTTTAATTATCAACCACACTCTGTGTTCAAATTTGCCATTAATTAAAAAAGTATTACACTAACACATTTTTATTGGAACTCTAAGGGCAACAATTTAAAATTAAGTTCTTGAAAAAATTAATATGAATATAAATGCTACTACTACTATTCCTCCCTACCTACTATTATATTTCATTATTTTCACAAAAAAATACTAAAATAACTAAGCAATTTGTGTAATTAGAGATCGGACCTGATTCAATAAGTTTGATTTCAAAAATAAATAGATGACTGAAGTAAAACCTTAACCACACATTACCCAAGATTAAAGATAATAAAGTCAGTAGGTATTTAGTTATGTTTAATGACACGTCCATCATACTATTAATAACCTTTGTCAAGCCCTCGACATATATTTCGGAGCGGTAAGAAAACAATAACGTGAAATCGTTTGATCTATACCAAGGTTAAATCGTTTAATAAAGCAAATTAATCGCCAATTTTATGACATTGCTTAATACATTTTTTACTAGGTATTTAGCAAGACGAAGTTGACTTAGGTATAAAACCGAAAATCTATTAGTGAAGCTGGTAATGGTATGCTAGAATTTTATGAGCGCTTGATATATCTTTAACTACGAAACTGAGATTTTACTATTACTGAAACTTTCGTCAATATTAAAAATGAAGCTGACCTACCGCTTTGGTGATTGAGTGGCACAATACGAAATTTGATCATATATCATGCCAACGAAAAAATTTCAGTAACGTTATGATCATTTTAATGTCAACTACGAGTTTTGCTTCCAGCAAATTTTTGCAGGTAATATTTTCTAGAAAATCTACAAGGCAATAGTAAAAGTGTTACGCAAACCCCCGACGATGCCAATGAACTGGAACGCAAGGTCTCTGACCACGCCAGTGTTGTTCTAATTAGGACCAATAAAACAATGCCTCAGGAAGGAAACCGCTGGACACGGGCCCGAAACCCCAAAACTGTCATACGGCGAGCTTAAACAAAAACCGCTTCGTTCCACCAATTTTAACCTTACTATAAATTAACGCTGCAATACCAAATGCCATCAGTCGTACACCGTCTGTAAACAACACGTCATCAAGATGTTGACACGCATTTCCATCCTCGCACTAGTTGTCGCAATATCGGGGCAAGTGTTCCATAAGTACGAATTGTCAGATGAAAAAACGCCATACGATTACGTTAAGCAGAGGTTGAACGAATTATCTACTGATTCCAGATCAGGGTTGCCACTTTCCAGTGCGTATGAAGTGGAAGAAAGTCCAGACTACGCTGAACAAATTGAAGGAGCAGCTTCGTCTGTACTGAATACAGTTGGTGGTGTAGGAGTTGGTGGCGTAGGCGTCGGTGGCTTAAATCAAGGTGTAGGATATGGTGGCATTGGTGGACTAGGTCTTGGCCAACAACTTGGAATTGGATTAGGTGGTATTGGTGGCTTAGGGGTTGGCGGACTAGGTGTTGGTGGAGCGGGCGTTGGCGTTGGCGGGATCGGTGCCGGAGGAGTTGGTAATATTGGTGGATTTGGCGGCGCTGGCCTAGCGAATGGCGTTGGGCTCATCAATCCCGCTCTTGGAGGCCTAGGTTTAGGCCAATTCGGAGGCGGCTTACTGTACCATCCAATCTTAAATACTCAAATTGGTGGCGGTTACGTTGACAAAAAAGCTTATGACGCTGCTCAGAAAAAAGGTGCAGATGAAAACCTCGAAAAATTTGAAAAAAAAGCTGAAGAAGAAGTGAAACATGGTCAGGAAGGATTCCAGCAAGGTTCAGCTGCTGCTAAGGCGGAAAAGGGAGATTCAAGCTTCTACAAAGACGAAGAAGCCAAAAAGAAAGCTATTGGGGACGAAAAATATTACGAGGGTGGACAAAAATTCGATAAGCATGGTAAGAGTTAGTTATATAAAATCATTGTTGAATATCCTTTCGTAAACAGAAATAGCGTTGTCAAGTTCAGGAAACTATCTCTATTTTAATTATCACGTACGGATATTGCGCCTACATCCTTTCAGAAACAATTTCCATTGCAATAGCGTTGTTAACGTTATGGCTCATGTTATAGTGCTAAAATTAAAACAATAATAATGATTGGGACGTAGCAAAGACCACATGTTGTATACAGGTTACCTTCTCTACTATGTATAATATCAGAGATAATTGGATTAATTAGTATTAGAAATGTTATATTAACTTTGATCTATCGTTTTTTCCTCGAATACACCTTAGTTCTAACTGTAATTTACCTTTCATGAAATCACTTGAAAAACCCGTGTCTTTACATTCATACTAAGTTACAAAATTTTCTGAAATCTTCCCTTTTTTTACTAAATCTTACAGCTTCAGTAAAAAATTGACATTTGATTAATAATTTAATTGACAGGTCTAAACGAAGAGCAACTGAAAAAGGCAAAGAGTCACAAGAAGGGTCATGTGAGCAAAGGCTTTAAGTCTTCAAGCAGCAAGAACGAAGAGGAAAAATCTGAAAGCTTCTACGATGAGGCTCATGATGAAGCAGATCACAAGATTGCTGGTCAGAACGCTGGTTCGTTCGGGGAGAACTCCCAGCAAGGGTTCAAGGGAGCTCATGAGGAGAAGATCTTGGATGCCAATGCTCATGGGAAGGAGGGACATCATGTATCTCAGCAGCATATCGATGATGCTAAAGCAAACAAGGTAAGATACGAGAAGGATTTTTTATAACTAACTAAGATTTTTATATATAGGTATGTTATTCCTACAAAATATTTTACTAATTCTAATCTATGAGAGGGACATAAGTTTTACCAAATAACTGTTTACTTATATATGAAGAAAGTTCCTTGGAATGAACCTAGATATACATATATATTAAAACCCTTGTAGTGAAATTACACAATATTATTGATGTGATTTATATTAAATTGACCAATAATTCAAGAAATTTTATTGCACTGAGAAACATGCAAAACGCACGGCGAAATCTATACATCTTCCTGCAAACTTATAGGGGTTAACAATAAATAATTTCTTTTCATTCAATCTACATCCTAACATTCTTTATGTTCCAGGGTGAATTCCTGCAAAAGGGTTACAAGGGAGGAGCAGAACAGTTGGAGAAGTTCAACAACCTTGGAGCACACTCCGTGCACGGGCATCAAGAGGCCAGCGGTGGTTACCAACAAAACAAGGGTATCCTGCCCATACATCGCCGCTGAACGCATACCTACGCATAACGACTGAACTGACATACTAAATATACTTTTCCAAGTTTTTGACTTACTGCTTTTTACTGAAACATAACTAGGAACCCTATTCTATTGCGCAAAATAATGCGTGCTCAGAATGTTACGTGCCTTGGTTAACCGACCGACCCGACCCGACAGGTAGAGGGTTCGAGTCTCGGGTTGCCCGGAAAGTGGCGACAGATTTGAAACCTATCATACAGGGATACAACATAAACATGCAAAATGCGGTGTTTAACACCTCTGCCTACCCCTCTCGAGGAATTAATTACGGCGTGAGTGTATGTGTTGTGAAAAGCAAAAAGAAAATCTATTATTTTCGCCAATATGCATTTATTGTTTGACTATGTTTGTTACTATTACATAGCCAACAGTATTATTTATAGAAACTACCTAATAGTTCTCATGCATCGCTGTTTCTGCATAAAACTACAACTAAGTATGTACGTGTCAAAATACACAGAAAAAAATAATTCCACCAAGTTACATAACAAAGTCAATGTTAAATGAATCAAAAACTTTTTAATTAATCCATTAGATTTTTATAGCAACTAAAACATTTTATTTAAAGTAAAAAAATACATTTTAGTTTTATTTCACACAAAAAAGTATTGAATAGCAGCCGAACGAATTGCTATTCTAACTTCATTTCTAAAAGCCTAAAGTTGTCATAAACCCCAGGTGGTTGAAGAAGGTCAGTAATAAATACGGCGAAAGTACCGAAAACCAGGTTGGAATTCTGTAATAACACTTAGGGATGTGGGAAACGGTGCTCTTGGGAAATCAATGTCTATCTACAGACCAGCTCTACCCTCTATTTTCTCATTTTCCTAGATAAAACGACCTAGGTTCAGTCTGGGCAAACATAACTATTGACATAAAAAACAACCCAATTTAAATCGCAAGTACTTGCGAATCCATTTTGCCTACGACTTCAGCCGCTATTCTTACCACCTGTCGGTTATCGAGCGGTGGCGTTTCTCCGACGGCGGCCCAACGTCAACACAACGTTAACTTCGCGTTCGTGCAAAGTTTTTGCCAACAGTATGAGTATGAGTTCTTATAGTTTTTCTACACGTCAGGTAACATAGATTACTACAGTGATTTTGTATCAGCAATCTTAATTCCTCATCAATCCGTTAGAGGCGCTTTACAAAGATTCATACAAATTTCTAACTGCAGTCGCAAGGGGCAGTCGAATGTAAAACATGGTAAGCACACAGGTACAATCACGCCATGCCGACGGAAATACGGCCGGTGGCTATCAGTCTTGTCTTTCATTACATGGTTGTGATCAGCGGTTGCGCAATGCTAACGCCACGTTGACGCTGGACAACCGTCGGACTTCAGATAAAAGCCACCGCTCGAAAACCGCCCGGTGAGTTAGGCACCTTAACACGTTTTTTTTGGCGTACTTCATTATGTACCCTGACATCCAGACATTCTCTGTCAAGATTGAAATCAACTGATTCAATTTCAAATCTATTATTAGCAGTAAACAGCTAAAGATAACTATATATACATGACAAAGTAACTACATATTAGAGAGAGATAGCGAATTTCCATTTTAGTTTTTAAAGTATTTTTTTGTCAAATAAAAGTACCCTTTGTAAGGGTACAGAAATCGTTCATAAGAGGATCCCATTCGTAGGTACTTCGCCTTTCTATCACATAGCAAGCCCTTTTAAATCTCATAAGCTTCTTAACTATTCTATGCCCACATTTAGCTTCTTCTTTTACTAGCTTTCCGGCAGTGTTTCAAAGATACTTCTTATAAATTTGCAAATATCTTTCTGTTTAGGAGTACACGTTCTAACTATAATTTAACAGTCCCTTGAATTATGTATATTTGCAAGTAATACGACAATTTAGTTTTATTTGATCAAAATACACCGATTTTTTATCAATCGTAACCCCAAGAAAAGATGATCTCGAAAAAATATTTAAAAAGGGAGGAAACTTAAAAAATACGTAAGTAATCGTAAAACTTTATTATTGAAAGCACAAGCACACATGCAAAAATTAACTAAACATACAAAATCAACTTAAATAAAACTTCTTTTATTGTTTTGCGAACTTTTAAAAGAACATTTTGCTCCGTAGCCACTGCAGTATATTAAGGGGCTGTTTGACAAATACCCTGACTCGTCAGAATTCAAATAACTGAAAAATTATAATATGTTTCATAATTTTATTACAGCGTATTAAATCAATGTAACATTCGATACTAGACACAAAAGCTATGGACACACCTTAGAAAAAGTGCTATGGTAAAAAAAAGTGTCAGTCGGACTCGAACGTGATGGGTTCCGTAGCATCTTATAAGCTTAAATATGTTTTACTTTAAGATAATGTCTTAAAAGAAACAAGAAAAACCAAAAAAACGTCGTAAGATTCGGTTTCTGGTACGTTAGCCCCCTTAAATTTATATTGTATTAATATTTTTTGTATAAGTTGTTGTGGTGTGGCAGCCACTGAAACAGACATTCTCTGAAAATTTCAAGAGTTTTGCCATTATGGTTCATGAGATACAGCTCGCTGACAGACGGGCGGAATGCGGAGTCTTAGTAATGGGGTCCCGTCTCAAATTCTTTGGGTACGGAACCCTAAATAGAAACTGGTAAAATGAAATAAAAATTCTAATAATGCATCCTAATTATTTCATTCAATAGTATGATATGGGATGTGGGATTGAAATGAAAAGTGAAAACGTTCATCTCCCTTAACTTTGTGAGTGACTTACACTGAATAAATGAAACATAAATGATAAATAGGTACGACAAGAAAAACAATTCGCCGAGCAAATCGCATCGCTTTTGGTGTGGTTTGTACCGTTATTTAAAGATTCTTATAAAAATCGGTGTACCCTGCCGATTCAGGTGTCGGCGGCGTGAACACGGTGGACGATATCTTGTGAGATGTGTTCGACTTCTGAAATGATATATATAGAGATCTTTATTATTATTTTATACGTATTAGGCAAGCATTTGGCCACAATATCGACTAATGGTAATTAACTATTAATTAATTATTAATAGGTAAGTGACCATAAGGCCATTTTATTTACAACTACACTTTACACTTGACTTTTTTTGTTTTATTTTAAGGCTCGCCGCCCGCGATCGATAGTCCGTGACCAATTTTTGTTGGTGAAAAATGGATCGTACTGCAATAATGACACTCTAGGACGTGAGTGGTCACTAAATCACTTAATAAGTAGGAAAAATGAGCCCGATTATCGATCCTACAGAGTGTCGGTTGTGGGCGGGGAGCCTTACTCTCAAAATATATGTAAAGATAATATAATCACCTGACTTTGTGCGCTGTTAAAATGCCCCGACCTCTGCTTGCTCATGCGGCTCGGGGTCAGCAAGTTGGACTGATACGACTGATAGCAACCGAATATTAATTAATATTACCAACGCAGTATCCACTGGACAAGGGGATTCACCAAAGCCAAGATAACTCAACCAAATTGATGTATACAATGTTTTTCGACTTTATCAACTACTTACCTACTAAGGAATTCTTAAATTTTCTGATTTCTATTAATTAATATCTTGAACGGAATTTCCATATTTTTTTACTTGACCGTGACTTTGTCAGCGTAAAATACTTTTTTAACAAAATGTAGCCTACATTTCAGAATTTAGCAAATACATGTATTTACGAAATATATTCTGCTATTTAATCGTTCATGTGTAACATCCATATAAATATACTTATTTAAAGTTTATTTTATTATAGTAAGAGTTATATCGACAAATCACACACATTGACTTAGTAATGCACATTGCTATGATAGAATCTTGTATACCAAACAATAATACTTGTAAATATACACAAAATTGATAAGAACATTCCATTCAAAAGTGAGTGAGAAAAATATTTGCTTAATGCTAAATTTACTATTCAAGAGCAGTTGTACAAGGCTAATTTTCAACCTAACCTGTTAGTACTTTGTAATGTTCTTAAGATGTATAGCATAGGGACTGCATTGCACTTGTAATGTGAAGCTACATGCGTGGCCGTCTGTACTTACCGAATATGGAGTGCTTTTCGCTGGGCGCTTGTAAGTTGGCGTTGTTTGTATGTAGCTCGGCGAATAGTTCTCTCCAGGGGATATAGGAATACTGAAGGGCGAAACTTGCTCTAAAACAATTGACACCTCATCAAATACCTCAAGTTCATTACTGACGAAAGGAAAGTATTGCCATCACAAATAAAACATATAGAAAACTCAATGGTTACTCAAGTACCTGCGCTCATTCCATGTCTTCAAGTTGGTTCAGCCGCAATTTTTACCGAAGAAGTCAAAAGTCAAAATACATTCTTTGGGTAACAATTAAATGCTACCGCTTCTTGGAGTGCGAATTTCAAAAGTTGTTTCAAAATTTCAAGTGTTAAATTTAAAAAAATGAGTCTTAACTGTAACGCTGGTATGCTTTTCGCTCAAAGATTGAGCATCGCTATGCCACGTGGAAATGTATGCATTGCTATGGGCACACTTGTATGTATACGTATGATTTTTATTAGTTCTCTCAAACTTATTATTTTCTATTTTATTATACATACATCCATAAATCATACATAAGCTCACGTCCTAATTAATCCCTCGAGAAAGGTAGGCATAGGTGAAACACACCGTATTTCGCATGTTTTTGTTAACTCCCAGTGTGACAGGTTGCGAATCTGTAGCCACTATCCGGGCACTATTAAAACATGGTAGCTTCGACCCGAGACTAGAACCCTCGCTCAATCGGGTGGTTCGGTCAGTTAGCCAAGGCAACAAACGTAACAAACTGAGCTACCACGTCCTCTCACGTATTTTATGATTAATTATGTTTTATTATTATTGCATATTTAATTTCTATCTTGTCAATAAATTGTCTAAATTATACTTTCAAATTGTCAACATTATTTTACTACTAAGATTTCATCTGTTTAAGTGACAACTGATAAGTTTAGGTACAAGTTATTAATGTGGTGAAGTGTTAAGAAATTTTTGTAGTACTTACTCTGTTGCCCAGACAGTTGGGATTCTAGGTTTTTGATAATCCCTTTATATTCTTTTAGTTGTTTGTGTTGCTTCTGGCATATTTCAGTCACGCGTTTAAGCTCAGTCCTGGCTGTGTGGAACTTTTTCGTCTAAAACAGTTTTTTACGTCATGGGAAACGAGCAGACGGTTTATGTGATGGAAAGCGATACCGGCTATTGACATAGCAATGTCTTTGATGTCACAGAGCCAATGCAATGCCCAATATCTCGGGTCAATTCACACAAATGGCCTTAGAGCCAACACGATCGTCAATTTTTTTTTTTAATTAAAGCAATTCGTCAATCACGCATTAACTACAAAACTTGTCTGATATCAGTAAAGCAATAACTAATTAGCGATAATTTAACTCATAATACCTTCCCGGTGTTTTTGGAACTTTGCTTTAAGAATATTCTTCACTCGAGCAAAAATATAACCCGTAAAAATTAAGAATATTTATAAAAGTATAAAATATAGCCCCCTCTAAGACAAAGGTCCAACTTGGAGTTAGATCTCAAATATCTTAGCTAAGATAGGGAACTTTTAATAATTTGAGTTCAAGTAAATCCCGAGATTTGGTAAATTCGGTTGGAGGTATGTCTTTTTCATAGATGTAGTACAAGAATCATAGCAGTTAATATTATTTACCGACTGTAAAAGATACGAGAGAAGTCTTCGTCTGTGCTGTCTTTGAAATTGTAAAACTTCGCATGTCTTCTTAATTATATCTTCAGGTTCTGTGAAGTAGTCTTGGATTTCTTGGTTCATCTTAAATTAGAAAAGTATTTTATTTGAATCAATAAATTCCTCATAATTAGATAAAATAATAACATTTAATCGAACTCACGTCAGGAACAAGTTTGATTGTGGAGCATGGTACCCGACATACTATACAAGTGCTTTCTTTATTACCTGCAATGAATACAGTTCAATAATAAACACATTTTCTGATGTATCATTGCAGTGGGTATAGTTACTCACCATTATTCAGACAATTATTACAAAACATGTGACCGCATGAGGTTAGATGAAGAGTTACACCGGGTTCTAATTGCACAAAACAATGGTTGCAATGTATCCAATCCATTATTATTTATCACATTTATTAGTACTCCCAAAAAAACATTAATAACAACATTTCCTTATTTATTCGATCGCAAAAGTTTAAAAAAATTGCGCCATTAACTTTTTTTAAAGCTATAGTGAATTTTATTCAGCCGTAATGCCCAAACATATTCTGCCAAAATAATATTTTAAATTCAGAATATGAATTCAAATATGGAAGACGAATATTGAACCTCAAAATTTATTGTTTATTTTTTCTGACCTTGATGCACGAGCAAGTCTATATTTAGAGTCACATCATAAAAGTAAGAATCCATATCTTCAATATGAATACCTATATAAAACAAGTCTTTACTCTGGACTAGCCAGTCGGCCAGCTTGGTTACGTGAGTGTGTGACTCCGCCACAATGACTTTGAACGTGTATTTAATAATTGCGATAGCCCTTACCGGCGGCGGAGTTCATTGCAAAACTGCTTGTATGTTTTCCTTTTTTTAATGCATGATTTTGTTTTTTAAATCATAAGTAACAGTGTTTAATTAAATTTCTTAGAAATTCAAGGAGATTTGGGCTGAACAAACTTTTTTATTTACGGCTACAAATCCACATTTGAATTTAGAACGATGTCTTTTGTTTCTAAAAACGTTGTTTACAAAGTGAATAAAAACAAAATAATATCTATCACGCTTAACATAATTAGGTATGATTTATTTATAATAATCTACTTAAATAAACAGTGTGTACCTGAGAGATGTTGGAAGTGCCAACAAAAAGCAAAGCAGCATTGGAATGTTTTCCTGCGAGGGATAGGTAAGTTATCACAATAGGTTTTTTTCTATTTTGATTTTCTTGTAGTTTGCTACTGATAAAGAGCGCCTATATGCATTAGCGGTTGAACCGGGGACGGTTTGACAATTTTATATGTAACCGCCAACAATTTCAACTATTATAGGCATAGTTGATTTTACGAAAGTGTTTTAAAACTTTTGCAATAATTCGGTACCCTTCATGTGCAGGTCCGACACACACATGGGCGGTTCTAAAAAATGTGAAATTCGCAACGTAAAATTCAAGCAACGGCAACACAGTTCCATTAAATTGACACGGACGAACAAAAGGCTTGGTTTACAAGAATCTCTCTCTCGGAAAACAAACGCGAGTTTCCCGTTTATTCAAAACAATTCGAAACAAAGCGAGAAGTAAAACAATTGCACTCGCTTCCTCTATTTGTATTCCAAAAGCATTCACACTTAGATATAAGCGGTAGGTGGACAGACGTGCCTAGCTTATTATATGACACGTTTTTTCATAGGCTAAGCTATTCGCGGCAGCCAGACACGAGAAAAATTCTAAAGAGTCCCTGCATGTTTTTTTTTCTATGGAAAAAGCTTTCAGACTTTTTTATCATTTGAAATCGTACATACAGAAATAAAATACAAAGTTTTTCCTAAAATCTAATCCAATATTACTAGGAACTTTAGGCACCTTAGGCATTTTAGGTACTTTAATATTGGAATACTTTAAACAATATTTTTTGGGTCTTTATGAAACATTTCGTAAATACTCATAATATGCTCAAAATGTTCAATAGAAGATCAGCAATAGATAAATTTAAGATTTCAATTGTAGAATAGAATGCCTCAGCCTCATTCAGCAGCGCCAAGCAGATCTAGTGCCAGTAGACCCTGAGGACATGTACGTTGCTTCAAAGATCCCCAACCAGGACTTCGTGGTCTTCCAGGAGTACAGGACTGATGAGGAACCGGATGGTGAGTGTTCTGATTCGTTTTAACGGTTGGTCGCAATTCGCTCTGCGCAACGTTTAGGAAATTTTGTATTTTCGTGGCTAAATTTGTCTTTTATTGATATTTCTGTCTTAATCCAAGACACTAGGTATGCTGAGTTAGAATCATTCAAATTCAGTCAACAGAAAGAAAAACAGTAGAGAAAGAGATGAAGATAAGCGTTTAAATGTTGCCATATACTCATAGATTTATGTCGATGTAAAAGCCTATCTAATTTCTTCAAATCAAAATTACCAAACAATGAATGGAGTGACTTTTCCTGTTTCTCATTAACAAAACAAGATTGTTTTCAATGTTCGAATTGTAATTAAAAGTTCAATGAATCCTATTGCGTAACTTGTACTAAAGCTTTCATTAGAATAGAAAGTAATTGATTGGATCAAATTGCCTTGAGGCGACAACTTAATGGAACTTATCATAACAATTAACATTTTGATATTTGTCTGTAACTAGTTTTATAAAACAATACAGATATGGTTTAAAATTCTATTCCAGATGTCAATAAAAACTAGTAGGTTTATTTTACGAAGAGTTAGGTTAATTTCATCTTTATAATCATCGATTTATATGCAGTTTTCCTTATTTACAATAATGTAAATAACTTCCTGTTATCTTAATATTCATCCGTAAAAGCTTTTGCAACGATTACTAGGTATCTAAGTAGATATTTTTAATAAAAAATTGTTAAATTAAAACAAAAAACGCTATGGAACGTTAAACTATAAAACATTCGAGTAGCTTCAGATCAAAGCTGTGATAGACTGTAATAAGTACTTTTTATTCCTAGACATTAACACGATTTTATACATCATGGGCAAATTAACAAGCTGATCCACCTATTAATACGACGATAGACGATATTCACGAACACTATTTCAAGCCTACAAGATTCCACAAAGTTTTAAACCAAATGGATACATGGAAATAAGTTTGCATTTATTTTTGTATTGCAGCGGAATTTAGGTATGAAGCCGTTATAGTAGTCCACAAAGACCTGGCCATCAATAACTTGGACCAGCTCAAAGGACTGAAATCATGTCACACTGGCGTTAACAGAAACGTCGGGTATAAGGTCAGTAGCTCATTAATATTAGATGCAAGCAAAATCCTACTGAATATACCTACTACTGGAGTGGATATTAGACGAGGATCAGAGTATACACACAAATATATCTACTATACTGCCTTGTAACAGAGGATTATATCGGTTTCATACATATAGTAAGCAACATCATGCCCGCTGTGATTAAAGCAATCTACGTGTCTCTCTATCATGCTCTAAATGTATGAAACCAATATACTCTCGAGTGGGGTTAGGAGTAAGTATCACAAACCATGCATGCATTGCATGTTTATGTTGAGTTCCGATGTGACAGGTTACGAATCTGTCGCATAGTGAGGAACATGACAGCTACAACTTACGGTAACCCGAGACTCAAACCCTCGACCTGTCGCGAAGGTTCGGTCGGTTAACCAAGGCACGTAACAAACTGAGCTACCACGTCTCAAACCCAACTGAAACCAAAATGCATTTATATATATATATATATATATATATATATAAATATACACATATATATATATATATATATATATATGTGTGTGTGTGTATGTGTGTGTTAATGTTATAAATATATTTAACAATGGATATAACCACGTTGCCTTAAGCTAAGCTCGTATAAAAACTATTAAAATTTTATGACAGGGATAAGATAACAAAACACTATTAAGTTTTAATTTAATTAAACCTTAATAAACTTTTTTCCTATTCTATTCTGCTCGGCCGGATTACTGAGTTGAACTCAAAATTTAATTTGAAGACCAAAGTTATTTATGACTTTCCGACTGTCTCATTTCGCTTGCAAAGGATTCTTGTGAATTTAAATTCATTTACGAGAAAGAATGTTTCTTTATGGAGCATCCATGTTCGTATATTAATGCGAAATACCCTTAATGAAATATCGACTATTTAATACATGTATAAAAATATTATCCACATTTATATATAAATGAATAAAGTAAATGATAGAGCTATCTCCTTACATGGTATAAGTTTACAACATCAACTTTTTAAATCCAACCCCAAGCGGAAAAAAGATGAAAGTTCCTATGGAGATTTCTCGAATAAAACCGAGATGGATCTTCCTATAATTATGTTTTCGTCAATTTTCTGTACGTCATTTATTCCTTTATTACATTAAAAAAGTAGAAACGAACAAACAATAGAAATGAATCATGCAAATAAATTAATACCATTCAATACTACCAATAAAAGCTCAAACTTAAGGTATTTCTGTAAATTCCAGGCATATTTGATATCAAATTAAAATCAAGAGACTTTCAAGTATGTACCTAAGAATGCTTTTATTGTTTATTGGATCCCAGCGGGGGCGGACTTTGTATTATTTGCAACAGGCATTGGTCTTGGATGTAGTATTCTTATCTATGTAGTTATATGTATTTATGTATGTATGTATCTTTGCTTAGTTCCTGTAAGACAAGTTCTTACGATTACTGCAGGGCTGAGTCAATGTATGTGTCGTGATGTGATTGTTTTAATATTATTATTTGTAAACCAGAGTTAAACAGTTTTAAATACAATATTATGTAAGCTAGTCTACTGTATAGTGTTCTCAACATCAAACTACTATTGAACTAATTTACTTATTTGAAAGGGTTGTTACCAAATTTAATTACGAGAGGTGTAAAATTAGTTTATGACAGTTTCCTAAGTTAATTTCATACAATTCAACACCAATATGATTTATGATTTCAAACTTCATACGGAATTATTATAGGTATTTTTTTTCCGTAAAACTTTTAATGGATTAACTTTTATCGCTGAGTTTTGTATTTTCAGGGTTTTGGTAAAACATGTAGTGTTTAGTTAGGTTCAGACATTTCTATTACAGTCTGTAGACTCAAGTTCATAGTACACATGGACCCACTTCAAGCTGGACTTTATGCAATATCAATCCTTACGTCTAGCGTTTTAAGGACGATGAAGTCTACACTTTCTGGGTTGGTTATTGTATGCGTATGTACCAAACGAAATGTTCTGTTTGTGTTAATCGCCCAACTAGGTTCTTGCTTTGCATGTTCGTCTACAGTTAAACTCATTCAAGGATAATTTCAAAGAACTAGTTACATACAAAATGTGTGGTAATTTTTTGAAATGAAATGAAAATAATTTTATTTGCTAGAAATATGGTACATTACATTTGTTTAAAATAGATCATATATATAAAAGTATGCAAAGTTTTGGTTTTGTAGGTACGTTTAGGTCATCAGGACTAATAATTAAAAATGAAAACAATTTACATGACAAATTTAAAAAAATACGCAATTTCAAGTATCAAATAATATGAAATCCAAATTTAGACCTAAATCAAATCAAATGATATGAAATTTGACCCAATTTAGCTATTAATTTATAATTACATCTGTTAAAAATAACCATCACACACTAAGGCATGCCTTAAATCAAGGCATAGTTTACCCAAAAAGAGAAACAAAAAATAACCTTAAGTACAAATTTAAAAACCCTCGATTGGACATTTGCGTACATTCGATTGACCATCCCCACTTCCATCCCCATAATTTTCGAATGGGGGCACCAATGTCGGTCATAAATAGCTAAGAATACGCTCGATCTAGTCACCTTTCAAACGAAAAAAAACAATCTAAATCGCTGCATTCGTTCGAGAGTTATGATGCCACACACAGACACACAGATAAACAAGTCGAACTTACCCTTCTGTTTGCGTGGGGGTTAAAAACGGTATAGTGTTATTGAAAATCGAAGTTATAATAAAGATTGCTTATTGTAAACGGACATAAGAAGGTCCGTCAAAGGGTTTCCATCATCATCAGCCGAAGGTCACCCTCTGCTGGACAAGGGGGCTCCTCCAAATATTTTCGGAGCAACCCTGTGACGCTTGCATCCAGAGGCTCCATGCAGCCTTTACCAGATTGTCTTTCCACATCAAAAGTCCGTATTTTTAATGTCACGACATATGTATGTAGGTAATATTCGTGTAATATCCATTATTCCACAGATCCCGTTGACGATGCTGATGAAGCGCTCGATATTTCCCAAGATGAACAACCACACCATATCGCCAAAGGAGAACGAACTGAAAGCTTTGTCCTCGTTCTTCAAACAATCCTGCATCGTAGGAAAATGGTCACCTGATCCAAAGACAAATGCAGTCTGGAGTAAGTACCTCTGTTTTAATACATATCAATAAGCCTTCATTTTTAAAAAATAAATGCCAGGTCTTTACACATCATTCTATAAACCTTTGACATTCACTGGTTGGAGCTTGTATTATACTTCCTTTGGAGTATATAATCTGGTTATAAGCATAATAACTTCCACCTAAGCTTCGTATTGAAAAAATTTCGTTACCGAAATCTCATTAAGGTAGGCAAATTTTAAGGCAGGCATTTAACTTAATCCAAAATTTTCATCTTGAAGTTAAAGGTGCATTCGAAAAGTGATGGATAACTGTCTGTGATTGTTCTAATTCTAATGCAGTTCTATTCACCATAATTATTGCTTGTCTGTGAGGTGCTTTTCACATTTCACTAGCAACCCAAGACAAGAATGGGTAACAACTAAGAAAGTAACATGAAATTTAAAAGATTCAATCTAATATTACCTTAGTAACATAGTGTTTTATAATCATTTTCCTTATATTTCGCTCTAATAGGTAATTTATGATTAAAAGATATGTAAATGACACTTACAAATTAAAGTGACTAGACAGACATAATAACAGGAAAATAAAATTAAATTGTTATTGTTTATTATTACCATTTACAATCCACAGCTTTTTTGAAAAGTCATTTTAATATTGTTCTGATCAATGCATGGACGGATTAGTGTATAATTGAACAAAAGTCCCAGTTATAAAAACCCCTACCTACCTACTTATCATTACCTTACTACCACTTACTTTCTTACCATACTTACTTACTTGTGTACCTTATTACTGACCTACTTGTCATTGAATCAAATGTTTTCTTAATATAAAGATTTTTTTGATTAAAAGGGAAAATAACCTTTTTAAAAAATACATAAATTCGATTGTCTTACTGACCTAGGGCTTGAAGGTAAACGGCTCCAGGCCGGTGTCAGCCATGTTGAGATTGGATTTTACACAAATAAATTGCAATAATTTTCTGATCTAAAATAGATACATCTTCATCAAGGAAATAATCCTCAATCCATAATCAGAATTATCAGTCTTTATTGATTCCAAAATAAGAGATCGATGACTACCTAAAAAGGGGAAAAATGAGACAATCTATATCGTAGATGAAATATTTTCAGGACCTTCTTGAGCCTAATGAAACATTTTCCAGTTTTGAGAGATAATACCTTATTTCTAGAGTCTCAATACAACCAGCTGTGCGCTCTTTGTGAGCATCCTGGTACTTGCGACTACCCTGACAATTACAGCGGCTATGAAGGAGCTTTGAGATGTCTCGCCCACAACGGCGGTGAGGTCGCCTTCACTAAAGTCATCTATGTGAGGAAATTCTTCGGGGTGAGTTGTTTTTGATCTTGTTAGGTAAAACTTGTTTTCGCTCAAGACTTCGTCCGTATAAAACGTAAGTTTATCTACGCGATTTAATTGAATGCCTTGCCATTTTTCAGATCATGGTTGATTTTAGAACAGTTACCGTCAATAATTTTCATATATCCTTAAATTATGTTGAAACTAAATGCAGAAACTAAATTGAGAAGATCCGATTATTTCCTATATTTTCATGTAAAATGGAGCCTATTTCAATGAGTTACCTATTCGTCCACAGTTACCAGTAGGAACATTACCAGCTACCCAATCTACTGAAAACCCCGATAACTTTGCGTACCTTTGTGCTGACGGGTCCAAACAACCGGTCAGAGGAAAGCCCTGCTCTTGGGCAGCAAGACCTTGGCAAGGACTGATCGGACACAACGATATTTTAGCCAAGATATCCCCTTTGAGGGAAAAGATCAAGCAACTGGCAGAGGCTGGTAAGATTTTTTTGCTTTAACGAGATCTTTTGCATATATTTAGTTACGAATATTTATCAACAGAAAGAAAAAATAGCAATTTTCTCATTTAAATTATACTGACCACATAAATATACAGTTACAAAAGCATTTTTAGGCAAGAGTCAATTTGACCTACAACCTTTATCTTTGAAAATCATTAATAATAATACCACATCACGACACACACATTAAACTCAGCCCTTCACTAAGATATAATCTTGTATCACAGGCACAAAGCCACTACATAGATAAGAATACTACATCGAAGACCGGTAAGCGAAACAATATTTCTTGCAAATAAAACAAAGTTTCACACCAATTCGCCAACGAGGTCTCCATTTTTTTTCTTAAAATTAGTGTTTAAACCTGTCTAAATTCAAAAACCATACAATCTGCTCAAAATCTTGTATCAAGACTAACAAATTTTAATAATATCTAATAACGTAGGAGCTGCTACCAAGCCTTCATGGTTCACGGGAGTCTTAGGCCTGACTGAAAAGATCCACCACGTAGCTGACAACATACCTATTAAACCAGTAGACTATCTTCAGAAAGCGAATTACACTGAAGTCATAGAAAGAGGGCATGGACCGCCTGAACAAGTTGTGAGGTAAGAATACTAATACAATAGTTCCATCAGATGGAGTCCGTATAGCTATAGGTAGGTAAAGGTGTTTGTAGACTCTTTACACATACATCACCTACACGGTCGAAAAAACTTGTACAAACGTCTAACGGGGTTCGTGAGATTAAATGACTGATCCCTCCAACTATCTCTGAATTTATTAAATGAATTTGTCTCGTTTTCATCAACTTTAAGAACCTAGTGGTAAAATTCACAATAGGCAGGTGCTTATTTTGTTTCTCAAGTTTACTGTGGTTATTTTTTCTCAACCAAAACCTGACCCCTGATGTCCATTTCTCGAGATAACTACTGTTGACATGGCTACTCAAAAATGCCTAACACAAAAAAAAGCTACTTTTTACGCGAACAAAGACGCACAGGTTAATATAAAAGCGTTTGCAAGGGTCTTCGTTTGAATGAACCCTAAAGAAGCTAAAGGTCACTACTTTTATTACCTTCTTGCTTCATATTTCCAAACCCCCCGGGATATTGGCTCGCTAACCTATTCCGTCTAAGCTAGATCAAAAGAACCATAAAAGCTCAAGAACATCTTGGAATCTGGTTTTCTATCATCACTCTCTCGTTAAATTTAGATGAATTAGTCTTTGAAAGCATCACTGCGTGTAGGTAGATACAAAATCATTCATTTTCCCAATTCTATATAGGGTCAGATAAGAATCAGTATTTCTAAAATATATATTTACTGGTATAAAGAAATTTATAATGCTGACTAAGCAAATGGGGATTAAAACAAACTGTATCATTAAAGTATCCCCAATCTATCTTAAAGATTTTGGTAAACATTTATCATCAACAGGGCAAAAACAATCTCTAAGCTCGAGAAAAATATACTTGAGTTGCGACATAATTCGAAAGAAAAACTTTGTGTCATCTCGAGAAAGTTCCACGTGCTGTTTTTCTACGTGTTCAGAAAACAGTGAGATAGTTTGGCATCCTTTGTTCCCATCAGAGAATACCGAATAGCAAAAAGTTTATTTCTAACGTTTCATACGCGATATAAAATGCAGAGATCTGCAGTTACCAGATTGCATTTAAATCGAATCCAGGTATGTATCTACGATTGGATATGCTCCGGCAAATAACTTTATCATCTCACAAATCGAGTTTATGCCTTTATGAAGATGGTATATATTAAAAAAGGGATAGCTACAAAATACCATCTGATCAGGTTGGCATTTGTTTGAAATCACATAAGTCTTATCTCCACCCGATTCCACTTGGATGCAAATGTCTAATAGCTCCTCTATACGATGATCAATCCCTCGCTATTCGCCATGCGATGGTTATAACGCCAGTACACGAGACCGACGTACGTACTGTCATATCATCAACATCCCATGGCGCCATAAGTCATCCCTCACTAACCCCTTCCACACGATGGCTCATACTAGTGGACCAGTCGGATGGCCCATGGTGTGGTGCAGTGGTATTAAGCAAGTTAACTATCCAGGTTGTGTGTGACGTCACCGGTGGCGTTGTCCAAATGCCGCACCATGTCGGTGTTCGCGTTCAGTCGCGACATCCGACCGAGGCTGGACTGCGTGCAAGAAGCATCCGAAACCGACTGCCTCAAGAACGTAAGTTATCATACTAGCTTTTGTTCTCTACTTAGCCCTTCACGTTCTGACTACCATACCTCATAATTTACAGGAAAACGGAATAATATAGTTCAACTATGCTCCTATAAAAGGTTATGGGAATTATTTACTACTAGCATAAGCCAGCGACTTTCGTTTGGTATAACTTTTTTTTTCAACCAAATGTATCTAGCCTATTCACTCTGAAACTGTATTCTAAATAATTATTAATGAGTTATTGACCCCGCCGCGAAGTTGCGTATCTATCGGTATTTTATAGGATACATTTCGGAGAATGTGCGCAGGAATTGCACAATTTAATTCCACCGGCCCACTTTTATAATCGGAATACTACTCGTAGGCTGAAGCTGCATCCTTTTATGGTAGATATTCCGACCATCCGGACTAAACGCTTCGATAGTTCCTTTACTTCCGTACTGCAAGGGTGTGGAATTCTTTGCCTGCCGATGTGTTCCCTGACCAATATAACTTGGACCTCTTTAAGGCAAGAGTGAATAGGTTTCTCCTGGGCAGGCATGATCCACCTTAGACTTCATCGCCGCTTAACATCAGACGGGTTTGGGGTCAAATGCCTGCCTGGTATTGGATAAAAAAAAAAAAAAAAAAATGGCGTTGTAGCATAAGTAACACCTAATGATGTTAAAAATAAGATAACACGCGATTGAAAAAAAAAGATATATTTAAATAGAAATAGCCTAGACTAAATATGTTTTGGTTTAACTTAGTGAACCCAAGCTATCCAAATACAAAACAAAACGTCTTTAGACGCTTCAAAACATACCTAAACGTTTCTAGTTGGTATCTCATGCTATATGAGGTACCTACATTCTTATGTGTTATGTTTTAGCTGCTCTACACGACAGGCCATCTTTCGCACTTTTGGAGATGGTCTTGCGTAGCCATCAGATGCCACTTACGCACGATGACCCCTCTTAATGACCCGTCATGTGGAAGGGGTAGTGATGTCGGATGGCTTATGGCACCTAATCTAAAATAAATCTTAATCAGCTATTATGGTATTATATCTCAAAATAAGGTCCAAGACAACGGCTCAGACTTAGCCGCAGTAGATGACTCGTCAGTTGCATCAGCCTCCAAGAAGTACAACCTACACCCTGTGTTCCATGAAGTGTATGGAGAGGAAAGGAGTCCAAACTACGCTGTTGCAGTCGTCAAGAAAAACTCACAGTACCAGAACATCGAGGAACTTCGAGGGAAAAGGTGATGAAAAAGTATTTTGAAGTTTATGACAAACTAATGACTCGCCCTGGCTTTGCATGGATATTATGCATGTATTATATAGATATAAACCATCAATTTCAATCCCTCTATATATTAAAAAAACCGCATCAAATCCGTTGCGTAGGTATAAAGATCTTATAAGTATTAATATTTTTCAGATCATGTCACAATCCGTATGGAAGTTTCAGCGGATTAGATGCACCACTTTACTATCTTATAAATAAGAAATTAATTAAATCTGATCAGGTAAATAAACATCCTTTTATTTTGAGTGGGTACTATAATATATCAGTATAGGTACCATTGCGTTATTAGGCAGCACTGCCGAATCCAGGGGGAGCTTAGGGGCTGAAGCCCCCCAAAAGCATTGGAGTTCGTCGGAATTGTTCCACTTTCTTTGTTAAAACCCAACGTTACCCTCAACACGTTTATGAAAAAAAGTTCGTAAATAATAAAACTACATCACGATACATACATTGACTCAGCTCTGCAGTATCGTAACTTGTGTCTCAGTAACTAAGCAACGATATGGTATAAACTACATAAGAATACAACATATATATAACGGTAAGCGGAACAATGCGTCTTGCGAATAATAAAAAGTGACGCCCGCGCTGGGATTCGAACCCAAAACCTCTAGCGTAGACGATATCTGTGGCGCAGTGGTGTAAATTGCTGGTTATGAAATCTGAGGTCGGAATTGCATCCCGGTTCGGACCAATATTTGTGAATGAGCGTGGAACTCTGGGTTCTCATGTTTTTTTTTTCTTGGTATGTTTGTCTATGTTAAGTTTCTAACCAAAACCCAGACCCAATGGATTTGTACTGAAACCAATCCCAAGACGTTATTATTAATTAAACACTTACTTATTTGAATGTTTTTTTATTAGTGTTTGAAGAACCTCGGTGATTTCTTCTCAGGAGGCATGTGCTTACCGAATGTCGATAAACCCGAAAATAATCCTACAGGTACAACAGTATAATCCTAAGTACAATATCTATCTATTACACTATTTCGATATTAAAGCTTTATTATAAAAAGCAAACTTTTTAAATGATTAAATTCGGAAATAACTTTTCTACATATGAAATATTTTATTAAGTTATCAAGATTAAACTCATAAGGAGTACAAGTAGGTACGCCATTTAACTTTTATATGAGCGTAAAGTGGCTACTTAAGCATCGTTTAAAGCTTTAAGTTATAAGCCTTTTCATTGGCCACATGCAACCGCGATAAACTGCAAATACATATATAAACAGTTGCTTGTAATTTAAATTTGTAAGGGATTGAATATTTTAATTTGTTTGACTGTTTTTTATGCTAATCTTTTAAGGGTTCCGTACGTAAAGGGTAAAACGGGACCCTATTACTAAGCCTCCGCTGTCCGTCTGTGGGTTATATCTCATAACTATAATAGCTAGACTTTTGGAATTTTCAGGGAATGTTTATTTCTTTACAACGTTGACGTTGACGTTGACGTTGTGGAGGACGTGGTAGTTTAGTTTGTTACTTTCCTTAGTTAATCGATCGACCCGACCTGAAAGATCCAGGGTTCGAGTCTAGGGTTGCCGTACGTTGTAGCTGCCATGTTCCTCATTGTGCCCGGATAGTGGCGACAGATTCGCAACCTGTCACAGTGGGACTTAACATAAACGTGCGAAATGCGGTGTTTAACACCTCTGCCTACCCCTCTCGAGGGACTACGGCGTGAGTTTATGCATGTTTTATGTATGTGTGTATTTCTGTTGCCACTATAACAACAAATACTTATATTTTTTGCTTGCTCTTGTATCTTTCACAAAATTATCTAAAAGTATATTTTATATTGCAACACGGTACGGAACCCATCATGTGCGACTCCGACACACTTGACCGTTTTGTTACCTTTTGTAGGAAACGATGTATCACAGCTGAAAAAACAATGCTCTAGCGACAACAGTCCTTTGAAATGTCTTCAAGAAGATAAGGGTGATGTAGCCTTTGTATCAAGTAAGTGTAATTTAATATGTATATCTTGTTTGAATAATATAAACAATACACAGACACAGACAAAAACACAGACAATTTATCAATGGAAACCCCTGATTTTTTACATTCTCCACCAAAAATAATATGCAATACAATCAATGAATTCTTAAACATCTCTTTATGTTGATAAAAATAAAAATTAAAGGAAAACACAACTGTTTCAGGTGCAGATCTATCAAACTATGATAAGTCACAGTACGAGCTTTTATGTTTGAATAGAGATGCGAATAGTAGGGATTCCTTAGCCCATTACAACACCTGCAACATTGCTATGGCACCCTCAAGAACTTGGCTGTCAGCGAAAGATTTCCTATCTGACGTATCCATAGCTCACACTCCTCTCAGCTTGGCACAGCTATTGGACACAAGTAGCTACCTCTTCAATATTTATGGAGAGTTCTTGAAGAACAACAATGTTATTTTCAGCGTAAGTATGATTCTCAAGATATAGGTCTAAGTGATATCTATAAATTCATGTTGATAGTATGACTAAATAAATGGCTAATAGGTTTGATGCCTGGCTATTTATTATGTCTTGGATACCCCCATATCCTATATAAATCATTTCAGTTGCTTGGTTTCAGTTACCAAAATAGGTTATCTAATATAAGCCCAGCTGACATAGTATGGAACTTAATTGATTTTAATTCTAAAATAAAAAAACTACACTTATTTCTAAGCTACAAATCTAAAGGAATATCTACATAATGAAATGTGTTTTTAGAAAAAATGGCTTAATTTATGATAGATTTAATTTAAAAATTATTAACTTATTTAAAATAAAACCATTTCTTTCAGAATTCAGCAACTGGTCTAGCATCCACAGATAATTATGATTTCAACAAGTTTAAGACCATACATGATGTTGTTTCAAACTGTGGAGTAGCTTGACAGAATCATGATCATTTAATCACTTGTTTAATTTTTCTTAATTAGGTATAAGCAATAAAACCAGTAAAGGCTGATTTGTACCCTTTAATTATATATTTAACATTGCTTAAAATGACAATAAATTATAATACAGTATGATGTAATTTTTCTTATGAATTTATAAGGCTGCCAAACCAAGGGTAGTAGCAGCAGCGATTGCTAGCATGGTGTATCCAGTTTTGTAAACTTCCTCAATTGATAAGCCCTTTGCAGTGTCCCAGTACAAATGCCTGATTCCATTTGCGAAGTGGTAGCCAAAAGGTGTAGCTAATACTACTTTAGCCAAGAAAATTGTAACAGGTGACAAGTTCATGCTCTCTACAATTGAAATGTAGTGGGAAATATCATGTGGCAACACCAAAGCACCAACACCCAGTGCGGTCATGTAACCAGTTAGCATCATCCCTAAAACAATAAAGTAATATTTGCAACAATGTTTTAACTATTACTTATTCAGTTATAATAGCATTTTCACATACCTGTAGCTCTGTGGGTGATGGACAACACAGCCGGTAACTGGAAGTGGTAGATGGTGAGATGGGGAGACATGGGGCGGCTGAGTCGAGCATTCTTGTCGTCAAATGTTTCAGATGCTGGTGGTTCGAACTTCTTGAATGTTACTTTAGGCGCTCCTGCCGCAGCCTGTGCATACTGAGCAGTACTCAAAGACGCAGGAAACCTACATAAAGCTCCGAATACTTGCTTATTGCCTAACCTGTAACAAGAAACTTTCTTTAGTGACAAGGAAAACAAGCTAACCCTACATTATTACATAATGGAATGAAATATACCTGCCACAGCAAAATAGCGCCATTTTTTTTATAAACTCAATGAGACTGTGACCGTAGGCTTCTGAAACAATTTATTTTGAACTATGAGTAACTTAATTTTCTTTATTTTATCAAAAAATGAAAACAAACTCACCACTGAGTCTGACGACAAACTGACACTGACATTGACGTATTTGATTGGAGTAACGTGACGGCTAGTGATTTGGAAAGGCAAAAAGCGTTAGCTCAAACAGCCTTTTCAAAAAATGTGGATGGTGAAGTAACATTATAGCTGGATTATACATAGCTGGTATTCAAATTATTAAAGCTTGCTTCAAATCAAACATGGTTTCAAAAAAAGAAGTTTATTCTTATTTTGTGACCGACTACTCAGACTCACTATTTTAATGCTTCACATTTATTCTTTCTTTCTGTTTCTTTTTGTCGGTTTCAAACCTACAATACATCTAATAAAAACATATATATTTAATACTTTAATTAGTTAACTACATGAAGAAATTCAAGAGGGAAAAATCCTTTCAGGCTCAGGCCGATCGATCTGTCAAAGTCATTGTCGTGTAGTGTTTTTCTTGGTCTTTGTTTTTCTTTTCACCGGCTAAAATTGTAAAGGGATTACGTGTATAATTGTGGTGTAAAAAGTTTAATGATTCGTTTCTTGCTAGTAACATCATTAGTGTGTACTATAAGGGCCAGTAGCAGCTCTACAGCGGCAGCTATGGCTCTTAAATCCGTTGACTTTGAAGTATTTGGGAGAGTACAAGGTGTATTTTTCCGGAAGGTTCGAATATTTTGTAACATGAAACAAAATAATAATAAAAATTGTTATTCCTACCAAGTTTTGTAACAATCTAATAATCCTAATATTTTACTTCTTTTCGTACTTGTTGTAATTGGTCATATAGAAAAAATAACTATGAATTAAAAAAAAACATGATAAGGCAAGGAAATATCTTAAATAAATTGGAATTTATTTATCTATATATTTGGAACCAACTGTTTGAAATATGTAGAAATCATTAAATGTTTGCCATTCATACAATTTTCATTGTGAATATTTTTTAAGACATACTTTCCTAACTTTTTAGTACACAAAAGAACAAGCTGACAAATTAGGCTTACGAGGTTGGTGCAAGAATACATATCAAGGAACGGTGCTTGGTCACATGCAGGGGCCTCAAGAGCAAGTTGGGGCAATGTAAGTATAATATTTTGTATTTAATTAATAGGATTGTCTCCAAATTGTTCTCTTAACTATAGAGCAGGAAACCTCAATCTGAGATATTAGGCTACAGGCAACCCACTGTGCCTTTGAGATTGGCCAAATTCCATTATAAATTAAATGTTAACCTTTTAAAATTTGGAGAAAAGTTTTGTGGAATTAAAATATTGTTCCATACAAGTTTTATCACCATAAAAATGCTATTAATTCAGTCGTTTTTGAAATAAAAATTATTTTAAACTTTGGTTGGCAACCTAAAGAGGTTGAATTCAAGTGTGATAGAGGAATAAAACATTTTCAAAATAACATTTATCAAACTAGATTAATAACACTAGTTTGCACGGTTTTCATACCCCAGCTGAAAGTTGTTATTTTATTTTGTGTTCAGGTAGAACTATCCAGAAAAAATAATAAAAAAATTCTGTCACGTCTGGTTTAAAAAATATTTATTTTCTTGAAGGGAAATACAAAAATTTTAGGATTAATACAAAAATAAATTAAAAATGACTAATTTTTGCTTTCTTTTTATAGTTATTTGAATCAGTTTCTCTTATGATAGACCAACAGTAATCCCCTAACATATTTTCATCCCAAAATCCTTGATGTCGTTCTTCGAAAGTCCTTAAATCTTGGTGGAAACGTTCACCCTGTTCGTCACTCATACTTCCTAAGTTTTCAGGAAAAAAATTCAGATGAGAGTGTAGAAAGTGAATCTTTAATGACATGTTTACTCCCATATCATGAAAGTTTTTCAATAAATTGTTAACAATTTCTTCATAATTTTCACTTTTTTTATTTCCCAAAAAATTTTCTACAAGCATTTTAAATGAGTTCCAAGCAGACTTTTCTTTAACCGATAAAAGGTTTTCAAACTGAGAATCTTTCATAATTTTACGGATTTGTGGACCAATAAATATACCCTCCTTCAGTTTTCCCTCTGTAATGTTTGGAAATATTTTTTGCAAATACCGGAAAGCATCACTGTTTTTGTCAAGCGCCTTTACAAAGTTTTTCATGATTCCCAGTTTGATGTGTAAAGGGGGTAAAATGACGTTATTTGGATCGACCAACAGCTTGTGATTAATGTTCATTTTGCCCGGAATATACTCATTTCGAACAGGCCATTCTTTCCTTACATAATGATGTTGTTTCGCTCTACTGTCCCACAAACAAAGGAAACAACAGTACTTCGTGTAACCACCCTGCAATCCCACTAACATACCGATGACTTTGAGGTCGCCGCACACTTTCCATTGATGTTCTTTATACTTTATTAAATTAATCAAAGTACGCATCGTTTCATAGCTCTCTTTACAATTCCCTGCGTGTCCTATTGGTATGGAAGGTTTCTTATTTCCGTTATGTAATAAAACAGCTTTGAGACTATATTTTGAAGAATCTATGAATAGGCGCCACTCTGTTTTATCATAGTTTTGATTCATTGCTTCGAAAAGTCCCGGGATATCTGTGCAATAACAATATTCACCTTCTCTTTTGAAAAATTCTGAGTAAACTTTGCTTCTGTTTCTGAAAAACGTAACTTTTGTGTCTGGTAGTAACAAGTTCCATTGTTGTAAGCGGGAGCCGAGAAGCTCTGCTTTAGATCTTGATAACTGTAAATCTCGTACAAGATCATTTAATTCGGCCTGATTAATTAAATGTGGAGTGTTTTCTTGAGGTGAAAATTCGTCAGAATCACTAGAAATCGACTTGAATTCAACATCACTGTTATTGTCATCTAATATATTTGCACTCGAACTACCGGGACAAACTGGATGGGGTAGATCTTTTGAATGTAAAATCGGCTTAGTAACAGACGGAACATCGGCATACATAATACTTGCCTTATTTTTTTTGTTATATCCCAATGTCTTCGTAACACAAAAGTAACAATCATTTTCATGATTACTAGGTTCTCTCCATAGCATTGGCGAACCAAATGGAAGGTAAACTTTTTCTCCTGATGACCACTGGAGTAAGATGATTCTACAGCTTTCGCAAAACACGTGAGGCACCCACTTTTTATCTTGATTTGCAACAGGAAATCCAAAATAATGAAGATATGCAGTTTTTAACGAATCTACAATAGGTCTTCTCTTTTTTGAAAATATAAACTGTCCACAAACATAACAAAAACGGTCAGAACTTTGTTTGCACTTTCTGCTAGCCATTTTAAATCAATCCAAAGCAAAGTAACTGTCGTTTGAAGCGAACGAATGAACAATAAAATATAACCACCACGTCGGGTAGTTAAAAAAAAACAATTGACGGCAGAAAAAAATTCCGACGTGATAAAATATTTCTGCTAACACTTTTAGGTTTAGGGAAGGTAGATTAACATATTGACATACATTCGGTTCGGGGTATAAATAAAAAGTAAAATTTTGTAAACTAGTGTAATTAGACATAGAGAACTTCTTTTATGTTAGATTGGCCAGCATTCTCACTTGTCAAGTAAGCCGAAGATTTGAGAGAGCTTAACCTAGAAAATGCCTATTTAATCTTAAATTGAATAAATCTTACTTGTTATTCTTAATAATATTTAATTAAGTAATATTATTTTGTGACATTAAATTTAAAACTATTTAATAAAAATATGAAAAATATTGCATGCATGGAAAAAACAGGTTGATGCTTGTAAGCTAATATAATAATTCAGTCAGTGGGTTGATGATGCATTTATTGCTAAATTTAAATGCAATAAATTGATCATTTTTTCACAATTTTGTTGATTTTCCCAATCAGGGAGTTTGTACATTACACTGTCTCAACCTACCTACCCTACCTACTCCAACTTAACTGACAGATGGCATTGAAATGTGAGCTTTGTATCATGTGAATAGAGTAGATGTTTCAACACTAAGGCCCCATTCGCATAAACTGCTTTTTCAATGCGCATTGGAGTTGAAATGTTGAAACAGGTGATGGAATGACAGAATAGAAAAGACAATTCATTACCGCTCTGGTCTTCTTTGGTCTCATTCCATTCAAAAGTTTTAAGTCATACAAATATTGGATTTTTTATATACACAGGGTTTTGTCAACGGTGTTGGAGCCTTAATAGGACACAGAATACGATATATTTAACTAAAACTTTTTTTCCGACCATTATTAAATGGCGGGGTTTTGTACGAAAACGTAAAAAAGTAAAAAGCAAAAAATAATTTTGGATTTTACAGGTTGTTTCCTAAAAACAAACATCGAAATCCAAGCTCAAGCTTTAGGTAGGTAATGTAAGAGTTATTTATAACTTCAGACGTGAACAGTCCATTCCCACTAGTTGAAAAACGATAAAATGTTTAATTACTTTATTAAGGAATTAATATCGAACAATATTTTAACCATATTTTCCTAATGATACTAGATAATACTTAACATCTCCGACGCCGTTGACCCAAACACCCTGTGTAAGACCAAAATTCTAAAACCGAACGCATGACCCTTGGGCTTGATATTTGTTAAAGTCCCTTTATCATGGTACCTAGTTATTCCCCTTTAGTGGAAACTCAGTAGGTAGCGATCCTTAACTTCTTCATTTCGTCAACCAATTGAACGAGACGTCAGCCCGTTGACTGAGAGACGAAAACCGAACGACCGCTTGCCGACCACCTGTCGAGCGTCAAGAATCGAGCCGATATCGATTATGTCAAGAAAAGAACAAAGCCCTAGACTAAGTTTTGAATGAGATGATAGCGCTTCGTGCAGAATCCGCGGCGCACTCGATGAATATGTCTAAAGTGCCCTGCTGCTCTACATAAATTTTTAAAAGATCACAGCGACCGGATGGCTTGAAAAATCGTTTTTTTTAAAGGAATGAGCGGATGACATGTGTGATCCAATGCAACCGCCAACAGATCGATCATAATGATTAGTTGGGAATGACCCAAAATATTGGATGTTTGCTTTGTGCGCCGCGGATTCCTTGTACGTAATTCTTAGTTAATTTTAGTGACCATTTGTGTTCTCAGGACCAATTGGCTCAAAACTGTTGGAAGCCCAAGCAGCCAGATCGACAAAGCTGAGTTCAGGAATGAAAAGGGGATATCCGAATATACTTTCAACGATTTTAGTATTAAAAAGGATTAATATTTGAACTAGTGTTAAAACTATTTATTTCCTAGATCTTATAAACCCATATCCATACGGAATGTTTAGGTATTATTACAGAGTATTTTAATTTTGTTTTAAATAAATATCACAATATAAAATAAAATGTTTCGTATGAAGCTTAGATTGTTTTTTTTTTCATACCAAACAGTAGGAAAGCAAACAAACATGCTTAAATTCCATAATTTGAAATATTTGTTATTGATGAAAGTTATAGTAAAATTTTTGGTAATAACATTAAAATGTTTACTCACGTACTGGAGTAACAAACCTAAAACATGTGTGACATGTTTTGTTGAACGGCTCAAGTTTTAATTATATTTTACCTTTCCCGTCAACCCCCATCTCGTCTAATATACAAAAACAAAGACCTATTTCCCGAAACAGCCGCCGCATCCGGGAGGACTTCTGTAATGAGCAAAAATACCCGCCCCGGGGCGAATCCCATTACCCACATGACTAATGACTCAAACAAACATACAATGACATTGTCACACCTTTTAATGCATACCACCTCCTTTGATAATAAAAGTTTCTGCTTTAACAAACCCCTTGAAGGCAAAAACAATCGCTTTTAACACATCCTGAATTAATGAAGGTCATAAACTTTGCCGCTCGCTGCCGAAATAGGTGTCAAGAGAAAGGTAAACGAGGGTTCATTTGCTGAAGGCGTCCAGCAAACCTACCATCAATATCGGGAAATAATAAACCATCTGTTAGCTAACAATAGATTTCGACCTTGAAGGCTTCACGGAGAAGTTTAGTTGCGAAAGGGTGGAAGATTACGTTCGAGTCAGTAACCCAGGCGTGCGTTATTGATGGCCTGACGCGGCGGCGCCGGGCGGTAAGTGGGTCAGGGAGGGGGAGGAGCGCGCAGCCGCCGGGGCGGTACTGCGCCCTCATCCCTCAGCCATGGCGGACGCGCCGGCAGAGGTCCTCGAGCTCAACGTTGGCGGCGTGCACTACGCGAGCACGCGCGACACACTGCTTCGCGAACCGAACTCGCTCGTTGCCACCGCGCTCGCCGACCCCGACCATCCGCGTGATGCTCGCGGACGCATCTTCTTCGATCGCGATGGTGTTCTTTTCCGTTACGTACTCGACTATCTCCGTGACGGCGGGCTCGTGCTGCCTGAATGCTTCCGCGAGCATAAACGTCTCGTGCGTGAGGCGAAGCATTATCGCCTGCCCGGATTAGAAAATGCAGTGCGCGACGGCGATCCTAAGCCTCCCAACCGCGAGAAGGGATGCATCACTGTCGGGTATAGGGGCAGCTTCGCCTTCGGACGTGACGGGTTAGCAGACGTCAAGTTCCGTAAGTTGTCGCGTATTTTGGTTTGTGGCAAGGTGACGTTGTGTCGTGACGTGTTTGGAGAGACTCTGAACGAATCCCGGGACCCAGATCACGGTTTGACCGACCGATATACTTCGCGGTTTTTCCTGAAACACTCATTTATCGAGCAAGCCTTCGACAACCTCCAGGAGAACGGCTTCAAGCTGGCTGCGAGCTGCGGCAGCGGCACTGCTGGCGGGGCCACTGACCTCAAGCCAGGTGTTGATTCCGAGGAAAACCGCTGGAACCATTACAACGAATTTGTCTTTGTGCGTGAATAATTTACCAAGCACATTCATAATAAATGATATTAGATAATTTAGACGGAAACTAAAAAATGGAAATGGAAAATGATTCAGGACCGGAAATTTATTAAGAATGTTAAAATTAAATGAAATTTATAAATAGACCTATCTTGATCGTAAAAATAATAACACGATGCGAGAGTGAAAGGATCATAATTAAACTGTGTAAACTCACCTTTGAAACTCATGGGTTTACGAGTAATAAACGTAAAACTGGTGCGTATGTTTGATGTCAAACTACATAATATTATGTATCTAATGGTAGCACAAAACGTCGCATATGAAGTAGACGATAGTTCATTTAATGAATTTTCACTAGAATATTACAAAAAAATAATGTAGATATTATAAATGAAAATTAACAATAAATACGAGTATAATCATGTAACAGATAGGTAGAGTTAATAGTTTAAAAAATGTAAAAATTAAATACAGTTGGTACTTAATTAAAAATCTAAATAAATACCTACTCGTATTAAGAATCTTACCTTATTATCTATTTCTAAAGATGCTTTCTATTTATATAAAATATATATATTTAAATGCCTTTTATAATATTTTCTTTATACCTAGTCATAATATTTTATAACACGTGGGCCATATTTTTTATAGAAAAATGCCAAATGTTAAAAATTTTCTTAATTATATTTTAATCAAATTTTTTAATTAAACTACATTTTGTATTGAACTCTAGAAACAAAACCTGTTTTTAATTTTAATAACAAGGAAGAGAGAGAAAAATGTTACTGCAACATTATTTGTTTATAATTATTTTAAGTGTTATTTCATATAAATCTTATTACTACAAACTATACTTGGATGTGTTGTGATTTGTGATCAATGAGTTTATTATAGTTACCTAGACTACATAGATAGATGTAAGATCAAAAATGTATTTAAAAAAAGTTATAGTAATAGAACAATAGTTGCGCGATGAAAGTACCTAAACGAAAATTAATTATAAATTCAAAAAGAAAATCAGCATTTCATAATTTGGCTATTCCTAAATACTCTTTAAAATATCCTTTTGCTTTCAAAATCTCATATTGTCTTGCGAGCTCTTGTGTACCAAGACACAGAAAACACTAAGTCTGGTTTGTTTTTGACGATCAGTCTGTGAAATTATTAAATTTTCTTTATCACAATTGATCTCTGTATTTTTTCATTAAATATGTTATGATCAAATTGAAGGGCTATTATTATAGACCGTGAACATTATCTGAAAAAGCTTACCTTGTGCCTACTATTCAAATATGGTACTATCGACGACTTTTAATGTTCAACTCTTTATTAAAAGTAATTGGTTTTTTTTTGTATAAATGAAAAAAAAAAATGACCGAGATTATCTAATTTGCGTCGAATAGTTTTTCGTCTTTCAATAAATATGTCGCAATAAAAAAGCTTTCAGCTCCAGACATCAACTTTTACAGCTTTCTTCATCGGTTTATGGAAAGAACATTCGAAATTGGATATAAAAATACTGGCTTATTCTAACATAATGCAAATGTAACGATGACGGCGGGAAATAAAGAAAGAGTCGTGAATTTTTACGATTATACTGATTGTTGAATTGATACCTAAACTCCTAAATATCAGAGCGGAGACTTCCTCCATTCTCTATCGAATCTTAGCAATGCCTCTGTTAGAGGAACAGCATAAGCAGCTGTCGAAATAAAGATAGTAACCTTAACTCAAATTTGGTCTTAAAGACCTGGACCTATAGGATCAATCTCATTTCCCCGTACTTTCGAATTTAACGATCGCAGCCATATCATTAGATTACCGTAGATAAATAAATATTAAGCTAACTTCCACATAACTACTTCCTGCTTATGAATTAGCGAAAACTTGCGAGTTATACCTAATGTACTAGCCAAATATTAAAATGTCAAATGAACGGTTTAACTTTCAATTATGTTCTTCATATAACTTACATAAAATAAATTGTAACGCTAGCTTTAACACCTGTTGAGACTCAGTAAAGTTTACAATGAAAGGTTACAGTTAGCAACAAGCGTCTCAAATTTTCTAATAGATTTCCTTTTAAAAAGATTCACGGTTTCAGAATTTAAATAAAATTGTTTAGTAATACTAGATTCTAGAACTCGATCGAATTTATTGTTGTACATTCAAAATGTTCTTCCAGAAGTAACAGTTATTTGTTATGCATAGAACTATCTTATGATCAATGAAGAAATTAATGAAGGGAAAGAGTATTGAAATTAGCGAAACTTCAATAAATTCGGTAGAGTAAGCCACCGTTGAATAATTTTAGAGTGGATTACTATTTTAGTGAAGTTGTCGCTACATTTTTTCAACGGTTGAATGATAAGTGTTCATGTCACGTGTAATTAAATTAATTGTGTTGGCTTTTGGGAGTATGTTGTACACCATGGCGTTTTTTCTAATGAAAAAAGCTGATAAGCTGAGTTCTATAGATTTGACAGCGATGTATTGTTACCTTTTGTCGTAGTACAGTCATACTACGTAGGCTAAGATATTGCTTACCATCCATCAGGGTGTTGCTGTCTCGATGGTATATTCAATATAAATGAATCCTATTTATAGTTTTTCGACCTGACATTTTATGTAAGTTAATTTATTCATATTTAAGTAATCTTATTTAATGGAGTTGCTAAAATGTAACGACACTTTGCTTAAAGCATTTTAATTGAACACTATATGTACTTACTTCGAAATAAAAATTCAAATAATCCTATTTTTTCTAACGTTTTCATAATATTGTCTAGATATATTTAATTCTTATGTAAAATTATTATGTACGTAGGATAGTTAGAACTGTAATGTAGATATATCTAATATTTCGTGTTAGAATATAATATTGTTACTTTCAGGTGTTCAAAGTTATTTCATGTTAGAAGAGAAGATATTAATAAATCTGTTTTCGAAATATATAGATAAAGGATGCTATAAGAGTCCGAGTAATGTGAATATTTATATTTTAATTTGTTTATTAGTAATGAAAAACAGTGTGGAAACTGGACTTGACTATTGTAGGATTTCTATAACAATAAGTTTTGAAATAAATTTAGTTACCAAAAAAGTTACATTTCATTTCTTTGCTGAATTCGTAGATAAATCGTTTTTAGTTTATGTTAACTTGAATAAAAGTTGTTCTGAAGACAATTTTAAATTACAGTTATTTCTCCATCACCGACTCTTATTATGTATCCTTTAAAATGTTTTAGTTATTATTATTTTTTCATTAATTTCTTCTGAATAAACTTATGGTGTTTTAGAGACGCAACAAAAACCTTTTTTGCTGCAATATTTGCCTTGGGTTTTAAGTAGGCGCCTATTTTCTTTGTAGAGAAGAAGGTTTCTACTTTTTCCTATTACTGTTTTCATTCTTCATGACATGATTTATTTTGTAATGAAATGAAACTATCCATTTATGCTGTAACACCTCGCAATGTTTTTACTTTCTTGTCTTCTTTTAAGGTTTATGCGTGTTTTGCTAAACACTGAGTTTTCTGTCACTTTAAATAACTATAGAGGTAATCTCTTTAGGTTCGAGGTCACGTGACAGGTATCTTTTTTCTATTATCTTTTCTAACTTTTTCACCATCTTTATCCATACCTTAGTTCAGGTATTTACCTTCATATATTTTTATACCTCGAGAGGTGTTTGCGGTGTATTTCTCAGCGAGGTCACACGAGGCGGGTTTTAATGAACTACGATAAAACGACGCCGGCCAAGGGTAATGAAAATAATTTTCGTCGACCTGGAAATTTAAGGAGCTTTGCACCTATCTTAGTTCAATGCTATGAAATTAAAATTAACTCGTAGTGGTTGAAATTGGGAAAGGCTTAGCTACTACACCTACGTGTGTATTTAGTCTAAATATTCAAATATTAAATGTCTTAAATAAAAAACAGAGTAATAAGTTTTTTCATTGTCTAATAATTTGTCTATTGTATATTTATTTACTTACTATATGTTACATAATCCCGTCATTTTTGCCGTCTCATTCATAGTCTTGTTTATGGAGATGAACGAATAAAATAAATTTTTTAGGTATCATTTTTTCACGCGGTCTAAAAATATCGCTCCAACGTGATTTAAGTGGCTCCTGAAATAAGTGGGTTCCTAAATAAATTAAAAGTTGCGTAGGTTCGCTGAAAACGGTTGTGGTTTCCAGGCTTTGCGGATTAGTATGAGTGCAGCCCCGGGGCCTGTTTTATTTATAATCTGCAAACGTAAATCATAGCTTTAACAGTATTTCGTTGAAGGAGTATTGTGTTAAAAAAAAACGAAAAAAAAGGAATGAATGTACAAAAAATAAAAGTAATGAATAATTTAAATTTCCAGATTTAGACAAATAATGTTTTGGATAATCAATAGAGTTGACCGATAGGTCCTACTTACATAATTGTTCACCTGAGCCTTAGGTGATCTATTTATTTAATATTTAACATAGAATGGATTAATAGTTTTAGCAAAGTAATATTCCTTTATGTTAATACCTATCGGTCAACTGTGTTAATTCGCCAAAAAATATTAATGGTCTAAATCTGATCCGCAACCTTTGGCTTAGTTTATAAAACATATATATTGTATATTGAAAAATTAGGCCAAAACTATTATTTCAAGCTGGAATTAATAACGAATTCACAACATTTCAATTAAATCGATTGGGTGGGTAGTTTCGTATTATATCTTTTATGTTTTTCAGGTACCTACTCAGGTATTATTCTTTTACTATCAAAACTAAGTCACCTTTACTCAAAAAAAATGGGAAGAGAGTAGGTAATGAAATATTTACACATCCTCTTTGGTAAAACGTACCTAAGTCGATTGAATTTCAGTGGAGTCCAGGCAAGAAACGGTTCATTAATTCGAGAACTGCTTTGATCATCGTGAGGTTTTCCAAATTATAGGGTAAATTGCAGGGTAAGCATACCCATCCCTCGGATCGATATCGAAATGGTCCACAGCGAAGAACCTTTATAACACGACCTTCGAACCCACTGACGTGCTTATCGAAATTAAATCAACTGTCAGGGAAAAAGCTACTCCCTTGAAATTATATTTAACTTATTTTGTGTACTTACAATAGTTTCAAGTGTTTGGAATTTTTGGGGTTACGTACCCAAAGGGTAAAAAACGGAACCGTATTACTAAGCCTCTGCAATCCATCCGTCTGACAACGGTCTGTATCTCATGAACCATAAAATTTTTGAGAATGTCTATTACTGTTGCCGCTATAACAACGTAAACAACAACGTATAAATTTAAGGACGAATCCCATACCATTCTTGTTTTATAGACAACATTTTCTAAAAAGTACCATATTGTTTAATCTTGTACGGATCCCTTCCTTTGTGAGTCGGACTCACACCTGACCTGATTTTTTTTCTTTAGTAGGTAGGTAAGTTAATAGAATTATGCATATGTACGTAGGCATTTACTTTATTTATATACATTATAAATCTTCAAAACTAGATAGTCACTAATCCGTTTTTTAAATGTTTTCCAGATAGACACAGGCGACCTCGGTTGCGCAGTGGTGTAAAGCAGCCGACTGCTACGCTAGAGGTTCCGGGTTCGAAGCCCAGCGGGTGCGAAACTTTGTGATATTTGCAAGACGCATTGTTTCGCTTACCGGTCTTGGATATTGTATTTTTATCTGTGTAGTATATACCATATCGCTGCTTAGTGCCTGCGATACAAAATTATATCTTAGTGTAGGGCTGAGTCAATGTGTGTATCGTGGTTTATATAATACTCTTATTGACCTCAGAAATTGTTTAATTCTATTTTTTTTTTGTTAAAATCAAGTCATTATTTTAATGTACAGCTTATATACACACTGACTGTACCTTACACCTTCATGTAAATTTATTGTATCCAAGGAATTAAGTGAATAATATTATTATCAAAATAGTAGGGCGCTGGAAAAATCTCGCCTAGGGCGCTGGTCACGCTAAAACCGGTACTGCTTACCTTAAAAAATGTATCCGACGACGACCGACGAAAGAGCGTTATGTTTTTCGAGTAAAAGCAGTGTTGTTTCATTGGAATCTATATGTGATCTATAGGCTATCTTTTGAAATGTTAAGTTATAAAAAGGTTAATAATGTTCTTTTAGATCAGACAGATTAAGGTCAAACATAGGTTCGTAGGGTACAGTACAAGATTGTAAGATCCTTTTTAATGAATCATTGTGCCACACCTAACTTCATATGTAACAGCTACCCTTTGGCAAGTTGATTGATCATATTGTTTTCTACTCCCTGATGTACCTTAAGAAGGGAAGAGTAGGAACATAGTGTTTGTTAATTTTATTTAAACCAAACTTAACAACAAAACCTTGATTGAATGAAAAGCAGTCAAAGTAAGTATCTTTTTTCTTTAGATGGTAAAACTTACTGATTTAGATAACCCTTGGTGAGTATACTAAGACGCCTTTGTATTGATGGTAAAAATTGACATAAGATTATCAGGAGGAGTGACAAAAAAAATATCTTATTAAAGCAGTGTCCTGTTAGGAAAGGAGGTATTATAGTTAGAAATAAAATAAATATTTAAATGCATTTGGTATAATTCAAACAAATCTCAAATTAAATATCAGATATTTTATTTTTACACATATTAAGAATTCAATATAAGTTCTATAATCTGAGATTAGATTTGTTTAGTACATAGGACATTTTAAAAAATCCTGCACTTTTACTTAAAGCTATGATTTAAATATATGTTCTCTGTAATACTTTAACTCTTCAATACTTTCATGAATATCATCAATAGATCTATGTTTAAATTGCTTCTGTGGTATTCTTGAGTATTCACTCTGGTACCAGCGTTTTGCTAACTCTTTAATGGAGCTTACATCAATTATTCTATAATGTAAATAGGCATCTAGGTTAGGCATGTACTTTCTTAAGAACAATCTGTCCATATAAACAGAGTTCCCACCTAGAGGGCATTTCCTTTCCGGAACATATGACTTCACAAAGTTTAATACTTGTTTCTCAGCTTCCACAAGTGATATTTTTGACTCCCTGCTAGCCTGTGTTAACCCACTCTGAATACAAAAAAATATATATATTTCTAAAGCTACACTTCCTAATGATATTGACACTTGAATTTCAATAGGTCCCATTATACCTCTGTGTGGGGAGATTATTGGTTGAGAGAAAAATAAGGAATGATTAGGATTATAGCGAGACTAAAGTTGGTTTAACGTGTCTGTCAACTAAGATTGAAATACGAAAATGTTATGAAGTTATTAAAGTTATAAAGTTTGATTTTATTAATACCTCACCATGTTGTTGGATGCACCATTCATTCATATTATTGAGTATTTCATCAGGTTGATGTATAACTATGTCAGGTCCTGAAGCTAATACATTTAAATCGCAATCAGTTACCAAACAAGCAATTTCTAAAATGTGATCCTTTTCAATGTCCAGGCCAGTCATTTCAAGATCAACCCAAACTATCCTCTTGGCTCCACTTTTAACTGGCGACATATTCTGATTTTTATTTCTGATAAATAAATCTGGAATTAACATGAATGATCAGAAAAAACATGTGATCAGTAACCTATAACATAAATGACAACTATATATAACTTACTGTTTACACTTGGGCTACATTTAGTTACTAACGAACCCAAAACTCTAGGCATGAAAATATTACGAACCAAATTCATTATTGCATGAAGAATATATTTTTAACTGATATACGTACCACACAAACAACTGATATCTATTTGACTTTGTGTACAAAAGGAAACTGACTTTTTTTTCTTTTCTTACGGCAACAACTTAAAAAAAAAACTGTCAATTAGGGTTGCCATTTGTCAATTTACGATTCCCAAAAAAACAAAAAACCTAGTTCCGAATTCCCAGACACAGTTTGAAATTTGGATTAGGTCGCTTTTCTTGTGTAGCGAAAGATCCTAACTTTTCTAAAATTCACGAGATTTGAAACCAAGATTTATATCCCTTAAATCATCAAATAAACCAAGGTGAATGTGAAATCTGAAAAGCTTTTTATAAAAACAGTGCAAAACAGGAAAGGCTTGTATTGATCACGTAAACCCAAAAAAAAAGGCTAAAATGAGAAAAAATTGCTTTATTTTGAAAGAGGAGTGATTGAGAGTTGCAGCCAAAACGGCAAAGAATATTAGTGCATACAGCTCAAGTACTTACAGCAAGGTATTTATATTGTAACTTAATTTTAGGAACTTTGTAATAATGCTATCAGATAAAATTATAAAGTATTATCATTCAAATGAGCCTTTTTCAATGTTTTTATTTTTGCAATGTTAGAACTTGTTTTTGTACATTTTTAAGTGAAATCAAAATGAATGTGATCACTATGTTTTATAAAACCATGAAATTATGATTAAGAAAATCCCTTATCTTGTGTACATGTTTTACTAAAATTGGTAAGAAGAGGAATTATCTACCACAAAAAATAATATTTAATTATAGTTCTCGTCCTACCTTTTATGTTAAACCATGATTGGTGTTAAAAATTGTTTTGTCAGAAATTTAGAATACTTCCATTTGATTGGTTATTTCAAATTTTTGTTTCAAATATTTTGAACTTCGGTCGGCTTCTGAAAACTGACTGATTCTGTATAAATTTATATCGACTGTCATGGTGTCTAAAGGTTGATTTTATTGTTATTAAGTATTTTTATCACATTATATGCACCATTTGAAGGGTGAAAATGAACAGAATTATCTCTAATCACTGTCGGTGCTTAAAGAAGTCAAGTAAGAATGGTTTATGCTACGTTTTTTTAGGATCTTAACATAACCTATGTAACACTTCGGATTATTTCGTGTTAGTTGTGAACAATTATAATCTTGGTCTATTCTGTATTTGAGATAAATATTTGGGAATGATTAAAGAAACGAAATGCCGATGTTTAGGATAATAATTACAAGATTTACCACCAAAATAGTTATATTATTTACGTACAATTTTAGATTGTTATTGATGCAATCATCACATGGTATTTGCAATGTATCATTGTAACAAAATATCGGAGTAAAATCAAGTTCCGATGTAATGATTACACATTCTATAACCTATAACCTAGTATTAAAATATACTTCAATGATTTATTAAATTTTTATTTGCATTCAATATTAATTTTATTTTTAATGTTTGTGTAAAAGGCAATTTAAATAATGCATAATTTAATATAATTGTTTATGTTTTCAGCCTTACTATGGGAGACAAGGCAATATCAAAATTTTCCATACATAACCCTTTCAAGGTCATTGTCATATTACACAACTAGACCTATAGGTTTCCAGCAGGATGTTTCCCAGAAAACCCTTAATTCTAGGGTATTTGGCTACCCAATTCATACCAGGCACTTCTCTACTAGTAACTATCTATATGAAAAAGAACCTCTGAAGCCATCCTCCAAAGTTGAAGCGACAGTTGAAAATCTAAAAAAAGGCATAGAAGAACAAGAGAAAACACCTAAAAAGGTTGAAAAGAAAAAGAGTATCAAAGAGAAAATAATGGATGAACTGAGGCATTACTACCATGGCTTTAGGCTTCTGTTTATTGAGATTAGGATATCAACATCTTTGGCGTTTCAAATCTTAAGAGGTCACACATTAACACGTAGAGAGCACAGACTTCTAGTGACAACAATCGGTGATCTTTTCAGGATGGTTCCATTTATTGTGTTTATTGTTGTTCCATTTCTTGAGTTTTTCTTGCCTTTGTTCATAAAATTTTTTCCCAACATGCTTCCATCTACGTTTGAAACATCAAATCAAAAGGAAGCAAAGTTGAAGCAACATTTGAAAGTGAAGCTAGAGATGGCCAAGTTCTTCCAAGAGACCCTTGACCAGATGGCACCGCAAGCCAGTAATAGACATTCTGAACTGGCTAAAGAGTTCAGTACCTTCTTTACCAAAGTCCGAACATCAGGTGATGTTGCTACAAGTGAAGAAATTATGAAATTTTCTAAACTATTTGAGGATGAGATAACCTTGGATTCATTGCAACGACCACACTTGGTGGCATTGTGTAAAGTTTTGAATGTATCTTCTATTGGTATAAGTGCTATGTTACGATTTAACTTGAGGATGAAGTTGAGGTCTTTGGCTGCTGATGACAAAATGATAGCCAAAGAAGGTGTAGACAGCTTGAATTTTAGAGAACTGCAGCAGGCTTGTCAGTCACGAGGTATGCGAGCTTATGGAGTTTCTGAGGAAAGATTAAGAAAGGAGTTGAGGAATTGGTTAGATTTATCACTAAATGAGAAAGTTCCACCATCTCTACTTCTTCTGTCAAGGGCTTTGATGGTTCCAGAGCATGTTCCTACTACATACAAGCTCAAAGCTACTATTTCTGCTTTACCAGAACAAGTTGTCACTCAAACAAAGGCTGCCATTGGTGAAAAGGAGGGCAAACTTGATTTCCAGGTGAGTGGCATAATCTAAACTAAATTTACAATAGGATAATAATACAAGAACTATGTACAGATAATAATGAAATACAAAACTTGCACTACACAATTTATTCACTTTACTTAGCTTGCATGCCTTCTTCATATTCACCCAAATCTGTTCTAAACCTTACAGTTATTACTAAATACCTTTTATTAGTGTCACTTGAGGGAAACCTAAATTGGCCATACTTTTTATTTTTATTAATATTTAGTAATTCAATGTCTATGCTGTTTGTTTCTAAATAAATAAATATAGAACTCAAAAAACTCATGAATGTCTCAATAATTCAAGGCTAAAGCTGAGGCAATCAAACTGGAAGAACAAAAAATCAAAGAAGAAAAGAAGGAGAAAGAGGAAGCAGAGAGAGAAAAACAGATATTGGATGCTAAGAAGAGAGAAAAGGAGGAACTGAAAGACAAAGCTCTTATATTAGATGCAGAAGCAACACCCGAACTTGTGGACCCAGCCCCTGTTATCAATGTTGATGCTATTAAAGAAAAATCTGAAACAGAAGGATTGTCAGGCAAAGATATTGAAGTTATTGAAGATGCTTTAGAAAAATTTGGTGAGTCTTTTAACTAAAAATTTCTCTTTTGGTAACTTAAGCATTACAATTGGCATCTTTAGGTGAACATGTTCCACTGGCAGCTAAAATGTCACTTACTATATGATGAAATTTTATCTGAATGCTTACTTATTAAAAACTGTACAATTAACAAAAGATCAGTTCTACCTATTCAGAAGAGGTTATTCTAAATTTGTAGACAGTATGCATTTTGCTCTATGTGTTTCAACTTAAAAAAATAGATAGTTTACTTTTCCTTTACCCATTTGTTACAAATTTATCTCATAATATTATTTTTAAATTTAAAATAATTAATTCTAAAGATCAACATTGAAAAAACATTGTTTTCAAAATGCAATGTCAGTGATAAATCACACATATCTAAAAAAAAGTATTTATTTAGGTCAGAAGCATTGAAAAATTATCAATTATGTAATAGAATGAAAATAATCAAATCACTTAGCACTTGATAAGAAATAAAAACATTGGCTTTTTCATACAAAATATTATGAAGACAATAATCAAGTTTATTTGTATGCAACTAAAAGGATCCTAAGAACTTTATTTGCATGCACACAAAACTTGAACAAGGGGCGTCTTTTCATTACATTATGTACCCAGCCTTAACATAAAAATGGTCAAGGTCGTTCGATAAAGAAATGGAACGAAATGTAGGTATGTTATTATGATCAAACTCTAGGCAAGTGCTATTATAGGTATTCTTAATTTTATTATAAGTTGAAATTTCTGAATCTTCCATCAGCTCCTGTAAGCATATCTTTTATCACTATCTCAACAACTTGTACACGTGGTATATTATCAATTAAATTTAGTTCTTAGGGTATTGACATAGAAAACTGTTTTGATTGTTTATTTTTGACTGAATTTAATATTTATGTATTAAGGCATTTATGAAAGATAAACTATGAATTAGCATTTAAAGTAAAATATGACAGTTAATGTAGTTCTGTTGCTATTTGTATTTTATCTTCTGTAAGTTTCTAGGTCATCTGATAATAAGGAAAAATGACTGTATTGTGTATTTTTATCATAGAAGAGATCCATATTTACGATAAAATTGGATTATAATTGTTTATCTCGTTTATATACATTGTAGGCATAGGTGTAGAGAAATCAACATTTATAAAGGACAATTACAAACAATCTTTATACGATTTATTGTTTATGTTTAAACAATTTTAATTTATAATAAATTTTCAATTAATTTTTACTAATTTATCATGTATTTAATCGGTCTTCGAGCATTTCAATTTAGTTATCTTAATTTGTTTATTGTTTTCGACTTTGCTTTAATTGACAATATCTTTGCCATTCCTCTGCACCAAATGATGAGAAAGTTTCTGTTGAATTCGAATAATGTTTGATGTTGTTGAATTCGATGTCGATTTTTCAGCATTTTCATATAAAAGATAAATTAACAAGACGGATTACAACATTTTCGGCAAAGGTTGCCAGATTTTGAAATGTTGTGATACAAAAGTTTTTATAATGCCATCAGATTCTGGTAAAATGGTACTTTGTTAATATTTGTGGTGATAAAAATTTGTCAACACTAAACTATGAGCAAACTAAAAATAACAAACAGGTGCTATTAACAGACTTGCTTAAAAAAATGCCTCAAACATAGAATTTTTGGAAGACTAAACATAACAAACTGACAGATACAGGCTGATAGATTGGATTTAGTTGTATTTGATCATAAAGAGGGCCTCCGCTTACGATCCAGTATCTACTCATCACTAAATTCATGAAACTATAGACATTTTTAGTTAGGCAATTATACTTGTTTTACTAAGTCAGGGTAATAGTTTTTTACTATTTTTTTTTTTCGTCAAAGAGAAGCAAGGAATATCGCATAAGTATTAATTTTAATCAAATCTGGGTAGAAAGTTTAAGCGCACATTTAGGTGCTATTCACATTTATGTCACATTTATGTAGACGCGATTTTTCTAACTTCTAACTTAAAAGCGAGTTTTTTTAAAAGTAAATATTTACTTTATTTATGATTTGGTCAAGTTTCATACTTTTTATTTGATATCCATCACAATGGCGTCTGCTTACTTCGAGTTTTTCAACCCTTTTCATAGCCTTATAATTTAAAATAGTTTTCAATGTCATTTGAATGATTGAGACCTATCTAAACCCTCACTGTAGTCAGAGTAGAAACCTACAGATCAGGTTTTCATTTTGTCTCAAGAACTTATGTTTATATTCCAGCTCAACAAAGGAAGTCTTTGCTACTTGAAAGGGAAAGCATCCAGGAATTGAAATCAGAGCTGTCAGAATACAGTGAGGATGTGAAGGAGATGCAGGAGATTGTTAAAACCAAACAAGCTGATATCAAACTCACTAAGGGAGCTCGCAGGTATGTAGATAACCGCTGTTTCAGTCCTAGATAAGACCTATTCAAAATTAAGTCTATCAAAAATATTTACATAAAAAAATTGTCAGGTTTTAAAACAAATTAAGACTTTTGTTATTTAGTACAGAAGATGAATGTGTCTCTTCTGAGCCACCGGAGGCGCTCGCGGTAATCGCGTAGATGCAAAACTAATACTATCAAAGTTTTCGAAATATAAGATAGTAGATAATAGTCACTATATAAGGGTGAAAGTGAAATGTATGTTGTGTGGTAGCTATCAAGTAACCTTGAGTACATGACAGAGGACTTTCTCACTTGATAGTAACTAGAGGAATATCCTAGATATGATTTTTGGTAAATATTTGTGTAATAAACAAAAGTATCCTATACTGAAACTATATTATATGTGTAATTTGACAAATGAACAGACTGACACTTGGGACCTTAACTTTTAAATACACCGGAAATAGTTCTTCCATGTCTGAGTACTAGATAATAACAAAAGCAAATTTCTTGTTCAGTTCAGAAACATACCAAAAATAAATAAATATGTAATAATGATGTTTTAACGACTTAAGACATCACATAGATTGTTGACTAGGTTACGGTTGTTTCCTCTGAAATTTCTTATTATTAGCTCCTTACATCATGGATGGGAATAATTGCTTTTGACATGTTTCCAAAAAGGAATCATGCCATTTATATCTATGGAAATTAGAAACGTAACAAAATCTATTGGAAAATGCACTCTATACTGTGTTCATAAGATTGAACTGCTTAATTTGTTTCAAACTTATATTATTTTAACATTTAATTTCATTAAACACAAACTATAAAGTATATGGTATGTTTTGTTTTGATACAAATTTCCGATACCAAAGTCACAAAATTTTATAATATGACTACCAGATAATCTTAAAACATATTCTTTCTTTTGTAACCTTCATTAAAATCTTTTACTTTTAAACTTTATTTAAATATAAACATCTTTATTTCCAGGCTGTACCGGGCTGTGAATAATATGATAGGCAAACTGGATTCCGTATTAGAGGAACTTGAAAGTAAAGAAAAAGCTTTAAAAACGACACTGGAGCAAACGAAATCTGAGCCCCAAAAGGCTAAAGAACAGTTGATCCAGATTGATGAGCTGATGCATTCCATTAAGAGTCTACAGAAAGTACCAGACGAAGCTAAATTAAAGCTCATACAAGATGTCCTGGGCAGGCTTGACGATGATTTTGACGGGCAATTAAAAATCGATGACGTTCTAAAGGTTTTTGTTTAATTTGTCTATAATAATCACATTTTTACATTATTAGAGGACTATCGTTGTGTTCTGTTGTATTTAAGGATGTTTCTTCATAGTTTTCTTTATTATGTTCCACACAATCAGTCTCCAAGTGTAATGGAAAGACATAAAATGTGACTTTTAGTTCAGTATAATTAATACGCAATTACTTAAAACATTCCAGATGTTAGAGATAATAGGTAACGAACATGTAAACCTGTCCGAGAAGCAAATGGCGGAGTTGATTGAACTTTTGGATAAGGAGGAAATATTAGAAGTTGAGAGCAAAATTCAGAAAGCACTGGACAAGGCCGCTGTCGCCGCCAAGGAAAAAGATAAGGCACCAGAATCTGATGGAAAGGTAAAGCAATACTTGATAGAAAAAAATCATGAAATCATCTTATCAAAACTGCATTTTCCTTTGATACACGCTCTTTGAGTAATGTAAAGCTTTCTATACTTGTTCGACTTGATTTTCTGACCAAAGACATCATCTGAATTGTTGCAAATTTTACTCTTTCTTAGCACTTGATTTAAGTAAATTCGGTCTAATTTGCTTCTACATCTTTTAACATTTCTTCGTTGGTAGTATCTGAAATAGGAACTTTTGGAACTCAGTTCGTAGAGATCTTATCTGATTAAAAGAGTTCTCATCATAGGTTCAAAATCTAAATTCTAAAACGATTTACACATATATAGTGTGGTATATAGACAAACAAACAAACTACCTTCATATAGACCAGGATGACTGGATGAAATCGACTTGATTTGTTATTACTACTCGATAGAAAAATATCACCCAAGGTTGAAATGTACGATTTGTCCCTTAGGTTCGTCGTTCCGTCATACGACGAAAATTCAGAAAAAACATAAAAGTAAGCAATGATAATAATGATATTTGTTTGATACTGAAATGTTGGTCATTGCACTTCTGACATTGCGTGTTTAGACGGGAAGCAGACGAAAGTGTTTTTATGTATTTTTTCAAGATGGCGTCTTGCCAATGAGTTCATTGTCACGTTTCCCCCTATTACTAATTTTTAAAACATTTATATATCACAAATAATTTATGAGTTGAATGCATTTTAATTGATTATTCCTATGCATCTTTTCTAATTTAAGTATAAAATATGATGTTAGGTTTGACAACCGCCATGCTAAGTTAAATACCCTTTTTAACTTATAGATGAAAGTTATGCTGGTCTTGCATTGCATGTTTGAAGTTGGAACCCCTTGATTTTTAGCGATTATTAACAAAAACATCACAATCATCGGTACAAGAAAAATTTTGATGTGAATTTAAATATGTTTCAGAGTTTATTTGACCTGATACGAGAGGCGCAGAAGAGAAGAGAAATGAAGAAAGCAGTTGAAAAGTTTGGGGAAGACAGGCCGTTGCCAAAGAGCGAAGGGATAGTTAAAAAGCAGGAAGATAGTAGTAAAAGACCGGAAAGTCAATGAAGTTAATAGTTATTTAGTCAAGGTGTAAATATGACGAAGTAAAATTGGGTGGTGACTTCGATCTATCGACCTTCCTGCCGTTTTGTCCCTCGCAAATTGGCAACGATGGCTTAGATAATGATGGCATTGAAATAAAAGGTCACCGGTTCATATTGCTATGATTGTGTCACATTAATGACAATAAGCATTTTGTAAACGTGTAGTCAGTCATACATGAACATATTATGTATAGGTAACACTAATTTTCCAATCCGTACAAAGCTGTTTTATTTAATTGTTGTAATTTGTTCTTATTTATTGTTATTGATATATAAATTATTAGTATCAAGAAATATTTGTATTGTTTTATGCATTTCTGTGATCGATTCTCTGTTTTTAGTTTTATTTTATTTTAAAGCTTAGTATAAAAGCACAAAATGATTTCTATAGTTTTCAAACGATGCGCCATTTTGTAAAAACAAATAAAGTTTGGTTGCATTTACTCTCTCTTATTATAATGTTCCAAGTTCTCTTATAAACTGAAAGAAATGTGTAGCAAAATAACAAATTTAAAAGTACTTACCTACCTTTACTTTATTTTTAATTGCTGGTTAAGTTGGAAATTTATGATATATTTTGTTCTACAATGTACTGAAAGGCTCAGCTTTATGTTCAGTATAGAAATAAAAATGTACTATAGTTATATTGTATTTTATTTTCTGGTGTAAGAAACTAAATCTCCTAGTATCAGAACAGAATATAAGTTACATATGTATCACGCATTTCTTTGAAATTTCTTTCATTTCTTTGAGTAGTTAAAATAAAGTTCATAAATAAAATCACGTTAGGGTTTATAAATAAACCAACTTTCTTTAAAAAAAACTACCATACGGACACCCCGGGAGTTTTACACTTGACCAGTTTTCATCTTTATAATAAGCTGTTCCTTAATCTTATCTTTCTACCTAAAATTAATTAATATTTTATCGTGTAGGTGCAATTCACACTACCGTATTACGACGTATCTAAAATTTGAATAAAGGCGCGCTTAGTGCGGTGCCAACATTAAACTTCCGGTAAGCAGAGCTTCCTCATTGGTATTTTTAGCGAAGTCGTTATCGAATCAGAACTAGAAATCACATTTTCAGCCAATACCAGATGCGAAATGAGTTATCACGGGCTTTTAGTCTGCCATCTTGAAATATTTCTAATGGCAAAGATATCTGATTGGTCGAAAGGAAATCGTCACGGAGTTGCGCAAAAATTAGCATTTTTGACTCTCACTCACTCATTGCGGCTGCCATGTTTTTTTTCATGTGGGGTGTGTGTTTATAAAGATTTAACATGATAATTTAACCCTCTAAAAATATTTCCAGGTAAGCAGTCCTTACTTATTTACTGTTGATGTGTTACGGCCACGTGATAAGCAAGCAGACGCGTAAGTGAAAGTGCATAGTGCATCATGTAATACTGTCATCTTCTTGTGAAATTGCATCGTTTTACTTCAATGTAACGAGCATGACTCAGGAGAAAACAATCAAGAGTAAAACGTGTAGCACGAAGGTTTCTTTGTTGTCTGACTATGGAGATGAGTGATGTAGTGATGACAAGTTTTCGTGTAGCATTATTTCTCACCCTCACGTCGATGACGTTTTGGCGCCATCGACCCATTTAGTGTGGCTGGGCGGATTAGATACCACAAATATTCTTTTGTGTCCGCTGATCACAACGCAAGCACTATATACATAAACAATCGCAACTGCATTTGTAAATAGAAATAATCTTTTTTTGCAGATCTAAAGGGGTAGCAAAGTGAGTCATTTGCTAATTTAGCTAGTGACAATGCGACTGCAAACAGGACACTAAGAGAAGTAACACCGCCTTAAACAAAAATAGACTAGCAAGCAAAGAATAGGCCAAAGAGTTAAAGAATGTATTAGGCGAGGGGCATCAGAAACCGATTGATTTTATTCCCACGGCTCACGGCGATTGAACAATGGACCCTCGATTTGTTGGCTCATTACTGGCGTTTGATAACTGCAGGCATTACTTGAGGCAACATGCGTAAGCACAAGAGAAACAGCCAGGCTTCAGCCTGCTGCTGCGGTACCACCAAACTACTTCACTCTCCTCACTCTTTCATCCGATAATTGCAACCAAATTTTATTAAGGTAAGTCCCATTTATTTTACCGACGTCACCTAAAAATGCTACTTGTTGCCTCTTCTATAAGCAAATACTCAAAAATATTACAATTTATGACAAAATACATTACTCAAGTCTAACAAATCTTTTGTATCTTTACAAAATAAAAGAGATAAGGTATACATTTAAGGTTGGTGTTTAGCTTATACTTTTGTGACATTACTTCTGGTAATGGCATTGATAATGAATTAACAATTAGTAACACTGTCTAATTATAATTTGTAACATTGTGGAATGAAGGGCAAAGCTTAACTAATTATTTTTAACATTTTTCTGATACAAAGAAGAAATGCAGTGCTCAGTAACATTGGGAAGAGATGCTTTCTCTGGGAAAAATAAAATGAAGACTGGTAAACATTATAAGAACCCTTACAAAAAGGTGTGTGTTGTATGCTTGATCTTATACACACATAACAAGCTTTTAATATTGAGATTTGCCTTGGAGTTGAACTGTATTTGTATGATGTAGATTATATTATAATATTTATACCTATACATAAGTACATATACTGTTTTAGTGATACTAACATACATTTTGTTACTTTGTTGCATCTTTTGTTTATGCTTATATAGATTTGTAGGTGCTATAGCAAGTTGTTCTAAATAAAAATCAATATTTATATTATTACATTGTTTTTCACCTTTGTTCACATATTTTATACAAACGGCAAATTAATTCTAATTAATATTAATATTGTATACTTAATTAAAAAAAATACTACTATATAAAAAACTACTACATATTTTAATTGAATTGAATCATATTAATGCAAATTACATTTTTGTTAAAGGAAAGTAATATTTTTATTTTCCTTAAAATAATGATGAAAACTATTATTTATAGTTTTAGGTTGAGATGTTTTAAGTTTTTTTTTTGCATGGTTTTTGTGAGTTCTTTTAGTTTTTGCATTTCTTTATCAAATTTGACCTAAAATTTTCTTCATTCTCAAACTTTATTACAACTAAACATTTACATTGTGTTTGAGATCATAGTTAGCCATTTCTGTTTGTAAATTAAACTTTGATTGATTGAAATAATTAAGATAATTAATTTGTTACATATACTTAGTCTAACATACAAAGTCTTATAATACTGAAAGATTTTAGAATTCCATAAAGCTTCTTATGGATCTTAAGAAGATTCCAAAGTAAAAAAGAAATGTTGAGTGCATGAAATTAGGGTTGAAGCAACAATAAGATCAATAGAAACACAGACATTAGCGAACATATTTTATATTATTATTTGGATTGTTTTGTCGTTTCAGGAATCCAATCTTGATAACATAGTGGATCAACTCTGTACCAGACTCCAGGATATAAAAGACCAAGTCAGCTCTCAAGCAGGCATGCCAACCTGTTCCATAGAGCAAGCGGAGGCTGCCAGCAGATATTACGCTGCTTTTCCCGCTCTTAAGAAAGGACAGGAGTTTCAGTACTATCTTCCACCACCAGTTTGGGTACGGAAATCAAACGACAGCAAAACAAAAATGCAAAGTGAAATATCACGAGATTGGAATTCTAAAAGCAAAAGATTTTTATTTGGTAAGGAACGTCGGAACTCATACAGGAAGGGTAATAAGAAGCGCTGCAACAGCTACAGCAGGTCTTTTGAGAACCAGGAGAGTATGCCTGAGTGGATGACTTACGAAGGGGTCTGGGACATGGAGACGCAGGATTCAGTGAAGGAGTTCATAAGGGCAATAGCATATGACGAGGGGTACGCCACGTGCGAGAACACATTACACGACGATACGAAGATGACCGACGTACATATCCGCATGCATGACAACGCGGTGCCCGACTGGAACGACGACCTTGACTTCGACTCCGACTGGGCCATCACCGAGGACCTCGACCCGAAGGTCCGCACCCCCATGGAGGAGGAGTTGTATGCAAAGTTTGAGGCCAAGTTCGACCGCAGCATCGAAGCTTTGTGGTCAAAGGAGCAGAGCACCCCAGACGATGAGTACCAGGAGCTGCCGATCGACTTCCAAGACCTCCTCTCGTCACCGTCGGACAGTCTGTTCCGCGAGCCGCACGATAAGCGTGAGCCAGAGTCAGCCACGTGGGCGGACACGCGCGACTCGTCCTCACGCATCGCCGATGCACTACGGCCGCTGCATCTCGCCGATCCAGAGCCGCGCGAGCTCGAGTCATTCACGCTGCTCGAAGGCGAGGACATCTACGCTGCGCTATCCACTGTGTCGCATACGCTCCGCTCCTTTACGGCTATCAATCACAGCCGTGACGCAAGCGGGTTCGCTGAGGTCCCACCACGCCGAGCGCCACGCCCGCCGCCAGTCGCGGGGCCGAGCTGCGCTCCAGCCACGTCGACCTCCCCGCGCGAGGACCTGCTGACGGCGCCGCGCACTCACTTCCGCCCGATCCGCCGCGAGCCCGAGCGCGACCGTGAGCTGCGCTACCGGGACGGTGACACGTTCGACATCCGTGGCGAGCTCGACTCCGTCCACTATCGCCGGAGCCCCGGCGGTGGCGAATACATTGGCTCCACGCGCTACCTCGAGCACCCCGCCGCGCGAGACATCGACTACGGTCTGCTGCGGCTGACGGCGGCGCAGCGCTGCCCGGACCTTGATGACGGGGGACTGCGCCTTCGCTTCCCGCTGCGCCAGAACGACCGCGGCGTGCAGACGGAGCGCGCGCCCGCCTGGCCGTGCCGCTGCGACTCCACCGCGAAGAAGATGCGACCGAACGCGATCGAGACCATCTGGAGCTCGGAGGTGGCGTGCGGCGAGGACAGCGAGTGTGGCGGGGCGGATGCGGGCGGCGGCGGCGGCGCGCTGCCGGTGGACGAGGAGCTGTCGCGCGAGTGGGACGAGCTGCTGTCGGACATCAGCGCGGCGCGGTGCGAGGAGGCGGCGGGCGCGGACCGCAAGCGGCGGCACAGCGCAGCGCGCCCGGCGGCGGCCGCGTGCTCGCACCCGCACGCGCGCTTCCTGCACTGCGGCGCGCACGAGCGCCCGCTGACGCGCTGACTGCACACGGCACGCACCCACTCCGGCGCTGCACACGACCCGGCAGCCGCAGTGCGTTGCAGTATGTATGCGACCATAATGTATGAATTGTCTTAAAAATGAGACTTAGTGAGTTTTTTCATCGATAAGTCATACGTTATCGCTGCTTGCTGCCACGCGCTGTGCTGCTTCCGGTTTGACCCATAAAACGATACTTTTATTACTAAGTTATGTGTATTAGTCTTCACCACTTGGAAATCGAGTATGACTAGCTATACTCCTATAATAACTACAGTAGCTTTTTAAGTATAATATTGCAGAGTGGGTATTTGATCGTGTGAAGTTTTGTTCATGTTCAAAATTCAACTTAAAAATGTATGGGCTGAAATATGATTGAGTCTTACCGGATTAAATACAAAGAATTTAATCAATTGGAACAACAGTATGATTTGTAATGACTGACTCTCAGTTTTAGTTTATAAGTTGAATTTTACATGACTGTTGCATCGCCTGATGCGCGGCTCCATTATGGTAGTTTCTATTTTAAATAGTATAGAGATGAAGACATTTGATATTCATGTAATTATCTTGAAACATGTTTTATATAAAATCGAGAATGCATCTAAGCTTATGTTGAAAATAACCTAAAAAAAAAATCAAAGAAAAGCTTCATGATAGTTACTGGATGGATAATATCTGAATTCGCATTAACTGTACATACATACATCAATCCTTTCATCCTGTTAAATATGTATTTGGAATTTGTGTTATTTTTTAAATGTACAGTGTAAAGATCAATTAAAAACTCTTTGAAACAGCATGTTACATCTTACATTGCACTACTTGCGTAGTTGTCTCGCATTATCTCTCAAGTGGCATTAAAATTGAGAAAAGTTAGCAATAAACTAGGATTAGCAAAGCCTTACACTGTCCTTTAAAGGGACACTCATAAAACTGGCTTAATCAGTGCTAACATATCTTATGATTGTAGATAAACAGCAGGTGTACGTACCTACTATATAATTAATTTTAGTTGATTGTTTACTTTTTAACAATTTTACATTAAAAGTAGTTGGTGCTTAATGAAATGCTATCGCGTCAACAATATTTGTTAAAAGTTGAATATTCTGATCACCTATGAAAATTTTGCATAAAATCTGAAAAGTATAATCCCTTTTTTAAATTATGAAGTTGCTTTTTTACCATTAGTGGGTCTTTTTAAAGACAAATGTTATATTCAGTTTGACTTATCAATGCAGATTAATGATATATAAAAAAAGAATAAATACACGGAAGCATTTCATTCCGAGCACAGGGGACGATTTTAATATAATTCTTAAAATAACGTCGTCCCAAAGTGTTTAAAAATTGTTAATGTAATTAGTTAGAACAGGTATATTATTTTTGTTAGTATTTTTTCGTTTACGTTTTTCAGGCGATCTAAATTCATTCTAAATGTTAAAAAAATGTGTAAAACATGCAGAATTCTGTTGACAACTTTTTTTAAAGATTGCGAAGAAATGATTTATAATATTTATCCACGGTTGGTAATATTAGGAAGAAGTGGTCGATTTGTTTTAATGGTTTGTCCAATATTTCTTAGTTTTATACGCGGCGATTTTATTGAATAGCCGTATACTGTAAAGGTAGGAAGATGGTGGAAGCCGCTTTTAAACGATTCAGGCTCGAACCATCAATAGTATGTAACATGTAGGGTTTTGTACGATGTTGGACATTAGTAGACGGGGAGCGCTTTGCTACCTGTAAAGGTATTTCGAGACGTGAAGAATTAATTGTGCTCTTCTTAATATAATGCCAACTGTCTTTGTAAAACATCCGATGTCTCAATTCTCAACCCCCGAGCCTCTTAATTCGAGACAGCCCATGTTTTACAAAAACAGTTTTAATTTGTAAAAATAATATACAGCCCATGTGCGGTTTGAAAATTCCTTACTGGGCGTTACTGTATTAAAGTTTATGTAATGCATAAGAAGTGTATTATGTTATATTTTCATTGTAATTAGGGGTAAGGTAAGCTTTCAATTTATTGATGGCAAGCCGTGAAGAGTCGCCACGCTCTTTGCATTTTATATTAACGATTTGTCATTACAGAGTCAGCGTGGCGACCTCTGCAATATACCCTTTTCATATCTATTATTTATTTCATTGAAGCCTTATCTAGTTACATTATTAAAAATCGAGCAAGAGCATTGCTTATTTATGTGTCGTGTTTTATATTTATTTTAACTGTAGTAGTATTTATTTTCACTTCTGATTTGTAATAACTAAAAACTAAAGAAAATCGATAAAAAAATTGAATGAATAACATGCCAATACTGTATATATAATTTACATAGTGAAGTATAAAGATAGTAATGTCATTTTCGGTTTATTGTATTAGTAGGTATATGTATTATGGGATGGTCGAATTTCCGACAGTTCCAATATCAGAAGTGATTACAAACTTGCTATTTTGAGCAGTTTCTATAAAAAAACTATATGTTACAATAGTTTATTGCAATTACTGGAATTCATATTAAATTAAATCTATTATTTAACTTGTACAATTTTATGGTTGGGTTATTTAATCTTATGTCAACTAATAAATTCATTTTCATCAATCACTTTATTTTGGATTGTCAAGTTTATATTATAATCCATCACAAGTTTCATTGCTCTGTTATAAGTTTATATATATTGTACTTATTCCATTTAATGATATTCGCTAAAAAAAAAAGATACCTCAAAAATATTAAAAAATACAAAAAAAAAGTTAATTAGTCAAGTTTGCATATTATATTATGTTTGATTAGTGAAAAATCTAATGTAATGTGCCTATGCACTTGATCGCATTGTATCCTATTACATCAATGGATGAGTTTTTTTTATGACATTTGTTGTCAAAAATTAAGCTTAGGAGCTTTGTAATGGCAAATACGGGGACTGGACTGTAAAGCATGCACATCTTGCTATTACAAGCTCATTAACGTAAACGGTGTTAAGCTTGTGACCAAGAACGTCACAACACAGCGCCGACGCGTTACTTGCATTGATATCTTGATTGTTATTTATCAGTAATTAACAGTTTAGATGCTATGCACGATTTAAAAATTATAAATGTCCCCAAAACACAGATCACTATGTAAGACATAACATCTGGCGAAAAGCTTGTCATATCTGTATTTCGATATTTGCAACATCTCACGATCAGTGAATACCTTGTGTTTAACATAAAAAATGTATATGTATATCTAAGTTTTGAGATGAGAGCAACATATTTTCGTAATTTTGGACACGTAGCTACGCGGCACATGTTTTTAAATAACAACATATTTTGCTTAAATAAACGAAAATCCTTAAAAGTAATTAATGAAATGCTCTCATCTTCATAAACAAGTGGGCTTGTAACTGATCCCACATGTAAGGCCTTGGTTACATGCATATTTGTTACTCCATATCAAAATATACGTTTCCATTGAAATTTCGTAAAATCATAAAAAAAAATATTAAAGCCAGGGTAAGAGCGTCAGGAAGGGATTTCACAACTTCAAAATATTATTTTAGTGCCAACTTTAGGTAAACGGATTTGTTATTGAATATTATCATATTTGAAAAGTTTTTGGCACCAGCCTGTTCTGTTGTAATGGTGTATAAATGATTATTATATAGGTAGCTTCTTGTAATATCTTGGATTTCTATTTCATGTTTGTGTAGAAGTGTCCATCCCTGGAATAGTTACCATTTAATAGTTAGATCTAACGGGCTTACTACCCTGGTACTTGCCACCTATGGAAGGAAAATAAAGATATACAATCCAAACAAATAATTTTATTTCAACAAACTCCTTTAAATCCCTCCCGAAACAGCAAGACGTTTTCATGAATTTGAATATAACGACAATTTATACTACAGTTAAGCTAGTAAAATATCGAAGTGGTCTCGAGATGTCAAAAATTAGAATAACAATAAAATAGTGGGCGAAGAGTCGTCTCAACTCGAAAAAGCCGAAACTTGATGTTGAATTTTCCGTCTCTGTTTGACGCGGTTGGAAGAATGCGAAAGCGCTATACAAAAACCTCGGATACACTTTCATCCAACGAAATGTAAGCTCTGCCTCATTGCGGGCTAGACACGCCGGTAGTGGGTTTGGAATAACTTGACCGCTACTTAATACACAATCGACGGACTTTTTAAATTTAAACTCAGTGATATTTTAATCTTGACCGTTTGTTCTGTGCCAGGACTTATTGCCTGAGAACAAAACTAATTCAGTAGTGGTGTGGTAAGTGATGTTTTATTTATTTGGCTTGCACCGGCGCTTGATATACCTTCAGTAAGTTCTGGTGTTTACATAATGGTTGTAATGTAAAAATGCTTTAAATGTGTAGGTAGTAGACAAATATAATTAATTTACCTAAGTTGTTGAAACCCAGAGCTTTTTATAGCACTTTTTTGCAAACAATGTAGGACTATCTATTTAGACATGTAATAAAAATATTTTACATAATTCATTAAAAGTTTATTTCATATTTAAATCACAAACCTCTAAAAAATTAATGCTGAACAGTTAGGTTTGCATCATTCAAGATTGAATCATAAATAATAATGCTTAAAAATATAACGGATCCACAGAGAAACCGACCAAACAGCAACGTTTATGCATAATTCAAATTGATTCATATGCTTAAGTATAAAACGCTATATCTAATAATTGAACATAAAACTGCACTAAACTATATGCACATTGGTTAGGTTTATTAGATAAATACTTTTAAAATAAGGTGGGTACCTACTCATTACCTCTACAAACTGTTTTTGATTCCTGACCAATACTAGCTTATTGTGTAAGTACGAACATCGGTAGAAAATATTGCGTTCTGTACAACTCCTTTAAAAATAAGAGAAAAGCATGCCATAAGGAAACAAGTCTGTTCCTGTTGATTCCAATGTCAATATTCAACATTTGAGTGCATTCTGGCTGCTTTGTATGGGAAGTTAACAAAAGAATAGTTTTTTTTGGTAGAAAGTAACGGAGGGCACCTGTTTGAAGGGGTGAAACAGTCTCACGTTTATTCAAGCAAGGTTGAACAAACCTAGATTTAGTTAAGTACTATTCTAGATCTACAAGAACAAGTCTAGAACAAGTTTGTTCTCACAATATTGTCCATTTTATGTGTTAAGGCAAATGTCAGCGTGTTTATAGTGTTATGACTTCGTCCTAGATTTTAATATTTTGTATTCTTAATTAAGTACCTACTTACTTAGTAATGGAGGACAAAGGTAAATAATGTTAGTTTCCGTTCGGTTATAGGTAGTGTCTGCAGTCTACTTATCTATATATCTACCTAGGTTCTTTTCATTTACATAAAATAGCTAGGTAATACGTTTATTGCTCTAGACTATTTATTGAGCCTATAGTGACAAACAAGCATAGTTTTCCTGTGATGAAAGCGGATACTGTGAGCTATGGATGGTAGCAAGCAACAATAGATTAAGAATCACGTCTGTCCCGCACCCCCTCAATCGTTTTGGCGACCTTATTCACTTGCTTAAACGAGCTCGACTTAACTGTTTATTTTGTGTGAAGATGGAAAAAAATCCTCTGCAAGTTTGGTTGTATCATTTAGATATGAGTAGATACAATAAATAAACTTAGTAAAGTACCCTATTTATATATAGGTATAGGTCGTTGGTACTCATCTTTGCTTCTTTGGCAAAAATTACCTTTTGCGTCTTAATTAGGTAAGTAAAGTCTTGACCTAAAATTAACTTTCTTTGGTTATTTTACAATAAATGCCTAACTTCTTCACTAAGCTGGCAGCTTTCACATAAACTAAACAAAAAGAGTCAATAATTCAGCCGTACTTATAGGTAGTTCGCTGTAAAATCGGTTAAGCTTATTAGTGCAGTATAGATGGTACGATAGCCGCAAAAGTTCTTGCACACTGACCGCCTACATAGCAACGTTTTCAATAATTACCCATTGTCCATAGTTTGCAATAAACAAAGATATATATGCTTTCCCCTTTAAATAAAGATCGTAGATATGGATGTTTTATTCGAAGAGCCATTCACAAGCCAATTAAAACTTTTTGAACGCATCTAATAAAACAGAAATAACATTTAAACATCCAACATTGCTTTGTATCATATTACAATACCATGTGTAGAATGTCTTTTTATTCGGTATCGGCTGACCAGTTTCTTGGTATAGGTATAGAAGTGTTTTTATTAAAAACGAGACTGTTTCTTGGACGAGGGTTTTTCAAAACGTTTGTTAGCAGGCTTTAGTTTGAAGTCCGTGAGCTGGTTTAGAAATACGTTGATAGAATTTTAACTCTATTTTTTACTGGTGACATCTCTGTTGGGTGCGCGATAAAAGAAGCTACCCTGCTAGGGCTACTAGGTTTATTATTTGTTAACTTTTTGTTATGGTTTTTCGTTCGTTCTATCCGATGTAGGGAATATGAATTTTGTGGTATTTTGTCTTTTTCTCTCTCTATCTTTGTACATCTAAGAAAGTAAAGGATGCCATGCTAATGTAGTCAAGAGCTTATTTGAAGTTATGATTGGTTAAATAGTTGTTTAAAATATGTTATAAAAATTACCATAAAAATCGTGATTGAATGGAGTAGGGAAAAAGGAAAGTTAAGTTGCGAGATCTCAAAATATCTGAAATACTTTAAATCTTTAAAACCAAAACATAACAAGGAGGCGAAATTTTATCTTAAAAACTCAATTTAATTTTTTCACCACTAAAGAATTAAGGAAAAGCCTTTAATAAATAAACGTAACCAACAGCATATTAAAGAATTTGCTTTTCTACAAACAACGATATTAAATAGCAAAAGGTCAAAATTGTTAACAAAGAATATCGATCAAAGAAACCGATTTGTTCTGATCGTGACTTATCTTAGTTTTCGTGATTATCTTCATCTTGGGTTTGCTACTTTTAAAGCGCCAAATGAAAAATACAGTTCATCATTACGGTTTTGATAAAATCATAAATGCAATTCATCATTCAATAATTCTAAGAGCACCTTGGTACATACTGTACTTACTTGTAACTAGCTAAATAACTAAATAGGTAATTCTCTGAATCAAGAAAGGCAAATGTGACAAATAGATGCCTTCTTTAAGTTCAAGTCAAATCAAAACATACAAAACCTGGCTGGATGTCATCAAATAAAATGGGATATCAAATTTCACCTATTTTGTTAATAAAGACTTAGAGTTAAAGTCGATAAATTAATTTAATCAAACGCTTATGTATAATAATAAGGTTATACATAAGCGTCTTCTACTCACTGCCAAGCGTAAAATCATCAAAGTCAAACTCATTTATTATGAATATAGTACATATACAATATTGCAGATGTTACGCATGTGTAGTGTTACACTATATTCTTCCAGGAGGCATACAATATTTAGTAATTATTAGTCATTAAAAATAAAAAAATACATTAAAATCATCAAAGTTTAATCTGAAACGTTTTATTTTTTTTTTCTAAATTATGTTCAAATCTAGCTGAGTCTACAAACAGTACGTACAAATTAATAATCACATCGTATAAAACAAAGTCGCTTCCCACTGCCTGTCCATGCCATGTTTGCTTATATCTTTAAAACTACGCAACGGATTTTGATGCAGTTTTTTAAATAGATAGAGTAATTCAAGAGGAAGGCTTATATGTATGTAATACATGCATAATATCCGTGCGAAGCCGGGGCGGGTCGCTAGTATAAGTATATAGGTAAAGACTGTAATGAATCCTTTCTCACGCGAGTGTGTGTCGCGTCGATTGTATCAGGATACTCTGTAATTTATCACCTAAGATGCTCGAGCACCGCGTGTGTGACCAACCAATCACCACAGTAATGGTGGTCCGATTTATCTAGTTATTTTAATCACCTATTTACTATCATATGACAACTCTGGATGGCTTTTAAATATACCTAATAATGATCATACACATGGGAGAATTATATTATCTAATTGGATTGAATCTGTTTCATATTGTTTTGGTTTTGGTAGGCAAGTACTTTTAATAATGATCGTCAAAAATCGACTTTGCTTTTATTTTTATTGAAATCTTCCAAAAAATACAAACAATTTATCTTTTTTATGTAATAGCAATTATGATCATACATACCTACATGAAACATGGTAATACAAATTACAGTCTAATTAAAAATCCATTGTTTATTTACCTATGTTTCAAACGAATATCATCATATCACCTCCATCATCAAAAATTTGCCCCAGTTTATTATAGTGTGTGTGTGTGAATACGTTATGAATAATTCATACATAATATTGCTTAATTTCGCTGTTTTCTTTCGGTGTTACTTTTTGAAAAATTGTTTACTACTAACGTTAAATATAGGAACTAAAATTGGTTAATAAGTACATAACATAAGGTAATTTTGCGCTGTTTTTCATAGTATTCCAAAGCACCACTTCCATAATAGAATAAGCAACATTTCCTTCGTAGAATGGTTTTGCTTATGCTAATTTATAAATGTATTTTCCAGAGCATTCTTCTTATATTATAAATGTGAAAGTTTGGATTTTTGTTACTCAATCACGCAAAATCGGCTGAAAGGGTTTGGATGAAATTTGGCACACAGATAGTTTATCACCTTATCACCAGAAAAAAATTACGCAGATGAATACGGAGTCGCGGGCAAAAGCTAGTTATTATCTTAGTAGGTATTTCACATACATACATGTATTAGTATTGTATACATTATGTGTAAAATTTAAAATTTAAAATTTATTAAACTACTCTATAAATAGCGAGGTATAATAACATAATCATTTGAATTCATACAGTAGAAATTCGATACATGGTCAAATGTAAATTGTTTGGTAATGGCCACTACACACGTCCCTGCGGCAGGGGCGTAAGTAGTGGCCATTACCACACATAAATCCTGTAAATCCAAGATCAATTAACTAAACCTGATTCTACCATCCTGTCAGAAGCAAAGCATTCTGGCAACCTTTATTAACAATAATCTGGACAAGGGGAAGACGGTCGTTTCATTGCTCCCAGTCCGTTTGCGACTTTGCTACCAATATTAGGATACAAGACCTTTAGAAAATCAATTTTTGAAAATAAATCGGTTAAAATATAACTGGATAGTGTGATCAAAATCTCACGGTGCCTTTAAATATCAGTTAAACGTTAAAACACATTTTATCCCGTTTCTTTTATCCTAATGCGTTATATTACGATTGCTCTCTAGATCGCCCCTCCTGCAGGGACGTGTGTAGAAGCCTTAAGCATTACCTAACAGACGGAATAACAATTTTCGTATCATTGTACAAAAACTAAACAATTTGTAAATAGATTCAATTACACTGATTTTTTTGTCTGTTAAGCAAACAAATTAACTGAAAAAAAGCTATTTGCTTCTTATGTAAACATATCAATCAAGGTATATTGGGTAACTGTTTTACGCCTCTCCAGGATTCTCTAAAACTTTCATCTTTTAAAATAATCTGATAGACAGATGACATTAGCATTGTTGCTATTGGATGGGCGGTTAAACAAGAAAAACACGACGTCAATTCATTTCTAAGTCGGATTAGTATTATGATTATTTAAATTAGGTTTTTAGGCAATTTAGGATTCAACGGTGGGATTCGAGGCCGTTTCTTCACCTCAACAGTTCAAGGAAATAGATGAAATTTGATTTTAGCTAACGTTTAAATTAGCGGGGTCAAGTTTTTACTTTTTCAAGCAACGATTAATCTTAGATCTCATTTATCTATATATGCCTTAATCGTACTTATGAATTTGATATCTAAAAGTTTTTATATAGTTCAGATGTCTCTGTTTGTTCTGGACTATTTTTAAACAAGAAAAGAAAACCATCGCAACTCTAAAGGCTCTTTTACAATCTTTTTCAACGGCGATAACAGCGACTATTTCTTTTAAATGAGTTTCTTCTGAGTTTGAAATTTTTTTAACAACGTTTACTTACTACTACTATATTCCTAAAAAGCAGTGAAAAATATTTGAAAGATTAAGACGATTTACAATATACTTAGGCTAGAAAGCCAGTTAAAATGAGTGATAGTGATGTGTTTATTTCAGTGATGTTCTAAACGAGGATGGGTCAGACAGAGGATGATTGTCCCCCTGAGCTGCCCCCCCTGCCGCCAAATATACAGCCCTGCAGCGGGTTCCTGGGAAATGTGAGTATATAATTTATAATACAGTAACATAATGGAAAGGACAACGCGAAACAAGTCTAGAGTTGATTTTTTATTTTTTTATTCAAGACCAGGCATTTGACCCCAAACCCGCCTGATGTTAAGCGGCGATGAGGTCTAAGGTGGATCATGCCTGCCTAAGAGAAACCTATTCACACTTGCCTTAAAGAGGCCCAAGTTATATTGGTCAGGGAACACATCGGCAGGCATATTTAAAAAATCTATAACATCGGATATAGTAAGTCTTCAAAACCGTTACAAAAGAAAATAGTCATAGTAGGTCGTGGTCTGGAACAAGTGCTAAGCTCAGTCTAGCCGCAAAAGTTTTTTTAAATAGATTTAATTTGATGTGTGTGGATTTTTGCGTTAATTGCCCCTGCACACCAGGATGTCACGATGATATCAAAACTTCGATTCGAGCGTTCCAAAAAACCTGCGACCAATTTACATAAATAAAGCACACTCGGACCATACTTCTCGCCAACTTTCCTCCAATTTATCGTCCCGTTTAAAAGCCCTAACGGTATCGCAACGAAAGTGACTCTTAAATCAAACCGGGAAAGGATTCTCGCTTTCGGTAATACGACGTGATCGACGACGAGTCCAATTCAAGCGGATTATACCTCAAATAAAACCGTTGACAGGCAGTAAATCAACTGCTGGGACAATGACGATGGCAGTAACGTTGAAGCCGCCGTAAGTTTGAGTTCAGCTGTAACTAGCCAGTACCTCCAGTATAATCTGATTCTATAACGATTTGCTAAACCCGAGCCTCGGCGTTGTTGTGATCACAAATCGCGGCAATTTATGTGGAGTTGCGCCCGGGCCGCCGGCACCGCGGTAAACATTATTCTGAAGCGCAATCTTCTTACGTTCATAAATTGCTTGAGTCGCTTCCTTCAAGTTTAAGCTCTTATTAGGGGCAGTCGGGACATCTGACGGGGCCCGGGGCCAGGCACAAAGGCATAAACAAGGACAACGCGACGGCAAATTTTCTTCTAGCCTGTGCTTTAATATAATTTTCTCGGTATCGTTGTTTGTGTCCAAGGTGTTAAGGTCTGATGATGGATGGATGTGACTCGAAGCTCGAAGCAAACTTCGCCGTTATTCGTCGACAGTTTCTAAACCCATTATATTTTATGCTTTCCAAGAATCATGGGGAATTACTGTGTCCAATGTTACACTTGATACGTACACCTACTATTAACTTGATATTGCTTAAACAACTATATTGCTATTGTTTTTGTCTTGAACCACATACCGAAGGAATACACAGTTTCTTGCAAAGAGTTTGTCCTGAATTCTTTAACGGTTTGAAAATCACAAGCTGTTTTTTTCTGGTTAGTAGGCACCTTCTAGGATTTTCGAAGTTGGTACAGTCGAAAACAAAAGGTTGTATATTTTCTATAGGGTCGTTGCAGTTTTCCGTATCCTGTTTTAGAAGTGGTCACTTAAAGTTTCCAACGGAAATTTATTCTATAATAATACATAGTTAATAACATACTTGCTGTAGAGTTACAGGGCCATATTCCCATACAATGTTGAATACAATAGGGCATTTAAAGAACTCTGTATTACTCTTGTAGTGTCAATTTTAGAATGTAGGTAGCCCTTTATAAAGGGCTTTGTGTATCGCCGAAGTAAGGTCTTGAACTGAATTGTTCATTCAGAGAGACCTTTAACCGTCGCGGAGTCTTTTATAGGACACAATGGGTTTATTTGATCTGAATAAAAACAAATTGCCCTGAAGGTAAGTAAATTAAAGTCAGTATCAGTTAGTAGGTCTTGGGCTTAAATTCGTATAAACTACATATAAAGCAAGCTTTTAAAATTTTCTAAAGAATTTCATGTTTCAATTGAAAACACTAAAAAGCTTTTAACTGAATTTACTTGTTAAGTCTTGCCGCAAATGAATTGGAATTGAGTAATAAACGACCATTTAATATTTAAAGTTTTTTCATTGTTATTTACTTACTATTAAATAAAGTTACAAGAAATAACGTTAGCAAAAAACCCATGGGAGATTTGCTTTTTTACTCAGAAACACAAGATTACATGAAGATGGTACACAGTGTTGTAAATAGAACGATGCAAAATATGTCAAGTTTGACCAGTGTTGCAATGTTGTATTAAATTCATACGAAAACGGATAAAAAAATCATTACTAAAAGTTTTGACCTAATACAAGACTCCGTGGGGTATAGTATGCAGGACTCACGATTTTTTTTACACATACATATCGCATCAAACAAGGTGTGTTAATTAGCTTAGCATTCTTTGGTTGTTGACCTCAAGGTGAATATGGCTTGTCTAGCTAGATGAAGGGTGGGTGAAGCAAGTTGAACCCAGAGCTCTGCCATTACCTTTATTTGCGTTTTATTTTATACAACCAGAGATCTAGCACCTCGCTCCGCCCATATTACACGACTCGTTGAAGATTAAACTCTAATATTTTTAAAGCTAGCCTTATAAAATGCTTATCTGTAATTACGTACTTAACTATTCAAACTATGAAGTTTATATAGTTAGGTATAGTTAATGTAATGTAATTAATTGGCGTTCAATTTTAAGTTCCCCAAACAAACTACATACCTACAAAGCATTAAATTGTAACAAATTAAGGCATCACAGCATGTTTATTTTATCATCTTGACCTTGCTCAACTTTTTGAAATACACGAGTGGAGCCGTGACCAATTAATTGTATTTGAGAGCAATTGAGTTGGGAATAATTTCGTTCCACTCCGCTCGGATGTGGAGCAACTGGAAAAGGTGGATTTTACGGTGCTTCAGCTGAGGCGTGGGCAGATAATGGCGAAGTCACAACTCTATCGTGACAAGCACATCCTTATACCTATGCTTACATAATTCAACAGCTAATTCTAGTATTCATTGCTTGATGATTATAATTATTGTTTTTTACACTAACATTATACAGAGGAAAATTTGTCACGAATAAACTCAAAAAAGTCTGGATCGATTTTAAAAATTCTTTAACTATAAGAATGCTATATTATTCCTGAGTAATAAAGGCTATATTTATTAATAGATAAAATTTGGGATGATTGTCCAGTCGTGCTAAGTCGGGACGGGCCGCTAGTACTTTATAAATCTTCTTAATTGAGTGTCTAGAAATAATATAAAATTTTACAGTAAAAGCAATAAAATTTCCCATATTTTTATTTACGAATACTAATAAAAACTTCATTGTTTTTATTGATCATATGTCAATCGAGGTCCAAGCAAATTTCTGTGGAGTGTACACCTGTGTTACAAAGTTTTATATGGAACGAACTATCACAAGTGCATGAAAAGTGTACCAAACTAATTTGCTTTTACGAGTTTTATCGATATAAAATGTTGTGTCTCGGGTTATCAATTATACATGAACCCATGTAACCCATTTTTTAGTGGAACCACACTGGGTGATGGATTGATATATTAACCACAATACACCATCACCTCTTAGGAATCTTAGGATCTTAGGAATTTAATACGAAGTGTGGATTGAAGTTTTTATTTGACAAATCACATGTAGGTATTACATTACTGTACATAACAGTAATGTGTGTAGGTTTAAAATTGATTCTTGAAAGAAATTTCTATGAAAGAAGGCTTAACAGCGCTTTCACCGAAGTGAATGCATATTAACTTTTCAACGGTCGCATTTATTCTTTAAAAACTTTTGACATAATACTCATATCAATAGCGAATCGTCCAGCGCGTGAGATGTCAAAATTTTGACCTCAACTGATTATATGATTCAGTACAATATCCGAAAAATGACAATTGACCATAGGTACGTAAAGATTTCATTGAACTGTCAGTCTATTCTATAACCTTGTTCACGATAAATTTGAATGCCTTTCAAAGTAACTGTTAACAATGTCTTAATTTTACTTAACAGTAAATTGATATTGTGACAGAAAAATACATACAACAGCGCTGAATTTGGATAAAATGAAAAGAGCTTTTACACAACTGTAGCGAAGCCAAAAAAGGAGGGTTATGAATATAACCTGTACGTTTTTACTAAACCCAAGTTGGTTTTAATACAAAGTTAGAGTTATCTGAACTTGCGATGAATTCTGAAATTCCATGAGGTACAAATGCATGATTTTTACCAAAACCGTAATCGAAAAACTTTGTATCTTTATTGATATTTGATGGTGTTTGTATATTTCACATACACATATTTGAAACCATGTGGTCCCAGATAATAGATCGCGTGAGCTATAAAAAGTTGCAAAGAGGTTGTAAGTGCATCTAATTTGAGACTGACCTGCCGCAAATATGTACTAAACTCACTTATTCAAAATAATTGGTCATAGACAGGCTGATAACCGATAAAGCTTCGATCGTGAGCTCAAGAATGGGACAGTCCTGTGGGCGAGCTACTGGCTGCTTATTGTTCTGTCCCACGTGATTGCAGCAAATTGACATCGTCAATCAATGTGCAACACATGGCATGTTAGCTATACTTCTGGCAGCTTCCGCTCCAGCTCCTTTCCTTTTCCAGTTTCTCGTGGCAAATGGTCAAAATCGTATTTACGTTTTGATAGGTTGGTCCATGCTACAATACTATTGATGAAATTATGAATTAACTTATTGAGATAAGAAAATGTAGGGAATCTATAGTAATAAATAAATCATTAGTAAGCAAGAATCAAATTTTTCTCGATACCTATATTTGTCTAGGACCTACGTATAGCGTGTATCAGTAAGATAAGACCTCACTAGACCATCCATACTGCCAATTAGTACCATTCCACCTGCGCGAGCATCCATCACTGTCACTGAGTATCCATCATCGGGATAGTTCTAGGGCTACCGTATTATTCAAATTCCCTTTAGTCCCCGTTTTGCGCTTCAAGCCCTAGCATAAAACTACTTTAACGAAACAAATAACTCTTAATAAATTAAGTTAAATCAACAGTCTATTTGTTTTTGTGCTAGCTCTAGAGAACTGCGATCTTTTATCATTCTATCTTTAAATAGAAGTTCTACTTTTTATTCAGTTTCATTGTTAATGTGTCAACCCTAGCCACAGATGCGCCCCGCGCTTATATTCAGCTGTCAATCGCTGTCCCAGGGTCATCACTCAGACTTTCAACATTTCACCTCAACGAGCTTATTGTGTTTATTTAATTCCTTTTTCATCATTATCATTTGTTTGAGACCACAGCTTTTATTGGTGGCCATCTTTTACGTTGATCGATTGGTTTAGTTGTTGAAATATTTAACCTGAGAAAGTTCAATTAGATATTTAACAAATCTCTATTTCTATGGTGTAAGCGGAAGCTGCCAATAACTGAATCAAATACCTACATCAATATGTTTTCATTGTATGAGAAAGCAAGACCTAGAAACGAACGAATGTAGAAATTTCCTCGTTCTCTCAGTGCTTACCAATACACGGTACCTTTACTGCTAAATAGTTGAGCATTATCTCATTTTCAATTCTGACGTCTATTCTAGTTTCGTTTTGATTGAATTGCAATGCCCTGCAAACGGTGTGTCCGCTTTAGGGAAACAGAAAATACCATAAACGCGGGAAGTGGGTCACGCCGGGGCAGCTGAACGAAATGCAGCCATGGTGTAGCGGTAGGTAGACTTATTCGTATACTATTGTATATTTCAGTAAAGCGTATTATAGACTGCAAGTAGGCCAGAGGGCCACACGAACATGTTAGCTCGCTTCCTATATCAATACCAGAATTATACTTAAGTGGTATTAATGCTGAAATTGAAAGATGATTTTGAGGTCTTATACCTGAGTAATGACTTTCGTGATTCCAAAAAGAGGTTAGACCAGGTCTAGTAAATGATACTGTGTAATTTATCTCTGAATGTGCAGAAAGGAAACTTGATCCTAGGAGCATTCAAATTAATTTGTCTAGTAAAAGAAGCAGTTATAATAACTTTTTCGTAATGCGATAGGTATATTTCTTGAGTATTAGTTAATAAATAAATTCATAGTCTCATTCATTACCTAACTCATAGAAGTTACATCAGTGTACTGGCCCTTTGTCTTTTTGTGGAAGATCCTATAGATTACCATGACTGAATGCTGCGTATTAGTGTTCATCAGTTGCTACTAAAGTTCTTATCCAAGCAGTTTTTCTCACGATGATTTGGCTGTTTTTGTTTTTCTTCTATGATTGGGCTTTCGGATTTTTTTGGTGTAGTGTCGCCGGTGCCTGATGTTAACATGGGTCTGAGATAAATATAGCTTCCTAAGAATAAAACAGTAGTTTTAGGTCTACAGTCTGTAAAGGAAACAGATGTTGTGGTGTTGAAATAAATTTATGAATTTTCTCAGAAGTTTCTCAGTGCGGTTAGATGGAATACTTACCTAGCCAACAATAAAATAATGATACTTTGATACCGACCACTGAAGAAGCTGAATAAGTACAATCAATTGCCTCCAATATTAAATATAACATCGAAATTGTATAAAATAGAAGTGAGATCGTCATCAGAGAACACAACTTGAGCTGTGGTTTTGCATAAGACATTACAGAGATACGTACTCGTAATACGCATCTCAGTAATCTTTAAAGAAATATTAATGGACATTTACCATCATCTGTGTGTTGTATAACCTTACATAACAATAATAAACTACAAAAAAGAACTATTACGTAACATGTTCCAAATTTACATACCAAAGCTTTAAAATGGTATGTCGTTCAGTGTAAATAAATTTTATTTTTTTAAGAATTCGGCAATGGTCATAAAGTCGGTTCAAAGTGTGAGGGCTAACAAATGAGTAAAGTTATACTAGAGTAGGGCTCGTCTCGTGGTGTTATTGTAACCAGTGGACACCTTCATGCTATGAATATTGTATTGTATGTATATATTTGCCATCCTATACTCCATACGGAGCTTTGGAGACCTTAGTTACACTCAAAACCTTGCAGCTTCGAACTCAATTTGTGCGAGAAATTTTATCGCTTTCTTCGTTTTTTTAACTCTACGTGAAAACCTATTTTCTTAATTAAAATCAAACCAACTATGCACCAAAAATGTTACTTTTACAGTCGTGTTTTCTTCATTTTATCTACAAGCAAAAATGAACATAGTTGTTTAATTGACTTAATTATTGGCAAAATTCTTTACCATCACATCACTCTCGTTAGACGTAACAAATAATACTTTCGATGTTATTTGAAATATTTTATTTTAAACCTCAACGATCTCTGGCTAACCAATAATGAGCTTTGACATGATGTTTTTAAGGATGACTCTCGTTGCATTGCCTTTAAATTTGAACACATTCGTTGTTATTGTGTCCATCAATCGAGTAGTGAAAGCAGTACAAATAAGAATTGACCATGTTGTTCCATTGTGGCATTAAGAAAGTGGTCAGTTTGGTCCAGAGTAGGTAAGTACATTAACAGGTGGCCATCTCGTTCTTCCGAAGGCAACAATCAGAAAGAATGAACAGGACAGTGTCAGGTTATTGATATATGGGTATGTTTCTGTCGGTGCACTTTGAGTGGATGATCTCTTGGTTTGGGTTCTCCCCATAAATATTGTATTAGCATACTGGAATATGGATTGAGGAATTCTCGTGGGAGTCACTCTCACCTAGTTGTCATATGCCATACAAGTTTACTTCATTTGACAAATTTTGAACAAGTAAAAGTTAGGCGTTTTCCATAAACGGTTGTAGACGATTTTTCACTTTCGAGTTTGTTTTATTTATTCAGAAATGCAGTTTTGGTTCAAATTTCAATGTTAGAAATGCGTGTGTGGGCTTCAGAATTAGAGAAGTATCATTGGTTAATCATCTGAAAAGGTAATTCTAGTTTTTTTTCTGACTCAGAGGGAAGGAGGAATGGGTTTGAAGAAGCAATTGTTTTGTTAAGTTTGGTACCTGCTAGGCCTACGAGAGTACGTTTGAACTGGGCTATTATACTATTTTTGTCATAAATAGTTTTGTATTTCTTTAACTCACCTATAAAAGTGTTTATGTACATTTTACCAAGTGGCTTGGAGCTGCGAATGAGAAACCAATAAAAACAAAACCTTAATAAAATATAATGTGAGTGTAAAGAGATCGATCCAGTGATCAATCGGTGGATCTGTCGATCGATCGTGAAAGCCTCGCCTAGGGCTGTGGCACACTGGACCGAATGAAGGTCATAATACACCACGCGCGAACGCAGGCGAAAGTACTCTGTAATTACACCCGCGGTCAAGTGCAAGGAAAGTATTAACATTAAAACACAACCGAAAACTATCACTCATACATTCTTTATTACCTCAGAAATAAGATACACAGGTTTCGTTTTTTTCCGACTGTACAGTGTCCTTGTACTTTCGCTTAAATTACTTCAAAGAATAAATAAGAGCCTTGTTACTTATAAAAGAGAATAAATTGCCTTTTGAGTGGGATAATGGTATAATTATAGTATCGACCACCGTAAGTATGTACTTACTTTCAATTTCTAAAATGGACAAAGCTCTCATTATAGGTTTAATAAGGTACAATGGCATTGAACGTGGATATAAAGCACAGTACTTATTAAAATCATATTTGTTCTTGTAATATTTTTATTAATGAGGTCTTTATACCTTCATTACAGCTACGGACCAAAGATGGAAGAATTAATTTAATCAGTACAAAAGAAGTGTTGTTTATATTATCTTAAAAGCAATAGGTTATCAGTGCTCGTGATGATTCCTTTTCAGGTTGATGGTTTTTGAACGTGTGTAGGTATGTCTATTTTATTTAGTTTAGCTGGATGTCATTATATTCGTCTCAGCTAATGAATGAAATAAAAACATCTATTAATAAGTTTAAAAATTATAAATGCGTTTGTGAAAAAGGAATATCAATACACTTCCTTCTGTACAATTACATTTGGCATAACTTACACTAAAGTTACAAGAAGGGTTTGTATCTTTATTCTTTTAAGCTACTTTTCCGATTACTAAAGATCTGTTACTGATTATAATGGAACTCCAGGATGGACTGGGGCAAAATATTGTTGAAATAAAAACAAATAGTACTCGTAAAGTTTTAGATTACCAATTCGAAGTTTATCGAAAATCCTTCAAATCTTCCTGTAGGATCGAGTTAAATGGTGTCTCAAAACATGATACAACAAAAATAAATAATTATCTCTATAACCATTGATCGGTCTTATTGCAACGTTGGCTTAGTTAAATGCTTAATTGTATAATAGCGGGTTTAATTGGAATAATTATTCAGTTTATCTTCGTTGATGCAACGTTCCTTATATATTTATTTGTTAGTGAGCATGTTAAAAACAATTTATGTACGTACAGTTTTAGTTAATTAAGCTGTAAGATTTTATAGCTCTTTGTTCAAATGATTTAATTTAATTGATTCACTTATTGGTGATCTGAGGATTGTAATATTTCGAACATCGCATTGCAGTTCAAGAAATTAATAAGTGTATGATAAACATAATTACCTACAACATACATATGTAATTAAACTGGCTAATTGTGTTACAGCTCAATTAATTAATTATTACGTACGAAAGGTGTTGTCAGAGAAAAGACGAAACTTCTTGTAACTAACCCTTATTTAATGCTAAAAGATTTAATATGTAGAGCATAGTGGATAATAAAATAAGGAAAAGGAATGCGACCAGTTGAACAATTCAATAGATAACCATTAACAAGATAACAGAAGACATCTGCGGCCCAACCCCTAATAATTATTGCAAAGACAATGGCCACCATTTTGTTTTTACGACGCATGCGTAAATTACAACTCAGCACGTAACATTCAACAAAAAGTCCGCATGGGAATATTATTGTCTAGCTAAATGTTCATAGGTTTACATGTGCTGGATGTGCCAAGTATATTTATCGGTGGTGATACTAATTAGTTTGCTATAAAAAATGTATATTGCTAACAAACTTATACTTCAACTACAGATTATTTTTAATCTTAAGTTAATAAATTAAGTACTAAGTTATACTCGTTTTTGGTGTTGTTTTGTCCAAAATTTTGTAATATTTAATGGCACTAAGGTGGCAAAAAACCATATTGTTACTCTAAATAAATCAATGTAAAAAACAGCCTGTACCTATCTACTCTTTGATACGTAGCTTAACTAAAACAAATACACAAAATGGTTTTAGAACTTTAAAATTTTAAACCCATCTTTGAATTCCAACACTATTATTTTCTCTATATGTATTTACAGGCTTTTTAAATAATGTCAGCCTCATTCAACAAAAAAATATCAATAATTACAATTTTATTAATCTATGAATAGTTCTATTGGGCTGCAAAAAAGCTTCATACATAAAACAAATTATTTTAGCTGATTCCGAAGAGGGCTCAGCTGTAATATTTTTATGAATACCAACATTGTACAACGAAACATTTTATGAAATAAAACAAGAAATTGTGAATAAAATCCAAAGTTATCAAGTTTTTTGATTTTTGAAATGTTTATTTATGATATTAACTAAACTACAAATATTTTATAAAGTATCGTGTTATAAATAATAAAAAAAACAAGTATCTAAAAGGTCATTAAATATTTCAACCGTTTCTAGTTATTTTACATCAATGTGATAAGGAAACGAACTTGAACCTGCATTTTCTTCCGCCTTCTACACACGCCCTAAGCATGCAGCGCAATGAGAAAACATGCATTATTTATTTAACTTATATTCAATCAATAACTTTGTACCGATGCGGCTAGCTTTACTATAACTATGAGAAGTATTCACTTGATTCCCTTGGCTTGCCATAATTAAAACTTGTTAGTTAAATAATAAAATTGTAAGTACTCAATTATTCATGTTTAGTTTGTTTTTGCTTTTTATGCTGATATTTATTTATTGATCTCTTTTTTTTCTTTTGGTACGTTACCATAAAAGTCAAAGTCAAAATGTTTTTTATTCAAATGTATTTAAAATAACCACTAGCATAAAACCGACTGATCTAAATGGAATACAAAACTGTAGTAAATAAAACATTTTTTTAAGACAAAGACCGTTCATGGAAACAATAGTGACATAAAACAGAAATATATTTCTCTATGAGCAACATATCAGTTAGACGTACTTACACACTGGAACAGTAAATAGTAAGTACATAGGTATGTATTTACAATTACCTATGTCATGTTTGAATCGTACGATGTTATCTTTGGGAATATTCCCATCGTGTTCTCACTTTTTGCTCTAAATAACAGTTTCCGTGAATTTTTTTAATTAGTGAAACAAAACAAATGATTTTATGAATAATCATGGTTTTTAGATGTTAAGTTTAAACATATTTAATTTTATATTTGTTCGAGACTACGATACATATTATTCAAATTTAAATTAAATCTTTGATTTGTTCCTGATAAAGAAAAATGTTCAAAATATAGCAAAATACACTTGACGTTCATGCGTTGAACTCTTTTCTATTAAAAAGCAAATTTTCTCGTCCAAATCAGTGGAGCCAGACTAATGAGAATTAAATTTACTATAATAACTACATTTACTACATTCTGGGTATTAATTTTCACGAATGATATGAAGAGGTTGTTAGTAAATGATTGTTTGTTTATAATTTATAAAGACAAAGAAAGGCAGGTATTGACATTGGCATTCGATCGAATCGGCTTTTCGTATCGGTAAATTATGGGCCGGTTTACACAGGCTTAGTAAGTTTTATATACTTTTAGTTTAATACGCAGTTTTATGTTTTTAGGTATCACCTTGTATAACCTTAGACCACCTTTAGTGTTATTTTATATATATAATTATTACCAATTAATACCAATATGAAGATCATATTTTTAACTATTATAATAAAAAATATCACTAACTTGCTAAACCTATAAGCAGGCACATTAATACTAACTAATACTAGGTGTAGTTAATTAAAATTGTTTTCACTAAAAACAAACAAAACATTCTGTTCTTTATTTTAATATAATTTTTAACAAATTTATTACAATTATTTACCTACATATAAGGAAGGAGGCCAAGGACAAGTTAAAATATAATAGCATTAAGTAATCAGACCGGAAATATTTAGTATCACGTTTCTACATTTTGTTTTTTTTTTTGTTTTAGGTAAGTAGCAACGTTTGTAATGAAAACTGGTGACTTAACCAAAAAGCAGTTTAAAGTAGCACAAATATCGATGTGAGTGTGTTTACTGCTTTAAATAGAAATACCAAAAGCAATAATTATAGTTAGACTTAAAATAAAAGTTCAAATATCTTCATTTATTCTAAAAATGGCCTTTTCAATTAGTCTAGTCTAGTCCTTAGTGAATAAGTTAGTTAGTAACAACTTGCTTCGCGTAAACGTTCCTACTAAAGGTCGTGAGAGGGGCCACGTGCGGTAAGCGTCATAAAGCTCTGACACACTAAACTTGAGACCTTCGATGCCCCGAGGCCCCCAGCCTGCTGCAGCCCCAAGCTGGTCGTGGTACCAGCTACCCTGCTACTTCGTGACTTGTTATTATATTGATGGACTACGCCATCCTAATAATGCTATGGCGCTGGTTTTCCTCAATGCAATCTCGAATTGTAGTTTTGAAATTTAGTTTTTCTGTTCAAGATTATGTTTTGAGTTTTTTATTTCGAAACCAAGTTCAATGAAATACAATATGAATAAATAAATATGGTATAAGTATTGGCCATATTTCACAAAAAACATTGATATCATATCCTAAAACAAGGTCGTCACCAGCCTATGGGTGGGCAGTTAATACGTATATGGAGGATAGACAAATATAAGTTGTAGGTACTAGACGAAGCAAATCAAGCTTTTATATTTAAGTTGGTGTCTTTGTTGGGTGATTGCAATATTTATAGTAGAATATCATGTCCAAATACAATGTGTAAAGCTGCATAAACACTTGACAGTAGATTTTTATTTTATTTTTAATACCCCTTCTTGGCGACGAAAAATATTCCATTAAAATATTATATCAAGAGAATAAACGTATTTAATACGAACAATATGACCTTGCGACCCAATTTTGGACCGAATATATAATATAGATCGAAGTGACAGTAAATTAATTTAAGAAGCAAGTAAATCATAGGCACCATTAGACTCAGTGATAGGAAATAAAACATAAGCATGGCGTGGCTCGCCTTAGTTCACAAAATGTTTTGGCTTTCTACTAATAAATTTATTATTATACTATATCACTTTTAAGATACTTTAAGTCACTAATTAAGATGAGTTGTTATGTGACTGGAATGGGTAGACAAAATTTTACATAATAATGCTATAATTTTTAGACTGTATTAAAAATTATAAGGACTTTTTTTATTTCAAGTTAGTTCCAGTACAAATATTAATATATTTTTCGAACCGAAAGCCTATTGTAATGACATGTTGATGGTTTGAACCCTGGTTAATTTTTAGTCCACGTTTCATAATAAGCGGAGTGGATTGATTTTTTTCTCAAATTGCCAATTTTTTCAGATTTGAGGTTATATTTGATTGTTTCATTGGTCATAACAATAAGACTGTCAGTTGAGCTAAAATAAAAAAATAAAGTATGTAGTTTGAAAATCCATCGATATTATAGGATTTCTATTTTTTCCTCTGTTACATTTATGCAATAAAATAACTATTTAATCAACTCTTTGAATGCATGAATGAATTGGATGGTTAGATTATTTTGAAACCGGTATTGGATAGAAACGATATGTACAGTCAGCGTAACAAGTTATCATTATGTGCGACGAATTAAATAAAAAAAGTTACTTTAATAGGTATTTGACTGCATTGAATTATGTGAAACCTCATGTAAAAAGATTTGTCGTTTTTCTGAATTTTTAATTTGTTTCATTGTGGTTGTATTGATTTTATTCGAAGCTTTTGTTAATTGAAATAAAAACGTATGCATGCTTTTGGCTTCATAATGTAACAACCTTGTTTAATAACCTCTATAATTAAGAAAAAGGTTTTTTAGCGACAGACCAATGTGTTTTATAACAGAATGTTAACAGGCGAGGTTTTATGTACAGTCTTCAGCTATTTATCTATCTGTAGGTTAACAAGCTTACATAGGGTGTGGTACAATTATGTGCCACTTTGTAAAACTATTCGCCTAAGGCCTATGTTCTGGCACGGTTCATATAATAGATTTGTAACTTTCTTTTTAATATTTCACTACCTTTTGCTAGCTTATATACTTGTATATTATTTTTCTTTGAGCTCGTTGGTACCTATAAATGTCATCATATACCTCTTATCTCCGAAATTATATATTAAACTATTAGTCAACTAGGCTTCGTATGAGTACCAATACTGTCTTGAACAGAATTCTTAATTTTGTGAAGAAAAAAAATGCGTCTTGAAACCATCGTTTTATTCCTATTATTAAGGACGTTAGGGCCCTTGAAGGGTTGGGGGTAACGAATCGCATTAAGTGTTCCAAGTGTCCTTCTACAGGTTTCGGAAATGGTACATCATGCAGGCGTAAGCTCAGTCCAAATAACAGATTCATAATTAAAGCATTCATTTATCGCCTTTATATGATTTACTTTTCAACATAAATGACACCTCTTCCAAACGGTCCCCTAGTAACCGTGCCCTGTCATCTCACCGTCATGTCAGCGGAAGTCACGATGTTTTTATAAAGATAATCCTTTAAAGTTTACATTTAATAAATTTTATAGAATAATTGATTTACTGAGCCAATAATATGAATAAGTCTGAACATTATAACATTAGCCAACTAACAATCATCAGACAACGGCTGCTGAATTCGCCATTATGGTACCTAAATCATAAAAATAATATTTAATTGATTTGTAAAAAGAATAATGCAAATCAGGCAAACCGTCTTCGAGTAATCGGAGAGCATACATAAGAAAAAGATCTGAACGAATTGAGAACTTTTTTTTTTGTCGGTAAAAAATGCAACTTTGTTCAATTAAAGTGGAATGGATCTATTAAAAAGACTGTTAGGTAACCAGTCAACCAACCATTATTCCACCATCCGTGAGTATCATTTCACTTAGAAAATACCTAAAGTAACCGGCAGAAGATACTTTATTAACATAAAGTCCAAAGGATGGTCTTACTTTTACATCGAGGGCTCAATAAATTTCCTCATAAAAACAAGTTATGATAATAAAAATTAATGATTCCGAGTCGAGTTACAATTTGTTTAAGAGATTCCATGAAGAGATAGAGTCGTAAGGTTTGCTTGTATACACGCTTGCAGTTTGTATCTAGCTTCATTTGTCTATAGGGCATTATCTTAAGAAATAAATGTCCCTATGCTCGCAATCTAAGTGAGGATTGCAATGTAAAAGGTTTGCTTTATAAAGAGTCGACTTGCGTGATAACGTGATTTATGTAAAATCTAGATGAAGATATAAGAGTAATTGCTTATTGGGTTTACGCTCGAGTTGGATTGTTCTACGATTTAACTTGATTTAAGCTTACTGCTTTTGCACAGATATTTCTAAAGGTCTCCGTTAGTACCTCAATTTGAAAGAAGTATGATGTTTTTTTGTAATGTAAGCCTTTTTAAAAACCTAACATATTACAATTATCTTACACAAAATGTGTTCGTACATATAAAACTTAGTGTCAAGTTTCGTTAAGAAAATAAACGTTAACCGAGTGGTAAAATGAGAAATACGGAGTGGTACATGTGATATGTCATAGCGACATGAAACGCCATGATCGAAAGCTTGCGTGATAAAGGAAACAAATGCAATGGGATAACAGAGGAATGAGACAGCCACGAGTATGTTGTCATCCCTGTAGGGCTCTACTATCGAAACTCGGAACGTGACAAAAAGTCACGATTTTTTTCACATCTCCAACTTCTTGACAACATCGCCTTTAAATCACGCTTACAACTCAATCTTTGAATGCATTGTCGTAATCGTTAACTGTTTTAAGCAGTAAAATATTGCCATTAAACTTAATACTTAAATTTTTAAGTATTTTAGCAAACGAGCTAAGTGAATTTTCTCTTTTTTTTGTAATGGAAGGTTGAGGGGATTGCGAGAGCAATTCTGCAGTTGCAGTAGGGATTTTGGCCTTATTTATTGGCAAGACGACTTTTCCTATGACCATATTCTTAAAATTGCTTAAGCAACCTCCATACGACATTGTTATTTTCCGCTAAGGGGTTGAATTTAAAAAAATCTTAGCTGACGTCTCCTGAATTCGTTTGTATACATTTAAACTGTTTCCATATGTATTATTTTTTTTGGAATTGTTCCCAATAAAGTAAGATTATTTATTTAAAAATAAAATGTTGAATTGATAATGTTTGTAAGATAATAATCAATCTGTCAATAATTAAGATATCGTTTCTCAGGCAACTTTTACCGAATTTATATTATCATCGGCATTCTGCGATCGGCACCTTTCGCGGGCCATGTAAATCTTAAGCAATAAAAATAACAATAAACTCCATTAGCACTTATAAGGGTTTTGTTGCGTGAATCTGTAGAAAGTTTGGACAAAAACTAGATCATTTTGGATGGTTTTTTCGCGATGGGAAACCTTATTATTGTACACGTGACAACGACTTGGTGTAAAATAACAAGATGGTATCAAATTACCTACTTAGGTTTTGTTTAAATTAAGTTAACAAGAAATGCGATAAACTATTCGACTCTTTTATATGCTAGTTGTTTTTACCAATTCCCTGTTATATGATTTTAAAAAACATTTTTTTTTTCTATTTCAATTCGTATAATTTTATATATTAAATTCATAAAAATACTCTATAAAACTGTTTGCATGTAAGTTTTAAAATTACGTCGCTTATTTCAAAAGTCGGTTAGGAATACTTAGGAAGGAACTACATTCAAGTTTCCATTTTCAAGGATTTAACAAAAACTAGGTATTAATCATACCTTTTTTGTAGGTATTACATTAAAACATATTTTTACGAGATTGCATGCGATATTGCATTTGTTTTGGTCGAAAAAATTTTTTTCTTGAAAATAATAAGCCCATTGCTCAATATTCAAGCTTAATTGTGTTAAGATGAGCATTCAAGCATAAATGCAACAAAAAATTCTAGGTAATCATGAAGTGGTGAGGTCACAGTGACCTTTCATTAAGTTGTTTATCGAAGTAGATCAAATAATACTAGCCAAATTATGTCTACTCTTTTTGTTTAACTGTCTACAATTAAACTACGAGTTACATGGATAATGACTGTATTAAAAAACCTGGTACAAGAATTCAAGTGAAATTATTTGAAAATCTCGTTTCGATCCTTGTACGACTTGTGTAACTTAGGTAAATCATAACTAATTACTACATACTACTTTGTTCAATAAAACTGAAGTATATAACATTAAGTTTGAACTATAAACATTGTACATACTCAAATAGTATAATATTACTATTCTTTATATAGGTACGTTTGTAATTTAGCCAATGTGAGAGTTTAGTTAGAAATTGTAAAGATGATGGTGAATTTTTTATATATGTAGTTTAAAGACACACAACAAAAATATTTAATGTCATCAATATAGCTTTAAACTCTTGAGTTAAGTACGAATGCACACTTCATTTTAAAAGGTGAAAGGAAGAATTAGAAAACCATTTGTCATTAGATCAGAAGGAAGTAAGGAGGCTGTGTTTGATAAATCTTTGTTTTACCCTGTCTTTAGAGAGCCGCCGCAGAGTTCGGCCATTAATAATGAATTGCTAGATAACGTCATGGTTTTTTTTTTCTAAGCGGTGATTTAGGAACGGCCGCGTGGCGCCATATTGCGGGGCTAGATCCCCTGATAACAGTCGCACGCGCAGCCTTTGACTGTATGCCGTCGACAAGCTCGAATTACAAATATACGTTGTCTCTAGTAGTTTGTGTTTGAAATATATGCGGCCAGTCTCAACTCCTTTAGACAATTTTATGTAAAACTAGGAAAATAATAATGTGATTTATGTTTATTTGTATTTATTGACCATTAGGAATAGTTGATACCTGATTGACATTAATTAAACCTATTTCACTAATCAATGTGTAGGTGTCCTTTCTATTGTTTTACCTTAAAAATGCCAGAAAGCATGTTGACAATGCTGCTCCAGGATTGTTCACGATGGTCATTTTCTAATATTTTTTGCAAAGTTGATCTCCTTGTGTGGTCTTTCTATCCCTTTTAAATGGTATTCACATGTTTTATATTTTTATCTTTTTTATGCGATTGTGGTTATTAAAGATGTTTGATGCTTTAAAAGCAGAATTAACAGAAAAAACAAGTAAAAAAACGGGATGAAGAAGAAATGTTCGGTTCTGAATTTAAACTATTAACCTAGACCTTTTATGAAATAGTAGCCATTGTGATCATAAACTGAGATCACAGGCTTATAATATGCCTTCATTTTCCGCGGATTCTTTTTTAGTTTTTAAATAAAACAAAGGTGTTTCGAAAAAACCGTTATTTAGCTAAAGTATTCTTCAATCGTTAGGAAGACACGTTTTTATCTCATAATCAAGATATCTATCACAAATTTAGATGGGCTTTAGTGGCTTTACATCTCGTAGCGTGCGGCGAAGGCTCTTGCATTGATTCACTTTTCAAAATTGTGCCTTATTTCAAGGACAGTAAGGTCCTGGTTGTGAACGTTGTGTTTGAAGTTTGTATTTATATGGAAGTTTGTGGACATTGCCAATAAAACAGCGGCTCGCCTTTGTGTTTGTTCCCACGTTTGATAAGAAACGGGAAGTCAGACAGATTTTAATGTACGAAAAGCGATTATTACTATGAGTAAAATGTTTGTAAATTTATTTTGCGGACTTAACTTTTTTTTGTAATGTAACTGGTCCTACTAGACAGGTTTGTGCTTAGTGTGATGACCACTAGATATATCTTGGATTGTAATTATAATAGTTTTATGTAAGTAAACCAACCAAGTGACTATCCGACTAAAAAGGTGTTAAAAGGTTCTTATTGGGTCCCCCAACGCGTTAGCGATGTTGTGACGCGTGGTATTTCAAACTTTTAAAGTATATGGTGACTGCTTACCATCAGATGGGCCGTATGCTTGTTTGCTACCTTACTTAGTGGTTGAAAAATTATAACAATAACAAAAATAAACTTTATTTTAATAATAGCCCGCTTGATGGATATCCATCACCCGCATTCAGTTAGTTGACGTAACGACATTTTATTTTCTTTTTAGAAGCTTATAGACATAATAATAACGATGCTGCTATTCTACTTGGTGTTTAGAAGAGCAAAATTTGAAAATCAATTTGATAAGTGTTCCAAAGAACTTAGTGTTAATGCATGCCTCTTATTCTAAAAAGTATTCGTGCTTGACTAACAATGTTACTAGTTCTGTTTGAGTTTTTTTATTTATTGTACTTGTAAGTTCAGTTAATAACAGTGGTGAATTTACCTGAAATTTTATGTCCTATAGACATTGACGATGTTAGTATGAAATTGTTATATTGTTATTAAAACATATGTGCAGCAACTTTCAGGATCTTTATAGGTCAACTTTTATGAGTAAATGAACGAGTAATAAAAGCCCTAAGTCACCTTAAATAACTTGGAACTTAAATAACTTAATAATTAATGGAAACAGTGGTTTCTGTCATTACCTGATCATTATTTGTTATCAATATCAATGTTATCGCAAAATGTTTAATCGAAACATTGAAATTAGCTATTTATTAATCATAGACGAAGATTGGTGTTTCATGTTTCTTATTACATTAGTCTGTTGTTCCAAATATAGACGATAATACTGTCATGTTTTTTAACTTGAACGTACAATTGCGAGTCGACGGATGATTAAATGCTAATTTAAAGCTCAGATCCGTCTTCAACCGACTCCAATACCGGTTCTAGGACAAATGTTAATAAGCTGAATGAACCCTGTCAACGAACTCAACCAAATAATTCGATTCTTTCTTGGCACAGTCCGCATCATACTTCCTTCCACATGATAAATTATTTTTTCTTTATCAACTTGCAGACAAAGTGCGTGCACTTTCTAACTTATTCTTTTCCTGCACACCTCATATTAATGAGGTATTGGAGAAATTCCATGTTTGTGGGGTCAAGTTAATGGTGACCTGCGAACCCGAGTGGTTCATTGAGTATAGCAGCTGGGCGCCATCACCGGCTCCATTCAACCGCTCGCTGAAGCAAACACCCGTCGCTCAGTGCCGCTCCTAAACACGGAACGCGACACACGCGCCCAACGAGGCTGCCTCCACAGTTAACCATTGCCTCTTTATTTTTTTACGCGCACGTGGCGGGAATTTTGACTGCAATTTTTAAAAGTTTTTTAAGAACAGCCAGAATTTTATCGCGTCTCCGGGAGTGAAATGTGTTTCGTTAGTTTGTGATCGCTCCAGTTTTGAATAAAAAACGTTGAAGTGTCAAGATGACTTCTCTTTACAATGAGGTAAGTGCACGACATTTTGCACTGACATTTTGTTTTTTGCGGCGGAACTTTAAACTGTTGTTTTGTTAACTGTGGTGGTTAAGATTATTTGAAAAGTAGGCTACATGAGAGAATACGGCGCTGTTTTTAGTGCCTTCGGATGGTGGTTTCCAGTTTAACTGACTTGTTTGTATGAGATGATAGATGGAAGATGGTATTTATGGGTGCCTAAGATTTTTTATTGCATATTTTATTTGCTGTAGCAGTATTCGTGAAAGAAAGGCAAAGAAAGTTTCTCCACGTTTATTATGATAAAGTGGAGTTTAATAAGCAAGTTGCCTTATCGAAACCACTTCCCGGTGCATACGAGTTTCTTAGTTCGACCAATTTGCCTACTTTTGCTACTAAATTAATTTTAAGAGTTAACAATATATTTTATAGACAGATTTTACGTTGTATTAGACATTAACCTATGAATGAAAAGATTACTTGTAGTCTTGCTTATAATACTTACCATCGATGGTACTGACCTATTTGCTTATTTATTAAAGTGTCTTATTAACTTTGAGAATACGTATTCGTTTTCAAGTTTTTCTGTAGTTGTTATTTTTTGAAGTTGTAATATCGTAATGTCAATACAACTTCCTGCCTATCCACTTTACTGATCGCAGTGAGCCAATGTAAATGTTAGTATGGAGAATTGATAGGACAGTCAAAAGTAACCCCTCTTTACTGTAAGTAGTAGGTGAAAAGAAGTTGCAACGATAAAACATACGTTTGTTGATTTTATCTCAAAGGTGGTTAAACTTTAGTTTACACGATGCTAGCCCGATATTGGTTGGAGTCAATATTAGTGTTTTGTTAATGATAAATTGGTTTATAGACTATTGAATATAAATAACGGCGTGGGTGTAAGCTAAATCCGAATTGGTGGGAATAAATTGAATATCCAAACCTCTAACGGCTTTCGTTGACTAGATTATCTTTCCGTTTTGTTTAAGACATTTTCTAATCAATGAAAAGGATTCTGTTTCTTCAGTATTTTCTTAATATACTACAGGTATTGATAACAAAAATGAAAATAAAACAGTTTTTTACAATATGCTAATGCAAAGTAAAATTTAAATCAGATAACTTTATACAATGTTACACCTAGGTAAAATCTTTTCAAAGCTAGAGGCGTCAAAAAGCTATTTAAAGTATAAAAAGAAGTCAAGTGTGAGTCGGACTCGCAGATCAAGGGATCCGTATATACATCCTATATTGTATGAGAAAACAAGAAAAAGCATAAAATAACGTTTCTAGTATGGAAGCCCCTTTTTTCAATTTCATAATGTTTTAGTATTTATTTCTATTGTGGCAACAGAAATGTTTTCATTCTCTTATAAATTTTAAGACTCTATTTAAAATAAATAGGTTCATGAGATACAGCCTGCTGACACACAGACAGCGGAGGCTCAGTAATAGGGTCCCGTTTTTTACCTTTTGGGTACGCAACCCTAAAAAAGCATGAAGTTGATGAAAGAAAATCTATTTTGTATCTCAAATAAACCAGATGTGAACACTTGGTATTGGTTGGGGTAAGGTCGACTTGTTGATTTTAACACATGACCGAACGTGTCAGAACTTTAAATATGTATCAAAATTGTTAGCAGAATATACATAGTCAGTTTTATCGCAGATATTGAATTCCAACTAAAACCAAAACGATTCTGAAGTAGATGAAATTACTGGTGTTCTTCTCAAGTTAGTCTGCCTTCTCTTTGAAATCAAATCGGTTTGATGGTAACAAATTGTTGTATTGTTATATGACACACATTACACATATTTGGCGTGGCAAAAAAGCGGCTTCCTAGATTTTCTTTTCCTTAACTTACTTGTAGTATAAAAAATACATTGGTATAGTAAAGGTAGATTGTGAATGTGAAGCTAAAAAAATTATAATTCTGTCCTAATATTAGATCAAAATGAGACGATCAATTAATAAGAATTTTAAATTCGTAAGCCTTTATAAAACACCAACCCAGGATTAGGGGCCGTTCATTTATTTAGGAATTGAACCAGACATAACGATGACAGAGCAGTCTAGTCGACCTGTTTTTATGAAGGCAATGGTGTTAACCACATGGCACTTTGGTCCATGTTACGGAGATCGATAGGCGAACTATTTCGAACACATGTGTGAAACCCCTTAATTCCTGGAAGGTTATTAGAGTCCTATGACAAAAAAGCTACGCTAAAGCTTAAGATAAAAAACCTACGAAATTCTTGTTGGACAAGGAAATTTGTGATAAGTGATATTAGCATGAAGAAAATCAAATTTTGCTTAAATAAGAAGGCACGAGGAAGTAAATGAAATTAAAAAAAATGCAACACAAAACAACCTAAAATGAAATATATCGTAAAAACTAGAACACGATCGGAATTTCTGTCTGCAGCAGTTGTTTTCTAAATCTAAATGGTATTCGTTACGAACTTTAGATGAAGTCGCTGCGGGCAACTAGTATATTAATAAAGCTCTGACCATAATAGAAAAACTTTCTCTACAACTAAATTTGTGATAATGTGTGCGATACTTCTCATTATGAAAAGACCAATGCTTACTTTCACTATTTCGAACCATTATTTTCGTATTAAACACGTTTTGATATGAAACACGTCGATACAGCATTCAACAAAGTACTCTTAACGTACATTTGTTAATTCATTTGCGTGCTAATCTTTTTCTAAGGCAGTTAAGGGCATCTTAGTATGAAGCTTTTCTACTTCGCCTTTATTTGATTTGTCTATGAAACATCTATGACGCTGTCAGTGGAAGGTCTTATAGACTGGGCCACTATAAAATAGTCCAAATGTTTACTCTAATCCACCATGAAATTAATATCATTTATTCTCTTAATTAGAACCTCTAAATGGAGTTTGATATATAATTAGTTCTTTATTGTTCTATAGTACCTGTCTATTATTCGTCAGCAAGTTCTGATATCCTTTTTAAGCAAAAAGCAAATCATACCTATTATCAAATTATTTTCTAATTTAATTTTTATATTAAAATTATAATGTATCTCTTATACCTACTTTATTTGGACTTTCAATGATATGGCTGCCTACATATTATAACAACCGCATTCCTAATTCAAATGTATATCATTAAATTAAAATACCTCCATCTATTTATTCTAGTATTTTCCTATGTCGATGTCCTATTACGTAAGATCCTCTTAAAATAATAACTACAACTGACAGATAAACACTGACTCATGTGATCGAGTCCATTTTAAAGTGACACCTTAAAAATTAACCTAAATACTTTTAAGGGGACTTATTGCTAGTAATGGGTCGTAATGTCAACTGTTCACCTTGACTGTTTAAAAATATGACGGCCGACCACTTAACTTGTCTGATAATTGCCTGTATTGTTGAAAAGGTAAGCTTTACTATGGCTTTTATTTATGGGGGGGTCCATAACTAAAGATTAGGAGGTACGGGTAGGATGCTTTTGTCACTTGTTTATTTTTTACCCTCGATAACATAGATTGAAGGTTCATCTTAAGCATGCGGGCTGTGTTAGTAGGTAGACGGATGCTCTACTTTAATTTGGTTTAGTAATAAATATGAAACGACAAGTTGCTACCTCTTTAGTAAGTAGAAATGACTACTAATAATAAAGTTGATAGTCAAATGTCAAATACCTCAAATGTCACTCGGGTGTATAGACTACAGTAACTGCTGATCATTTATATGGGGAGAAGCCATGTGTTTCCTCAGTAGGTAGCTATAAAATACGTGTGTTGGTAAAAACAAAGAGGAAGAGTTGTAATCAATATCCGGTGATTACCTGACACAAAATCGGCAATTCGAAAACAATAAAATAACTATTAAGGCAAGCTTCGACTATAAAGCATAACGACTACCTGAATCAGCGATTACCAATATAAAAGTAGCCTTTCTGAAGGTACATTATTCAAAATGTTCCCACAATAAACCATCAATTTATTACAATTTCTGGTCCAGTCCGACCATGGCGTGTTATGGCGGGTGTTGTGACGTCACCATGTGGTGAGTCACTAGAGTTTAGCCAGGTCTGAGCCCCATTCACTAACCCAATGCCCGTCAACAAGTTCCGAAAGCAAAGCAATTCTGACCTTAAACTTAACGGAGCAAAGATTTCGCAACGCCCATCATAGCGCACTCAATGTAACCCGAAGTTACCGTTCGCTAAGAAATTACACTTTAATAAATCACGGTAATACGAAAATGCACACTTACGGGCAGCGATTGAAAAGAGACCTCAACTGAAAGAAGCCAATCATCATAATTAGTCAAGTATGCAGATTGAATGTAATTTACTTCGTGAACGAATATCAAATCAGATCAATAAAATTACGACTGTGGAAGCCAAAGGACAAAGTAATTTTAAAACATAATTTTCAAAAACTTTACATCGACTTTCATGTCAGCCTCCAAATGAAATGTGTGTGATGGATGGAGTTGTTTGTTTTGTCGCGACGGATGATAGTTAGGTCCATGACAATCATACAGCGGCCTTAACACTTGGAACGTAAGTTTGCGTGCTTAAATGAGAATGCGTCTATGCTAATCTGCGGTGTTATTGTCTTAACTCTTGTTTTTACGTCCTTTCGTCACGCCGGCTGAAGCTTCGAGGTCATCAGGCCTCTGAATAAACGCTTCATATTATCATAAAAAACAATAATTTACTAGCATAATAGCTCACAATGGTATTTTGGTTACTAATGCCCACTTCCTCACACTTTTTGCTGGAACTAAATATAATTATCTACGTGACATGCTTGATTGCAAAAATAAAATCATCAATGTTGGTAGACTCTGAAAAACTCGTAATAAAAAGATGTATATTTTTATCTATATACAAACAACCAATAACGAGGGAGTGGGTCAGAATGATGATTAATGATTCAGAATAAATAGATTTAACTCAGAATCACTGTCGATTTTAAAGCCTAATCGCGCCTTATCTGTTAATTAGGATAATGTTGACCTTGACTTTGAACGGTTTTAGTTCCATACAGATGGCAGCAAGAAAACTGACTATGCGAAAGATGAGATGGATCGTCGTGGGAGTATTAACACTGCTTGTCGCTTGACTGGTGTTTCCACGATACGACAGTCGATAAAAAAACTGTAGCGTGAAGAGACATAGTCACAAGCTAAGTATCATATAATTTGTAGCATGATGTCAACTAGTGGCATTGAATAAGTGCTATCTACAAATGATATCCTAGCAAAGTTTCGTTTGTTCTATCAATTAATTTGGAATTCATATAATATATCTTACGTGGGAACTAGAGCCACGATAATTTAGTGTAATTGTATTTCGTAAAACAAAAGAGGCTATAAATATGAGGTCGAACTCATAAACATAAAAAGTAAAACACCAAAATTGAAATGTCTAATGATAAAACTCATAGAGATCGTAATAAAGATTAAAAAAGAGATAAAGTTAATAACTCTGAATACCAATGAACATATTCGCACCTTACTCACCCACGATCTGATATCGACTAAGAACTTGATAGGCGAGAAATTTAACGAGCACCCGAAACCGATTGACCTCGGCCGTGCTTATTAAAGAGTGAATTTCGGCTCATCTCTCTTCCGGCTGGTCGACGCCCACAAATCACTGGTTTGTTGCTTCTGATGATAGAGGCTGCTCTTGAGGCACAAATTCTTCAACACAAATAGTCGTTTTAGATACTGAGCTGCGACAAGCAACGGGTTATAATTCGACTATTGGTGCGTATCCTCTAGTCTACGGTCGTTAAGATTTCTTCTAAGCATTCCATTCGTTGTTACTGCTATTATCGTAACTAGATATCTTATAGAGTTGATTTTTCCCGTAACTGCTCCAATAACACGAGCGCATTATATCTTCAACACGATAACGTGTGAATCATTAACCAAAACTTACAATGGTTTTCAATGAATCGTTATAATTATTGGCAGACCTTGAAGAATCTCTAATTATGCAAGTCACAACAACGATTCCATGGTTAACAATTGATCCGAGTAGCATCTAATGAATATAATTAATAAGAACAATAGATAACTAAATTGTTTCTACAGATACTTTCCAATTGACCTTTGCGTATTTTAGTCTAGCTTTATCTAATACAAAGGATACAAATGGTACAAGGCCAGCTACTCGATACGGATTTGAAGTCACTGGTCACGATTTGACTTAAAACTAAGTGGTTAAGAAACGAGAACCCTGAATTAGAGGAATTTGTTATTAGGAACGGATATTGATTCTGGTTCTTAGTCTCTTAAGTTAGATATTAAAAAAAATGAATCAATAGCGATTTATCATGAGGAAATCGAGTATAACATTCAATTATGAAGTTTATGATCACCTCACAGTTTTAATTTTACTATTTTTTTCTTTTTTCGTTACTCTTCCATTACTATATGACCGATGATCATGGTTGTTGTGTATCATCATAATTTGGCGTTAAATTTACAATTCCCTGCTATTGCATTACTCAGTCCATTCATCATTTAAGTCACGACGGGCTCTGTTTTGCTATGATCCAGCAGTTTTGGCGTGATACCGTGTTTAATTCGATTTGAGATTCAGCTCAATACACAAGACGAGTAAAACTATCGCATTTGTTTTAAGATTTACATTGGCCGAAAGAATAAGTAACACATTAATTCCTTTAATATTACAAAACTGTTCGGTTGGCTTTTAATATTTATTAATACAACACTACTGTGTCTGACTGAACTTCCAGATTAAGGCTTGTGATTTGGTAAGATCTGGTTAAAGTGAATCTTATTGATTTAGTTTGATGATTTATTAATATTTTTATTTATCTACAAAAAATTTAGTTATTACAGAAATATCTGAACAAGCCTGATGAAAAATAATTGTTTATTTAAATACAGGAAACTAAATAATTGTTTTGTATTTTAAATTGTCATGAAGAGAAACTAGAATACATTTTGAAAGAGTCTTTACGGCCTTTCTAATTAATGTTTCAGTCTTCAATACATTTAAGCAGGCAGAAATATATTTAAATGCTCTAAAACCGAAGACATACAAATGATACAAGTCCCGTATGGAATGAGAGAAAGCGAACATAGTTCGAAGTGTATTAATTGGAGTATTATCAGTATAAATAGGCCCTGGGCGAGAGTCACCTACATCGATTTCGATGTAGTTACACGTGTTGATAAGTTGCTTTTCCGTGTCCGTCCGTATGTTAGGTACTTTCAGACTAGATATTTGTGGGTCATCGGAACCGCTTTCAGTTTATTTGTTTTTACTGTTACCTATCACTGTTACTGTGGACAAGTTTGATGCAAGTTCTTTAGCTCATTCGTATGGACGAACGAACGTTGTTTTTTTGGTTCTTAATTTTTGCTTGGCAATAAATTTTCGTACAAAATTTAAGTGTTTTTTTTTTATGTGATTATACCCTTTAGTTGCTTGAATTACTTGAATATTCTTTTTTTTTTTGTGATTTTCAGAAAAAAAAAACACAATTTTGTTCTAGCAATAGCGAGTTAGGTATATGTATGTAGTCGGATCGTAAGTAAATGTTTCATGGCTAGTTATTTCCAACGAATGTTATAAACAGCCGGCTAGATGCAGTGTTTATTCAGAAAGGCTATGGTAATTATTCGATAGGCTGAAACCGATAGGGCTTGTACGTACACTAATGTTTTATTTAACGTCCCATTGTGTGTTGCCACTCGCAAATATTGTTTTCGTTTAAAAAATATTATTCATTGTGAAACGCTTTGGTGAGTTATCAACATCTTAGCGAGCCAACTTGCTTGGGACACGATCTTGAGGAAATAAATAAATCCGCAGGAAGGATTTTTAAAGGTAGAAGGAATATTTTAAAACGGTAGAGCTTGCTTCAAGAATAGTTTGTTATTTTTGGGTATACCTACGGTACAGTTTCCGATTGCCACTATGTTATCAGTAATATCGTTGATTTTTGTTAGATTCAGTGAAAAATATTTTAAACATATGACAGTGAGAAGTGTAATAATTGTGATTTGAATCTTAAATGAAAACTACTTTACTGAATTCGGTTGATATTTTAATTGCATATATTGAAGGTTATTTTCATAATAAGTAAGTACATATTTTTTGTAAGCATCTTAAGGGATCTACTTATTTTAATATAAACATTTTATCAGTACTTTTAAATTCTCCAGAAAATCTGTGTGCGGGATATTGTATACTGATATCTCGGACTTCATCGCGGACCACCGGCAAGCTCATTTGCATTTACTATGCTATAGTAGATTAGGCTATTTGTGCTTCTTGCAAAGTTAAACTAACCTTTATGTCGGTCGAAATAAGAGCTGTAAAGTAAACGTCCATTCAGACCTAAGCAAACAACCTGTCGTAGTGTCTAGCATCTATGTTAATTAACCGTTAGAGAATTTTTAATAGGTTACACTTAGTGTTTACTTTGAAAACCATGATATGTTTCAGGTTTTATGTTTATTTTAGTGATAAAAGCAAAATAATAATAAACCAAATTCAGATAAGAATAAGTTCATTCACGATTCAACATAATTTCGTTGGGTTCATGTTTTAATATGAAGGTAGGCACAAAATATGACAATCAAAAAAAAAACGATAAAACATTTTTTTTTGGCAAAAGTTCAAATTTGAAACAGAACTGCAGACGATTTCATTTTTGCAGAACAGTAGATTATTCTATAATTGTTGAGAAACTTTTTGAAAATAAGCACAACAGGAATACAATTTCCAATTTATTCCGCCATCAACTTGTATTACACGCAATACTTACATTATTAGATTAGATTACGTTGGCAGTCAGTCTCGTTAGATGACATTCAAGGCTGCCACTGCACAAATGAGTTCTTATTTATAAAAAATACAAATTCTCCATTCAGTTACATTTATTCAATTAATATTACGCTGGTATACCGGATGTGGCAATTGGATGGTACGGGCTCGATCCCAGCAGAAAAAAATAAAATTCACAAATACTAATAGTAGTAATAGAAATCAGGTAGTTAGAGCATTGATGCCAGTAGATGAAAGAGGAGGATCAATGTCATTTCTTGTAAAACACTCTACAAGTCATTTTTAATATGACGCTAACTTCACAATGAAAATGAAAAACCAGCAAATGAAATAATCGTGACGATACGATAGAGTGGTAATCCAAATCTACGCATTGTAATTTTCTGTACTAAATAATCTCCTGGTGGATAAATTGTATGTGGCAACCCTGGATTCGATGTAAATACTGACTTATTAACTTGTGTAACGTAAAGAAATTATAGTCGGTTGTCTGTCTGTACATGTTGACAGGTTAGATTGCGGCTTGATCAACTGACAAGTCAATTTTAGTATTACTAGAGAAATGCTTCAATGCTCGGAACAATCTGCACACTGCGTTTGTTGGAACAAGCAAGCGTCTATGAGATTGCTAGGGTTAATATTTATCACAGTGTGTTTCATATCATCTTTTGTTAATACAAAAAAAAAACAATTTTATGATGGATGAAGTATAAAATCCAAACGTTTGAAGAGGGGAGGCTTATTTTGTATCAGCTTAAAGAATATTGCTCATGTTGTCGTTACGTGTCCGTTATTTATTAATTTAGAGACAAAAACCGCTTAAAGTTTTTAATGTTCCTAGATCTCCTTCCTTAAGAGTGGCAGTTTTAGTCTTGCAACTTGTAAGCGTTAAAAAGCTGATACTATAAACCTGCGAGTCGTGAACTTGGTTAGCAAAAAATAGGCCTGAATATTTCGTAGTTTATAGGTCGATTTGTACATCCTGATTAAAGCAAGGGCCCTAAGGGGTTTCATGTTCTCTTCGGCTTCTGCAGCTAGTAGTTCCTCAGGGCATAGAACCTTCCAGCTGGCGTTTTGATTATGCAATTGGTTACATCTTAACTTCGCAACCTAAATTAACTGCCCCAAGCCATTAAAATGGCAATACTAACATCGCACTTCCTTATATAATTAAAGTGGCAACATTCCATAACTTTCATAAGTGAAAAACATTTATCGATTAAGTCTGGTAGCTTTATTATCATTTGCTGTTCATCATTTAACCATCGGTACATTAAATTGTTCATGCGTCACATTTTAACTATTACTTTCTATTGCTTAAGATTGTTTTTGATTAAATGTATTGTAATCGTAAGTCGTAACTGCTGGTATGTTATGTTTTATGATGTTTTAACTCACGTAACGCAGACTGGAGGAAGAAATATGTTTTTGTACTGAAAAAATTTTTTTTTTGCTTTTATTCGCATACCGGAAAACAAACCCAAAACTTTTTATTATTATTTAAGTTTGCCTCCTTTACTTACATTGATGTAGGTATGTCGTTTGTTAGTTAGCATTTTACTCCTTTATTTGAGTATACTAGTTTAAAATACTACCTAGATGAAAGGGTTCGAAACTAAGGAAATGATTCGTTTCGGAATCCTAAACAACCTGGTTTAATCATCAGTCATGTAAATACGCGAGTACACACGGCAGCACATCAAGCTTCACATCGCAAGTTAACATCAACCTTATTTTGTACGTACTAAGAACGGTACAAAGTCAAAATAGTTTAGCTTAAAGTGTGTACAAAACTAAAACTATGAGTATCACTTGTTTCACAGTACACAGGAAACAAATCTCATTATCTATCTACAAATTCCAAGTGGAACCAAAAAAAAAATGTTTCCAATAAATAATAAAATTATTTTTTTGTCTATTGTTTTTTATTTCCACGATTTGTCGTCTATTGTTTTGTATTCGAAATGCATTCTAGGGATTAGAGTTAACAAATTGTCGATCGTTTATAGAATACTAATTGAGTATTCGAATATGTTTATGCTTAAGTAAAGCCTGTCTCATGATAACCAAAACATATGGTACACGTATTGTTCGAAACGTTGTAGGAAATATTAATTGCCGAAATCAGAATATATTGTATATATAAGATAAATACCTATTTAAATTCTTAGGTACATAAGAAAAGTTACAAGTAGCAACTAATTTAAATTCGATGTTTCTACCTACATACATGCTCTTTAATAGCAATAATAATAAAGAATACCTAAACGTAGGAAGGTATAATTAAATCAATCGATCAGAACAATAGGTGTTATTGATTAGCATGTTTTGTTTCTCAGTCAAGAGCATATCTCTTCTTAAATAACTTATATCTACTTAGAGCACATAAGGCCACAATTCAAACTATACATTACAAGTACAATATTCTGTATACACGGGCAATACAGGCATGGATCAAATTTTCCTGTTTGGACTTTGTACCGTATTGCACTTGTTGTGTGACGCTTTATGTGCGGCCGTCTGTACGACACAAGAACCGTGTTAAAAAGTCTAGGTTGATGTGTAGCTTATACATAATACCTGACTCTCAAACAATAACATAACCTTTCTTTTCAAAATTCTATATTAAACTATCTAGTATTGTAGTAAACACAGACTATTATGACTGTCTTATATAGAAAGAGGCAGCAGTTTTAAATTAACTTCAATATCTAATGTGTGGTGTTTAATACCGCCTTCCATTCTTCATGTGTGTATGTAATAATGCATAAAGGCTCGTAGTTAGGTACCGTAGCTTACAGAAGCTTGCTTGCAACACAAGAGGTAATCGTGTGTGTCACCAATTGTAGTTTTTTTTCACGTTTTTTTTCTTTTGATGGCAACAACTTTGAGTATTTTGCCAGTGTCAAGAAATATTTATTTTCAAGTTTTGATGAGGAATGAAATGAGAGATGAAATGATGAAGAGATGAATTATGAAAGAATGAAAGTTATAGATGGAATTATGAATCTGCTTTCAGTAACATGCTAGTACTGTTAATGTAGGCTTTATTGAGTTACTCGAAAGATGACGAAAAAGCAGGCAAATCGTCTTATTTCACTTTCTCCACACTTGTACAGCACTGCAGACATTTAATGGTTTAAACCCTAGCATTTTGCACATTTAATTCTACTGATATACAAGAAAAGACAATAAAATAAGAAAAAAATTACTGACAGTTATCGTTCCCGCCAAGTAACACATGTTTTATCACATGTACTTTTTTAGCGGGATTGTTTTAAATTTGGATTCTAGACTAAAAAGGTCGGTGTCTTTTTTAATAACTGCCAGTAACTTACAAACATTACTATACGTTACAGAAGCTTCATGTCTAACTTAATAAGTCATTAAATGTGACTCATTTGCTTGAAGGCCTTCGTATAATCGTCAGATTCTTTACTTTACTAATGAGTAAAAGATTAATTTATTATTATTCTCTATCTTAGAAGCGAGTACCTTTTACAATAAACGCGTAGGTAATAAGGTTAAAACTTTACGAGTGGGAATTAAAGTAATTATACAATAAAAACAACGGTATATTATATAGGTTATAGATATTACGATACTTACGTGTGCTTATATTTTTATATTATGCATATAAAGATATAAATTAGTAGTATCAAGCGTATCAATCGATTGTTTAAAAAATCAGCATTAATCAAATAACAATTAAGTAGCTGTTTCGAAGTTTTGAAAGCTCAGCCTTGGAGTCTCTTCTGCCTTTATTTATCCTCCTATTTCACAACGGATCCAACATTTAATATTGTGCAAACTTGTAAGAAAATCGTTTAATGATGAATTGATGATCGCTATCGATCCCTCGCGATGTCAAACATCGGTTTGCTGTCATCGATCTTATCGATTTGTTGAGTTTTTACCAGATGCAGCGAAGCCTCATAAAGGCTTCAAATTAAAAAAATATGTGTTTAGTTGGTTTTTCTTTGTTCCCTCGTAACTGTTAACAGATTTAAAAATGGCATATTTATTAGAGATATAATTTAGGGTTTTAAAGTTAGGTTTCGCTGATTTTTTTAGCATTTATCAAAACAAAGGACTTTAAAAGGCTAAAAGTTATTTCGTAAATGTTAAGAAACAATTATTAACTATTGTATGGGCCTAATGTAGGCAGATCCTTACAGATGAACTGGAGTAATTTATTATAATTAATAGACAAGTAATTATAAATGAAAAACTCTTATCTGTACTCAGCGACGACAATATCGTTGCGCAGTTCTTAATAAATCACCCGAAAAGACAACAATAATATTAGATTAGAGGTAATAAAACGTAGTGTTATTGTTATGAATATTGTGCATTAGTGAATATGTAACCTTGGCATCAATCCGAAATGTTCCATTACAGCGAGCCGTGACGAGATCAAAATGATCCGATAGAGAATCACGATATTTGATCCGAAAATATCGTTCAGCGCTTTATAAAATGTCAGACCTTTGCTTTGTATTACTAAGGTGCTATTTAAAAAGTAGATTAGATGCTAGAATTGAATGATATTTGGGCATGTCAAATATTGTGCACTGATTGACCCATTCCCTTTTTTAAACGAAAAGTCTGTAAATGTTAATTAAATGAAAAGAAGGATCTTTGGTAATGGTGTTTAAATTGAGATCTTGGATCAAACAAGGTACTTACACTTATATTAATTATAAATTACTTACGGTACCGCTAGTTTCGCTAGTGCCGATAAATCTTAATTCGGAGGTCTCGGCGATGCCTTGTACTTCTCTTTTTCGTATTATTTTTATGAGCACCACTTTCTCCAGCCCACAAAAACTTGTCGAGCGAGATCTGCGACCCGCTGCGATGGCCCAACACTACACTATCCATCGATTGTTATGATAGAGATAAAAATCGATAAATTGCATACAAAAACAGGATTACGTGTGTAACATTTTTACATTTACGACACATTTAAAGTGAAATAAAAATAAAGTTTATGCTCGCTGGGGCTTGTGTCGGTGAATTTTGATGTTTTTATTTGCATGCGAATTGTGTTGAGTTTTTGAATTTTTATTTTAAATCTGATATTTTCGTTGGGTTAATAAAATTTTACGCATGATACTTAAAGGCAAGTTTTAAAATATGATACAATGTAACAAAGTTGTAGACTAACGGTTAACTAAACATAACCTTAAAAATTATAAACCTCAACAGAATTAAATCAAAATCAAAGGCTATTTAAGTACGTACTTTTCCAGTACGTACTTAATAAGTAGGTACATAACTTAGAATAAAATATTTCGTCATATAAATTAATCCCTTTGTTATTTTTAGCTCGAGGGTATACGGGGCTCGAGGATACGACAGATGCGTTATTTCAAAACTACCAATTATGACTTTTGCACATAATACAAATAAGGTCAAATTTAATTCTCACTGGGGTTAATGTTAATGGTTTATTTAGGACTGACAGCTGCTTCCTTTGACAAGCGCACGTGCTTGTAATATGGGATGCTATATGGGATTGAAGGTACCCTATACAATTTGAACAGTTGATTTCATACAATGGTGAATCTAGGATTTACATTGGCTCTACAGAATCCCTCAAAAAGGATGACCTTTTTTTAGAAGCGAATTTGGGGGGCCTAGAGCCCACTAGCTCCCCTCTGAATCCGCCAATGATTTTATATCTAGCTACCAATTGACAATAAACGATTTAGTGGCTGATCTGTCCTAGATTATTCTGATTTAAATATATGGAAGGTAGTTGTTTTAAAGAAAAGATGCAAATTTCTAGGTTGAGTTCAACGGTTTAACCCTCAAAGACAAAATCCAATGATAAAACTAAGAATGAATGAATATGTAGGATTTTAGTATTTATTTTTTTGTCGGTTAAACTAAGGTGCAACTAAAAATATCTCGCCACAAACTAAATGCAATGTATTGATTTAAATTAATTGATCCGTTAATATTACAACCTTGGTAACATAACACCGGTAACACACAAACCACAGAAGTCATTTGAATTTCGAACTTTCTTTTCTTTCAAGCCATCTGTTATAACATTGTAGCATCGGTCCATCCGTCTTTTACGATGGCTGTAGCCTTGTACAGACGTCCTGTTTGATCGTTATCCTCTAATTTACGATCATGTAGACGTCTTATAATCAAACACCGCACTCTTGTTTCGTCCTTTACGATTGCAGTACAATGTTCCAAGCGAAATGTTTGTTGCAGTTTTGTTTTTGCATTCTAAGTCTTGTATTATAGAGTTTTCGACGTTTGTAGCCGTCGTCAAAGCGTGAGTGGGATTCAAACGGTCCATAAAACTGTAACGAAAGCATATAATAACAACCTCAACTGTTCTTTAAATAGCTTAAACAATCAGATCTGTCTAACTGTCGTTGGACAAGTGTCTTTTCCTTTAAAGGGAAGTCGTTTTATTTAATCTCTCGACATCCAAAATCGGGTATTTATCTCAAAAGGGAGACTCCGTTAAGAATGCGCTTGCGTGATAAATTAGGTACGTTCAGAAACACGTGTGGAACGCAAATCACCCGGCTGTTACCGGTCCCAAATGTGGCATGCGCGAAATAATTAAACCAAAATTATTCATAATTCAGAACTCTCGAATAATTCGGGCACCAACAGACCCTGGGATTTGGCCGGAGGCAGTTTCAAAACTGCTGCCGTCTCTTTCTTAATTAGGTGGTTAGATAGGGAGGGCTGATGGGTTGACTGGTCGGCCACGTGTTTAGGTGCAGCGTGGGAGAGTGCCCCGAGTGACGCAAATCTCTTATTCATTGTTGCAAATACGCAGCCACCGATTACTAACATGCAAATACAAGTTTTTGCAACCGCCTGATTAATTTTCATGTAGGTGTCTTTGAGAGCACACTCCAATCAAGGTAAATACGTAATGATATAGAGAAGAATACGCACGCCTACTTTAATTCTACCAATCTTAACATTGACACCATATCATCATGTGCACGTCCCTTTATTTCTAAACAACATAACTATTCAAAATAAAAATGCATAGTTCACAGTTTTTGCTGTGTTTTTTTAGTATTTATATTCGTTTTTGTTATATTTAGTTTGTGAATTATGTTTTTTTCTGTATCTGTAATGTTTTGTAATGAAATCAAACAAGGTTGAATAAACTTTGATAACATAATTTAAATTAATGTGCTAAATTAATATTAAGACTGTTTAGAAATGAGTCTAGGAGTTATTCTTTTGTATTACAAATATTTACAGATTTTTGTATGTAGGTTTTTTGTAAATATGTAATGCAATTATTATTAAATGATAATTATATTTTTATTCGGATAGACTCTCAAATTATAATATTTTTAATACCACCGGTTCGGAATGCTATTTCTACAGGGAAGAATCCGGCAAGAAACCTCCGTAGTATCTTTTTTTTCAACATTTTCTATTACAACTTATAATTTGTAAGACATAATTGTGGAGGATTAATGAGATGTCCTCCACAAACTTCTCTATCAACTGATAGATCATAATAACTCTAGTTTTCTCATTATCGAATATAAAACAATGTGTTAGATAAACAAATCGAAATTTATATGTATTTACAAGGATTTGTATGATTTTAAGTCTATCACTTGCAAAGTTGTGTGAAATACAAAGGACGCAATGAATTAAATGCGTTCGATTAAATAATAGATCAAACCTGAAGTACAATAGGTGTTGAAAAATATATAGGTATGTACCTGTTGAAAAATACTCCTTACAATAATTTCATAGATGTTGAAAAAAATGGATTTTTGAAATTTTTGGAATTAGTTAAAGGAATTCTCACGAACATAATTAAAATAGCTATAAATACTGTGCTACAATATTTTTTATTAGCATACAAATAGTAGGTGTAGGTATATTAGTTCTGTTTATTAATGTTGTCAGTTCCCACCTGCCCGGAAGTCATTTGACCGAAAAAGTTTTAAGTTCTGTAACTTTTTGTTCTGACTTTTAAGTAAGACAATTTTTTTACCTTGATATCCCTACAGTGTTATATCTCTGCTCAAATACAGTTGCGTTTAGACTAAAAGATTCACCTATATGGATGAGAGATGTTCTTTCACTTGACTTGGGGTTCATTTCCTTCATACAATCTTAAGTTTAATCGAGACGTTCTCCTTTACAAAGAATCTCTCACTTTTGATTTTTCTTTATATCGCAGTCGCAGTAGTCCATCTCACTTATTTAAATAAATATATATTTCATTATTTTTAAAGTAAAGCTTTCCATTCTGACCGCTTCCTTACAGCGCGTGTGAAGACGAAACAAGTTACAAGTAATACTGCTTAATGGCATCGGGTTCCGTACACACAACATGAGTATTACCAACCTTTAACTACATACGATTAGGGTTGTTTTTCCTATGGGATTTGTTGGAAATAAATCGATAAATCAGCTAAACCACCCAGAGTGGCATAATATGTAGGTCAACCAGTCCACGGCAAAGCTTGATCGATCTACTAGATTCTAAACTATCTTTTATGTAAAGGGCATCGGTAAATAACTTTTCACGCCATTTTACTTTATGCTTTTATCCATACCACAAGAGTTTATAGTTTACAAGTCTTTTTAGTAAAGGTTTGACAGCTAATTTTAGCAGCTAGGATAGCTTTGTATTACAGAATTGAGAATTGTTATAGCTTTGTATTGATAGACTTAAGTGACAAAAAAGTTTTGTAATACATAATAAAATGTTCTAGTAATGTAGCGTATAATATAAGCTTTATTTTTATAGGATAATTATTAAAACAACTTTAAAACCGTAACTTGTTCCTGAGGTCGAAAAAGAATAAAATGTACAAACTATCTTAGTGTTTGTCGCGCCTTTTCACAGTTAACCGCGGTAAAGATTTTAATTTATTTTCCAAAGTGACGGTTCCGAAAAGACTTATACTACCTACTTTTATTTTTTGATACACCTTTTTTACTACCTACTTTTATTTTTTGCCTTAAACCAAAGACAGCTACTATTCCAAGAATCTTCTAGTACATTTTAATTATATTTTTTGCGCTTCAAGTCGGTGCTTCCATAATTTAGTTAGGTAGGTAATGTACAAAGCTATTGCGTTCAATTTATCCTATGTGTTGATTGCTAAATAATTGTAGGCTGTTGAATATAGGTAGGTACATAGGTACAGGATGTCTTAAGCAATAGTTAATTTACGTTAACGATCTCGTAATTCAAACCGTTGTGTTATCAGATGAATCATCCATTAGGAAGATAGATTGATGATCTCTTGCAAACTTACCTCTGACAATACAAACCTAAACGACTTAGTTGTAAAGAAAATAATTTAAAAATATATTAATAAAAATTAAAAAAAATATGTTTTAGTCTGTATAGTGGAGAGAGATAGACTCTCTCTCTCAAGATGACTTCAAAATCAAAATTTAATTTTTATTTTTGGTCAAAAAGATAACAATGTGATTCGTAATTGCATCTATGCACCCTCAATCCTACTCTAAAACATATTGAATTTTAAGTATTTTAAGCGCTGTTACTTTTTAAAAGTTTGTGACATAATGGTTTGTTTGCCCTGTTTGTTTGTTTGTTTGTATTTGTACCTTATACTGTTTTTGTAACGTTTTGTTTGTGTGAGTTTGATGTTTTTGGGGTCCCATTCTGGTTTTATACATTTAATTGATCACTGTATATTGCTAAGTTTTTGAATGTCACCGGCTGTGTATACCTAATAAAGTAAAATAAAATAAATCAACTTCAGTAAAACCTACCGATTTTTTTATGAAAGTTTTAAAACAAATATTAGTATTAAAATGATCTTAGGAAAAGAAATTTAAGGAAATCGAACCGAAGGTCAACAAAACTGTACAAGGAACTGAGCTACCGATACCCCATGTTTCTGAACGAAGTATTGTGTTTCTTGTTGACTTTTCTACTTTTGTTGGTTTGAAACGTTCAAATAAGCGTGTTCCACACGTTCTATAGTCGGTAGTTGTAGGCCGCCGTTTGCTTTTAACATTTAAATTCTTGGGGATCCATTTCTTCTGTTAAAAAAAGCCGGACAAAGCCGTCCGCTGTCCGGTTATCAATGGACTTATCATTTTACATCCTACCAAACAACCTGCAGGTAGTTTTATCAAAAAACATGACCTTTCATCTGAAAAATATCTGGCAGATTTTTACTTAAGCTAATAGATAAATATGAGAACCATGTATTTATCGTGGTGTGATAATTATAACAGTCTGATGGAAGTAAGTTATTGTATTGTACTTAAGTTAAAGCAGTCCTTGTTGTTAACTACACCATTAGCGGGAACCGATTTTAGGTACACACAGCCATTGATCAGCCTAACCTGTTTGGACTTTGTACCGTTCTTAATTTGTACAGTAAAAGAATTGTTGTTGTGAAGTGAAGCTTTAGGTGTGGCCGTCTGTACCAATGACTTCAGTGTGACGAAGTATTGTGCATTTACAAATCTTAGGGGAGAAAATAAATAACGCATTAAAACTTTTCTCTTTAATTTTTAATGTAAAGTTAAAGAGAGGCTTTAATATGGTAACAATTTTATGAACCGTTGAAATATTACGCAAGTAAGTGTTCAAGAATGTTAACTAAATGAAACCGAGTAAAAAATTATTCGATTATAACCGCTAATAAGTATTAACTATTACATGAATCTAGTTAAAAAGTAATCACCTCTACTAAGGTGCACTTAATTTTTTGAAAATTTTTAACGACGTTCATTAAGAAATTATTCTGTCTGTCGATTTAAATTTTAAAATTTTAATTAACGACAGACAACTAATACATTATACACTATAAACACTATCTCGTACTATTCGATAGTACGGTTCGGTAGTAGAAATAGTATACTATTTCGTGTTCATTAAACAATACTCTCTTGAACTCTCCTCTGTATAAGACACCTTTTAACTAAATACTCACTTTAGTTTACACATCAATCTCGATATCATATTAACAGACAAATAGTAGTGGTGTAATCGTTTAGCGGTTTAATGGAATGATCTCGGAGCGAGTGAGTTTTTGCCACCGGCTAGCATGCCAGCAACTTGCCAAGTGCCATGTACTACAATTTCTACAGCACTTGCTCTGGCACGACAGATATTCAGTCGACAATCATTCCGCTTCATTGCACACCTCTCAGGTTTGCAAGAAACAAGCAATAATCCCAATTGTACCCATTTTTTGCTTCGCATAAAAAGATGAATGGGTTTTTAAATAGAGCCTAAATTTAAGATAATGAGTTCAAGTCGTCAAATCTAATGCTTTATTAGTACCTGTAACATCAAATACACCAATAGTTACGGTAGGTATGTGTAAACTCTATTTTTGTTTTGCATGTAAAGATTGATTAGTCTGATGTTATCAATTCGAGGTTATATTATTTAAGCTACACGTGTGTATTTATTTTATATTCATGGATTTCATATTGTTTATGAAAGTTAAGTCCCTCCGAACGGACACTTTTAGTGTCCAGTTGCTTCCACTAGACACTTTCCGTGTCAAAACGATCGATTCGTGTTGTGAACTTAACAAATGGTGGTGTCATGGTATGCAGTGTCAGCAACTAAAAGTGGACGGTGTCCGACACCGGACACACGTTTCGCAGCGCCTTAAGGAATGGTTTCAACTGCCATCAAAATCCAGCACCGACGCCAATTACCTGGTACACAGTAGGTTATGTTATTGTATTGCAATTTTAACTTGGTTATACTTCCATATATTTACGTGCTTTTAAATTTTTATAGTATACCTCCTAATATTAGCATACCCTTTTTTGTAAAACATGTTCTATTATATATCTATTCCTTATATGGACTATATCTATACATAAACTCGATACCGACAGACTGAGTGCACAACTTGTAAAGTGTCAAGTGTGCCTTATGCATCAAGTAATGCGAAGGAAGCTCAATAAGTGTGAATTTTTATATTAAATTTTTACAATTTTTTCGCAATACGTATAAATAAGAACGCAGTTATTCATGATATTCATGTTTTTTAATCACGAAAACGAATTGTAAATCACAGTAGCACGTAACAGTATATCCTTTACAAGAGGTACTTACACTACATACGGAATTATTCGATTGCTCACAAATTACACACTTCCCTCTTGCGTGTTAGCAACTAACATTTCGATCGGATGATCTTTATTCTAATGGGACAAGGTTCAAAATCCTAAGCCAAAAGCCCCACAAAGACCGACCCATTGGATTGCATTGCAAGTGTATTTACTACAAGTTGCAGTTACAAAAGTTTTTGCTGCTATTAACTTAGAAGCGGAGTTGATCCTGGGCTATGAAATACTACATGTTACCAAGATGTAGGCCTGAGATTCATTTAATTGTCGCACTGGTTTAATTCCAGCGACATTTTTGCGGAAATAGGAATCTAAAATCGTTCTTGTAGGTGAGGAAGATCCTCCTTTTTAATGTGACCGCGTAATTTAAAGCCCCATATTTGCCCCTAATTTAAATAAGACAATTATTCAGCCAAAGTGGAGATCTGAAAGTAACTCCTTTGCGCTAGGTTTCCACCTGTACATACTTTCTTAGATTGATGCACGGTAAAAAATCTAATTAAAACTTGCTGGTCATTGCTGGTCAAAACCTTAACCCAGTTAGTTCTTAAGTCAGCATACTTTCTTCAAACTGATATATAAAAACAAACTGTGTACTACGGAAGTTGCCCTAACGCTAAATGGTGTTTTTATTTATCAAGTATAAATAAATGTTGCTTGACTAAACTCCACCAATTTCACGGTACCCTACAACGGAACAAAGAGGCATTACGCAAAATGATTTACATAATTCATTTGGACCACTACGCGTTTTGTTTTGATGCGCCCGCGCACGTTGTCGTGACGTGAAGACAATCTATTGACCTTTGTCTTTTCAATTCGTGACATTTCCCTGCGTCAAATGCGTACGAAATGTCAATTCCGTGCACCTAACTTTAAATGGGTTGAATAATATGAGAATCGTACAGTTTAATTAACAATTAACCCATTTGAGGTAAACTTATAATTCTATACGTACTAACTTTAAAAACACTTTTTTTTATTGTTTAAATTGTAGGTCATTACTGTTACGATTATGTGTTATTATAATATGTATTAGAATACAAAATTACTTAGACAATATAGTATCAATTTTAGTTTATTGAGGTCTTTTATTTCTATGTTTTAAGTATTTCCTGCAATGAAATGGTTATATTACGGCGATCATAAGCTAAGACCTGACTACTAATTTCCACAAATGCCAATCGATCTTAGATCTCTATTTCCCGATTGTTTCCCTTAACGGTCCACTCTCACGTAAATCTGGTTACACGATATTTCAATGTTACATAAACCCATGAACTTCCCATGCTTACGTAACTAACAAAAGTTCACATAGGCCCAACTTAACGTTTAAGGCGAAAGCAAGAAAAACCAATCGAAATAACACGACTTACATAAATTATAAACAAAATAACTGTATATTTAATCGTGATATGGAACTAAAGTTTTACTGTGACCTATCATTATGATATAAAATAATTATAATCAAAATAAAAACCTGCAATACTCTACGAGTGCTACGAGAGACCATTAGTTACGGTTTGTGAATGAATAAATCGTTCGAATGGTGCGGTCTTAGTGAGCTTAGAAAAGCGGTTCGATTTTTGTGAAAAAAAGAGTATAAATTACTTGAATATGTCATTTGTTATATTTAATGCAATCTTATTTAATTATTTTCGATTCTCATTTTGATTTATTAGGGGGTTCGGTCGTAAACTCTTTAAAATGATTAATTTTTGTTGGAAAAAAGATATCTCAAGAGTAATCCTGAATTTTGGCTTTAGATTTTGAAGATACATTATAGATTAGATAGATAGATTTTTGTTAAAATAGTCATTCTTGTTACAGGGCAAGTCGGTGATCCGGCCAATAGCGTTCAAACCACTGGGTGGTCGTCTGTCTGCTGGTGGTGAGCGATATGGCTCCACCCCAGTCCTGGCTAGCAGACCACCCTCACATATGACAATATATGGAAGTAAGTTTGGTAAAACAAAGTTAAAGCATGTGGTTTTTACGTTTAAAAAAATATATTTACAAATATTGAGGTAGCTTAAAGATTTCTCTTGGATTTCAGCTAAGCTGCTGAATAAATTTGGATAAAATTACATATTTATAATTACATTTGGATAAAACACAGAGATAAATTCCATTCTAAAGAAAAACATAGGCATAGGCTCCATTTTGTATTACAGTTTTTTTCTAAAAGAATAGAAAATACACACAAGAAAAACTCGTGTTTTTGTTAAATTTTAGAATTTTTTTAGAATAGAATGCTTATGTCATTGTGTCTGGAAAATGTCGCGGATTAAGTCTTGAACAAAAGTTTAATTTATACGTATAATATTAAAGGTTCGTCGGACGTCCGCGAGGCGCGCTGGTGCGGCTCCCCGCAGCCCGCGTCGCTATCCGCTCTGCCGCCCGCCACGCTCCCCGCTCCGCACCACCAACGTCATCACTCCGCTATCGTGTGAGTACTGTTTACTTACGGACATAATTACTGCCTTGCGATGTGTGAAACTTTATGGTGGTTTACAGGTGGGTTTGATTTGTTTGTTAGCTTTGATGAGGTTAAGATAGAATTTATTAATTGAATATGTTTAACTTCCAACTATAGGGTTTGAGAAAGTTGTTCGTAAGAGCTTTGTCTAATTAAATTTTTAAATTATTTCATCCAGTATCTATCGAATTTCATTATTCATCAAAAAGTTTTTTTAATTCATTGGCTTCAGTAAATAAGAGTAGGTATATAAATTAATCCAAGAAAAGAGAATTATACAAATGAGCTTACTGTACTAAATCTGCCACTTGAAGTGAATCGCTTATTTTGCAAAAATAAATAATCCACGTTGGAGAAAATTAATATCTCTTATATTTTTAAATTTCCAGTTGTAGAAATTAGGTATGTTACAATTATTTTATTTATTACCTACATATAAAATAACATGTTACACATTTGTCAAACAAAACAGAGTGAAATCTTTGTAGATTTCCAAAAATTTTACAGGAAAACATGATTAAACTTGAAGACTAGAAACGGCTGCCTAAACCTTCATCGTATTAAAAACTAAATATAAAATCTCATAGAAACTTAACTTCAAATGTTACTAAATTTACTAAAATGTTTATTTATTGACAAGTTTGTATCGTGTATCTCGTTTTATTAGTGATCAAAAGCCTCAACTAAAATAACAAATAATTTAACAACTAGAATTTGTTAGAATAAACCTAAATGAAGATTTTTTCCAATTTAACGACATTGCTTCTGTCTAATAAGTCCCAAGTCTGGCGTTTAATTGTTATTGCTTTAATTACTTAATAGCCCGTATCTAATTGAAATGTCACTGACTCTAAGCATTAGTTAACGTGGTATATATCGCTGTTTATTTATAATTAGAGTGATTAGCAGCCACGGGCTCGCGTGACGACTCACAACTCATGAATGATGGATGCCCAGCAAGCAAGTTGGCGCATAAAATGCTGCTACTTCTATAAGATTAGTTTTTTTTTCATGGAATAATTTCTCATGGAAAAAAATGTCAAAGAAAATTCCATTAAAGTATTGTCTAGTACCTCTTGGGTACTATGATGTTGATATGAAATTGATTTGTCGCAAATCAAAATATATTGTGTGGTATTTATGATATTCTAGAAATATTAATCTATGGTGTGGAAATCTATGCCATCTCGTTTTCTCTCTGGAGTCTAGGTTGAGACCTATTAAGATTTTCAGCTCAATGTACCAATGTTCATTGTTCACTGTGCCTCTGCATGATGCAACGCTGCCCATCTTTTCGTAATATTTCACTGTTTAATACCTTGCTTTTCATCTTTGTTTTCCCTTATAATTTCTCTCGTCCAGATTTTAAATATGGAGATCTCAGATAAAAATCAATAAAATTAAAACATTTATTTGTTCAAAGAGTGATTTATTTATTTATTCATATAATAAAACGTTATTAATTATAAGCGTATAACCCCCAAACCCATTTAAATTAGAACAAACAATAATAAATATGAATAATTGCTTAGTTTCACAAAGAAACTGACCCAAACAATAAAATGCTACAATAAACTCTATGAAATACATTAGCAAATTGGGGTGCAAACTACAAATACAAATAAAACAACAAAGCAAACATACCGGGACCCGAACAAAGTGTACTTTTACATACATTATATAAGAGCTATTGTATTTGTTATCAGGGGTTTTAACAAAAGCAGCATTGTATACGTTCTCGGTGTACACCTTCATACAAGCACGCGTTTTGAGAGGAGTCAGTCGCGCATGCGCTCGTCGTTCTTAATTTAAACGGGATTTTTTTATTGTGATCTGTGTTTTTTTTAATAGTGATGTGATAGTGCCTCTGGGATGGATAGGCAGGATTTCGATAGCCACTGGAGGTAATGGCTGATAAGTTTTAACGATAACTACGTTGACAATTGCTTAATTTTTTAATTAAATTTAGTGCAACGTGTTATAGTATAAATTATGGACTAGTAGTATTAGTATTTAGTACTGGAGGGACATTTTATATCTATATTTTTTAGTTTTAAAGCGAACACGTAATTCAATTGCTATTTAGTTAATAAATCTGGAAAAAATTAAACGTCCTTGCTTCAAAAATTTAAGATGAAAAAATCTATATTCCAAATTATTTGTAAATTCCACAGTGTGCTTAACGAATCCTTATTTGTATGTGTTACCGGAAATCTGCATAATTCAGGTATTAATTACAGTACCTAGGCAAAGTATTGAATACTTTACGTCTTGGCATGCATATATTAAACAAATTGCTAAAAACATAACATAACATACACAATAAAACATCCGATGCAAAATTAGCACATTTAGTTCATTTCCTTTCGATTTCTTATCAAATATGATAATTTTATTTATCAACTACTGTTGTTCGAGTGGGTATTGCAATTACTATTAAATTCCGCTCTAAATTTTCTGTTGATATTCAACTAGTTGAGGGTAATTAATAAATTATTTTGTTTCAAAGTGTCAGCTAGGTTTATAATCAAAATTAGGTTACATAACTAACATCTAAATTAAATTAAAAATAAAAATAAAGAAGTGACTGAATTATAATAACATAATCTGTAAAACTATCACAAAAAAAAAAATGTCATGCTCAATACTTCAAACGGAAACAACTTTGACCTTATTAAAGTTAAATCAATAAACATTCATTGTATATATTTATTTATTTAGACATGCCAAAAGTCCATATACAAAACAATTATAAAATAATCGCATAGGCTTACAACGTCTTATATCTACCTATTATAGGCATGTACTTACCGCATTCAATATATAAAATAGCGACCACAAATACAAACAATATTATATAGGCAAATAAACAAGTTAAAAGTACTAAACTAAACTTACTAGACTATTGTCAATAAGTTCAGTCTAGTTGATGTGAACAATACTTTATTACAGCTTTTTTTTTACCGATTACGTTAAATATATTAAATTATATAAACATCTTTGCTTGGGAAATAAGAACTGTCGTCATCCTTTTCCCCTTCAGGGACTGAATTAAAAAAAACCTTTCTGAACTCACTTCTCCTCTGACCTCTGACATCTTTTACTAATTACTACCTGCTTGAAAAATTACAGTTTTTTAAACTCAATATTTTTGGTAACATACACAATGATAGTCAGACAGGACAAACAATTTCATATAACATTTATTTAAAAAACTCTATACAGAGATTTTTTTAAAAACAACGCCACTTTGATTAGGATCTAAGTAATGAGAGGTATTAAGTACTTGATGGCTTTTAATTATTCAGTTATGTAAATTTATTATATAGTAACGCTGTACCTATGTATTATCCTATAAATAACCACAGCCAGTGTACCGTGTTTCCTGAGCTCATCTCTTTACATACCTACAGGTATATAAGCGGCATTGTATTCTTATGTACTACTAAAGTACATAAGTTGGTAGACGTACGTTTTATTGAATACAATGATGGTGATGAATGATGATGTACAATTGTCATATTGTCTGATGAAACCACCAAGTAGCTTGATGTTTTATTCTATCTTCATTTATTTCATCTTCAGACTCAATCTAAAAAGGTCTGCTTGGTTACTCTTGCTTAACAAGAAGTAAAAGTTTTTTTTCCCTATAATTATACTCACTTTATAACACTATTGTGTGAAAAAATATTAATTATCTATGCTGTCAAAAATTGCTGCAATTCCATTAGTTTAGATGTAGGCAAAATTTGGTAATCGCGTTTTGTTAACTCTGTACCATACGCACCTAATTGTTTGTGGTTAGCTAAGAAGCTTTAAGATAGAAGTTGTAATTTATTATGTGTGTCGCTTTAACATAATTAAACTTATGTAAGTAAGTAGAATTTAACCAACTGTCACATGTCAGTTCAAAGTTCCAAACCTAACAAGACCCTACGCTTTTAAACAATTTACACCCAAAGTTCTTAACACAACGACAAAAAGCTCATATTCAGTAAACCCCGCTTCATGTTTCAGAGCTAAATGACAATTGTATTCACTCGTTTGACAGTTACAAATATAATGCAGTTAGGTTTAGCAATGTTATGTAATGGTCAGAGTTAATTTTAGAAATTGTGTTACAAAAGTAAATAGGGTCAGTAATTGCGAAATCAGAACTACGAGTATGTCCTAGTAAACAGGAAACATTTAACGAGTTAAAAAAAGATAAAAGTAAGCTCTTGAATAAATAAATAGTGAAACCAACTCATGCAGTTGTCTTGGTTTTTGTACCCTTTAATTTACACATTCGATCATGACATCTTTTTCTTTTGATTGACTGTGTTGAAAGAATTGTACTTACAGTACATTGAGTCGCCTATTATATTGAATATTCCTGATCAAACAATAGGCATTACCTTTCGCTACAAACGCAAAGATGTATTCACTTATTGTTTTTCTCAATCCCCATTTCATTTTTCATAACTTATCATTAAGCAGAAGGAAATCATACGTTCATTAGTAAAAGTAAGACACGTGTGTTGTGACCGTGACGTGAACTAAATAAATGCTTCATCATTTACATAAGTTATAATATAATTTGTTACTGATGCTATGTAAACATATGAGTGAACATCTAGTATGGATATCTGGACCAAAACATTATCATGGAGCGTAAAGAACTTTCCGTGTTTCATACTTAGGCACTCAAAGTTTCACACATCGAAATCGAATGGGTTAATTTTTATTACCTGCAATTATGAAGCAGATGATAACTCAATGTTTTCGATAAGGGATTGTTTCCTTTTTGTAATATAATTCAAGTTTAAAACAAACAATTCAACCTTTTGAAACAAAATACATTAAGTACAAATGTAGGTAAATGTAGATCGTTTGGAGCCATCAAATTATTAGCTATAGGAAATTTTCACAACATCTTTCAAGATAATCGACCGAGCGTAACATATGAGCATTCAAATGAAAAAAACACGTTATTCCCGCTCGTTGGATGATATATGAATAACTCGTGATGTTATGAATATGACAAACGGTAGTTACGTATGAAAAAGCCGGGTATTACAGTATTAAGGTGGCAAGTCAAGTGGAGGATCCAGTTGTGGTAGCCACGGTCTATTGCTGGAGCAAGACGAACCACAAAGCGGGACCAGACGTGGGCATGGTACCAACCATTCATACTTAAAAAAAATCTTTCTTAGCTCAACTTTTATGGTATACATTTGCATTTTACTGTGCACAGTATCTTCGTTGTTGGATGTTAAAAGATTTAGTTGAGATGCCTATTCATAGATTCGTAGTATTTTTATTGATTTATTGAACTTTCTATTCGTGTTATTATTATGTAGATCGTATGCATGTTCGTAGAGAAAAAAAACGAAGAGATCGCTGGATTTTAGAACGATTTCTTAGTACACAACCTTATTCAAAATGTATAAATTGTGGGTATAAATAAAACTTGTAACTGGCCATTTCCAATTGGTAATGGGGTGAAATTACTAAATTATAGGCACAGGCTTCATTGTGAGCGGTTGTATCTATCTACGATCTGACTGGCAGAATGGCGAAAGTTCTTTGTTGCATTTTCTAACTCATTATAAAACGTTAAGTAGGTTACGAATGGTAGAAATCTGTTTTTGGGATTTATTGCTTTTTAGATTTTTTATTTGTGAGGGCTTAGATACCTAATAATGTTTGGATTTAGATATTGGGTCATTATACATATTCTCACTCGCTGTACAATCCTCAGATCGACCTTTTTGACTGATTTCTTACAAAATACACCTAGTTTTCTTACTGAATGTTTTCTTTTAAAATGTAATAGTATTCTTACAAAATAATTAAATAACGTTATCCACCTTCCCAGTACAGAAGCTTTGAGTATAATAAATACATCACACAATTAACTTCTCGCAAAGATCTGGACCGTTGGAAATTTACTTTGTCTTGCGAATCGCGATACAGGACGATTTACAGCGATGTGACAACCCGCCAAGTGCGAGCGTCGTAAACTGCAAAACGAGATAGCCGTCGTTTAGCATTTCACGAACTCGCCACTCGATAAACAGTTAACGAATGTATCAATAAGCCTGATTCCAATCTATCTGATCGTACCTTCATATAAAACCTTCTTAATGAAAGGAATACATAATTAAAACGGTAGTAGGTACCTACATGAGACTTTCATGAGACCAGTCATCAAGAATTTCTATGAGGTAATAGTAGCGTTCTGTCACTGACCGTTACTTCTGTTTAGCGATGTCCCCTGAGATCCTCTGGAAAGATCCCTATGGGATCTAAGTAGACATCTCCGAATCTTTACGATGCATTATATCCTTTTATTTAAGATTGCTTAGTATACAATTCTTGATGTCACACAAAGCTGTAACAAACATTTACACTCCAAAGATAATTTCTTCCAATAAAACACAACAGTATTTTTAGACACTTGTTTTTCATGTTTATGTGTATTGATTTGTTTTTTGTTTGAAAAAAATGAAAATGAAAAATGAAAAAATATTTATTTACACCAAAACATGTTACATAAATAGCAGTATGTGTTTTGGTCCCCTCACTAGGCAAGCCTGTATCGAGGGAACCTGTTACCAGGTTTAACAATATTATTCAAACATTCCTTTCGGCAAACATTAATACTTTACATGATACATGATAGTAGTTTTGCAAAAAATAAATAATAATAATAAATATAATTAATTCCATGCTTCAGGCAAAAACATAAATAAAATAAAATTCATCAGGTCGATTCTAATTAGGTACTGTACATAGTCCTATGAGTAGATAGTTAAGAGATTCTCGGTTTCCATATAGGTTAAGGTAACTAGCCATTTGTAAATAATGGTTTTTACTTCATGAAGGGGTTTATTTTTTATATTGCAGTGTTTTGCTACTCTGTTGTAAATGTATAATTTTATATATGGTCCAATCCGCATAGCAAATTTTGTATTGACTTGGGGTGTTGGAAGATGGTATACTCTACGTTTACTAATCTGGTCATAGTTAGTAAGAGATTTAACTGAACTATGAATTGAAAGAGATGTTTTCAGAATAAAAAGCTGCCGTACGGTGAGGATCTTGGCGGTCCTATATAGATCAGTGTTTGTTTGATATTTTCTTTGTATCTGCTTAGTGTAGGTATGTACTATTATTGATTGTTTGTATATTGTGTCTCAGATACTTCATTGTCTGAGATATTTCAGAGCTAGTTTATGAAACGAGCGACCTTTCGTCTTCAAATCAATACCTTCATAAGATGTTGACGATAAAGTTAATATGATTTTTTATTTATTTCAGAACTAAATCCAGCACGATATTAAACGACAAGGAGCCTGCTCCAGCGCCATCTCCTGCTGACTCCGGTGTTGCAGAGTTAGAAAGAGATCAACATGACTACAGGTAAATACTTCAAATTAATGGTCATGTGGTATAATGACACACAACAGTTTCAAAGCTGTGCTATTTGTTATTGTTTGATTTAAATCGGAAGAGGTTAAAATTTTCGTTATTTTCTATACACTAAAGATTCTGAAAATTCAGAACATTAAAGAGGCAGGAGCGATTTATTTTCGCCGAGATTGCTAAACCTCGCGGCTTGGAGCCAATTGTTGCGTTAGCTTTGATCTTACGCATGTTTTACATACTTCCACTCTTAGATACTTAGGTATACTTTCACTAGCCTTTTCCCGCGATTACATAGATGATATGTTTTACCGTTTTGTCAGGAATACTTCCGTACGTTCAAACTGGTGTATGACGTTGCATTTAGTTCACCCTTTAATTATCAGCTTTATGAGGTGTTATGTTATCAGTATGTTAGGGGACGTAATTTTATTGTGCTTTATTGCACGGCTACGTGCCTGGACGAATGTTGATTTTGGTTAACCAGAGTTGCAGTGTGGTGGGTGAGCCCCGAAATATTAATTAAATAGTCGATCTTCACAATGTGTTATAAGAATACAATAGCTATAAATGAGTTGTTGAACTCCCCTTCTCATCATCTTTTCGGGGTCAAAACTAAAATTCCTTATTCTTGTGTTTCAGTTCATCAGACCGTCTTCGCTCGCATGAGGTTCGTTTACGAGCGCCGCGCGGTCTCGCCCTACAAGGATACGCAACACGGCCCCGGGACGAGCGCGACACGGAACTCGCGCGAGTTCGACGCGACCGTGCGTTATTGCGACAGAGACTTGAAGATACCGAGTGGAACCTGTGCCAGCGCGCCGGAGAGATCGCGCTGTTGAAGAATCAGCTAAAGGATGCACAGGTGAGGAGGTTTTTATTAGCTTTAGTTTACGAAATTTTTAAAAGCTTGATTACGGGCGAGTATTAACATCAATAAATAAAAAGCCTACCTTTCCCACTATGTCTTGGTTGCGGAGCCAATTAATTAGTATATATCTATCTAATATCTAATGTCAATTTTTCTTCATAAATAAACTAGAATCAATGTAAAACTTATTTTATTTTTATTTTAACAATCTGAAAATTTGTTTCAACACATAAAAAACAAACCACGTTTTATTTTTCAGAAAGAGCAAACGACAAAAGGTCACGAGTACCTCACCCTGAAAGCAGATTGTCGCCAGTTACGAGAAGCTCTCGACAAGAAAGAAAAGGACATCATGAGGCTTCGGTCCGAGTCAGAAGAAAAAGGAAAAATCGTCAACAGACTGCAATCCGAAGTGGACAGACTGACCAACGACTTGATGCAGAGCGTTTCAGACTTATCCAAAACGAAGGAGTCCAGCAAAAACGAAATAGAGAGACTAAAAACTGAACTGAAAGAACTACGACAAGAACTGTCTGATGTCTCCCTCAGTGGGTACGAAGGTATCGAGTGTGGGAGGACAATGAGGAATATATACGACGTTTGTAAAGCCAACGAGTACCACTGGACGTCCAGTGATAGTGCCTTAGAAGATGCAGAAGTACAAAGACTTAACGGCGAACTGCCAGATCCGTGCGGTGAACAATGCCCGGCAAGCGAAATGGCAGAGAGAATCAAACGAGAAATGGAAAGTAAAGAGACCCAATTCAACAACGAAAGAAGAAAGTGGTCCGAGGAGAAGGACAAAGTACTGAGATACCAGAAGCAATTACAGCTTAACTACGTGCAGATGTTCAGAAAGTCTCGCACGTTGGAGGCGGAGGTGGACAGCTTGAGACTCGAACTGGAAATGTGCAACAAGAACATGAAAAACATGAACAAACACTCGAAAGCGATAGAACTATAATGCTACCAAATTTAATAGATGTTAAATATTTATAAAACAAGGCTAAATCAGCATTTGTAAATACATAGAGTAAGGATATACGCCGATAGTTTGCCTTAAATATACATTATTCTTTTCGACTAATAGGAAATGATATTTACTTCTTGTTCAAATATTTTTAATACTCAACAAAGCAGAATAACTAAATTATTGTATATTTTTAATTACGGAGAAAAAGCATAATATTGAAATACTTTTTTGTATTAGGTTAAGTTATTATTATAGATAATAAAAATTCTATGATTTTATTTTATTGGAAATTGTTTGATTGAAACAACGTTGACTTGGTGCGATGTATTTATTGCATCCACTCTTGCAAACCTTAAAAAAATTGGAGCAGAACCTAAATCTAGTACTACAAGATGAAAATTCAAATTATTTTGAATCCCTTTGAGATCATTGTTTTAAAACTTGGGCCTAAGATTAGATAGTCCAAAATTTCGAGATCTGAATGTAAACCCGTCTCTGAATCTTGAATTCATTGCATTATCTATGTTGTTTACTGATGATTTTGCTGGTTCAACCTGAAATCATTAAAAAAAGAAAGATTTGGAAAAAAAAAAATTACACATTCTTGGCTAGCACGTTAAATGTAAATCGTTAGAAAATATATTAATTCCTATATAGTTTTGTATGCTATACTAGTCGGAAGATTTTTTTTTCAAAATTATCTATTTCATTTTGCAATTGATGTCTATTAGGTATTCTAGTTATTTGAGACCACTGACAGATGTGTAATGCAACCTACGTTTCTTAAAATCTATATAAATACTTTTTTTCTTCTAACTCCCTGGTTATTTTAGGCGTCAACCAAACGTTTAATTTAGTTTTCTTTAATACACACGTGAAAATATAAAATAAAAGTGTAATTCCTTTTTAAAAACAAAAATAATGTTAGCACATATTTTGAAACAGAACTATGCTATATATACTGGCGTTGTGCCGACCCTGTTACGTGATTTCTACAGACGAGTATAAAAATACCAACGTGAGTTATATCGCCGACTGTGGACTTCGTTCTCCATTTATACCACCAATATTCGACGCCAAGGGTGATGCAAGCGAGACCAATGCCCATGAAGATCACGATGAAAACGCCACCTATGTTCTGAATGGAGATACCGTCGGATTGATCATCCTGTTTCTCGCATTTGATGGCTTGGTTGTTGTTGTTCCACCAGTTTTCTTTCAATTTTTCAAGTTTTCGTTTGTTTAGCAGCTGGAGGATTCTGGAAATGAAAATTTTATACAAATTTTTCGGTAGTCCTTAATTCATACAAGTCAAAAGATGGTTTAATTCTTAAGACGTTGTTTGCCGTTGAGACTTTGTGGGTCTCGACGGCAAAATTTTATTGAAATCGTCGTTTTTAAAGTAAACATTTCAAATATAACACGATAGAATGTACTTGAAAATGAAACGATCAACATATAATTCGATTATGTTTTCAAATTTTCTTCATTTACGGTGTTGATGACTAGATGGCGCCATCGGTCTTAAGTAAAAGATGGAAGGTAAAAGTTTATTGAACTTCCTTTTCATTTAAAGTCTTTTCAGAACTGAAGCATGACGTGAACTTCATGGAATAAAACTATGCTCGTTAAGTTTATGTTTAAATATTCTCTTTGAAAATATAGCATTAGATCAAACATCAATAGGCGTAGAACCAATTACGGAAATTGTGTCATCGATCCGTATTTAAGCATGATAGAAATGGTAAATTTGTACTATGGATACATTATTAGCATGAATAAGTATAATTTCACCTTTCTGAATCATAAAACAAACCTAGATACAATGTTCCGTCAATAAGTTAATCCTGTTAGTGCAGACAACAGCCGTTTACTTTAAATTTGCGGGCAAACATCTTTAAAGACGAGTAATAATATCCGTGAACTGGCTATAATAAAATGTCACCTTCATTCACCTTTACAACAATTTGCATAACACATTGACCGCCTTGTAAGTGCCGGCAAAAACCACCATTCGTAGATATCATTAACTGTACATAATTCAATTATACGTTAAACAAGGTTTTCATTTTACTGATTAGAACTAGAAATTGTATTTTTAATAATCATTGTGTTTTCTCATTTCATTGTTTGATATTATTTAAAACTTTGTCACTAAGCAAATAGGAAATAATAGAAGTTAACGACTTGACAATAAATCATTGATTCTGATAGGTAAAATGTTTAAATAGTCGCAAACTAAATTAAAGATGATTCAAATTTAAAAAGTAAGACAATGAGAACATTTTATTCCTTTTGAAAAGGTCCTTATTGGTCGAGTCAACAAAATAAATCAACAGAACGAAAGGAGTTGATAAAGTTGCGTAAATACCTAATTTCCTTATTTGTAGAATGCTGCTGATTCCAATTGAACTAAACGTCACTTTTCAAGCTATTCTAAACAATTCTAGTGTTCAAATTACTCAGAACTTGTATTTCTGTCATGTTGACGTAATCCTTTGGTGCATTTAGGTGTTTAGCCGCCTTTTGTTTATGCTTGTAAATCATTTTTAAAATAAAGAATATAATACCTCATGCAAGTATTTTTTCACAATTACATTTACTTAACCAACAGAATTTACTTGAGTACACCCGTTGATAAAATCTAAAATCATCACCACAATTGACCTAATTGCTACCTTGCTTCCCTAAACTACCATCACTATTCGAATTAATACATAAATAGAGGTAGGTACTTAGTAAAAATTGTGTTATGTCTTTACTATTTCTCCCTTTTTCAGACCTTCAACGCTACTTTAAGTGTTACGCAGTAACCCAATAAATGAATAAATAAATCACTCACGCATTGTTAAACTGATCTTTCAACGGAGATCCTTGTTGGACGGCGATAGCGTATGGCTTTCTAGAGAACTCATCCCCAACCATTTGGAGATCACAGCTCGTCAGTACGTGGTATCTTATATCGGTAGCGTCTCCAAGCCAAGCGAACCCCTCACTCGAGCTTTTGGAATCTCTAACTCTTTGGACTGCTTCTTCCACGGAGTTCGGAAGACCAGCTTCCTTCATAGCCTGCCACATCTTACTGTATTTGTCACTGACTGGGTAATCCCAGACGGCGAGTTTCGCTCGCTCAACATCGCTCAAGCTATCGTTTAGGCTCATCTCCTTCCATATTCTGTGAAATACACTTATTTCATCATATTTTATTAAGGCAAGCCACCAGTACATTCATCACAATCATACAAATACGTTTACGTTTCATAGACAAAACATTTACAATTAATATCAGCATTGGATGTTTAAGACAAGACTCTGGAAGATATAAAGTTATTTGTTCTGAGTTTGTTCCTAAACTTTATAATTATTTTATTTTTTATAATACAAAAACCTTTAAAATTTATATAATGCAGTTAGTGTGCCAAATATAAAACTTGTTAAACATTATAAACAGTTTTGACAATATTTTAATAAAATTGCCTACTTAAATACAACACAACATATACAAGAACACAATGCACACAAATTTATTCAGTAAATAATAGAAAAAAATACTTTAAGACCTTTTTCATAGTTTTGGAACTTACTCATAAAACTTGACTTCGATGTGCGCCATTCTTTCGAAATAAGTCATCGCTGCTGACCCGTTGAGAGGTGCGTACTGTATCTTGTACTGTTTGGACAGATCATCCAGAGATTCTATTGGAGTGTCCAAACGGGAAACAGTGAGGAAGGCGGCCAAATTAGCAGTATAGGATGCTATGATGATGAAACTAAAAGATGAAGGAACCTTATAAGATTTACAGAGTTTAGCAATGTTTGATTCATGTTTTTATTAACTGATAAACAACACATGTATATCTTATATAAAATACAAATATTATACAATAAGTATATGTACAGTTGGGTTATTGCAACGCAAGCTACAGGGTCTACAGGTTTTGATGTATAATTTCGCATTCTTTTGTCAATAACCCTTTACTTATAACTATATCTAGTTCTAGTTAGTCTCGTTAACTTCGTACTACGTGATCGTTTCTTTGGGTTTTTCTTTTTAATGTAGTTAAACCATCCTTGTATTAAACCGAGAAAAAGAGTAAAAAAAGGATTATTCAAATCGGTCAAGCCGTTCTAGAATCAGACCGAGACTAACGAACAATAATTCTCATCTATTCTTTTCTACGTTCGCATTTCAATAAATAAGGGATTTTTTGTTCTTTTAAAGATTCATATTCCATAAATTTCATGTTTCGTTTACCCAAAAAGCCACCAAGTAGCTGCAAGCAAGCGGCCGGATAAGTTTTTAGGTGCCTCCCCTCCCCCCTGTGGGGTGAGTGACGTCATACAAAACCATAGACATTCCTTCAACGTAAATTCCCGCTTTTCTTCGTCATCCCTATACTTTTCTCGATTGTTCTGGAAACTGTACGGGCTCCATTTGTCGAATACCCACATTAAAAAGCTGCAAATGAAAAGCTTTTGTTTACATTTTTAATACAAACAATAATAAAAGGTTTTTATAATATTAAATACAGAAATAAGCTGGTAAGATTAGATACATGTAAGTTGGAAATTTTAGGTAATTTATAGGTACTGATTTCACATAATTCTGTTTTCTGACCATTTAAAATCGTTTCATCTAAATTTTCTTATCTTATTTTCCTTGAGAATTTTACTATTTCCTTCGTGTTATCGGTCAGTGACTTGCCTGTTGAGTTAATCTAAACAAAAGGCCGACATGGTTTTTATAAAACAACAATGTGAAAAAAACCTTAACATACGAATGTATGCCTACGTGGTTGTTAATACCTAGTAGGTATATTTTTGCTTTGGCTTCGTTTAGTTGCTATGCGTAAACATTAATTTTAATACAGTTTTCCTTGACACGTCATTTCCATGCGCTTATTTATATAAAACACGTCGGTGAATATAGGTGATGGGTATATCAATTGACCTCGTTTCTATCAAATCAGATAAGCACTAGTTGGACAGGTGGTGACCGCTGTATTGATCTTTTATGTATCATCGTAAATGTCATGGGTGGTCAACCGTTGGTAGGTAGCTAAGACAAATGTAACTTTCACATACTTTTACAGTTAAATGGGTCGTTAAGCGTCACACATATCAGAATCTTCCACACAACCACACACCTTCTTTAAAAATGTTCAAGAATTTAGGTAAACTTTTTTTCGGATAAAAGAGTAATCGATTTTAAATAAAGGCTACGATATTGAACAAGCTAACCCCTTGCAATAGTAGTGAGGTAGGACGAGTGTATACGGCAAAACCAGATTTTGTATTTACGAACATGGAAAAAAGTTTAACAAAGTACGTAACTTACTCAAACCATAAAATACGTAGGAAGGTACTTATTTATATAATTACCAGTTACAATAAAAGTTACTCTGAAAATAATTTTACTAATTATTAAATCAATAACTCCACGAAAGCGTAAAGACAAACTCCTACCTGTATAACTATGAAATTATAGTTTATAAACGTCTATGAATAATTATATCGTTTGCTCATAAAATTACTAAACCTAGCAATACAAAAGCAACGTACCTTGTAAAGAAATAAGCTGCTAATATGGAAAGCCATACATCATTCTCCAAGACAGTGAGAAACTTGAAAAGCGAAGTCGGCGTTCTCGGCAATTTCATCAAAATTGTAATTCCGACTAAATCATAATACGGAACAGTGAAGTCGACGACGTTTTCTCTTTCCGCCATCACGGACAAAGAAGTCAAACCGATATCTGCCCTTTTTTCAATTAATTCCTTTATTATGCCGTTCCAGTTTCCATTCTCGTCCATTGTTCCAAAATTCCCATCAGGTGATAGTACTATTTCGTAGTCAAACTTGACAATTTGTCGAATCTCTTCGATGAGGTCTATACAATAGCCTTTGAAGCCTTTCGGAGCATCGTCATCTCTTATTATAAACGGTTGTTGCTACAAAACGTGTAAAGTGCGTCTACGTTAGTACAATAACATAGCAAAAGGTCAACAACCTCGGAATAGGTTCAAAAACTAAAATTCCTGATGATTAACACCGAATGCATTCAGAAAGACGCGAAAAAAGATATGAAGTCGGATTTACTCAGCTGTCGTTAGGCAAACTGAAATAAATTTTATCATGTTGCCAGCAGAATTTTTAAACAATAAATGAGTTCATTGACATTACCTCTACAGTAACTACACGGTACACCAACTGCGCTGAATAATCACTCATGTTGTCGGGGTCTGTCAAAGAGAGCGGGTTCACAAGACCAGCCTTCCAGGACCCTAAGGACTTGCTGCCGATGGATGCACCGTCCTTCACAGTAACAGCCGATATATCCGTACTAAATTCCATGTAACTTCTACCATTCATCGGATCGTCGTCAGGAATATAAAAGGGTGCATACGTGGGCGTTTCTTTTACCTGCATGCGATTTCGTAAATTTATTGGCAACTTTAAATCGGTTGGCTTTCATTAGTAAGTACGTATCATATAATTAAAAACATTTTATATCGTTAACTACTTATACATAAACGTGATTTGTGTGTCTATCTAAATGTGTCAACATACCTCTTGAAAAGCAGTTTTGAGATCCAAGGTCCTGGTAGGAGTATTCTTACCGTCGTAATCATCGCAGGAGATATATTTCATGTCATTTGGCCACTTGCCAGAGTCCAGTAAAGATCTGGAAAATCACAAAACTTGAACTCCCATGGAATATGCCACGCGTTATAATTAGAAAACCTACATTTCGTGCTAAATCTGCACTCGAACGGGTACACAAGCACTAGAATAGCAGAGTTTATTACTTTATTGCTATGAACGTTCTCAGGGACAAGTCGAAGTAGAATGCGGATGAGATTTCAGGTTCGCCATTCATACTATATGTGGTTTTGATTTTTCCTAGACGATCCCTGCTCTTGGCATCGGGTGTCGGTCGCATGTATACTATCGTCGCATCTTTGCAGCCGCAAGTTATATCTCCTTTGTCTAATGACAACGCAAACCATGCAGTTTTCCTTCCAAAATATTGATTCTCATCAGCCGCGTCTAAAACGTTCTTAATAGTCCTCAAGTTGCCGAGTACAAAAAAGTTTACTATATCCAACTCCCGTAGACTTCTCAACTGATTTTTTATATCATCTTTGTTGAAGCTTTTTATTGGAGTGATAACGTGCCGTGTCGGAATGTTTTGAAGCAGAGATTTATATTTGTGGTCCATGACTGTAAAATAAATCCTAGTCATTGAGTATGCATGTGGTCTTAACAATTTAGGATGTATATAAAACTAAGTAACCTTACCGAAGAACTCGTCAAAAATGATAGCTGCGTTTGTAATGTCCTGTTTAGTGACGATCGCCCTTATGGATTCCGGCAAGATGTCGGCGGGAGGCATGACTTGAAGAAGGAATTTAGTCTGGTTCACGTCTAGGTTTCTCCATTGTCGAAGGTCACCAGCCTGTCCGAAAGACCCTGAGATCGTCGGCAGCCCTAGGGCCGCGGTAAACGATTTGACAGTTTCCGATCCGACCCCAGTCATAGTGAAATCGAGGACTACGTGAGGAGTTTTCTTCGCAGATATCATGTCATTGTACTTTCTACAAACTGACAAAAGTAATTCAAATACATTATTACATTATTTGCTCTCAACGAAAATTAATTTATTCATTTTAGTTTATTTTATGTTCGTATTTTAATAAACAATGATATGATAAAAAAGAAACTATAGTTTTTAAATTAAATTTGTGGTAAGTCGATACCATTTTCTAGAAAAGCCTTAGCGTCAGTCCGGTTCCCCACAACTATGATCGGTTCAACAGCAAGCCCCAAACTTGGATTGCGCCGCACATACTCCTTCGCTACTTCGAAGGCTCTTTCTGCTAACGCATTATTCTCTTCATTTATTAATACTGTGAAATCAAAAAGAGCAGTAATCATACATAATTCGATTCACCAACAAATGTTTTCTAGACAATAAACGGATACTCACATACGTTTATATTCTGCGTAGTTTGCGATGAAGAAAAAGTAATAAGTGAAAAAAGTAACAAAACTCCTACTTCTACGCGATACATTCTACAAATCGTTCTCATTCAATCATTTCAGAAAACTACATTATGGTCTGACTAAGCAATAAGTAGTCACCACTGCATTCAGCAATGTCCGATGTCCAACTGATTTGGTAGATAGGTAACAAATATATTATAGGTACCTATCTATCAAGCAAATGCAGTTGTGTACAAGTTAGTATCCTAGGCGATGATCGACCTTGATTCGTCTAGTTTTTATTAATGATGTTTCCAATGCTCACCACTTTCTTTACGGTTGTTTGTCTTATATTTCATAATAAAAGAGATGATAGGTAATACGTTCAGTAAAGGTTAAGCTAGAATATTAAATCATACTTTTTATTAAATCGTAGTATTATGAGTCTTCATTTCTTTTCACTTTCAGTCTTTTTAAACAATAAAGTTTCGAGCAACAAATATTAAGAGTAAACAGCAGGCAGAGATATTTTCCTATTTAAATACTATCTTATATTACCTATTTTATTGGAACATAAATTCACTGATCACAACTAAAATAGAACCACACATACCAAAACCAACGGATGTACGTCGCGGTCTCAGGTATTTTTGGATAAGAAAAAGATTAAATTTATTGAACTATTTTATTGCCTGAAATGTTTACAAACACAAACTCCAAAGAGATGTGTCGAACCTGTACATTCTAATATCTAATACTAATTAATGTACTCTTTAATCATCAAATCTGTTTGAACATTGTTAAGTATAAGAAGTTTGAAAAGTTAGTCAAAATCTTAATATAATTATCTCTTAACCCAGAACACATTGTGTTACATATTTTGTTTAGTAGCAATAAAAGATTCATTTCCACAACTTTACCTTATATTCGAGGTTTGTAATCTATCACATATCAATGAGAAGAAAATAAATTAGAAAAACAGGATATAAGAAAAATAAAAGATGTCCATAGAATTACACAAAAATAGCACAAAAATACGTCAATATGAACTATCACCTTGTTTGTCAACTTTGAACTTTCAATAAATTCCAACTCTTAAAAATAAATTTACTTTTGAAATGATCCAGTGTGAACTTTAAGAATTTAACATGTGCAAATACCATTAAACTCGGTAAATTTAACAAGTACGAATCTGATGGTGGTGGAAATTCTTATCTTAAATTCGATCATTATTAAATTCGGAAAATTCACATTGAACTTTTCAGTTTACTTTAAGATGTAAACCATAACCAAATGTCAGGAATGTTTCATGCAATATATTTCTATTAAAATGTGCGACAATTATCTGCTAACTTAAATTTATAACTGAATTATCTAAACATTAAAATCTTAATTAGTCTAGAATCCTTGTTTTTCGGAAGCTGTTTCTATGGTCTTATCGTTCACAGAACGGATTGAATTGATTTCACTCACGGTGAATGCTTTGGCAGTATCTTACTGGCAAAATTATTACTTCCAATACCAATTTGTAATTTAATATTCTATCAATTCAATAACCCATCTCTAGTCTGCTGAAATAGACACCAATACGTGAAAACAGCATACAACACCTATCAACTATAAAAGTTCAGTTCACTGCGATGCATTTAACAGCATAAACAACTGTTCCTCAATATAATTACACTTTACAGGTACTTCACAGGTAAGTTGAATACACAATGGTATTATAAACCTAAAATTAAGTGTTGTCACACAAGAGCTCAACCATTTCAATCTGTAAATACATAAAACTATTAAGTATAAAATCTATTGTTTTGGCTTTGTAAGAATGCTTAGGATATGTCAGTCATAGGGAAGTTGAGCTCTAATGAACATCATGCATTGCAGTAAACCAAGTATGGGACTGATAGAATGATGATCTAAGCAGCCACCTCCTCTACTTCTGCTGCTGGTGTCTCTTCTACTACTTTGGCCTTCTTCTCTGGGGTCTTTTCAGTGGCATCACCATTGTCAGCCACTGATTTCCTCTTCACTGCTTCTTTCTTATCTGTAAATGAAAAGAAACATTTATAGAAACTCTTTCTTAAATCTGTTTCTATCAATATAATTTCAATAATGTGTAGTTTGTGATATTTCTTTGGTATATTTACCTGAATCACCATTTTCTGTGGCGTCATTGCTTTCCTCTCCATCACCATTCTCGGCTGGGGTATCCTCTGGTGCATCACCACTGCCATTCTCTTCCTTGCCATTGGTTTCTGCTGCCTCTGCAACCTTTTTGGGGGGAGATTTTTTGACTGGGGACTCCTTCGCCGCTTCAGTAGAGGTAACCTCCTCTGCGACGTCGCTGTAGATTTACGATTAAAATTAATTATACATATTATTGTTTTGAAGAATATGACGATTGCTAGTATCTGATGAGGAATATGAGATAGCTAGATTGCTTTCTATACTTAAGTCTAACAATAAGCTTAGTTTCGCTGTTTTAACCATAGGCTATAAACAAGTAGGTAACTGTAGTGTAAGTAAAGTAGGTGGACTAGCCAAGAGTGGGGAATTTAAAAGGAAAAGTCAGACGGAACAAAAACAGGTGACTGTTACGCAAGTCCGTGTGGGAAAGTTACGATATAGAGGAAACCGAACGTAAGCATGAATTCAGAATAAGTTACTCGCTTCAATAGATTCCGACGATTCTATACAAATTAAACCTACCAAGTCATGAGCGTTGAAAATAAAGAATGACAACATGTTCCCCTTGCGATAACGTACACAACGGCAAAGTTGCAAAACTTGAGGTGTTTAAGTACCAACGGACGGACGGAAGGTTATTCAAAGCTAGTTTATTCAAAAGGAGCGCGCGCCGGGGACGCCGGCACGCACGCCGCGCAACCAGCGCCATCTTGAAACCAAGCGCTGGCTTAGTTTATGCCCGGCATATACACCTTTTAAATTTATTACAACACTTACAGCCTCAGTAAAACTATTGTTAAGTGTCTATAATCATAAACTTTAAAGTTAATTAATCGCAACAGCTTCAGCTGAACTATGTAAGTAGTGAAATTAAATTGTCATCAAACATTTTCCCGCGTGTAACTTGTTTGATGGCGTCTACCAAAAAAACATGAACAAACTTTTCCATAATGTAGTTATATACACACGAAGACCACAAGAACACGTAAAATGCTACTATTATCTAGAAAATCTATAAAAACATGTATTTCACGCTTAAAAGGAAGCCATTTTGATCACGTTTTCCATAGCCGCCAAAACTTAGGGTAATAAATAAATCAAGTTTTATGAATAAAAATGTTAAAAATAACTCACTTCTTTTCAACTGCAGCGTCTGCCATTTTAATAAATTAGTTAAAGTTTAAAAACTTGGAATTTTAATTAATTTTTAGCACGTGTAATACACGACGCACACTGTTCACAGCACAAACACCGGCGATCAAATGATGGAGACGAAATAGAAATATATTGCGCACACTTCGTGGAGTTGGCGGGGGGCACAAAACCGTAGTGAAGTTATCGCGATTACGTCAGTTTTTTGAGTACACAATAGTCAGTTCCTGTAATACAGAAAGAGAAAAACTATTTTGTGAGTTCAGCGTCAAAAAACCTTGAATTTGTTTTGAAAACGGTACTAGCGGGGAGGTAGAAAAGTGTCTATATCTGCCTCGCTCTTCCCTTTCATTTCAATTTACTGAATTTATTTAATTAAAATGCAAAAAGTAAGTATTAAAACTATCCAAGCCTTTCTGAAAATATTTATTTTTGTATATAATTAATAGATAACACACTTGCTGTATTTTCCGATATGTACTTCCTTAAATACTAAGTATCCAAATTAAATGAATTACCTAGTAAAAGGTGGCAGGTTAGTAGATATTCTACCGAGGAAACCTACATACAAAGTTAAGTACCATTTAGGAAAAAGATGCTAAGTATATAAATAATACTAGGTAATGTACCTACCTAAATATTTTAGATATCGTTAGGTAGGTCCGTAACGAAGATATATTATTATTTGTAGTAATGTAATTAAAAACAAGAATTATTTTAGTGCCATACTATCCGCACCGAATTTCTTTCGTTTATTTCTAAATAAATACATTAGGGTTTGTACGACGGTTTTTCTACCTTCTTACCTGCTACGCCAACGAGATACTTTTCAGTACTTCTGACCAAATGAACCATTCAAGTAGGAATGTATGGATAATATCGAAGTAGGTAGGTATTTCATTTAATTTACCGACCTATTTACTTTAAGGATATTTATTTATTCTTGCTCATTATTTTCTAGGTTTTTTTCTCGCTGAAGCCATGTAGTGGTTGTGTTAAATGTTTTATCTTATTCATTAAATTCATAATGGAATATTAAAATCAAATACACATTATCTTCCAGGAAAATCTCGAGAGATTCATAACTTAAAATACAATATTAAGTCAGTATAAAAATAGGTGAAAATGACTTTATTTGTTCGAAGAAAGAAGTGTAAATATTAATTAAACATTAACTAGGTATGTAGGAAAGTATATACCTACCTACTAGATAGATAGGTATATACTTAGTAGATAGGTAATTTATTATTACAACGATAGAACTCACTTCTATAGAATGAACACAAAATATTGCCGTAAATAAGTACATTTATAAAGTAAAAAGCGATTATGAATTCCAACCTATTTCGATCAAAGAAGGAGGGTATAAACTGCGTTAAGCGTGCCTCTCGCGTGTCCATACAAAAACGACCCGCGCGTGCCCATGCGCGTGCACACGCTCGTGAGCCCGTCGCGTGATACTTCCGTGCAATGGGGCACGCATGCACGCGACGTGATCACGCATCACGTTGGACGCAGTTTATGCCCGGAAACTCGAAACCCGCCAGAAGCCACACACTGGGTTAGCGACCCTATACCTTGTGATTTGAGGTCGATGGCTTGAGCACCTTATAAAAGAAATATGGCATTGGTTGGACTCAGGATTGGCACTGGTCACTGGTTCTGATTTCGTCAGATCCGTCATCAAATCGATTTGTTTGTGCTGTAGAATATCGTAATATGTTTCTTTTAATTACTAGGAGGTACATAGGAAGCTGTTTTAAATCAATCATACTCATTTCCTTCCTTCCAAAAATATTTTAAACACTCAAACAATTTGAATAGGACACGCAAGTTTAGGGTTTTCTTTCCGATGTTAGTTCTGAATTTACGAAACAGATGGATCTAAAACTGCGCAGCAACAAGTTTGTGCTGACATCTGCCATCAAAAGATGTAGACTCTTGCACTGCTGCTTTACTCGACAGTGCTGAGTATTGCTATACGCTAAAATGATTAAGGATAGTAGTTTTATCTTCTCTTTCGACGGATTCTGATTCTTCAGTTTTGACCGGTAGACGTTACGGCTAAGAAAAATATAACTAAAATGTTTATTTATCAAATAAGCAAAATAATATGCGATGGATGTATCTTCTGGTATTGAACTTTTATTAAAACCTACTGTGCTTAAAAGTCGTATAAGCACGAATTCGATCACAGTCGTCTGCCGTTGATAATTGAGTTAATGATTTTAATATTTGAAATTATCAAACGCACATTCGCGGTTGTTTTTTTCTTACGCGCTGAGTTGAAATTGGATAAAGATGGAATATAGAAAGTATACAAAGTTATTCCTAATCATTGACAAACTAAAATCCAAAGACTGCGTCAATCAAAAACGCAATAAAATTTTCAAGTCAGCAATCTAAAATGTAATATTTTTTAACTGCCTGTAGTTTTAATGAACCGTGCGCGGGTGTTATATGGTCGACATTTCATTATTAATTCTGGTTTTTCATGTTTTTGAGCAAAGCCACATGGAACGGTAGACCGTTTTTGGGCGTGATTACGTATGTGATGTTGCATCTAGGGTTTCTAATATCATTGGACAGGGTATTAAATTCTGCACTACCATATTATTTATTTTTAATTGCAGTGACGCTATATATACTAGTCTTATGCTTTTGGTTTTTAATAAAATCAAAAAAATTCAATAATCGTTGTAACCTAAATTCGAACCATATAAAGTTATTTTGAGGTTAACAATTTAAATTAATTTTATTAATTTTACCAAGCACCTAACAGAGAGTCAGACAGATGGATTAAATTTTAAAATTAATTTTTGTCCTAAAACAAACAAACAACTCTTGAAAATATTGCAGTACAGAAAAGCTAGTATTTATTTTGAAGTCAAATAAATACATGTTATATTGTTTTAATTCCTTTAAAATACTTATTTTGCAGAGGACAGTCCCTCACGAAAAGTGGTAGAAGTAGTAGTATTTTTTATTTATTTTAATGCAACACTGACGTAATTGACCGCCGTCGCGTAGTCGAGCCGCGACCCAACCGTGAGCAAGCAAATCGCTTCGTTGTTCGTTCTCTCGCTCGCTCGATCTTGCTCTGTCAATCGAGTCCGGTTGTGGAAGGAAGCCATTTTCTTTCTCGTGAATGTGACAAAAGTATAATTTTGGATTTAAAAAACCAGTAGAATTAATAGTTTCAATGAGTTCCTGTATTAAGTGGCGTTTGTGACGTGTAATTGTGGTGCAAAAAATAGAGAATGTATGTGTTTCAAATCGGTTTGTGTTGACCTGCCCCGTTTCTTTGCTCGGCAGGCATCGATTAGTGCAAGGCGGCCTTAAAGGCGAATCGAGGCTTTGGTCAAGTTTGCAGAGTGCGCCATGGGCAACAATGCTGCCACCGCCAACAAGAAGGTGGACGCCGCCGAAAGCGTCAAGGAGTTTCTCGATCAAGCTAAAGAGGATTTCGAGGAGAAATGGAAGAAAAATCCTACCAACACCGCCGGACTGAACGACTTCGAGCGAATAAAAACTCTCGGTACCGGGTCTTTCGGCCGAGTTATGATAGTCCAACACAAACCTACGAAAGAATATTATGCTATGAAAATACTCGATAAACAGAAAGTGGTTAAGTTGAAGCAAGTAGAGCATACGCTAAACGAGAAACGTATTTTGCAAGCAATTAATTTTCCTTTCCTGGTGAGCCTCAAGTTTCATTTTAAGGACAACTCGAATCTGTACATGGTGCTGGAGTATGTGCCCGGCGGTGAGATGTTCTCACACCTGCGCAAGGTGGGCCGCTTCTCGGAGCCGCATTCACGGTTTTACGCGGCGCAAATCGTTCTCGCTTTTGAGTATTTGCACTACCTTGACCTTATATATCGGGATCTCAAACCTGAGAACCTACTTATAGATTCCCAGGGCTATCTAAAAGTTACCGACTTTGGCTTTGCGAAAAGGGTTAAGGGCCGCACATGGACGCTCTGTGGGACCCCCGAATATTTAGCACCGGAGATCATTCTTTCGAAAGGTTACAACAAAGCGGTCGACTGGTGGGCGCTGGGTGTCCTCGTTTACGAAATGGCGGCGGGCTACCCACCGTTCTTTGCGGATCAACCTATTCAAATTTACGAAAAAATTGTGTCCGGAAAGGTCCGCTTCCCGTCGCACTTCGGCTCGGACCTGAAGGACCTACTGCGTAACCTGCTGCAGGTGGACCTAACGAAGCGTTACGGCAATCTCAAGGCGGGCGTCAACGACATTAAAGGTCACAAATGGTTCGCGAGCACCGACTGGATCGCCGTCTTCCAGAAGAAGATCGAGGCGCCTTTCATTCCGCGCTGCAAAGGACCCGGCGACACGAGCAACTTCGACGACTACGAGGAGGAGGCGCTGCGCATCTCTTCCACGGAGAAGTGCGCCAAGGAGTTCGCCGAGTTCTGAGCGCGTTGCAGGGGCCTACGCGCGGACACCACCGTGAGTAGGCGTGTTGTATTAGTAACCGTATGTCGCAGTGAAGTGGCGCGTGGCTCTCCTACCGTGCTGGAGACCAGGGACGCTCTCGTGCCCCCGAGCCGACCCCTCAGACAGATCTACTGTGGAGTGTAGACGAGATTAGAACTGATTTCCGATTATTTCGGTGGCGTTCATTTGCTTAGTGCCCTTTCAAGTTGACGTAACATAGATCAGATAGTAATCGCTGAAGTGACCCTCGTTATGGTGATAATCCCCGAGATATTGTGCTGTTTGTACATGTATTGTGTTGTGTGAGTGCAGCCCCACGGCACTTTGTGCTGCATTCATTTGTTTTTATAAAAGGACCCTGCAGTTTGCTGTTGATGATACTTTTGGAAGTTTCATTTTGGTCAAGTTTCACATTCACATGTTTGAATGGGATCAGTACTTTTGTAATGTTATATTAATGTCTCATGTTGCTTTTACATTAAATTACAATCAAGTTTCTCAATTGGATTTGTAACTTAATAACTACAACACTTAATTGTCAGGTTTAAGGACTATTTAATAATTTTAAGTCAAGTATTTGAATATCCTTTATCTTGATGGAGTGTTTTGATTGTTTTATAATTTGACATTTTGTTATTGGTTTTTCTATAGAATAATTGTTGTATCAGTTGATATTTTATGTAAGGTATTGTAACTAAATCAAAATATTGAAGAGATTAATTTATTGTACCTACCTATGTGTGTAGTTGTGTTCAATTGTGCAATTTGACTTAGTGTTTGTGATCTGAAGGGAAAATTTGTTTCAATTTAAGTGTAATTTGTATAGTTCCTTATTTTGTAGAGTTAATAAAGTCTAAAGCTTATCTATGAGCAAATAATCAACTTGAACTTATTGCAAACATCAGTTTTTAATCATTTACAAAAATTGGTCTTTTAACTAAATGTATTCAACTATGGATATCAAATAACTATATTATACATTATATAATCTTGTTCAGAACACCTTCACAGCAATACATTAGATTAAGACTGATGGTATCAATGAGTTAAAATTGTAATAATGGAATTACCATTGTATTTAAAACCATTATGCAGTAAAGAAATGGTGCAACTGCAGTGGTAATGTTTTATCATAAAGTATGTTAGCTAATAGTGGTAGGTCTTTAAATTCAGGCTGTACAAATAAAAACTTAGTTGTATGTAGTGCATTTTACATTGTGGTAATTTTTGAAAGTCAGTGGTGATAGTTGTTAGGTTCCAAAATATAGGAAGGTTATTTAAGTAACCAGTTTTTGCACTTTATGTTTATGGAGTGGACTAATGCTTGAGTGAGTCCAAAAAAAAAAAAACCAACAATTACCTTAATAAAATTATGATTACATCTAGCCAGGTATGGCAATAAAATGTATCAAACATTTATAACAATTTTGTATTCTCACAAACCCATCAACTTCACATTATATATATAATTTAAGATTATTCTTGTTAAATTCTTCAATGAACAATGTCCCTATTGGTGAAAGGTCTTTTAGATAAAATTTATGAATGAAAAAAATGCTGCTCTGCAATTTTGTAAAATTAAAAAATTGGTGCCATAAAAATGTACCTACCTAATTATACATCTAATAATTAAGCTATACAAATTTATCACCATCATAAATTAAACAACAACTGTATGCAGATTGTTGATAGCAGTATTACAAATATGAAGTATGTAGTCAAAGTTTACTATAAAATATACTAAATAGCAATCTATTCATTTTATAGAATGACCTAGTCATCCTTATTGTTCTCGATTGAAAATAAAATATATGATGTACCTATTTTATAAAATTGGCAACTTGTTAATCATATTGTATTATTTTAATATTTAATTTCATATGATAGTTTAAGTCCCAAAGTTTAATTTTATTTTAGTTAGACATTAAAGAATACTGTTACTAATAGCTTGGTTAAGTTAAGGTGCAGAGTCTATGATTATAGAAATATGTTTCACCCACAACTTTCAATTCATTGTTTTATGTGGAGATGTTTTTTCAATGGGAATAGCTGAGATATAATTTCTGATGTTTTCATCAATTCCATTGTTTATCTAAAGATAAATGCAGTTAACTAATAGCTGATTATTATAACTCAGATGATTATCGCTGACATTCACATTTGGATACTGTTAAGACAAGGCATTTAATAATATCTAGCCAGCCATACATTTTGTTCATGTCCTTTGGTTATTATTCATGCTTTTTAGTTATCAAATATTTCAATCTGTAGTAAAAGAAACAATTGTCCTAATGTGGCCAGACACTTGTTAGCCTCTAGAAATGTCAAAGCAACTGTAAGGCCATCTCAGAGTAGTATCTATGTCCTCAAAGATGACGAATCAGTTGGTATACAATGTTATCGAGCTTGTATTTAGTCAAAAATTGTAAAACAAAGCTTTACTCGAAGACAACCTTTTCTAGACCGCAATCTTCTATATATTTAAGCACCCGTCATTAAAATATATATCTTGTCCGCCTGAAGAGATATGCTTTTATCCTGGAGATTTCACGCTGAAATGACTGCGCTTTTCTGAAGAGTTGAGTCTTCAAAGCAATGTGCATGCTTTTGCAGACTTGTGGGCTTCTCCATAACTTCACAAAGGGCTTCACTTCAGGGCTAATGACCAATTTATTCCCAAAAGTCCAAATTAAACAAGATTCTATTTTTGATTCTACTTTTTGAAGTCTACATATTTTCAAAGTTTTCACGGCAAAGCTAAAACTGACGTGATATTGTCGTCCTTATACCCTTTAATTTTGAGTGAAATGCCATATTAAATGTCAGATAATGAGTGTCGAGCACTGTAGAATTTCGAGACTTTAATAACAAATAGGAAGGGAGCTAGCATCAAGTACAGAGATGCTATGAACAATAAAATGCGATGAACCAAGCTGAGTTCACATTTTAATAATTTCCATTGTTTATTTCGAAATAACTGCAGTTCACTAATAGCCGATTATTATAACATATTTAGTTGATGATCACTGACATTCACCATTTGGACATTGTAAAAAACAAGCATTTTTACGTCATGTAATCTGCAATATGTTTCTCTTGAGTAAAGAAATAGTATCAGTAAAACTATATCATTTTGTAATGTATCACACTTAATGATAACTTCATTAAGAAGTTTCAAAGGGTAGCCTTTGTTACTTATCATTGTATATATTAAGTCTAGAGTGATTGTGTCCCCAGTAATTAGGATATTGGATATCGGCTTTGTTATCTGCAAAACTTCATTCCACTAGCTTCACAACTTGCTCATAAACACAATTTGAATGTTCTAATGTGAACATTTTAAAGCCAGTTTTGGATATTATAAACGTTTTAGTAAGACGGTATATATGTATTTGCTGGCATTCGTCTTTTTATAACTATGCATATTAACGTTAAAATGTTCACGTCTAGATCTATTGAGTGCCTATAGCATTGAGAGTTCAAGTGTAAAAAGTCAGTTAATTTCAGTAATTGTCACCATGTATTGATCTTCCATAAAATTACGAGAAATTAAAAATATCGATGTAACAGTATAACACATTGTTTAATTTCTTAGCAAAAAAATCCAAATGGTGTAGTTTTAGGTTAAGGAAATGAAAACTGGACAAAACGGCGATTGTTGAAAGATACGTTATTGTTTTGGCGGGATAATGGGCATTACAGTGTAACTTCTGGGTTCTTGCGAGATGAAGAACGATTGCCCGGTAGACATGTAAGTAGGAGCACGCTGGCTTCACGTGGCACTTGGGAGGTGCTAATATGGTACTTCCTAATAAAACGGGACGAATTCAACGAGACTGTTACGTGTCTCACTGTCAAGAGATAAAGCCGTGGAATATTTCAATATTTTATGTTTGTATACATACACCTATCTAAGTGACTGCTCATTCATATTGATTTTAGAAAGTCAATATTATTTTGTCAGGGAAACATACAACCTACGTTGTTAGTTTCTATCTAATCGATAGTATTTTAATTAAATGTAATGATATGGTTGAGAAAATATCCGCAGTTTCTCTATTAATACATTAAATAAGCTTCCATGTTTATTGTGTTATGTATGTAATATTAACTTTTGAATATTCTTTTCGCGTGCCAAAACTATCTTGAAGGCCAAATCTACAAAATATTCCGAAATGTTATGTCTAGACAAGTTTAAAATCTTTTAATTTGATTTAAAACTGGTTCGAAATAAAAATCAAGATTAATTTGTATCGTGCCGAGTTTGTTGATTGAAAGTTGATATTGTTGAACAACAGGCTCGTTTTGCTTGAAGGAGGGAGTTTATTACCGAAGCAGTCTTATTTGACACGCGATCTGCGGATGTGGGACTAAAGGATCATTATCCATCAACACAATGGGTGGTTATCTTCTAGCACAAGCATGGCAACACGTGCCAACTACATAACTAGCCAGAAACAATTAATTTTGCCTCAAGAAACGATGGTCATCTGGGTTAATGTGCAATTCACTTTAGTGCCTTGCCAAGACAAGTTATAGGCCGAGAATTAAAAAGTTTCTTATCTTGGTAAATATTACTCAATTAACATGTAGGTAGACTTACAAGGTGACCTTCAAAAACCAAGCAACGCCGAAACAAGATCGAACATTGAAACAACTGCTCTACCTATTGTTTACTAAGCGAAGGAAATTTACAAATTAGGTACATACTTAACTAGAATATTTAGATTTCTTTTTTGAATGGTATTAATCAACATACATATACAATACCAACATTATAATACGTGTTTGCATGTGTTTTCTGCCGTTGTGCCCCGGTGGGTGTGTTACTCGATAATGCTGTTGGCCGGTCTCGCAACCGTTGCTGCAACCTTGTTATGTATGAGAAAGCGAATGTGTTGTCTGCATGAACATATGAACATGTAGTGCTCGGTCTCGATCAGTGGCGTCCATCGTCGGGTAATCTTAACAAGCTAAATTAAAAATTACTTCGGATAGACGCTAGACAATTTCAATTGGAAATAAACCTCATTGTTTCGTTCTGAATTGATAGATTAAGTACTACATTACATAACAGATTGGGCCATCTTGTTGGGTGAGATTTGATTAATTCAGTAATTTCCGAGGTTAAATTCGTAAGATAATATTTTTATGATCACTGCTATGCAATCAACTGTTTTTTAATATAATTCCTTTACTTGTTTATCTTTAAAATGGCTGAATCTATTTGACGGGAAACGGATAAATGTTACTCGCAAGTTTAAATCAAAAATGCACCTATTTTTATTATTTTTATAGATATATATTTTTAAGGTACACAAACACTTGGGTTAAAGTTGATTAAGATATTAGACGATCAAAAAGTATATAATCACCACACCCAGTTCGTTTATTATGAAGGTCTACAAAACTGTGAAAGATGTTACAACGCGCAGGCAAACAGAACAAACCTTGGGATTTGACCTTTTCATGGTAAGCCACTGCCAAGAGACAAAAAGTTTTGTAATTTAAGAAATGTGAACAAATAATTTTAAGTAGGTATAAAAACATTTAACTCCATCTTCAAGCCGAAATGTTGGGTTGTAGAAACAAATTGTAAGCCAAAGTTTTTTCCTATTGAAATCGAACTCATTTCACTGCCAACAAGAGAAAGATAGGATGTTGAAAACGTTTCGAACTTCACCTTGAGGTTTTATTACCTTGTTTGAATGTGAAAATTTGCATATACCTACGTGGCTATGTGTGTGTAACGTATGAAAAAATAGAGTGGATTATATACGTACATCTGGCTCGGCAGCGGCATCTGGTGGAAATAAATTGTAAATGCAAATAATTTTAACTTGCCTTCAAATACCTACTTAGGTAATGGCTGCTTTTATATGGTTTCTTTATTGATTGTAAAAAGGCAGTTTGTGTAATGTAAACTGTGTCGAAGTACTCCAAGTGTTTCGTGGCGTGAAGATATTTTATAGTTACGTAGGGTGTGTCAGATTGTTAAGTTATATGGCTCAAACTCAAAACTAAATGAATTCATAGTACGCTTGTATGGTATCTTATGTAGAAATAGCGTAAAGGCATCTCTCTTTCTACATAAGATAGTCACGTCAAAATTAAATTCCTTCAAAAGTTTCATGCGGACGCGAAACACTCAAGTTCATAGGATCTAAACTGAGAGGCACGAGCTGTTACGCAATATCACCCGGCTGACAGGTGACCGTATGATAATGAATTCATATCTTCAACTTAACACCTCGTACTATCACACTTTGATCTAGGTATCAGAGTGTGATACGACCAAGTAAGTATAGAAATACCCAACCCCACTACGAAGTCTGAACAAGTTATTAGGCAATACGATTTGTTACAACATAATATTATAACTCGTTTTAAGTGTTGTTTATTTCTTATATACAATATTTTGTTGAAGTAACTTAAACGATTGAATTCATCGGTTCGCTTCCAAAAAAAATACATTACTTTGTTCTAGGTAATGTTTCTATGTTATTTCTCTTATGGTCTGCTGTAAAGATTAATTAGAATGTCATGTAAATTATCCTATACCCAGAAAAATTATCTCAGTCAGATGGTTTTAGTAAATTAGCCACATTACGGCGCTCTAAAAGTATTGTAAATAATTTATTTGAGTTTTTAGTTACGCAAATTAACGCATTTCGTACGTCTTTGTCTCAGCTGATGAATTTATTATACAAATGTAAATTTTCTGTTTTCGAGACAAAGTGTATTGCCTTGCTTGTGATATCTTATCGTGGAAGATAAGTATGGCGTATCTTTTTTTTGTGAGGGCAATGATGAGGTCGTGCTGTGTTTACCTGATAACATTTCGACACGTAAAATAAGCACTTTCTAAAAATTACTCAAAAATAATATAGTCCGGTCAAATTAGACCAAAAAATAAGAGTAAAGATACATAAATTTACAACAAGCTGAAAATCAGAAAAATTGTTTGTAAATATAATAAAAAAGAAAATTTGAAAGTTCCCCACCAATCTGGTTTGTGGAAAAATTTTAACTCAAGGTCAAAGGTCAAAAAAATGAGTTTTTCGCGATTTTCAGCAAAACGGTAAGTTTTATCATAAAAATACTTCAGACAAAAATTGTAGATCATAAAATTATCTACAAAAAAGGTATCAATACTTTTTTTCCTACGAGCTACCGTTTCTGAGTTATTACGATCCAAAAAGTTGTAATGGTCATAATATGCATGAGTACGCCACGTACATACATCTCTAGAGTTTGAATATATGTTATATTATTTATGTATCGGTCATTGTAACTTAAATTTAAAATATAAAATATAAATAAGTTATAACTATAAGAATATCAGGTAAAATGAAACCCAGTCCCTTTATTCATACACCAGTGTAACCTCGAGACAACATCTGTCCCCTCTTCAATTGTGTGCGTGGCTAGGGTCTTATACCTGCTATATTATATGAAATACCGTTAGTCTTGAGCTCTACTCTGTAGTAAAAACACGTGTTTATTCTAACCTATATTCTAACCTATATCGTGCTGTTTTGAGTTTTAATAACAAAAATGTCAGAGTATTGTTTTATTTGTGCTAAACTTTTAACTGAAAGTGAGGTTGTTACTGTTGAACGTGGTATGAAGACATTAATTAATGCAAGTATCGAAAGAGCAGATGAGTTTTCGGAATATCTTAAAAATCAGAAATCTGTGACAATTCATGAGAATTGTCGTAAAAATTATACTAGAAAGTCTTCTATTGCTGCAGCTAATAAAAGACAACGTGAAGAACAAGAAGCCAGTACATCCACATCAAGTCCTCCTCGTACTAGATCACGTAATAGTGAATCAGCTTTTTGTTTTAAAAAACTATGCTTCTTTTGTGGCCAGGAATTGAATGAAGAGTATGAGAGAAGAAGATCTTTAAATTCTCGCCGTCGAATTAGCCAAGTAAGTACACTTCAATTTAAAGATTCAATTCTGAAAACAGCTCGGACTCGTGACGATGCTACAGCAAAAGCCGTTATTGCTAGAATCGAATTTGAATATGATTTAGTTGCTGCTGAAGCTAAGTATCACCATGATTGCTATCTTTCTTTCTTGAAACCTACCACTGGAGCTAAAATAGGTCGTCCTAAAGAAGAAGCTACGAATCAGGCAATGGAGGAAATATTTACTTATATTGAAAATAGCGATGATTGTCAGTTCACTTTAAATGAATTAAGAAATGTTTGCGAAACTACGACTTTAGATTATAGAACGATTAAGGTACGACTAAAATTGAAGTATGGTGATAGACTTATTGTCACTGAGAAATCGGGAGCATCAACATTCATATGCTTAGTAGATAATCATCATAGAAAATAAAAAACAAGTTCAATTAGCTTGTCTTCCTCCAACCTCAGATGCTGCTCATCAACATCTTTTTCGGGTATATTATCAAGTTCAAGTGTGGCAGGGTAATCAGCTAGACCCTACAAACTGGGGTTGGAAGTTGGTTAACAATACATTAGAACCAGTTCAAACTTTACTTCCACCTGCGCCGGAGAAACTGCTGAACACAATATTTTGCAACTGCAAAAAAGGATGCAGTGCTAGATGTGGTTGCAAAAAAGTTGGACTATTTTGTTCTCTAGCATGTACAAATTGTCAAGGCCGGTCGTGTTCTAATGTTGAATCACCAACAGTGGAAGATTCGTTTGATTCTAACGAAATGACATGCGATACGTCGCTCTTTACGCAATTTACTTGTTCTCAAAATGAAGATGAAGAAGAGGAGGAAGAAGAAGAAGAACAAGAAGAAGAACAAGAACCACAAGAAGAACAAGAAGAAGAATTTGAATCAGACGGATAAGCTTCATTACTTTTTTTTAATTGACATCGCTTTTATCTATTACAATCTTTGCTAATTTCCGTTATTTTGCTAATTTCCGTTATTTTGCAATAGTTACAAATTAAACAGGATCATAATTGACTCGTGGAATAGGCCTACTGGGGAAACCACGTTAAAAAAAACGCGCTAAGTACACTACCTCATAGGTGGCGTGGAAACGTGTGCATATTATGACCATTACAACTTTTTGGATCGTAATAACTCAGAAACGGTAGCTCGTAGGAAAAAAAGTATTGATACCTTTTTTGTAGATAATTTTATGATCTACAATTTTTGTCTGAAGTATTTTTATGATAAAACTTACCGTTTTGCTGAAAATCGCGAAAAACTCATTTTTTTGACCTTTGACCTTGAGTTAAAATTTTTCCACAAACCGGATTGGTGGGGAACTTTCAAATTTTCTTTTTTATTATATTTACAAACAATTTTTCTGATTTTCAGCTTGTTGTAAATTTATGTATCACCAAATGTCTAGATTGACCGGACTAATAATGAAATAGATAAATATAAATAACATATATGGATTAATGTATTATTAAGGTACACAAACACTTGGGTTAAAGTTGATTAAGATATTAAGATATTATCATGTCCCCTAAAATCATCTTGTTGCTTGAGTGTTAAAAACAGCAAGATTTAAAGGAGTTTATTTTAATTTTATATTTAAAAATTTATATCACGATTATGTACGACATTGTTCGTGTATTTTTGTACGTCTGTCCCCGGCGGCGTTTTGGCAGTTGATCAATTTTCACCAGTTTTTGAAGACATCTATTCCTGGATGACATTGCTCTTGGGCGATGAACACCGCAAGGACAGCTCGGCCGTGGTCTTGTTAAAATTAATCTTTGATCGTTAAACCGGCTGGATTTCGTTTCCTACTTTTCATTGCTGGCGTGGATTGGAAAAATGTTTTGCCTAATGTTTTTTTTTGCTAGGTCTCGTATGAGCTGACAGTGCTGAGTTGCATACCCTTTCATGGTTGTAACAAAGCATCTTAATTTAATCGTTTAGGTCAATACATATTTCTTCTTAAAACACTGTGATATAAGATACTGTGTTATTTTATGTATAAAGTTCTTACTTACTTACTTAAGTCAGTTCTTTGAAATTATTAAGAAATATGATCAGTAAAAACGAACCTAAGGTCAAAATGAAATAAAACAAAGGTTAAAAAGTAGGAATTTCTAAATTTCCGTTTTCGATTTATACTAACGATTTAGTTAGTATAGTTTGTAGTAATAGTAATTCTACTTTGGGTGCTCTTTTCTCTAATCTTTAATCATCATATTTTACGGTATTTTGGTAGGGATAGAATCCTAATCTTAATTTAGACTTAATAAAAAAGTAGTAGTTTTTTTTTGTTTAATTAAATACACCTACTCTATAAAATGAAGTACAACCTACTTGAATATAAAATTCAAACATTCCTACACTGTTCCCGCTATACCACAGCTGAGCCTGTTTTCCAATGTATTCTTCACATTTGTCGGACGAACACATTTCGGGACATGAGTAACTTTAATATGTAGGTAGTTACATACATTAATATTTTACACAGTATATTTTAGTCAATCATTCATAACGATCGCGAACGCTCGAAACTTTGGCTAGGTAAATGCAAATTTTGATCAACAGGAAGCGTGGAGGATCCTGAATTACCTACATAGTCGTATATGTTCACTTATGTGTTTCTGTAAATTTACGTACAGACGGTCATGGATCAACCTAAGCTGTTTTGGTGTAAGTTGTACCTACACCATAAGGATTGATATTGCATTTGTTATGTGAAGTTTTAAAGGAAACCTGGATGCGGGCAGCACAAAGTCGTTGGGTGGACGACCTTGGAGGCCTTTGTCAAGCAGTAGACGTCTTTCGGCTGATGATGATGATGATGTGAAGCTTTATGTGCGTCAGTTTGTAATTTCATAAATTTAGTACATAAGCATAATTATATACTTCACCTAATAACTTGCCTAAATTTACTGACGGTAAGTAGGTAAATCAAGATTGAAAGATAACGGATGGAAAGCTATCCTCGGTTGTAGATGATATCATTTTGGAAAGGTAGTCACATCGAGATTAAAATCTAAGAAGCTCTAAACTCTAAACTAAAATAAAAGATGTGGAGACCTTACTTTTAAAATATACGATACAATAAATCAGTGTTTTGATCCCATTATTCAATTCTACTCATATTTATTTGTGTCGTATATATATACACACACATATATATACAACCTTAGTAAGTATATATAATAATGATGATGAAATGATGAGATCTATATACATATACATATATAATAGAGCTTTTCAATTAATCGAATCTGCTTAGAAAGTTGGTTCATATAACTGAAATATAATGAAAAAATGTGAGAAGAGTGTGATGTGTGAGTATTATTAGTCAAAAAAGAAGAAGACGCAAGACGCCTTTTTATCGTTACCTTTCCAGAGATTTAGTCAAAGGTAACAGGCAGACAGAGTTATTTAGCTTACTTATTATATTAGTAGACATCTGTGGATTTACAACACAATATAACATCACTAAACATTGAATATTATGTAGGTGTCAGCATAGAAATTTGACTTTGAAGCCAAATTAATGTTGCTATTAAAAATATGGAACGTTAAAAGTGGGCAGTAAGCGATTTATTTTATATCACAATAAAGAAAACAGAAATTATTTCTGGAAGGGAGCCATGTTATGCTATCTATCGCATTATTTTTATATCCAGACAATCCCTGCGTCATGTCCATTAAAAGTTTCAGCTATTTGGCATGGTTTTAGGGCTAATCTGTTATCACTTCCTTGAGCGTTGTCTTTTGATGTGACTGAGTGAAGTTGGCAGAGGAATTACTGAGATGGGTCATGCAGCAGTTGTGTCTTAATACTATGTAAGGCATAGAACAGACGTCAAAATCTATTAACTATACTTACGTAATTCCACTATAAATACTTTTTGAGTTACTTATTGTTGGTGAGTCGGTTTGCTATAAATGTAACGGTCAATTTTTATCTTAGATAGGATGGCTATCTAATGCAGGTGAAGCTTAATATCTTGTTAAACCTTGTCACCAAGGCAGTTCACCCTCGTACAAAAGTAACGATTTTTATTTAGAAACACTTTTTTGGGGGTCGTGCCCTCGTTAACTGTATATTTTAACTATGTACCGAAGAACTCAGATGCTTTGTTTGCTCCTCATTGCTAGCAGATGATTGGGGGGAGGTGGAGGGTTTGAGACCCTAGCCTCTACCAGCCAATACCAGCAGAAAGTATAGTAGTAGATATTGTCATGACATACTGCCGGTTGGCAAAATTAATGGCTAACATCTGTTCATTTCCACAAAGTGGATAAAATGAGTTACCTACTAACTCTAAATAAAATTGAAAACAACGGAAGATATATACGAGCCTTATCTTAATACCTTAGTAAGTAAATTTGAATACATGATATCGCCTTTTAGGTGCTGGTAAGCAGCCTACACTCTAATTGGAGAACCGAAGTGTGTTGTCTGCGAGAGCATCAGTGCCCATAGCACGATCGTCTATAGTTAGGTTAAAGGTAACGCAAAAATTTGTATGAGATTTTGACGAGCGCCAAAACGGATTTTTATGGAACTCTTCAAATAGTTGCCGCCTTTTGTACTTTCTTCGCAGTTCTATTCAAAATCGTATACAAAATGAAACAGATTAAATGTTTTTATTCGTTTTAATATCATATCGTTATTGACAACGTTTAATCTGCGATTAGATGTTACTACGCGAAGTCTACTGCTTTAGATAACTCGATAGTTGCTTTGTTATAAAAATAAATAAACTATTTCACTGCAATGAATCTTGTATCCTAGAAATAGAGTTCGAAATCCAATGACATGACTAAATACAAATTTCATAATTATATGATAATTTTGTTGTAACTTATGTATTTGTTTACTTTTCCATTTTATACTTCGATTAGTGTCCTTACACTGCTTTCCAACAATAAGGTTCCGGATTCGATTCCTGGTAAGATTTAAATATTAGAAACAACTATTCTTAAAAAGTAATTCACTTGGTGCTTAATATTTCTTTACGTAACTGAACTAACGACAGTGAGCACTATTTGTCTAATATTGTATTTCATCTTCTTTGTTCTAACTTATTTACTTACGTCAAACTAACGTCATAAAATATTACAGTAATTACAGGACCGATTTATAAAACTCTTGTTAGCAAATTGTTTGTAATTAATTTTATTGTAATTATCTGCTGTATTTTTTAGTTACATAGTTAAATTAGTTATGGTTTCGCTTATCTAATTAACATGTTAGGGTCGCTTGATGAGGATGTTAATTAAATATCAGTTTTTATTTAAATCTGCTCTAACACATCAATATAATATAAGTATGTAGGTACCAATTGTTTTAAGAAATACAACATATTTTATTTTACATTGTGGAGGAAAATTAAGTCTGATGATATATTTATGAGGTACAAAGTACAGACCGAAAACGAATAAAAACTATTTGTTTAAATATGCGTTGGTACATAATAATATAAGTATCTCTAAATGTAGGAATATATGTAATGGTAAATGGTAGGGCAGGAAAGTAGATGGAACGTCATGAAAAAAAAATGAATAAGTTTGGTTACAGCAGACATATTAAATGTTTTGCTTTTGATTCTCTGATGATCTTAATGATTTTTAACTGACTAAAAAGGGAAAGGATTCATTTAAACAGTTACCATCTGTTATTATTTATAAACCATTATTTTTATCTTTAGTGTTATAGTTTTCTTTAAACCCGCCAAATGGTTTCGCTTTCTGGCAATCAAAAAAAGATACGTATGCCAAATATTTTCAAAGTTGCACGTTCTCTTTTTTTCAAGGGAGATGATAAAGAAATACATAACCGATAAGGACTGCATGGGTACCAAACCAATAGGTTCAATAGGTAATACAAAATTTACCTCGCTGAAACTATAATGCAAAATCAAAACAATGGGGCATATGAGATTAAGGCTGAAAAAGAATTAAAAATTGATAAAAAACCGTGACTAACAAGGGTTTTTTATCAGTTACCCAAAATCTAAAATTTATTTACGAAAACAATTACAGGATAAGTGCTGTATTGATTCATTTCAACTATTCGCTAATTTAATTTCGACCACTAAAAATAACAAATGGAGTGATTGGAATTTTCCTGTCATTTCTTCATACTTTGTCAGTTCATAGCTCATATGCCCCATTGATTTCGCCGTTATGCTTTCGTTGGGATAAATTTTTGAGATTTGTACATATTTATGTGTTACATTTGTTTTTGTCCATACATTTTTGGACGATCTCCTTTCATCAAGATCGTTTCAGTGATAAACAAAAAACGGAATACTTTTGAATAACGAATATTTAAAATACACACGTTTGAAATACATTTTTTTTTGTTAGGAATTCTTAAGCATATCAATACTTATTTAGTCTACCAATTTAGCCAAAGAACATGAAAATTTTACCCAATGCAAGCAAGGTACGAACAACTTCTTGCCGAGACGGTATCTCTGGATACAAAGTAAGTATAAATTTAAGTTAATTTGCATAAAGTAAATAGTTAAACAATGTTTTATATAGAATCACAAATACCGATAGCTGTTGGGATGGCGCCACCCGTTATCTCATTTACACAGTCAATTCAAAAACAAAAATAACTGAAAACTGTTTTAAATGTGGACATAGATTGAGTCTCTCTTTTATTTTTAGCTGTTTTAATCGAAATTGTTTTGTTTGATACAAAAGCCTGTTGTTTTCTAGATGTTTGGATACATACCTACAACTTTAATAACAAATTTGAAAGTATTCGATAATGTAGAATTTTATATTTATGAACACTTATAAGACTTATCCACACTCTGAGTCCACAATAACAAAAACTCCTCCACTAATATGAAAAAAAAATGTTCTATTCTCTAGTTGGTCGTGTTAATTTTGAATAATTATGATACCTTATAGATATAAATTTGTCATCTATCTACGCATAGATGCAGCATATACCTTTATTGTATCATTTATGAAAGCATTTAGATACAATCTCCCCTGATAGAAAGTAAGTGACAACGCGGAGATGTTGCCGGCGATGGGACATATTTGCCCAGAAAATGCTATTTAGGTTCTCATATGTATACGGTTTGGACTTTATGCCGTTCTTACGCAATCCTTATGCTGTACAACTTAACATAACATTAAATGTCACCATGTTTAGTACCAATACATTGAAGCTTTAAGTGAGATGTTGCCGTTTGTACTCCCGACTTGAAGAGGCCGATGTTGCCAAGTTCTGGTCCTGAAGAAACTTCCATTGCTATATGATCTGACTATAAATTAAGATCTATTCGGTGTTCATTTGCTGTTTATATTTAATAAATTACTAATGAATTTTGTTATTTATATATTTATTAAGTCACTTACAGACAAAAAGTCTTATCACTAGATGAGACGCTCTAACACGAGATATCCTTGACTCAGTTTGTTAATTGTGAAATAAACGATTTGCAACACGAAACATGGTGACATTTAAAACCTACTAATTTCTTGTTAGTAAGTAGTTGTGGCTTCGATCGAAAAGTCTCTACGCTTAAATCGGATGAGATTCGATAATAATATTGTACCTACTTGTCTATCGCTATAAAGTATACTCCGATTTATTCTAATAGGTAGTTTTTTATAGTTTGTAAGTTGGAGGTAATTTTAGAAAATGCTCATTTGACTTCAAAAAATCAGGATGGGGAAGGGTTTCATTTCGTAAAAACTAATTGTACGCGAAGTCGCGGGCAAAAGCTAGTACCTACATATAACAAAATATTGAATGTCATGTAGTACGTTAGAAAAGTTTTAACTAAATCAGGTTTAGATGGATAGAAATTGTAATAACAACTGTATCTAAAGGTTATCTTTAGTTGATATGTTGTTACATTATAATTATTACGAGTAAATACCTCTTCTTTGCTAAACTATATCTGCTTATGGTAGTTTAACATGATCCACCTGTAAGAAGTTACATTACGTATCTCAACCTCACATCTTCCTCACACATAGATCCACCATGTTCCTAAATAGATATGCCATAATAGTTACTCATGTAAAGTCTACATATTACTTATGGACTACATTCATTTCTTTTGTGGACCATTTTTAATGACGATGTTTGCGAGATGACCCCAGAATTATAAGGGGTCTATCCACCTTTTGTTCGCTTGCAAACAAAATAAATAAGCCAATGCTGGAATAGGCTTTAAATAAAATGTATTTCCCGAAAGCGGGGACCGAACTACGTCCCTGAAAATTGACAAAAATAGTCCGCATTGTTGTTTTTCCTTTTATTAAAAACAACCTTCCGTCGGGCCGCACAAATACAAGTTGGAAATGGCCGTTTTGGTTGGAAAATTTAAACTGGGCCGAGCCTCCCCCAGCTAGCTAAAATTCACCAGACAATATTTGCATCGACAAATATTTAGGTAACGTTTGAAATAGCAGACTTTTGTTTAATATTTTATCCACGGCTCGGTTTAGAGTTGAGCTAATCCAAAAAGGTAATGGCACTGAATTGGAACCTAGCGCAGAATTTTGATTAGCGTTCGAGGCGAAAGTTTTCGGAGGCCAATTTATTCAGATTTAATAAGGTATTTAAGCCGATTAGTAAATGAAGAAATGCGATATAAATTGTTATAGTTCTCTAATCCTCAAGTCTGGGTAAGTATTAAGTATAAGTCAATCTTAAGTCTACGCCTGCCAGTTGTCTAAACCGTTTAAAATTAAATGAGATCTTGGGCCATTTTATTACAATCAGACTAGTAACAGGGCCTTAGGAAGTAACGAGGCATAAAATTTTGAAGATAGTTTAATTGAATTGTATTATAACGTTTAAATTGGCTATGTCAACGCGGTTGTGTTGACAAATGAATGTTACAGCAGTGCGTTTTAAAATTAAAAGTATTTTATTTTTGTTCCGCATTGCGATTTTCCTCAGAGTTAAGATAATGTTGTAAAAAACCCGCATTGAAAATGAAAGGTTGGGAGGGAATGCATTAACTATTTACTTTTATTATAACCTTTTTTTAAATCGGTTAAACATTTCGGGAAATAATCGCCATTTTAATACTAAACTCCAATAAGCGATGACAATAGCTTAGACACCTTAATGCAAGGGACTTTTTAGGTGATCTACGATACTTTTATTTTATTTTCTTCATTTATTCTACCTCAATGACACAAGCGTTACCTATCCTAAGTTAAGAAAACTACAACTTTCAAAATCTTCTACAAGCAGTCGAGATATACGAACATAGTCTAAGGATTTTTTTACTACTTACAGTTAAGAAAACAAATATCAAATGTCCCTTTCTATAAAACGGTCGATGATGTAATTAGTTCTAAGAACTAGTGAGAGGTATTGCTACTGCACAGTCAGCTGCATTGAAAACAACTCTAAGTTTTGGTAACTAAATTAAGATTTCCTGAAGATTGAGGAACACTAGAAATGTCTATAGATTGTTTTTTATGTAGTGGATTTATAAAAAAATACTATGTGGACAAACAATTGATGTTTTGTGCAAAACTTAGTACACAGCCGTCGATCAACCTACGAGTAGCTTGTTTGGACTTTGTACTGTTTTTAAGTTTACAACATTAGGATTGATATTGCACATGTTATGTGAAACTTTATGTGTGGCCGTCTGTACCAACAGAAAAAAAAAATCACAAAATATGTTCTCAACCTGCCTATACTGTACAGGAAATCTTCATGTTCATACGGTAAAAATTGCATATTTTAAAAATTTTGTTAACTTTTTCCTATTAGGTGTTAAATTCAAAATTTGATTTTGTAAATACGAATAATTAGTATGTGTCGGAGGTTAGACTAACCTACCGTCTGGGTTGGTACTTTGGTACCACTTGTTCATCCCTCCTTACTATTTCTACCGTAAAGCTGATGGCAAAGTTTCGGTTCGAAGGCATTCCTTCGAGATCCAGTGTAATTACTGGCATGAAAGGTAGGCATAACATCTTCACTTTCAACAAAGGCATCGTCATTTCAATATGTGGCCGTATCTCTAACCATTAGGACCATCAGCATGTTTGCCCGTGACGTTTAAAAATAAAGGAAAAGTATATGAACTAGATTGGATGATTGGATTAGAATGAACTAACAAGACTCCTACAAAACGACTTCACTAAAATGCATCCAGACACAACCCAGGAGCTGGTAGTAGTAGCGAGTAGGTACAATGATGTATCTTGCCAAGATCTCATTACTTCTAAAATAACTGTATAGTATAAATAATTTGCTAAATCATATTGTTACGTAACGTTGTGATCAACAACTCATATTAATTACGAAACATAAACAAATCTGAATGATACACGTGTTAGCGTATGCATTTTGTAGATTTAAAGTCTCGTATTGGAAGTATTGGACCATGAAAAGAGAATGACCGAGTGACTATAGGACTATATCGTTGAAGGTCATTATAATTGCTTAATTCATGCTGATTGCTAAGATGATTTATGAACGGTTGATAATGAATTAATGAATTTATCTGCAGTAACATGCTAGTAGACTTACTGCAGGGTCTAATGAGTTACGTAAGTGGGAGATATGCGAGAAATATTTAAAAATAAATAACGCAAAGACTTGCCAAATTGAAATTTTTCAGTTTCCCTACACCTGTGAAGTCAGTCCGACTTATTGTATGACATATATTAGAGCTAGAACTTAAACCTAAGTCCAGGCGTCTATTCCGAAACAATGAAAAGCGAAGTATCTGCCGAATGAATGCGTGTTTCCACGAGGAAAGTCAGTCTGGCTCGCAGATCAATTCACTTCGATATAACTTTGTTTTATATGTATTATATCAAAAACCTTACTCAGAAGACACCGCCACATTGATTTTGAAATCAGTGTTATCGTTGATTTTACGTTGGTTCGGCTTATCGGTCAAGCTTCAAAGCTTCGGTGGCAGTATTTCAGAATAGGTATGGTCCCGAATTTCGAATTTAGTTTCGATGCATACTTTTTGGAGGGAAACTGCCTATTGTATTGACATTGAGCATAGAGTAAATCCCAGTTATTTTTTAGTCCAAGTCTTATAAATAAGGCATAGTGTATCTACCATGATATATACCTGATTTATATGGCCGATAACGACTGCAGTGTGCTTAGCAGAGCGCCCCTACCTATTAGATGTAGAATTAAGATGGCTAGTGCAAATAACTCTAGTAATCTATTGTATGTATCTGATATGTAGAAAACTAATTCGAAATCATTGTTAACACTGATATTCGCTGCATATAAGAAAAACCAAAAGCACTAACACTACCCGGTTCCCGCTAAGAGATTTCCTTTCCTCAGAAAAGGCAATGACCACCGGGCAATACAGCCGAGTTTGAGGTTATTATTTTATTATACTGTTATAATGAAATGAATGAAAAACTAATTTTTAGTTATTTAATGAACTGTAAAAACGGTGCGTGCTTTTCATGTCTGAAAAAGATTCATTTTCCCACGTTTTATGCACCCACTTTCTTGTTTGTTTGTCGATCCGGTTGGATTTTTGCAACTCAATTATGAGGCTCTTCCCGATAAGCTAGCAGGCTGAAATTTTCAGGGTAGCTTCAAACCCGATGACAATGCAATTTACAACTATAAAAACGGCTGGACCGATTTTGATCAAATTTGTATGGAGTGACTTTTAAGGCAGAAAAATTAATAAAATAATAGATTTAAAAATCTAAAAACTTACGTTTTTAAATGTTCTAAAAATAAGAAAATAACCCCACGGGGCTGAAAGATGGACCACTCAAAACGTGGGGACGTATCTTTGCAAGTTACACCCACGATCTACACACGTCATGTAAATATATTCTATTAATAATCCCTTAAATAATATACGCCCCTACGTTTTGAGTGGCCCCTCTTTCAGCCCCGTATTTTCTTATTTTTAGGATATTTAAAAACGTGGGTTTTTAGATTTTTAAATCTATTAAGTTTTAAATAAAGTTGTTCTTGGATTTAAAAGTTGAATAAATTGTAATTTGTTGGCTTTCTATCGCAAATACAGAATTATAATGGTTTGCTGTTATCTATTAGTTTGATATTAGTACGTTGCTGCAAATAAATAGTTAAACGATTGCCTTCACGGCAATCAATCAAACTACATATTCTGTGGGGAACTAAACATATTTTGGCGAACATCGCTGAAAGATAAACAGGAAAAATATAAAACTTATATGTGAAATAATTTTGTTATACATAAATAAAAATTTATAATGCAAACAAAGATTTATCATAGTCATAGCATGGCTCTAGCTAGCGGGAGATTGATTTAAATATGTGATTTTTAAAGGGAATGTTTTTGATCACGAAGACTAGCACAATTAAATCGGAGATATCTAACGATCCATACCATTATTGTTATACATCAAAACTTACTAAACTAAAATAAAGTGTAATAATGTTATTGGGTAGTGTTACAAATATAACTTACATAACACCATCCTCTGATACATGATGGATAATAAATAATTAAAACAATTGTTGTAATGTTATGTTTTATTAAAAGATTTCGCTAGTAAAATATAATAACATATCTTCGGTAGATAAAATGATAATGATAAGAGATATGTTTGGCTGCGTACAGTTTGGATGAAAAGCAAAATGTTTTTCTGAAATAATTTTCTGTCACGTATTCTATTGTCGGGGCAGACATATGCAAATGTTTTAAGAATACATTTAGAGCAAGTACAAATCAAAACAACTTTATTTTCTTATTAAGGTTGGCGCTAGTTGATTTGATTTCGTTTTTCTCAAATTACATTATGTACAGATTTTCACTTAGTGGATTAGTTCGTGTTGCTGCCGCTTCACAGATAATGGTAGGTCTTAATGTAAACGGTCGGATGCCGTCGGCCATTGTGGTCGGAGAAAAAATTTCACGCATTTTTCGTATGGGTGATGAGGGGAACTATATGATTTAAAACCGGAAAATAAATTGTGACAAACTTAATAGGTATGCTGTTTTTATTCTACACAAAAAAAACAATATTTCCAGTAGATCTTTTTCCTCTACAAGACTTTCGCTGGAACGATCCCAATAATCGTGAAATGAATGGATATATTGCCCACTTATGGGAGTACACAGTACCAAACAATGTCGTGATTGTAGTATCGCGATATTATAATATGTACATGATATCATCAATATTTACGTAAAAGATAAAGGATCGCGATACCGCTTATCGCGTGATAATGTTGACATATTAAAATATGTTTTTTCTGTTGTAATTTTGAAGTGAATCTGGGCGGATCGTCTCATATATTTATTAGTTTTGTTTATTATTTGACTTTGTATTTTGTACTACATTGTCAATGTCAATGTTTTGCGATTGGAAACGCCGAAACTTTCAAAGATATCGAAGAAAAGCCCTTTGTTTCTAAAGTTCGAAACATTCTTCATTGATGAGTCGAACCATGGAAATGAGAATGTTATTTTAGAAATTAGATGAATCACTAACCTACTAATTTCCTGTAGAATTATTTGTTTCTACGATATCGTTTAATGGTTTTCTCATTAATAATTTATCTGATTTTACTCACAATTTAAGTGAAAAACATAGAAAAAGAAACAGTAGTTGACCCCTAACATATTATGCACAAGTCGTTTATTGTACCTCACTTTAAAATGTTTTTGAAAATAGTCCGAATCCAAAGCGATGTTCGAACAAACGCCAAAAACAATATTATTCATGCGATTCAACTAAACACCTCCACTTTGTCTAGTCGGATTGACAATTTATTACACTTTATTTAAATTTTAAATGCTGACAATAATATGGAAAGAAAGCTATAAATAAATTTGAATAGCAATGGCGTTATTCATGCCATCAAAATTATATATTTTGAAAAGCTTACTCTCATACAAGATAAAATGTGTGTCTAACATGAGTTCGCATAGTTTTTCTACACGTCAGATAACATAGATCACTACAGTGATTTTGAATGAGCAATCTTAACTCCTCAATTATCCATTAGGGGCGCTTTACAAGGATTCATACAAATTTGTAACTACAGTCGTAAACGACAATCGAAGGTAAAACTCATGGTAGGCACTCAGCATAGTCTTTTTTAGTAGCTACTAATTATTTCAATACTAATAAGAATATCTGTTTTTTAAGGCTCGTACTCTCGTAGTGTTTTACGCACTTTAATAACAATGTGTCTACCATCGTTCCGATTATTTTTCTACACGTAATATAACATTGATTACTGCAGGGATTTTGTACTCATAATGCCTCAAATTGCAAAGATTCATACAAACTTGTAACTGCTGTAGTAAAGATAAAATTGAAAGTAAAACTCACGGTAGACTCACAGAATTTTCTGTATAATCATGTCCATCAGTATTTAATGTTTAAGGTAAATTCATTAATTATTTGTCCACAACTTCGTCGACGCAGAATTCGGTAATTTAAAAAAAAAAACCTAAGCCCACCCAGTCTATTATAATATTAGTAAAGACTTAAAAAGTATATTAGATTCTGCAATCGTTTCTGCAATTCTCCTTTCGTATTTAGGTAGGTACCTCATTTACTTAGGTACATGAATATCCATTACGAATTCTGGCATCTGGCAGAAGGTAGGTGTACGTTATTGTACATTGTCTAAATTGCAAAGAGGGACCAGCTCTGTCTAAATTGCTAAATTGATTTTTATTATCGTCCATCAGGGGTCAAACACTTTAATTCAGTTTGATGGCCAATTTTGCAATTTATTGTGATTCCTACATAGCTATAGGATTGAAATATAAAATTCTTTTTACATATACAAATATTGCGGCTCTATAGCCTCCAGTTCGTTGCCTTGTCTAGATGAAAATATAGTTTTAAGTATTGCCATGTAGAAAAGTTTAAAAACCAAAAAATTATCACGGTTACGGCTCTTAAATAAAAGGTGATTTTAACGATATATTTATTATTTTGCCTTCAAAAGTCCTCTTAGAGACAACAAATATAATACAAAATCATGATGATCTTGAAATGGGGAAAAAACTAATTGTCCTTACTCGTGAACTAAGGTTTAGGCATAGATTAATGATTGGTAATCGCGGTACTCCTGTCAACCAATCGTTAATCTATGGATTTAGGCTTTATTAAAGGAAAAATAAGTTCTAGGGGTTAAATCATCAAATGTCATTATAATAAGAAGATTCCCGCCAAAAGGTATGTATTTTTGCACTCGAACTAACTTCGAAATTCAAGAATAGTCCTGGACGTCTGTACTTAGTAGTTCTGGCTTTAGTCCACGTCTTATAATAAGGCGGGTACTTAGTTATTAATAATAGATAAATTATGATTTTAAATTAATCATAACAATAATTATTGTTTATATAGTTTAAAACATCAAAGATCTAAAATATCCTAAAACACTCATTGTTTTAATGTCACAGATAATGTAAATATATATTTCACAGAAAAAATATAAAAAGAACGTCACACATAACTCTCTTTTTGGATTCGCCGCAGTCGGGAAAAAATACGAGACAATTTAGATGAGGTCCTTAATCTGGTATTTATAGGAACTTGAATAATTCAAATTTTCAGATGTGTTTGCTATGGGCGAAGGTAAGTAATGTTTCCCCAGATGTCTCTCGGTCTGTACTCCATGCATATCTAACGAGCCGGCCAATCCAATAATGATTAAATTTAACCTAACGGCAGGCCACGGGCAACCTCAGTAAACGAGTTCTGTTTTTATCTTTTTTATTAAGTTTTTTATTGAGTATCAAATATCTTCATACCTGTGGAAAATCGTATAAACCCTGAAGTAAAAGGACCAGCTAATGGATGTTACTAAATTACTTTGAATTTAAGATTATCATCAGTACAATAAATTTTCACTTAAGTACAAATAGCATGTTTTTTGGTACATTTCATATGAAATTATTGTTTTCTTTAAAATAAGCAAGCATTTGGCAACAATCTGACCTGAAGTTCGAAGATGTGGCCATGGATGGGGCATGCTTATCTCGAAAATGGCTATTTACTCTCGATTTGAGCAGGTAGAAGTTCTCAATTTCAATTCTCGACAAAACTCGGAATAACATTAAAATTTATTATAAGAACAGCCATAATGGTGTAAAATTTCCGTTTCGTCTTCGTGCGTGACTCGTTTTTACAGTAAGTACTTTTATTTTTAATTATAAAGTAGTAACCATTTAAGTCTTTCGCACAGCTATTGTTCTTCGAGATCCTTTAAAGAAAAATTACGGGTCAGACGCAAAAAGAAGTTTCTCTTGAATAACACTCTTGTGTGAAATTCAACAAGTAAATTTTACGTACTTATTTGGTTGGTTTTGGATTTGGATAGTAAAATTATGCTATAATGCTTTGTGTACTTATATTTATTTATGGACATAAAATCAGGTGATGTATTGCACAAAAAGGGTGTATTGTTTGCTTTTTAAATTTTGTAGTACAGTGTAGGTATATTGTCTTGGATATCGTATATTTTTCCTTATAGCAACACTGGCGTAACCTGCGAAGATCCTCCTGAGATAGCAGTAAATAAGAGATCCTATCATACCCAGTGTGAAATATAACATTTTACAGCCTCCAAGGAAAATATTTGTCACTGTTATTCAGATATTTCGTGGAAAAACGTCACCTGTAACTAAACCCTACATGTATCTACATAGATAGGTAAAAACAGACTGGTACTGGACTTTATATTATGTACATAAAATAGGTACAGACCTTATATTGTACAAACTAAGAAGGGTATAAAGTTCAAACAGATGAGGTTGATGATTGAAAAAAATCTTTGTTTAAATTTTTATTATGAAAAAAAAAACAAATGTTTAAACGGAAGATTTAGTCACTGATAGGTATTGGATTGTACAAATCGTAATTAAAAATCATATAAAATTAGGCGATCGCCACTAAGATGCCCTGGAAAGATCCCCCAGGGGATTTTTTTACACTGCCATGTCCACAAAGATCCTGAGGTAAAAATAATTGCGGGGACGAAAAAGGCACCTAGGCAGGTACTGCATAAGTCTGCCTGTTTGTACATTGGAGATCTAAAATAAAAACACATGACTGTTTCTGTACTATTCCCCTCCATAAGAATTCTTTATTTAATTTTTTCATGTATGTCAGTGAGGTTAAGTTGTGAAACAACCGGAAGCGATTTGTCTTTATGAGTTAGTAGGTATCAATCACACATTCATTGACATTGTTTTCTATGTACGGTTACCAAGATAGTAACCGAGACTATTTACGCACGAGTGAATAAACGCATTTCAGTCCATCATCATGTATATAACATCTTTGCCAACTTAAATAACCAATGGAAAAAAATTCAACCCGAAAAATGTTCTAAAACTTTACAAATCCCTTGATAGCTAGCGCCGCTTAGATCCGCAACGGCAAGAAGGTTCAACTAGTGATAAAGATAGTGTCATTGTCTTATTGACGTCAGAATTATTTAATAACTCGCCTGGGAAACTGGTCTTTGTCATTGAAGACATAAGGTTGACCTTGCAACGTGTTAATGATCAGTTAGGTTGGAAATAATTAGCATGTCTTTTCATTTTAGATGAATTGAGCAATTTTATCAATCAATGCGCACGATACAATACAATTTGTAAACGTATAAATATTGGATCAATCGACAAATTGTACCTTTTATCAAATTTTGAAATGTGAAATTGCTAATAGGAATACTGGTGAAGACTGCATAACTTAAAGGTTTTGCTGTTTAGTGATGCAAGCATTAAATCTTATTATGGCAATAGCCTTTTTTATCGCCACCCACTGCTTTGTCCCATCACTGCAATACCTGTTAAACAGGATTCATTGTAGCGTCCTTTGAAACGAAAAAACTTTTAACAAAAAATGTATCTAATCTGTAGTTTTTTTTTTTACCCAGTTTGATGTTGTTGAAATCAACAAATTTGTAATCTACTGATTAGTTAGACGATAAAGGTTATTTTGTTCTTTTTGGAGTCATCAACCATGTTTTAGTTTGTAATCGAACAGCAAAAACCTAAAATGTTCATTACTGAGTTGTTTTGGAGGCCGTCTGTGGTCTTCGTCACTGTTTCACTATACCAAATCATGCTTTTACGAGAATGCCCAAGTTATTGTAAATACCCAAATCGCTGGAATCCAAGAACCAATAAATAATGCAGCTGTGCAAAGCATAGCATAGTCTACTTGCACGGACATAGTATCGGCTGTCATGGGAATCGCAAACAACTAAAAGAGAATAAAAATGAGGATTTAATGCAGATTAGTTACTTACCATCAGGGATTGTAAGCTTGTTTTAATCAAAAGGAAGTATTAAAACAGAACTGCTAATTTCTGATCCAACGTAAATGAAAAACTTACTTGTTACTGCAAAAACCTATGTTTCACACATGTGGTAATCATTTAAGTGAAGTGTCCTCAGTAAATGATGTTACTCAAATTGTAGACAATCTACATAATGCGGGTGATCCGCTTCGAACTGGCGGAAACCGAAATAAAAAAGTTTTATTGTACATCATTTTAGTCAACAATGATTGATTTGATGACACATCGCTGCATTAACTAACTAGCTAACCTAAATTATGATACGACTGATTTTTAGTACCAAATTCTTAAATTGATATTTTTTTATTTCTAAAATCCTACGCAATTTAGTGAAAAAAGGTCCTCTTATTAATGTCTTTGGGGTTCTACAACTATGTTAGAATTAGATTCTTATTTTATTTTTTTCTTTCTTATATAGATTCTTATTGTCTAGAGTAGTGAATTAGTGGTCCATACTAATACTTTTATTTCCTATGCTACTATAGCTGTTAATCTAGCATACGTGTGACCTGATGATGAGCGGTTCCCATAGCTTGTGGATGCTAGCAAGAGTCGATAACAACTTAGTAAAACCTTTTAAGTGTCAGCAAGCAGTATCTCATGAGTCGCATAAGATGTAAGACTTAAGAATAGGTGTTTTTACCGCTGTAACAACAAACAAAAAAGCTGTAGTCACTTGAAAACTATGCTACTCATTTTATAGCCAGATCTTTCGATAGAGAAATGTTATAGCATATAACAAGCGGTTCCATAGGTTTTATTATCGAGGCACACCCGCCACTCTGTCCCACCACTACAACTCCTGTTTATCAGGATCAACAGTGGCGTCCTTTGATCGAATAATCAACGAATAATGCAGCTGTGCAATGACGCACAGGCTGTGCCCGGACACCCTACCGGCTGTCTTGGGACCCGCAACGAACTTAATCAGAAGAAATAGGAGGTAGTCAGAAAGCGGTTTCAGACGTCTCTCCCAGCAATGCGGAGACATCAATTGAAATGGCCAAGAGGCCCAAAGATCTAAAGGGGAGACAGTCAGGAGACGCCTGACCGTCTAAACGCCACGGTATGCCACTAACTAACAGGGGATAAATTAGATACGAACCTAAATCTTACACCAGTAATATTGGTGACAAAATTTTTTAAAGGCACGGAAGTTTCCCTTCGTTTTCATAAGATCTAGGTAATAAATAGGACTACACGCAGATACTTGAATCGAATTCAACATGATTAACCGTTCGTCATGCTACTGACTACACTCCCACAAGATATGATGGGCAGTTTGTACAAATTCTTTATCGTTTTGAATGTTCAACGTCGGATCAAGAACTTGTTCCTTAGGTTTTGATTAATCGGAACCATTCTTAGTTGGTCGAATGAACCTTAAGATTTTCACTGTCTTGTAAAAATATATAATCTAATAAAATGAACAATGATCATTTGCGATACAATACTCCTGAGGCTGCTTCCTACATAAATCTCTGTAATTCTGGATTTTAAAATGTGCGTAGGTATTTAGAACATCAAGCTTTCTTAATTCATACTTTATTTTAAAGATTCAAGGAAAAATAATGTTTGGGAAAGTTTAGGTTGAAAATTCTTCGTAGGTCACACTTGGGGTTAGTAAAAAAAGATGTGATTAACTAACGTTTCCGTGTTGGGTTACCAATTCTTAAAAAAGGCATAAGAACCTCTGGATCAAAGTTTAAACGAATTTTGTGTGATAACAATTGGATGTGATTAGCTTCATTGCTCAGATAGTCCTACCTTAAACATAAGTATTAAAAAACCTTTTAGGCACCTAAAATAAAACCCCTAACAAACTACATTTTCCCTTAAATTTAGGGGGTAAACTCCTAACTTGCCAACGACTGCCAACTAGCTAAGGAACCCTTACGCAAAGGACAAATAAATTTCGTCAAAACCCAAACTTATTAACAGAACATTGTCGACTTTTATTGATAAATAATCGAGCCGATTTTTCCTTCAAGTCTTATTGACTGACTCTGTGACCGATTTTTTGTTGGGCTTTTCACTATTCCAATCAGTATGTTCCGTTTTCATTTACAAATCGGCCACCAATTATACCGGTCGTGTGCGGTGAGTCTAAAAACGAACTTAGTAATTCCATTCAAGTGCGCAGCCAGCGGGGTTCGAACTTTATTCCCTAGTTTGGCAATCGACTTGTTTTTCAGGGACTCTTCAGTTCCTTTTAGAATTAGTATAACAAACTAAAACAAAACTACAATTAAATTATTAGGTCGTAATGTACTACAAAACAAAATAAGACTAATGGTTATTGTGTAGTAAATATGAGTAACGTAAAGAATATCGTAAATTCAATGCCTCAAAGCTATAAAAGTTTTAAACATACAGTTTTCTTTTTTTTAATTTGTTAAAATATACTTTAAAATATTTTCCTATTCTTTCACAGGCAAAGATTGATTGCTAAGCTTGTTAATAATGTCTGCTAACCAAATTATAGTCCTTAATACCTTGACCAAGTATTGTTAACAGTGCGTGAATATTTTACGAGATAACATTGAAATTTGGAAGTCAAGGCCAAAAGGCTTTTAGCAGAATTAATAACTGATTCACGACAATCTCCCGGATTGAACTACATTGCTCGTTTTAATGAAGGCTCTGTAATAGTTTCGCTACTTACCCATCGATGTATATCAACTCGAGGTATATTCTTTAGGAAATTGGATATTTTAGGTTATAATGAAATCTAAATAAAGTAGTTTTATTGATTTATTTGTTTTTGTATTCTTAGAATCTTTTTGGTCGGCATTCCTTGGCTCAGTCTTTTATTTTTATTTGTAAAACACTCGTTATAGATTTTTATTGTCAAACATAAAACATTAAAGATAAAGGGAAGCGGAGGTCTATTAGGTATTGTACGGTAGTGGTACTACGCGAGGAACCAACTACGGCGTAGTGTGAATACCATGAAATGTAGTCAACCTCCACACCTTTTTCCTATAACTTGTAGTCAAGATGCAATTAAACTAAAGTCTATTTGTCCTTTTTAGTTAAAGGCCAAAAAAGAAAACAGAATTATAATTTTTTCAAATCGTTGTCGTGTCACCGAATTTTGAAGATGGCCTCTCATTAAATTGATATCTGACACTTAAATTTACAAGTAGTACCCCATACACATCAATATATCAATTTTTATATAAATCAGAAGTTAAGGCAGATCCATATAAAAATTAAAAAATATTTTAACAACTCCGTTTTTTTTAGGTTATTTTCGATTTAACAAACTAACTTTGTACAGTACAGTTGTACAGAAAGCAATCACTAACCCGCATGTCACTGCAATATGCTATTTTGGTAGACTGGTACTATTTGGCACCCGAGTCACGGCACTCACGATACCCGTCTGACTAAACGGGTCATCTGCTGTTTTGTATTATTGTTACTGTTAACTGAGAAAGTCATCACAAATTATAGCATTGCCTAGTACTAGTCGAGTTCCTATTGACAACTAAATTTTATAGAAAATTAACCATATTTATAGAGAATTTATTTTTATTTTTATAGAGAATGGTGAATTGTATATCTTTGATCTGTAAAATTCAATAAAATTTATTTATTGATCTATTTGAGTTGTTCCGAGGGAGTAACTATATCTATTATTTAAACTTTTTTGATATTTAAAAAAGAGATATCGTTTAGAAAAATAAGAGATATGTTTTAGATTTGTAAATAAAATAAGTTACAATTAAAAAAAAAAAAAACCTTAGTTTTAATTTATGTAGGAACTGTTCACCTATAAGCCACAATAGCAACAGAATGGTTTGCTTCTCTTGTCATTTAAAAACTTGTATGCCTGTATGGAGTTGGTATCGGTCGCCAAGCGTAGGGGCATAAGACTTACATGTTTATAGTTAAAAAGTAAATCGTTATTGCAATGAATGTAATTGATGTATTTTAAAATACCAGTTTCGCTATCGCCTCTTGTAATTAATGAGCAATTAGAGTTTTTGTTCAACGTTTTTTGAACTAATTAGAAAATAAAAACTACGACAAAATATAATGTGGGTGCATGTTACTTGGAAACAAACTAGTAGGTACATTTCATGATAAATTTCGAAGTTATTAAAATTATCAAGTCCGTCGTTCGTTACGACAGCAAATTCGAATTTGAATGATCAAATCAAGTGTTGAGATCCGAGAGACAAAGCCACGAGGCTGGGCTAGTGAATAATAAATATTGAATTAAGGAAGGTCGCCAGGGTTAGCACTGCCATGTTTTATTTATGGAGCGCTCTGGTCCGAATAGTTATTACGGACTTGGACGTATGTACGTATGTAGGACAGCGAGATTCAACTTAAACAGCTTGGCTTAATTCCGTACACGAATAAATTAAATGTGAGCTACGAAATATGAAATAAATGATATGACAAAATCTTCTGTTTCAACTAAAGCAGCAAGCAGTATTCAATTCTCTCTCATTAAATACAAATCCGATGTTAAGAGTTTTAACGAAGGTTTAAACAAATGACATAAAACAATATAATTTAATTTTGATAACTCGATCAATCGATATATTTCAGTATTCAGATTTCAGTATTTAAATGCGTTTTAAAATGAGAAAACAATAAAGAAAAAACATAGATATGGGTCATCGAAATACCGCAGTTGAATATTTTCCTTCCTTTGGGTTAGGTTAGTTAATAATGAATAATAATCAAAAATAATTCACCAGCAGAAACATGAGCACAAAATATATTAAGTTGATGTCTATATGTTTTGTCAAATATTGTCTTGATGTGCAAATATTAAGTCAAAATAATGTCGATACCATGTCATGATCTTAAATCTAAATAAATAAATAACCAAAATAAATAAATAGCCACATCACGACACACACATTGACTCTGCCCTGAACTAAGTATCGTAAGAACTTGTATCGCAGGTGCTAAGCAACGATATGGTATATACTAAATAAATAAGAATACAACATCCAAGACCGGTAAGCGAGACAATGCGTCTTGCAAAACCAAACCAAAAACCAAAATCTAACCAAAAAATCAAAATTAAATCACGACTATGATGTATATTTATGTCAATTGATATGAATTTAGCAATTTTAGTTTTGTTATATTTAAAGCAGCCTGGTGAGAGATAAGTAAAAATCTTTCACAATATAGAAGCAGTCGTTTAAGAGATAAGTAAAAATCTTTCACAATATAGAAGCAGTCGTTTAAGAGATAAGTAAAAATCTTTCACAATATAGAAGCAGTCGTTTAAGAGATAAGTAAAAATCTTTCACAATATAGAAGCAGTCGTTTAAGAGATAAGTAAAAGTCATTCACAATATAGAAGCAGTCGTTTAAGAGAATAGTAAAAATTGTAGTTGGGTGGATTTTAATCAATAAAAAAAGGAATTTTATAGTATTTAAATAAGATAAAAAATATTTAAGAACAATTTTAGGAACCTTCGGTTGCGATTCTTACATTTGCTCAAATTAATTACAAAGATTCTAAAACAATATAATTAAAGTTAACAAGTAAGTAATTGTAAAACAAAGGTGACATAATTGTTACAGCTGGTATGTTTATAATTTTAAGTGCATCCAAGCTTTTATAACAGCTGACTACTATTATATTTGTTCGTTATACAGTTAATTATTGAATTTTACAAAATGGGGTATTTCCAAACACTTCTGAAATGTGGAACGAAATGTTTCTTGAGGCAATTTTAGATTTATCTTAGAATGATAGTCCAAGCAGTAACATTTCTTCTATATGTCGTCCATGTATCCACATAGAAACTCACCTGTAAAGTAAGGTAATTAAATAAATAGTTCATATACTTTTAAAACATTTAGAGCAGAAATTTAGATTTCATTTTATGTATAAAATGAGTTGAAAAAGTAAATACCTTGGTACTTTTAGGACTTGTTTTTATTATAACATTTTACTGTATTTTTGTGTTTCTTTCGTGCAGTGAGATAATAATTTTAATGCCTTAACTAAAACTGATTTACTTGGAAGTCAAATAAATAAGCAGTTATTTGGAAAAAATAATGACTTTTGCTTTGTAAAAAGACATCCATTAAATTGTGCGAAGCCCATTTGTGGGGGCATAAGATTCATTTCTGAGCTCGAGACCAACTTCTCAATTTACACGATTTATTCCAAGTAACTCTAGCGTTTGCTAGTATAAAGGTCTTTAAGTCAAGGTGTTAAGGTTTATTTTTATGATAACAGGATTGTTTTTAAAATTATCTGCTGTACTCTAGCGCGCTCCAATTAAGCATCTATCTTCAACTTAATACATTCCATATATGTTTCTAGGTAAGGGCAATGTTGAACACATGGCAATATGTACTTGAATGGCTTCATATATAAATATATACACATATCCTTATATGGTAATACCTAAACAGACCTAAACTTACATATTTTATTAAAATATCTTTGAATGCTTCCTTTCTGTTCAACAGGTAAATGTTGAAACAGCAATTGGGCTCTGGGATCAAATCAGATCAATCAGGAATTAACTGCAAATGGATTATATTTCTGAAATAAATATTAAATCATAATAAAGCTGCAGAGAAAGGGGGTCTTACTCCATCTCTCTAGAAGTGACTAAGTCTTCCGGCCCGAGGTCACTTCTAGAGAGGTGACCACATGCCGAACGACGTAGTGTTGGTTGGACTCCACGAGGTGGACGGACGATCTCATGAGGGCTGCACGGAGCTGCTGAATTCAAACGGCTCAGGTTCGCTTTGATGAAGAAAATGTTGGGGAGGCTTTTGTTCAGCAGTGGAGATTCTGAAATAAGATAATGAACGTCCCATCAGGTGGTTGTTTTCTTCTCAGTGTTATGTTTAGTAGGTATCACGTGACCTATTTGTTTACGCGACAGCTGACGCAAAATGTATATGTTTCTGACGCACTCGTTGTTATCGCTCGAGATTTTAGCTTTGTACTGTAAACGCTTGTAAATACGTATTAAAATGGAGCATTTACGCTTTGAAAACTTGAGATCGGTAGGCGGCCGCAGTTGTTGCTGTGATCAATTAAAAATATTTACCGAAGACGGTATTCGACATATGCGTAAAATTGCTTCTTTGTTTAAAAATATTTGTTATCATTTATTAAATAATTTGATGTTGTTTAGTAATGAGAATAGCAACATCACCGAAGTCTGGAAATATTTTAAACTAACAAATACAATTAAACTACTGGATATAATCAAATTAAAGGACTGGATAAAGTACCTGAATACCATTTATTTTATAAACACATGTTTTTTCCAAATGCTTAAATAGTCTGACCAAGCTAAGTACTGGTAATCTAGGTTTTTGGCGGTTATAGTAGTAATTAAAATAACTAATTTAACCTGCTTCAGCTTCGCTCAAACAAATCGATTTCAACAATAGAGCCTATCAAATCCAAATCAATCCTACTACTGTCTTTGATCGAATTTAAATATATCCATTTTTTTTCAAAAAAAATTGTGAATGTAAATTAACTAGTTATTATTAAATATTAACTGGGTAAACTAAATATAATCCTGTTTAAGACTTTTTTGGGACCAAAATGTAGCCTCTATCTTCAAAATCCAATAGAATCCTTGTCAATCATAGAAATCCGTTCATACGGATAGAATTACTATATATAATATATTTATATTTATTTTATTTATTTATTTATAATAGTAATTTATAATAGTAGTGTAGTTTATAATAGTAGTAATATATATTTATAATAGTAGTGTGGAAAAGAATAACATGAGTAGATAACCCAAGGACGTATTGGTAGATGTGTTAATTAACGTCATTGTATGCCTTGGAAGGTACGAGTATGTTCTACTTTCTGCGTAGGCTGTGTGATGTACGACCTACTTTCCTAATGTATTTCTAAGTCATTTAACACAATGCCTGCCTCTGCTTATTGGAGACAACTCACTTTACTCATGGTATTACGTATGTTCACTTGATTCTATATCTTATACGTTGCGGATCGCAAGTTTGATTCCCATGAGATTAATGGTAAAATAAATGATGTTTAATGTTAACGGAAAAGGAAATACGTTTTGTATGTGTAAGTAAGATAATCAGTGAAATTTCTTTATTGCAGTATTGAAAAGGCCAACGTTATTAAGGATAAAACGAGCGAAGCTGCAAATATTCACTAGCAACTTATAAATAGGCAAACATCTGCTTTCTCTACAAATAAACATGAATTATTATGAGCAAAAGTTTATATTAACGGATTACATGAGCTCCACATTTAGAAACTTGCCGTCACAATATTTGTCTTCGCTCGTCCGTTGTAAAACTCACGAGCACTCTTTGAAGAATTTTAATAATGCAATTATTTTATTACACAACAGACGTTTTCTTCAGCTGTATTAATATACATGTTGTCTTCCTTGAAACATTTTTAAAATTCGTATCCTTCAAAGGATAGCTTATTATTATTGTTATTATATTTAAATGCAGTGTCCCATTTAATTGAGCCCAAAAATCTAACATATTAATAACTCTATACCTAGGAATTTTTAGCCCTTCAGTGTTCAAGTTATTTATTTTATTTTATACAACATTATTGGCCAATAAGCAAACGGTTCAACTTATGGAAAGTGATATCGCCGCCTATTGACACGACGATGCTCTTGAAGTCTGGTGCGCCAAGAGCACCGCTAATGCTTTGCCTATGTAGATGTAAAGATGATATACATCTCGTGTCAGTAATTACCCTGGCTCTATCATCCTTCGAGCCAAAACACAGCGAACAGCTTCGTGGCATAAAGGTCTGCGCCATAACACCGACTCAACGTCAACCCTACTTCAACTGAACAGTGACAACGAACCAAGTTGCTGTTTCTTCTATTATTTAAAATTTGACTTTATTATATTGAGGTTTTAAGTTGAGATTCGGACACTTTACATACATCGTAGCCAAAATAGCATAACACGCCGATTTACAAGTTGTCACGCCGGATTGAAAAGCGTAGCTGTAATGTAATGCGACTGCTTCACGTTCAGCCGGATTGTAGTAGCGAGACGTTCTACAAAGCGGCGTTCAATGTTTAGACTTATTGTGTAATGTAGAGTGTTTATAAATTATGAAGAAGAGATAAACTTTTTTACGTTTATACGTTGACAACGCGTTGACCACGCACCTTTTACTTTAATGTTCAAACATGTACTCTTATGACACGATACAAAGCTTACATTTCATTTCCACACTGTCAGTTGACTGATTGGCGTGGGGTTGTTGCGAACTCCATTAAGCTAGAACGCAGTTTGGCTTAATGTAATTTTTGTAAACCTACCTAAAATATTATTTTTGATTTGGGTCCCGCTTGATATAGAAACTTTATGTTCGACGTGTAAAAGTGAGTATTGAGTTAAAGACTATTTGAAGAACATTTATGAAAACATCGAAAATATTATATGACTCTTTCGCGAACCGAAAAATGAACACATCACTTGGCGCTTAGTAACATCCATGTGTACATAACTAATTCCATAGTTGTTATATCTGTAATTAATTTATAAAATCAATTAGTTGTTAGATATCACGTTTTATTAAAGACCCCGTAAAATACAGTGACAGTTTCATTCTTAAATCAATAGTTTTTAATCAACAGTGCTGTCCTCTTTCAATACATACAACAATAGTTATATGTATTGAAGTGTATGCTCATCTTAAGTTTCCATATCTTCGTTCTTGAGCGAAGAGAGTTGTTGGCTAAAAAGTTATTGGTCAGAATAAAAGACTGATCCTTTTTCAGATGCTTGAGATCACGATTTTCAGAGCTACTAGAGTCTTAAAGATGTAGTTAATTGGCTCTATATGTTGATCGGTTTTTTAAGTGTCATAATTAAAATAAGTATATACTATAATATACGTAAATAACGATAATTATTTTATTTTGCGTGACTGTTTCTTCACGCATATTGGCCTTATTCCAAGGACTTATATTTCCTCCACTTCTGAGATTACAAGTTAGTAACGTAACGTATAATTATTACTATGAACCCAATATTATCGGTCACCACAGCAAACGATTTTAAACCTTTTACTTGTTCATTAAAGGCTGCTTTTTGTGATTGCGTAAATATAAATATTTCAGGAATTCCAAAAACTATTCGCAATGTTAGTTAGTTACCCTTTGGTTAAATTAAATGTGTACGAAAGAATGTAAGTAGGAACAGTAGAATAAAAGGCATTTTTACTCTTTCTGTTGTATTTGAAAACTATTTTGTTCGTTTAAATTCCTCAAAAATTTTCAAGCCAAGTTTCTGTTTGTTCAATTATTTAAGATTGAACTGTATATACCGTTTAACACCGACTAAACTCCAACTCAACTCACGTTAAGGCATTGAAATGTGAGCTTTGTGTCGTGTTAATAGAGTACATGCTTATTAAAGAACAGAAAGCGATACGAAGACACGTTGTCGACGACATTCACTTTAATGTTCAAACATCTACTTTATACGATACGAATCAAAGCTCACATTTCAATGCCATACTGGGAGTTGAGCTATGGTGGAGTTGGCGTTGATCAGCGGAAATCAAGAAATCTTTCTAAGCGTGGACAGCGTGTAAATAAATTTGCGTCTGGAACATTGGTTTTTTTTTTGAACATATAAGATGGTCTAACATTTATGTCGTAGTCTAAAGTTTCCTGAAATTCCAAAGGCAAGAAAACCTAAACTGAGAGTGAAGGTTTTCATTCAAATGGTTTTATGTAGAGGAACCGCTTAAGAAATTCGAAAAACATAACAAAGTATACTATGTTAAATGAAGAAAGCATGTTGATAATGTCAAAACGAGCAATTAGTTCAGTTCAGTTTTACGCAAGGGGCCCGATATGGCGTCCGTGTGACGTCATCCGCGGTAGTATGGCAGCAGGTGTGCAAATACCTTTCGTAAGAGCTGTGAACTCTAAGGTAAGCTTAACGTGCTCTGTTTGTAGTTTAAAAACAATCATACATAGCTACCAAACAAAAAAGGTATACAAAAAAAGGTTTTATACCAATAAAACCTGTTTTTCAGAACCTCTAAGTCTTCCAAAAACAAGGAAGTTCCAAATTCAAATGTATTCTTATTCCTCGACTTTATTTGTTGTACCAGATACGTTACATTATGCTAATTTTGATTAACATTTCATCTTTGTTAAGCTCGCTAATAAAACAATGGGGGAACATGAAATACAAGAATTAATTGTGTATTAATTTTGCGCCGTTCCGGGTGATCTCCGCCTACCTGCAAATCCTGCAATAGCCGAGTAAGAGGATTTGCAAAGTTTTAATAACTTTTCGGACGGATACCGTATTTTATAAGCCTTTATTAAGGGGCTACCCTATTTATTAGAGTTGTCATTAAATTTTAAACATTTTCTACTTGTACTAACTTAATTAAAGGAATGGGTGTTATTCTATTTAGTTTAGGTTTTTTTTAGAATTTAGCTTATTTTACTACTACTATCGAAACAAACTACAAAAAGACAACATGATTCTATTCTCTGTAATTAATTTTATAATTATTTGAATGTAATAATAAAATAAATTTATTAAGCCTTCGGTTAAGCACTTTAAACAAAATTTGTTAGTATGGACTTTTTCCATGTAACTTTTCTAGAAACGGAAGTATCGTTGATGAATGATTGCATGTTTAATTACAACATTATGAAATTTACACTGAGAGTGTCTTTTTAGCATAAATTTTGCTAGTTTTGGGCGAGAGTTTAAATACTGATTCAATAAATCTATATGCTTAGTTAAACTAGATTTTAAGTTAATTTAAAATTACAAAGCACAATAGGAAATTTTAAAATTAAAATCATAAATTGAACTCTCATATCTCAGCGGAAGGAAAAAGTTTTGATTTTGAACAGCATTTCTTTAAAAACATCTGTCGTTCTTTGTTTGTATGTGGACAAAAAACAAAAAGAAATTATCTTTATTATTTTAAAAATCTGTACTAAGACTTTAAGGGTTCATTGTTAATTTATTCTGATTATCTTTCGGAAACTGTTTAACTACAGTTTATTTATTAATTAAAAGTTGCATGACTTTACAACGTCAATGTTTAAGTTCTGCGGTCGTTTTTCTTTCAGGAAAGGCTTAGTATTTATTTATTTACATAAAAATTATGATAAAGCATGACGAATCATTTGCATTTGCCGATTCGGCAGATTTTTTTGCGGAATTTGTATTTTTGGAAGGTCTGTGTGGAAGATATTTTTGAAAAATCCGCCGGTAAAATATAAAAAATTATCTAGAGAGATCTAACCTCGCCTTTATTCTCCGGAAAACTTTATATTTATAATATCTACTGGAAAAATTGATAAGGAAGAAAGTTCTCGTAAGTTGGACTATTTATTATTACATATATGGTCTTTCTCTTTATGTTTTAAGATATGATATCTACTGGAATTGTTCAACATTGAGTTTTAGCGATGTTTCCAACATAATTCTAAAACAAAAGCGATATGCTCCAGCTTCGCACTTATATATCCTTTAATTGTTTTTAACTATTCATTATTTTTTACGATGCAAAAAATGCCGGTCTAGAATCTTCAAGTGACTCACTATTTTTGTCTTCTGTGAGTAAACACCAATAGTGAGTAAGAATACACTTAATCCTCATTAAGTTTACTTGTTAATTGGCGAGTTCAATGCAATTATCCAGTTTGATCCACACTAATGAACTTCTGTGTAATACTATAAGGGACTTCTGTATGTATACTACTAAACCCTTTCAGATGGTGCCCTGTGCGACTACCATGAGTTACAGTTACCAGATACAATAGATAACTACAGTGACTTATGCTAGCGATCGTAATTCATCTACTGCACGGTAAAATCACAAGTATACAGTGGCTAGCGGTTATTGAAGCAACTATAAATTCGTTATCTATATTTTTTACTCCAAAATCACAATTTATTGGAAAAACCTTATTACAAAAACTGATGGTCTCCTCTTTTTGAATCCTATCATCACAAATGAATATTAAGTAAGCTTAATTGGATATTCATGTATAAAATTTTACTCCAATTGTCCACATCATACCATTTTTCCTAAATTGGTGAGAAACGTAAACTGCTGTCATGCATCAGTAGAAAAAAGTGGTAAAATCATGGTAGACACACTGGAACTATATACTGTCACTGAAATTCAATTTCGGGAGTACAAGCTTCATTTACAATGTACCGTCCACTTAGTCAGACACATTCGATATTGAATATTACGTGAATGCGACCCGGGGCCAGTTCTAACTGCATTAATATTGTTAAATGACTATTGTTTAGTTAGACTGATGAATGCTCATTGTGAAATGGAATTAAGCAGAACAATGTGCTTAAAATAACATTATAATTGAAATAAGCTAGTTTATTTTTTATTACAATTAATGTGAGTGTTTAGTCAGTATATGAAACATTGCTTGTATTTATTAAATGAATAGACAATTCAAATAAAGAAGGTTAGCCGTCTTCCATTGTTTTATGTTATCCCATGGCATTGCACAAAATTCGTGTGGGTGACTTTTGAAAGTCTTCAATATGTTAGAATATTACAATATGTTAGTCCTCACAAAGTTAGAATAAGTTTTCTGGATGTAAGGAGTTCTAAATTGTTTGAGGTTTGATTTATTTTCATGATTTCAATATTGTATACCTGAACGGCAAGCAAGGTTAGACAAGGTCATCCTTACATAATGATTCATTGGATTCAGACGTCCATAAAAGTAAAACCTGAAGCCTTAAAAAGAGACGAAACAAGCCAATAATATAGCTTTGTCTCTTTTAATGCAAATTCAGAACTAACAGGTAAGTGTTTCTAGTTGAGGAAGTCACTAATTAAATGGTTCTTTAGAAACTAGTAATTAGTGACTAGTGTTTGAAATCTAGGCTCTTTCTTCTTGCACGTGGAGTCTTGATTGTAGTTCAAGTAAATTTTGTTGTATGTGTTCATTCGTTCTCTAATAAATTTTTAGATTTGTAATTATAAAATCGTTAAAGACGCTGATACTGTTTGCTCACACTCAAAACACAGTTAGAAGAAAAGAAAAAATAACTTCACATTTTTTAAGTCTCTACTCATTGAGTTCCTTCGATTACTTAGACGTGAGTGACACTTTCTCATTTGTGCTTACAATGTATGCGTTTCTTTCCTCTTTAATTGTGGTACCTACTATATTTCGCTTAGACTTAACAAAGCTATTTCTTAGAAGTTTCTATAGATAGTATAATATGAAGCATCTTTATGCGTACATAACAGACAACCACGTAGTAAGCTAGAAATGTTAGATTTTGCACTATTTTCAGACAACAACATCTTGAATTGATATTGCACTTATAATGTAGGTACAGCATCACAGCCTGCCTTTTTATTCCTTCAATTTTGTGAATAGACCATTACCTCCAAATTTTGTGCGCCCCGCAAATCTGTTATGTTGGTTATACGTGTCTGACCTACTGAATTCTGAATGTTTTCTCTCCCTCACTCATTGACCAGTTTTGCTTCAGCCCCATAAACCCCGAAGGGTCTCTGCGGTACAAATTTACCTGTTGCCTGTCTATTTGATGGTGGTTTCTGACCTTGATTTATTAAGTAAGGTTTTAGAACATTTACTCAGTAAGTACATGACAAACAACTCGATAATTTGACCCTGATAAATGTGTAATATAAATAGAGCTCATTTATATTTAACAAAAACAAATTTTTAAAACAAAGAGTCAAAAACCCAATGACCCACCCCGTTTTCTCTCGGATAATTCCATGTACCTAGAGATAAACGGTAACGGTAACTTATTTCATTTTTTAGGAATCCGAACCCAAAGGACGCATAGCTTTACTAAGCCTATTCTGTTATACTGTGCATCCGTCTGTCTGTCAACGGGGTGTATCTCATGATGAACCCCAATAGGGAGAAAGTTTAAATCACGGTAGATACAAGTAAGTAAGCCTTTTTTAATGTTCTTAGGTTCACTTTCTCTCTGCTGAATTAAAGTACTGAATTCTAACACTATTTAAGCATTAATTATATTAGTATCATTATTTTTTAAATCATTTAGAGGAGAGATAATATTAAAGAATTGCTGCATTTCACGGAATCAAATTTAAACGGTAAACTTCACTGAATGTTACAGTTTTCTGCGAAATACTCGCTCAGGGTTTCATAGAAATGAACGATAACTTTAGGTGTATTATGCTAAGCTTTAGCCAGGAAGTCTTATGGTATCTCTGTCTATCAGTTTGTTGAGCGTTTCACGAGAAACTCTTTGATTCGTCTGAATAAAATATGGCAGAGAAATACTTCTTCAACTCTTTATTTATTTATCTCAAGCATCTATGTTATAATATATGAACTGATGTTATGGGTAGAATAAGTTAGACACTGTCTTAGGTAGATTCACTAACTTAGCTATAAAATTAAATAGGGATAATGCATGTCTTTTTCTTAATTATTTAATTCGATAAACACAAACAACCGCTATATTTTCTCAAATATCTGACTTATTAACTAAGTTATAAAGCTTTAAATTCGTTGGTTAGAAAGAGAGATCCAATTTGTAAAATGACGTCAAAGTACACGGACGCCATACAACTTCCATAGAAAAGGTTGTTCTGATGTGCGAGATGGATATATTTACTTTTAATGGTTATATCTCCTTGATTTATTGTTTAATTCTAATTCTGTTTTCACTTTAAATATACTATTTCCTCATACTTTACGATAAATTAATCGAATAATCAAATTAAATTTCATACATACATATTCCCTATTTACTTTCCTTTCACGAAATAAATAAAGGTTTTTTGTTATTTTAAATTTTCATTAATTTCCGAACGAATTTCCGACTTGGCTGAAATTTTGCAGACGTATTAAGAACCGATGACAATAAAGATAAAAATTATAGATATCGTTAAATCACTGAATTTCATGTCGGACAGTAAACCAATAAGAAAGCGAATACGAGCGGGTTGCATAAAATAAAAGGGTTCAGTAGCTACATTTTTATTTATTTTAACTGTTCGATTAAATTGATATCAAGCAGAAAATATATCTTCCTGTTTAAAAAATAATCAAATGTTGCAACTTCGGGTTGTTTCACATTGTTGGAAGTATATTGCAGATTAAATTAAAATGGACGAACTTGAAACGTTGACTATCTTTAAAGGGTTTTGTTATTTCATTGCGGAGCCATAAAATTTGTCCGGGAGCTCGCGTGGCCGACCTTGATCTTGGCTGTGACGTCATCGGGCGTGTCCCTCCCCCTTCTCCCATATAAACCCCCCACTTAACCACCTGTGCCAGATTTCAATGTATGTACTTGGTCACAGAAAATACCTAAATTAAGATTAAAAGGAACGGGTCTGCGGTGTGTCGACAAATGTGTGGATTAACGGCTTAATTAAATCCAATACAATTAAATTACAGTTACATTAGTTTTATTTAACTAAAGAATAAATAAATAAATTATTTTGATCAATTTTCCAACGCACCTATTTTATTTATTTGAAAAGAAGAATAAACAATTTAAATTTACAATCTAAGCAATAATATAAGGAGGACACAGTTTATTATAAATGCATCAACGATGTTTACAGCATTAGTACTTTGTCATCTGGTAATATTATTGAAAAAAAAAAACAATTTAAGTTTTTAACAGTTAATTTACCGTATGGCATTAAAAATTTAGGTGAGAGATAAAAATCTTAATGACAATTACTTTCGACAAGACAATGACAATATTTAAATAAATAGTACTTGAATGGAAGCTTAGTAATAATTATAAGAGAACAGCGTTGGTTTAATGAAAAACAAAACAAAATCACAGTTAAAAGAAAGAAATTGAGCATAATTGCAGTTTATTTCAAGATTTAAGTAAAATTAATAAAACGAAACTAATTTTTGTTCTGGTACCTTATTTATTATATAGATCTAATATTATTTATATCTTCCGATTTGATCTATGCGTCCAACTCCCTATTTTTTTTTTTTTTTTACGTAATTCTGTCTTGTAGATTTAATAACCAACACAACAATTAAGTGAATGGCTATATTCGATGTATTGTTTTAATAGTTTACAAATACCATTTATCTGAATACGTAAATTGAGAAGGGTTTCTTTGTACGTGAATAGAAAGACGGAACCCTAATTATTAACTATACTAGTTTTTTCGCCGGCCTCTATTACGTACTCAAGTAATGATTATAAATATCATTTTTTTTCAAATTCTAAACCATAATTTACTTTGGCTGATGAAAACCAATTACTATGAAATTTTAACTATCGCAAAAATGAAGAAATCAAAAATCCGTTGCAGATCACAATTAATGAGAAATAATGAACTTATGAATAAAAACTTTTATCAACAAACTGTTGTGGGAGCCTAAAAGCGAAAAGAAAATGCCAACTTGTGTTTCATAGGTTTAATTATTGGTTTTATGTATACTGCTAACTAACTTGTTTCATTACATTATGTAATATTATACAATAAACTACGTTTGATATAATAACAAATGTTAGTTACGAATCGTATTAATTTCATTCCTAAACAATACCCGACTTCAAAAGGGTTTTATTGTTGTTATGTGGATAGTGTATTAAGACATTAATTATTATTCAATAGAACCCACAACATTACATGATATTGATAATACTATATTGTTGAGGATAGATTAATTAAATGGTAGCGAATAAACTTCGATTATACGATTGGATGTAAATAAAAAACAAATACATACTTCTTTGAAACTAAGCAAGATTCAATAAGTACTTTAGTTTCTTATTTCTTTGTTAGGTTTACGAGTCCTTCTGGAGCGGCTATTACTTTTTAGGGTTCCGTACCCAGAGGGTAAAAACGGAACCCTGTTAGTAAGCCTTCGCTGTCTGTCTGTCTGTCCTTCCAGCTTTTTTCGGCGTGCTATATGAAACATAATAGCTAGGCTTTTGAAATCTTTAGAGAATTTTCATAGATACTGTAGTTTTGCTGCCGCTATAACAACAATAAATAGTAAAATCAACTCCCTCCCATACAATTGACTTTTTTGATCATCTTTACCTGTTCTTGTTTCTTTAATAAAGTTATCTGAAAAATACATATTGTATGTTCTTAACGGAACCCTTCATGTGTGAATTCGACTCGTACTTGACCGCTTTTTAACTAATCATTTAACTGAGATTTTTTTCTTACGTCTACCTAACTTTCCGGATTGATCATTTTGTGTATTTCAAGCTGCTGGAAATAATTGTGAAAGGCATGTCCAATAGGTTACAATGTAATAATTGATTATGGCTCATTTTGATGGCAAACTCCTACTCATGGGGACTCATGTGCTTGTTACATTTATGTTTTAATACTCTCTTCTCAATATAATTATTCTTATTCTTCTTAAAATCAAAATTCTTATCAATATATCATTTAATGTGTATCAAATACCAATATGTATGATCGACAAGTAAGATCTTAATATTTATTATTTATTTTATCCAAGGCCTTGAGACACGGGCTGAGATTATTTACTATTTATTAAATAGTTTATTTATTTAACACTTATTATTATGTTCATATTTTTATGTAAGTTTTTTCATTTTTATTATTTATTGTGTATTTTTATTTTTAAAGCATGAGGTTGAATATTAAAGAAAGTAAAACCACATTCATTATTCCCTTATGAAGGTAGCAGACAGTTTAATAATTTGCATTCTACATGGCTAAGTTTTGCAGGTGTCGCCTGAGAATGTTGGATGTTTGAAAACGAGGGGGATAGAAAGAGCATGATATGAGAACAGCTGGGGAGTGCAGGCAGGTGGAAGACTCAAAAATGTTTAAACTAACTTGTCTTTTGCGATTCTGTCCGCTTTAACTTTAGATACAATTCCATTTTTATTCTATTTTAGTTACTATTTCATTTCCATTAAAATAGTAGTTAGTATTGTATTGTTAAAGTATGTAACACAATTATCTTTACTCATTATGACATTAATATGCCAGTTGGTTTTCTTCCATTCTTCCCGATCGCCTAGATGACTTCACTAAAATATAATGTTTTAAAAACATGAAAGACTAAGCAGCTTAGCAGTGTGTGAGCCCTAACTAGACCTATTGTTACCATTAGATATCGGGGCACATTCGCCACTCTGTCCTACCACTGCAACTCCTGTTCACCAGGATAAACAGCGGCGTCCGTTGATCAAATAATGCAGCTAACCGTCTATCTAATGAGTCGCAAAAAACTTAATCAGAAGAAATAGGAGGTAATAAGAAAGAGGTTTCAGACTTCTCTCCCAGCAAAGCGGACACAGCAACGGAAACGGCCCAAAGGCCAAAGGCTGCACGGATCTAAGGTCAGGAGACGCCTGAACGTCTAAACACCACCATTACCAACCATTAATAATTTAATATAACGTAACCGATCTTAACTCAGTTTAAGATTTAAAATTCCTCGGAAAAAGGCAATAATTTTAGATTGCTTTATGAACTGATTTAAAAAAATATTTAACCATACTGATTAAATCTGGTGTCGTAAAAATTCTTCGGATACTAGCAGATAAAGTAAAAAATAAACTACATAAATAGACACACGCAATAAAAACTATTCAACCCAAGCAAAGTGCAAAAGTGACTGTGGTACCTGCCGTATAGTATCTAATTTTCTATTTTTAAAGAAATCCCCTATACAATTTTACAGTGTTTGGTTGAGTAGTTGATGCATGCAAGCTTCACAAACTCACTTTCACGTTTATGATTAGCGAGTAAGGATACATACCGTTGAATAGTCTTGTCATATAATCATTTCCCCTTTGTTTAATTGTTCCTATAACATCTACACATATGACGTGATGACAATAGCGAGTAAAAAGTATACTTTTTGTGATATTAAGATATAGAATACCATGATTAATGAATTCATGAATCTGCCTGAAGTAGCGTTCTAGCAGTTACTGCATGTTGCAATGTGTTACATTCGCCTAATGCAAAGAGTGAGAAATTAAATAATAATATTATATATAATATTTGTACGCCAGAAGGGCAAATTTTTGTTGAGACAATAATTAAATTAGAAATAAAACCTGTATCAAACACTTAAATCAAACAAATAAACGATTATTATTATTATTAAATAATTGTATTGACTTGTATAATCATGAATGTAATCGTATTCAGTGGTTCTGCTGATATATAATTAAGAAAGAGAAGAAAGTAGAATCATTCTTTCTCATCACGTTCCTTATAAGTATAGTCCCTTTTCTTATTCCTTACGAAAATTTTAGAAATTGAAGATTTATTTTAAGCATCTATTCAAATAAATTAAATGTAACTTTATTAGGATTTATAGTTTCGAGTAAATTTGGTATCTATTAATGAGTCTAAAATAGTTTTTTCTTAATTCCATTTCCATTAATATAATAATTTCAATTGTGTCAGTAATTGTTTAACCTCATTCATATAATGGAGACGAAATTTCAACAGAGCTAATTGAAAAAACTCATCATCAGCCGGAAGATGTCGACTGCTGGACAAAGGCCTTCCAGTAAAAGCGATCTTAGGCCACATAAAACATAACATAAACTCAAGCCGTTAATAATCCCTCAAGAGGAGTAGGCAGAGGTGTTAACCATCGCATTTCGCATGTTTGTGTTGAGTCTCAGTGTATCAGGTTGCCTGTCATCCTTGCCTTATCTGTCGCCAATATCCAGGCACAATGAGAAACATGACAGCTACAATATACGGCAACCCGAGACTCGAGCCCTCGACCCATCGGTGAGGGTTGGTCCGTTAACCAAGGCACTTATCAAACTGAGCCACAATGACTTCCTCCTTGAGTCCTGTTGCCGAGTAAACAATTTTCTTATAAATTCTACTATACAGTAGTTGGTATCTAAGAGTGATTATTATTAATAAAAAAAAAGGATTTATCGCTAAGCATTAAATTGCCCTGTAAATGTAACGAATAAAACAACTGCAACATAGTACCTTAGTGTCTAGTACTTATCATGTATAGTTGTTCAAAGGTAGTTCCGGATACATTAGATTGATGTTCGTGAACTGCAGGCGTGTGCACTTGAGGTTAAAAGTGCCGCATATTTCCATTAACCAACATTTTCACTTAAAGTTTTATGAAATAACTTTCTCTCGCAGACATTTCTTAATAAAAGCTTCTCGAGAATTTAAACTGCTAAAATGTCGTATAAACGGGGTAGGTAGCCCCGTGTGTGGTGTAGATGTTCTTTCTTATTTATTGTTTAGTCATTATTAAGATAAGTTTCTTGTTTATGTTCACAAATTCTAATTTCAAATCCTTCTTAAAACTGTTTCGCTTAGTAAAATATTTAACCAATGCATCCAACAAAGTTTAAGGACTGAATGATTAAAGGTTTTGACCGTTACTCGAGTGTGATGAAGTTCAAAAGAAGGGTTTTGAAGGTATTCTATAAATATTTCCCGCTTTTGTGCTTCGGTCCAGCAGATCTAGAACGCTAAATAAATGCGACATTTCCCGCGCGACATGATCTTCTTTCCCTGTCATATCAATAAAAAAAGAACGAGATAGTCTCTATCTATCCCGCGCCCCAACATCGCTCTCGGGACTTACTGTTCTAGCCCAGCAGGTAGAAAGAATTAATCATACTAATACATGTTAATTGAACATAAAAATTAGTAAAACAAATGTTTGGTTTAGTACACAAGCGACCCTTTATTTTTCACTCGTACTTCTGGATCAGAAAAGATGGTAGTACAAAACGATTGCTTATCATTCCGTAGGTACCTAATCGGTTTTGGTTCCCTGTGTACTAAGTATTTATAAGCATAATAAATACAAAAACTGACTATATAGCATTTACATGATAAAATTACAAATATTATGATCTCAAAACTCGGCGTACAATGCGTCCGCACATTCACTGCAGTTTGTCGCACACAGCCAGCGGCACACAGATGTCATACCAGTCCGATAGAGTTAGTGTCGCGTGGTGACGCGTCGCGAACAAAATGGAACCGTTCACACCACAAGAAGACGAAAAATTAATAGCTTTGATAAAGAAACAACCATTACTGTATGATATAAGCCACGATAGCTACAAAGATCAACACAAGAGAGAAGAGATTTGGATACAAATAGCCGAAGAACTTGATAAAAGTGGTAAGTCTTTTTGTCTGTCATGTTTGTAATATTGTGGTCCGTGGGGCGACGCGTGTTGGCGCGTAGTCGTGTCGTGTGATGGCGCCATCTATTTGAAAGCATTCGAAACTAGGCTGGCCAGTGCTTTACCACACAACGAAGGTTATTCTAAACATAATTATGTTATTATATGGATAATAGATTTTTATGTGTCATTCATTTCTAATTTGGCTAGCCGACCTTTGGCCTATCTTTCAAGTAGGTACATAGCTGGATAATTATCTTTTTATTTGTTTTTGGCCGACTGGCTCGAGAAATGTTCATAGCAATTTATAAATATTGCGTTCTATAATTATTTTAAAGCAGTCGGGATTTTTGTTCTTAAATTTATTTCTTTATAAATAGCTAGCAATGTAGTTTCGGTAATTTTTTCTAAAATTTTTGTTATTCGCTTCTGGTAAATAGAACTTTGAAATTGTTTCACTTTTTGTTGAAAGTTATCACAGAGAAACTAATAAAAATGATTTAGTTACAGTTTGCAAGAAACATTGGCGCAGTCTTCGAGATGGTTACGCTCGCTTCCGACGGAATATTAAAACTGGCTACAACTATACCCACACCAGACACAAAGTCAAATGGCATATCTACGACCAGCTATCGTTCTTAGACCCAGTCTTTGGCGGTTCTCCTTTGAATGAAGAAATCAATTCAGAAGTAGAGATACATGAAGGCAATGAGGATGATATTCTAGTTCCTATAGGATACGATACTCTTTGCACCTTAAAAGAGGAAAAAACAATTTCTAAAACTGTAAAAAAGAGGTCTCCGCGTTTTAAAAGAATCATGAAGCGCTCTAGTAGTTTTGTAAGAAGAGATGAGATTTTAGATTACATCAAGAGGATAGACAAATCATACGACTCATTTTTTAAGGCTGTCTTAAAAAAACAAACTCGAGAGCGTGATTTGGGATCATTTGCGGCGCATATTCAGGCTGTGTTGAAGAAGTTTCCTCCATTACTCCAGGCTCAAGCTAAGCAAGAGCTGTTTGCTGTCTTATCGAAATACGAGATGGCTTCAATTGAAAATGGCATGTCTATTTATAATGGGTCCTCGGATAATTCCCCTCAAATACATTGTGAGTCTTTAGTTAAAATTGAACATATGCAATAAATGTTCGTTGTACACGTGCCTTCCACGTAATTCCTTCACACCAAGTATTGTAAAAATATTTTAAGTATCTGAACATCTTTCTTATAGAATTTAGTGTTATATTCGTACCCAATTGAAAGACTGACTTAATTGTATCAACAATTTTATCGATTATTTTAAAACTGACTTACTCAAGGTACTTTAAACGATGTTTGTGTAAGTACTAAATTTTATGTGTATTTGGGTGTGTAAATGTAATTCTCAATTGAATAAGACAAGAAATTTAAGTTTAAGCTATTGTGATAAGATAAACGTTAATAAAGTCTTTATTTTTTCTACATCAATTTTATTTTTGTTCCACTCACAGCAACGGTAGCGTATCTAAATAGAAAGTAATACAGTGTTTGTTAATAAGTGAGTAAGCTCGCCACAGCTCTTTGAAAACATCAACGACTCATTGATTGAAGGGTTGAAGGCTGCAGGATCAAAAACCTGTATTGAATCAATTTATATAAATCAATCAATCAATCCTTCCATCAGTCGGAACATATATAATATTCCACCCTATTTATATAAACTTGTTAAAAACTAATCTAGCATAAAAGTCAAGACTGACACATCATTCACCCTATTCGAGTATTTGCCGTGAATAAAAAGCAAATTTACATTTAAGGTGAATCTCTAATACTGAAGGCGTTTGCATTGTTCTAGAACGTGCCATAAAACCCCTGAGATGTATAAAAACAAGCGGATGTAAAACCCTAGTGCCCTGTTCAATCGATCTCTCTGCCCTTAACCTTGATCATTTCGTTCCCCTCGCACTTCGGCACATGCTGGATCACCGAAAAGAGACAGTACACTCAAGTCACGTGCGACTAGGCTATTTTCGCTTCCCGAAAATTATAAGGATAACAAAGCTAGCGTGTCTGCCTATAAATTAGCCTAAGAGCTTCTCTGTAATTAAGTTGCCTTCAAAATAAGTTATCAATGTTGCCAGTCTATACCTATTACTGAAATATCATCCCGATATTGTGTTAACAGTGACCGTTAGAAACTTTTGAGCAATTACCGATCTAGTATTTTCTAAAGATTAAAAATAAATATTGTGATTTTCATGCCTTACCAATAATCCCTATCAATGTTAATATGTGTAGAACGACAAATCCGGCAAATTTATATTTATTGGAATTCTGTAAATTGGAAATGAAAAAGATATCACAATTCCTCCAATTAACCTGAACATAAATAATTATTTTAAACAGAAAAAAAAATCACCTAGGATTTTTATATATAATGTTATAAGAGCTACTTACGTCATTCAAGATCAAGAATTTAATGTTTTATAAAGCAGATTAAGCGATCACTTTTGAATGGCTTCTAGACACTCAACGGATTTTGGTGTTAATTGGATGTAAGAAACACGTTTTTAGTTATACATACCATAACATAAGTATTGCATTTACATTCTACACATACCTTATCATTTACGATTCTTTGAGTAAGTGGGGACTTGTTTTTGTTACACACAATTGAGTTACATTTGGCTAGTTTTCTTTAGTACACTCCTTTTTATATTAAAGTAGTTGAAGGAGAGACAAAGGAATTAAATAGAGGAGGAGGGAGGTAGATTAAGGATTGAAGGGAAGGGTCAATAAATAAACAAGTCTAAACACTACGGGACGAATTGAGATCCTTTTCATTATCTAGGCAAATATAAAATAGGCATACACATAGGGTGTCTCCATTGCAAAGAAGAAAGAATCATATTTCATTACAAAACCTTAAGTATGTCTAAATCAAACATATTTACAATACAGCAACACGACTGCACGATTATTCAGGTCATTTACATTTTGTTACGTGGAATCCTTGGCTTCCTGCTGTGCAGCAGCAATACCTAAATATAACCGACTTTGTCTCTCACTGAATGTTGCTGTTTCTCTCATGCGCTATACTCGGGAGTGAGACAAAGCACCGTACTCCTCTGCCCTTGCTGGCATTGCTGCACCGCGCACATTGACGCGAAACCGGTCGCCGCTCAGTGCCGCGTGACGTGCCTCTCGATCAAAATGGACGCTTTCACACAGGAAGAGGACGAAACATTCATAGCCATGATAAAGGAACACCCCCTTATCTACGACATGAACCACGAATATCACAAGGATCAACGTGTACGGGACAAAATTTGGATCGACATAGCCGATAAACTTGACAAAAACGGTAAGTCACAGTTCTACCCATAATCAGCCATTTTTGTGTTCTGTCGTAGTGTGTTTTGTGTGGGGCGATTGAATGCTATATGAGCGCCATCTCTTGGTAAATATTTGAAATTAAAAGTTTAATACAATTTGGGGTTTACTTGCCTACAATACAACAATGGAACAGGCTGTACAAGAACACAATATTGATTGGGTAAACGGGTGTTTTTAAGTTATTCGTTGACAACCTTAATTTTAAATCAATCAATATTTTATTAATTTCCTTGTTATTTGGATAAAGTATTTGACTGAGATTTTTTCAATAAGCGATAGTGATTATGTCATAACTGTTATTTTGATTTTTTTTTGTTAAATTATAGTTTTTTTTTTATCGAAGAGAAATTAAATTGATCGGCATCCTTCATCATTGGGTACTACTTGAAATAATACTTTTTTTTTCACTTTTTCTATAATTAGGAGAAAAGTACAGAAAATTCATGATTCAATTTCGAATTCAGTAGGAGTTTAGCTACTTTCCGCACGTAATACCTAAGTAGCTGGATTCAATAGTTTCTAACGGCGACTTCGTCTAGATTTCACAGTGAGTCACATTATATGTAGTACCTATAATATAATATATAAGGTAGGTATGTGTATATATCCCTATAGACCCGTACATTACGTACATAACTAAGTATCACTGAATTATTTGCTACGTACTATGTTCTAGAACAGTCAATTCGAACAAAAATTGCTCTAAAATGACTCTAATTTTTATGTACGTATATAACGATCCGTTTAATGGAAATAGTAATTGTTATAATGGTGTTTTCAGTTGCGTACTGCAGGAAACATTGGCGCATCCTACGGGATGGCTACTCTCGATTCAAACGGAAATCCAAAACCGGGTATTCTTCCAAACATTCCAAATACAAAGTGAAATGGCACATCTACAACAAACTATCATTCTTGGACCAGTTTCTGAATAGTAATTACACAGCCGGCGAAGAAGTGACTTTGGAAGTAGAATCACAAGACGACATCAGTCAAACAGCTTTCGAAGACCCTCTTTGCTTTCCCTGTGTACAAATAGAAGAGAAAGAAGAAGAAATAGAAACTAAAGACGAAAGAGTTACTGACCAACAGCGGGTTCGATGTAAAAGAAACCTGAAGCGACCCCGTCCTTTTGTTAGAAGAGATGAGATGTTAGATAAAATAAAGAAGATAGATAGAACTAATGATCTGCTGCTTAAAGCTCTTGCAAGTAAGCAGTTACAGGAATATGACTTGGGGTCATTTGCGGCCCATATTCAAGCTGTACTGAAGAAGTTACCGCCCTTACTTCAGGTTAGGGCGAAGCAAGAACTCTTTGCAGTTCTATCTAAATACGAGATGGCCGCTATTGAGAACGGCATGACCAGTTATAGTAGACCTTTGGAATCTCCCCCGTCTTTGCATCCATCATTTCTTAAAGTCGAAGCCATGGAAGAAAGTCAAGACGAGTAACAGTTAGCATATACCAGTATGAAAGAGAAAAATATGTTTTCAATTAATTGATATGCTCAAATTTAAAGAAAAATTCTTTTTAACCAAACTTTACGTAAAATAAAAACACATTTTACAAAAAAGTCATGATAAGCTTATCGCAATGATAATTTAAATACTAATTATATTAGCAACAGCCAAAAAAATAGTTTACGAGCTTGATATTTGTAGTTTGTCTAATAAATACAATATTAACTATACATTGCGGATTCAAACAATATAAAAATTACTGGCATAATACTGATATATAATATTAAAAGAAAACATAAAATTGATGTATGTGATTATGTCAACAATGCATGTATAAAAAGTCAAAAATTGTAATGAACTAAAATTGATCAAAGAACTTTGTTTTCTCCTCTAATGTTTCAAATATACGGAAAATTCCAAGAAAAGAGTATTTTTTTACCCGGCTAATGTTTTTTCGAATTTTAATTGAATAAAAATAAAAATATATTTTTTACGATCTCTGTGTTGCAGTGGTGTAAACAACCGACTGCTACGCTAGAGGTTCCGGGTTCGAAACCCGGCAAGGCCGGAACTTTGTGTTATTTGCAAGATGCATTGTTTCGCTTACCGGTCTTTGATGTACAATTCTTATATAGGTAGTTAATACCATATCGTTGCTTAGCACTTGAGACAAAAGATTGCTGCGTGTGTCGTGATGTGGTTATTATTTAATTTTCATTTTATAGCTTATTAATTTAAGTAAGAGACTATATTTTATGCCTTAAATAAAGAAGATTTTAAGGTATGTGTAGTAAATTATGTTCTCTTTGGTATAAATTTATGGTAAAAGTGTTGATGAACTCAGTTCGCATCAGTGGCTTCTACTGTACGCTATGACCTTGGGAGGGCGAAGGGAACGAAGATATAAAGAATACCTTTTACTACCAAGTATGATGTTCTCTTACTACGGAAAGCACTTACATGTAGAAATTACATAAAACTATAAATACTTTGCACACAAAATCCTGTTTAACTGAAAATATATTAAAAAGTACTTTTCTCATTAGGACATATATTCGTTTATATATTTATAAGGGATTAGTGCGTGACTGGGCGTTAGCGTCGACTACATAATTCTAACTTTCAAATTTGTGATATATTTGTATAACTGTAACTTGTTATTCAAAAGCTATTCTTAAAAGCTTTATATTTAATTTCTAAATCTTTGACTGTAGCAAGTATTATCATGCAAGCTTTCGACTTTCAAGTTGTTTTCTAAATTTTTTTGTCCATACAATAAAAGAAAATAATAAATAATAGTAGAAAGCAACCCAGAAACGGAAACGAGTAGATCTAGATGTTTTATATCTACGTTAGGAATTACGTCATGTCGCGTAGGCGTGGGACGAGAGTAGGGTGGAAAATTTCTTTGATTTTCTTGCCTCTGACGGTCAGTCTTACAAAACTTCGCTAGTACACAGCTGTACTAACTCCCCCTCGTACTAAGCACTCCATACAACCCCAGCAGTGTACTCAACAATACTTTGCGGCTGAAAGCTAAAGAAATTTCAGTTTCCCTTTCATGGAATGAGGCCGTTTTTGCTTAAACATGTTTTCGGTACAGGTAAGATTAAAAGGTTTATTGTTGTGTTTATTGATATTACGTTCTGTTCGACTAGTTCACATTTTTTCCCTTAACTTTTATGTAAAAAAACTTACGATTACGTTTTTGATGTTGGAAAGCTTTTGAATATAATAAAAATAAATATTTTTTCAGTTTCTAAGTAAAATATTTCTTTAACGCTTTAACGCTTAACGCGAAGGTTTCTGACTAAGAAAAGTATCCACTTGTATGAGTATGTGTTCTCATACATATAAAGCAAGTTTTCCATACAAAGTGCGAGTACTATGGAAGGATTTTAAAAATTCATCGTCTGAAGAGATAGGAAACTAGCGTTAGAACGGAACTAAAGTTTAACTAAGAAAAAATCTCATTTGGCATATTAGATATCTTATGTTATGCTATGTGGCTTAGTAAGGCTATTGTTGTAAGAATATCTTTTAATTTATTCAAAAACCTGAACCAAAGTATAATGACTGAAAAAGGAACAGAAGTAATGACAACTTGGCTTTAAATTACTGTTATTTTCGACCTTAGCTCTTTGAAATAAAGTACGTAATCGCTCAATTTCTTGAGCACACATAAAGGGTAGACGGATAAGGTATCTCTGGGGAAATTTTATCCGCCATCTTAAATGTTTTCTTTCTTCACACGTTTTTTATTGTCTTGTAGATTCAAGGACGCATTCGTTACACATACCTAGATTTGAAAGCTAACTTATTTACATTTGATGCGTATGGAAATCAAATAAGGCCCTCCAACTCCCATAAGGATTCATTAATTGTTCGTCTATTAATTTAGGCGGTGTGAATGAGGTATGTAGAGGGAAATTTCTGACGTATAGCTCAAATTGATACTGTCTAGGGTTCTAAACGTGTACACATTAAACGCGTTTCGATCCCCATCTGGGGAAAACGAGTACTTTGACACTTAAAGATGTCCAAGTTAGGTATAATACTTGGGAAACACTGCTGGGAAATGAAATTCAAATTATTACTGGTGTCATTGATGAAACTTCATAGTTCATAAAAATGTCTTTTTTTTTTCTTTCCAATTTTGAAAATCTGTAGACGCTTCCTCCACCGCTAAAGGTAAAACATTATAGGACCTTTTATTCTTCCTATCATCAAATCTATCAGATTTGATAGGTTTCCGCGACGCTGGAGTAAATGCACATTTAGCTATGGGCTCCCCTACTAAAAAGGCTTCATAGGCATGGGAATTCTTGACGTTTTGTTTCGATAAGAATGCTTACAATGTAAGCTAAGACTTCACTACTGTGATTGGACTTTTAGATAATTCAGAGACGCTCATCATAACTTTACCGAGAGTTCCTAAAGATGAAGACGATGATGATGATTGTAATTGACATAAATATGAAAACAAAAAACCCTATCCTTACGTAAAATAACGTATGTAAAAATGTATAAAAAGGAATTTCAGACAAATTAGTGTAAATAATTTACGAAGGGAATGAGACGAGTTATTTGTACGAGTTAATTAAATTTTCAAGAAGGAGTACTGACAAGTGGCTATAGTTCCCACGCTCTGTCACAGGAGGCGCTCGTTGGGCTGAATCCTGTACCTACAAGACTCAGTGGCGTAACTATAGCCCCCATATATGGCCCCCAGCCGAAAGTGGCTCGCGTACAATTTCGTGTAAACCATTACGGTACCGAACATTAGGGGGCTCCCAAAAAGGACTCACGAAAAAGGTCGCAAGATTTTTTAGAAGTGCCACATCTGATTTATTTGCCATGGTCCCCGGAAGGCCCCAAACCCGGACCTAGTCTAGGTCTAGTTAAGCTAATGACAAGACTGTTAATAAACCTTTCATGTTTTTATTAGGGGTTGTTAGGGTAAATAAGGTTGAAAGAATTGTAGCAAATGATTTATGTTCTACCTTATTGGTAAATGTATTTTTTAGCTTTAAAGTTATAGATGTTTAGCGATATAGTGGTATATAATGTGATAATTTAATAGTACTTAGTTGGTATATAAGAGACCTGTGTAGGTAGACTTTGTTCGGTTGTATGGTGCATGTGTAGCAATTGAGGATTTACTGAGAAATGGAAATATCTGAGGTTTTCCGGGAAACAACGAGGGCGTTATTCATCTGGTGTTGCAAGCGTAACTACGGTTACAGTTTGTGCTAAGCAGCAAAAACTACCACTTTCAATTTATAAATATGCTGCCTTTTATAAACAGCTATTTTCGCAAAAACCTAAGTCACATGCTTTTAAAATTACGAAAATATGTATGGCTTCTGTAATACTAAAAATAAACCAACAAAATAACAGATTATCGTCAATTCTGTGTCCTTGCCTCGTGAATATTCAATAAGACTCAATTTGAAAGGGCAGATAATAAAATTTGTAAGTAAATGATTAGTTTAGTACAAGCCAGTGAACTTTGATGACCTTGAGCACGTAAACAGGTACCCAATCCTTGAAACCATCGAAAGATTTACCGAGTATACTATTATTTATGGAAAGGGCGGGGAATAAATGATTGACTATGACATGATATGCTTTTATGAAAAACTACCGACCCTCCACGGCTCCGCACGGATAATATGCATGTACTTTATGCACGTCAACCTTCCTCTTGAATCACTCTATCTATTAAAAAAACCTCATCAAAATCCGTTGCGTAGTTTTAAAGTTCTACGCATACATAAGGATAGACAGCGGGAAGCGACTTTGTTTTATGCTATGTAGTGATTTATTGATCACACTGATAAAAAATAAATTAGGTAATAGGCTTATTTATTAGTGCCTAATACTTAAAATCAAATTCATGAATGAGAAAGGCTTGTACTATAAAATACATAAGGGTTACTTTCAGATTTTTTTTCATCGAAGCAAGAATAATGTAATGCAGAAAATCCATAACGATCTGCCACACAGTGATTTGCGATATGGGGTCTCGGAATTTGTTGATAAATATCCATATGAAACAACGTTACTTGCAGTATTTGTCACTATTAAATACTAAGGTATACACATTTTTTTGATGAATGAAATTTCTTTTGGAGTATAATATATAACTTATCAAGTAATAAATGATACAGTGGCAGCGAACAAAACGGGTCATGGTTTTTCTTTACAACGCATTAAGCATTTTCGAAAGAGCCATACCATAACACGGATTTCGCGATGTGGACGTTTTACACTGACTACCACACTTTGTGAACATTTTTTCCGCTCGACGCACTTTCAATCTTTGAGCGTAACGGATATAAAAAAATATAATCCAAAAGTGCTAGAAACAGATCTTTAACATCTCGTTAGGAACTTTTTCCACCGAAAGTTTAAAAGCTTCAAGCGAAAAATTTCAGATTAGAAAAACCATCAATTTTTCGTTTTCACTTGTCTGCTTTATATTCCTCGGGTGTTTCCGGGAGGACCCGAGGATAGCCGAAGATATTCGGTGATCGACGTTTTATTTAAGCTGTAAAGTCTCTTTTATTGTACAGTTTGAACACGTCTTTTTGATGACCCTAATTTTAGTGGCTCACGTTTATTCATGAAGGCAGGATTTTAGGATATTTTTAAGCTGTCACTCAAGGTCAACCCAAGGTTAAGGGTAGCGTAGTTAAAAGCCTTTATTGCGTTTGTATTCGTGAGGGAAGGTAAATACTGTTTTCATTGCGTTTACTTTAAGTCTCAATAAAAGTCCTTTAAAATTTTATATTCAATTTTAATCTACATAAAAAATATGTTTAATTATGTAAAACTAAGATTTCACTATGCAGTGTTTTTGAATAAAAAGTTACGACAAATTGAACTATCTTACGGATAAAATACAAACAGATTAAGAACTTTAAACTATTTTCATTTTATTTTGACTGAGTTTGTAAATTTCAAACATTAGTATAATGAAAAGAGGTTTTTTGATCAACGATATATTTGTAAATAGTTGATACAAAAATAAAGACTTTGGACTATGTAGACAGTCAAATTAATGAAAAGTTTATAATATTTTATAGCAATAGAAGATAAAACATCGATACCATCACAATCGCTGAGATTAAAGTTGAAAGCAGTAAAAGGAAAGTTTACATTTTAATAGACCGCTTCTGACACAGAAGTGTAACGTCGAGCGAGCGAACACGAATAATATTCGCCAACATTTTATTTTATTGTGAGCTGAATTTACTTATTTACACCATTCTATCAATGTCTGATCACATTTCTCTTCAATTGTTACATTTTCTCTCCAAAACAACTTCGCAGATCTTTTAAAATTTGCAGGACATAGGTATTTTAAAATGTGGTACTATAAAATTTAATTCTATCGAGTAAAGATATTCGCGTCGGTGTTCAGGAATTAAATTTTTATTAGCATCAGAAATAAAATTAGGGTAATGTGGCCACCCAGACGTGACCCGTAGAATCTTGTGACGCGCCCTCCGTTTCATTGACTTTCCCTTTCAAGAAAACTCGAGAAAGGTCTTACTAAATTAGCCCTTTCCGAATTTTTATGAAAAACGAACTCTAACGATAACCTTTGTACAAATTCTATTCTTGGAAAGGGCCGTATAACGAGCTGTGTTGATGTAAGATAGTATAGCCTACTTTAAATTTTCCCTTGTTTTATTATTTGTCCGGCATATTTCGGCTTAAGATGAAGGTTTCAACAAAAGAGGTGTTTTATCGTAGCTGGAATAACTTTGTCTAATACCTAGATACCAAGAAGAAGCGAGCTACCTGACTTAAAATTATTATTAGTATTACTTAAGAACTGCACACTTCAAAATGGTTCAAGTGATGATTTCCTGGTTGAATACGGTGTTTGTAGTAAAAACTAATTCTGGTGGGACTGTATCAGATGTTTTTTTATTGAGCCTTAAATAAATTTTGCGAGAATTAGAATGAATTTCGAAAAAACTGGAAAAGGCAAATCGAATTACCTTTAAAACAAAATCAGTTTCCTTTGATTCTGATTCCATTTAACTCTTAAAGTCGTTTCTTGTCTTTTTATTATACCAGTTACCAAATTTTAAATTGAAAGGAATATTTGATCGTTTTTGGTTTAAAATGTGTTAAAATAATGATGTTATATTGTAATGTTTGGATGTTTGTTACGTACTCAATAACACCAAAAACATTTGAACAGATTTTACTGTTATTTAGCACACATGTATAGTTTGTCAAAGTCAAAATATTTTTTATTCAAATAGATATACAATAAGTACTTTTAAATCGTCATCTTTTGTACTACCACCGGTTCGAAACGCTATTTCTACGGGGGAGAATCCGGCAAGAAACCTCCGTAGTTGCTTTTTTCAAAATAATTACAATAATTTGTAAATAAAATACAGTTCTCTAATTGTAAACCTAATTTTTCTATAACTTTAAGTTATATAAACCAAACTTTATATAATATTTAAGTCGATGACCGAGTCTATATTATAAAATAAAATGCCGATTCTTGCGGGCGTTTTACCGGTAGATTTGGAAATACAACGGCGTGCGGCAATGTATTACAACTCGCGGAATGGTATGAGTTCAGATTTTCTAAAACCGAAGGATAGGGCTAAAATCAGTAGATTATTTGATAGCAACGACAACGTTCATAAAAAACTAATCGACGAATGGCAAACTAGATGGGATACTTCGACTAAGGGGCGGCATTTATTTAAATTTTTCCCTATAGTGCGCGAACGGTTAAATAAAACGTGGCTTGATATCGATCATTGCGTAGCCCAATTTCTAACCGGGCATGGTAACTTTAAGGGCAAACTTTATTCATTTAACTTGGTGCCGTCACCTTTTTGCGAATGTTCAACGTCGGATCAAGAATTTGTGCAAACTGCCCATCATATCTTGTGGGAGTGTAGTCTCTGGCATGACGAACGGTTAATCATGTTGAATTCGATTCAAGTATCTGCGTGTAGTCCTATTTATTACCTAGATCTTGTGAAAACGAAGGGAAACTTCCGTGCCTTTAAAAAGTTTTGTCACCAATATTATTGGTGTAAGATTTAGGTTAGTATCTAATTTATCCCCTGTTAGTTAGTGGCATACCGTGGTGTTTAGACGGTCAGGCGTCTCCTGACTGTCTCCCCTTTAGATTTTTGGGCCTCTGGGCCATTTCAATTGCTGTCTCCGCTTTGCTGGGAGGGAAGTCTGAAACCGCTTTCTTACTACCTCCTATTTCTTCTGATTAAGTTCGTTGCGGGTCCCAAGACAGCCGGTAGGGTGTCCGGGCACAGCCTGTGCATCACTGCACAGCTGCATTATTCGTTGATTATTCGATCAAAGGACGCCACTGTTGATCCTGATAAACAGGAGTTGCAGTGGTGGGACAGAGTGGCGGGTGTGCCCCGATCAATTATAAAATAAAAATACTAAATTACATGAATTACAAATGATGCAATGAACGAACAATGCGATTGAAAAATATTTATTCATAGTGAAAATAGTAAATTCATTTTAACCGCGGATCTTCATTGCAATCTTTGCACTTCAACTGTCTATAAGATAAACCTGTGCAGGTAAGTAAAATTACTTCCATATATCTTTATCCTCTACATAATTTTGAATTTTATAGAAAGCCTTCTTCATTAAAACTTGTTTCACATGTTTTTTAAATTTCGTGTTTGACATTTCAGTTACATTTTTTGGTATTTTGTTGTAAAACGAACACAATTTCCAATAAATGACTTATTAGTTTTTGACAATCTAACTGTAAGGATAATTAATTTATTATTATTTCTGGTATTAATACCGTGGCCTAGCCTTTCAAATTCGTTTAGGTGTTTTCTTACATACATAATATTATCAAAAATATACTGGGATGGTAAGGTGAGTATATCAATTTCTTTGAATAATTGTCTTCATAAGTGTCGCGGCTTTAGGTTATACATAGCTCTTATTGGTGTTTATCACTTAGATTAACTCATACGATACTGTTTCATAGGAAAAATTGTATCGAGAGTGATAAAAAACGAAGTCTACGCAGTTGCGGGAAAAGGCTAGCATTAGGGACCAATAAATAGCAGTTTTGTTTATCAAATTTATAAGTGACTATCGCATTTGCAAAGTGCACTCTAAAGTTTCCTCGTTAGAAACTTTGAAACTATCGTCTTGCGATAACTATCTCACCATCAATACCTAATGATGCTCGGAACGTTCTCGAGCCAACTTTCAACGGATGTTAATATGAATATTGTACATACTGTTCATTTCAAGAGTAGGTATTGAATCTATATACATAGGTATATGGGTATCGTATTCCCGTAGAATAGTATTTATTAACCGAAAAAACTAAAATAATTCCTCAAGTTTTATATATCCAAGGAACAGTCAGACAGGAAATTTATTTGTATCTTGCAGAAGAAAGAAGAAGTCTCCCGTTGGAAAGGTCGTTAAAGCTCTCCTTTGATCCATTGAAGGGCACTAGAACACCACTGCACCTTATCTATAATAGGTAACTACGAATTTAAATTATATAATATAACTGGCTGTAAGTTTTAGAATTTTGCACCGATCCCGATTTTAATTGAAAAAAAAGGTATATTAAGTTCTTAATTGACCTAGGGGTGTGGGTTTGTTTTGAAAAGCTCTACGTTCAGAAATAGTGGAAAACAATTTAATTTATAAAGGTGTGTATGTACTTGTGTGATTAAAAAGCGGTAGAGTGAGACACCGACCCCGACTGACCTATTTACTAGTTCCATGCAGCCGGGTCAACTCTCCCGTTGTCTGCCAATCTAAAAACATCTCTTACATCCAAGAATTTCAGCTTAAATTCCAATGCAGAGATAACATCCTGAAATAGATCCACGTGACATTATGTAGTCAATTAGATATGGTATTGATTGTTTTTGCAAGTCTAATAAATTTTGTATTGTATTGAAGTTATAAAATGAGATGTTATATTTGCGTCACCTCTTTGGAACATGTTTCATTATTCCAAAGAACAATAATATAAGAAGTCAGAGCAAATTATCTTTATCATTACCTCGGCTCAAGTCTCTTACTGAACATTTTTATACGAACACTAAATATTAATCTAATCTAGACAATACAAACGTACCTAATACGAATGAGGATGACAGTGAAAAACTTATAAATTTTATCCAATTACATTCATGTGTATTCATATGATATTTTGAGCACGAGTAAAAGAATACTACGGTTTTGAATACTAATCAACAGGAAAGAATCTCTTAAGACACACAGGAACTTCTATAATAATAACAACATCACGACACAAACATTAACTCAGCCCTACAGTAAGATCGAAAAATCTTGTGTTGCAGGTGCTAAGCAACGATATGGTATAAACTACGTAGATAAGAATACTACATCCAAGACTGGTGAGCAAAATAATGCGTCTTGCAAATAACACAAAGTTTCGCCCCCGGATTCAAACCCGGAACCTCTAGCGCCACTGCGCCACCGAGGCCGTCAAAATAATATATATCTATAAATCTATAAGTACGTGTCTCTTTTTACTATGTTGGTTGTAATCATACATTGTAAGTAAAATATTGTATTAGCTTAAATAATTACTCGTGTATATGACATTGACTTTGTATGTAATTTGTTATGTAAACATGCCCGAGGTAAATTACTGAAAACAAATAAATTTCCTAAAAATAAGGTGGAAAATGTGTGGATGTTGAATTATGTAGAGGTGGAGGCAGCTTTTGTTCATCAATCAATTTGTGTGTCGGGTCCCGAAGCAAATACCTTTCAGTTTTTGTCAAGGTCATTGCTTATTTTAACCTATAGGGCTTGTTAAATACCTAAACTACTATGAGTTTAATTTTTTACACCATGCCATATAAGTAGTATCAAAATTTAGTTTATTTGTGCTTATTGCAAACTGTGTTAGTTGGAAGTCGTTTTTCGATTTTAAAATGGTTTTTATTCGATGAAAAAACCCCAAATGGGTTCCGTTCCGAACGGGTTACGGAACCCTAAAATATAAACTGGCTAAACGATCTGATATCCTGATTATCGGTTTCCCTTTCTGTATTGTGTAGATAAATTCTTGACACGCCTCACTACTCAGTGATTAGCATTACGCAACATTGAGAACATCCTGATTAAAAAACACTAACTAACTAGTACTAATTACGATTAGTTAATAAAACACATGAAGTTTTAATCATCTGTTTCAATCCGCCAATTCTACAAGATGAGGCGAACGTGGTTGTATTTTTTGTCAGTGTTAATTGGTAATGCATCATGCCATGCTTATAATAATGTAACTTTCACTCCTGACGCCGTCCAATGGGTGGAATACAAAAAACGACATCCGGTATGTGCATTTTTTTTTCATGCAATAAAATTAACTGCTCGTATGAAAACTTGGAAACGAACCTGCAAATCGATGCCAATTTTTTAATCTTACTAAATATACAATCAAGAAAGGCTGAGTTAAGCTTGCAAGAAGTATGTTTGATTCTTTCATCACCGTAAGGTTGCCCAAACACAATAACAGATTCGATAGGTAACATAACGGTCGATGAACGATTAAAGTTTTTTAAGTGAGATATTTCATATGAATTAGCTGATAAAAAAAGTCGCTTTATGGTTAGCAGTTACCATCAATACAATATTGTAACTGAAACTCATGCAACTCAAGATATTAAATACTTCGATGTAATAAGTTTAACAGAAACTTGCTCAGTACATCGCAGATCTCATAATTTTTTAATGATTTTTAAAATTTAGATTTATTTTTCCTAGTAAAATTGTATTCTTAAATGTATGTTTCCATTATCACAGGTTCCACTACAATGGACGGAGAGCGAAGGTTCCCCGGTAGACGTTCGTGATCAATTTACTCTGAACTCTGATTTATTTTCCAGCGACTTATTCTTCGATTTACAGTCACATACTGACGGGGAAAGAATACCGGAAAGACCAGTCTTCGCTAAAGGAACCGGCGCCTTTGGGTATTTTGAGGTAACCAATGATGTCTCAAAATATACTAAAGCTGATGTTTTCAACGGCATTGGGAAGAAGACCTTGACTGTTAGCAGGTTTGCCGTAACAGGCCAGAGACTTGGAGGCAGTGATGTTAATATGGACATCAGAGGCTTCTCCACAAAATTTTACACCAACGAAGGAAACCTTGACTTTCTCGCTGTAAACACTCCAGTATTCTTTCGAGATCCCTTCTATTTAGCACAAGCTGCTCATGGTTTAGAGAGAAACCCAAAAACAAATCTGATAGATGTGACCCAGCGCTGGGACTATATCATTCATAGACCTGACACTTTACACCCGGCACTTTGGATTTTCTCAGACTTTGGGTTTCCTAATGGTTATACGAAAATGGACGCCTTCCCTATTCACACCTATGTAGTTGTCAATGATAAAGGGGAGAGACACTTTGTTAAATTTAGTTTTAGAACAGAACAAGGTTTGGAGAGTGTCACATTAGCTGATGCAAGAGCGATGGCTGCTGTAGATCCAGACTTATATATGAGAGAACTTTTTAACCTCATAGAAAACGAGCAATACCCGTCGTGGAAACTTGAAATGGATATAATGACCGAGGAACAAATTAAGAAAGTCACTTTTGATCCCTTTGATGTCAACAGAATTTGGCCTAAAGGAACATACAAAACCGTAGAAATCGGTCGATTGGTTCTTAACAGAAATCCTGAGAATTGGTTTAAAGATATCGAACAGTTAGCATTTAGTCCGTCAACCCTTGTACCTGGGATTCCAGGCCCAGTTGATCAAACATTTAGGGCCAGAAGATTTGCTTACAGGCAAGCTCATCTTAACAGGTTGGGAGTCAACCATCACCTAATTGAAGTTAACAAACCTAAATATTCCAAGACCTACAACCGGGATGGAGTGCCACCTGTCAAACACAATATGGGAGATGTTCCTAACTACTATCCCAATGGTTTTAACGGACCGATTCCTTGGGTCGATGAAAATAAACCTAAAGATAGATTGTTCGTTTATCAATCAAATGCGGCTGATTTAGAACCTGCAGCGAACTTCTATAACGAAATATTGAAAACTGAAGGACAAAAGCAACGTCTTGCCAACAACCTTGGCGTTTTACTCGTTACAGTAACTCAACCAACTCAGAGCAAAGCTCTTGAATTGTTGACTCTCGTTGATGTAGATTTGGGCAGAAGAGTTAAACAGGCTTTGCAGAAAGTGTCCCTTGTGCTAGCTGCCACAAACGCAACAACCCCTGTCCAATGTATGGCAGTCACAGATGTTGCGGCGAAATTCCTATTAGCTAAACATGCTCAACATATTTCAGTGTAATTATAAATTTATCAATTGAAAATGGGTTTATGAGGGTTACGATGGCAATATAGATAAAATCACTTATTTTCATTTTTTTTCAACGATCATCAACCTTTTATTTGAACTTCAGTTATAAATGACATTTGTGTGTCAGGTTTTAATACAAAAAGTTTGTAAACTCCAAATGCCTCTTTGTGATAATAACAAAAGTCCTTTTTATGGTCTGTTAGTATATAAAACTGCGCTTGAGGCTGCTTCATTAAAAAGTTAATATTTTACTTTAGGACTTTTGATCCCATTACATTCTTATTTCCTTAAGTCAATCTTACACAATGTTCCTTAAGGTCAAAAGGAAGCAAATGCGATTAAGTATTTATAATTATGAAGAGGAACTTTAAAACGTAAATTTTAGACTTTTGAAATAATAACTGTTTTTAAACTTGCCTTGTGCTTAGAGCTTTAATAAAAATGTGAATAATACGTCAGTATAGTACTAAAAATCGTTTTTTGTATCTATTGGGTAACCTTAAAATTACTTTACTGGAAGGATAAAGACTAATTGATTAAATATAAACCTATGTAGGTTAAATTTGAAAAAATCTATAAGATTTAGGTAAATATAAGAAACAAACATATTCATCTAACTTAAACAATTATGTTTTATGAACTAAATGAAAGTTATAGGTTTCCCTTTTTAACCAAACCAAGATGAATGTATATCAATAAAGATCCTGGTAATGGTCTTGCAGTAAGTTAGGTAGTTGAGAAAATTTTAGTAACAGAGGTGTTGTAAGTATTTCCAGCAGCAGATTTCGACCAATTAGCAATTTAGATATTAGCTAAGGATATTGATGAGTATATCCCAAACAGCTAGTATCTACAGACAAATTATTTTAGTCAACAACTATGAAAGGCCGTGTGTTTTATTTTTTACTTTATGTCTACTATATGGCAGACGCTATGAGACATGTCATTATGCTAACGTCACTTTACAAACAAGTGAAAACCAACTACAAGACTTCAAAAATAAACATCTAGTAAGTTTATATACTTTAGAACAAAGTTTAGAACCTTATTGAATTCTAAATATATATTGTTTTTAAATCTTGCAAACCTTAGAAATTTATATTTATACGCATACTTGTTTTAATAAATGGTATTTTTAGAAACGAATTGGCGTATAGACTCATGACACGGGGTCTCCGGTGGACATCACAGAAACCATTAGCATTCATAGTGAGCTGTTACAAAATGATGAGCTCCTAGAGTAATTGACTTACTTTGTCACTGAGAGAATACGAGATCGTGTGGTCCATGCTAAGGGACTCGCAGACTTTAGCTTCTTTGAAGTCACTCACGACATGTCTAAGTGCACTAAAGCAGATCTCTTTAATGGTTTTGGAAAAAGGACTCCGTTAATCGGAAGATTTTCCATAGCTAACCAAAGCCGCGGGGGAACTGATCTGGTGAGAGAGAATAAGGGATACGCGATCAAGTTTTATACGAAAGAAGGTAACTTTGATCTACTTAGTTTCCATGTACCAGTCTTCATCTATATATATCCTAATAGCTTTACCCCTCTCACATATGCATTCAAACGACAAGCAAAGTCTCATCTCTTCGATGCGACATCTACATGGGATTCTGTCAGCCTGAATCCAGAGAGTATACACAATATTCTCTTTCTTTTTTCATACTATGGAATCCCTTGGTGGTTGTGATGGTTTCCTTTGCATACTTCGGTGAAAGGTTTTACGCTTAATTCAACTTTAGAACACATCAAGGTTATTTTTTTTTACTTTTCCAGCCAATAGAACTAGCATCTTACAATCCTGTCTATCGCACTAGAGAATTGTTTCATGTGATTAAATGGAAAGAGTTCCCGTGGTTCAAAGAGGAATTGTTCGTACGACACCGGAATATGTAAAGACGATACTTTTAAAATCGGTTTTCAAATCCTCTATTAAAATCCTCTATCTATTACATCCTGCGATAAGACATTAATTTATTACAGACAATTAATTATAAAATTTCGACCAATTACATTTTAATTAAATAAACTATTGGTACAATGAAGGTGGGGTTAAAGGTTATCTGTCATCCTGGATCGTCGTGTTTTATGTTTTATTTGTTTGGTAACAGAGATTATGTGACCTATCGTCGAAATATACCTACTTTACTTTGGCATGAAAGTCAGCTTCAAGACTTCAGAAATGAACTTTTGGTAAGTGAAAAATCATCTTGTACTTAGGTTTTTTCGGGGCAAACCCGCCACTCTGTCCCACCACTGCAACTCCTGTTCATCAGGATCAACAGTGGCGTACTTTGATCGAATAATAAATGAATAATGCAGCTATGCAATGACGCACAGGCTGTGCCCGGATACCCTACCGGCTGTATTGGGGCCCGCAACGAACTTAATCAGAAGAACAAGGTAAGAAACCGTTAATTTCAGACTTCCCTTTCAGCAACTTAACTTAAACATAACGTTTGCGGGACGCTGTTTGGTAAAATCGCGCTGTCCGGATCTGGCTTTCTCTTAAAACCATTTTGTCTCTGATTGAAGGGTTGTTTGGCGATGGTACGGTTATGGTCACCGTTTGCGCAACATTACCGTCGCGTGTTACAGGTGGGCAGTCAAGCATGCCAAGTGAGATAGGGGCCTTAGACTATATAACATTTAGGCCTTATAATCCCTTAGATTTTGGTGATACCATATTGTGTTGTAAAGTTTCCAAGTATCCACATGTTAGGTAAAGAGAGATTAAGTAATTAAAGTATTTAATTCCATTATAAAATCGGATTTCGATTACCTGCTTTTAATTTAGCATTGAATGCATCCTGCAGGAGGTATCAATTAACGTTACGATTCCGGACAATTACATTCTAATTAATTTAAACAAGATTTGGTAAAATTAAGGCGGAGGCAATCATTATCCGCTCCTGATCATGAAACGTCGTGTTTTATGTTCTTTATTGTTTTATTTGTTAAGTAACAGAGATCATGTGACTTGTCACTATGCCAACCTTACTTTGCCGCCAAGTGAAAGTCAGCTTCAAGACTTCAGAAATGAACATCCTGTAAGTGTGAATAATCATAGTGAAAATATTATTTTCGATCTACGTAAATGAAAACGCGTATATTGCGCGCAATTTGACTAACTGGACACCACTGGACACCTTACTCAATTTATGAATTTGCATGAAAGGTAATGTGATTATTCAATCAATTTATCGAAAAGTATGTGGAAATGGTATATTTTCAGTGAAAACAGAATTAGAATTGAACGATAAACAAGGAAGATATAAACGTTAAAGTAAATATCTCTCTCGCTTATTAGAACAACCATTTCTATAGAAGTTGTATGGCGCCCGTGTACTTTGACGTCATTGTAGATATTGGATCTCTCTGTCTAACCAACGACTTTGAAGCTTTATAACAAAGTTAATTAGTCAGTTGTTTGACAAAAACTAACGGACGTGTGTATTTATGTGCTGTTGAGTTATAATACATTTAAAAAAGTCTCTATAAAGTTCTATTCATGAAAGGATTCGGGATGCACAAAAATCCCGTTTAAGCTGCTCGAAATAAATAGAGATAAACATGTTTAGAAAGATACTTAGGGTTACTGAATGATGTCAAACTAACATGGAGATCTAAGGTCTTATTCTATTACCCTTCGACACCAAAACCTAAATTATTATTACTTTACGAAAAAGCTAAATTACATATATCCCAACTTTAGAAGCATGCATAAGACATGCATTTTAATAAAAAAATATAAAAGCGTTGGAAGATGGATCTAAATGAATATTTTGTTTTCAGAAGCCAATTAGCGTATTGACTCATGACACGGGGTCACCAGTGGACATCAAAGAAACCATTAGCATTAATGGTGACCTGTTTCAAAATGATGAGCTCATAGAGTCCTTGACTCACTTTGTCCATGAGAGGGTACCAGAGCGTGTGGTCCATGCCAAAGGTGTGGCAGCTTTCGGATACTTCGAAGTCACTCACGACGTATCTAAGTACACCAAAGCCGATCTCTTCAATGGTATTGGAAAGAAGACTCCGTTAGTCGGAAGATTCTCGACCGCTAATCAAAACCGTGGTGGTAGTGATCTAGCAAGAGAGAATAAGGGACTGGCGATTAAGTTTTACACTATAGAAGGAAACCTTGACCTCCTTAATCTTCATGTGCCCATTTATGCTTATCGGGACCCTATTAATTTTACTCCGTTTTCTCATTCTATTAGGCGACAACCTAGGTCTAATCTCTATGATCCTAACATGTTTTGGGACGTCGTCAGTCTGAAACCTATATCTCTTCATAACGCTTTGTTTCTTTTTTCTTATTATGGAATCCCATCTGGATACATGAATATTAACTGGTTTCCAATACACACCTACGAAACTGTGAATAAACACGGCGAAAGGTTCTATGTTAAGTTCAACTTCAGGACTCAACAAGGACTCAAATTTATCAACAGCATACAAGCAGCCGAAATAGCTTCAAATGACCCTGATTACTATGGTAGGGAATTGTACAATGTAATCGAATCGAAACAGTTCCCTTGGTGGAAATTGGAACTGTTCGTTATGACTCCCGAGGACATAAAGAAAGTAGACTACGATCCTTTCGATGTGACTAGGTTGTGGGAAAACGGAACGTACAAAGTTGTTCCGGTTGGGAATTTGGTGTTCAATAAGAATCCTGATAATTGGTTTAGAGTGGCAGAGCTGAGTGCTTTTTCCCCGGCGAATCTGGTTCCAGGAATACCCGGACCAGTTGATCAGATGTTTAAGGGTAGACGATTTGCTTATCAAGACACTCAACATTACAGACTGGGAAGAAACCACAACAAGATTGAAGTTAATCTTCCAAAGTATACTGCAACATATAATCGTGACGGGCAGCCTCCTGTCCGGCACAATATGGGAGACACACCTAATTGGTTTCCGAATTCATACAATGGGCCTATCCCATATGTCGATGAGAGCCTTCCGAGGCATCGGCTGTTCGTATATCAGAGTACAGCTGTAGATTTACAACCACCATCAGATTTCTATAGGGAATTCTTGACTACTGACGCTCAAAGACAGGAACTGGCAGACAATATTGCTGGTTCGATTTCAAGAGTCACTAACCCCACATTGACCAATATCTTAGATGTGCTGTACTTGGTTGATCCAGACCTTGGTAGGAGGACTGCGATAAGCTTAAAAAATGTGAAGATGGCCATGGCAGTGACTAACATTACTTCACCAATAACGTGTATTCCGACCACTCCTATTGTGTTGAGAAAACCAGAAAACTACATTTCTAAATTATGAATAAAATTTTAATTTAAAATTTTCACTGAGAGAGCAGAAATAAAAATCTGTGTAGTCTTGATTTTTTACTCCCACCTCTATAACTTAGCTCATATGTGAGTGAAAGCACAGCTGAGGCACGTAGTCGCGTCATTTGTAGTATGATTATCACGATTCTAACAACACTTTTAGCCTTTTCCACCCACGAACGATAGTTGGAGATTTGAAAAAAATTAACGTTATAGTGAATCGCCAACGTCCTACATAAAGTAATTTACTTACATACTTGTTTAGAACTATATGAAGCTAAATGTGCGTTGTTGAAATAAATATGTCGGTTATAACAATACTTACTAATTTCTTTAGTTAATTTCATTTCCAATAGTAATATAGAAGTTTTAAACTTTGTATCCAGGTATTTAGAATTCGTCATTTCATAAAGTATAGGGTATTTTCGTACGTGTTCTACTAACTTTTCTTCGTCCATTTTTTGCAATAAGCCCCTCACAAAAAAAATCGCCTCAAAATGATCGTACGCGGGACGTGAGAAGAACGCCCTCTTACGACGGGACGAGAGCGGGATCGTGCTTGAAGCGTAGCATGGCCGTGCATAGTCCGGACTCGGACGGGCCAGAGATCATTAACGTTGTAATTGAACGTTTTACACAAAATGTATGAAACGTGTCATCATACATAGCACGCCTTGGACGTGTCCAAAGCCCGTTATAATATAAATAAACCAAAAGTAAATTGAACCATTAAGAAAAGTTTTTAGCTAGCTAGCTAGTTTTTAGTCTAGGCAAAATATCCGATAAGTATATTTTGATGTCAAGTACTCACAGATACGTGTGTGTATGTGTTAAAATTTATTTAATAAATGTTGAAAAAAAGGTGTTAAATATTAACCTCGTATTTATAAAGCAGTCCTTAAACTATCCGTACCTATAAGTTTATAAAAAATTGCTGACCCATATGTGGGGGAACTTTAATGTCAAGGGACGACAACACTGTAGACAGCCAGTAAAATTTAACCGATCTTAGGACCAAATCAAACTTCGTATAATTAATTCGCTCTGTGACATATAGTAATAAAAAGTCTACTTGCCGATGATATGCAATTTATGCAGTATTTTTCAGTCGTCCTCTATAATTCCTAAACACCTTTAAGACGCAATTCGTAATTTTTATGGAACACAAAATACTTGTTTACACTTCAATGTCAGTTTTGCTAATACCGGGGGTAAAGAATAGTACTATGACAGTTAAATTACATTTTTTTTACTTTTTTACGTTCGATCTCTATTTAGACAGGTAATAATAAAAGCGTTGCGTATTACCGCTGGGCAGACAAGAATGCCAAGTGGGATAGCGGCGTTAGACTATATCCCACAATATTTAGGTAGGCCTGGAAATTCGTTAGATTTTGGCGATACGATTTTGTTAGGCATTATTGTAAGGTTCCAAGTTTCAACTTTTTAGGTAAAGAGAGATTAAGTAATTAAAGTATTTACTTCCATTATAAAATCGGATTAAAAAGTATCCGTTTTTTATTAAGCATTGAATGCATCCAGAAGGAGGTATTCACTAACATTACCATTCCGGACAATTGCATTCTAATTAATTTAAACTTTTGGTAAAATTAAGGTGTAGGCAATCATTATCCGTTCCTCGTCAAGAAACGTCGTGTTTTATGTTCTATATTGTTTTGTTTGTTAATTAACAGAGATTATGTGACTTGTCACTATGCCAACCGTACTTTGCCGCCAAGTGAAAGTCAACTTCAAGACTTCAGAAATGAACACCCGGTAAGTGTGAATTTGAATGTTAAAAAAAGCAACTACGGAGGTTTCTTGCCGGATTCTTTCCCGTAGATTTAGCATTCCGAACCGGTGGTAGTAAAAAATAAAAATAAATAAAGTGATTATTTTAAGTCTATTTGAATAAAAACATTTTGACATTGACTTTTACTTTGTGAACAATCATAGTGAAAACATTATTTTCGATATACGTAAATAACACACGCGCAATGTGACTTACTGGACACCTAACTCAATTAATAAATCAATTCATGAAATGATTTGAGATGCACAAAAAGATCTGAACATGCTAATGAGTGGCTTCGTAGTATCAAATTTTTTGACAATTGATACTTCAAAAGCATCTCTATCATGATTCTATCTAGCAAAAAAAAATCCTCTGAGCCGCTTAAAATAAATCGAGTAAACATAAAATAAACATATTTAAAAAGATACTTAGAATTACCGAATGATGTCAAACTAACGTGGAGACTTTACCCTTCGACACCCAACCCTAAATTATTACTACTTTACAAAAATATTAATTATTTAACACATTCCTACTATAGAAGTATATTTCATGCATTTTTATGAAAAGATAACGACTTATACAGTCAAATCTAACGTAGAACTTAGTTCATAAAAAATTACTTCACTCCGTAAAAAAATTCACTTAAAGTTAATATAATATTATTTGAGGGGACAAAGCTTTATAATGATTTACGATGACGTGACAACATTAATGTACTTAAAAACATTAATGTACTTAAAAACAAGTTAAAGCTACATTTTGCTGCGAGTGTCAGTAATTAATAGTTACCTATATAATTGAAATCAGAGAAATAAAGTTCTTTAAACGTAAACATAAAACTTGAATTAGAACGAATATTTCTCAATCTGAAGATTAAATATAAAAGAGCAATGAACACTTTGTTTTCAGAAACCAATTGGCGTATGGACTCATGACACGGGGTCACCGGTGGAGATCACAGAAACCATAAGCATTAATAGTGACCTGTTTCAAAATGATGAGCTCATAGAGTCCTTGACTCACTTTGTCCATGAGAGGATACCAGAGCGCGTGGTCCATGCCAAAGCAGTAGCAGCTTTCGGATACTTCGAAGTCATTCACGACGTATCTAAATACATCAAAGCTGATTTCTTCAATGGTATTGGAAAGAAGACTCCGTTAGTCGGTAGATTCTCGACCGCTAGTCAAACCGTGGTGGTAATGACCTAGCCAGAGATGTCAAGGGACTTGCGATTAAATTTTACACTAAAGAAGGAAACTTTAACCTTCTTATTCTTCATGTGCCCATTTATGCTTATCGGGACCCTATTAATTTTACCCCGCTTTCTCATCCTATCAGACGACTTCCGAGGACTAATCTATATTATCTCAACATGTTTTGGGACGCAATCAGTCTGAAACCTATATCTTTTCATATCGCTTTGTTTCTTTTTTCTTATTATGGAATCCCATCTGGATGCATTAATATTCGATGGGACTAGGTTGTGGGAAAGTTATTCCGGTTGGGAATTTGGTGTTCAATAAGAAATCTGATAAATTGTTTAGAGTGGCAGAGTTGAGTCCTTTTTACCCGGCGAATCTGGTTCCAGGAATACCGGGACCAGTTGACCAGAGGTTTAAGGGTAGACGATTTGCCTATCAAGACATTCAACATTCCGACTGGGAAGAAACCACAACAAAATTGAAGTTAAACTTCCAAAGTATGCTGCAACATACAATCGTGACGGGCAGCCTCCTGTCCGGCACAATATGGGAGACATACCTAATTGGTTTCCGAATTCATGCAATGGGCCTATCCCATATGTCGATGAGAGCCGTCCGAGGCGTCGGCTGTTCGTGTATCAGACTACAGCTGTAGATTTACAACCACCATCAGATTTCTACAGGGAATTCTTGACTACTGACGCTCAACGACAGGATCTGGCAAACAATATTGCTGGTTCGATTTTAAGAGTTACTAACCCCACATTGACCAATATCTTAAATGTATTGTACTTGGTTGATCCAGACCTTGGTAGGACTGCGATAAGCTTAGAAAATGTGAAGATGGCCATGGCAGTGACTAACATTACTTCACCAATAACGTGTATTCAGACCACTCCTATTGTGTTGAGAAAACCATGAAAACTACATTTCTAAATTATAAAATAAAATGTTAATGAACATCATCTAAAATTGTCACTGAAAGAGCAGAAATAAAAATCTTTGTATTCTTGATTTTTTACTCCCACCTCTATAACTCAGCTCAAATGAGAGTGAAAGCACAGCTGAAGCAAGAAGTCGCGTCAACAATGTGATACATTTTTGTTTGGTTATACTACTTTTTAATAGATTTAATAGAGTTCATTTATATAATATTACAACCGTAGGGGTTCGGGGCGTGCATGGGATTGGTCGGGCTCGCCTGTGTTGAGTGTTTATATACACGAGTCTAGTCGTGGTGGTTGAGGACGTAGTAGCTCAGTTTCTTACTTGCCTTGGTTAACAGACCAAACCTTTTTTTTTTTTTGTTTGCTTTATGCATCCCCCTCAGCTAGGGATGCCATGTAAGGGGGGTATGTGGGACTCATCGAGGAATATGAGACGCTACCCACTAAAAACACTTCGGCGTTTGCTTTGCTTTGCCGTTGGTGAGGGCGCCTTGGGGTCCCGCAGATTTCACCATGACACCGTCCGGCCGCACCGACTATTGGCTCGCCGGTGCCCCACGTCCTAAGAGGGGAGGATTGCGAACGCAGCAATCCCCCCCAACAGTCAGTTAGTGGTGCCGTGCAATGGGGGCCCCTAACCCCCTGGGCTCCATTAGAGGTTGTTGTCTTCTGCGGGAAGCAAAGTGTTGCCGGGCCCTTCCTCTTCGTTTGCGACGAATCATCAAAGGCGCGTCGATTGCGTCTTCGCGCTTCCGCTCTGCTGCCTCTTTTTGTGAAATTACGGTTTCGCAAAAGGTGGCCACTGCCTCCCATTACCTCTCAGAGTACAGCATAGTCACTGTTCAGAGAGAGATCCCTCGCTCCTATGGTGGCGGTCAATGCCTGGCGTTCCTGGGCCCAGCGACTGTACATTTCTAACGTATGCTGCGCCGTATCGTCTGGATCCCCACACTCATGACACCCTTGGTCCGATTCCCTTCCAATATTACACAGGTAATGACCGATACAACCATGTCCGGTCATTATCTGTGTCATTCGATTACCCAAATTTTCCATATTTTCGCATTAGCCAGGCGTCAAGCAATAGGAGGAATGCGTCTATAGTGCGGGAACCATAGAAGCATTCCCCCAAGTCAGTTTTCCAGCGTTCCCACATTCTTATTTTTGCCCTATTGCGAACTCTCGTCACCGCTTCTGGACTTCTCACCGCAACCTGGCGGCTGCCCTCTTCTTGTGTGTCTCCACCAAAACTTGGGCATTAAGTTCCCATGGGAGACTTCCTTTCAAGACACACCCCGCCGTCCATGACCGTTGAGTATGCCCTTACCAATCGGAGAGTCACTATTCTTTGAGAAGGCCTTCTCAGCTGGGCCTTATTTTTACATCCCAGTATGTCAGCCCAAATTGGGGCTCCGTAAAGGGCCATGCTTTTTACTACTCCTGAGTATAGTCTCCTACATGGAGCAGAGGGCATGTTAGGCAACAACCTAGCAAGGGCCGAAGCCGCGCCTACTATTCGGGGAGCTAGTTGGCGGAAATGCTCTTGGAAATTAAGGCGTTGGTCCAGAATAAGGCCCAGATATTTAATATGAGCCTTCGTTCGGATCCCTTCTCCCCCGATTAGGATAGTATCGCCATCTGTAGGCCTCCAACCGCGCCTCATGAAAACTATGGCCTCAGTCTTAGCTAGAGATACATTTAAACCTAGACGGTGAATTCGATTGATCTTAAAGTCTGAAGCTTCTGCCGCTCTCTGCATTGTCCCTCTTAGTTCGCTTCCCCAAACTATTACCAACCCGACCCCCCGAATCCTGGTTCGAGTTCGGCTTTTCGTAAGTTGTAGCTGCCATCATCTTCATTGTTCCCGGATAGTGGCGACAGATTCGTAACCTGTCACACTGGGACATAATCATGCGAAATGCGGTGTGTGAAACCTCTGCCAAGCGTGTGTTTATGTTGTGTCAGTCGTGGTTTTTTCTTGAATATTCCCAAAATGATGGACATTAGTATTAAATTAGTAAAATTACACTTAGAAATATACAAAGCTGAATGTTCATTAAGATTATAATATTATGTCATAACGTGTCAATTGTTTAATTTATTTCAGTTCCTATAGTAATCCATATGGAAGCATTAAACTTTGTATCAAGGGATTTAGGATGTATCATGTCATAGAGGACTGGTTATTTTCGTACGTGTTCTATTAACTTTTCGTCGTGCTTTTTTTTGCAATAAGAACGAAGACCCTCACAAAAAAAATCTATCGGTGGCTTTTCTCTGTCAGCTGTTCAGCGGTTGCGCTTTTTTAATTTTAACGTTTCGTTCGCGAAACGTTTTTTGGCAATAGGTAAAATCACGCCGTCTCGCTCTATTCGTCTGAGGGTGTGCAGGGAATACGGCCGGACGCCGCACAGTGTAGAATTTTTATGAAGTGGGATTTAATTCAATTTTACTTGTATTCACACTGTCTATTTAAGTAATTTCTTGTTACTTTTGTATAACTATATTTTTTTTTTATTTGTAGGTAGCTTAAAATAAAAAAAAACATACCATGTTGAAGTAGCGAAACTATCTTAGTTGTTTGCTTACGCTTCCGCAGCTCTTTATTGGGTGGTCAGTTTAAAACAAGACATCGTAGTTAGTATTTTTGTAAATCTTTGGGATAAATTGATTTTTTGAGAGTTATAATAAAAGTATAATAAAATAGCATCGTTTGAAACCAATGTCAATTTTACGATATTTCGATAATTTATCAAGTAATTTCTGACACATACAAAAAAATGTTTATTCGAAACTGTTAGTTTTTGAGAGGAAGGTCTTAAGAATCATCGGCGGCCTGCTGAAGGGCAGGCAATGGTGAACACGGCTCAACCACGAGCTCTACGACATGTTTTGGGAGCCGAATGTTAAACAATCAAGGCTTGGACGCCTGTGCTGAGCTCGACGCATTGCGCGGATGGGTGAACACAGCAGATATCTTTAACGTTATTAAAACCCAATAAAACCCGATTGTCGTCGTAATCGAGGCAGGCCTAATCTCCGCTGGCAGGATGGTGTTGAGAAGAAAATCCAATAAAAAGAAAAAGATACGCGCGACCTGACCAAGGCCCACTCATTCATTTTTGCGACCATGCAACCTGTTTTGTTTTCCGGAATCCTTATCGAAAGTACGAAAAGAACACCAGTTTTTAATGCTTATATGGAATAATGATCTACGATATACGCCAGGAAGGCAACAAAACGATTCAAAAGTGTTTTAGGCAGCTATATTATAATAATAACGTTTTTTGTTATTTCGTCAGTTAATAAATACAAGATACCTTCTTTTATTTCGCCACAGTTTGGTAAAAATAAATTTTGATATAACGCAAAGGGATTTGCGGGCAAAAGTTATTTTAAAATAAAACTATTTTTTTAACATGTTTACTCATAGCTTCACACACAACGCACGTCTAATCGAAAAGTAGTTTTATTAGTAAAATTATTTATGTATTTAAATTAGTAAAATTTGGAATGAAATCCATCTAAGTAGCACTTTTCCTACACCGCCGTCTCAAATCCATTTGGTGTCTGATTGTAGGGTTTGGGCAGCCAAGAATGCCAAGTGGGATAGGGGCTTTGACTACATACATCACACAATATTTAGGTACATAGATAATTTTGTATTGTTAAGTTCCAAGTTTCAACATTTTAAGCAAATAGAGATCAATTAAAGTATTTAATTCCATTATAAAATCGGATTTCGAATCCTCGATTACCGAGTACCTATTTTCAATTTAGCATTGAATGTATCCTGCAGGAGGTACCAATTAAATTAACAATTCCGACCAATTACATTCTAATTAATATAAACTATTGGTAAAATTAAGGCGGAGTCAATTATTCTCGGTTCTTCATCATGAAACATCGTGTTTTATGTTCTTTATTGTTTTATTTGTTAAGTAACAGAGATCATGTGACTTGTCACTATGCCAACATTACTTTGCCGCCAAGTGAAAGTCAGCTTCAAGACTTCAGAAATGAACATCCTGTAAGTGTGAACAATCTGAGTGAAAATATTATTTTCTCTATGTAAATATCATACAATACTATACATTAAGGTCAAACAGGGCACCTAAAGTGACACATGCTTATTTTAATGCAATGAATCGATACAAAAGAATTAAATTTTGATATACACAAAATTACCTAATCATCGACAATAAGTGGCTTTTGAGAAATCTTTTGACAATTAATACTTCCTGAACACATCACACTTCAAAACACATTTTAAAAGGATTTTATCTGCAAAGTTTAGAAAACCTCGATATGAGCCGCTCAAAATAAATAGAAAGAACATCATTAAGAAATATACTTTTTAAGGTTATAAGTCAACAACACGTTTATACGAAGTTGAAGAAAAAAACACATATACACATAATATAAAAGGAAACCAAATAGAAAAACAGAAAAAATAATTGAAAACTGAATTACATACTTTGTTTGTAAAATTACAATTTAGTATTTGTGATTGGGGGATGAGCTTAACTATGATATTAAATTTTTGTCTATTTAATACCAAAGATGTCATCATTACAACATAGTTTACTTCTCTTCGAAAGACAAATAAACCTAAAGCTATGCGGAAAAGACAATGTTATTTGACTAAGCTTTAAAATGATTTACCAGATGACGTGAAAACTTGTAAGACCATGAAAAATTTAAAATTATAATTTTTAAAAAAGCTATTTCTGCATATCGCTGCAGTAGGCCAGTAACGAACACGTATTTTGCAATTTATATTTTTAACTATGTATTTTGATTTAAGAGAGATCTGTATTTCTTATGAAGAAAAATAAAGTTCTTTAAACGTACAGTTACAAACTTGAATTATTGGTTCGAAATTATGTGAGAAAATAAATTTGTTCGAATTAGTAAGAATATTTGTCAATCTGAAGAATAAATTTAAAAGAGTAATGAAAACTTTGTTTTCAGAAACCAGTTGGCGTATGGACTCATGACACGGGGTCACCGGTGGACATCACAGAAACCATAAGCATTAATAGTGACCTGTTTCAAAATGATGAGCTCCTAGAGTCCTTGACTCACTTTGTCCATGAGAGGATACCAGAGCGTGTGGTCCATGCCAAAGGAGTAGCAGCTTTCGGATACTTCGAAGTCACTCACGACGTATCTAAGTACACCAAAGCCGATCTCTTCAATGGTATTGGAAAGAAGACTCCGTTAGTTGGAAGATTCTCGATTGCAAATCAAAACCGTGGTGGTAGTGATCTAGTAAGAGAGAACAAGGGACTTTCGATTAAGTTTTACACTAAAGAAGGAAACCTCGATCTCCTTAATCTCCATGTGCCCATTTATGCTTATCGTGACCCTATTAATTTTACTCCAGTTTCGCATGCTATCAGGCGACAGCCAAGATCTAACCTCTATGATCCTAACATGTTTTGGGATTTAGTCAGTCTGAGACCCGATTCTGTTCTTAACTTTCTGTTTCTTTTTTCTTATTATGGAATCCCATCTGGATACATTAATATGGACTGGTTTCCAATACACACCTACGAAACTGTGAATAAATACGGCGAAAGGTTCTATGTGAAGTTCAACTTCAGGACTCAACAAGGACTCAAATTTATCAACAGCATACAGGCAGCTGAAATAGCTGCAAATGATCCTGATTACTATGGTAGGGAATTGTATAATGTAATCGAATCGAAACAGTTCCCTTGGTGGAAATTGGAACTGTTCGTAATGACTCCCGAGGACTTAAAGAAAGTAGACTACGATCCTTTCGATGTGACTAGGTTGTGGGAAAACGGAACGTACAAAGTTGTTCCAGTTGGGAACTTGGTGTTCAATAAGAATCCTGATAATTGGTTTAGAGTGGCAGAGTTGAGTGCCTTTTCCCCGGCGAATCTGGTTCCAGGAATACCGGGACCAGTTGATCAGATGTTTAAGGGTAGAAGATTTGCTTATCAAGACACTCAACATTACCGACTGGGCAGAAACCACAACAAAATTGAAGTTAACCTTCCAAAGTATGCTGCAACATACAATCGTGACGGGCAGCCACCGGTCCGGCACAATATGGGAGACACACCTAATTGGTTTCCGAATTCATACAACGGGCCTATCCCATATGTCGATGAGAGCCGTCCGAGGCGTCGGCTGTTCGTGTATCAGACTACAGCTGTAGATTTACAACCACCATCAGATTTCTACAGGGAATTCTTGACTACTGACGCTCAAAGACAGGAACTGGCAGACAATATAGCTGGTTCGATTTCAAGAGTTACCAACCCTACATTGACCAATATTTTAAATGTGCTGTACTTGGTAGATCCAGACCTTGGTAGGAGGACTGCGATAAGCCTAAAAAATGTAAAGATGGCCATGGCAGTGACTAACATTACTTCACCAATAACGTGTATTCCGACCACCCCTATAGTATTGAGAAAACCAGGAAAAATACATTACTAAATTATAATTAAAATGTTAACGACCATCTTCTAAAATTGTCCCCGAAAGAGCAGAAATAAAAATCTGTGTAGTCTTGATTTTTTTACTCTCTCCTCTATAACTAAGACAAATCACGGCTGAGGCGCGTAGTCGCGTCATTCGTTGTATGATTATCAGGATTCTAACACCTTTAGCCTTTTCCACCCACGAACGATAGTTGATTTTTAAGGTGAAAAATGGAACGTATTAATTGCAATAGTGAAAGCCCACCTCCTAAAAAAGTCAGTCGTGGGTGGTGAGCCTAAATGTTTGTTGGTATGCGAGTTCGTTTGGTTTTAGGACTAAGCAGATTGACCAATTCAGAATAGGGTCTAACCTTTTGCCCTACATACCTTTATTTTGCTGTGTAGTACTCAAAGATAGGTGAGAAAAAGGTGTATTTTCGAATATTTATTTTAAAACAAGTTTAGGTTTACATCCCACTTAGCGTTTTTCAAGTGGTGGCGTTTCTCCGTCAGCTTTAGGCAGGCCTGATAATTCTTTAGATTTTGGCAATTGTAATTTAATGTTTTTAATTTCCAAGTTTCAACACTTTAAGTAAAATGAGATTGATTAAAGTATTTACTTCCATTATAAATTCGGATTTCAAATCCTTGATTACAAAGTACCTATTTATAAATTGCATTAAATGCATCCTGCAGGAGGTGTATAACCATTAACATTACAACTGCGATTAAGGCAGAGGCAATCATTATCCGTTCCTCATCATGAAACGTCGTGTTTTATGTTCTATATTGTTTTGTTTGTTAAGTAACAGAGATTATGTGACATGTCACTATGCCAACCTTACTTTGCCGCCAAGTGAAAGTCAGCTTCAAGACTTCAGAAATGAACATCCGGTAAGAGTGAATAATCATAAAACACATAACACATAAACTGACACCGTAATTAATCCCTCGAGAGGGGTAGGCAGAGGTGTTAACCACCACATTTCGCAAGTTTACGTTGAGTCCCAGTGAGACAGGTTGCGAATCTGCCGCCACTATCCAGGCACAATGAGGAAAATGGCAGCTACAATATACGGCAACCCGAGGCCCGAACCCTCGACCTGTCAGGTCGGGTCAGTCGGTTAACCAAGGCACATTACAAACTGGGTAGCTCAGTTTGTAATTTGCCTTGGACCGACCCCGACCGTTCCCCCAACAACAAAACAATCAAAGTGACATTTTATTTTAATAATTATATCACAATCCAGATAAATATTGATCACATTTATAAACACAATCCATCGCCAGGAAAATTAAATATTATCTCAATTAATTGCGATGATTACATTCATAGAACAAATAAATTTTTAAACTGAGACAGAGGATTCGCGAAAATGTCAGCATTCGTAAATTTAGCATGTTGATTCTAATTTCTGCACGTTAATTATTATTTGTTGTTAATTGGTGCAATTCTTTTCTATCTACGTAAATAACATAAGCACAATAGGATTAATACACCTTACCTTGGAGAGTGGACACCTTACACTTTATGCTGTTAAAACATGCTTGTTAATGGACTTCAAAAAAAGGAGGAGATTGTAATTTTATTGCTATGAATGAACTCATGAAATGATTCGAGATGCACATGAATACCTGGATATGCTCAATTTTTGGCTTTTGAGTGATCTTTTGACTTTGGGGAATGCGGCATATTTTTTGATTGCGTAGACTTAAAGGGATAATATTTTCACAATATCAAAGAACTGTAGATTCGATTATTTTACATAAATCTAATCTTGATACCGCAACACGTTCCTGAGAAAAAGGTCTTGACGGGCCGACAGACAGACAGACAATGAAATGATCTTATAGGGGTTCCTTTTTTCCTTTCTAGGTACGGAACCCTAAAAACTTAAGTATTAAGATGCATTTGAATGAAAACTTTGTTTTCAGAAACCAGTTGGCGTATGGACTCATGACACGGGGTCACCGGTGGACATCACAGAAACCATAAGCATTAATAGTGACCTGTTTCAAAATGATGAGCTCCTAGAGTCCTTGACTCACTTTGTCCATGAGAGGATACCAGAGCGTGTGGTCCATGCCAAAGGAGTAGCAGCTTTCGGATACTTCGAAGTCACTCACGACGTATCTAAGTACACCAAAGCCGATCTCTTCAATGGTATCGGAAAGAAAACTCCGTTAGTTGGTAGATTCTCGATTGCAAATCAAAACCGTGGTGGTAGTGATCTAGTAAGAGAGTTCAAGGGACTGGCGATTAAGTTTTACACTAAAGAAGGTAACCTCGACCTCCTTAATCTTCATGTGCCTATTTTTGCTTATCGGGACCCCATTAATTTTACTCCGCTTTCCCATTCTGTCCGAAGACAGCCAAGGTCTAACCTCTTTGATCCTAACATGTTTTGGGACTTTGCCAGTCTGAAACCTGACTCTCTTTTAGTCTTTCTGTTTCTTTTTTCTTATTATGGAATCCCATCTGCATACATTAATATGGATTGGTTTCCAATACACACCTACGAAACTGTGAATAAACACGGCGAAAGGTTTTATGTGAAGTTCAACTTCAGGACTCAACAAGGACTCAAATTTATCAACAGCATACAGGCAGCCGAAATAGCTTCAAATGACCCTGATTATTATAGTAGAGAATTGTATAATGTAATCGAATCGAAACAGTTCCCTTGGTGGAAATTGGAACTGTTTGTCATGACTCCTGAGGACTTAAAGAAAGTAGACTACGATCCTTTCGGTGTGACTAGGTTGTGGGAAAACGGAACGTACAAAGTTGTTCCAGTTGGGAATATGGTGTTCAATAAGAATCCTGATAATTGGTTTAGAGTGGCAGAGTTGAGTGCTTTTTCCCCGGCGAATCTGGTTCCAGGAATACCCGGACCAGTTGATCAGATGTTTAAGGGTAGACGATTTGCTTATCAAGACACTCAACATTACCGACTGGGAAGAAACCACAACAAGATTGAAGTTAATCTTCCAAAGTATACTGCAACATACAATCGTGACGGGCAGCCTCCTGTCCGGCACAATATGGGAGACACACCTAATTGGTTTCCGAATTCATACAATGGGCCTATCCCATATGTCGATGAGAGCCGTCCGAGGCGTCGGCTGTTCGTGTATCAGACTACAGCTGTAGATTTACAACCACCATCAGATTTCTACAGGGAATTCTTGACTACTGATGCTCAAAGACAGGAACTGGCAGACAATATTGCTGGTTCGATTTCCAGAGTTACCAACCCTACATTGACCAATGTCTTAAATATGTTGTACTTGGTTGATCCAGACCTTGGTAGGAGGACTGCGATAAGCTTAAAAAATGTGAAGATGGCCATGGCAGTGACTAACATTACTTCACCAATAACATGTATTCCGATGACACCTTTTGTGTTGAGAAAACCAGGGATACTACATTAATGTATCTAGTTACAAAATCAAAAAAATCTTAACCCCTTGGATTTATTTTATGTTAAAAAAAACTGTTATGAAAACTTCTATCCTCCCTGTTGTTTTTTACAATAAACTATCTTACTCTTCAGTGTGATTTTTGTTCGTCAAATGAAAACAATTGTATTCAGTATTTAACATTGTCATAAATATCACCTGCACAAATTATGTATTCAGAACTTTGGAAATCTTTTATCTCACCTCAGGCTTATCAGATGGTATTTCACCTGCATTGATATTTCAGTTTTCGGGTTACCAGTTTTATTGCTAGCAAAAAAGAACATTGATTGATAACGATTGATGAATAGAAATCATCAGTAAATAAGTAGTTTCCTCAACTGTTGTAATTAATCAAGAACGGATACATACTACAGTCAAATTAAATAGGTGTTGCAATTGTAACGTGATCATAATTTAAGAAATATTAATAAGTTGTTTGAAAAGGTAAGTAGTGGATTGTAATAAAAAATTTACTTATGAATATTCGTGCACAGCATTAATTTTATGTTCTATCAATGTATGCAGATTGCTTAATCTTAGAAAGGTATCTAAGGTAAATTAAGTACGCAAAACGAACCTACTCTTAAGTTTCACTTGCTCGTGTAAAGTTGAAGAATAAATTATTTAAGCAACTCTTTAGTAGACCGAGAGCAAAGCTATGCTATGTTGCTGGCTATAAACTTATGTTTCATTGTTTGAAATGATAGAGAGAAAAAAATAATATGTAGGTATATTCAAAAAGTATGAAAAATTACATAACCAGCTGATCGGCTCTATACTTTTTTACTTTCTTTGATAAAATTGTGAATTATAATTGAAAAAATATGCAAAATTTGAGTAAACGAAAACTCTATTGAACTTTATTAAGGGACCAATTTCAGAGGGAGTATAATTACGAGGTTTGTATAGACGTTAATAACTGAAGGTTTAACTCAATTTAACTGATTCTCAATTTTTAGAGACCTTTTAATCATAAAGGTTGACGCATACCTAGGTCGATGTGTACTTCGATTTGACGTGTATGAAATTCTTGATTGATAAAAGTAAGCATAATTAAAACTATTCTTTGATGATCTTGAAGCAAAAATATATTAATAATTTTAACGGTAATAATACAAACCTTTTAACTTAATCATTTATTTATGGGCACAACAGCAGCATTACAGGGTGGTTTACAATATATGGTTATAAATTAATTATAAATATAAATCTATGTTAAGTAAAGGTGTGGACACCATTGGCCAATAAGACAAACACTCGTAAACTTATGTGTAACTAATTATAATTATAATGATTCTGGGCACACCCGCCACTCTGGCCCACCACTGCAACTCCTGTTCACCAGGATCAACAGTGGCGTCCTTTGATCGAATAATCAACGAATAATGCAGCTGTGCAATTACGCACAGGCTGTGCCCGGACACTCTAACGGCTGTCTTGGGACCCGCAACGAACTTAATCAGAAGATATAGGAGGTAGTAAGAAAGCGATTTCAGACTTCCCAGTAAAGCGGAGACGGCAATGGAAACGGCCCAGAAGCCAAAAGCTAAAGGGATCTACGGTCAGGAGACGCCTGACATGAATGATGCTAAAATACATAATAAATTAGGTTTTTGGCAACTTAGTAGAATAAACATCGTCATAAATAAAGCATATTATAACAGCATATACACTAAAACCTTTTACTTTCAAATTGAAAGCTTGTATACGGTTCAAACTTTTCGCATTACAGACTGAACTACGAAATACAAGATATTTCATGGCTATATTAATCTGAATCCCTGAAATATAACTCTTGCTTTGAATTTAGCTCTGCGTTTCAGTGAATCAGGTCAAGGTCTACCTTTCAAACTTGCAGTCTAAGATTGGCTACGAAAGTACTGGAAACTTTACACTACACTGTAAAATTAACGCTGCATTCCGTATTAGGTATACATCTAAGGGGACAAGCACGGCCAGTCTAATGGTAAGCAACCACCGTAGCCTGCATTATAATATCAGAGCCATCAAGCACGTGTTTCCTACCCTGTAAGAACCATTGAACATTTAGGAAAAACTCCATGCAGTTCTTTATTGCAAAACTATTGAAATTAGTTTTTTTCTTTCTGAAGGGAATTAACTACAGTCAAAATTGTTTCTGTATAAAATTTATTAGCCAGTATTTCTTAATCTATATAAATCAACACACACAGACTAGCACTCCCGCCACATTGTCTTAACACTGCAACGACTCTACACCAAAATTGTCAGAAGCGTCCTTTGTACAAACACACAGGCCACGTTTATGCACATATTTGTTTTTTTACTTATATATTTTTTGTTTTCTAAGCACGCTCCTTTGCCAAATCACCTGCACCTTTTATTTTGCCCCATCGTAATTTACTATCAGGACAGATTGTGAAGATGTTTAGGTATTCATTATCATCAGCCGATGACGTCCACTACTGGACAAAGCCCAAATCTCCAAAGCGATCTGGACCGCTTGCTTATTACAAAACACAAAACAAAACAAAACATGCAATGTTACCAAAACGATATCAACTATATTAAAACTGTTTATATGTGAAATATTGCGACGATATTATTTCTCAGTATTCGCGAAGATTCCCGTACGCTAATATTCTATATATCAATATTTGTATTTAATTAATGAGGTATTGGGATCTTAATACTAAACTTTATAGAGAACGAACTTAACCGAAAAATAAAATAATTAATAGATTAAAAAAATCTAAAAACCCACGTTTTTAAACGTGGGGGCGTATATTATTTAAGGGATTATTAATGGGATATATTTACATGACGTGTATAGATCGTGGGTGTAACTTGCAAAGATACGCCCCCACGTCTTGAGTGGTCCCTCTTTTAGCCCCGTAGGGTTATTTTCTTATTTTTAGGACATTTAAAAACGTGGGTTTTTAGATTTTTTAAATCCTCAAAAGTCACTCAATACAAATTTTATCAAAATCGGTCCAGCCGTTTTATATTTGTAAATTGCATTGTCATCGGGTTTGAAGCTACCCTGAAAATTTCAGCCTGCTAGCTTATCGGGAAGTGCCTCAAAATTGAGTTGCAAAAATCCAACCGGAACGACAAACAAACAAGAAAGTGAGTGTATAAAAACGTGGAAAAAACGTCGCATATTTTCTCAGTACACCTTGTACGTAGTAGATAAAATAGTTTACATAGATGTTCGTAAGTAGGTATGAAATGAACAGTATGGGACTGACAGCCCTTTATATCGGTTGATTGAATATCTTTTAATAGCCAGCTACAGTGACGTATTTAGGCATTATTTTTAGATGGAAGGGTGCGGTTGGAAACCTTTACTTAATCCGCGCTGATATTTTATATTTTTGTGGAAAAACCCGTGAATAGATCTTATTGTTAACTAGGAAGTTTTATAAGTAGTTTGCGTATAGACATTTTAACAATAAATATATTTTCATTTTCGAACGAGTCAACTAAGTCCAGTAGGTCAGTAAAGTTAAGTTAGCATAACATAACGTTTCTAAGACGAATTAAGTAAGTACAGTCGTCATAGATCTTTAGGGGTTGAGTTTTAAGCAAAGCGGTATTTAAACAGTCAGGTCATAAGTATTGTCATACAGTAAAAACTTTTCTTTTAGAATGCTGGCCACAAAAGAGTTTATTGAATTCGAATTTCGAATTGTTCATGAAAATAAAAATGTATACTTTTTAGAATTTTACTCATTTTTAAATATGGAGTAGACGCTTAAAGAAGACCGTGTTGCAGTTATTGCGTTGCATCGTTGCGGTTACGCGCCAATTCAAATTTTTGACATACTGAAAAATTTGAATACAACCAAAAAAATCGTTTATCGTACCTTCAAACGATACAATGAAGACTCTAGTGTAGATGACAGGTCAAGAAGTGGTCGCCCTCGGTCTGTTAGGACTCGAGCAGTGATAAATGCTGTGAAGGCGCGAATTCAAAGAAATCCCAAACGTAAGCAGAAACTGTTGGCCCTTCAGATGGGGTTAAGAAGAACCACGGTGAAAAGGGTGTTAAATAAAGACTTAGGGCTTCGGGCATATCGAAAAAAACAGGACATCGTTTGAATGCTCGTCTGGACCTGAGACTGAAGAGATGCCGCGCTTTGTTGAAGCGGTAAGCGGGAAAAAATATCGGGAAATTCTTTTTTCGGATGAAAAAATTTTTACCTTAGAAGAGAGCTACAACAAACAAAATGATAAGGTGTACGCACACAGTAGTGAAGAAGCGAGCAACCGTATTCCGCGTGTCCAACGAGGTCATTTTCCATCCTCGCTCATGGTATAGTTGGGAGTTTCTTATTGGGGCTTAACAGAGGTAGGTACATTTTTGTGAGAAAGGTGTAAAAACGAATGCAGTTGTGAATCAAAATACAGTCCTGACAAACCTTGTGGAACCTGTTTCTCATATCATGTTCAATAACAGGCACTGGGTATTCCAACAAGATTCGGCACCAGCTCATAGAGCGAAGAGCACACAAGACTGGCTGGCGGCGCGTGAAATCGACTTCATCCGGCACGAAAACTGGCCCTCTTCCAGTCCAGATTCGAATCCGTTAGATTACAAGATATGGCAACACTTGGAGGAAGGGCGTGCTCAAAGCCTCATCCCAATTTGGAGTCACTCAAGACATCCTTGATTAAGGCATCCGCCGATATTGGACCTCGTTCGTGCTGCGATAGATGACTGGCCGCGCAGATTGAAGGCCTGTATTCGAAATCACGGAGGTCATTTTGAATAAACTTTAGTCATAAGAATCTATGTTTTGTTAAGTTCATTTTGGTATATAAATGGTTACATAATGAATAAGTTAAAGACTTGTTGAAACACTGTACTTTTGAATGCTTCAGTAAAATCTCTTGTTGTACGAATACAGTACGTGCTTGATTTAAATTAAACTGGAGACGGGCGGAAAAGTTAACTAGTGAAAAAGGCTCAAATAATATCAAATATTTTTAAAAGGAATTGAATTTCATGGGATTATCTATTGGTATTGAAGACTCGAATAGAATTAGTATAAGCACTTTAGAATACCGTTTAGTCATGAGTTTCTCCATTCAGATCCATCCAAGCGTATTTTTTGTCCTGGATTCAAGAATCCCCTTTTCAATTTGGATTCTATTCTGCCTGACTCGATGAAGAATAGCTTCACTGTGGAAATACTTGTAATAGATATGTCATAATCGCATATTACGTTGTCTATCTTAGTTTATATGATTTCTATTTTGCCTGGTATTTGAAGATTGATTTGACTGAATTTTTAAACTTAAATGATTGGTTTTGGTGTTTTATGTGTATTTTTATAAGATATAAGTTAATATGTTAATATGTGTATTTTTATAAGATATAAGTTAATATGCATTGCGTATCAAAATAGAAACGTCTGTACTTGGTTCTAGTTTTAATCCAAATCTCAAAATCGTTCAATCAATTGGTTACGCGATTTATAATAAAGAGATAATAAGTATAGTATGTACTTACACATGAAATGAATACTTCCACTTTTTCTAAGAGAAAACCTGATTTCTTAGTAAAATACAATTTCTTTTGACAGATCATATTCAAAATGTTTTATTTAAATATTCTCAAAATAAGTGCTTTCATATCGTCATTTTTTATCTACCACCGGTTCGGAATGCTATCTACGGGGAAGAAGCCGGCAAGAAACCTCCGATGTTGCTTTTTTCAAAAATGTACAATAGTTTTTCATTACATGCTGGAACATTTAAGTTTGCTTATTATTTTGACGACCTCTGTGGCGCAGTGGTGTAAACAGCCGAGTGCTACGCTAGAGGTTTTGGGTTCGAGTCCCGGCGGGGGCGGAACTTTGTGTTATTTGCAAGACGCATTGTTTCGCTTACCGGTCTTTAGGCTGTAGGATTCTTATCTATGTAGTGTATACCATATCATTGCTTAGTTCGTGTGACACAAGTTCTTAAGATACTTACTGCAGGGCTGAGTCAATATGTGTGTCGTGATGTGGTTTATTTTATACAATTTGAAGTTACTATGACAACTTTTACATAAAACTAATTACAATCTGTGTTAATAATGAATGATTTTAAGTTTAGTGAGGCTTTTATTTAAAATATTAATAAAATTGCATGACACATAGTTCTTAAAAAACATATAACTACATAAATCTCTAAAAGAAAGGGCTAATAAAAAGAATATAATTTACCTTTGTAATATAACTCGGAGCCTTTTAGAGATTAAAATCACGACACACTGTGAACGTTTTCGTGAAATCTGTTTAATCTATATTTATACTAAAATGCCTATGGCGAGAACACGGCACCGAATTATGTAACAAAAACACAGAGATGGCGAAACCAACTGTGTTTTCCTTATAGACTAGGATCCCAGCAGATCTATTCACAATCCTCTCGGAGAGCGGAATCGATTCGGAATCGACAACTTCTCGAAAGGAAAGCTATTCATTCGCCGTTCGGATAAATTTGACATTTGTTTTCGGAAATGTGACAGTTCGCTTCGGAAACATTACGAGAGCTCTGAGGCTAGTGAAAACTTGTAAAGTGAAAATTAAGAGAGATTAATAAGCTTTTAGGTATAAGATAGGTTGCTTAGAAGACTTTTTTGTATTTGTAAAGCTGAATTTTTTGTGAATATTTGGATGAGAGGTGTATTTATTTAGGTGTCCGTGTCGAATCCTAATCGAAAAGACATGTGAAACCTTCCCACTTCCGAGAGAAATCTTTCCGAGGCTTTGTGAATAGCCTGGCTGAGCTGCCAGACCTACGTCATAAATAATTGGTAAAATTATTTATTTCTTTATGGCAAGCCAGCATTTGTATCAAAGCTGAATGTTTGTGATTTTGTGCCACCACCGCAACTCCTGTTGACTCGAATCAAAAGTTCTGAAAAGAATTATGCACCTGTGTAACAAACGACAAGTTTTCTGCACCTTTGTAGTCACTAGCTTATTCAAAGCGTCGTCAATGATACGACTGGCAGCTCTACGCTCTCGGTGTATAATAGAATGAGGAAAATTCCTATTTACACAACACAACAACGGAACAACTGGCAAAAGGCAAAGATTCAAAGCGAATTTAAGGTTTTGATACCTACCTACTATAAACTTACTTATACAGGAATGTTTTTCTCACTTTATTGATATAAGTACCTAATATTGTTTACCCGTGAACGAGTAATATATCATGTAGAAGTAGAACTTTTAAGTATTTAGTTCTATATCCATATATTTTATTTTCATGGCGGGTCTGAAATTTTCGCTATAAGAGAAAAGTTATTCCGTGCTCCTTGTTTCGTAAAATTTACCACCCCTCCCTCTCTCCTGTCCCCACCTCACCACTCCTCTTTGGCACCTACACCCGTCAACCCTTTAGAAAGTTGCTTTGAAACGTTTCAAACATTTCTCATGCGGTTTGATTTATTTTGTTTCGTTTTTTATTGGGCCTGTTTGAAAATAAGACTTTTAATATTCGAATAAAGGAATGTTCAAAATGTTTCTCTTTGTATTTTCAACCGACATTACCAAGAGAACTCCTCTAGAATTAACCTCCTTATGTCGGGGAAAGCCAAAAATTCTATGTACATGATTAAAATTTGGTTTTCTTACTATTATTATAGTATAAAATTTCGTATCCATGAATTATGTTCGTGCATAGAATTTTAAAAAAACTTGACTCAATAAAACGGTTGTATGCTTAAGAAGTTTTTAAGATATGCAGATGCTGTTATTATAAATCTTTTTAAATCTTACATCTAAAGATGGCAGGCAAAAGCCTAGCATTCTAAAATAGTAACATTTAATGTTTTGTAATTATGCTTTCCAACACTAAGTAAGATTTTTAAAGTTTGTTGGAGACTAACTGCACCACAAACGACATGTACATGTCTCCAACAAACCTTAAAAATCTTTTGCACACAACTTTGAGAGAAACGGAACTTGAGCTTGTAATTTTAGATGATTACTTATTTTATTGTAAAGATACACAATGTAGGAGGTAATATGTACTGGAGGTTGTACTGATTATACAATATATGTACTGATTTTAATAAATCTTTCAACTTAATTTAGAAAGGTTATAACCGCCTGCTTTTATAACACCTATAGAAGACAAAAATGTTTATTTTAAAATAACGAACAACTACCTGCGCCGTGATTGGTGCCTCTATTGCTAACCCTTTCATTCCACTCCAGTGGATCTGAAAGCTGAACGGGTACACTAGTGGGGAAGGTATTTATATTCCGGGACACCCCATCAACGATGCCTTAAAATAAAACTCGTGTCCTGTGAATTTTAGACGGCTTTTGAAATTGGTATGTAGCTACATATACATGAAACTGGTATAAAATACTAAAACAAGGTACCTACTACTACTTCGATATTGATACCATAATATAATATGTGTATTTTTGTACCCACATGCTAAATACGATAAATTTTCTCATTATACCTAGTTTGATTTAATACAACTTATTTTTCATGAAACAAAAACTTTTTAAATCTTCGCAATCCTAAAAAAAGACGGATTTGATTTTCGGTAACTTTACGAAGAGCATTTTATGTTTTTAATTTTATAATAGCTCTCCTATTATAAAAAAAAACCATTATATTATTTATAGATTTTAACGATGGTGTTTCTTTACTAATAACATAAAGCAAAGTAAAGTAACCCAAATTCAGATCGGTTTTTTTCTACAATCGCGACGAAGTCTAGTTGAGTGTGATACATATTGTACTATGTACATTGTACAAAGGCATACAACTTTAATGGGTTTCCTCGCAGAAAATAATAATCCTGGAAATAAAGAAAGTATCAAAATAAAGTCTGATAAATCTGGCAGTAATAAATAAGGCTCCAAGGGCAGCGCAAACATAGACTCCATCTTAATTCGACCTTTGAAGGCCAACCTATTACATAATGATTTATCATAATGTAATGCCTGAAATGTCGTTGTTGGAACGTCATCGATCAAATTATAGTAATGGAATTAGAACTAATGTTTATATTGTGAGGTCACAGTTCACGATTCACACAAGTCTGCCTTGGTAGTCCTGAATGAACTTAGATTCTAGATCGTGCTTTCAAATTCCGTTTTGAACTTAATTTTTAAATGATCGAGTTCTGGAAATACTAAGGTTTCGGCTTAATATAGATTTTTATTATCTTACGTTCTTGTATAGTCAGTTCTTGATCTTGGATTAGGACATTACCAATTTTCACGTAAAAACTAAATAATGGAACACGTCTGTAAGAAAACCTTTACAATGTTTATTCTTAAAATGGCCAGCATTTTTATATTTCGGAGATAAATAAATCTTTTTCTTTCGTCTAAATTAGAATCGTCGCCGCCCATCATTCATTAGGCATAATCGTTCGACACAAGTGCGCCTTCAACTATAGGTATAATTTAATTAAGAAATAAGTTTAAGCTCCCTTATTCTTATAAACACGTTTTCTTTAATAAGTATTCTCAAGGTTACGTGAAGAAAGTGATTTCGTTCACTCAAACAGTCGCTTTGCATTAAGGATCTTATTTTGATTAAATTCGTCAATGAAGATGTCTTGATTACGCACAACTATTGTTGTTTTGATTAAGTAGGTGCTTCCTAAAAATTACAAGAAACATTATAAAATATATACATTTTTATATTTCGTACAAATTTAATATGTAGCTACCATAATTTTCTGATTCCCTGAATTCTCTATTATAGATGTTAACGTCCCATGTAGTTACATCAGTAACAGTACATTACACTAATTAACGGTTACATTATATACCTTTGTTATTTACAAGTAAAACATGTTGATTTGTTTGTTACAAATATTTAACTTTCAACAATCATTCGGTCCTAAAATAAAATGGTGAAGTCGTTTTATTTTATTGTCGCTTGCCTTCGCGTGTTATGGCTAGATAAAAGTTATGATTTACGAGTATAAACGTAGATAATGATCACGTAAATTTTAAATGAACATTATAGGAGTTTCAGTGAACGATGCATTACTCGGGTTGCAGGATACTATTGATCGGGGTCATTGACCTGATTCCTCCCCCCCGTGATGTCTATGTTTCAATTTCCTCATACCATTACGTTTTTTATAGCTTTATATACCTTTTTATATCATTTTCTAACTTGTGGATTCTTTCTTCATTTCCATTAATAATTTGATTTTGCTCATTCCGCTGCTAATTCTTCGAATTCTAGTGCTTTCAAAGGAAAAGATAATAGCGTAATGAGACGGAAAATTTATTTACCTATAAATTTAATGAAGTTGGGTTGGCAACGCAATTTCAATGTTACAACTGGCAAGCCTTCATAGCCAGCTTTTTTTTGGGACATAACCGCCACTGCAACTCCTGTTCACCAGGATGAACAGGGCCGTCCTATGATGGAATGATAATCTATCCCGGACACCCTACCGGCTGTCTTGGACTCCGCAACGAACCTAAGAAATAGGAGTTAGTATACCGGTTTCCAGCAAAGCGGAGACAGTAATTGAAACGGCTCAGAGGCCAAAAAACTAAAAGGGACTACAGTCAGCAGACTCCTAATCGTCTTCACACCACTAACTAATAGGAGGTAAACTACCTAGATCTTACACCATTGGTATTGGTAACTGAACTTTTTTAAAGCACGGAAGTATCCCTCAGTTTTCACAAGATCTAGGAATTAAATAGGACTGCACGCGGAGACTTAAATCCAGTATGACACTTGACCGTTCGTTATGCCAGAGTCAACATTCCCATTAGATATGATGGGTATTTTGTATAAATTCTTGAACCGACGTTGAACATTCGCAAAGAGGTGACGGCACCAAGTTAAATGAATAAAGTTTGCCTTTAAATTTACTATGCCCGGTTAGAAATTGGGCGACGAAATGATCGATATCTAGCCACGTTTTATTGAGCCATTCGCGCATACCGTGTATGTAAATGTCGTGTTTTTGTCGAAGTATTCCATCTATATAGTTTGCCATTCGTCGATTTAGTTTTCCTTTACGATTTTATTACTATCAAATAATCTACTGAATTTAGGCCTAACTATTGGTTAAAGAAAATGAACACATGCTTTTCCGCGAAATACATAGCCACACGTCATTGTATTTTAAACCTACAGGTAAAACGCCCGCAAGAGTTGGAAGGGCTTCGGTGCTCACTTTACTTTTCGATAATGCTATACGCTTTACAAAGGAAAATTAAAGCTAATCTCTGACTTTGAAGTAGGTTACGTCGAGCAACTCCTATCGTGGCTCTATCCGTCCACACGGAGGCTCCGTAAGAAATGCAACCCAAGAATGTGGCAGTGGGTATTAATTATTTTAATGATTTAAACGACAAACTCCGAAGTGTCTTCGACATAACCTGCTTGTCACGAATACATACAAATTGGATTCTATCTTAGATGATATTAACCCATATTTTTACTCACTATAATAAGAAATATGAAGCTACAATGAGTTAAAAAAATAGAAAATAAAATGAGCTCTGAAATGAAATCTTTTCCAAATAAAAAACTAGTCAAGTGAGAGTTAGACTCGAGCACCTAGGGTTCTGTACAAACTTGTAACTGCATAAAAGTATATATAGATAGTTCTATCATCACAAGAATCGAATCATATTTTTTTTTCCTAATTAAAAAACTACAAATTTACGGATTTCGGGTTTTTTCCTTCACTAGTAGTAGTACTAGTAGTTTATACGGCTTCTTACTAAATTGTATTATAGTAGGTGCAAAACAAGTACCCTATAGGTTTTGATTCCTTTTGCGAATGTTTGGGAAATGCAACATAAACGGCCATATCTTTAGACTGTGTAGAGTAAGAGAGCTGATTTTTTCACAACTTGAAGGAACCGCAAACCTCAGTATCGGGTATTAATTTCAAATTTATATCTTCCTGAGAAAAATTGCTTGACGGGACTGACTGAGAAACAAACAACGAAATGATCTTATCAGGGTCCTTTTTTCCTTTGGAAGTACGGAACCCTAAAAATCAGATTATCACTTTATAGAGCTACTGCAAAATACTTACCCATCTTTAAAAAAGTCCTGCGTTTAATGGTGTCAGTTAGGTACAAAATTGTTGTAAATAAGCAAGATAAAACACATGTGGGGTTTCACAGAACACTCTCATTTGCAAGCCAAAAGAAACTACAAAAGAATGCGCCTAATTACTTTCCACTGCACTTGGAAACAAATGTAGAACACGAGTCTAATGTTTTGTTTCATTTTTAACACTTTCTTGAATTCACACATACATTTGTTCGGTTTTCTGAAATCGAATCTTTTAATTTTTAATGTATGAATTAAGGTAAAGGTTTTATAAAACCCCTCTTCCGGTCTCTGATTAGAAATATTTTCTTTAATTTGATTTTTTAAAGAAATAACAATGTTGTACTATCATAACGCTCAAACAGAAACATTTCTCTAGTGTTTTTGGGCACGTTTTCATTAAAATATGACGTGTGGCCCATGTTGGTTGTGATGGGTAATATGACTGCCTTATATATTTAAATGATATATTCGAGTAAAAAAAGTAGGTAATAAAAAAAGAAATAGGGTCTTTGGATCCTTTGCTTGAAGTTGGTAGGCTTGAGGTATTATTTTTGTTAAGTTTTAATTTTAGACATACATAACACACACATACGTATACATTTAGGTTGATAGGTTCAATCATGTCGAAAACCGAAAGGCATCCATGTGGATACACAATTCCCCCATAGGTCTACGACCAAAATAAGTAGGCCTCCAATAAAATCGAGTCTCTTCAAAGTTGTTCTCTGGAATGTGGAATAAGTTGACGCAGCGGGTCTTGGTATAATGGTTCTCAGTACCCTATTTGTTCATACCTTTATTGACACAGCCTTATGTCTCGTAACACTTTTAATATGTATTTATGTTTATTACACTAGTTTCAGAGTAGAATGGCTCGTTGGGGTATTATTTTATTATTGAGGTTATCTAATAAGATGTTTCGACATTCGACATTACGACCTTTGTCTAGACAGACAGACCTAATGAAAAATTATGCGAACTGCAAAACATCTGACTTAAAAGCGAGTAAAGAAATGTATTTTTCAAAACTAACACATCATATTTGAATTAAATTTAGAATGAAATAAATCAACAAAAAGGGCTTCCCGTACCGGGAATCGAACCCGAGCCTCCTGGGTGAAAGCCAGGTATCCTAGCCACTAGACCATACGGGATATGGAAGTTTGTTGAGTATAATAAGACTATTTCTACTTCAAATTATTTGACTTGATAGTATGGTTCAAATGACAAGGGATGTCAGACTAAATTTTCATTTTATTTAGTACTTATCTTCGACATAGTCCTTTAAAATAAAAGTTAAAATACTTGTTTACTTTGACATAAATTTCTAAGAAACTAAAAGTAAAAGCGACATCTAGCTTGTTTTGCCAAAGATACTAGAGTTCCGCTTGTTGAAGTGTTTTAATTTTGGGAAGTTTTTGTTTTACTAGAAGTTTATACTATTTCTAGCAGATGGCGCTGTTATTACTTGTATAAATTGTACTAGGTGGCAGTAACTGTATTGGTATTTTATTTATTTAATCGTGTTTATTAGTTTTTTTTAGTACTATAAAATCAGTTTGTTTAAGCATTTTTAGATCTCTACAACACCACCTATAGAATGGGAAATCGGTTGGGTTGTTTTTGAAATTATTGTGTACAAACAGAGTAACACGAATTTTTGATTTTAAGAAGAACCAAATATGTGAGAGAAAATGGATTCAGTCAAATTATTTCGTTCTTAGAATAGCTTTGTCGTATCAAATTACCTATTTCATTTATTATAATCTTGGATGTATTTTTGGAATCTTGTACTTCTAAAATGTATTAAGGTAACTGGAAGTATTTTCATACGGTAGAACTTGTGTGAGTTAAACTTCACAGAGTGCCACAAAATGAGAGGTTTTGGCTTAAATGAAGGATTTTTAATGTTTGTTTTGCAACAGTCTCGATTTACTTCCGTCATTTAAAAAAAAAACTTTTATTTGAATATCTCTTTATTTTTAACAATAATCTAGACAGGAGGTATTACTTTATCACTTATTTAAACTATTTAAATACGTAAATCTAAATTTGCCACTAGTTAATTACATGCAGATGATTCAGTGGATATTAGACATTTATTTATTATAAAATTTGATTTTTATTTAAAAATATTATTAATATTCGTTAAACTATTACACGAAATGTATAAGCGTTAAAGGTACATCTTAAAGGCGTTAAGACATCTAATACTGAATAAATACTTCCGTCTAAGTACCTTAGTATAAGACAATTTTTAAAAATAGGTACGTATTTTAATGGAATTGATAAAACATAATAGTAATTTGCAAACATACAGTTTAATTAGGTTTTCAAACGAATAGTTTTATTATACATACTCTTAATAAAACGTGAATCCATAAGCAAAACGCTAGGTAGCAGTTTAAAAGTTTTGTACAAAATATTATAAACGTACTGTTCAATTAATTATCCATTAACAAAATAAACTTTGACTTTAGAGTTAGCTTGCGTGGTGTTGTTCACACGCAAAAAAGATAGACGATCATAAAACAGCAATGGAACCAAATAAGCTCAGACCATTGCTGGCATTTGAAAGGATGGTTTCTAGTCAGATGTTTGGGATAGTTAAAATTTTATTCATCTTATGAGAACGGAACCAAATATTGCAGAACACGCTGGCACCAACCATATGCCAACACGTTCTTGTAGCTTCTTTGTAACGAATTAGGCCTTAAAAATTGTCTAGAAAATAAACTTAACGATGTTGGAAAACGATAGAAACTCTAAATTGAAATTATTGAAACAAAAAGCCAAGAGGATGTAACTTAAGATAAGTGTAAGATTGGTTCCGATCTCAAAAGAGGGTGCAGTTTATGGTTTGGGGGCCTAGTTGACGTCCCGCCGCCTTCTGCCGGGGCCTCCGATGTATTTGGCCGCTGCGAGCCCCAACAGGTGCTTGGCCTGGATGGCTCCGGAGTACCCGCGGTTCAGGCCAAGGTCCAGGTTACGCTTGTCACTGTAATAAAAAATAAACATCACCATCAGATGGAAGTCGTCCATAGCTGGACGTAAATGACAAAAAAAGAGCGATCCTGGAACGCTTGCTTGCATCCAGCGACTTTTTAAATGTAATAAAATATCAGACTGAATCGACTGAACTTACAAGTAAATAAGCTTTTTTGTCAGAAATGACTAGGCAAGTCATAAAAATAATGTCTCGGTTATTAAAACAAAAACGTAAAACAAAACAAAACAAAATTCATAGTTTTCAATTTCAGCTTTAGTCTGCTTTTAAATAATTTCAAAAAGGTATTTAAGCGGATTGTAGAAATTTCTGAACCAAAGACGGTCATAAATGTTGCCACAAATGTGCATTCCAGTCATGTCGAGATCTCCTAAGACGCTAGGTTAAAAGTTTTTTTGAGTTTTGAGTTTGAGTTTTATTTGAGTTAACGTAGCAAAACAATGATAATTTCAATAAAAAATTAAGTTCAAAATGTACACGTGAAATTGCCGAACGAGGTATATGGAGCGGTTAAAACCTAAGCAATAAAGCGCTTACCGGGTACTCTAGCACAACAGAGGCTTAAATGAATAAATTGCATTAAATTACCAAAGGGGAGCGATTCAGCGCTAAAACGCACTCGCGGCACGTAACTGAATTGTTAGTAGTGTTCGCGAGGTTACGGCATAATAAAAGTGATTCACCCAACATAATGACATTGCCATGTAAAAAATTGTAAATTTTTTGGCGCGTTGCAGATTTAGTTCAAGTTTTGGTCGTTTTAACAAAAAAATTGCTGCATTTTTGTGAAATTAATTCCTACAACGGCAGTAATGTTTTTGCCTACTAGTTAAATGCTTTGTTATCTGATTTCACTCATTGCCATTTACATTTTAAGGCAAACGAGTTTCAAGTTAACACGTAAATACTCATTTCTGTTGATATCTAGCTTTGCAATATATTTTTAAATAGATTTTTTTCCGAACCATTAATTGAGAAAGTTCAGTAATACTGTGTTATGTATGATTCAGTATATAAGTAGTCCACAAAGCAGGTGAGCTTCAAAACTTTCGAAAACACAAATTGAAATATATGACTACGGTTACTACAGATTTCTGCGCCACGAGTAATTTACAACGAGAAAAGTTAGTTACGCTAGAAGGTGTACTATGTAAAATTTTACAAACAATGTATCAAATTATTTCATTAACTTTGATTAAAAACTTAGGATCTTTAATTATTTGATAAAAATGGAATATGTTGTGTAATTTTACAATTAAACACGAACGTGGACGAAGTGAATGCGACTTTATGCCAATGAATTAAGTGCTAATGTTTTACTTTTTTCAAAAACCCTATCTAGAAAGGAATAAAGCTTTCCTAGGTTATCTACTTATTATGCAAATGGAAGAAAGAACAATTAACTTAAATTTGAATTTCAGAGGGAAGTATGCAAGAGAAGATTATATTAACCACCGCTATTAATAATACAGCAATACGTACCTTGTTATATCCTCTTTGTAGCTGAAAAAGAAAAACACATTTGTTAAAATACAATTATAAGCAGCGGTATCAGTTTTGTCTAGGCATTTTATCAACGTTTATTAAAACGACAAAACTGGCATTGCACATATGACAGTTAACCTGCCAGCTGTGGTTTCCATAAATAACAATCCCCATAACAATAAACAATAATGTACTTTTATTCAGCATCAATCCAATTATGCATATCTTTATTCAAGAAATTAAACCCAAAATATTCAATTCATCAAAAACTTTTCACTTAAATGAAGCAATAGAAGCAAATACAAACACAGCGACGGTACAATCCAAAGTATAATGAAACAACTCGCAGACTAGTTACAGAAACAATGGTTACCACGGATTGTGCAAGCTTGTTTGCGTAAACTACAGTTTGCATATTTAGCAACGACCATTGTTAATAAGTGCAACTAGAATGCAACTACCTATTTTACATATGTATAACGTTTTATTTCTTAAAAGCTACTACCTAAAATCAAATGTTACATATCGTATTGTTGATTGTTTGACCTAAAATTGTTGTGTTGAAAATGTACAAAAATAAACCTTCTTTTTATTAGTTTTGCATAATGGATTTGAGGGTTACTATGATTTCGTGATATCCCCAAGAGTCCTAAGAGGCGATATAAGTCGAATATCCTAACTACTTCTTAAAAAATATTAAATGAACGGTGACATCGTAAAATATTTCTATTTCTATAACAGTTTAGTATACTCAAAAAAGCTAGAAACATACACGGTAGTTTGTGCGAATTGTAAAAATACAGCTTTTGCAAATACGTAAATTTTTTACCAAGCATACGGTTCACCTAATGGAAAGTGATACCGCAGCCTATTGACACGTAATGCCCTTAATGCCTGGAACGCCTAGAGCACCGCCAATGCACAGCCCATGTAAAGGTAAAGATGTTATATCTCTCGTGCCCTACCTGCCTTATTACCTTATTTTCCAGATAGGTCAAAATGAACGACTAGTATTTGTTTATCACTGTTTATGTTCTATTAACCATTTGTCAGATACAAGTGAAACTTTTCTCACGTTAATGAAGTGCAGCGTGAAAGTTATTGCGGCGGTGCTCAAAGTTTTAGCCAAAACCCAGCAAAATGACCAACTGTTTGGCTAACGGTTTGACCAACTGACCAACAGTTATAATATTGGTCAACGAAACAACTCGGACAAACTGAAGTTCGAGAGAAATTTCAGCTTCCTTCTCTCTAATACCAGGTTCATTTCGAATTCAGTACTGGAAGGGTTATTCTTGTATATTGAAGTTTGTTGTTGTTGAGAATCAGAGTAGTTCTAGCAGGGATGATTATTTCTCCCGGTTTAATAGTTTGGGAATAAGTTACGTGAGATACAACGATGATGTGTAACTTTTGGATTTCTAACTGTTAAATGCCAACTAATCAAATGAGTGGTAATAAACTTCATTAAAACAAATACCCAAAAAGGAATAAAAGGTATATAAACTTAAAACTACGTCAAGAATCAAATTAATAAATATTCAGAACTATTTAACCCGCATTACAAGTTTTCGTCGCTAACTTTGACAATGACATACCGTCAAATACGAATTAGTTGAAGCGTTAATGTTCTGTTAACTATGCAATGGCAAAGAGATTACTACACCGTGACATTCTGTGCTGATTTGATATGGGGATCGGATCTATTTTTGGAAATATAGTTACTCACTTATATTGAACGAAGATGATTCGTTCGGGAACTCGTTTTGCCTCTGTGTTGCTATTTTACTGTAAATTTATTTTTTTATATTCTTCGAATCGCAACTGGACTGACCGCATACCTCGCAGACCGCGAATAGAAATGTACTTAATTTAGCTTTTGGTACTTACGTTGGGTTTGGCGTGCGAAGCCGGAAGGGGTTCCTAGTCAAAGAATAAATACAAATTATTAAGTTAAACAGAACTAAAGTGTGGGTATTTAAAACTATAAGTTGTTAGATCGTTACTTCTGTCTTTTGACAGAACCATTAACAATTTGACAGCTTTAAACTCCGTTTCAAAGTTACAAAAGTTTCAAGAAACTTATATAAGTCTGAAAGAAGTTGTCAATAGTTGCAATTAATAAAGTTTTGAGGTGAGCTAAGATTCAACTTTTAAATTTCTTTTCTTAAAACTTTATTTCCTTTAGATCAATTATTCTATATTAAATAAATGTTTTATATATTTTACAAAAAATAAAATTATATTTTACTTAAACATTTGGTTTAGGTATTTTTTTTAAATTATATATACATATTTTGCAGCACGAATTTGAACAATTGTGTTAAAATTCTACATATAATTTAAGGCCTTGATGGTCGGTATGGCTTTCATATTACATTTAGAAACAAGATAAATAATGTTATGATCACTCAAATTTAACAAGACAATTCAGTAATCAGTTTAATACTTACGTCTCTAATTTACGTTCTAGCTGCAAAAGATGGTTAAGTTGATTAAGCATGTCCATTATTTCCTCGGGTTCGTATTGGGTCTCGTCGCGGTAGTAATTGCTTGCACTGAAATAAAAATAATAATAATAATAACCACATCACAATACACACATTGACGCAGCCCTACACTAAGATATAGTTTTGTATCGCAGCCACTAAGCAACGATATGGTATAAACTGCAAAGAATACATGAATATATCCAAATTCATTAAAAAACTAATAGAATACTTTAATTAACACATTATATATGTAATTTCGGTATTCATCGTATGAAATTCATAGAACTAAAAAGATTTCGGATTTTATTAATTATTTATTCGTATCCATTTTTTATGTACGCTCACCAATTTTCATAGTAAAATACAGAATATACTTTTAGTGGAAATTTGAGGTTCTTTTAAATAAAGATATTAAAATAACTTTTATATTACGGTTTTCCATTTTTATCCATAACTTGAATGTAAACTTCTTAATCAGGGGGTAAATACGGCGACTGCTTTCCATCAGAACGGCCGTAGACTTGTTTGCCATCTTAGTGATAAATATAGGATTAAGTACAACTACCTGGGGAAGGCATTAGTGGGGACCGTGAGTAGGATGGCGGCAAACACGCAGCAACCTAACAGGCAACTTGCTCGAACCATCCTGTAACAAAACACACAAACATTTATATTTTTCTCCATTTGTCTAACATCCTATATAATATTTTTAGGTTTGATTTCTCATATTAAGAAAAATGTTTTAGTTGGACTCAATACAAATGATTTCTACCGTCTTATCTATTGTATCTTTTATTGGGCCCATGGGCATTTACATTTTATTTAATTTCGATTACTTGTTAACAAGAGAAATGCACATTCTTTGCAAATTCTAACTGTGTAACTCTTTCATGAGATACAGCCTATTAACATCAAGTCACACTGAACGGAAGCAACGGACTGATGAACGGACTAATAGAAAGATAGCTGATTCTTAGTAGTAGGGTCCCGTTGGAACCCTTGTGGCGAGAACCCTAAAAAGTACTCATGTTGTACTCGTACCTATTCGCATATTTCCATCAATATTTATCCCTTACCCATCACCCTTTTAAAGAGACCGTTTAGAAATTCCCCGCTAAGGGAAATGTATCAGAAAAAGTTTTTCATGTTATCAAATACTTAAAATATTCATATTCCGGAAAATATACGAGTAAAATCTAAAAGTCCAAGTCAAAAGTCAACGCGACCTTCCAGAAAAGCATTAAATATAAAATTACACTTAACTCTCTAATTAGCGTGACACTAATGACCAGACTTTACATAAAACGGCCTTTGATTAGAGGAGATGACGACATAAATCAACATAGATAATTAATTTCGGTATCACTGGCGATTATTTTCTTCTTAACCAGCTTTTGCCCGCTACTTCGATTGCGAATACTTCATTTTTAATTTTTGAGGAAAAATGTTACAGACACATGTCTATTCTAAAATTACCTGAGAGAGAGAATGTTAAAATCCGGTAAATCAGTAGTTCTTATATTTTCAGAAAGCTTATTAAATCATTATGTGCTTGTCTATGGGTGGTAAAACACAAAATCACAAATCTAAACGAGAAAACTGCCTATGCTGATGTTTAAACGGACCAACAAACTAGAAAAGCTATACTTACACCACTCTTCATTCTGTGTTTCCAATATTTATCGTTATAGGTTATAGTATAAAATGTTTTTCGCAGTTTCCCTAACGCCATAAGGTGAGTGTTGGAATCACCTCTGGGTGTGGACCTGGCAAGCTTGCAAGTTATCGTAATCCTTTGGACATATCCCCACTTTTACCTAAGGCTGACCATACATTGGTAACTTTATGTCACCTGCTTTGCCAGACTGTGTACAGGTTTTTAACAGAAAAATCTCCATTGTATAAGTTTGATATCATCATCTAGCATACATACTCAATACATACAAAACAATAAAAAAACGTAAATATTCCGGCGGGTTAGGGGCGAAGTGAATCAAAAGAATATTATAGCAGCCACTACCTTGCCTACCAGCTCGACAAATGCTTCAAGTGTTACATGTGCGGCCAGCCTAATCCGTAAGAAGATTTAGTTCAGCTTAATTCTAAGTTACTCCTTACCTTACCTTATAACTTTATGTATGCGCCGGTTTATAAGGGTACGCGACGGTGGAGTGGATAAACTTTGTACTGATTTAAAATTATAACTTTTTGAAAGATAACATACAAGAAATTTAATTTTTCTTGGGATCAATTTAGATAACAAAACAACGAATTACAAATATGCGAATTTTCCGAGTATAGGTCACACGGCCTCTCATCTAGACAGTTTTGAGTTTGTACCATAGGCCGTAGAGCATAAAAACGAATTTTGCAACTTGTAATGTTAGGCTTCATGCGTGGCCGTGTAACGAATTTACGAAGTAACAAATTCCTTTTATGTTCTCCTATTAAATAAATGTTATGTGCTTTACAAAACGTTCTATACTTTAGCAATAAAGTAATATTGACTCGTAATGTGAACACATAAGTCATGGTCTTCAGAAATATATCATAGAAACTTTTCGCAAGGACATTTTCAGTTATGATGAAAAGCCGAGGTCCGAATGTTTATATTATTTAACGTTCTTATTAATTTCACTACATCAAAGACTTTCCCAAGATGAAAAGAAGAAATGTAATTAAAAAGGAAATGAAAGATTCTGAGACATAATTTTTATAACTAAAAAAAATCTCATAACTACCATACTAAGTATATAAGTGGTCGTCTGTCTGTGTAGTAATTTTTCTTCTATCTGTTTAATTATGATAGAAATCGAATAAAAAGATTAAATTGCAAAATTTTCGTAAAATAACAGGGCAAAAAATGGGGTAAAGGTAATGCACAAACATTTATCCTTACCAAATTGATCATTAAAATTGTACAGTATTATTTCCAAGAATAATTGAAAAATAAAAACATCGGATCTGGGTTAAACATAAACCTATTATTCCTTTTCGACAACCAATTTCCTTTCCCGCGATATATTGCTTGCTTTAGTAAATATGTGTTCAAAGAAAATTACACTAGACTTACTTACAAGGGTATTGATTTGTACATTTTTATTATGTTTACAAGCTTTGATTGCACCGTCCCTTACATGAACTGAATAAAAGGTGAATTATATTATGATGTGGTATATATTACATCGATGAGATTGTTTTTAAGATACATATTAATAATTTTTAATTCTATATATTTTTCTTATGAAATCAGTGATAGTATATTTTTATCCATAATAGCTCGTTGAATTTAGTAATAAACACATGACATATTTTATTTATTGAACAGATAAAATTATTATATTTTTACCTAAAAAATCAGCGGACCTGAAAATACCGTGAGACATTTCAGATTATTTACAATACGGCCAATGTGAATATCTGACACATTCGACGTATATATCATATTCAGATCCAATATATGGCATAGCGATCTTTTTGTCCCCGCAATAGCATGTAGTGTTAGTAGGTATGTTATAGATAGATCAAGCGTTTTTTTCAACTCAAATTATAACGAGTATTGAGTTGCAGATACCATTTTTACAGATATTTCGAAAGATTTTTAATATTCAGATTTTTTTCTTTTATCTATATTTGGTTTGTCTCTAACTATATTTTAAAATAAAATATTGCCAAAGCGGTCTTTTAGCTCCAGATCTCGTTACAAGCTCTTATGAGTAACAAAATTTAATCTCATTATTAATTATAAGTATTGACATTTGTTACAGTGTTGTCTTTATTGTGTGTTTTCCTTTTTCCTTCATGCAATGTCCATGTGTTTTGTTACATAGCTTATTTTATGTGAGGCCTAAGTCTAAAGATCTAAGTTGCTTGTACGGAACTTGTTTGTTTAAAACTGCCCTCAGTTAACACAGGCTTTCACAAACAAGGGCTGTCACTGTTTACTGGATTTGTAAACAATATGTTCAGTAACCGAACTTGCAAAGTTATAAATGCCGAGTTAACTTGCGAGTTGAGAATCTTATGTTATGTTACGTTAAATATATCCCGTTATGTATGTTTTTAGGTTTTAAAGGCATTTAATAGAAATTTAAGATATAGTGAATAGATCATTCGTAATCGAATAATTCCATCTTACCTATACGAAATTATAATGATAGGCTTTTTATTATTTAAAATTGTCAAGCATGTAGTAACTACCTTACCACAAGCTATATCGCTTGAACTGACAAATATTTGTATATAAAACCCATTAAAAAACATTAAATTTAATTAAACACTATTTTTTCATTAGATAACATTAATAAGCAAGTATATGTAACAAATCGGGAAACAAATCGAGCGGATGTTTACTATTCCTATTGGTTAAAATAATAGGGACATGAATTTCTATCGAATCCCATGAGTTTACTTTATTTAAAGTGAAATTGAAGTATTTAAAAGCTATCTCGTGTATGTGCTAACCCCATCGAGTGCTTCAACTTGGACAATTGCTTTAATGTCCGGCCGAGAGTATACAAGCCACAGTAGAACACTACTGGACTGCATTGATCCTATTAAGCACTAACGCATCCTAATTAGAACCTTATTGCTTGAGAATAAGGGGCTAGGGGGTTCATTTAGCATAATATCCGAGAGAGCCTTTGAAGATTATGAATGAAGCCTGTCTATAGGTGTAGGTATTGGCTATTCCTATTTTATACTCGTTTAAAAGGTCAAAATACTAGTTTGAATATAGAGTTAAACTTAGCATAATTAAATGCATTGCATAATTGAAAGAGGTTTTCTTTCTAGATCTAGGGTATTTTAAACGTTTTTCTATTAAAATAAGCTATCCTTTAAATACAAATATTATGCTTAGCGCTTTGATTATAACTTTTAATTGAAATTTAACAAAAATAGCCCATTAAAAATGTTAAAACTCTTCTCAGAGATACAAGAATGTTTCAGAAATAGTTTGTAGTGATATCCCTCACAGATTTTGATACATATACATTGAAATAGTGTTAGATATATATTCAGTTTGCATTATCTAATTTACATGCAATTAAACCATCTCATAATTAATTACCTCTGCTGCTGAAGTGCTCTTGAAATACAATGCAAAGGTTCCACATACTTAACCAACTTAATTATTTTAATTTATTCAAATGAATTCAATTATGTTAATAATCCACGTGGTTTTGAAAGCGCCATTTTAAGAATGTTTTGGAATAATTCTCCAGAAAATTCTTTTTAAAAGTTAAATTTTCAAAGCACCTTACTTCTTCTTTTACTATTTTGAGCTCAAACTTAACTAAAAATAATCTCGCAACCATCAAATCAAGTGAAAATACAAATAAAAGCAGACTGAAGAAAACATTACTCTTATTGAATCATAAAATGTTTGTTTTTTGTTTATTTTTGTAGCAAAATTCTGGACTTATTTTTTGAAACAGTGCTCGTATTTTTTGTGTCATTCTAATGAAGTATTATTAACAAAACTCGTAAGAAAACAAAACAAAACGCAAGTACAATTTCTTATAAATAAGTTATTTACCAGAGCAACCAAACAGGATGGCCTTATTCGGTTTTATCAAGGGAGACCAACGAAGCGTGCTGTTGACACAGCTCTCTACAGCTAATTGCACCGAAATTGGATAAGCATTGATAACATGACGATATCACAACAGATTTGTTACATCGTCGAATAAGTTGATATTACATAAATCGGCGAGATGTAAGGGAAATGTAGTTAACATACAAATAAAATTATGTTGCTAATTAATTTGTGTAATTCGTTATTTCTTTAGTTCAAAAAAACAATATTATATACGTACATACGAGTAAAATCGAAGAATATATAATGCGTTATCTAAATATCCCAAACATATCGTAAATTTGCCTTCAAATATGATATATAACGATTCGATTCAGATAAATTAAGTTTACACAAGACATAAATAAATCACTTAGCCCTCGGCCATCAAATCTAGTAAACAAAACTATATTAATATCGTATCTCGATATTAAAACATTTAAAACAAACGGAAGCTGTCACTTATTGCAAAAAATACTTGCATAGTAGAAAAGAATTGTATTGGTTTTATGTGTGGTAAATAAATCAAAAAAGTCATTAAATACTATCTCTCCATGTGCAATTGTGCATATATTTCTGTGGTAAAGTTCAGTTAATTAATCATAAAACTTTGACTAATAAGTCCATAATCATCCCATTGGTAACCCAGAGTTAAAGAAACCAACAGAGCAAAGATTTCCAGTTAAACCGCAACTAAAAGAGTCTCTTATGATCAAGATTTGTATGAAAGCTTTTTCACTGGGTAATTCAATATTGCTAATGTTCCACTTTCGGGTTATGTAACGCGAACATTTTGTGATAAGCAACTCATTCGGGATCTATAGCTAAATGATAGCATTTGAAGCTTTTTATAAAACATTTTTTGCAGAAAGCTTTTTAAATAATTCGTATCTTATTAATCTTCTACTTTAAAACAAATTTATTTTTTGCTAAGCAAATTTTACACTACACTTAACCCACACCTAGATCGTGTCTGTACCCATAATATTCAAAGACGTAGATTTGTATTTGGGAAATCAATACCATTAATTCGATTTCACATAAAGAAATAGATTTGCAAATAGGCGATGTTTTACTGAGTTATATAAGCGACAGTCCTAAGTACGTAGTTAGGCGGTAGTTTTAGCTCGTATTGCATCATAAAAGTTTGTCGTAGGTAAAGCTGTATCAACAGCGATGCGGTGTACAGTTCGAAACAGCGTAACGAGCTAAGTTTCACTGCACTACTTGTCCTATATCATATTTCTACTAATTAACCAAAACAGTAAATGAAGAATCGAAAATAATTAACCATAACCTTTATTTGCTAGCTTAAATATTAAAAAGTGTAACGCCTTTGATTTGAATAATTATATTTTTCCAAATATTTAACATTGGGATAGTATAATCCTTTCTTCCTTGTTATTTAAATCATAACGTTTAATCGTAAAGTACGAGGCGAATGAAAGTACGAAATCTGATAGTGTTGTTTTGGATCAGATAATGTTGGATTTTTAATGGTTGGACATCAAATGTTTCAGCAGGGTCTCAGGACCTCTCAATAACTTACTAAGCCCTAAATTCCCCAATAGATCGAATTAGTATTATGTCAATTAGCATGTTTGCCACTTTGATCGATTTCATAGTTTATCGGGCTGTTATGTTTAAGGGTATAATTGATTGAAGTTTGACGCTCACCCTGGTATTTAAAGCAATTTCAGTTGTCAAATTCACACCAAGGTAAACTTTATAATGGCTCTTGTTCAGCAACATTAGATGTGACGTGCTAAAGTTCGACGTAATTATGACAGTTCTGTTAGTTTCAATACACAATATATACAAGTTACTACTAGGCACTAAATAGTTATATGTGCCATAATTAGGTAACGCTTTAACTAATGTACAGCTGTTTTTTACACATACCACAGATAAATAATAACGAAAATATCCAGTCTATCTCCAAAGGTAATATTCGTTCATGTACAATCACAATCTAATCAAGTCGAGACTCCAACTTGGGACCTCACGTGTAACACGTCTGCCGGCAGACCATTGAACCCATGAAGAATCGAGTTTCTGGTCTACTTATTCGGTTGAAAAGGTAGCCAATTTGTTAGGTTTATTACTATTGAACTTCTTTTAAACTTGTCCTCTTTTGTTTCATTCCATCCCAATATATCCCCATGTAGAATGTTCTTCATCCATTTTGAACTAGCAAGGTTAATATAATTTAATATGTTTCATTTAGTAGGTAAAAGACGTTTCAAATAAAGTGAATGGTCCGACCAAGAGCAAGTTAAGTCAGGGATATGAACTGTTGTATTATAAAAGTGTATTTTTATTAAAGGATTGCTTTTATTGCCGCAATAACGATTTTAAGGTCTCATACTCACAGCTCCCTGACTTTAATGCGTGATTTACACGTAATTAGTGCAGTGGCACTGGCTAGACAGTAAAATAGGACTGTCAGCTGGTAAAGTAAGTACTCGATATAGTAAAAACCATGATACCTTGACAGTTCACTAAAATCTATACGAATATTTATATAAAGGTAGAGTTTGTATGTTCTTATGTAGAAATTAGACATAGAATTGACTTTTTACGCGGATACCGCAAGAACAACAAACACGCAAAACAAAGTACTCGTTTTTGTGACACAAACGAAGATGCTAAAGCTAGAAACCAGGTAACATCACTTTGTGTCCTACAATTGAGTTAGATTATCTAGGTCATTTCAGAAGATAAATATATAAGATAGGTAGGCATTTCAGAAGATGGACTTTAGGACTGGTTACACAAAAAAAATCTCCTTTCCTCATATAATATTCGAACGTTAAAAAATATCCCGTTGGTCAACAATTTAAAAAACTTACATAAAGTTCGGTGTACAAGTACCAGTACTGGTGTAATCAAACCTTTAGCCTTTGACTTAACTTGTTCATATCGGCCTTCGTAATATGGGTTCTTGTATTAAAAATTGTTTTGTTGGTCAGTAAAAATGTTTTGCTATATTTTATTTATAAAAGTAATTGTAACCTGCCTCACTTTCGCTCGATCGAATTTTTATTCTCAAAAACAGCATAACTAACGCCAATATGTTTCCCAGATGGCAAATCTATGTGCGAGTTCGTCTAGGTTGGTACAACCTCCTTTCTATTTCTGCCGTGAAGCAGTTTACTGTGTTTCGGTTTGAAGGATTGGAGAGACGTTGGAATTACCGGTACGAGAAGTATAATATCTTTACCTTTACATGGGTAACTCTTGGAATTCCAAACATTAAGGACATCGTCGTGTCAATAGGTGGTGGTATCACTTACCATCAGGAGAACTGTCTGCTTGTTAACCCGTAACATTGTTTAAAAAAGTCTAAAACTATATTTCATGCTGGAACTCACTTAGACATTTTCAACATTTCAACTAAAATCGTTAAGGGTGTTTTTTAAATTGGCCTAGAAGAATTACTATAAACACAAAAATACGTGGTTTTATATGTTAAGAACTATAACTGGTGTAAGATTTAGGTTAGTATCTAATTTATCCCCTGTTAGTTAGTGGCATACCGTGGTGTTTAGACGGTCAGGTCAGGTGTCTTTTGACTGTCTCCCCTTTAGATTTTTGAGCCTCTGGGCAATTTCAATTGCTGTCTCCGCTTTGCTGGGAGGGAAGTCTGAAACCGCTTTCTTACTACCTCCTATTTCTTCTGATTAAGTTCGTTGCGGTCCTAAGACAGCCGGTAGGGTGTCCGGGCAAAGCCTGTGCATCATTGCACAGCTGCATTATTCGATCAAAGGACGCCACTGTTGATCCTGATAAACAGGAGTTGCAGTGGTGGGACAAAGTGGCGGATGTGCCCCGATGTTAAGCATAAATATACAAAATGTTAAAACAATACCTAACTAAATTATAGACTTAAAGCTTTTGATTATGTGTTTTGTTAAAGATAAAAAGACCTTTGACCTTCCACTGGTCGGTACCCTAATAGTACAAAAACACAAAATGAAACCAAATTGAAATTATAAAAGAAACAATTTGTGTTGTAAGCAAAACGTAAACGTTTCGGTGCTCTTGAAAAAATAACGGGTGACTAAATCATCAAAACGTTTTGTGTACGCTCTCTATATTTATTAACAAATATAATAACTAGTCAATCAAAGTATTTTAAACTGAAATGTTTTTGTAAGAAATTTCCAATGTAGACTTATTTAAACTCGGTTAGCACTTGATTCCGTAGTCCGCGTAGTAAGCTACGTAAATGCGTAGCAAGGTGTCGTAGTACCGCGTAGTGTTTTAAGAAAAAAAGTTTAATTAAAATTGTCTAGTTTCTCAAAGGTCAGACAAGAAATATAAAGAGCTGTATTAAGACAAAGTCTTGCTATTTCTCTTAACTGGCTTGACTCCGTCACGTCGACATTAATTTGAGAACCACAATGATACCCAAGTTTGGGAAACTCAAAGGGTCGAAAGGCTGAAATTTATCACTTCTTTAACACTTTAACCTTGAATGTTTCTTTTACACGAGGAATTTTCATGAGGATCAAGTTCCTTAAACTCAAGGAAAGTACTTTTGTTTAGACAGACTCGAGTGATATAGTATTTTGTGACAGACAAACAGATGTACATTGCTTAGTCCAAAATAATCCAAACAGAACTTAAACCCTGAGACATAATATGTTTATTTTGGGATTTATAAATTAAAAATATTTACAACTAATATGCGAAAACATTTACATTACTTTGTATATTGCTTTCTAAATTATTAAAATATTTTATGTAAATAATAACCTATTAAAACTTATCTACTTCCATTAAGAATGTAAAAAAGTGATAAACTGAAATACAAAGAACTGAGTTGCAAGTTTTTCGCCATTCTGATCATACATATGGTTGCGTGTAAAAATCCACTTCCATTCATTGCGGTATAAATAAATTACAACGGGTCTGTCACGCCCGTGGGTATATTGTAATCAACAAAAAACGAATTACTTTTTTAATCAGCTCAAAATGAAGGAAAGCAAAAAATAATTAATGTTACACATAGTAATTAATCTGTGTTACAATATTGTGAGGACAGGCTTTAAAAATTATTCTACGTCCTGTGTGCTAAGCGGAACGAATAGAGACAGAGATAAAGCGTTTTAATTTGAATAGATTTTACTGAACGAGTTAAATTAGCTTTAATAAACAAAAAGCCATTTTATTATTTCACCAAAACAAATCAGCATAGATCCAAAAGCCAAAAAAAAACTACTTAAAGTGGCAAAATCACGAATCTCAATTTTTATAATTGTGTTGTGTGTCATGACGGTTACTTGTTTAATAATTTGGTAATTTGTACTTTGCGACACAGCTTTTCAAATCTTTACAAGACAAAATTAATAAGGCAGCAAATTTTTTTGGGACTGATCGCTATAAAAGTAAAACGTTGTTGCCGAATAAAAGAGTTTTAATAACTTGAAAAGAAAGGATTCTTACTTTAGAGGCTTCATTGGAAATGCGCACGAAATCGACTGATATACCTTTAATATTTGGTGCTCCTAAAATTAATCGTGACAAAATGGTTCAGAATTTTAAAAGGATTTTGTATTCGAGTGAATTGTTGTGGTAAGTCTGTCAGAGAACTTTAAACGCATTGTCAGTAGATTTAAAGTTTAAGTTTGAAGTCCCAGAACTTGCGACTCTTAACAGCAAAACGCAACAAGCTCTCAGATAACTTTTTCAAGCAAGATAGACAAGAATTCGGCCATAATCTAACTTGATGTTTTATACAACTTCATGAGCAAATAAGTAAACGGTTTACCTGATTGCCCGCCACTCGATTATGCTTGGTGGTGTAACATGTGGAACATTTTTAATGACTCTCGTTTTTAAGAGGTTCCACTTTTAGTACTCAGAGAACGAACAAACTTAAAAAAAAACAATTCTTAGGAGTGATACATAAATCAAAGATGAATCTTGAGGCTAGACCAATGTGTAGGTAGTATATTTATAAAAACCAGGTAATTCTATTCTACATTGAATACCTTCCTAGTGTTTTAAAGGTTCCCTTATGTGAAAAGTCTTCTTTGTCTGTGTTTATGTCTATCAAATACAAATAAGTAACATAAGAAATTTGTTTATCTGTAAAAACGTCAAGATGTAATTTGTAGGGAATCCTCGGTACGACAGTAACACTTATACTTGTGGGATTTTAAAAAGTATGACTGTAATGATCGGACTATGAATGAAAAGAAATGGTGAGATAATAGGCGAGTTGTCTATGACAATGCAGACGTCGGTTGCTTTAAAGACTTTCTCATAAAGTTATAGAGCTATCTTGTTTCAAAAGATATTTATCAATGCCTTTTATTCAGGAAAAATAAAGGGACGTAAGTGATATGGCGAGACCTTGAAGATCTGACCTTCATAGGTGTTATTATGAACGGGTATTTTTATTCCATCTTAGGGATTGTTTAATATCATGCATGGGTATTTACTGCGTCGTTTATCTAAGGCAAAGCGGTGATGAGAGATGTTTTTAGCTAGGATGTCTTCACCAAAGCTGAGTGGAGTCGAGCTGTGTGAATAACGAAGTTCTAGTCGTTGTAGAAAATACATCTCCGCTCATCTCGTCTCGGCTTTGATAGAGTTGATGCTTCAAGCAATTGCAAAAATCTGATAATAATTAAATGTGTATAAACTACCACTTCAAATACAAGTCCTGTCTCATTATTATAGATATATCGCTTCATTCGCAAAATGAAACATAAATTCGACTGTTATGAATTTTTCGAGTTCTATTTTAGATAACCGCTGAATTCAATTATTGTTGTTTAATTTACCGACTTTGACGTAATGGTATTTGTTAATTAATATTTTGATTAATTTCACTGAGTTCTCAACAAAACTTAATTAACGTTGTTTCCATAATTGAATTAACATTAGCACAATTGATTCCTTAATTCTTTGGTCAAATAAAATTTTACCGTATATTACTTTTGAAATTCGATAAAGTAGCGATTAAAAATAAGTTTAAATCGAAGTCGTAGTTAGTAATTATGAATAATTTCGGATTAGTTAGTCAAAACATACAAATAGGTTATATATTTTTTAACTTGATCTTATTTTTTTTTCTTATTTCAGGTTAGATCAATTATTTAAAAACAATTATTTTGAACATTATTTTATGACTTCCATAAATTGGTTCCACCTGGTATTTTTATTTATACATATAAAATATAAACAAACTACTTTGAATAGTGTAATATATAAGTCTAATAAAGTAAACAACACGTGAACCGTAAAGTTCTTGTGAGCTATAAAAGATAGCAGTATTTTTATGGAGCAGCTCCAAGCTAGGTTATTTTAAAAATAACTTAAAAACGGTACTTAAAATGTCAACCAATTTATGTTCAATTTAATTATTTAAGAATATATATTAAAGTCCTAACTCCAACCCTGGTTGATTAAAAAGGGTTTTTTCTTTAAAAAGTTTTTAACATTTCAACTGTTTTGTATTTGTAGTGACAAATAGTAGAGAAAACCTTAGCAAAAATCGAATTACTAAACAATTTAACAAAAACATTTTGGTTTATTTTAATCAATAATTCACATACTCATAAATCCTTTATACATTTATTGCCAATAAATCATGTTGCAACGATTTCGAAGGAGCCTCCTGTTATTTGGGGATTGCGAACCAACAAAATAAATATTCAATCCACTTCGAATGCAAATCCCATGTGGCTTTGTTGATTTATGTCATTTAAAACTTGAAATAAACCTTTTCGGGAGATTGGTAAATAATCTAGTTATCAATATATTCGTCAGGCGTCAAATTTTCCAACGTCACTACTGTTAGCCTGTAACCTGAATTTAGCAACCTGGACTGGATGTCCTCTGTTCTAATCGGTAGCTTAATAGAATAATTGTTTGCATCATGCACTGTACAACTAATGTTACATCAAAACTAATTCTTAATAAACCCAAAAAAAAAACGAAGTGTTTTTTTTAGTGTTTTTATTTGGTTCTTGGTATTGGTTGTATTGGTGTAGTTGTTTCCATAACTGTGTAAAACATTTAGCATAATGAAGGTAGGCTCCTTGCCTGACGTGCAAGTATAGGAATTATAAAAAAATGATCGAGCAATAATGGCGGGATTTAGAAAATGGAAAGACAAGGTTTATAAAAACCTTATGCGTTAAAGAACGAGTGTAATAAATACAGTGTGTTTTGAAATAGCGTCTATCACTCACCTGAACCTAGCCAATACAACTAAGTAAGCCAAGCTATCGTATACCACAAGTTCTCTTTATGCATGCATGCTCTTTCTTAATGCATAATACTTAAGTAAATAATATTAATATTAAACCAATCAAGAACCAATATCTCTCTCATACTTATTACAAAAACGAAACTCTGAGCTGGAATTCGAACACCTGACCTTTTAGACTGGGTCAAATAGAATATAAAAGCATATATAATGCTATTATTAGCAAAGCAACTTTATAATTAGACGCAGCAGCAAAAGTTTCAAGTAAAATAATTTTCCGTCTTCAAAGATATCATTTTGCTATTCGTTCATAAGAAACTTGGCGCGGCTAACTTTGCTTAACGCAAAAATACTCTTTAAAATTTACTACAATTGAAAAAGCCAAGACGATTTCTCGGCATTAAAAGTTACCCGTTCCTTTGTGGGATCCCTGAACGACATTTGCATGTTGAAAACGAACGGGAAAGATATTAGGATTGCTTTAAATGTTTAAATGTATGCAGATTTCCATTTACGTTCTTCCAATATCCCTTAATGAAAGACTTGAACTACCTTTACTTTCGCCGGAAAAAGTTTCTAACTTTTTTTTGGCATTGAACAAAAAAAACGCATAAATAAACGAATTTGTCTATTCGTATTTATAAATAAGTAGTTAAGTTTGTGAACAAGTTTTATATGTGGTGTTGGTATATGGAACAATTTTGAATACGATTGTACGAATTATTTTGGTAAATATACACGAAACATTTTAGTGAGTGGATTAGTAAATACAATGCAAAGTCTCATTAGAGATTCCCATAAATGTAGTGCTATTTCAATATCTACACTCATTTTAATAAAAAGATATATGGATATGTTCTACATTTGTATTCTTATCTATGTAATTTATACCATATCGCTGCTTAGTTCCTGTGTTCATAATTCATGTTAGTGGTTATTATTATAATATATAAGTTATAACCACAGTTTAAATCATTATAAACCACATCACGACTCAGCCAGGCACTAAGATATAATCTTGTGTCTCAGGCGCTAAGCAACGACATAAAATACAGGTATTGTCATGAGAACAAAAACATTAATTCACCCCTAATAAAACTCTTTTTTTTTTCCTTTGAGAATAGATTATCGATTTCAGATTTATCTCGCTTATTATGTATATTACCTTATTAGCATATCAAGAATTCTGTATCAATAATTAGAACCAAAAAGTTTTTCTTGTATTTATTTTATTGGAAATGTTTTTGTCCTGCTAATCTCATTGTACCAGGAATTAATATTGAGTTTTATTATATCAAATCTATCAGATTGAAAGGCTGGCTAATAAAGTGTCATAATTTGTGACAGTTCATTACACAAATGTCAGATCTGTGGCGCGGGCGTGACAGATATAGGATAGGGGGTGCAGAGTTCGCTGAACAAAGGAGTGGAATGGAATCCGTCTTGGCATCGCTTGATATCTTCGAGATTGTGTTCGGGTCCCCAATTGATTCTAGATGCTCACAGTTTATTTGAAAAAATATATGTCTAAGGCACCTGTGAAGTGGAAACCAAAGGAATAGACACAGATTAAAATTTTATAGAAACGTATTTTTGGCCATTCGGTAAAACGAATGCCATACAATATTAATAGATAGAGTAACTAATAAATAACTAATTCAATAACTGAATACTATTAACCTACACTAATTATTTTGGTCAGAGTAGTATATGTAACAGTAGTATTAGTAGTTATGTATGTAGTAATGGAGCCGTAAGATAATACAAAGATTATTTACGGCTGAGCAAAGTATTTTTCTAATTTAGATATTTCTATTAATAAAGATACTCTTTTACATCTACATGGGCAACGCACTGGTGGTACTTGCCAATAGGCGGCAGTGTCACTTTCCATCAGGTGGACCACATGCTTGCCCGTGACGTTATTTATATGTAAAATGTATAGATAGAGCTGTGGAAATACTGTCACATTCAATAAATGATCGCAATAGGGAATATGCATTAATTTTAGGTTGGATTATCGAATCAATTTATCGCAAAGTATGTGGAAATAGTATATTTGCAGTCAAAACCGAATTAGATTTGTACGATAAAGCATGGAGATATAATTAAAAGTAAATATATCTATCTCGCTCATCAGAACAACCTTTTCTATGAAAGTTGTATGGTGCCTGTGTACTTTGACGTCATTGTACTTATTGGATCTCTCTCTAACCAACGACTTTAAAGCTTTATAAATCAGATATTAAAGAAAATCTAATGAATTTTTGAATTTATGTGGTATCGACTTATAATAAATAAATAAATAAAAAAGTCATGTATATTCCATATTCGAGATAGTATTCAAAAGTTGTTACAAAATATTGTCTGTTTTAATAAGGTGGTAATTAAGTTCACGGCAATCAACCGAAACTGACATGAAAACATGTTGACTACGAAAATTAACTACCGGAAACAAAAATACAGTTCTGAAGCTTATTTTGCTTACACATATTGCATTACATTTTTGTAATTTTAGAGTTTTATGACAAACAGATATTATATCTTTAATTGAGACTGTTAATGTTTTATTAATGTAGATCATAATTTAAAAACATGTTAAAGATTTGAAAATACATATTTCAAACTTTTATTGAATGCTTAACAAAATGTAGTCAAAAAAGCTTAAAGGCGAGACATTACTAGAAATATCAAAGCACCATTTTCCAATTAAACAAAAATGACAAAAAGATTTAAATATCCTTAATAACAGATTAATCTAAACAAAACATTTCTCGAGAACACCTAAAACTTTGTAATACTTTTGAGGGACATGTAACTAACGATGTTCTAAAGAGAAAAGTTTCGGAGTTTGAAGATTGCGATGTAAATTGTATTAAAAAGAACATTTCCATTCATGTTGGATGTTATGACGCAGATGTTTTTGTCCAATTAATCTGAACTCGAATGTCCTTTTTTGATTTATAGCTTCCTCACTTGACGGATAAGCAGACAATGTTCTTTGGAATGCTAGTTTCGCCATGCACGATTTTTGAATAGACTCAGTTATTATAAGGAAGTCAATTAATTATTCGTGGATATTTCGGATACTATTTTAAGTCAGTTCCATTGCTAGTCTTTTTTGTATCGTGCTGGATTATTTATGTCATGTCTCCATAATTCATATACAAAACTGCGTGTCCCTATTCTACAAGCTAATCTTAATGATGGTGACAAATTTGGTAATGTTATGGTAATCGAAAACAGGTATGTATATCATTAGACCACATAATTTACACAAAATATTTTTAACAAGTTTTGACGTAAAACTTTGTTTTCTTCATAATTTCAATGAAAAATACAAGCAAATTTTCCTGCAAGAAATACGCTATCAGGCGGCTGCGTAGGAGCGGTAATAAATTTCATCCTCAAAATCTCAAAATAACCTCCTAATGAAACTCCGTGATTAGGTATTTTAATCAAGGCTTGAGTGGCGGTGGGGCGGGAGTTACAAAAATACAACAGTTGCGAGAGGTGATAACAGTTTTATCGCCGCGGTTACACTTGGATAAAAGAGAATGTATAGTCCAATAAAACCAAATGATCTGTACTACCCCTAAATGTTTAGTAGTTTGTGAATCAAGTGGCCAGTTAGTGGGTTCAATTGAACTGCTTTATGATCTCAGATATCTTTTATTTTAAAGTTGAGCTAAAAAACGTTATCGAAGATTATCTTACCTCTTTATTATGTTTGTGTATCTGTACTATTTTAGTACTATTTTTCGATGATTAAATAATATGACAAAAAACGTAACGTGGTTGATTAGTAAGTAAGTAAGTTCTCTGAGAGACGTAGTTTAAGAAACTTCTATTGAGCTCCAACAAACCGAATGTAATTATTCATTAAACGAAAAAGTTCCCTAAGGCCGAAAACATCATCAAAATTGCGAAAAATGTCGCTACCATTTTCTCTTAAACGAAGTTACAAGTTCGTTAATCTGTAGCCGTTTACAACGTTTAGTTTCAGTATCCGTCAGCATCTATGATCGACGACAATATAAATTAAAATCGTAAGAGAATTTCCATGTGAAAGCGATATAAGGGAATCTCAGAACACTCCACGTCGCTAACATCATTGTAACACCATCGTGCACAGTCTAACTATGTAAATGGCAATCTTCCGGGTACCCCTGACCTTTGACCTTGCTACACCATTAACCTGTCGATACCATTGAAATCTATCCGGAAGGGTGCAGCTTCGATTTGGCATTTGTTTCCCTATCCTTTCCTTGTTATCACATAATTAGTTATTGACTGTTGGTAAAACTCATCATATAGTTTATTTATTTTACGTTTATGTAATTTGAACACAAAACACACATGCATGCATGTTAAAAATAAAGTTGAAATAAGAATATGTAGGTTAATATTTCAATGTTGTATTGTTTTTGATATGTAGGTACCAAAATTAAGGGTTAAGGGTTACTAAAATATTGGCTATGAGTACAGCAACAGTGTATTGTTACAAAAGTTAAAATATGTGGATAAATAAATGTTAATAATATTCTTATTCAGAACCAGTCAGTTAGTTTACCAGTTTAGTTTCACGTGTCTTTTATTTTCGAATAAATGAGAAGAAATGTTCGGGTATATTTAAAGTTTGCAACAAATGTGAACGAACTAGAAGCGCTGGGAAATGCTTTAAACAAAACAAGAGTAATTTTATGAAAGCATTTTAAAAGCATTGTTTAGCAAAAATTAAATAAAAAGATACCTTATTTGTATGAACTGGAAATACGTGGCAAAGACATAGCGATACATTTAAAGCATCTAAGTTTTCGTGTTTGGAAACCGTTTCTTTTAAAAACGTTTCACAAACACACAGCAGCTTTCTTTAGCTTCAGCTTTATGATAAATGCATTGAATTTTAGTACTTTGGAAAAAAAAATCTAGACGTTTTCGACAGCATTGCTATTTTTAAAGCATTGCTTGAGTGTCAGTCTGTTCATTTGCTGTTTTTAAAGCATTGCTTGAGTGTCAGTCTGTTCATTTGCTGTTTTTAAAGCATTGCTTGAGTGTCTGTCTGTTCATTTACTGTTTTTAAAGCATTGCTTGAGTGTCAGTCTGTTCATTTGCTGTTTTTAAAGCATTTCTTGAGTGTCTGTCTGTTCATTTGCTGTTTTTAAAGCATTGCTTGATTGTCAGTCTGTTCATTTGCTGTTTTTAAAGCATTGCTTGAGTGTCAGTCTGTTCATTTGCTGTTTTTAAAGCATTGCTTGAGTGTCAGTCTGTTCATTTGCTGTTTTTAAAGCATTGCTTGAGTGTCTGTCTGTTCATTTGCTGTTTTTAAAGCATTGCTTGAGTGTCAGTCTATTCATTTGCTGTTTTTAAAGCATTGCTTGAGTGTCAGTCTGTTCATTTGCTGTTTTTAAAGCATTGCTTGAGTGTCAGTCTGTTCATTTGCTGTTTTTAAAGCATTGCTTGAGTGTCAGTCTGTTCATTTGCTGTTTTTAAAGCATTGCTTGAGTGTCAGTCTGTTCATTTGCTGTTTTTAAAGCATTGCTTGAGTGTCTGTCTGTTCATTTGCTGTTTTTAAAGCATTGCTTGAGTGTCAGTCTGTTCATTTGCTGTTTTTAAAGCATTGCTTGAGTGTCAGTCTGTTCATTTGCTGTTTTTAAAGCATTGCTTGAGTGTCAGTCTGTTCATTTGCTGTTTTTAAAGCATTGCTTGAGTGTCAGTCTGTTCATTTGCTGTTTTTAAAGCATTGCTTGAGTGTCTGTCTGTTCATTTGCTGTTTTTAAAGCATTGCTTGAGTGTCAGTCTGTTCATTTGCTGTTTTTAAAGCATTGCTTGAGTGTCTGTCTGTTCATTTGCTGTTTTTAAAGCATTGCTTGAGTGTCAGTCTGTTCATTTGCTGTTTTTAAAGCATTGCTTCAGTGTCAGTCTGTTCATTTGCTGTTTTTAAAGCATTGCTTGAGTGTCAGTCTGTTCATTTGCTGTTTTTAAAGCATTGCTTGAGTGTCAGTCTGTTCATTTGCTGTTTTTAAAGCATTGCTTGAGTGTCAGTCTGTTCATTTGCTGTTTTTAAAGCATTGCTTGAGTGTCTGTCTGTTCATTTGCTGTTTTTAAAGCATTGCTTGAGTGTCTGTCTGTTCATTTGCTGTTTTTAAAACATTGCTTGAGTGTCTGTCTGTTCATTTGCTGTTTTTACGCAAAAGTTTTAGTTTCGTGATACCACAGAAGGAACTTTAGGAGTGTGTCATAATATAAAGTTACTGGCATTTATTAAAAATGATAGAATGCAGCGTTATTGAAAACATTAAAAAAAAAAAAGTCTGTCCTCAATCAGTATTGATATTTTTCACCCCTTGTTCTATAAATACGACGGCGATCAACTTTTCCCGGGCAATTGATTTTATTCACGGACATGGAGCTGTTTTATTGGTTATATATAAAAGTTAAAACGAAAGAAAAAATTATTAAATACTTTTTTCAAGATTGACTGGATTGTTACTCATTATTTACTTAAATGTTCAAGTACAAATTCCGCAAAGCCTTTTCTAAACTTCTTTTGAAGTAATTATTTGATTTCATGTAATTAAGTACTTAACAAGAAAATCAAATAAGTAAATTTAGATGTTCTTATTAATTTTCAATGACAAAAAATGCTTTTAATAAATTATTTTCTTTTATGTTATGATATTATGCTAAATTTAGGTAGTTCCGTTCATCAAATCCGATGTTATATGAAATTTATGGTTTGAGCGCTACATTTAAAGGGCTGCAATGAACTGGTTGATTTGATTATTTTAATTAATTAATCTAGTTGACTTTATGAGACATTTTAATTGCTTCTGCGTAGTTCCATAAGAATGCATTACTCGGCTCTCTGGCTTACAGTATAATGAATGAAAAGTAAATTTAGCTGGTAGTAAAATTAAAAATCTTGATTTTAAAACATGCAACAAGGAAAGTAAATTTCGAATAATTATATCTAGAAGGGAATATAAAAGCGGAGTCTAGACAGCGGATACACAGGTATGTTTTAAAATTTAATTCTATTAACAAAAAAAAACTGATTACATATTTACTGATTTTACTTAAGGAAAACCTCTCACTTAAGAATTGTTGATAAATTTGAGATGAATTAGCAAAGATTAATGATTAAGAAAGATTTCGTTTTGACAACACAGTTTTTCTTTCTAAAACATTCATATTTCTTTCAAAGCTTAAACCGTAAAAGCTTAGACAGTTTTTTGCTCAGCGCCTATAACAGAAGGATATTTATTTGCCACCTTTTCAACGGAAATACAAGTTATAAATTTAGTTTGAAACCTAAAAAATATTAATGTTTTAAGGCTTTTGGCACATAAATCTATCTTCGTTATATTATTTTTAGAGATACAAATTTCAATTTAACTTGAACGATGGATACGATACGGGTAAAATATTTTTTTTTGCTTAGATAAAAACAGTTTTTTTTTCTAATGGTAACCCTACGCATCTCGCTTACAGCGTTTAGCTAACAATGAGGAAAGGCCGTCAGTTAATGAGCTGGCCACTGAAAAATGGCGCGAACTCGCCTCCACGACAAACCGTGACACGCCTTGTTACTTTGTCCGCATTTCGTGGAATTCAAATTCAAACATTCAAATGTGGAAAAATATTCCCATTTTAAAACTACGAGCTGTTTTATAATACTCGTAAACTAGCGCTATTCGAATGACTATGAGAGGTTGAGGGTAGGAATGAGCTTAGAAAAACCATCAACTATACACGCGAACACATTATAAATGAAAACGCGATGGTTTTGATAACCTGAATTAAGGAGGTTTAAATTTTCTGTTCAATTTGACTGAACTCGGGTTTACACGACAGTTAATCAATTAAGATTCATGCTTAAAATCGAAGGCTCCATGGTTTAATCTATGGTTATAACGTTCAATTTCGGATTTGACTAACTTGATACAAAGAAAACCAACCAAAACCAATCAACATTTTTTTCCCCTTACCTGAAGCTATGTGAACAAATCCGAATTGTGCAGCAATATCCAAGGAAAAATGTTGATGAGAAAAACTAAAGAAAAAACCCTGTGGGCATTCACCAAGTAATTTCATTTCGGGTCAACCCTTTTAATATGTAAATACTATATTGGGCACATTGAAATTAAATTATCTTTAAGACATTTACCGTATTAGCTAGGTAATATTGGTGGAATGTAATTGATTTGGGCTCTGAGTTATTTAGTGGTATTGCTTTGGGAAAGTATTAACTTTTACTGGACGTATTATTTGTACCTTCTCATTTATAAGAAGACATATATCCTAACCTATTAATTGTTTTATGTCTAAAGTAGTTAGTAAAAAAAGCTTTCTTTTACCACTATGAATCGCCATTACTAAAGAGTCTGTATTATGTAACTCTTTTTTTAAGGCTGTAAATTTTATTTTCTACTTGAAATCTTAAAGTACTTTAAGCCATTATTTTTCTCTAGAATCCCACCTTTTGAAGCTATAAAAGTCAAACATCTAGAGTTTCAAAGTGCATTTCCTTTGCCACTGCAAAAACAATTCTCGAGAACAATTCAAAAGATAGTAGGTATTTTTGTTACAATTTTCAGCTTCTGAAATTTCATGACAATAAAAGATCAATGTTTGTGTTCTTTTAAAAGAACCATCTATTCTAATAACATATCTAAAATATGAATAACATTATATTAAATAATATTATAAAATAAAAATTTGTAAGTTCGTATGAAGGAGAATTCACGGAACTATTCATTGATTTCAAAAAACAGTATTTTTTTCAGAGTGGACATAAGTACGAAGTCATATATGTATTAAATTATCTTTGCCAGATTTTTATATTTTCCTACGTCAAACTTTAAGCATATGATGTGAAACAACCCACGTGGATTTATAATAATTGCGTATGGTAAAAAAATACAATCCTCCATCAAAACAAATCCTAAACTACGTCACGTACATAAGTCAATCCATCAATATTTGATTGATGGATCAATTCTCGTTCTCGTTGTTCTAAGTTAACACCTGTGCATGCCTCTAGCTTTAGATTAGTGAAACTTAACGAATATGATTGACAGTTGATGCATAGTATAGAGAAATAAAATAAATGATAAACCAAATAAAAGAATTGAAAAGTTTTATCTGATTATTATTTTGGCAACTATAATTGTTTTTCTAAGGCTCTTAAAGTTAACGGTATAATAAAAAGTTTAAGCACATATTTTCAATCGTAGCACGTCCCTTTTGGTCCAAATAGCTAAGTTAACCTACTATTTCTTAACAATAAAAATGAGCTCATTTTCTATGGACATGCGTTGTCCCGAGTCCATTCAATTTCACGGGAAACCTTCATGGTGAGCCTAGATAGCGATTGAAAAGACGCAACACACGTTTATTATCACATTCGTTCCATTATTGAAAACTGGACGAAATACTTTTTAAACAAGGTCTCATTCGATTTTTTTTTCGATTTGGATTCTGAGTAGGAATTTTTTAGTTTAATACTATTTTCAATATTTGTTTTAAACACAAAGAAAACACTTTAAATAATTATTTTTTAATAAAACCGAGGGGAGATGTAAAAACTAAAGACGGTTTTTTTTTTGTTTCACGTTTTTGTGTTAATAATAATCTACGTTTTAATTTTATAATTAAATTAAACTTAGAATTAAGCCAGAACAAGCTCATTATTTCAACACAACAAGACTTGTCTAACGATACCCTGCAGGAAAAATTCTATGAATATCTTTAAATATCAAAAATCTAACTAATAAATATAGACTAATGGCTAATATAATTTTCATTCAAAACAAGAAAGAAATATAAAGTTTTAAATTTAAATATATATTTATTTAAAAAGATAGGCGTCATAGCAAAATTATTACTTCTAAAACCCTAAAGGTTTTAGTACTTTTCTTTATTGTAGTAATAGAGGGATGTTGCTTATATACCTATACCTACCTAACGTCACAAAATATTAAGGTACACATTTTCAACGAGAATTTTCCAGAAAGCTATATAAATTTTGATTAAAATATAAAATATGAACCAACAAAAAATGGAAAACAAAAAAGCTAGGACACAAAAATATAGAACAGAAAGCTTTTAGCAAAGTTTTTCCGGGTTTTGAAATGTTTTGGGTTTATAAATTTTGTTTTTAATTCTGCTGTACTTTAAAGTGTAGTTGTAGTTTTAAATGGTATATGTTATTCAATAACAAATATTTATGTTGTATAGAGAGATAATTTTTTAACGGATTGTTAGTTATTATTTTATTCTAAATCATGGGCAAACAAGTAAACGGTTCACCTGATGGAAAGTGATACCGCTACCTATTGACACGATGATGGGCTTGATGTCTGCATTGCCACCGCAAATACGTTGCCCAAAAGTTGGTGGTAAAGATGTTACACCTCTCGTGCCGCTATCTAGCCTCGCTCTCCAAACCTTCGAACCGGAACACACCGAACTGCTTCACGGCAGAAATAGAATGGAGGGTTGATGTAATCTTGAAAACTACCTATCCGATTTCCAAAATCTTTCACCAATGTTATGGATGGATTTTTTAAGTGGTCATAAGTTACAGCAAAAAAAGTAAAAATAAGAAATCTCTGCAGACTAAATCGCGTGTTAAAGCTTTTTTACGACTATGTATTTTTTCTGTGTTGTGTTTTTTAATTTATCTTTGAAAGTTTATCATGATTTTGGTGTCTCTTTTGAAGCAGAAGCAAAATAGTTCCAAGTGCTAACCTTAGTGTTAAGTTACTTTGAAGTATACAAGAAGTCCAAGTTCCCGTGATGTAGTTAAATAGGTTGTACAAAACGGCATTAGTCTTTAGCTCCTAACTTTAGCTAATTCGAAACTTTGTACTAACTCAGTCAAGTTATTCAAGGCAATGAACTACAAATTTGCTAAGTTAAATAATTTTAATTTTGCTTTGGTAGAAGGAAATGCAATAGAAACGTGTAATATATGATGAATTTACGTAACCACACTTTGAACTATCGCCACCTATCGGCACAAGAACAAGCGGACCTCTAAACCACATTAAAATTGTTTAATTGGTTACAGAGTATACGTACTCAAAGGTGTTATGTTCCTTAATTTATTAAACAGATAGATGAAAATATTTTTATTATGAAATAAATTCGACTTCTATCTCTAAATATGTAAATGTAAAGTATCCACAAATGCAAATATCTGCTACGTGTTTTGAAACCACATTTCAAGCTTAAAATGCAAGATAAACATATGCATATATGAGTATTTGAACAAAAAACCATTTACACTACTGCATATCGAACTGGAAAAACCATTCAAAAGCAAACTCGACGATGTGAAGGAGCAATGTACCTAAAAAGTCATCAGTATCTTCAAATATTTTCAGGAAAATTATGGCAATGAAATCGTGGCGTCGCAGCCCATACATAGCGCGTGACGTCACCCTATAACTGTGATTTACGAGGCATTTCGAGGGTTAGAAAATATTCCCCAATAAGCCGGAGACGTGACAACCAGCCGTACGTGTGACATCACTAAGCCGGGACGTTACAAACATTGGGATAATACTTTTATTGGGTGCTAGTTCTTTAAGACTTACTCCGAAATAGAACTGTTTTTATGCTTACATAATGGAAATGATAGATTAGTTTCATAAGCAAGTGGCAAACAAGCATATGGACGATCTCTTGGTTGTCTCCCCAACCACAGTGTAAATCTACTCGTGAGATCGTCTGGGTTGGTACCACCCTCCATTTATTTTCTGCCGTGAAGCAGTTCACTGTGATTCAGTCAGGATTGGAGGGTCAGTGTAATTAGAAACTCAAGAGGTATATCTTTTTCCTCGACATAGGCAACGCATTGTCATGTTCTCTTTACGTATTAAGACATCACAGACATCATCGTATTGTAGACGACAGTGATCACTTTCTATCAGGTGAACCGCCAGCTTATTTGCTCGTGAAGTTAAATAAAATAATACACCTCAATGTTTTGTGGCTACTGTTTTCAACGATTTGTTTTATTATCTTGTTGGTGGTTTCATGTTTGAATTAAGATATTTGTTTAACGCTTGCTTATATTATAATTTCACAAAGGGTTTATACTCCCGAAGGACCTTAATTTATTTCGTCCAAGTTTTGGTAAACAATGATACGATTGTTTGGAGTTATACTAATTTAACGAAACATTTTACAAGCTTCAAGCTCGATTCTCTTGAATCTGGAATAAACAGGATTTCATTATATTTGTACATTATAATAATTTGGTCTGTTGTTTAAATATGTATTTATTTGTCAACATAAAATATGACGCTTCTTTCAAATACTTGTTTTATTTATGAATGGTTTTAAGTATTCCTTTAATCATTTTTTTTTTCTTTCCTTTAAACGCCTAAAATTAGATATAAACGAAAACAGTACTGTCTGTAAGTAAAAGGAATATCCAATTTTAATGAGAGTATACAAATTTTTATTACTTTATTCTAAAGTATTTTATTATAAAGTAATAACAATTTGTGTTTGTAATTTATAATAAAGTTAATATGAACTTTTCCGACTTCTATTTTCTTTTTTTTCGTCTTTTTGCTTGAACTTCGTTCAAAAGTAATAAAATACAAAAAGTCATTTCTTGTGAACTTTTTAAATTTTTCACCCAAAACGTCTATGGATCAGTCTTTAAAAATACCTTCATCTCGTCTTATTTCTCTTAATCATGACCTTGACAGTAATAACTGTTTGCAGCGCTTTCATTTGAAATCTAAGGTTCCAAAAGAACTAAAACATGTTTTCATCAGTTACGAAACGAGGAGGTTGGTAAGAAATATCGCTCACAAATATTTTTGAGCGTTTAATACTGAACTTTTAACAGCTTTCAACTGATGAAGTACAAAAAATACGAAAAAATTGGAAACTTATCATTGCAACTAAGTGAGTACTTTTTAAAATACAAACTGAACTCTAAAACCTATTTTAAATTAACACTACAAAACTCGGTTCCAATAAAAGTAAACGAAACTAGATTTGTATTTTCACTGCACTTAAAATGTTGCGAATAATTTGTTTGTGCTTTGGTTTTTTATTATTTATTTGTACTTTCGTTATTGACTAAAAATATATTGACAGAAATATTAAGTTGATGATGTTTTGTTTTTCTCTATGTTGTGTTATTGAAACTTTTTATTTAGTTATCTTTTTTCACGTTACATCATTTTACATAAAATTATTTTAAAACCTGTTCAAGTTTACCCGAAAAATCTTCCATTCTGACCTTACAGCGCCAAAGTAAAAATTAGAGGTTAATTCAATAGTGGGAGGGAATCAGGTGGCGAACTCATCTGGAGCTTGATCTAATAAGCTTCACAGGGCTGGATCAAGGGCTATTCGTTTTCCATTATCATTTTTGTTATTTAGCTATTGAAACCCTACACTTACAGGGCTCGTGTTAATTTCAGTTGTTTGAAGTGATTCTATTAAAGCTTTATATCATTTTTGGCGAATAAAACATGTTTTTTTCCTCTCTTCCTGTTTATTATGTCAACCTTAATCGATATGTTCTCTGTACATTAAATTTCTCTAAATGCGGTCCTGGCAAAAGTATACCCAGCTGCCCGGTAGTGTAAAATAATTAGAAATTAGCAAGAAACCGATGTTCTTAAGTTGTAACAAGTAAGAACTAAATACATGTATGGATTTTACATTATACTTACTTTTAATAAGTATATAAGTCTCTACAGCCTCAAAATGGATTTAACAATGTTTATTAACTGAAGTAAGTAAACACAGGGAAACCATACAATGTATTTTTAAGCCATTCGATAACGCAATAAAAAGAAAAACACCGTATAAAAGTAATTTCCCTGAAGCTGTTATTGATAAAAAGTACCTATATTTTATTTGTGTTATGACTTTATTGTTCTTTTATGTTAACAAAACAAAATATTGTATCGTATTCCATTGACTTACTGTAGCATTTACTTCCCCTATTGGTAGGAGGTTGTGTTGCTTTTAACTGAAACTAGCGTAGGCCCGCAACATGGATATCGTAAAATCTGTTATTATTGTTGTCGAAATGAAAATTATTATTTTAAATATTGATTAAAAAATTAAAGTCGGACTTTTCTTCCATGATTGACCATTACAAACTTATCCTCATTAGATTAGTATACATTCTCTAGTAACTGGTAAAATAACGCATTACTGTTCATACCTACATATAGCTCAAACGTGTCTATAAATAAACCAGAAATTCACTAATAAATCTAAGCAGAAATAAATACTTAAGTGCGAAATAATAGTTACCACAAAGGTAGTTGGGCCAAATCTTTGCTTTTATGACCAAACTGGGTGAAATAACTTGGAGATTCCACAGACCATGTTTATAGCTGCCCTTGAGATCTCTGAGGTATGCTATCCCTTAATTTGGTGAGGTAGAGAAATAATAGACATTAAGGTGTATTCACATTAGGGCAGTAGACAGTAAAATAAATGAGCTCATGTTAACCAAAACTTTCTTGTAACGAGCTAATGTATTACAGCACAAGTACGTTATCTCAACGAAGAATTTTAGTATTAAAGACGCTGCTAAGTGAAAAAAAAATCCATTCCAAGTATTTATTTAATTAAAAAGTTAAAATAGTTTTGTATATTTGGTTACAATTTAAAAGTTTTAGAGTAGCTTAATGTTGTATGAAAAACATTAAGTGTGATAAAAAGAGAAAACAATTTGAGTGGTCAAAAAATAACTTAAGATTTATCTAAGGCAATATCACAGTATTACCAAATTATTATTCTTATCTCATTTAAAACTATACAGTTTCAAGTTTCAAGATTTCTACAACTATTTACGAAATATTAACAACTAGTTGACCCAGCGAACTAAGTAACACGTGACCGTTCTTAATTATTACTTTATTATATCAGAAAATCATCCCTATTTTAAAGTGCACAAAGTTAATTAACAATAAGTCAAGCCGTGTTTGAGTTTTAGTGATTTGAGCGAGCAACACTTCATTTTTGTAACTATGACAAGAATAACAAATACACTTTACTACAAAAGTAGTGTAGCGTAAACCAAGCAAAAACTTTTCTGTTTACATCCCGTGACAAAGGCATTGTTTGTCTCCTTACATCTTTTGTTTTCTTCAGGCATCTTATATAATTCGAAATAACGAGAAACGCGTTAATTAAACGCAAATATTTCGTAATTCTATGATCATTTTCTTGAAAATGAAGAAATACATGACTTCAGAAACGATTTGCGCTCCGTAGATGTTGAAAGTGTAAGGATTATAATGAGGTACTTGTTTAACATACGTAAGTGTTATTTTGTTCTTCAAGTACCGTCGAGAGATCTGCACATACCTAAGTTATAATTACTTATACTGTCCATACATTATCGAATGGCTAATAACAGTAAAACGATAAACTTCTGAACAACCGTTTTTGGTTTCGGGTGTGTATTCACTATGTTATTCAATGTAATTAAATTTTGTTTGTTTGTTATGTTGATTGTTAATTTGTCTGCTTCCAAATTAACTCATTTCCATACGAAATTACTGTAAATTTCACCTTAACGTATTTTTGTATTGTTCCAAATATAATATATGTATTTGCCTAAGTAGTTTATATTTTTAAATAAAAAGGATATAATACAGTATAATATTTTGACATTTATTGAATTTACTTCCTCAAGCTTTTGCGTTATTTTAAAATTTTATCGTCTATTGAAAACGAACTTAAAATGTTTCTGCCATCCATCATCTCATTCAAGCTTCCAAGTCTTTGAATTCGTTTCTGAGTAAAAATTTCTTATATTAGAAACGTCAACCATGACTTCAGTTGATAAACCAATTTGAATGGGTACCCATAACAAAAACTGACACACAAAATACTCCTAAGGACTGTATACCTGATTGATTTGAAAAAACCGCATCACTTGAAAATCAATGGAAATTTTATCTAACAGTTTTAAGATGTTCTTTATCTCAGAAATAAACAAAGTTTTTCATTTGTGGCCGTTATTTTTGAAATATAAATTCTCTGTAAGTATGCATTTTCTTAATAAAAGGTAGTACAAAACGTTTTCACATACTAATTGAAGTTTACAAGTGCAAATATGATTTGATTAGACACGCAATCATTTAGTATGACAATACGCGACCCTTGATAGGGTCGTCCGGCTGCGTTAAGGAACTCTTCTATAGTTCTGAGCCCTTTTTAAATGGTACATTGAAGCTGGTCCCAGCCATTTCAGGAGCAAATATTAGGTCCGGCCCTAGGGAGCGGTCGGTGAGATTAAACTCCTGTACACTTAAGAACCTTTCCGTGAAAACTTAAAGGTCACGAATTGAACATCAACTGTCTTATTTGAACTCTAATAGAAAATAATATTAAAAGCTTTTATTCCTATATTTTATTTATTTTTCCGAATATTGCAGCAAGCACTGGACTCGCAGACGCAAAAACCTTACATTTGTTTTTCTGATTGTTAAATCCTTAATTCCGTATTGATGTTCTTATATTCAAAAAACTTGTAAGTTACGGTTGTCAGAAAAAAAAAACTGATTATTAAAATGACTGGATTAGCTTTCTTGGCTTTAACTAACATTGCTTCACACCTAACACATTAGAATATCTTCTATAAATATTTAAAAAAGCGTAATCAACACCATGTCTCCAGTAAAGTTCTCCTAAGAATATCGAAATTTATCGCGAAAATCGAAACTTATTGAATTTACAAAGGAACAATTCCACCTTTCTTAAATCCAAAACTTCGTGTTGGAATCAACGGCCTTACTTATTTATTTATTATTTGATTGAGTGCTAGTTTATCAATGAAATTATTTGCCGAGAGCTCATTGTCATCAAATTATGTGATAATGACCTTTTTGGTATAGCTGTCAGGTTTGTTTTTAATATTTGAACTTGTTTTTGCCGGTGACTTCGAAGAGAGTTAAGTAGTAAACAAAAAATAGGTGGTCTCTAGTCATCTTTCAAAATTTGAGCAAACTTTGGGTGAAAAACCATGTAACTAACAAACTGTTTACGATTTCAAGTTACACAATCATGTGACGTTATCGTCCCGTCGCATGAGGTGAACATGTTTGTCGAATTCATTGTCACGTGTCTGACAAATGCAGAAATTATTGGGCTATGAGACAGTTCATTTATTGTATCTGATACATATTCATTCCATAAACAATTTTTAAATATATTCAAAGCTTATGAGCCGCTATAACATTACAAATATGTATCAACTAATGCTCTGAAATTCTATTTTCAAACTTATCGTGTGTGTGGATACCCGTGATCTTATTTTTATTAGGACCAAGACGAAACCGAAAACAAAAAAGTTTTGAAGTTCACTAAACCTCCTTTGATGTTTACAAAATATCTGGTTACCTTCTTAACTTGGAATAAAGCTGGGATAAAAATAGTTTATTTATAATAAAACCTTGCTCACATTCAATGGTGCGAGACCTCTTGAGCTTTTGTTGTATTATTTTAAGACTTATTAAAGAAAACATAACATCTTTCGTCAGACGCCCACAATGTTACGTATTACCGCGTATTACTCGCATGGATGTGTAGAATTTGTTTACAGAATGTATTAAAACAGTACCAAAGTCCTCAGAACAAACCTACTATATGGGCGTCTTTATTATAAACTTTGTGCGTACAAATACTTGGCTAAGTTTTATTTGGATTTATACTATCATGTTTAAATTAGCTAAAAATGATTACATTTTTAACCAATTAAGACCTGGAATTATGATTGATTACTACCTATTCTTTTTTAGGTTATTTATACGAATGATACTAACTTTTTACGTATTTTAATTGAGTCTTTAAGTCTGGGCAATAATACAAAAGTTTTTTCTACGCCTAAGTTTCATGAAAGCATTCCAAAACAAACTTTTTTAATCGGGACTTTTCGTCAGTTGACAATTAAATGACGCATAATGTACTTAAGCACGAAAATGTTTCGTTTTTTTATTATTATAGATAAAATAATTTATTTTCGTGAGTAACTCAAAAATAATTAAAACAAAGTTTTTTTTTGCTGTTGAAAATTACACCTGTTTACGTATCAAGTTTTGGGAGGCAATAACACGATTAACATTTAACTTTAAGAAAATAATAAATGACGTTTGTGTAATATTAATGATTTCCATATATTGTTTACTCGCCAGGTTGCATTTGTGCCATTTTCATTTATACGTTGGAATATAGCAAAATTTAGTAAAATTTCATACTAATAGATGTTAATAAAATTACGAGATCACCAGGGTTGAGTTGAAATTTCATTACGCCTATGTCTGCCGTTAACTAATCAAAACGGAAATGTAAATATACTTTAATATGGCGTAGATATTCAAATCAAAACACGTGATGATTTGATCGTAATAAAAAACAACTAAACCATTTATTTCGATCCTTACACATTTAGCTGCGTAAATGTAAAATCAATCTCCACAGCAATAATGGAGCATCACGTGAAAACGGCTGCCCTTTTTATAAACATTTTTGTATGTAGTGTCATAAAAGGAATAATTAAAAATATTTCACAACAAAAAATCGTTTTTACCGTTATTTTATTTTTATTTACAACATCCATGCCAAGGCTATCTTGATTTTGGAAAATGTAGCGCTAAGTTTTGTTTTCTAGGTTTCTGTTTTGGACCAAAACCAAAAATAAAAATTGATGACAATACAATCGACCTTACTTTAGTAGAAAGTCTTATCACTAAAAGCCTTTTCTTCCAGACTAAGATTTTTATATCACATGATGTGCAAACAAGCGGTTCACTTAATGGAAAGTGATACCGCGGTTCACTTGACCGCCTATTGACACGACCATGCTTTTAATGAGGAACGCCTACCGCCAATGCGTTGCCTATGAAGAGGTAATGGTATACTTCTCGTGCCGGTAATTTACACTGGCTCTCCAATCCTTCTAACCGAAACGCAGCGAACTGCTTCCCGGCAGAAATAGAAAAGAGGGTGATGTAGTTATAAAAATAGAAAATCTATCTTTCAAGGCACTTCATTGGTCTTTAAATATTGTCCTGAGCTGCGCATATTTAGAATGGTTTGTTTAAGCTAACTTCTTAGTGAATTACAACACCGAGATTTTTTCCATTAAGGTAGATGCTTGTGAAAATCCCGCATTTTCATAAAAACAGCTTAAATTTCTTCGCTTATCCCATTAGAACTTAACGGGGTAAAAAGCCATTTTTCGGAGCTGTTATCTTATATTATTCTGTGGTTATTTTCCACTGAGATTATGTAATAATCAAGGCGCCGAAACGACCAATTTGCATTAAATAGCCTGTATCAAACCCGACCAATTAATTCCGACTTAAAAGATCTGTACATCAATAACCCTATCCTACTTAGTATTACAAATGTACAAGTGTATCTATGATTGGATGTTTGTGACCCAATCACGCAAAAGCCGCTGAAGAGATTTGAATGAAGTTTGGCACACAAATAATATATTTCCTTGATTAACACGCAGGATACTTTGCATTTCTAAAAAAAAATAGGTTTTTAGGATTTAAAACTACACAGAAGTCGTGGGCAAAAGCTCTTAGGTCAAGGGAAAAGCAAAATTATCATTTGTTTATTTATAAACAAGCCGTGCACTGAAGAAGTTAAAATAGAACCACTAATAAATAGGCCAGATTCTTATCAAAGGCTTTAAAAACGGCTGACATGCAATTATCTGAGATTGACACAAAAGTTCGATTAATCACGAAGTCATTGTCATTCATTAGTAGTGGAGTTTTCTAATTTCCATATCGATTCTTAATGGTGATAGTAACTGCCTTTACGGATAAATGTAGTACGAATGTCAATAAACTGTTAGTTATAATAATAATAGCCACATCATGATATTGAATCAGCCCTACACTAAAATAAATCTTGTATCAGGCACTAGGTAACGATATGGTGTAAACTGCATAGATATGAATAATTATTAGTTATTCTTAATTTTAAAATAACTTAATTTTATTATTTCATAACATGTTGAATTAAGACAGTTGTTTAAAAATAAGACAAATATTGGAAAGAGCTACTACGAATGTTTGTTGCTGGATACTACGCATTTTGAAAAAATATGTAAACTTGTAATGTATAAGTTTATTCTATTTCCAATTATTTTTATTAAATTCTATATTATTTCTGTCGTATATTTTCAGTGGAAACTTGATCGGATTTACGTTTGTTTCCCAAATAATGAAAAGTAAAGTGAAGTGACGGCTTGTTACACAAAATAAATCGTGCATGCTTTTTTGCCAAAACTATGAATTTCTTCATGAAGCTTTGGCTTACTAACTAATCAGAGTTTTTTTATGGGTTTCCTCGTCTACATCCATGTTCGATTATCTGAAAAATAACCTCAACAAATCCAATCAACTACCAAGTGACTCAATTACAAACAATCTGATCTTCCCTTTTGTGGTTTATTTGAAATTAAAAACAAAAATTTTACCGTGGCTTGTCTGCGAGAAATTACTGTACTGTTTTACTTTTGCCGTCATTGTTTAATTCCGTTTTTAAATTAAAAGCTTGAAAATAAATTTGTTTGAAAGCAAATATTTACTTATAACTTAAATATACACAAGCAAATATTTAAATATACACTTTAAACTTGTCTCATTAAACTACAGTACCTGCTATCACAAATCAGTCAATTGCACTTCACATTATAACAAAATCTATTTGCACTCACAACCTTCAGAGCTATGGGAAATCTTAAAAATAACCAAGTCATTTCATTATCAAAATAGATTAAGAACTCATAAAATAAGTGAACCCAAACTGGGATTAAGTTGATTGAATATAAATATCGTTTTAGGTTTCATCATATTAAACTGTCTCTTATACTTTCAATTTGAACGTTAAACGATATTAACTTTTAAAGTAAATGATTGAATTTTTGAATAAATGATTTACTTTCAAATAAATGATTTACTTTTAAAATAAATGATTTTTAGAAATAAATCGTTTTACGATTTCACATATTATCATATTTAGATTTAACAATACTGCAAAACGGCCATTTTTATATTCGCTGCCTTAAAAAATACGAAGTCATTGCGCTTTCCTATTTTTAAAGCGTCACTTGAAATAACAATGTACACTTGTGAATTTTCAACACCTTTACTTCATTGAATATCGATAACAAGAGTGGATATAAAATGACTACTACCCTGAAATGTATGTAATTATTTTGGTCATAACATAAATGTTAAAAGAAGTGCTAATTTACCTTAATTCATTGTATCCTATTCTTTTATTGCAAATCATTCGATGGCTGACGTTTTTAAATAGTCTCTAGTTTGGAATGACAAAACTTGAAACGAGTTATTGTAAAAGTTCATAGTAATCTAGTCATTGAGCAAGTTTAGCAGTTAAGACTCTCGATAATAATGATAGTTCAGTAATAAAAACTTTAAGAGGAAATTAACAGCTTTTCCTGATTCATACCTAACCTCTTCCTACATAGCAGAATTGCATTAAATGGAAATAATAAAAAGCTATTGCATTAAGTGTGTTTGTTTAAAGATACAAAAACATTTAAAATTAAGGTTAGTTTTTTAAATAATAGTATATTTTTGGTTGTGTTTATAATAATGTGATTTATTAAAAAGTTTACCGTTCATATGATACCACTAATCAAAATACTGAGGCGTAAAATCGACATATGTTTGTAAAAGATAAAAAAATTGAAGTGCAATGATACAACTTTAAAATAACACCAATCGATATTAGTTCAGCTGACTGCTGATTAATTGATTTTTTAAAAAATTTCATAAATATAACCATTTTAAGACAGTCAATCAAAGTGTATTTTTTTCTTCATTGACAATCCTGTAATTTTTATCGATCACTAGAGAACTACGATAAATCAGTTGTACAGCTACCGTTCTGTATTTTTTTTTCTAATGTAAAGACTTTATATTAAACATGAAAATCATAAAAATTGCTTAATTTTTGGTTAGATATACAGTTTTATTAAATAATAAAAAAGAGAAATTGTAAGCAAAGAAAATTAAATGTAAATAAAATCATTATGAAGAAAATTGCGTTTTATGTTTTTCTCGTGAGAACCATTTTTATAAGATTTTCATTTTGTTTTACCGCTGTTTCGTGTCTGTTAATCCGCTTAATAATTTAGTAAGCCTATGAAGATTTAATATTTTCCCGTAAATTTTACTTCCGGTGAGTAGAGAGTCAGAAAAATAAATTGTCCGTCCGTCCCTCCTTAACTTTTGTTCGTAAACTTTTAATGTTTTCATTTGGACATCGAAGTGAGTTTCGTTTTTGGCAAAATCCCGGGTATTTTTGTTAAAACAAAGTCCATTTTTGTCTTAGAACCTGATTACTGTTGACGAAGTAAACGTTCTTTTCGTGAGTAAATCTAATCTCTAATGAATAAATGCGTTTAATTCATTTTTCTCTCTTACTGTTGATTAATTAAATCAAATAACGTTTTTCTACATTTAAGCACTTGAAAGAAAAATAATAAAATTTAAATTATTTGTACGCGTTAATTCATACTTTCACAATCCTAATGGGAAAAAATCAAATATTTTCTAGATAAAGGAGTTTTATGTTGAACAGCGACAGTGAATCCACTTACCTTGCGGCGTGTGAAGTTTCCGGTATCGTGACGCAAGGTGGCGACTGCAACAAGTGTGAGGATGGAATGCGCCCGCCCGCCCAAGCCTCCACTTATATACCCTGAACGGATGGGCGCCGCCCAACCGCCCATCGTCCAACATTTAGCATTTCAATTTTGTCAATTTAAAATTATTTGGCTTGATTTTTTTTGTTGAGAATCTACGCACTTTACGGACAATTAAAAATGTTGTTACCGGTGATTGAACTTGATAATTTTAAACGCAAATACTTGAGACAATGGTTTTATTGGAATCAATTTTAATAATTGTATTTAATGGACTTTTAATTATGCCGTCTTCTAAGTATTAAAATATGAAACAAATATATATAATTACAACGGGCTGAAGTATTTTCGATTTATCTTTTTATATAGATCTTTATTTTTTTCAATATTCGGTGATATTGTAGGTCGTTAAGAAATAAGTATTCTATTTAAAAAACATACCATAAATTCATACATACATAAACATAAAACTCACGCCGTAGTCCCTCCAGAGGGGTTGGCAAAGGTGCTTGCTAAACACCAATTTTATTTTTATTAAATAAATTGAAAGAAATATCCAAATTCTTGACATCATATTTCATTTACAAGTATACCTACGACATTCTACATGGAAATAATTAATTTCTTCGTTAAAGACCGTTACGTCAAGCGAGCCTCGTTTAGGTACGTTATTTTTGCTTATTAAGCTCTCGCTTTCTTACTGCATAGAGAATAAGGTTCATTTTCGTTATGTTCTTTAGAACTTCTTTATGTCATAGAGGCTGAGTGAGAGACGGTGGACAAACAAAGTAAGGCCCACTTGCATTCACCGTAGTTAGCAGAACTAACTACGAGTTAATAAGTAACTTAGGTTTCTTTCCCCTAGACTGTTAGGACATAAATTCTATCACAAAAAAAATCTTTTTTTTTTAATTTTTTAGTCTCATTTATTGAGAACCTCATCTTTCTCTTAGAAAGTCTTTTCGTATTTCGTATGAACAATTTAAAGCTCTATATGTAGAAATGTTTATTATCAGATATATCTGTGGGTAATATAATTAAAATGTGTTTTTTCACGTGAGGTTAATGGAAAAAGGAACAAAAAAATATTTGCCACAGATCTTGTTAGTTTACTAATTTACGACATATTTACACTAAAAGTAAAAATTTTATTATGAAAAATGATCTTAAAGCAGGCTGTAAAATACGTAAATTCTTTCTACTGACCTATTATTTTAAGACACTAGCAAGAGTCAAGGGAGATTTTCAAATTAAAAATTTATTAAAAACATGACAATACTCCGGACAGATCACATCTCTACCAAATAGAAACAAAAGAAGATATTAAAGAAGTTTCTTATTCTATTCAAATTGTATCTAATTTATAATCGTTGTTGATTTGTTTTTATAGTATTCTGCTAATATGTTTTTTTTAATCTAAATACATCCTTTGGTTGGCTGCACATCAATTAATTAAACATCATGATATGTAGGTACTATATGTGACAAAAGGGAACATGCGTCACTATTTTATTTAGTTATTATAATTCGATACCAAATATCCACATAAATCCTTTACATTTTCTATAATACCTGACTTATTAACTAAATTATCACATTAACTTCAAAGTCGTTGGTTAGAGAAAGAGATCCAATATGTACAATGACGTCAAAGTACACGGGCGTCATACAACTTCCATAGAAAAGGTTGTTCTGATGAGCGAGATGGATATATTTACTTTTAATGGTTATATCTCCCTGGTTTATCGAACAACTGTTATTCTGTTTTTACTGTAAATTTACTATTTCCTCATACTTTACTATAAATTAATTGAATAATCGAATTAAATTTCATGCATATTCCTTATTGTTTGTAACTTTACCGATCCTTAAGAAATAAATCATTACTGTGGTAGCTTGGTTAATCTAGATTGACGCAAGTGGTCTTAACAATGATTGGAGATATAATAACGTGACGCCTCCTTTGTGGTTACCTAACGGATTGATTCTTGTACCTCATATTTACTTTTCTATAAGTGATCTGCTGAGGTGAGTAGGTTCATTGGAGGTCACAGATAATTTAATACTAACAGCGGGGTAAAAAGCCGCTTTGGCAATTTTGTATTTGAGTCTAAATATGATGCAATCGCGAAATGGCCATCTGCAGCTTGGGAATTGAAGTATCAATGACCCATACTAATGAGCGGCCATCTTGTAAAAATAAGACAAGTTGTCTGCGGCGTGTCGACGAATTGAAATCATCAAACATTTTTTTAAAAGCAGTTTGATACCCGAATGCTTGTAATAACTTTCATAGTTTAGTTGTAACATATAATGGGGCTTATGCAATTGTCTTAAGACAACATTATTACTGACTTTTTTTAAATGCTACAAAGTATTAAGTTCTTAAGTTCCCATGTTAGGTATGAAGAGAAGCCTTATTCTATCAGGTATTCTTATTATACTAGGTATCAAAAGCAATTTTTTTGTAATGATAATTTTTTTGTCATTGAACTAACTTTTTATTTTAATTCTCCGAGATTACTTTAAAAATGACATTTTTATGTGATTTTCAATCCCTGTAATCCATATATGAATTGTTTAATCCAATTTCAGGTATTAATTGTCCACCTGTGCTATACTTTTGACAGCAAGTGTGTCGCGTATTGTTTTATTAATATGTACCTTATTTCTAATTGGATATTTCATCCCACCTTCAATCGGATGTAGGAAGTAGAACGTAGCGCATGTCTGAGATGCTAATTTAGATAGTGCCAAATGTAGAAATACCACGTAAGGTAGGCGGCTTAGCCTTTAAAAGGTTAAAAACAGGCATAATAGTATTATACATACACCTTAACTTTTACAAATTTTAAGTAATAGATTACTAGGTTTTGCCCGCAACTTCGTCTGCGTGGATTCAGTTTTTTTTAATTTAAGGACCTAAAATTATTCGAGACAAAAGTATCCTTTGCGTTGATCAAGGTAATAAACTATGTGTGTGCCAAATTTCATCCCAACAGCCGTTTTTGCGTGATTGAGTAACAGACATTCTAACATTCATATTTATAATATTAGTAGGATAATTTTATCAAAAGAATTGTTCTTTGTAAAGGGGCAAACTTTGTAGAAGAGATATTAAAAACCACTTTGTAGCGGGTCATTTGCGAATAAGATGCAACTTACTTAACCAATAGTTAATGGAGTCAAACGCATTCATCGGCGGCTTATCGCTCGTTAAACGCAACTATTACTCACAACTCCGTGCTTTCACGTCAATTTAATTTAAATTTTAGAATACTTCACACCATCTTCAGCAATAAAAGTCACGTAAAGTGTTCGTAATATTAACAAATTCGAACCAGTAAAAAACGTAAACTTTAATCGGATAATAATTAATCTTCAAAGTGCACTCGCACACGCTTTAACCTGCTCTACATATTGATTATTTGGTAGATACAATCTGCATCAGCTGATTGCATCTGCCGATGTGTCCGCCGCCGTGTAGTGGGAGGTTTTTGCTTGTTGGTAGGAATTTGACGTCGCCCGATGTGTCTGCTATATATTCGCATGCTGTCGTTTTTTGCACAAGGATCAAAGGGTTACAGCGCGAACGAATGTGTCTCTCTACTCGTCTACCGATGTGTGATCGGACCGCATATTCATCTGCGTATACCTCTGCTGATCCACCTGCCGATGCATCCGTCGATATTTAGAGGAGTCTTATGAAACCGACAACAAATTAAGAGTGCGCACGATCCGGTGGAGGTGCACGTCTACACCAATCGCGCATTTGGATAGTGCTCTAAGGAGCATTCGATCGGCTGGTGGAGACACGGCTTATGAAATGAATATGGGACCACCAATAAGGTACACATGGTCATTGATCAACGTGAGCTGTTCGCGCTTTGTATTGTTCTTAAGGTGTAGGTAAAGTATAAGGATTTATGTAGCACTTGTTATGTAAAGCTTTATGTGTGCCCGTCTGTCTCCATTTAAAAAAAATCTTAAATATATATGCCAGCAAAAAAAAGGTACTAAAAATCATAACCCTTCTTTTAACTTCGCCGTATTCGGGTAAAATACAGTCAGGGTAGTACAGGGTAAGTACAGGTAAATGAAGAAGAAGAGATTGACTGAACCAATGCAGGGATTAGATCACAAAATAGAGCCTAGTCGACCGAATCCACTTGATTGATTTTCTTTAAAATCTTAAAATATTCGTTTATTTCTATCTAGTCACTCTACTATGTAATACAAAATAATTAGTGGAATTTGCCATAAGCAACGGTCCGGTTTATATAGCAACCCTTAAATGACCACCAAATACTCGTATTTATTCTTAGAAGCAGGTTTTTAAACTTTCCAACTAAAGTTTTCAAGCATGAAAAAAACTAAAATGCATTTTTTTTTACATTCCGTTCTCCCTCACTCGGTGACGTTGCGGTCTGAAACTGCTGCTGTGACACGTGAAATGGGTTTGAGTCCCGGCTTGGGCATATATTTGTATAATACGAACATCTTTGACGACCTCGGTGGCGCAGTGGTGTAAACAGCCGACTGCTACGCTAGAGGTTACGGGTTCGAATCCCGGCGGGGGCGGGGCCTTGTGTTATTTGCAAGATGCATTGTTTCGCTTACCGGTCTTGGATGTTGTATTCTTATTTATTTAGGATATACCATATCGTTGCTTAGCACCTGCGATACAAGTTCTTACGATACTTAATGCAGGGCTGAGTCAATGTGTGTGTCGTGATGTGGTTATTTATTTATTATCTGTTTTTAGTGCAACGATGTTCTCTATCATTATTAGTTTAGTAATCGATCTATATTAAACATAGTACCTAGAAACCTGTGGCTTAGTTTGGGACAAAGGCGATAATTTGGAATTGTCCTAAGATATAATTTTTACTACATGTTTTCCCTGTCGATAACCTTACTTATTTTAAAATAAAAACGAACCAACTTTCATAGCAACTGATGTTTGATTCTTCTACATAAGTGTGTCTACGGTTGCAAAATGTTACATGCTCAAAGGGTTAATGCTAAAATAGTAAAAAATGCATACATTCCATCTTCGTTATTATTCTGTTTGCTGTTTAGTACTTTGAGATAAAAGTATTTTTGTAAATAAATACTCGTATCTGAGTTTTAAATTTTAAACTTTATAACAGGTTGCTGTGACCTTTGACATGAGTTGAATTTTCACAATATTTTTGGTTGATATTATAAATATTTATATTTAAAAGAATATATATTTTTTCATAGAAAAATATTTTTTAGAATGAATTTTAGTTAATTTTATTTATGTTTTATATCTATGAATCGTAGTTAATAATGAACGAAGACGTTCATTTAAACAGCATTGTTTGTTATTTCGCTTGTTTAAACACACTATGCTAGTTGGTCGGCTGTAGGTACCCAAAGATTAAACCCTTCTCATCATGACTTTGGTTCATCTCTATATTAACATCCATCAAGAATTTTAACGGTTTTTATGCCTATAGGTACCTATGTACAAATGGTACACAAAAATGTATAATTATGTTTTGAATATAATAAGCACATCTTATGGCAAAAATTATATTTATAAAAACAATAGTCAGCGAAAAAGACATATTACAACAATAATTTATATTAAATACAAACTGAAACAAAAATTACTTTTTATAAATAGACTTAAATATGTGGTAATAGTATAAATATTTAACATTGAAATAATTATGTTACAGATTTTTAATCGTGTTCTGTTTTAATTTTATTACCAATTAATGGAAGGAGGCCAAAGCATTAGTTCTAATCCCATCCATCAGTGTGGGTAAAATTTTATGCAAAGTAAGCCGATTTTAATTAATGTATACCTTACAGGATCTTCGTGGTATATTATAGTTAAAATTATATGTTTGGCTGTCCCACCATTAATAACAATAAAAATAACTACACCACGACACACACATTGACTCAGCCCTGAAGTAACATTGTAGAATCTTGTGTCGCAGGTGCTAAGCAACGATATGGTATAAACTGCTTAAATAAGAATACTTCATCCAAGATCATGGCGCAAGCGAAACAATGGGTCTTGCAATTAACAGCAAAGTTCCGCCCCCGCCGGGATTCAGGAGTCAGTTAGAGGTGTAACCAGAGGCTGTTAAACTCATCATTGCAACTAATGTTTAGAGAATCACAAGTGGCTTGGTCTTTGATCCAAGGATCTGACTTAGAACTCTCTCTCAGCGGAAGTGTTCCTAAACCATTACTTACCAGTTGGATTTAAAAAAATAAATCTAGGCATACATAATAAATTTTTTTGTACATCGCCAAGATGAGATTGGTTTTGGCCAAATACATTCAAAAGGACAATCACGATATTTCTTCTAAATTCAAATTATACCAATATGTCAGTTGATCAAGATAAATCCTACAATGTGTGCTAGCACCAAAGGCCCTTAATACACTTTGAAAGCTTTTCATGAAATCTAATGCAAGCGTTGATATTTATTAAAACTTCTAGATCACGACTAAGGCTCTGACACTGATGTAACAAAATCTAAAGAACGCAATTATCAGTACGAGTACCGTTCCAACGAGATGATATTAAAGATTTAAATAAGTATGTATTTCGACTACAACAAATTTTAAGGTAAATATCGCTTGTGTATCGCAATAAACTCATTTATGTTCCTTTTTTGGTGTAGCGAAGATTTTAAACTTAAGCCGAAAATTAATAAGAGTTTTTCATTTGATCTAGTTAGAAAAACAAACTGGTCTTCTAATACAATATTCGCTGTGATAGGAACTTAACATACTTGTATAAACAACAAAAAAGCAGATTACTTAGGGCTGTGAGAGATGGCGCGATAAACTTGGAACAAGATAGCTAATATAGACGTTTCTCAGCACCGTAGAATGTGCCCGAGTCGTTTACGAGCAATAAACTCGTGCTGTACGGTACTATACTCGCTTCAATCGTCGAGCCTAATCTTTAAACGCCAATCATAAAAAACACAAACCACTCTAAACCCTAAACCTGGTGGAGTAAGTGCCAAAATGCCCTGACAACAGAAGGAAATTGCAAGTGAAGAATGTACGTTTTCGAAAACATCTTCTAAGTAACTTTACGTTAACTTTACTTACACTTAATTTTCCGAAATGCTTTTAGGTATCCTTATAACCGGGTTATCAAGAAGATTATCGAAAAATTCAGGATGTTTTACCTGGTGTTGGTTTTACCTTTTATCTTTACTAAATTCTTGGCAGTTAGTATTGTTTGCCGACTCAAATTCACGCTTGAAAGTGTAACTGCAAAGTTTTCTGCATCTTTGTCAATCCTTATAAAATCCGTGATTTCTGAAATTATACCAAAAATGTGATTAATATGTGTGGTTTGAGACTTAAATTGAAATATTATGAAAGAGTTTTTCTTTATTGGTAGCTTTACAATTCGCTCAGCATGAATTTCAAGTGAGCTTCGTTGAGTTGTTTTCTTTATTGTATCTGCTACAACCTTTTATTTCGTAAGTGCTCTTATTTCTACCAATTGTCGTTTAAACATTCGATGTAAATTGACGCCATTTTGGTTGTCTCGTCGACTCCTTGATATTTCTTTTTACAGGAATTTCAAATTATGGATGTCTGAGTTTATTTTTGTATCAATTTTGGATGTTAAAACATAAACATACACGGACTAAAATTCTCACAGATATCATTAGAAAAGAACCCTGAGCTATTTTACCTGACTACGGCAAAGGTCGCAAGGAGGGGTTATGATTTTTACAATACATTAATACGTACTGAAACACTAACTTACATAACCATACTGGATATTTTACTTAATCCCGCACAAACTGTTAACGGTTAATTAAGTAAAAACATAAAAAAATCGGAAATAAACTTAAACTTAATCATACTTCATTACATAGACTGGCAGAATACTTTTATTTCAATCCGACTAAGTACAATCTCGTTTTTCTTGACTGTCTATTTTGGTCAAAAAGAATGGTCATACCTACTACTTAATTCCTTGGTTTTAATGTTTAAAAACTTTTTATTAACTTCAATGAATGTCTTAAGAAAATTTAAATTTGAAATTCTATCCGTAATAAATACATAGTTAATTATGTACAGTTTTAATTTGCTAATAATTGTCTAACTACTATATTATTGTTAAATTTGTATGTCATGGCAAATGTTTCCATATTTTGTAAAAATAATTTTAATCTGAATTAACATGATTTTTTTGTAAAATTTATAAATAGGAATCGTAAAGGCACATTGAAACATTTCTTTTGTACGATCAAAGAACATAAACACTCCTTGTTTATCATTGTGTACAAATTTTATAATGAATTGGGATATTAAGTCTAGACATCTAAACTTTCATTTCTACGAAATTAAGTTGCTCATTCGTTTGACATTTTATCTCATTTTTGATTTAACTAAACACCACTTTTAATGTCACCTTATTTCTTTATTGTATTTTAACAAAACTGTACAACATAAACCATATAACGTATGATTAAAATGCTCTGTCACATTATCTCCTTATTTTATGTGCACAGCTGTTCTCGATTACTTCTTTTAAGGTTAAAAAATATTAGTTTTAACAGAACATAAATATTATTAAACATTTTTGTTCGGCTAAATATTTGGGTTTATTGCGAGTTGCATAATAACAATAGCTTATTTGTCTGATTTTTGTATTTGATACGTATGTTATTTCAAGTTCAATTATTGTGTCAACAAAAATCTGCCTTTCTGGTACAAATTAATATTTGTAAGAATGTCAATAAGTAAAATAGCCTAGTTAATCAATGCTCAAAAGGAGGGTGTGGATGGAAAAGTGGAAAGCTTGCAATTTGACTTCGGAACATTATTTGGGCTAGGTAGGACACAAACACACTAAATGTCCCCACCAATTTGTTTTTTTTTTGTGTATACCAACAACATACGCTTCGACTCCGCATTTGTTTTATATAATTAGTTGTTAGTAATATAAGATCGCGCTCGACTTGGCGGATAGTTTTTTTTTATTGTTTCCTCACACTGCATTACACAACATAATGGGCAAACAAGCAGACGGTACACCGGATGGAAGATACCAATTGACACGATGATGATCTTGATGACTGCAATCGTACGCGCGCGTACGTACGTCGAAGTAAAGATGTTCCACTGGTTCCGGTAATTACACTGGCTCTCCAATCCTTCGAACCAAAACTCAGCGAACTGCCTCTCTGCAGAAATCGGCGGAGGGTGGTACAACCCAGACCACTTGTAGATAACTCAATAACAATGACCAGCTTAGCCTTCGTGAAGCTTTCCTATAGCTGCAAAATACGTTTCATGTGACGGCACTGCTTATCCTGTTTAACAGGAGTTGCATTGGTAGGATATAGTGATAGGTCATCACCATATTCGTACAAAAAGCCCTAAAACTCAATTTAAGTGCCACAAACTAGGTCTATCTAATCTTAAGTGCGTGACGCACGGTCGTGAACATCGTATTGTATCATCCAAGCCGATCGCTCCGTGATTATATGTAATAAAACCCATTGTGCCTGAACTCATTAAATACCTAGTTACAAAATTTACTAAATATACATTAAATTAACTTAGGGTTTTCTTTATTAGGTCCTTAACAAAAATTCATTGGAACTTGTCCGTCTAAAATAAGGTATACATTGTTTCTTAAATACTCTTTTTCTGAAATTAAAATAGCGTTTAATGAAACTTGAAATTTCTAAATAGCTGTAATGAATCAAATGATGGTATTTAATACCTTTTTGATGAATTTTAGATAAACTTTCAGCATAATATTGAAATAGTGACATCTATCTGATATGTATTGTACTATTTGTTCTTAAGAGCTTTTCGTTCTAGATAGCGTAGCACTTTTGTTTGTTTGTAAAGAAATTGTAAGATGGTGCTATAAACATTTTATTCGTGAAAGTTACAATATGTGTTCCTAACAAATCTTTTATCTTTGATTATTTTTAATAAAAGTATTTTATTTATTTTAGTCTACGAGCCTGCCTTAGTGCTACAATAAGAGTAGCTAAATTGGAGCCGATTGCAAATTGTGGGCCCTTTAAATGGTACTTTCACCATCATTGTGCTTTTATATGGTAATGCTATCTTTTTTATTTTCTTGCTTCTTCTTTCCCGGTCGTATTATCAACAACAAGTTCGTTGTAGTGGCAAATGTAATGGCCACAAAACACCGTGAATAGTAGTCACAGCAACAAAGAGACCCTTAGTAAAAATGTTGGTTATTATAACAAAGATATACAATACAGTATATAAGTGAATAGATTATCTAGAAGCTTTATAAGCATCCTTCCGCAAACACTCAGGCTGTGCTCATATAAGCTCCCTGGCACAGGTTTCTCTAGTGACTGAAGAATGAGGAATTCTTCTAAATGGGTGTTCAAAGGTTCTTAAAACGTGCGAGTTCGACTTGGCCGACGAAGTTACAAAGTGGTCTCATAGAACTTATGAAGTTGAGAATCTTGCGTTGTATGCCTAATTTTAATACATCTTATATGCATATCGTCGTTTCTATTTATAACATAATATTTTAAAAACCTGGAGTCAGAACTGACTCACTGACTGAATTACTCGTATTTATTTTTTATTTACATTAGATATTGTCTGCGAAAGTTCATTCTTCCAGTAATTAAGTTTATAAACAGCTCTAAATCTTTAACGAAAATTAAACTTTATACCATTGCTTTAAAGAATGTTTTATTACTTGTATGCTTGCATCTACGAACCTTTGACTTTGAAGATAATTGTAATTTATTACGAGAAATTATATTTATGTCGGTATATATGTAATGTAACTTCTATTTTTACATTATTTGTTTAAACTTATTCTTGTGAAAAGTGGATGAGAGTGTTATTTTAGTGTAAAATGTTACGGGTCACAAATATTATTGTGTTTGTTTTAATAGTCTCTGTAAGTTGAACGAATTATTTATTTACAATTACTTAAACAATGAGTGCCAATAGTTTAATTTTAAATAACATTAAATGTTCATAGGTAAATGCTGATTTACTGAGCCAAGAGAGGCATAAGGGAGCAACTTTGGTAAGGAAAATGATGTTACTTTTTTAATGGAACTTCATAGGCAAACAAGCAGACGGTTCACCTAATGGATGAAGTGATTGCCGCCGCCTATTAACACCATGATGCCCTTGATTTCTGGAAGACCAAGAGCACCGCCAATGCGTTACCCATGTAGAGTTAAAGATGCTGTACCTCTCGTTCCGGTTATTACACTAGCTCTCCAATCCTTCGCACCGAACTGCAGCGAACTCCTTCACGGCAGAAAAAGAAAGGTGGGCGGTATTCAAGCCAGACGATCTCCGATGATTTGAAATACTTGTGGTTTATTTGTGTGTAGCTAGGATATTGGATTCAAATAAGCATTCTTAAAATAACAGCCAGAGCCGTGGAGATGGTGTAGCTCTTTAACAAATAGGTATTTAGAAGTCAAAGTCAAAGTCAAAAGTCAAAGTCAAAGTCAAAATGTTTTTTATTCGATTAGACTTAAAATAAGCACTTTCAAATCGTCATTTTTTTTACAACCACCGGTTCGGAATGCTATTTCTACGGGGAAGAATCCGGCAAGAAACCTCCGTAGTTGCTTTTTTCAATATTCAATTACAATATTTTCTACTACAAATTACAATTTTTCAACATAATAATTCTAGCTACACTCTAACTGTCATATATCTTTATCCTCTACATAATTTTGAATTTTATAGTAAGCCTTCTTAATTAAAATTTGTTTAACATATTGATTAAATTTCATATCTGACATTTCTGTTACATTTCTTGGAATTTTATTATAAAAACGAACACAATTTCCAATAAATGACTTACTAGTTTTTGCTAATCTAACTGTAGAGATACGTATTTATCATTATTTCTGGTATTTATACCGTGACCTAGTCTATCAAACTCATTTAGATGTTTCCTTACGTACATAATATTGTCAAAAATATATTGGGACGGTAAGATGTGTATATCAATTTCCTTAAATAATTGTCGTAATGAATGTCGTGGCTTTAAGTTATACAGAGCTCTTATAGCTCTTTTTTGTAAAATAAATATCGTATCTGTTTCGGCCGCACTACCCCATAGTAGTAACCCATAGGACATAATACTATGAAAATATGCAAAATATACCAGTCTTGCTGTCGGGAGATCCGTTAAATTTCTAATTTTCCCTACTGCATATGCCGCCGAGCTTAATTTACTACAAATTAATTCTAAATGTGCGTTCCACTGAAGTAACTTCCAATCCAGATTTGCTGTCGTAGTCAAATTATTTTAGCAGCAACAAAAACCCTACCCAATGTGTTGATCATACAATGTCGCTGCAAAAAATTATTTACTCAGGATATGATTATTCTGGAACTATTTTCAAATAGTACTTTGTTCTTTTTTGTGAAGAAAGTATTTTTTTTTTTTCAGAAGCCAATATCAGCATGTTGCGATATTCCAGAATTGGGTGAAGCTAAACACCTCACTGAGTGTTCCAACCCTAAGTTACCTGGACCTGTAAGTACAAGCATAATGTACATAGTACAAGTGTAATTTCATTTTCGGGGTACTCTTACAGTCTAAATAAAGAAATCTACATTTTGTACATATTTTCAACCATGCTCGGACGAATGTGAGTTTGTTTTCACATTGAACCGTTTGATCAGTGGAACGGAAAAAATAGTTCCATTGGACCGACTGACCGATCGGCCGATCGGTCGAATGGGAAACACCCATTTCAGTAATTGAAAGAAAAAAATGATTGATTCCTACTTTTGTGTACATTTTAAAAGCTAAATATCGTCATTAAATTCCAGTGTAACGACGTCCAATGCGTTTTTGAAAAGTCTGGTTTTCTTGTCGACCACCATACCTTAAATAAGGAAGCCTATAAGACCTACTTATGGCAATGGGTGGATACGCACAAAGCGTGGACTGATGCAGTGAAGAAGGCCATAAGGGATTGCGTGGACAAAGACCTGAGACAGTATTTGGACTACCCTTGTAGGGCGTACGATGTTTTTACTTGCACTGGGATCGCTATGCTTAAGGTATTATCAAGTTGAATATTTAATTGCTTATAACTTTTTCATATTTCGGTTGAATGAAACTTTTTTTTTTACCTAAGGAATACAAGCTTTACTGAATATGATTGCAATGTATAGATTTTCTAGGAATTTTATGGTAAATAGGTAGAACAGAACCTAGTAGACTACCGCGATTTTTTTTGTTAAATTTGAATTTCGGCTTTTTTTTATTTTACCTATTATATATATATATATATAAGGTATATTTAACAAATTTGTTCTTTTTTTCAGAAATGTCCCAAAGAAGCTTGGAAGTGTTAGTTCTAGTTTTTGAAAAAAAGAAGCCCTGCGAATCAAGACTGGAATTATTTATTTAAATTGGATTTATTAGAAATTTGCAATTAATAATTAGAAATCAACGAAATTATTGCATAAAAATACACAAAAAACCCAAAAACAAAAACTCGCCTTATTAAGTGTTTTCCAAAACCAGGATTCGAACCTCGTATGGCTGGCTTTTAAACAGGCCACTAACTAAAGAAATAAAATATAAAACATATTCGTCGACAAACAATTTTTTTTAGATAATTACTTTATTAATCTCTTCGATTAAGGTCAAACTCGGTCTTATCACAAAATTCAAAACAAACAACATAATAAATGCTTAATATGACGAATCTTAGTTCATTGTACTTGGTAATTGTCAATAGCTTGCTGCACCAAGGTCTTCGGATCGCTTGACACTGATCACCCTACCGTGATAGACCCTGACTAGATACCTAAATTCAAGAACTCATCATTTTCTGTCCTTTAAACAAATAGACATAAAACTACACATCTAAGACAGATACCACAACATTTTGAAACGGATTTTGATGCGAGTTTTTTAATAGATAGAGTGATTCAAGATGAAGGTTATAAGTATTTCATACATGCATAATATCCGTGCGAAGTCGGGGCAGGTCGCTAGTGTACTATAAAATATATTTTCCATCTCAAAATTTATCAAAATTAGAAAGCATAATGCTTAAAAAACTTTTTAAAAAAAGTTTTAACTTAAATAACAAAAAGGGTAACAATTAAATTTTATTCACTTTTTATACCATTAAGGTGGGAAACGTGCGTACGGCCTGCCTGATGGTAAGCAGTAATCAGCCTATAGACGTTTAAAACCAGGAGTATGATGCACGCGTCGCCGACCCTGTAAGAACCTTCATACACTCTTTTTTAACAACCAAATGCTGTATTGTCTTAGAAAACTATTTTAAGTCTTGATTGTTCGCAGGAGAATGCTTGTTTGAAAACGAATGATTGGCGACTATTTCAGCTCTAAGGTGCGAGGGGAGGTAGTATTCACGCAAGTTTAACCTGAAGTTATCATTACGAAACCTTCAAGTATTAATAACACTTGAAACTAGAAATTAGCAAACCTATCTCAACCATCTTGACATTGTTCCTTAACCTATTAAGCAATTATTTCAGCCTGTTAATAACTTAATTACTTGAGTTGGTGAATATATTCAGTACTCGTGCGTCGTTTATAATCAAAATAATTACATTACTAATCTTTGAATCGATCTTAGGCGGATCTGCTTTATATGCATTTTGTGGAGAACCAGTTTATAACTAATGTTTCTATAGCTTAGCATTATCTTCAGAAGACTTTGTTCCTTCACTTCATCGGGTGAAATTACATACAAATACAGGACAAGTTCAGCGTGAGACGCTTCTTTAGTTTTGAAATTTCATTTTCTACCAAATTACTCAATGCAATATGTAACTCATTATACTATAGAATTACAAAAAACCATTATATGAAAATAAGAAATCTGTTAGAAGAAATTCTGTATATTTTTAAGTTCTATACTCTGAGAGTTTACAAATGAATCTATGAGTTATGAGACCGAAGTTCTGAAAGAAAATCGATGAACAATTATAAATATTTATAACCTTTTATTCTGAAACTATTGCACGGAAATGATAAATCAAGATGGTGACGGGCGTGCTGGCTAATGACATCGCAATACCAATAGTAATTATTCTGCTACACGGTAAATCTATACTAATGTTATAAGAAGAAAAAATTGTTGATTTGTTTGCAGGAGTATTGATATTCGAAAACGCTCATCCGCTTTCAAAAATTATTTGGTATTATAAGGGTTTGCAGGGCGGACAACACAAAAACACAAAATATAGCCTATATCCGCCCTACAAACCTGCAACTTGGCCTGATACTCAGATACTCAGACAAAGTTGAGGGCAAAAGCTAGTATTGAATATAGTATTGAATAAGAGGTTGTCATTACTGTTCGTTGGTGATTCCATAAAAAAAAGGCGTACATGATTCCGAATAACATTTAACCGCCACTCAGATAAGAACAAAATTGTTATTAGGACTATTAAAAATCGGAAATCTGGGAAATTGGGTAAAGTCAAGGATTTTTCATAGACATTAGATAGTATTGAAACTATGAAATCTGTATTATTCCTTGTATAAAGGTAAAGGTCTTGGTAGTATTATCTGAAAAAAGTAACACTTCGTTGTCCGTCAAGACCTTTTTCTCAGGAACGCGTTGAGATATAAAGTTGAAATTAATGCCAAATACTGAGGTATGCCTCACTGCCTGTATTAGATATCCCTTGAAGCTCTGAAAAAAACAACCATCTAAGTCTTCTCAATCAAAGAATATGGGCGTTTATGTCACACTTCCCATTCATTCGCAAAAGAGGAATTCCTATAGACTATAGACTTCCCGTTGACCTAGAATCATAAAATTTGGCAAGAAGCAATATCTTGTATAGGAAAAAATTTCAAACCCGTACATTTTTTGTTACATCAGTGTGTGATTGTCTAACCTTCTACATATCTGTCACAAATCTTTTTCTCAAGAACGCGTGGAGGTCAAGCTTAAATTGATATCATATATATACTCAAATCTGAAGTCCATTCCAGCTATGAAATTATCAAATTTCTTAGTATATGCAATCAAATGATATTGCAGTTTGCACCACGTATCACCATGCCACTGTCACTCGCAGAGGAATCAGAATCTATAGGGTGCTTCCCGTTGACCTAGAATCATATAATTTGGTAAGAAACCATACCATTGCCTAGTGGTGAAGTAAAAAATCCGAAAACCATGAATTCGCAGTTACATTATTAAAAATTAAGAAAAAACGGGAAAAAATCGAAATTTGATTCTCATGATGAAAGAACTATCTACAAATGTACCTCCAAGTTTGTACGGAACCCTCGGTGCGTAAGTCCGACTCGCACTTGACTGGTTTCTTTAAGTAATTAGGGGTAATTTTACAGAGAAATTAAACGCTGACTATAATATTATTAAAAGTATATGTTTGCGTATCCAGTAGGTAAGCCTATTCACGAACAAAATAAACATAGTAGGTAGTAGATGGTGATCATGTATCCGATATCCAAACACCATGATGTTCAATTATAACATACTAGGCTATTAGATTAATTTATAGTTTCATTTTGTATGTTTGATAAAGCCTGCCGGAAAAAAAAGACAAAGATTTTTGTAAAAAAATCATTGTTGTGTTATGGATATTTGGAAGTCTATCTTCATTTATTTTAAATAGCAAAGACCTAAAAGAGACCTAAAATCCAAATAGCAGAGATCTACATCAACTACACTTGTATTAAATATCATAGGTGATTAATTGAAATACGATAACTAGAAAGTAGGTAAACTGAACCAAAATGTTTCACCTCAAAATTATGAATTTATCCGAATAAAATTTTGTAACAATAATAAATTTTATAGCTTCATTAAAATATTTGTACGCCTGTCAAGCAGGTTTTCATTCCCCGACACAAAAAGAGGGGTGTCATAAGTTTGACGTGTCTGTCAGTGGCATCATAACTCTCGAACGGATGAAGCGATTTTGTTGTTTTTTTTTTGTTTGAAAGGTGACTTTATCGAACTTACTCGTAGCTATGTTTGATAGATATCAGGCTCTCCATTAAAAATATAAGGGGGGTGAAAGTGGGGACTTGTATCATAGATAACACAACCCAGCCGAATGCTTTGGCCACCTCCTGGAGCTGTGAGAATTGAAGTTTATTTATACAAAACTGGGAATTAGATATTTTGCATATAAACCTTCTTCTTGAAACACTATCTATTAAAAAAAACCGCATCAAAGACGTTGCGTAGTTTAATCTCGCATACCCTATGTATGCTTAGATGTTTAAAACAGAGGGCTGAAAGCGACTTTGTTTTATGTTATGTACCCCATTGTTTTCGGAATTATTCTTTGGGGGGGTAAATTGTCCAGTACGTTAATCTATTGGATCCCATTTAGTCTATATTGATTCTGTTTTTTTAACCGTCTCCTTTCCCGTAACTTTTTTTTGTTCAATATCATGTTGCCTGATTTTTTTAGAATAATTTTCCGAAAGTTCTTTCAGACAACTTTTCTTGCCAAGTTATACGCCCTCAAAACCGGGATTTTCCCTCTTAATTTATCCAAGGATCTTTAACGAGGTGAAAATTTCTTAAAGCACACAGCTGCTTCACTGAAAGTTGATCGACTATAATATATTATATCATACTATACTTAACTTCTACATTCAGTCTACTCTGACTATCTCTCCTTGTTGCTTTTATACTTCCACAACGGATTTTGATACGGTTTTTTAGTGAATAGAGTGATTCAAGAGAAAGGTTTATATGTAGAAAATACACAATATCCGTGCGTAGCCGGGGCGGATAGTTATTATGAGATAAATTAAAAATGTATGAAAAAATTACTATCAAGGGTTTTCTATCAGTTATATACTATCAAAAATATATTTACGAGAATAATTACAGGATGTGAGCTACATTGTATAATTTCAACTAATCTCAGATTTTACTCTGACAATTAAAAAAACTAAAAAAATATGAAAAATACTTGTTACCATGGAAGTGATTGGAATTTTTATACATTTATTCATACTTAATATTGTTTTTGGTATTATTGATTCGGTGGGGTAATATTGGTAACCATTTGGACTATAATATCGATTTAATGTTTTTGGTCCAAACATTTTTGGACCATGTCCCCCTTACTTAGTGAAAAAAAAAAAATCTTATAACCAAATATTGCATTAAATCGTTGATCGGTTGTTCCCATCGTGTTTGTTAGGAAACATCGATTGTTGATATGACAAGAAACTTTAAACTGAACCAATCAAATTATCTTGTCAGTTTACCTAATACCTAATGAATTTGCTAAGAACATTTAATAGTACAAGATACGCCCATATGACACCCCTCATTTGTTATTTGATTATGAAAGCGTCAATAAACTTAGATGAAAATATATTAAAATACATCGCATTTGGGTTACCTGACTAAATCCATTTTTCATAATTTATTGGAAAGTAATAGGCAATTTAAATCTCGCATCAGTTTTTCATGAAAATCAAGCATAAGTATTATTAGTAATTATAAAACCGTTGGTTGCTTATCGTTCTTACCGATTAATAAAGGCAACCCATTTGTGATGTATTTTAATACTTTTTGTCTATTATATGATCGCTTTAATAATCAAATAACACATGAGAGTAGGCCAATGTATCACGGGATCTCCGGCCATAAAACTAAATAACAATTAGTCAAGTGTCTCCAAAACTGTCTACAAACCTAATTATAAGAGTCAAAGAATATACAGATACAACAATTAATCTAACATCTATTTTATTTTAAAATACCTAAAATTTTCTTCTGAAAGTTACAAATTATTATTTACACCTTTATTGTTACACCTTTAACAATGCCGCGGACGGTGGTTACCACTATAAATACCATTATTCTTATCCAACGACAATACAACCTACCAACATGCTCACGTACATGTGCGCTTTTCTAGTAGCTACAGTTTTCCAGGTAATCGTTCAAATTGTTTAGGCGAAACAGTTTTATTTTGGAAAATAAATTTGTTTTACTTCAGTCCAGTTCGTTGCCGGACCCAAGACAGCCGGTAGGGTATCCGGGCACAGTCTGTGCGTCATTGCACAGCTGCATTATTCGTTGTTCATTCGATCAAAGGACGCCACTGTTGATCCTGATAAACAGGGGTTGCAGTGGTGGGACAGAGTGGCGGAAGTGCCCCGAAATAATAACTGCAGTCCACGTTTAAGGAAAAAAAATATGAAGTAAAATTATCAATTTTTAAATTAATTCTTACATTTCCTAAATTGGTAATTTATTTAATGTTTGATGTCATCACAATATATGTCCTTACTCTCCTTCTCTTGTGTATCAGGTAACATTATGTCAACAATCAGACAACGGACCACCGGTCGAATGTTTTAAAGCGCCTCCGGGGGCAGTGAGTATTAGTTATTGATTACTTTTTTAGAAAACTCTGAGATGCTAAAGCATAAGAATATTATATTTTTGCATATTGTCGCTTTTTATACACCTCACTTTCTTATTTTTGTGGCAGACATTTATTTTAAAATTTGTGTAAGTGTATCTTTTACTATTAGGTTTTCTTCATCTCACCTGTTTTATTCGGATCTCGAAATTTCGAAAGACAATGTAAAGTGGAAATACTTTCTAGATAAATCTCTATTTTTTATCAGGGTGAAGCCAGGCCTCATACGTGTTGTAATGTTGAGCCAACCAGGTCTGAAGCTGATCTTGAAGAGTGTGGCTTCCAGGATGATCCTCGGTTTGATAACGATGTAAGCCATATGTTTTTTCTTCTACAGCATGTCAAAAGTTCCCATGTTTTGGGATGTTTCCCATTTTCGCGTATGGAAATATAGGCCCTATAGGACTACTGATTACAAATATCGAACGATAGCCGGGCAAGCAGTTCCTGGTGATGAAATAAGTTGGAAAGGTATATAAGGTAAGGTAAGGTGATAGAGATGGCTACAATAAGAATTGTATAGAAGAATCTAAGGCATGCCAACCTCGCCTAGTGTGGGCTGAGGACAGAGAACAATTTAGCCGAATGTTATATCTATATGTCATATAAGAAGAATATAAAAGGCAGAGAGCCACAGGATAGGATTTAGTTCGTTGCCCGGATATCAGAATTATTTTATAAATATATAAATTTTAGTGCAGCAGGGAGATATGTGCTTTAAGGAAGTTTCACCTCCTCAAGGAAGACGGAATAACTCTAGACTGGGATGCTGTAGAGCGGTCATTGGACGAGTGGGGAGAGGCAAACCCCGGGTTCGAGAAAGGTGTAGAACTTGCTAAGAAAAGTTGCCTTAAAAGTGATCTTCCAGGACCTCCTGGACTCTGTCTAATTTTTAAAATACACGTTTGTAATTCTTATGCCGTGGTTCATGTAAGTATTCCCACCCATGAGCACAAAAATTAATAAAATTTTGGAATTAGTGGCCAACAACAGTTTGTGTTACTTGAAATTGAACTATTTTCTTGACTTGTAAGGTAATGGGAGTAATTTGCCTCAACAAGAACTATTTACAATATTGTTATTTCCAAAATTCCTGAAAGTGAAAGTTAAACACGACAGTCTAAATAACCGCATATTAACAAAGTGGAAGATCAAGCCAATAAAGCGCAATAAAGAGAGTAGCCTCACACTAGCCTCACACCAGTATCAAACCATATGCTTTTAATATGTCTATGACTACATAAGTAATGTTTTTCAGGACTGTCCTAGATGGGAAGATTCCGAAGAATGTGCAGCAGTAAAAAGTCACATGCAAAAATGCAATCACTACTTTGCACATGAAACTTTAAAAACATAAAATACATAAAAGTAACAGCTCGTTTATGTAGTGTTAGATTTTATTCCGAAATCCCTTAATAAAGGCGTGCTTTTTCATTTGTGCCTCGTTTTTTATTTTAATAAACTTTATATTTCTCTTAGATTATAGAACAAACTAATCTTATTTTTTGACTAATAAGTCAATGAAATAAGTAATAGGTAAAGTAATTATAATAACAATTTATATTTTTATAAATTTACTTCCACATTATTTTATTGAAATAAAACCTTTTTTTAAACAAAAAAGGTAATGAATAAAATTCAATTTGTTTATCAATCTCTTTTTATTTAGTCACTAATTGTTGCTTATGAAGTACCAAAGAAAGAACTAGATTAGTAAAATATTACAATAACTACTAAATTGTTCAAAAAGTAATTAATAAATATCCCTTATAATGTTTTTGGAGATAGGCCTAACATTATTTTCACTGGGAATTCAATAAAAAAGATATTGAGATACACGTCATTTCACATCACTTCTGTAGCAGACACGTCATTATAAACTTGATGTGTTCGTACTGAAATATAATCCATCTGCCTAATACTTGGCGCCATCTTGCTATAGGTGTACTATAATTTATGTTAGAAACGATTTTTGAAACATACGAAATTACTTCAAAACTAACATAAAACAAAAGTCCTTTCGGAGAAAAATATTTATTATTTAATAGTAAAAATGTCAAAATCAACGATATTAGCAACCCTTGACGCATCACATATATAATCACGCTCAAAAACTGTCTCAGAGTTAGCTACAGCTAGTGCTTGCTATATCTACCAAACCGTACGGGTATGACCAAAAATATGAGAAACCATTATTGAAATGTCAACCTTAAAACACCTGCATACTGTTCATTACAAATGCAGGTTGTGGAAAGTTATGACATTTCAGGATACTGACGCGCAGTGTGTTCGTAAAATTGTATTTCTTTTACCCGACTATTTGGTTGGAGTAGTCATAGGAATGTTCCTTGTCAATTTTTATAGTTCTAATTTTGTACGCAATGTATACGTTCCATTTTATCATATTTTAACGCAGCATGAGGAAAGAGACACCCGCAGTCAAGTGTGTTTGATAATTTCAAATAATTTTTAAACAAACGAGTTTTTGGTCACAATCCTGTACTAATGCTTTAAATTTATCAAACTAAATTTTTACTCATCGAAAATATGACACCCCACTCTTATTTAAGTTTTGTTTTTGCACTTTTTCACGGAGCATTTTGCCATGTTGAATCATCGACCGCACAAAGGTGACCGTGAGCGGATATGTGCTTACATGACTATAGGCACTTATTTCTTAGACACTTTGAATATCTTGGTTTTGAATATCGTTAGTCAAAATTTGAATACTCGTATATGTACCTGTTAGGTACATAATTGTAGGTATAAATATAAATCTCATTTAACTATTTTTCAAATAAAAATACACATGTTCAAGAACTATAATAAAGTATAGGCATTAAATATAAATATTTAACATATAATTCAGTTGACTGTCGACAAACAAAAATAAATGTATGAAAATTTATGAAATTAAATTATTACAATTCAGTGGATAGGTATTTATCTGTTGCAATTAGAGTGCATACTGCATTTTATAGTCTTTGTCGACACCTTGATTGTTTCCCGTGTTGACAATAGTCACGGCCGTTGGTTACCACTATAAAATCTATTGTCCTAACGTGGTTACAACACAACCCACCACCATGCTGGCGTGCAAGTGCGTTTTTCTATTAGCTGCAGTTTTTCAGGTAAAAAAGTGCTTCTATTAGAGTGAAAAAAAAAGGTTAAACACGAAACAAATTAGGTTTTTGGTACAAACTTTTTAGCGAATTCGTCCAGGTGAAAGTTTAAATATATATTTAACTCGTAAACTGAATTAACACAAGATGAACAACTGTGGGATAAAGTTTCAATGCATTTTCATTTTTTTCGTTATACGTAACTTACCCTTTCTCAATTTTTTTTTGTTTGATGAGTTTCTCTTTAGATATCTGGTAGATAAGTGGAGAATAAAGTTTAAATAATGTCAAATTAGCGAAATGTCTTAAATGTTTCCATAGTATTAAATAAATCGAATTTTTATTTTTATTATCTTTTCATTTTCAGGTGACATTATGTCAACAGCCACCTCCACCCAAATGCCTTCGACCGCCTCCCGAAGCGGTGAGTTTTTGTTGTTGTTTCATTATACAAACGGTAAATGAATTTTCGATAATGTTAATTTATAAACAGTTCATTTGCTAAAAGTATCAATCGCGTAAAGGGATGTTGAGAAATCCAGTAATAAGTCAAGTATGACACTAACTAGTAAAGTTAATGAGGTGCTCCAGCCAGATATGAACATGGAGTCTAATTTCTAAAATTCTTGATTCTGTTTCCAGGGAAACGCCAGGCCTCACCAGTGCTGCAAGATTTCACCTGTTATAAAGAATGAGGACCTTGAGGAGTGCGGCTTTAAGAGGATTTTAGACGGCCCTCCGCCGAAAGACCACCCCCCTAGATTTAACAACGTGAGTCGAAAATTAATATACGTTTTCCACACATTGATAATTTAAAACAATATCAGCCGAGATGAATTAATAATAATAACCACATCACGACACACACATTAACTCAGCCCTGCACTAAGATAACCTTGTATCGCAGGCACCAAGCAATAATATGGTATAAACTACATAGATAGGAATACAACATCCCAAACTGGTGAGCGAAACGATGCATCTTGCAAATATCACAAAGTTCGGCCCCCGCCTGTACTCAAAACCGGAACCTCTAGCATAGCAGTCGGCTGTTAACGCCACTGCACCACCGAGGTCGTCAAACTGTGCTCACATGGGTGCTTATTACGTAGAAATCAGATTTTTCCTGTAATATGACCACGAAGAGCGAAAGGGAAAGTTTTAGTAGTCTATTAGTAATGCTTAGGATTAGAACCCTCTTATGGCGGGGTTTCCGAGCTCATACCTTGAACATTATATATGAGAGTAACATTAAGTTGTGGCCAGTTGCTTACATATACATATATATATACTAAACACCGCAGTCGCTTATCTAAAAGCAACCACAGTCTCACTAAATTGCCACATGTGTGGGGATCCAGATCATGTTGGAGAATTTGAGTTTTCTTCCAACTACTCTAATTATGTTTCCAAATATAGGAATTATTCTATTTGCTTATTTATTATCTAATCAAACTTTTAGTGCAGCAGAGAGCTTTGCGTAGTAAAGAACCTGAACCTCGCTAAAGAAGACGGAGAAACTCTGGACCCGGAGGCGGTATCACAGTTTTTAGACAAGTGGGGAGAGGAAAATCCAGGCTTCGAGAAAGGTCTAGAAGTATCCAAGAAAAAATGTCTGGGCAGAGATCTCCCGGGACCCCCTGGCCTCTGTGCAATCACCAAAGCTAGCATTTGCGTTTCTAATGCTTTGATACTTGTTAGTAAAATTACAAATACATTACAACTATAGTTTTATATATTTACATTTCTTCAGTGTGGTATCCATCTTCTTTTTACTTTACTGTATTTACCTCAAGTAAGTACGAGGATGTAATATACCGGTCGATTGGGGTCGTATAGTCCATACAGTAGCAAAAAAAAAACAGAAACAAAAAACAGAACAGCCAATGATAAATCGTAATCTTACAACCTTTGCTATTTAACTTTTCTTAAAAGTCAAGCCGTGATCGTGTCTTTTTTACCCGACTGCGGCGAAGCAAAAATGAGGGTTCTGATTTTGACCAGTATGTATGTGTATGACCACGGCTAAATTAAATAGTTTACTTAACAATTCCGTGTGAGAATATTTTCTTGTTTCATACTTTTTCTATTTTATCTATCTAAATAAATAAAATAAAAATTATATTATATACTTTATTCTTTCTTAATAGTAATGACTGGGAAAATTATTGTTTTATTTTTTCTTTCAGAATTGTCCAAAATGGGAAGAGACCGAAGCCTGTACTGCAATGAAAAATCACTTGGAAGAATGCAAGGAATATTTTCCATGAGTCAACTCCAATATTAATATGTAGGAACTTCTATGGAAATAAAATTAATTATTCAAACCATAAATAAAGGCGTGGTTTTCTATAATGTCTTTACTTTGTTATTCTGAGGTGTACCATTTTTTTCCTTTATCAATCCAATACTGATAATTTAGTTAAATCATTTAACCGGTTTTATTTCCTATTTATATGCATGAATCAAGATTTTAGTAACAATAATTATTAAAAAGAAAAACGCGTCTGCTTAAAAATAATTATTCATTCATTTATTCAAAATATATATGAACTAAATATTAATATAAACTGCACGCGGTGACAAACGTCATTTTGGTAGGTATTTAGTAAGTTCTTTAATTCTTGTTTGCACCTGCAACATATTTTAATATTTATTTGAAAACTTCATATATCATTACATATTTTCGTCTGCGTAGGACTCGTAATATACCGACAATAATTTAAAATATTATTTTTCGATCTCATCTTCAAGTGCAATAAATTTCTGAATTGATGACATTTAGGTGATCAGCGTTCCAACAAACCTTGAAAGAGACACCCGTGGAGATTTTTATTACAACAAAGAATTAACCAATGTTTCGCTATCGAGTTCGTTTCGCAGTTATTCAGACTACTTACCTATGTTCTCCCCACGAACAGGTTATGAAAAACACGAAACTCGGTTTTGTTTATTTGTAGAGTATAAAACCTGCGATAACTAACTGAAATATATTGATGACATTTTTAAACAATCATACTTACATTAATTTCAATTAAAATTCAATAGAATTATGTGTACAATTTGCGAGAAAGTAAAGGCTTATTATTATTATTTATAAAACCTGCGAAATTTTAATTAATTTATTCATTTATTATGATTTCGCCATTCAAATTTGTATAGATAGATACAGCTATAGTGAGAAATTATGTGATTTCATGTTTTGTTGGCTCAGTCACACCGAGACTCAACATAAACATACGAAATGCGGTGTGTTACACCTCTGGCATCCCCTCTCGAGGGATCACGGAGTGAGTTTATGATACCAACAAAAAATCACAAAAAGTAAAACTTAAACCTAGATATTTTAAATGTTTCCTATATATTTAACTTAATAATTTCCTTTATATGTATTTGGAGTTTTTTTTTGTTTGCTGTTTAGTAAAAGTAGCTAAATATTTTCTCTTCCAAAAGCAAAAATAATTCAATTTATCTCAATTTCAACAGCAAACCACTGTATTCAGTATAAATCAATTGATATTCAACAAATTCCAAAAATTAAATTAAAATTATGATATTCACAATAATTTATTTGTTACAAATATATAATCTACCTACAATTATGTTTTACCGATCGGCCTCAGATTTACTCGAAAAAAAAGGCTCAGGTGTTACTCATTTCATTGTTTTCCTAAATTTCCGAAAATGTATACTAAAACTATGGACTTATTGATGTAACCACTCTTTAATACATGTACTAACGAATCTTTTTTTTTAGTTCAAGCAAACGGGCGGCTCACCTGATGGTAAGTGATACCGACGCCCATGGACATCTCTGTCTCTGCAGTCAAAACATGTCAACAGATGCATTTCCGACCTTTTAAAAAGGACTACCTTTATTAATATCTCCTCTTCAGGTCATTTCATGTCAACATAACGGCCGACTTTGTTGTTGCAATCCTAGCCAATATAGGCTAACATCGGTTCCATTCACATCATTGCAATATCAACTAAGATAAGAGAACTATTTATCCAATTTTCAAGGCAGCAAAGAGCAATGCGTTGTGCAAATGCCAAAACCTGATAATCGGCAAGAAAGATGGAATAACACTGGACCCAGAGGCCGTATCAGCATGTAAAGAATGATCCTAGGTTCGAGAAAGCCCTGGAAAGCATCTCCCTCAAAAAATATGATTTGAAATAAATTTGTTATTAACCTTTTTTACGTGTCTTCTTGTATACCAATTCAATTTCCCAAATATCAACTCCATGTTTAGAAACAAAATCTACACCTGTGTCATGTAAATCAAAATATTTAACTTTTCAATAGAAATGAGTTCTAAACATTACACTGTCCTCAACTATCACAGACTTCTGGACATTTTTTAGTGGCTTATAAAAATTGCGATGCTCTTAATCATGGTGGTTTTATTGATTTTATTAAAAGACTCACAGGTAAAGTTTTTAATAAATAATAATAAACCTAATAGTTAAAACAATAATGTTTTAAAGTAACTATTATACTTTTATTTAATTTCAGCCTGAAGAGACTGAAGAAAATGTACCAGTTTTGCCTGAAATCCAACTTCCACAGAAATGTATGTTGCCAAGTTCTTTTCAACTGAAACAATGTTGCATGTTTCCACCTTTCTTTTTTGGAAAAGTTACAAGATCTTGTGGTGCTGTTATGTCTCTTATACAATCGTATACAGAAAACAAAGTTCTCGTCATGAAAACACAAACTCCAAGAGACAATGTAAGTATTAATGTAACTATGGATTCATCATACGCAGCCACTTTCCCTCCATAATTTGTGGCATCTGAATATAGAAGTTTCTTCTCGTCTTTAAAGAACTTCTATCTGCACACAATATCAAGGGAACCATCTTTTTCTTTACCAATTGAACATTGGTTCAATTTAATTTAAATCTCTTTCAGTGCCAATATTGGAAGTGCTTATTGAGAAAATACGATATTTTGGATCTGGAAGGAATGTTGGACGAAGAGAAATGGCAAATGCACTTGAAACGATGGATTCAGAGGAACCCACTATTCAAAAAAGTTATGAAATCTGCCAAAAATGTGTGTGTCCAGAGATTTGCGGTACTGTTCCCGTTGGAACCCTGTGATTTTTTCAGATACCTCGACTGCTATAGAAGTCATGTCAATATCGTAAGTACATTTAAAACAACCAACTAGATAAGGTTGACCGGTGCTTTTAAATTATTTTAATTATTTCTTAAACTTTATGCAGAAAATGTATTTGCACTTTTTTTCTAGAAATGTCCAGTCACAATTAATACGCCAGAATGCAAGAGAGTCAAAGATTTCTATGAAGAATGTGGAAAATATTATGAGACTTTAGCTTAAATTCAAAGAAGCTTATTTACTTTTCAAATTATTTTATTCTAAACTATAAAATAATAACGTTACTATAAACAACATTAATTTCAAGAGCATTTTCTTTTAATACTAATCCAGTAAAGTAATTATTTAATTTTACTAGTTTTTAACTTATTTTAGAAGTTTTATTCCTGACATGTGACATTTGGAAACATTTTTTAAACTATCCATTGGAATAAAACAATATTTAAAGATATCTAGCTAGATTCCGTTTTTAACAAAAAAAATCTAAGTCAGAAATGAACCCAAGGTAAAAAAAAATATCTTTACATTTTAAATGCCTTACCACTAAATAGATGTATTTCATTTAAGTTCTACATAATATATATTTACTATAATTAAAATTATCATTTAATACTGTTCGTAATAATTTGAACAGTTTTGATAACAAACTAATGAGTCTTGGAAAGAAAAAGAACCATTTAAAGTCATTTTAAATGAATCTTAGACTTTGTATTTACTTCGAAAATCTTATAACATAATTAAATGTTAGACACCATACATACACTTTAACGATAAATCTAATTTAATGGGAAAAGTCTATAGATATGTAATACTTTTTACTACCTGCATGATTTCATTCCATAACATTTTTTCACACGCACTAAGACACCTTATCACTTTCCTTTTAGGAATTTTATTAAACTACACTAGCAGTCTTACAGGATTCAAGGCAGGAGCCGGGGGTTGTATCTGCCGACATACAGGATCATGCCGGATGGGTTGTGCCTCACGAAGTAAAGGAACGGGCGGTCGAACTTGAGACGAGCTGGTTGAGCATTTCTAGCAGGAAGTCTTGCTTGACGAGGCCTCAAATGCAAAGGTAGGTGCATAGCTTCACCAACATCATGCGGGTCGTGGAAAGCTCTTTGGTAGTCCCTTGGCTCATCCCATCCGTTCCATCTTGACGTCCGACGCCTACGGGTCAACTCCAAAGTCTCAGGATACTCCTCAATGTGATGCTGCTCCCCTATCACACCTTCGCCGCAAGTCACAAACCAAGTCGACTGGATCATATCCGATAAATACAAATCCTTTGACGGTCCGTTCAAACCTCCAAGGTCGGCGTGATCTTCATCAAATAGATCCTTCAGCCCCATTTTCTTCAAACTAGATGACACGTTAAATATTGACTTGTGTGAGAATCTTGGGATCTGAAGTTCTAAACCGATTCTTGGTAAAAGAGTTCTTAGTAATCTATTCCATGTGGGAGTTGTTGGTTCTGAGTTGAGCAGTCGTTTTTCGAGTGCTTCCAAATCGTCTGCATGTACTACATTTCCTTGTTGTCCAGGCATCAGGAATAGAGTGCTGATGACTGAGTTAGTACTGCCGAGGGCTGCTGCTGTGGCATCCAAGGTAGGGTCATAACCTGCCAAGAATCCTTTGCGGTATACGACAGCTGGTACTGGCACAAGACGCCGCTGACGGACGTTAGGTGATACTACGAAATACATTTCACCATCTCTACCTTCCACTGAAGATGACGTACAATCGGTCTGAAATATAAAGAAATACAAAAATATTAACTCAAACGGTGACCTAATGCTTAAATTAAATTTTGTTTTATTTGTATATTTGTTTGTTTGATAACGTACTTTTAAATGAACATTAATGAAATTAATTAATATTTCATGATAGAGAAAGATATTGTTTGTGATCAACGAACCTGGAAAATATTTGATGAGAAAGCGGCGAGAGGTGGCTGCATGGTGATCGTGTTGGATTTCATGTACTCCGCGATTCGTCCCCAGCTGTATCTTTTGACCAATAAATTAGTTCTTCTTCTTATAACGTCGCTTATTAGTTTGAAATTTACTTCTTCGACGTGACCGTTGTAAAAGTGTTGGGCTCTTTCTTTGTAGAAAGTCAAAATTTTACCTTTATTTTTATCGCTATAAAGTTCTCTAACAAATGTAGATACCACGACTCCAGCCTCAGCGGATGCTTCTATAGAATCTGATATGTTTTTCATTGTGAAGTGAGGGTTAAATGTAACCATGTCGTCTAACTTCAGTATCTCATTCATTTCCCCTGAGGTTGCTCCTCTAGCACCCATAAACATCATTCCTAGCATGGAAGTAATCGAGTACGGAGACAATACAAAACTGCGTTTTTTATCAATATTCTCTACCATAGTACTCCAATATCTAAATGCTAATTCATTGCATAATTCTGTAAACTGTGCGACATCCTCACCTAGATCTTTAGTCGTTACTTCTAATCCTTGATTTTCTTTGGAAAATTCTAAAATAATATCTTTATCATTTCCTTCAGATGAAGTTTCAGCTTTGAACTTATCTTTTGACAAATCATTACTTTTGGGAGGAGTCACAGTTGAAATCAATTTCCAGGAGTTATTTCTTTCGCTTGCAAATTCCTTGTCATCAATGTTAACTTTTTGTATTTTCTTTTTAAATTCATCAATTTTAGGTGTTATGGGAACCTTTTCACTTACTTTATTTATTTTGTTATTTTGTGATGACTCAAGTTTACTTTGAATTGGTGGCAGAATTTCTATTTTATTAGTTGATACAGGTACAGGAGAAGTGTCCATGGCAGACTCAGTAGTTACATCATTTTGAAAATTATTTGCTTTAGTTATAACTGTTGTCACCGATTCATTTGCAATGACCTCTTTAGTAGCCGAGAGCAATGAAGAGATATTTTGTTTTATATGTACATTGCTTTGTTTATTACTATGGGTATTTGTTTTTTTCTGTTCGGTTTCTTTATCAGATTCCTTCTCACTTAAATTTCCATCATCCTTGGTATTTGATAATTTAATTTGATTTGATGGTAAAAGACTGTTTTCATTAATAATTGCTTGGTTATTTTTGTTGATTAAAGGCTCTGTTGTGTTGTGTTGAGTTGGTGGGATTGTTGTTATAATATTAACATTTTCTTTTTCTGTAGTTGTTGGTAATTTACTGGAATCGATTATCATAGGAGGTGCTTCATTTACTATTTGAGAAAGTAAATCGTCCATTGAATCTGATAACCCCATGTCTAACGTTGTTGGTACAATTGTTGTAATTGATATTATATCTTCTTCTACTTTTTCATCCAAATGAACAGATTCATTTTTGATTGATTCATTTTCTTCGTTAGTTGTATTGTCATTATTAGGATGAGGATCTAAAGTTGAAATTTTTATAAATGAATTGCTTGGTTGATTCTTTGAATTAACGTCAGTTTGAGGATCATTCTTTACTTCTGATGGAATGTCAATTTCTAAATTTTCCTTGCTCTCAGCATCCGTATTTATTACTGTTGTGTCTAATAAATTGCTAGATGTCGGTAATGGCTGAAAATTATTTCCCAAATCTGACGCAATTTGGCTTATACTCTGAGCTACATCAAACATTGGGAACAAGTTGTCTTGATCTCTTATTTCAGTTTTTTCAACATCTGTAACGGGCTTATCGTTATTTTTCGTTGGTTCAGTTAATTCTGCATTCATAAATTCTGTTGATGATACAATTGTTGATGGAGATACAGATTGTGTAGTCATTGTCGTCGAATTAACCTTTTCTTTTTCTACAATTTTAGCAGCAGTCGTTGAAATAATAGGAGGTTTATAGGTAGTTATTGATGGTTGTAAATCACCTTGCGACGTTAAAACTGGCAATAAAGAACTGGGTTTTGTCGTTGAAGTGACTGATCGCTTAGTTGTGCTGGCATAAACAGGTGTTGTACTCACAGATAAAGGTCTTTTAGTTACAAAATCAGTTGTGGATGTAGGAGCAAAAGTGCTTATTTTTTCATAACGTATGGTATTTGATTCAGTAGAAGAACTTTGACCTAGATTGCTTTGTAAAGAAGTTTTTGTTGTATATTTTGAAGATTCTTTGGTAGATGGAGTCGGTCTTTCAGTTGTTGCAGGCGGAATTTTAGAAGAAACTTTGACATCTTGTTTTGTCACAGGTGATGTTTTTTCTGTAAAAGCACCGGTCGTTTGCGGTCTATTAGTAAATCTTGGTCTATGTGTTGTAGTTGATGTTGTTCGTGGTTTGGTTGAACTAGTAATAAACTTTTTTGTTGTGGGAGCTGTTGATGATGAAATCTTTCTGATAGTTGTAGTTCTAGGTTTACTCGTAGTGATGGTAACCTTTGGCTTACTAGTTGTCGTAGTGGATGAAGTTGTTGGTTTGGTTGTAGTTGTTGTTGTAGTTGTAGGTAATGGAGTTGTCGTTGGTTTTGGGGTTGTAGTTGTAGTAGACGTTGTAGTTGTCGTTGTAGTAGTTGTTGTAGTTGAAGTCTCCTTTAAGACTTCTTTTGCAGTCGTTAACTTATCTGTAACAGGAACACTTTTCTCATCTTCTTCTGTTTTTGTAGAACTAGAGATTGTAACCTGGCCCTCTTTTCCCAGAGAATTATCTTCAGATTCCGGGCGAATAAAATCAATTGTTTCTGTTTCTGGAGTTGTGAATGTTCCAGAAGATTTGTCTGGGACAATATCTATGCCTGTATTGCCAAATATCGATGGCAAAATAAGGCTCCATGAATCCGAAACATCAGGAGTATCCAAGGTAGGACGAACTTGTGGTTTGTTTTTGTGGGCCTCCATTTGTGCCTTAAGAACGTTTTGGACATTGGTTACCACGCTATGAACTTTAGTGAAAGGAGGCTGGCTGAAGTTAAAGGCGATAGTAGGTTGGTTTTCATTGGGAAAAGTAACTAAACCTTCCGATTCTTCTCCAGCAGCTACAATGGCTTGAATTTCTTCTAAAGTCATAAGCCTTTTTACAAGTTCTCCAGACTCATCAAAGGTGTAGAATTCATATCTGTCAGGTGTCAACAAATTAACTGGACTCCCAACGGTGGCCGGACCATTTGGAGGAGGAGCTAAAGTATTACCGGCTGCATCTGCTATAAACGGTTTTGCTGGCTTCTGGCGCCTAGAAAAAATATAAAAGCAAAAGTTAGTTCGTGTTCATATTATTTTATCTTAGCTCGCAAAATTTGTTTAATAACCACCTGTTTTAACCGACTACGGCAGAGCCAAAGGGTTATGATTTTAACAGTCTTTGTATATTTGTGTATATATTTGTTTGTTCCACAGTAATGCCTAAACTAAGCAACGGATTTTGATGAACGAGTTATCAATCTATTCGTATTTAGTTATCAATTTTTGGAATGGAATTCTGTGCTTAGGTGAGTTATTTTAACTAAAACGAATAAAATGTACTGTTACCTTGTCTGGCCATCAGTAACAGCGCAGGCACCCACAAACAGCACCCAAAGAAAGATGCGCATCTTGTCCACCCATACACTCTTACGGTCTGGAATCTGAAAATTACAATAGTAAGTTCTAATTACAAGTATAGTTTTTTTCTCAGGAAAAGTTATCGTCACAGTAGGTATGGTTAAAACAATAATGTCAAGATTCTCTTTTAGATTTTAAGTTATAGAAGTTTGTAGTTAGCCAATCTATATTTTATGCATATCTTTATGGAATGAATAAATTCAATCGCATTAACTAATTCAACAACGACATTTATATAAAATTAAAATTTGGGGGGACTTCACAAAGCTTTTCTAATCAACGAAAATTCCGATTCTGTAAAAAAAGGCTGAAATAGGTAATCGTAGAAAGAGACACAAAGAAACTCTTTATTTCAAAGCACGACACGAACAACGTGCGCTACAAAAATATGAAACAGTAATTAGTGAAATCGAAAGTGGACAATACCGTAATACAAAAGATGTTTTAACCTGAAAATTAATACTTAAACCGTGTCAACGACCGATAGATAAAATAAATAAAAAATGTCTATTAGAACCAGCACGGAGCGTAAACAAAAAGAACTGTAAAATTGTGAATAAACCTGTCCGTTGGGAGTTGAGAGCCACGGTCATTGTCGCATGAAACTAGAACTACTTGTTCACATCTTCGATAGACGCGCATTTATTTCTATTCGTGCTTCTGTGTCAGGTTTAGCTTTATTTGCGAGACTCGTCTCCATGGAGTTCTACTTTTCTCGAAGTTTAAAAATGGAAGAAGGGAGAAATATTTATTAGAAATCTGTGATAGTTGCGAAAATATGTATTTATTTCGTGAATATAATAATTATCCATTGGCAAAACGTTATTCATTTAAAATTAATGGTCGTAAGTAGTTTTACTTGTAGCATTCTTGGTTAGTTTAACATAAATAATATTATTAAATTTGCCTTTGTTTTTTGTTGTATTAGAAACTTGTTTATTTATAATATTATTGTTTGCAGCCCAAAACATCTTTTTATCTTTACCTATAACGACATCACATGACTAAATATTTCCGTTGTGCTTAGCTGACGCGTGACGCTTAGAAGATTTTAGCAAACAAATTGTAGAACAAACAAGCAACATTTTCTGACTTTTACCTAAAATAACCACCACCTAAGCACTAGTTTATTAAAGAACTTAATAATGTATTTACAAAACAAAGTTCGTGGTTCTGCCACATTTCATTAAAATTATGTTAAATTATGCAAAATCCAAAGCCACTTGTCCACTGTGGCGAGCGGTAGATCTATTCGCAAAATGGTCACAAAATGTTCTTAAGATCGTTTTATCTACCCCGGCTTCATGTAGTAGTGTAAAGCTTGAGAAGCAATTTGGTCTCGTGTTTAGTATTCCGTTACTAGACAAATGTATGCATAGGTGAGAAGTATTAAAGTATGTCACACGTCTCATAGTGTCATAATAGCATTTTCCGTCTAAGCGTGCTAGGGTGACTGCGACTCAATGCGCCAATAGAATAGGTGCTTTATTAAGCACCTGTCGTACTAATATTTATCTCGTATCAGGTCAATCAACTTTACATCTTGAATAACTTATGTATTCACTGTAAATATTAGTAACAAAAGCAGGACCAGCAATTTTAAGAAATGTTTTTCTAAAGTACCAAAAACTAAATTGCAATTATAATTTACTATTAACTCTCCAACATTAGGAACATGAAAATTATCAGGTTGATAGGTAGGTACATACACAACACACATTCATCTCATTATTTTAGTAATTGTGAAACAATATCTTTGGAGATCAATTTCTCACTGTCATTATCATCATTACGCATTCGCCTTGGTATTTCCTATCAAAGCGAATTATTACGAAAGGTCCCGTTAAAATTTGGTAGCCTTCTGATGAAATTTTCAAGAGAATCACTATTAACCACTTATTCATGGGATAAAGAGGTGAAATAGTTTAGAGTAATACTGGCTTTGAACTTTTCGAATTTAATTTGACATTGAATTTTAAAAACTTTAAGCAATTGTTGAAAGTTTCGACTGCAAATTTAACTATATTGCCAATCTTAAGATCAAAGGTTTAAATAATATTTATTACATTTATAATTACGTTAATATTGCATTTAACTTAACTTCCAAAAAAAGGTTTCCTTTGGTGTACAGTAAATGCGGAATACTTCCCAAAGGGCTTTGTATTTTAAAAGAACCAGCTTCGAATGCGGCAGGCTTAATCACCTGAGGCGACGGCCAGAACATTGAACTTGATGATTGCAAGCCACGGCCCGAGGGTATCATTGCATCTCATGCATACAGCCTCTTATCTTCTATATCTATATCTTGGATATCTATACAATGTTTACCTAACTTCCTACATGTGTGAGTTGAATGAAATTAGTGAAACAGTCGCTTTCTTTAAACTGTGCCCATTGACATTTTTGTGAAGAACTTGAAACTAAAATAGTTTGCATTATGTGAGGTATTGTTTGATAAAAAATATTTTTGACCATTAGGATTATTCAGCTGTTTAATATTACTGTATACAGATTCGCAAGTCCTTTATTCTGTATAAATTATATAAGCCAAGAAAACTTAGTAGGGTACTGGCATACATTGTATTTAATAGTTGTAAAGTGAAGAAAGAAAGTACAGTAACGCACAAAAGGAATATATTAGCAGATACATCACGACATGACGCTTGTATGAAGATTACATGATGGTCGTTCCCGTGTTCGTCATATTACAATGCGTTCTCGTTGACCGCAAAACGGTCGGCTGGTTGTAAACAAAACCACTTTGTCTTGCAACAGAAATTTCAGATAGACTGTCTCTACTCTGTTTCCTTAATAAGGAAGGAAAAAGATCAGTACAAATATCGCGAAATTAGTCAATTTTCGCACACAGAAAACTCTTCATCAAAAAAATCACATGTTCGTTGTAGGTATACTGGCACAAAACTCCAAAAACCAACTTTTTGCTGTGGCGATATCAAGATTTCTAAAATTTCTACACATCTTTTATTATTGGGACTGAGAGTAGCTGGATTTGTCCAGGATGAAAATTGTTGTGAAAACAATTCTAACTGCGTAAAATAGGTAAAATAACCAATAAAAAAACATCTAAATTGCTTACGTGTCAATAATTGCACAGTCGCATATCACAATACAGTTGATAAAAGTTATAAAATTTGATATGAGTATAGCTATGAATATCTAACTAGCACGTGTTAATTACTGACCCATGTACCCTGTAAATGTGACAGGCGGGACTTACGTTTTATTACCTTCTACAGCACTCAAACAACTTCGAACATTTGAACATCATCCTTCACAAATAGCTAGTGAGCCAAACTCTGGTATATGGCAAAACAGTTGTTATTCAAAAGAGATACTTTATAAATGTGTCGTAAAGCCCTTACATTTTATAATTTTAAATACCTAATTATAAATTGTATACTCAATAAATTAAAAAATATATTAATCTCATCGTGTTCTTTATTTTGTCCTTTAAACTCAGTTTACAGTTTAAGTTCCAACGCAAAGATCGAACGTCTCAGAGCTAGTCAATTATTCCACTCCATATCATTACCCGATGATGTGGAACACCGAGCTAAGGTAATGACGGAACACGGTAATGACACCATGAGAACGTCATTCCCATTGACTGGCAGTGACACCGTGACGTAACGGTAAACTAGGCCAATCTTCAAGCCATATTCCTCTTTTTGTGACTCTAGCGTCACGCTCTGATGCATTATACTCAATGAAAACCTTTTATAACTGTTTGTATACGTTTTCATGGTGACGACACTCTTTTTTACGCCCAAGACGTCTTTTTACGTTTTAAAATAAAATGAAAAAAGGGTTTTTTAAATTGTAAAGTAATGTTACTTATAAGTTGTCTCCTAATTACATTTGACAAGCTTCTACATAAAATAATCTTATGAAAATTAAACTAAAGTTAATTGTAAATTGGTGCCTACACGTTTCAGACAATTTTGGGGTTTTTAAATACATTAACGACAGGCTAAATTTCAGCACAATCTCACGGACCTATAGCTTGGAATAATCGAATATTTGGCCAAAGGTGGAATATGCTTGATTCTCAACTGAGTGGTACATGGAAATGTTGCCGGATAAATGTATCCTGAACCGAACACAAGACCAAAGCTAATAAAATATAGATATGTCTGCCCGCTACCGTCCTAGAATAGAGCAGCCTATTCATTATTCTTTGATCTTTAATTATTTAAAGTCATTAGATATTAACGAGTTGGTATTTTGTCCGTTTATTTTTCACGATGGCAGTAACTTATTATTTATTTACCGCTGAAAGCCACATGCCTGTATCAGGTAGAACCATTTTTAAATTTGAGATAAAGTCTCGATTAGACATTTAGAGAAGAAAACAAATCTGTACTTTATACCCATAGAAGTAGAGTTAAATACTTTATACCCTAATGCGGGACAATTGTGTTAAATTAACTAATTAATGTTAGTTTGACTTGACAGACAGCAAGTAAAACATTAGTTTCTTAGTTAGATTCTAGACTTATAATTAAAATATATATAATATACCATTTAACCTCTGAGCAGTTTACTCACTGTTAACTATGACAGAGAAAACTTAAGAAAAACTTATACATAAGAAAAGTAGAAAATTTTCTGTTCACGTTATACGATATTTCATACACTTGATGTTCTTTATTCCGGAAGTAGCGAGATCTATATTCGAGTCACGAACTAAGTTTCTAAGACAGAGCTTAACTAAAAAAAAGTGCGAAATGAAATTCTTGCGAACTTATATAACAAAAGTTTATTATTTTGAAACTCCAAGAGAAGTTTTAAAAGCAAAATAATACGGTCTTGTCAGCTTTCATAGTTACTCAAAAACTATTTTATCTTCATGAAATAATAACTTATAAAATTAAACTTTAGTTGCAGACCTACAATCTTAGTTTACCTACTTTCAACATTATTATCTGAACAGGCAACGTATTTTAAACAGAAACCTGTGGCACTTAGATTTATATTTCTTTATAAGTTTGCTATTTTCTTATTACCTAGTTTAACTTCAACCATCTTATAACTACAATCGAGTACTTTGACAATATCAGTCACACACACACACACGCTCACAATACAATAGTGACCTTGATATTGTAGTGAACCAGGCCGCTACAACTCGCTAAGTGACGAACAAACAAACGCCCATAAAGTACTAAGAAAAGCTCATTCACGTCTAGCTGAAAGTAAAGTTAAACAAGCGGTAACGGTAACTCGGCTCCAGGTCAATGAACTGGAGACATCATAACTTGTTCCTGGGTTATTTGCGGAAAAAAGGTAATTATTGCTTGTGACATCGGCCCGGCAACCGGATTTTGAACGCGATCGATCTCATAATACTTCTTACGATATTAAGATCTTGTTGATGGACCAATTTAGTATTCGACTTTTGTTGAGATATTGAAGATCTTGTTGATAAAACAATTTGTTCAATACCTCAGTTATTGAAATGTATTTCTGGCTAGAGACAAGATTTGTAGAGTTTGCACAAAAACTTCTGAAATTACTTCGACATTAAGTCAAATCTGATGTAAACTTCTACCGACACGCAGATCGATGTAATCGATTGATCTATATAATAATTATTTTGAAGTTTTTATTATTTTGAGGTTCCAAGACTAAGCTTTAAATAGTCAATAAGACAAGTTTCTGGACATTTTTTGTTTGAATGTTTAAAGTCTAAACAAAAAACTAGCCATCTATTATTGAAGTTAGTCATCTATAATATGTATAAGTTCTCTAATAGACCCTTATCTGCTTACTTAGCCTAAACAAACAGAAGTTAGAGACCATTTTACACTTTGCTTTTAAATCGAACAAGAACGTAAACAACCATAGAAATAATTCATAAAAGAAGGCAATGGCTGTTTAAATAAATTTAGGAAAAGATTTTCTCAAAATTTTAACATTTGCCTGTCAGTTGATTTTTAAAACATTATTTTTTTTTTGCGAGACCAACATTTAAATAAAAAGGTAAATAAAAATGTATATTACCTACTGAGTAGAGAGGTACATGACTGCCAGAGTGAAACTCGGATTTTTAGTACAAGTCGCAATTTGAAATTTGATCCTGCAGAAGATAGGACTATGTAATTGAAGTTTCGAGCCATTTCAACCTCGTCTCCTGTATTTGAGTTCATCAAACTGAGAGATTTGTCTATTTTGGTTCCGTTTGGTTTTAACTGAACTCGTGTGGAAGAGATTTTGAGCTTTTTTACTTCCATTTGATATGTGACAAGCGTTGATTTCTCTCCGCATCTACTGGAAATTGACTTGAATTGACATACGAAAATTTACAAAATCAATCTAAAAGTATTCCAAATTCATTTGAAATTTATAACAAAATCTACATCGCTCGGCTGAATTAAAATAAACCTTTTAAACGCAAAATTAATATTACACTTAATCTTCATCTCTTCAACTTCGATTGAACAATCAATAAAACAAATAAGTGTATTTAAATAAAAATTGTTTGTTATTTACGGAGTCAGGAACAAACACGAAGAACCTCTTTAATTTAAATCCTGCATTCTCTTTTTTAAATTAAATGTAAACAGATATTTTCAAAAGCCAGAACCCTCTCTCTACTGTTGCCAAAACTGTGTAGAACAAAACCGCGGCTCTAAAATTCATAAAGTGTTACTACATCTCCAGCAGAATTCACATCCCGGATGTTACAAAACTTTATTGAATAAATGCTACCTGATGCCCGTGACTTGCCATGTAGATTATATTTACGTGCGAATTTAAACTGAGACAATATTATTATTGCTTTGACAGATAAGTGAGATTATGATTTTTCTCGTGATGTTTTACCCCATGTGCCAACTTACCAAGATGTTTGCCCTACAGTCAGAAAGGAACCACACTACCTGCTTGGTAACCAAATGTAAAAATGTTCAGATTTATTTGAGAACACGCAGTACCTTAATGGAAAAAAGCAGACCGTGAATACTGCTATCAATTATATCTCCACTTAACCCTTTCTGAAAAAATCTGCTTTCTTTGCACTATGCTTCGTAATTGGAGATTTCTGATGCAGTGAAATATTAAAAGATCCGTAAGTTATATTCTGTTTTTTTTTCTTTTTACTTAAATTGAAATTACCCAATCAAGAACGAATAACGTAAACAGATTTTTAATTCAAAACCTGAACGTTGTTTGTTAAACAATAATCAAAAACAGCTTTCCATCAAAACCTACCGACTCCAACGTTCGAGGATTATCATAAATCGTGTGAGGTATAGTAAAAAAGGTTTTCTTCTGAATTATTGTTGAAATAAATCCTCCTGTAATATCAACAAAGTGGCATCAAAGAAAATTGCTTTGACTCGTAAATGGTCGCAAGCACGCACATGAGTGGTCTTAACAAAATATACGGCACAAGAGAAGGATACAACATAATAAAACAAATGAGAAAATATAATGGAACAAGCGAGAATTTCTATACAATATTTTTACGAAGTATAATTTAAGGGTTTCATAGTTCAACAAGGTATCGTTAACAAGGTGTCTGTCTTTAGGACTGTTTTACCCGACTACGGCTTAGCTTAAAGGAGTATATGAGTTCAGTCCGTATCGTTCACCTGGCCCCGAATAGCTTCAAAACTTATAAAATTTAATTTAACATTATTCATCTTATAAAATATAACCAATTATTTTGGTACGCCTTCAGAATTTCACTAAATTTCAGAATTACTTTAACCTAATTAACAATACACTAGTGATATATATATTTGCCATATATTATTTACGGTCGCTATCTAGGCAACTTGCCAAAATACGATTTGAAATTCTCATTAGATAGTTACGAGCAACGTAAATATTTGCAGTTAACTTAATTACATTCCAGAATACTTTGTAGTAACAATTTATTAACTGTGGTCGTTCGAACTAGTTTGCAATTAATTTTGTATCAGACGAATTGTTTAATTAAACAACATATAACATACAATATAAACTGTAATTAGTATTATAAAGAAACACAAATATAGAATAGTTCTTTAATTTATCACAAAACAAAGATACTCTCGAGAGTTGATAGATGAAAACCCATAAACAGCTTCAGCAAATAAAATAGATTCCGATTTGTAATTTAATTTGATTTTTTCATACGAACGATGTCTTATAAAAAAGATGTTGAAAGAAGACTATACACTATTTGATTTTCAGAAATGCTTTTTCCCACAGATAGAGTGTTTTCTCCGTAAAATAAGCAGTAAACAAAAATCCTAACGTGCATTAAACATACAATTAAATTGAAAAATAAAGACAATAAAAATAATCAAAACAAGATGCTAAAATAAACTAATAAAAGGAGGTGAACCCTAGGGTTTATAGGGTTTATATATATTCATGTACACTAAACAAAAAATAAAGTATTCAAACGTATTTACCATAAAGATTCTACGAGTACATATCTAACTTTCTTCTTATTTCTTGTACAAAAGTTTCAAACCACACACATATTGTTAATATCTTGATTTCGAAGTTCAAATTACAGTGACTTAAACACGAGAATTGTTTCAAAAAGTTTGGCTACAGATCTGATTTTGAAACATGTGATAGAGATATGTAAGACATTGTAATAAAATCACACATGATAATGGCCTTTTCTAATTTCATGTTACTGGGGTTTGTTAGAATAAAACAACGTTGATTTTTTTCAAAGAACTTATTTAATATGTCTTAAAACAGTCCTAGAGTATACTTAAATAAAAAAAAATCGAATCATTATTGTGTACCAATAACAACAATTAAATAGTCTTATGTTCTCAAACTATAAGGTGAGTGCTACATTAGAAATAAAGGGTTTTAGGAGCAAGCGTCAGGCAAAACGGCAGGAAACGAACATGATTGCCGGAGATTGCACAAGCTCGTCTGTTATTACCACGGGATAGAGTATTTTTATCAACTAATATAACGACACAGAATAAAGCAAGCAGTGTAGTTATACGATAGCTTCATAAAACTGGCAACACCAGAGTTGTCAGTATGAAGTTGCTGTCTTTGTAAATTGTAGATGACTTATGATTCATGAACAAATATCATCTATTGAAGAAGTTTAAATAACACAACATCTTTATATACACATTTTGGTTTTATACATTTTCTTTTGTGACAAAAATAAATTATTATAATTTTGGTTCCTCTGTTTCCAAGGAAGGTATAATAACAAGGAATATTTTATTACGGTTGGATTTATGAAACTCTTTGTTGGAGGAAAACAATTCTACGTTTATCAAGTTCGGTTGGGGCATGAAAAATTAATAGCAAGTAAATATAGTGAGATCCGTTCCTAGTTGCATGAGCGTGTGTTCCTTTTAAATTGGATGAAAAGGAAGAGAAATCGGGTTAAACGTGCTGTACATGTAACCACAGAAATGTACAATCCTTCAACCTTAAAGTCTAACAAATAAGGATCAAATTTAAAAGTTTTCCCAGTGTTAAAACTGATACAATCGCACTCAGTGAACACTAAGTCAATTTCTGAAGTCATAAGAAAAGGTATTTGATTCGATTCACTATTTTATTGAGTAAAATGCAGCTGAGTGTTTTAAATAAATTCACTTATAAATTACACGTACGATACGATCACTTTTCTCTTTCAAATATTTACAGTAAGAGCCAATGTAACATTTCAGATTGAAGTAAAGAATTTATTATCAGGATGTAATTTTTAAGCCACCTTAATCACAAATAAATCAAAAATAATAAAATATGTTACCGCTTTAAACATCTATCTATCTACCATATTTCTATTACAATGAGGAGACTAGCAGACATTTAAGTACTAACTTTAAATTTTTATAATCTTCCAGTACTATTTACACAATATGTTTATAGAAATAGCTAAAACAGTTTTCAAACAACACTTTTATACTTTTTTACAACCTGACTACTCTTGTATTCATTTCATGATGTTAAAAATAAAATGAATGCCAATTAGTTTCAAAAAAGACATAACGAGTCATAGCAATTCAAAAAGTTAGACAAGATCTGCAAGAATTGAATATTATATTCCGTCGTGAAAAATTACTCGACAACACTTGAGACAAGTTAAAAACTTTTCTAATTAAGATATGAAAATGTTCAAAACAAGACATTCTGATGTGGTACAAAGTTATATAAAATAGAATAAAATTATAAGCAACAAGGAAAGGTATTATATCTTTACCTATACGAGTACATTGACATCGCATTGACGGTGCTTTTGGCGTTCCAGACATCAAGGGAATCTACGTGCCAATATGCGGCGGTATCGCTTTCCATCAGCTGAGCCATCTCTTGTTAACCCATGATTAAAATACCTTCAAAACATCTTATTTTGCTGTTTGTATTTAACAAAATATGCCTGTTTGTTTTAATTTCCTAGATTTACACATTTAAGCGAAAATAACGATTATCCTCCCGAAATTGGAGTGTACAAAAAGTAGTACAGTCCTTTAAAACCAAGATGTGCGATGAACAACTACTTATCTACAAAACGATTGTCCTAGATTGAGAAAAATCTAGAACTTTAGCGACAGCGCGACACAAATCTTTGTACTCTTAAGAAATGCCTCGTAAGAACAGTTTAAGATGGATAAAAGCAGTCTTTGTTCAACGACAGATCTCTTCTAAGATTTATATTTAGTGTTATAGAAGACAATTGCCTTTTAGTAAAAGTTTCAAGTTTATAATTAAAAAGAGGTTATCAATTTAACACTCGCGTACCAGTTTAGAAATGTACAATTATTTTCGTTTGTTCTTGTAATAAACACAAGTTACGATACTTACTGTGAATTAACAGTTCATTGTTCTAGAAATTGGTAAGTTTGCAAGCTTTTACAACTCTTGTATATGGATAAGAGTAGAGCTTGGGGAATTGGCGTATTTAAGCTGGTAACATTTTGTCCACAAGCCGTATGCTTGTTTGCCACTACATTCGTAGAAAACATAGCTTAGTCAAAAGCTTTGCTCTTGAGATCTAACGATCAGTGCCTGGCAAAACGCTGTGCACTACTTTTCCGGCCTCAACCTCTTTTGCGATCATGTTACCAGAAAATAAGGAGAGTGTAAGGGGGACGTGGTAGCTAAGTTTGTTGCGTATCTTAGTTAACTGACCGACCCGACTCGACAGTTCAGGGTTCGAGTCTCAGGTAAGTGGCAGCTACCATATTCCTCATCGTGCATCGTGTAGTGGCGACAGCTTTGCAACCTGTCACTCTGCGACTCAACATTAACATGCGAAATGCGGTGTGTAACACCTCTGCCAACCCCTCTCGAGGGATTACGGCGTAAGTTTATGTTTATGTGTGTATGTTTATAAGGAGAGTGTTCCTCACCAATAGGTAAAGTAACCTCTTATCTCTCGTAGCACTACCTTCGAGCCTTGATCTCAACGTAAGGTTGATTTAATAAGGCCGTTAGCATATGAGAAACCCGATACCGCAGTTGGAAAATTTATTGATCTTTCACTTTGTCGGTACCTTAGTGCCATCGGAAAATGTATTTAGCTATCGTTGGGACAGATTCACGAAATCCGAATATAACTTTTGCATGTTTATACTTTTTTTTTTTTTTTTTTCATGACCAGGAAGGTATTTGAAACCAAACCCGCCTGATGTTAAGCGGCGATGAGGTCTAAGGTGGATCATGCCTGCCTAGGAGAAACCTATTCACTCTTGCCTTAAAGAGGTAAGTTATATTGGTCAGGGAACACATCGGCAGGCAAAGAATTTCACACCCTTGCAGTACGCATTATGAAGGAGCTATCGAAGCGTTTATTCCGGATGGTCGGAATATCTACCACAAAAGGATGCAACTTCAGCCTACGTCTAGTATTCCGATTATAAAAGAGGGCCGGTGGAATTAAATTGTGCAATTCCTGCGCACACTCTCCGAAATGTATCCTATAAAATACCGATAGACACAAGAATATACCAGTTAACTAAGTTGGTGCCAACAGGAGCTTACGTAAGCGAGAATCCACATCAAAGCGAAACGTCAAAATAGAATTTACATTTGCAAAATTCTAAGCTGTTTTCACACAGCCTTTGTGTAGGTTTTTCAGTCAAACAAGACAAGACCTTGCAAAACTTCTTGTAAGTATAAGCTTTAAAAGCTATATGGGGTAGTCAAACACTACTCTTGAAACCGGATTTACAGTAAATCGAATTTTATAGTGAAAATACGTAAAAACTTGCAAAAGTAAATCTTCACACAATTTATTGGATCCTAATCAATTTTGTTTTTCTGAGTCATTTTTGACATTTCGTTATTCATTTGGTGTTTAAACTGATAAAAACAGAAGGTACATACATACTCAGTTGTTAAACCAGATAGATATCTACATCTACTAATTATTTTAAGTAGCTACAGCTTATCATTAAATTTAGTGAATTGTGCCGTCTCGACTTCAATGACCTCGTAAATGAGATTAATTTTTTGCGGCCGCGGTAGATCCGACTCGACAGTTCGACGGTTCGAGTCTCAGGTTGTAAGTGGCAGCTACCATATTCCTCATCGTGCGTCATGTAGTGGCGACAGCTTTGCAACCTGTCACTCTGCGACTCAAAACAAACATGCAAAATGGGGTGTGAACCACCTCTGTCTACCCTTCTCGAGGTATTACGACATAAGTGTATGCATGAATGTATGAGATTTAATTCAAAACAAGCTAAATTTTTGCCTTGGTAATGCTAAAAGTAAATATGTTAAGCCCCGTTCATAGTTCGCAACTAGTCTGAAACCTGCTTCATATTCAAATTACCATTAAACAGACAGCCGGGAACAAACAACAGGCAATCAAAATTTTGTAACATGCAACAACTAACAGCAAACAAGCTCAGCAAACAACGTTGCAATGTGTGAGATATGAAAGAAATTATACATATTATTCAAAACAGCATTCTTTTGTAACTCTTTGTAGGCGGCAAAAGCTTACCATCATGTAGAACGTATGCTTATTTGCTTCTATAATGAAGTTAAAAAGAAATTAAAAGGACAAATAACTAATTTATCATTTAATTGGAATAGATAATCAATGAATATTTTACTTTTTGTTCCCAAACTTCAGGTCGTTGTAGGAACGAAGACGGTATGAACCAATAATCCTTAAAAATAAAATCCTTAATAATTGTAACGTTCATACTATTCAATGTTATCATCCCGTTAACTTTGCACAAAACAAAGGCCTTCTAATCAGGATTGTATAAAAGAGAACCGCGACCGTAGAATCCCAACATAATAACGAAATGAGTTTATTCGTTTCATAAAACACTTGATTAGGTTTCTGTAGCAGAGACCGCACCGAGACAACTTTTACAAACTCTCCCGCCGGGAGTCGAACCCGGTTCAGTCGGACATTAATTGGATTTGCAGGCGCAGAGTCAATTGATTGTGTTTATATTTTTTATGTTTTGTTTTAGAACTACCAGTAGTATACAGACTGACTACAACTGATGATAAGAAAATACATAAATATATATTCCAAGCAAGCTTTATTCTTCTTTCTACTTCGTTAGAAGTAAGATCGTTGAAAGATATTCTGAGTAAAGGCCGAGAATGACAAGCTCAGCAAGTACCTTGACTTGGCCCACGAGGTGACCGCCATGTGGGATGTTGATTCGACGATCATTGTACCGATAGTTGTTTCAGCGAACGGTCTCATAGCGAAGAGTCTCGACCAACACCTGAAGAGACTCTCGCTAGATAGCTGGATCAAGGGTCAGATACAGAAGGCAGTACTCCTAGACACGCTGCGCATTGTCCGGAGGTTCCTCTCTCTGCAGCCCTAACCACCGGTAACTTGAGCATTGCCTCGCTGCCGGTGGCACTCTAGGTTCGGCTTTATAGTGTTTTATATTTTGTATCTGTGTTTTATTTTACTTTTATATAAATATTGTAAAAACCTAAACTATGAATTGGTGTGAATATTAGTGGAATGTCAAACGCTCCTTTCTTCACATCAAGGGATGACTTTTATATGTGTATATATAATAATGGGATAAGACTCGCAACAACTCAACAACAACTGTTAAGTCAGGTTGTTCTAATTTTAAAAAGAAAACATGCCTTGCATTGCCTTTCGCAGACTTCATTTTCTTAAGAATTTGTTGAACGTAATTTTTCAAATGCTTTTCACATTCTCTTTGATGATGTATGTAGGTAATTAATATAATTCAGTCTATGGAACACTGAAATATTAAAACGTAATACTACATTAAAACCGGGAAAATTTCAATTTCCCACAAAAAAAAATCTGATGTCCTTTTACATATGCAATATGAAACGACAAGACCAAATGACTCAAATCACACATCAAATGCATACAGTGAGAATGTAAGAATAGGCACATGAATAAATAGATTGAATCCGTTACATGGAAGTTAAAACTAAATCCGTTCATATGGAAAGATATTTTATTATTTTACTCGTGTAACTTTAAACCAAAAGCCTTCAATGTATGTTAAAAATCTGCTGCAGTTAATTTAATTAAACCGTAGTGTTTGCGTCCATGATAAATACATTTAAAATGTGTTTTTTCAATACCTTTTGGATCTTTCCTACATTTCCAATTAATATTTCCATTGTGTTCAAACATTTCTTGATTCAACACCCAACATTTAAACTAGGAAATACAAGTTTTAAAAGAATGTAGCTATCTATATAAGGTAAGCTTAGCTTCTTCAACTAATCTTCCAGGGCATAAAATTAGCGACTTAAGCAAGAAGCCGTGTTAAAGATAAAATTCCTGTTCGTAACAGGCATGCGAGGTGGATGTTATCGACACTTTGCCCCTAGTTCCTTGTAAAACGGCTCCGGGCATTCCATCGATATCGACGTACACCACTACTGTATCGGTAAAATACAGCGAAATCCCTATTCATTAACGTCGCTTGTAAAAAGGAAGGAACTAAGCAGGATTTTTTTAAATCGAAACGTAAATTGTAAGGAGAAAGATGTGAAGTGTGTAATTAGGATTTTAATAATTGGGTGTTTGACTTTGGACGAAGTAAAAATCCAGTATTTAATCCCTAATGGTGATTAAGAAAGATTATGAAATCAAAAATGCTTCTGTTATTACAAAAATATTATACATCCATATCCTACGGTATTTATATCCCACCCTAGTCATATAAAATTATAAGTAAGATACTTTTAAATATTATATCTATATGAATTAGCCAAAATTTTAACTGATGGTAAGTGACGTCATAGCTGAAGTGAAGCTTACCTGCCTAGATTACGCCTATTTAGCCTCGATCTTAAGAATAAGTTGTTCTAACTTTATCTTCAAGGAAAGGATAATATTGGGCAAAATTAATTTATTGGCACTCCACAGCATACAACATTAAATAAAGGTTTATTAAATGTTTGCGTCCGAAATTTACTACTGATAAAGCAATAGAAAGTTAAATGAGTATTTACTATAGAAATTAGTATATAGAGATATTTATGTATAGAGGTACCGGTTCAAATGATATAATAAATAAGCTATTGTCTAAGGTATGACGGAAACCGCAAGCAATTTTTACCTGATGCAACCCATTGATAAACCGATTTAGATGAAATTACACTACCTACACATTTAAAGTACATAACGGTTTATGTAACATGAAATAAGTATCCGGATTTTTGGGACGTACATAAAATTTTATTGCTTTCGTTTTCTTTTGATTCGAAAATTCTACATAATCTTATGAAAAAAGGGTAACATAAATCTATAATGGTTTTAATAAATAATATAATACAGTAAAAACCAATTTAGTTACAGTAAATTATGATTCCGTTTAATTCCTTAATCGTTTCATTTATAAATATAGTACTCAAAGAAAAACATTGTTCTATGTAAGTATAGAACACAAAACGTTAGCGTGACAAAAAAGCCATTTGTCATAAATAAATCATGTTTAAGCTCTCGATACAACAGAGGGGCAAAAATCGCACGGCTATTAATACGCAATAAATTGCAAGACTTTAAAGATGTAAACATGGGCTCCGGAACGATATCAGTAAGGACATACAAATTGTAAAACTGCCTACGTACGGAACAGTAAACCATAGATATTCAGACATAAATTTTAAATGTTCAAGTTGCAGAACAAAGAAAAATTGTAAATGTCTAGGCTACGCTCTAACTTTTTAAATGAAACTGACTGATTGACTACAAACTTTCTAATTAAATATAATTTAAAAAGGCGATTGAAATTCAGACCCGCACACAAACCACAGCATGAGATTTAACGTTGTTTACTTTTGTAAAGAAATTAAGAAACAAGAGCGAAAACGCAATGAAAAACACTATTTTTATGTAAAAGATCTTTAATTATGAATGTTTTTTTTTTTTTTTTGTTACAGCGGCAATTAAAAATTTCAACTGTCTGTATAGTTTATGGAATACAGCCTAATGACAGTCGGACAAATGATTTCAAAACGGGATAAACCCGATAATGGTATGCGGATTTGGATTGTGATTATAGTTTACTTTTCAGAAAACTTAAAATATGTATGTAACACAAAAACAAAATATGTATTCAATGATGTGTGTTATTGACACCGTAATTATTAATTAAACATCACAGTTGAAGTTGATACTGAGTTTAAACATATTGCGTTAGGTAAATAAATATTTAACTTTAACATCTCTGAATATTGTATTTCCAAGAGTCGAATTATTGGTATACATAATTAATATCAACAAAGTGGACACAAATAACACAAATTTAATTAACATTCGGATTTAATAATAATTAAATAAATTGTTGAATCTGGTGACAATTTTGAATTTATCGTAATGAGGTAACCACAGTCCACTGAATGGTTAATTCAGTAACATTGAATTGTAACATAACAAGCTGGGATGGATTAAATTATTTGAAAACCACACTGTACGCTTCAAAACATCAACTTTAAATAAGTGATTAAAATAAGACTAAATTTTACAGAGAATCAAAAATTACCTACATTCTATTATCAGCATTTACATCATTATTGAGCATGGGTAGTGGCAAAAATAAAGATAAAAGATCCTTTTATTTCCTTTTCAATGTTTCAAGTAGTTGGTACCTACCGCTGCGTCTCTATATTATGTTAAGGCTTCGAGCGATTTGCCTTTTCCAACGAGATTACTTTTACGCGTCTCCCTCTCCAACAAGGCGAGCGATTCCACGGGAATTCGTTATCACATCCTACACACACGCTTTGCCATTTAACTACACAAACACAAACTCCATCTGATTCGACACCCATTGCCGCTTATACAAAACCCACAAAGCGAACGTGGCGGATCAACGAGGCAGTGCAAATCAAAATGAAATAAAATTGTTGAGGTACGAACGCCAGAATTCTCGTAAGGCATTTCGCTGTATCACACATTGCAATCTTTACCTAAGGATTTTACTCGGAAGTTGTATTAATGTATGGTGTTCAGCAACTTTGTGTTCTGCTTCCTACTTAGATTTTACTTAGAAATATAAAACACAAATACAATGAAGAAAAACTTAGTATACTTTTTTTTAAAGAAGAGGCATATTAGAATCATTACGTTATATGATTAATGAAACAATTTTTTGACCTCGATACATTTAACATTTCGATATCAATATTACGCATGTAGGCCCATACTATATTATATACTTACATATATGGGCTGCCCAAACAAATTCGCAATCGTAATGAGTTTTGAAACTTTTTGAAATGCGAATGTAATATTGGGTCATTCACACAATCAAAACTAATTGCCAGTATTATTAATACAATTTGAATCATTGTTATTGGAAGATGGATAAAAAATAATAGAGGTGTTTAATATTTGAATTGGCAATTCATGACAAAAGATACGGCAATATATCAAGACGTTAAATGGATTGCACACATCTTTGTTGTATGTAGTAATAAAAAACTATGCAATTTCACTTCTATTATTTGGATATCAAATGTGATACTTATCAAACAATAAGCTTAATCTGTTATTTAGCACAAGCATTCTGAAAAATTATAGCAACTTTTTCCTAACCTTTTGCAAGCCGAGCAAGCCGAAATATAATTTCGGTCCGTTTCCATTAGTTACGTTGCCTATTTACATATTTTCATCAAAAATTTATGTGCAACGAAAAATAACAAAGTAATCTCACTTCCAGATTACACTTTTTATGGTTAGTTTATGTTTAGCTAGATTTTTCCAGGGCAAGTTTATCATTGTTAGTGTAACATGGTAATTTTGTGCCCGCTCGCAACAGGACTCGACGGGCTCTACAGCATGTAATGAACTCGTTGTTTTACTACAGATACGAACTTTAAACCTTATACTGCTTGTTACCGACATTGTTATTTTTACACTTTTACTACCATAGAAGAGAATTATAAATCTAGATCACTGGCAACGTTTTTGCTTATTAAGTATGAATGTTTTTGAAGGAGTAAAAATTTATGTTTTTCCTTCATAAGCGATCCTATTTACATATTTAAGCAACGTCGTACAAAATTTTCAAGCAATATCAATAAAATCTGAACGGAATGAAAAGATCACTGCATCCTCCCTTTGCGTATTCAGAGCCATTTTTTTAATAGTCAACGAAGGCGGATATCCAGAAAATTCTTCTAGAATCTTTACATCTAGTTTATACTTATATACGTGACTTTCCGAGCGCTTGCCGTTGCCCGGGGCTACAATTTTTCCCGCCCGACTAACCCGTAAGAGCCTTTAATCACATTGCTTCAACTTAATAACAAGAAAGTACACTAGAGTATAATTTCAGCGCATCCACATTAATAACTCTCATGAGGGGAAGACGCTAGACTTTTAATAGCTCCATTCAACTGCTGTTAATGTATGATTTGTTTTGATAGGCTGTACTAAAATATAAAAAAGGGAGTTTAGATATTTTGGAATCGGCAACAAGCACGTTTACATCCAGGTGTAGCGTCTATAAGCTAGTGTAACTGGTAAGTTATTTTTTTTGTCGCCATTGTATGTATACTCCTTTGAAGCAAAAGAGTTGCGATGATATTAATTTATAAAATGTACTTTCGCGCGCTCTGAACCAGTCAAAGACAAATAATACAGGGTTTACGTATACAAGTAATGTTCATACTCCATGTTGGGATTATTCATAAAAATTCAAATCAAGAACTCGTGAGGGATGGTTTATTTGCCTACAGTAATATCATTTACTTTTTCATCCCCAAGGGCGTAGTAACAAAAATGCCTCTTGCAAAATATGACAAAAGTGCTTTTTTGTCGGTCCCGTTTAATACTCAAAATGAAATAATGCTTTTAAATTGCCACAGAAAAGGTCGCTGTTTTTACAACTTTGATTTACCCTTTGTAAATAAAATGTATGTTCCTAAAGTTTTGTCTGAATATGTTCTCAATGTTTTTAATTTTAATAAAGCTTTCGAGTTATTGTTTAAATCAATCAGTGCTGCTTTAGGAAGGGTATCCGCAAAATAATAAATATCCATTTTGCGGCAATGTTGTGTTTTACACAGATCCAAATTCACAGTTCTGTTATCTTATTTAATCAAATGAATATCTAACCAAATTGTACTATCGAAATACAAATGAACATGTCACACAATTTAATAGTTCAAAATTTACCCAAACGATTTCTAGTTGACGACATTAAAACAAAGGACCTCCAAATTACTGGAAATGTTTTCTTTGACAATAACTTTAGTAGGTAATAACAGAAGCATTGAGAATTTCAATGATACATTCGTGTTCTGTATGTTATTTTACAGAACAGTGCGGCTTGTATATGTTTTAATCTATTAACGGGTCAGATCGGAAAGGGTGTGAAGCTAGTATTGACCGGGCGAAACGTTTGCTTAGACCAGCGATCCTCAGCCTGCGGCCCTCCGGGCCTTTATGATTGGCCCACCTGGAATAACCAATGTACTGACAACCTTTTCAAATTTTTCAGAAAGATTAACCGTGTAAATAAAATATTGAAACCTACAAATTTTGTCATCATAAGATTACGTTGAAATGAATTGTTTTATTTAAATATTAAATCTGTACTTTGCTTGCGGCCCGAGCTCAAAAAAAGGTTGAATACTGCTGGTTTAAACAAATCTTCCCGGTATAGCTATCAAAATCATCTTCGTTGTTTCCCTTTTACACAACACTCTATTTACGATATGTCCATTGCTATACCTAGCTTTAATCGAGTACTTACTGTGACTAGCAATAATATCTGACATCTAAATGTGTGCAAAGTGAACTCTGGTAAAGTTAGACTGGTCGCTGCAAACTTTGCACAAATTGAGGACTCTGCCCGTAGCATACATTGTTATATATTAGAAATTCGTGATCTCGGTGCGTTTAACTCCTTCCACGTTAAAATAACACCCGATGAAGAAAAATCTAGAGGATTATATAAAAATTTAAGGTAGAGTATAAAAGTTATAGAAGAGGTAGAGTATAAAAGTAAAATCTAGAAGAAATAAAATTTAATCACTCCACTTAATCAATTATAATTTTACAAAAGAAACTTCCTTTAAATTCATATTCCAAATGTTTTATTTAAATAGACTCAATAATAATAAGTGCTTTCAAATCGCCATTTTTTTTCTGCCACCGGTTCGGGATGCTTTCTACGGGGAAGAAGCCGGCAGGAAACCTCCGTAGTTGCTTTTTTCAAAAAATTACAATAGTTTTTCATTACATATAAGTACATTAAAGTTTTCAAATTATTTTGTACAATTTGAAACTACTATGTCTACCTTGATATAAAGCAAATTACTATATAAAATATTTTGAATAATGATTTTAAGTCTACTAAGGATTTGTTTAAATTTATTTAATTCAATTGCATGAAAATTAGGGGATGCAATGAATTTTATATACAGAATAATGCGATCAAAAAGTATCATGAAAAATATAGTGACCAAATGAGCCAGGCCGCACAAACAGCGCCCAATCACGAGTATAACGTGGATTTCAGCCATCGCCTTCCTCAACCATATTAGAGGGAAGAGAGCGACCCGGCACCCAACGCTACCGTATGCACAGACATTTAAGTGAGCATGAACATTTGAAACAACTCAAAGTTCCTTTTAAAACATGGACAAATCATTTATTGCAACCTTTGCACTTCAACTGTCATTGAAGATAAACCTGTGCAGGTAAATTAGGCTACTTCTCTAATGTTTTACCCTTAAAAATTAGTACCTAGATAATGGTTTGTGTTAATCACAATTTTTCAAGTGTTTTTATTTAATTTTTAATCCCATATTATTCATCGTAAACTTTTCGGTATGGGTTAGGTTTCCAAAACGATATTTCTGCTTTTGTATCTCTCGTTTTCTCAAGAACTTTTCTGTGTTATAAAACATTTTAGGAGTACCGAGTAGAAATATCAAAGATTGTGATGTTATGGAGTTACATCAGCCGCGTCCCCTGGGAGAAGTTCGCTGGAGCGAACGTGATCAGAAGTGATCAATCTTCCCTGCAAATAGGCAAGGAAGGTTTCCTATACTGTACTTGCTGTATATAGGAGTAATTTTGGTGCAAATTCAATATTAATAATTTCGTTATAAAACATGTGCATTGTAATTCGATATTCGATTTTTGAATTCGAGATAGCTTAAACTTATAAAACAGATATTCCATCTCATTAAAAAGTTTTGGCTATGGTTGTGCTTTGACATGCACTTTGTTCTTAAGTGATTAACCTCTTTACTGACAAACTCGAGGTTACGCACACTGAAACAATATGCATGTACACGCCTGTCAAAACTAACACAACCTTAGTCAAACGTTCTCCGTAGGCGCTGCCCGCGATTTCGTCTACGTAGTTTTCGTTTGTTTATCTCTTAAGCAATAAATACAAAATCGGGATAAAAAGTGTCCCATTCGATAATTTTGGCCAAAATTGTATCCAAATCTCTCTAGCCATTTTTACTTGATTGAGTAACAAACGTCAAAAATGTTAACATTTATAGTATTAGCAGGATATATATGATTTACCTATGTTCCTGGTACAGGTGTTCTAGTTTGCTTTAACTCTGTTTATGTGTTTGTTTCCAAAGTAATGTTACACAACGCCATGTGTTTACAAAGTGCAAACAAGTTCATGGTTTGTGGGCCATTGATCTTGCTTGGTTGACATGTTTAAGTAAAATAAGTTACCACACTAAATTAAATTATCTGTTCAATGCTAATTTGTAAATAAGACAATTATATAAGATTATGGCATCTGTAAAAGCTAAACAAAATGTACTTAAAACGACTATTTCTATTGCATAATTTATAATATTAACAAAAAATATTAAACAATTATTAAAGTCCTTTTCTATTTTCTTGCATTATATGTATATACATTTATGTATATGAGATGACCAAACAATGTAACCCTCTCCCAATGATAAGCAGAGACCTTAAAAAAGCTTGGAACATCATAAGTACACAGCACCCGTTGCGAATACTCAAAGAACTTTGTTTCTAAACTCGCTCGCAGGAAGTAATTTTCTACCTGGAGGATATTTTTCTTTGTTATTTTCAGTAAAACTGTGTTGTTACATTCTGGTAAGGACAGAAACATAATTATACTAACATGAAATCCCTTTACCCTTCCCATATTTATTATTTTATCCATGGTAAATAGTATCTACCTTTTTTAGTAACAAAACAGAATATACTGAAAATGAAATGCTTTTTTTACTAGTGAATTATAAAATGTACCTATTTAATTTGAATGCATCGAAAAGCAGGAATATTAACGTTAACATTAATTGAATATCAATTGCAAAATAAACTGAGATAATATAACAATGAAAATGAAAGTAATTATTCGTTAACAGATGAGTTGTTATATTGTACTAATACATTATAAATTTTATATATTGGTAGACAATAACACGGGATGCGGGCTTAGCGTTCGTTACTTAATCCTGCTGTATTATTTTAAGTAAGTTACTACCGCACTGATTACTTCGTTAATAATAAACTATTTGAATCTGTTATTGTACGATTATATTATGAAGAGGAAATATAACGAAAGTTCGTAAATTGCTTTGTAGGAAATCATTGTAATTAAGTCCGATTTCTATTAATAATAAATTCGAATGGACCTTCAGATTGAAATAGGCTGAAAAAAAAACAAGAATTCTGTACGGACGAAATCACGCGCACATGTTGTGTATGATAATTTAAGATAAAAAAAGTAGGTACATTTTGGTTTGAATGCAGCCTTACGTATTATTTATAAATAAATTTGTTTTTTTTGCGTTCTTTTAACTAATAATCGTAGTAACTTTGACTTTACATTAACAATGATATTGAAGCTTTTATGAACAGTCGAGGAGTCAAGGAAATGAGCTGAAGGAAGATAAAACAAAAGAAAACTACGCAGAAATCTCCCTTTGAGGGGGCAAGGCAGACTCCGACTTAATAAGATCGACGCCGTCAGGTAATGAGGTTTTTTAGCCTTTATTATGATGTTCCAACAAAATACTTGTAACAGATAAAGGAAAAGCAACTTTCGTAATAAAGAAACCTGATAAACATAATGCATAGTTTGATGTTCCTTACCAATTTTAAATTTGTAACGTTGGCCTTTAATATTATCTCAATGAGTCTCAGTGATTTCTTCGGCCCCAAATTAAAATTAAGGCTTGTGTTCTAAGCTAAAATAAAACTATAATATACTTTGAAAGAACAAATAAAGGTACAAACGTCACAAGAGTTTGCTCTTAAAGGAAATGACGGTATCAATCAACTAAGCTCCCTTATGTGTTTTTGTTATTTTTGTAAATTTGTTACAAACATAATTAGCACATAATTTTGCTTACCCATGTTAATAAGGTATGAATTAATCAAGCCCAATTTATATATACAGAGTAAACACAGCTAACCAACAGCGAAGTCAATCAACGTAATTCCACAATCAACTAAAACAATGCCTCTCCCACAGAAATTAATGAAGAAATACAATACGAAACACTTTTTACACGAAATTAATGCAAATTTTGAAACAAATACCACGAAATTTCCCACTCATTAAAATGTCAGGGCTTGTTATTGAAAAAGCGAGTTCCGCACACAATATTAATTGAATCAGTCGATTCAGACTTGACAAATATTTTAGTACAATCGTTTTATTTCTTGTATTGACATGTCACAAAAACACTACTGATATTCATTCATCTCGTATTAGAACAAGAGTGTGAATAACGTATTAATAACGTTATAAAGGTATTAATAGCAGTAACAGTTATTGTTATTGTTTCTCGAGTAACCGTTGCATTCTGTAACGTTTTAATGGATGGTTCAGAACCATTCCCACGGATAGACGGTAATTTAGATAACGTTACTACCGAAATTATGAGTGAAAATGTACGTTAAATATGTGCGCAGTTAAATGTTACTGCAAGAAAAAAAGTCATATATCAACAGAGCGGCCAATTAAAAATATTTTGTCATGAAAGTTAGAATAAAAATGATTCTGCTAAAAAAAATGTCACAACGAAAAATAAAATCTTCAACCACCTGTCGAATACAAAAGTAAAGTTTTACGTGAGGATTATTTTTCCATTCGAAATTTAAAATTATGTGGCATAGAGAATATGTGACTAATATAAATAAGTAGCAAAGACTTTAAACGATGAAGTGACAGCGGTTACTACCTGTTTTCATTCCCTACTAAACATATAAACAATATAATATTAAAATATCTGCCGTACTGCCGTTTTTATTACATAAACATTATTATTATTTTAGCGCAAAAACGTTTTGGAAATACAAAAAGACAGAAAAAGATCTTTCCAGAAGATAGGGCGTATAAAATAATAAATGTCGAATTACAATATTTTGATAAGACTTTAGGTTTAGCAAATTGGGATCATTGAAATCCTTTGTTTTTATTCTAGAAATGTTTTAATTAATAGCGTGATCTTTATTTAGAAACAAAACACAAGACGCTTTAGATTGTGGCTGTCAAGATATCGAATAGAAATTGTTATGCTTGATTTTCTTCGGCAAGATTTCTGGTTTTAAACCCTTCTGGCGCGGACTAGGGTATCAGGCTGTGGTAGCAGTAACAATATGCAAGTCAAACCGCCTGCTTAGCATAGTAATAATGAAGTCTACAACTCGCCATCAACTCAAAACGTGAGGGAAAGTCATTCGTTAGGGTTCCGCTACTTGAACGTTTTGTACTAAAACTTTTTTTCGGCAACAGCACGTTCGTCTAATTACATGGAGGTTTAATTTTTTTTTTACTTTTTTCGAAACTACAATAATTAATATATTTTAATTACTTTCCGGTGATTCTGAAGAAATCTCATCAGTAACGCCTTTATATAAAAAGTAAAATGTTACGAATTTACGGTTTTTAGTAACAAAAAATGAATTCATTCGCTTCAAAGTTAAACCAGAGAAGCAATATTGACAAACGGGTTGAGACGGCGACAAAAAGTGTTAGCTTCTATTAGGCCTACGTCAACATCTACAGCAACAAAAAAAGAAATCACAGAGCATGACAAGTAAACGACTTTAGCTCACTCAGATGTCTGAGAAGATAATGAAGAGCCCAGTTTACAGATTGCCTTTTTTAGGCATTTAGGGTCTACGAAACGAAAGTAGAATGAAAACTCTAGTTATATCTGTTGGCGTTTGTGTCGCGTCACCATTACTGATGTAGTATTCTTGTCAACATACGTTGTTTTTAATATATCGTTGCTTAACACCTGCGACACAAGATTCTTTAATCTTACTGTAGGACAGAGTCAATGTGTTGGCACACCTAGCAACGCACTTTACGTTCCGCTTTAAATATTTGCGTGTATTAAAACGTTAATGACATAATTTTCATATCTTTACAGGGGCGACAAGAATTCGCGTCCAAAGATAAAAGGGCGGCAATTTGGTGCAATGTGCAGTACCCTTATTTAATGTCACAGTTAAAACTTTTATAGAGTAACATATTAAATTACTATCTAAAAGTTCATTTTATTTAGTAGTTTCATACCTCTTTCAACGGAATTACTCATCGAAATATTTCTTTATGGGTATCATTTAGTCATTTAATGAACAGGAATATGTATTTCAGCCTTATAAATGGCTAGTTGGTTAGCAACTTATGGTCAGCAAACATTTTTAAGTTTTTTAATCAATGTCGTATTGAACTGGTCTATATAATTTTATTTACTTTGTGTTATTTTTAAGACATAGCATTGTTATTTGTGTAGTAACTACGATATCGTTGCTTACTGCCAGCTGATCAAAAACATCTTACATTTTTATGTAAACGTTAAATTGTAAATAAATGGTTAGTTGCGTATCACATTTTGCTAACTGAACTGATCCTCTCAGTCAGCGATAAGTATCCACTTTTTCCTTGGGTTAGACCCTGTTTTCCCACCTTCTGATTAATTTTATCTGGTCATTAAAGTAACAGACATCTAAATATAGACGTTGTCGTACCTCTGATTGACATGGTGCTTGTTCAAGGTATCATGCCATCTAAAACGTTATCTGACAGATTTGATTTATCAGCAAGTGGTAAACTGGCCCTCGGTTAATTATTTACATTAAACCAGGTACGGGTTTAGATTCCGAGAGTTGTAACAACTCTTAATTAAGTCAAATATCGCGGGTCCTTTCGGTAAAACAAATAAACTCAATTAAAATTTAGCAAAATCTCAAATCAGAGGACGAACTGTTACCTTGGTATTTACTTCAGTCGCAATACTTTTTTTCCTTTTTCCAGTTTCAAATTGCCAAGTCCGTTTTCATTTACATTTTAGTTAAACAAGAACGTTCCTTCGGGAATTTTGATTTAGTTTTGCGCTGCATGTGTCCTTATCTCAAAATTATGCTTTTGATAAAACTCTCAATATTACTGATTTATTTATATTATCCCCTTAAGACAAAAATACTTGATTCATTAAATTTTCCATGCCACTCAAATAGAATCATGACTTTTATACTGGATAACAAACATGCCTGCTTAATATTAACCCAATTATTAACAATACTGATAAAACAATTAAAAATATACATAAACAATATTTGTATCACATTAGCCTTCTCCAATATCGAAATGTAACTCATTAGAATCCTTTCGTCCTGATTTAAAATTCTTTAACAAAATACTCATGTGTATAAACCTTTTGCCTCTATTTGGGCAAAAGCATTGCCGGTGCTTTTGGCGTTTTAAGACATAAAGCGCATCGTCGTGTGCAGTCCACATTCGTTGGTGTCACTTTCCATCAGGTGAACTGTCTGCTGGTGACGTAGTATAAATAAAAAAAATAAAAAACTCTAGTTCTACGTAAGCGTAATCGCGAGCAAAAGCTAGATAGATAGAGGCAGAGCGTGTTTGTTTTCAGTTCATGCCAGGGATAGTTGAGTATTGGACGAGCGTAGGACTGGAGACTTTTATCACTGTACCTTCCAGTTGCAATTTAACTTTGACCATTAAACCGACCACTGTAAACGACACGCACACTAATAAAAACTTACTCTTATTTTTACTACATATATAGAACAACATTAACAATTCGTTTTGATGTTATTGTATTTATATATAAGATTATTTTCTCTGTATCTACAAGGATGTTAATTTTATTGCACATGAACTTAACTTATTTACTTATAACTTTAATCTGATATAACAGTTGATGCTATGCTTTACGTGAATTAAAAAAAGTTGTTATTATCATTGTATAGACAGAAGGCAGTTTTTTTTTTTCGTGTACTATCTGACGCTAGGTGAGTGTGAAATACGAGTATGGTCAAAACTCTTAACCTTACCTATTTATGTTTTAAGGGAAAGTAAGTACCACAGTCGATATTCAATCAGTTACTGTATAATTAATTTATATATAATAATGGCTGTGCGTTAGTCTCGCTAAAACTCGAAGGCGGCTGAACCGATTTGAGTTTTTTCTGTTTCTATTTTGTTTAATTTAATAGGTTTAAAAGGTAAAACAAAACGCGAAAAATTCGCCAAAGGAACGGTCACGTGGTACGAAGTACCTACGCTGGGTCAACTATTTTTATATATTAAGGCCAACAAAGAAATAACGTAAACCTATCACTCATAATGGTGAATTAACAGAATGCGTTGAAACTGTTTCTTGCAAACATAAAATACATTCTGTAAGCGCGTCTTAAAATATAAATATTATTTTATGTGAGTGTACGATTTAACTTGACTTTACTTATGAGCACTCTGCTTCTACGACGTTGAGAAACATCTAGAAAATTCTAGAAAATGTTGCAGATTGTACAAAACTACATCATAAGCCATATTTGAAATCATGGTTCTGGAACTGTTTTATGTATATTTAAGGCGTAATAAACTCGGAGCTAGCAGTTAGTACCAAAGCTGTGTGAACAGTCATTATCTTAGATTTACTGGAATCCCAGTTAACGAATCCCTATTTCTCTGTCTTGTTGATGTTTTTGTTCTAGTATTTACGACTGAAACAAATGAATAAAAGTCCTTCATCTTACATACGGGAAAATATTTATGTGTATGTAAAACATTATAAGAAAGAATTCACAATTACAGACAGACTTACAGGGAGCTTACCCTTTAAAAGACATCAATATTCTTAACACGAGATCCTAACTACAAAGGAGTATAAGAAAGTCATATGTTCTCAATATCAAGTTGGAAGCTTTTAAACTGGAGATATTTTGTTACGGAATGGTTATATCGGAAAGGAAAACTGAAAAGGACGAAGCCGTAATATTGTTTTGAGGCATTTTATGGTTAAACTGACTGACATTTGATATGAATGAAATGCTTTTCTGAATGTATTATTTACGATGAGTGTTTGAAAGGTGTTTTAATGGGTGCTAATGCAGAATCGAAGTGATATTGATATCTATACTACCAGCAGAAGCGAAGTGATAGTAAATGTTAGTCGTGAACTTTATTTATTCCAACCCACTGAATATTTATCATAGAACATTATGATTTTAAATACCATGCTGGTTGCTTTACTTACTTAGATTAGAACGTAAATATAATTCCTTTTTTTAAATAGAGCTAATAAAATAAGCTACCACAGCTTACAGTGGTGGAAACTAAAGAGCCGAAAAAGTTCTAAATTCAAAAGAAATAGTTGAAACTGTATTTTTTGCCAATTATTTACGGCAAGAGACAGTTTGAAATGAATAGATCATTAAAACCGTCTTTTGATCTTTAAAAAGTGCAAACACGGCCGAGTAGAGTGACGACCTAATTTTTAGGCTGCATTGCAGTCAACGAAGCTCTCGACGCTCACTGCACTTGTAAAATATAGTTTTGTAAGTGTCAAGCCTAGTTGTATGAGAAAAGAAGTTAGTCAAAACAATGAGATGAGGCAAGTCTTTATTAGGTTATGGCCATTTCGTGATGCTTATGATGCTGGATTTACTTGACGAAATCTGTAATATATCTTATCTTTTTCTGCATGGAATTATTTGTTGCATTTTTAAATAGATATAAAAAAATCAACATGTTTTTGCTTTTTTGCGGGAAATTTGCGATTGATTTAGAATTCAAACCATTATCCTATTTTAAGAATATTTTACCCTTAGATGTTTTGGATATATATGAATGCAATTAACAAGTCTTATTTAAAATAAAATAAAATAACTGCACGGCTATGAAAAGCACGTACAAAACTAAGAAATGTGTGAATGTGTCATTAAACGATCAGACTAAACACTCTTAGAATTACACTTGTGGTGAAGAGAGTAATGAACTTTTTGTAAAGTTTAAACTCCTTTGACATAACCTACTTGTAAACTAAATAAAGTTGAGTAATTAGTAGACAGGTACTTTGTGCACTCTCAGTAGTAAACTCAGTAGTAAAATTAATATGCATTTTTAATCGATTTTTTTTAAGCCGATGGATAAAATATGAAAAAGCTTTGTTTCGATACAAATAAATTAAATTTCATCTAAAAAAATGGTTAGGATTTTTCTCATCCCATTTGCAACTTTAGGAAATGGACTTAACAAATTCAAAAGAGTAAAGACCGGTAACAAGTGGTAAAAAATATATTACCTACATAGTACATATATTTGGGTCCAAATATTCATGTCTCTATTGAAAGTATCGACATATCGATACATTTTGCAGTAGTGTCACGTTTTACGAGAAATCTCTAAAATATTAATATGCAAAATATTACGTTTAAATGTAATAAGAATTAATATTACTAAAAATATGACCTGTATTCTCGTTTTACCGAATCCATAAATATGCATCTTTTTTTTCGTTAAATAATTTCTTAACAGGATCAATAATAATAATAAAGTGTTATGAAAACTTCAACTGACTGTTATTTAAAGTCCACTGTAGTCGTAAACATTTAACTATCGCGTAAAATTAAAGCTCTCACGTTCTCAAACTCATTGCGCGTAAAAAGCTTTACGTAGAGCGAAGTAGAGTACGAGAGTGGAGCTTACAGCTCTACTTTACTCTACATGCGACTAAGTAGACGAAAAACAGAGCAAGTTTCTGTGATTAAAACGTATCAGGTACACTCGTTAGGGTTTTTTCAAAACAGGAAAAATTTACATGAATACTATAACACGGTTATTTTTTAGTACAGAAAACATTCATGAATAACGTAATTTTAATCAATAGTAACTTACCGAAAATTTTCACTCCGATGTTAAAAAAAACAGATCTTCGATGCATCAATCAAAACGGCATTCTCAGTTCGGCACGGCACGAAAGAAACTTTTTTTAAATTCGATATTCGAATCGGCGTTGGCGGCAAATGAGCGCGGGCTCTGATCGCAAAGGCTGGCTGTGTACTGCGAGGCTCTCTGCCTCTCGCACAGCTATCACCACACCACTTTCGGTTATTTTCTAGCTTCCCTCGAGACCAACGCCAATTTATCATTGCGCCAGCCCTGATGAGGGAACACTAATATTTCGAATTTATTCGATTCTACTGCAATCTATTACAAAGTTCGTATAGCAGTGTCAGTGTGGTACATGAAATAGTATTAGCAAATATTCTAGCATTGAAATGTATCAGTTTTCTCATTTGTTTATCAGTGTTGCATTTATTAGTCTTTCACACGAATTTGGTTCTATTTTCTTTCAATTATAAACACGCAACCTAACTTAACTAAGATCATTTTAGTATATCCGTTAAAAAATTAGATAAAAGGCCTAATATAACATATTATTACCTATATTATATGTGGTTAGCTAAGTCGTGTTTCCGAATTGTTGACATTATACATATACCTACAAAGCTATTGCATTGCTGAAGTTATAATAGACTTAGTCATCCAATTCAAACTATAAGATCAAGCTACGAGTACGTGCCTCTATTATAAAATCAGCAACTCGTTCGTAATACCTCTAGCGTTGCAAGCATCTATAGGCTCTTTGTATACTTCCCATCAGGAAGGCCATATGCTTATTTGTCAACTGTTATAGACTTATTGTGAATCAACGTAAAAGGGAATATGCGAATGTATTTTTCTTAAACCACTTTTTTGCATGACAAAGGAAGCGTAGAAAGTTAAAAAGCGACAGTTTCTTTACTAACAGAACAATTTGGAATTCCACGACAGACAATTAGCAAACCAGATGTTTTTAAACAAAAATAAATGAGCAAATTTTAATACATATTCAGATTTCCTTCACTTCTAGATTCATTTTCAAAACTGGAAAAAATATTAAGCTTTTGTGATTAACATTATGCATTTTTTGGACAAATATATCATCACCAATTCTCCGACAACTTCTTTCAATTTGTTTATCCTTGTTATCTCAAAGTTTAAACATATAGGTAGTTGATTGCTATTTATCAAAATTGGTTTAGCCGTTCAATAGTGAACGGGACAGGAAGAATATACAAGAAGGTGGTCGAAATATTATCAATCACCAAAAACGGTTCAGCCGTTTAATAGTTACGAGGGAACATAGGGTATACACATACATAAACGAGGTCAAACATATAACCTTCCTCTCTGTCTGCGCTTCAATCGAGTAAAAAGGATTTTAATCTCGAGTGAGCTGTGAAATTGACCGTATAACGTCAAATGTCCACCGTCAAATAAATGGGAAGCGAGACAGGAACAAATTACCACACAAGAAGACAATTATAAATCACAGGAGACTCTAAACAAACCTTTTCTCTTCGCCTGGCAATTATTGATGGATCGCCAGTGGAAGCGGGCTTAAAGTCGAATCAACTTTAACAAGCCATCAGCATGCCGCGTCTCCATTACAACTCAATACTCGACCCCCTAGAACTAGCTTTGTATTAGCAGGTCGATTTCAAAAAACTTCGTTATCCTTGTATTATAGATATATCTTTGATTTTTTTGGCAAATAATCATATTAAAGTTTTACCTTATGATCCCCACAAACTTGTGAAATAATACAGATCAATGTTAACAATTAATTTTACTCGATGAAAAGTGCCTTCACTAAATTTAAGATTAAGATTTGGTTTTATGTATGATATAAACTTAGATATGTAAAACTTTGAGTTTGGTTTCTGCATTCAAAAATAAGTATACTTACAAAAACGGTATTTCTCTTTTTTAAGTTAAAAGCTTTTAGCCGAAACGGAAAAATTCAACATTAAACTAATGTCAAGAACGCAAAAGACATTTCGAACAAACGGCGTGATAATTCAACAAAAGATCACGAAGAAATTAGATTTAAAATGAATGGCTATTTAGAAACGGTCATTGTCATTGTGTTATCCATTTCATTGTGGCGTTCGAACTCAAAGGAGTTTTCGAACGAAAGTAAATTTCTCCTAATGGCCAACCTGAATACATGTCAAATAACCGGCGTATGCGCATTTGTATGGAGCAAGGAGAGTGTCACTCGGCACGGAGGCACGTCTGTACTTGACCTCGTAGGATTTGCGAAAGAAAACTTTAGCAAATTTCTACATCTGCCTTCTCTGCCAATTCGTTTGAAGGGTTCGAACTTATTAAAATCGGTCGATCGATCGATCTACAATTTAACCGTTAAAGTAATGTTATACTCACTTGAATTAAAGTGAAATGTTAATTGCTAGTGACATTATAAGTAAATTAAATGCCTTAAAGAAAGAAGTAAAATAATTAAATGCTTATATGAAATTCAAATAAACAAACCCCATACCATTATGACACCCAATGCCTGTGTTTCAGGCTAAACTATGGAGTTTAGCCTGAAACACAGGATCTACCTAGATTAAACAAATGTATTTTCGCAAACGTTTGGCTTGTTTTACTTTTAAATTAAAACTATAAGCTCTTTGATTTATAAAAATGCGTTTAGGTACTCGTATGAACTAACAATTGGTTCGATTAATTTTTTTTTTTTGTTTGCTTATTATTTTAAAATCCCATGAATCTTTAGATTCGTTAAGAGAACGCGTCAATATCAAAGGGCACTTATTTAATTTATAGTATGAATAAACTTATTTAATTTATAGTATGAGAAAACTCGGCAGTAGGTAGTCATCGTAAATAATGACCAGTTGGAGAACACTTCAAGTCATCCTGCTATAGAGGACAATTTTACCTTTGTTATCATGATTTTTTCCAAACAAACGAGAAAACGATGTCACAATAGGCACTTCGGATTCGACGCTGAAACCCTTTTACAGAAACAAAAAATCATTAATTAAAAATGTTTCTCTGAAACTGAATTTCAAGATACTAAAGAAATAAATGCTTGACTTGCTCTTTGTTTTACTGAAGTCTATGATTCACCTAACATTATTATTTTGTTTTACAATAACAAAGCAATTGCCTTGAAAAATATGATAAACTCGAAATAGAGATTCTATAGCGAAACAAACTACATCAAAATTTCATCCTAGTTTTCAGTATACAAAATTATTTTCTGTAATAAAAGAAGATACAACCAAATCTTTATTGTAAATAATACAAGTTAAAACTAATTAAAGAAAAGTCCTCGTTCCCACTCCAGTTGAATACACCACAAGAATTCGCCCTTCATTCCAAATTAAGCCCTTATCTTACCACAACTAATAACAACTTGGAAAATAAGCTTCAACACTATATAAGGAAAACCGAGAACAATTTACAGAATAGATACCGCAATCAAATAACAAAATGTTTCTATCCTGAGTAAATAAGGAACTTCTTACCGGTCAGAATTACAATAATATCATAAGACAATACACATAAATCGCCTTAGTCCAAAACTAAACCACAGGCTTGTAGGTCCCAATCCCAAACACAGATATACTTGTTTAGTCCACTCTCAACCCAAAATACCTCTCCATTATCAAAAAAAATGTATACTGGATACCATTCGGCCTATAAACACTGTTCCCCCAGTGGGTCGAGATGTTATTTTCATATTTTTCTTGGATTTCTTGTCCTCTCTCATCCCTTTTATTTTTAAATTCAAAACAGACTTGTATAGATAGAAAACATTCATGACGTCAATGGTCAATTTCGTCACACAAAAGCTTACCTGACTGAAAGTTCTGTTCCTGGAAGCGCGTATCCACGCGTATTGGAGAGCTTTTTGAGCAACTCGTACGAGCGTTGTCGCGTATATAAGCTCGTAAATGTACAATTTTTGCTGACTGACACGCAATACCGATAAGAGCAAAAATAATCAATATGAAAAATACTCTGACAGCGCCCTTAGACCGCTGCGCTATGGTGACATACTCGCTTCGGTGGTTTGAGCGAGACCCAACCTAATCATTACCTTCTTTCTCCTGTGACGTATTTATTTTACAAGGAAACAGATAATTAAACCACAAAGATCGCATGTTACCTGTAGGAAAGCGTTTTAACCGAGAATTTTTCCTACTAATTTAAAAACCAAAGGATCTCGTATGCAAGTCACGTCCATATCGCTATGACTATTCCGTAACAACTTTTATAAAACAATATTCCGTATACTATTTGGAATTGAACTTGGAGTTTTGAACTTTTCATCAAAATATTACAATATACAAAACAATCTACGCAACAAATTATTCGTTCATTAGTGTGGAGGTGTAGGCGAGTAAGGATGCCATAACTCCTCGAGGGTTTGCAGGATTGGTAATTGCTATTGCATGCATGAAACATAAATAGGTAGACATGGTAATTGGAGACTAAGGTAAAAAACTTACTTATTGGCCTTAAAAAAACTTCTAATAGATATTTCAATGTTCACAAATTCTTTATAGAATAGACTGTGTGATGTTACTATGTAAATTAGAGCCCAGAAGCTCCCGGCAGTAAGGCTTGTAATTCACTGATTTATTAGCTCAGGTAGCAGAGCAATTTGATAGTAAACCCTCATAACGTGATTTACTTGAAGACTCTTTTAATGGTAACAGATTAACTACAGACATTTTCTAATTAATGCGGATGTTTTAGTTGAAGTTTAAATGGATCGACGAAAAATTGCATCATAAAAGGTATGTGTGCTTCCTTAGAAAACACCATCATTGGATAATCAAATTGGTACATACCTGTATGTAAGGAAAAATGCTTATTTTTCCTAAAATGTTATGTAAAATATCAAAATAATAAAATTTTGCGTTGCTTTTATTCGTTCACTTTCATAACGTTAATAAATAATTCATTAATTTTTACATTCATTCTCTTTTATAACATTCATTAATAATCTCCACTAATAAATGTGCCTGGAATTTACTCTTAATAAACAACAGAAAGAAGATGTGTCATCACCTCTATTTATGTTGGAAGTAAATTTACCCACGACCGATGGAAGATTATTGACGATCGATTCGGTGTGACCTTTAATTGCGGAACAGTTACTTGGACGTTGGTTTTATTTTGAGTTCGATATAAAAATCGACTTCATAAGCATGCCGATGAGATTCCCTCGCTTCACTTAACTGCAAGGTACCGTGAAAAACTCAGTTAAAACTGTGACGAATCACTGAACTTTAACAACCAAGTCCCGTAATTTATATCTACTGCGGTTTTGGGTTGGAATATCGGAAATAAATCGAAAATAAGGTTAAATCCCGTTAAAATTAAATGTTTCAATCGTGACGGATGAGTTAATTTTACTGCTCTATTAAGCCCGGTGCACACTGCCGTCATAGCATAGCAAAGCACATTCATAATGCTGAGGGAAGCCTTCGGCTTTATAAAGGGAAACCAATTGTGTCATTAATTTATTTCAGGACGTACAATGATCAAACGTGTGACGTTGAAACGGGCAAAATTTAACATTGTTTCAATTAGTGTAGCGCTCACATTCCTAATCAAGTTCCATACACATGCCATGGGGTGACAGGTGTTATAGCATGAAACGACATGCTAAAGCATGCTATGATATACTATGGTATGTTTGAGTTAGAAAAAGGGAACGTCGGTTTTAAAATAATAAAAAAAAAAGTTTTAAATGATTTCTTTAGGATAATGTGCTGTGCTATGACGTTGGTGAGCGCCGGGTTTTTTAGAACAAAAGATTAAGACGGTAAATCAATTAATTTGTTATATTGCAGCTTTACTTCACAGAACAAAATAACGAAAATAATTTTAATACGAAAATTAAAACCATCCTACTTACGTATAGAACCAACATACATCAAAGAAACAAAATTCTAAATCCATCAATAAACTCTTTTACTCCACTTTTCTTTCTTTCTAATATCATATACCTGTAGATGTCCATTTTCGTCGGTATTACTTTTTATCAGATCGCCGACCCGATGCCTAGTGCAATAAAAAATATATAAATAGGTCGCATATTGTTACATGGATATGTAAGCATTGTAATTTTATGTAACTGTTACATAATTCTGACTGCAAGATGCAAGAGCACCGTTATCCCGACACCATCTCGTGAGAAAATGATGCGAAGCTTTTTGTACTGTGCAACTTACTTAAACATATGTATATCTATGGGGTAAAATTAATAAAATTGGGTGGCTCGCTTTGTTAAAGTATTTGGTAGAGGCTTGTGCCTACAACAGTCGAGGACTTTCAGATGATAATTAAATGTAAATTGAAAAGATTGTTCACACTAAACTCAAAAAATCAAAAGGTTTAGGATTATATACTAAACGTATTCAGCATTTATTGTCTTACAAATATATCATTGCATTTGTCCAAGGTAAATAATACAAATGAGTAGGTAAGTATTGATGGTAACTGAAATGAAATCCAAATTCTTTCAAAGTCAATTTGTGTGGTATAAAATACGCATGCTTCGTCATGGTTTTAGCTATTTCAATTACATAGCCATGTTATTTGAGCTTCGGCAAACTTACTCATTAAGGATAGGATTTTTCAAAATAAAATCCTAAAAAAACGAAATGGAATTTATATAAGTTTCCTGTTGTTTTGTAACCATGAGCAAAGATGATTTTAATTACGACTAATACAATTTGTCACAAATATTGTGCCATTATACATGTATTATGTTTATAAGTGTGTATTTGTCATAATTTATTAAATGCATTCGACAAGTTTGGTGTAGTCCTCTTATCCCCGTATGTGTGTACCATGTAGCGGTGATAAAGTTAGGATGTCGAATGTTTCCGAATAACCTTAAGCACTTCCTACACCTAACACTGAAAGCAAATAATAATAAGCTGATTTCGAATAGTTAATACTTAAATCTTTACATTCTATATTCATTATTTTATTATTATTTCCAGGTATTTTCAACCATAAAAAAGTTAGCATCCGTAATTTTTCATATTATTTATTTTATTTAAAAAACGATAAATATTTTAATTCATGGCACTTACAGTAACTTACTGCATTGACATTATAAATGTATGTCAAAGTCATATCGATAATTTTCCTATTCGCAAAGTTCTTGCGCATTTTAAAGAAAAATGCCTATTGAGAAGCAATACAGTAGTCGTGAATAGTGAACGTTGCGTTAAATCAATTTGTCATATTTCACCTTTCCAAGATAAAAAATGTCACAACAGTTTATAATGTTCGATGGTGCTTTTAAGGTTAAGTAGAGATTTTCTTAAGACTACCTCAAATTTAAAAAATCCTATACCTACTCGGATACCTTACCTCTGTGTAAAAGCGTTTCTAATACCGTTACATAGCTATTTTAGTTTTAAAATCTGATCCTATTTAATACAATAAACAAATTAACTACAAGGTCAAGTTAGCATGACATAGAAAAGGAATAAATATCTCTTTGTTAACATATTAATACAGACATACGAAAACGCGGCATCAATTAAAATCGTAAAAGTGGCTCCCGCTCACAATAGGGTTAAGCTATTCTTTCTTTTGAAACGTCAAAAGTGTAAGCACACATAGAAGTGGTACTGCAACACATAGCCTAAGAACTTTCTCTGGAACCAATCGAACAAAAGACACGGGTAATTAAAGCATTGTCTAAGCAACAAGTGTGGATGTACAACAATAGTCCACATGTCACTGTTACTATGCGGATTTGTGCTTGTTGAGAACGTTAAAAAAGATGAGAGCTCGAGTTGGTCTCGCATCTTGCGAGTTCCGTACATTTCAGTAAGAAAATTAAAAAAAAATCGTAATTGTTGCTGTTCTATGATGTGACGGTCAATTAATCAGCCAAATATAATTAGATTTAACCCTGTATGAATTTAATATTTTACTTTAAAAACAAAAAGAAACTAAAGTTTAGGTATTTTTTTATTTCAAGTGCGTGTGATTAATTAATAAAATAATAATAGTTTCATACATTTTGAAATATAGTGTAGCCGTTAATATAATTTCTTCAACTATAACTCTATGCTAAATCAAAATCGATAGCTTACAAGGTTTCTGCTTGTTTTGGCTGTGTTGGGAAGTTGTGCCAAATTTTAAGATTGTAAATCATCGTGATGTATCCCATAGGTGGGCACTTTCTGAAATGAAAAATATACTTCCAAAAATGCTTTTATTTCCCGAACCCTACTAACCGAACCGAACTAAGTAAACATTATTTTTTAATTGATTATCACATCCTATTCACACAAAAAGACGAATAATCAAAAGCGATTATTATTATAAAATGACCCACGGAACTCTACAGGCAATTTGTTTTAAATATGTGTACCTATTCGTATTTAACAATAAATTGCCCTTAAAATCAAACAATGCGAATATTTAAAACAACTTGCACAGTCTACAGATAATTGTTATTGTAATATAAGTAAAGGAACATAACCTGTCAAATTAAGTTAACAAAATAATGTTTTCATGTATAATTCATCTGTGTACAATTCTTCTTTTATTTGAGACAAAATGAAATGATATTTACTATGTAATTCAATTTTAAATTTATTGCTGTGTTTTGTACGGCAGTCACGGCAGGTTTTTATAGAATGAAATGTTTATCTGTGAGACCATGTTTACCAAAATCTGATACATATGTAACCTTTAAAAAATTCTTCTTATTCTTATAAAATAAAACAGACTATTATTTTTCTTGTCACAATAAGAAAATTTAATAAAAATCTGTAGGTGCCTCCTACCTTAAAAACTTAAAAATAATCTGTAGTTACCGTAAAGAGGTGAAGTTTATTTGTAGTTGGAAATTCAAACATACAGATCCCATTTTAAAAATTTTTTAACTATCTACTTTTTTTATGAATTCAAACTTTTCGGCTATATTAACTTGAGTTATATAATTATCTTGTTAGTAATTTAGTTCAGAAAGGCCGCAATGATTTTTCCCTTTTTTTTGTAGCAAAAACTCGTTTCATTTTCACAGATGAAGATATTTTTCAACGTCCTTGTTAATAATGTCATTTTACTTACTATGACATTTAGGGCATATTTACATTATCTCCTCTGCGAAATGAACATTTTTTTAATCTTTTAAGCGTAGGTTTATGTGAAAATTGATATATTTTTTTAGAAACACTAGTATTTTGATTTGAATACCCACAATTTCTTTGCAATCAAGTTAAAGGTAAGAGCGATAAATAAAACGTTTGTAATTTATTATTCTTTTGCCTGCGTAGAATTCTTATTTCTGTCCATTCTGACTATTTTTATTAATTATAATACCCACATCACACACCACTCACACATTGACTCAGCTCTACACCAAGATTAAAGAATCTTGTGTCGCAGGTGCTAAGCAACGATATGGTATAATCTCCATAGATAAGAATACTACCTACATCCAAGACCGAAAAGCGAAACAATGCGTCTTGCAAATAACACATTCCGCCTCGCGGGGATTTTACCCCAGAACCTCTAGCTTAGCGGTCGGCAATTACACCAATGCCACTGAGGTCTTCAAAAGAAAGAAATAAATTTCTATATTGAAAGATTTTTAAGTAGAAAAATTGTTTGGAAAGTTATCTTCTGCATACATATTTACAAACATTACCGCTTGATCATATGAATATAGATAAAATATTGGAAATAGTTAACTTCATAACTGGTCTCCAGAACTTAGCCTTTTGAAACATGAATTTGGTTTTGAAACCTATTGCTAAAAGCCGCTAACAGCCCAACAGCATATTATTTAAAATTAAACCTTATCAGTTTTCACTGTCGTTAAATAATTATTAATGCTAGGCCATGCCCGTGACTTTGTCCGTGATGAATAATAAACAGTAATTTATATTTATTATATTTATAGTCGTTGCATTGTATTTGCTTTGTAGTTGTAACCATTTCATCCCATCACTTTAAATAAGTTCAGTATACCTTTTTCTAGCTGGTATTTTAGTTAGGTACAGTGGCGTGCCTAGAGTTTTAGAATAGGGCAAGCCGAGAGATACGTTATTGTAGTTTTTATAATTAATTTCTATAAATGTCTTATTGCCTCATTACACATCATACTTACGCGTTCGAATTAGCGCAAATTTTGAACCATGCTATGCGAAGAATATTGTTATTTGATTTGAAAAATAATGAATGAACGAGAGCGCGAACTTACCTTGGTTTGATAGGGCAAGCCGGGCTTTTGGGCTTGTATGACAGTACCGCCACTGGTTAGGTAGCAGTTAAATAACTCAGTTGACCATAAACTAAATGTATTGAACACATTTATTTATTATATTTTCAGAAGCTAAAAAGCAAAGACTGAAAAAATGGCGCGTAATACGACTTCCGGGTTAGTAAACAAAATACTTTAAAAACCATAAACACTTTAAAATAATACAATTTAAATATATAATATATGTTTTTCTACAGCGATGAAAAACGAGTGTCGCAATGGGAAGAGATTATGAGGAAATTTTCGGAAGCTCACAAGCAACAATGCAAGTATGTATTTTAATGCGCATAATAAAATATATATTTTACCTAATTTTTATACCACTTAAGTGACAAACAAGCATATCGCCTGCCTGATGGTAAGCAGTCACCGTAGCCTATGAACGTTGGCCAGGAACATAACACATGTTGTGTGTTCGCAACCCTGTAAATACTTTCTAACGCCCTTTTTGAAGAACCCGATGTAGTCGCAAAGATAAACGATCCCAGATAGTTCATTCCAAAGCCTTAACCTTTTACTATGTAAACCAAATATACTCGTATATTGATTTTCACACTAAATTAAACTTCCAATATCGAACAATTTAAGATTTATATGGATGTTCGCCTTTAGCTTGTTGAAATTTTGAAGATATTGTTCAAGAGCCTTTTAGATTATAGTGGTACAATATCCTTAATTATCTTTATACGTTTGCTTTTCAATAATAATGTTGTTATTCCTAAATCATAACTTATAGCAGCCGTTCTTCAAGAACATAAGTTATTGTATTTTTTCAAGTAGAGAGAAAATTGTAATTTTTTAAGCAAGACAGAAAAGAAGCTTTTGTATTACCTACGATAAATAAAAGTATGAATAAAATAAATATATTTCACCATCACAAAGTCGATAACATATAATTTTAGTACACAGTAAATAAGTATATCCAATATGCTTTGCATTTAGCTGAACTAGAAAGCGCGAACTTCAAGTTTAACATTCAAAGTTCACAATAGCTATTTACAGAAAAACGAAAATGTCTGTGTCCTCAGTTCTTACCATTAATCTTAGTAACCTAAGCTTAAGATGAATACTGCTAAGCTAAACTTTCGACTGTTAGACAAATTACACCAATGAAGAAAGGAATATATATGAAAAAACTGTTTAAGCAAGAGTCAGGCGAAAGAAACAGTGGTTCCATACGTTTTCTTTTTGATTTAAAACCAAACATTAAAAAAATACAGATGCTTAAACTACTAAACAGTCCTGAATTTTCTTTCATTAATTTTTGAGAAAGAAAAAAATATGAATTTCAGTTTCAATTTATTGCATGTTTTATATTACATACTCATATCGTGTGTCATAGAAGCCCTTGACATACAAAGAAAGACAAGACGCGAAGAGCAATTGTTTCGTTGTCTCTATGAATAAGGAACCCGAAAATAAATCTCTTATAATAATGAGTACTAAAGAAGTAAGAAGCAGTATAAATATTTAAACATTTATTACGTAGACTCTTAATAAAGAGAGGCAAGACATTTTTCCTAGAGACAAGATCCTAAATCAAACACAAAATTACATCTTAAAAAAGCCACTGTTGCCACTATGAGATGCTTTTGTATGCAATAACGCGAAACTTCGGAAATGATCATCATGTCTTACTACAAATTACATTCGATAATTAAACAAATGAACTCTTAGTTTTAAATGTTAAGAAAGGTTTATTGTATAAATACCTTACAAGTTTTCCTCACTTATTAATTTCTTTGAATTTTCAATACGAGTAAGTATTTTGTGTTGTTTATATATATTTTTTATCATTCGTAAATTTCTTTATTTTCAATTTAATAGTAACTGAATTACTTGTTTAAATTAATCTCTAAACTAAGCAAAAACTTATTCTTATGTTCCTTTTCCGATTTTCTCAGCATTTTTCTAACAATGCACATATTTTATCGAATGCAGGTCAGTTTCCCTGGACATCCCCAGGGTCCAGAGGTCGGCGAAAACATTTCCAAGTGGCTCACAGTACGATGGAACCTGGGATATACTCGGGATGAGCGGATACGGAACATATACATTCCCTCATGGTAATAAACAAAAGCTTTAACTACTATTCACCTGATAACAACAATAAACATATCAAAATAAAGATAGTTTGCTCCAGAATTCCTAAAAATTATGATAGAGTTCTTATTAATTATTCGTGATGGTCAAATCAAACGAAAAATAAATACATCCATTTTTTTTTTTTTGTCATTTACCCTCTTTTAAAATACCTACTAATCTTAACTTTGTGCTTAAAATGCCAAGACATTTAGTGATCAAGTACGTTACAACAGATACATAAAACAAAACAAGAATACAAAAACCAAGACTTTGAAACAAGCTTTATATAGGTTGATATACTCAGGTGTTATATACGAGGGTGAATTCAACGATGGTATGTTCCATGGAAATGGGGAGATGCGGTATCCATGTGGGGCCATACTTAAAGGGAAGTGGAAGAAAGGAGTCATGTATGAGAAAACTCTGATCTTTGCGGACGGACTCGAGTATTCGGAGACTGACTGGCAATACTGTGAAATGCCGGACAGAAGGTATATTATTTTTTAATTTAAGTTTATTTATAAGCCCCTTTTGAATGACTTCTTCGCTTGAGTTATCTCCATACGAACTTTAAATCCGTATTTTTCCCGCTAATAGATTTATGTCTCCTATCTGTGAAGTAAAGTATAGGGAGGTATCTACATGTCAAATTTCAGCTATATAGACTTAGAAGTTCTTGTTGTGCTTAATAATTCTCCAAACGATTCTATAGGTACTGTATAGATTTTAGATGCAAGTGTACTTTTTGACGTTGTGGGATAAATAAATCTGAATCTGTGCTACACCAATTAATAGAAATAATTTTTTACAGCATTTTGACCCATTTTAGGACCTGTTGTAATTTAAGATTTGTAATTTCCACCAGTATTATGAAAATCTTTATTTAATGCGATGAGAAATTAGGGTACTAATAAGCAAAAATGACCCTGAATTTTTTCACGTCATATGCTTGAAAAATGTTACAATTACATCAATGCCGCGATTTGATAAATGCCCCGTTTTCACGATGATCGTTACGAGTTTTCCCTTTTAAAGCTTTCCCGAGTTTCATACCTCACCAATACAAACAAAAAATTAATTAATGAATGCACCAAAAGTGTTTCTCTCGATCATCATTAAAATGAAACTGCTGGATCTTTTATTTTATTAAATTATCACCAGCAAAGTATTAATGATGATAATGTCACCGCCAACTTAATATTTTTTCTTTGAAGAGTTTGCAGTATTAATTTGCAAGTTTGTTTATTTTAGACCTAATACACGAAACCACTCAATCGACATTAATGAGGCTTTTGCGGCATTTCAGCTCATAGTTAGTGCAGAATAACGCTTTACGTTTAATTAATTTTGGAATTATCACAGCTTGAATATTTAATCGGGCTATCTACAAGTATATGAAGCAACACGTCTTCACTCTTATTTAACTGCAAATTATTTTGTGTTAGATTTGATCTTGGTTTATTACATTAGACTTATTCCTTAGAAATCATAGCGGTCACTTTTTCATCGTCAGCCTTTTTAACCTCCGACGCAAAAAGAGTTATTTTAAATTTGAATTAACGTTTTTTATTAATTACTTAACGCCGGGATCGAGGATCGTTCATTTCATTTCCATTTGCCGTTTATTTTGTGGTAACTAATCATATTCAAATACAATGCTAAAACGGTTTGTATTACGATGTAGTTAGAAGACAAAGCTTAAAATTATCGTCCTATGTCAAAGGTTCACTGTGGAGTACGATAAGGGCTTACAGCCAGCTGGTAACTCCTACCTAACGGCTGAGCAACCAACCAGGGACATCCCACCAGGTCACTACGACACCGGCGACGGCTTCTATGATTCCAAGACCAAAATCGTCTATAAATCCTCCGACCCACATTACAAACTCAGGTATTGAAAAAAATAAATCGTAACTGTGGTACTTGCTATTCAATCATTTTTTGGAAATATTACATGATTTTTCTACATTACCACAACGCGTCGTGAGCGTTTTCGTAAGTGCTATAACACGAATTTTGGGTTGTGGATACTTTACCGTGACCACAACGTGTTGACAGCAGTTTTTGCGCTCAATGAGCGTTGTTAGTCTTTGTGTGTACCAATAAAAATAATTATCTTAGTATTTTCTTGGCCGCGTGCAATTTAAAGTGCAATACTGAGACCATTAAAGTTTGAAGATATTTTTTCTTAACGCTCAGATTTTTGTAGGTCAACCGCTGAGGCAACAACAAATCAGCTTGCTTGACAATAGGCGTTTGAAATTATAATATTGAGATTTCGTTTTTGCTATAGGTTACCTTCGGTCCCAGAGCAAAAGTGGATCGTGGAGAACTGTCGTCGTAATCCGGAAGAGCCTGTTGGTGCTCGAAAAGATTTATACGAGAAATGGCATGAACCAATACCTGATCCTCAACCCCCTTCCAAGATTATACCCAAAAAATCTCCTGGTGAATGTGGCATCGGCAAATGGGACGACACTTTCCATGAGGATGACTTGGTAAGGGTTTTCAAATTTTTTGTTTCATAGTCAATCAAATGAGGAACCTTCTTGTGATCCTCATTTCTATCCCACAAAAAGAAAAGATATTGTTTTGAACTTATTATTTCAATTTGATCATATGTCAGGAAAATTGTGTTTCGTTTCAAATCGGTTTCCTTAATCTTTTCAAAATTGTCTGCAGGCAAATTACAGTATAGAGTTTTGGAGAGGCATCTACAGACAAAGATTTTAATAACGAACAGACAAGAGGAGATGATGCATTTTTAAATCATATTAACTCCTTTTATATATTTTTTTTGGTTTACTTTAATAAATTTTACCTTTTATTGAACTTGATAATTATTTTTAATTTGATTAACGCACTAAGAGTGGAACTAGCAAACGTTTCTAAATTTTAATGGAAAATAAATTGTAGGAGCGATGGAATTACTAATTCTAATTTCATTGTACATCAAATTATATTGAAGTGTATTATTTCTTCGCACATCGCCATACGCTGGTGCCATTTTTCGATTTGCCTATCTAATAACGGCTCTATCTTTCGTAGCGATCTGCACTTGGGCAAATCGTTTATTAAGGGTTATTACAGGCGATGTTATTATTTGGAAATATTTTGGATGACACAAGACCCAAACCAAGTAAAATCTAAATATCTAGTTTATATTATATACTTGACACAACATAACCTAGCCAGTGTTAAATAAAATACACACCATTTGCAACAATGAATCAAAAATGATCGTGCTTATCGATTAAAATTACGTTGCGATCAGCCGTATAATGATATATGCAAATAAAGAACGGAAAATCGAAAAATAGAAACTGACATCGATTTCCCCATCTTAGGCACATCATTAAATAATCGGCCGTATCACGAAGTGTCAGCAGATCGAGATTTGTTCAGGAAATATCGATCATCCCAAACACAATGTATAAAATCGGGCCACGACATACAAAGAAAAATAACATAAAGTCATGGTAGACACACAGTATATTTGTTTATTAGTTATCATTGCACGGGAGATTCCCAATTATAATATAATCAAATTAGAATACAATAAAGAATAACGTTAATGACTAATAATTTCGTTGAAACCTCACTAAAAGTCGATATTAATGGCAGGGATACCCAATAATACGTAAATCTTGGAGTTTTATAATTTTGCAGTCGTTCTAGTGATGTGTACCGCCTTTAATTTTGATTACAGGACATATCAGATGATGAAACATGCGTCCCGCTGAGTAGTGAAGAGGAGTCGTCAGCATATGACTCTGACTGACTCAGGTTTGACCATGTTTACATGAAAGGATATTTATGTTGTCATCAAGGCGCTTTGTAGTTAGGGCTCGGTTAGGACCATAAGATTTACTTACCGGTACCTAATTCTCCTGATGTAATTTTTTTTCATTAACTAGTGTAGGAAATAGATTCGAATTCGCGTTTTTTAAGTATTTTTAGTTTATTTTCTAAGTATTTAATTTGATATTTTATTGACATGAATATCTGAGATATTTAACAGTTTGTAATAAACTTGATTAGGTAGATCAGTTTCAATGTTATTATTATTAAATGCACTTATATAAATGAGTTTGTTATTTCAGTATAGGAGCTTACTTACCTACCGACTTATATTGATTTGAGTCGAATTAAAACTTTTTAAATTAATAGTTAACTTATTAAATTATTTATTGCTATGTCAGCGTACCTAAAAAGGCCGCTTTGACAAAATCATATTAGGATGATTCACAATATAATGCAGATGTCGGTGATATTGCAATTCTGCGTAACTAACATTTGGAACTTCTAAAAACTTGAATTGATAAATCAATTTTAATGAGATAAGAATCGTTAATGAATTTGTTTTATTTCACTTATTTTTTTTTTTAATTCCGCCGTATTTTTTTATTAGTTACGCAAAATTTCACTATAACCGAAATCCTAAAATAAATCCTTAAAGTACTTGTTAGTTGGAAATTGATAATACGATCTTCTGGTGAATTGAATTGTCACTTCAGGATGGCCGCCCATTGGTTTGGATCACTGGATTCACACTAATGAGCGGAGCCATCCTGTAAAAATTAGATAATTTTTCTATGATCTGCCGACAAGTTCATAAAAGGAAAATATTTTGGAAGAATCTTTAAGCGGCCATTTTCTTCAGATAGTAACAATTCATAACAGATTAGGAACGGTAGCTTTTAAGTTGACATGATAGTGGAAAACGAACCATTTTTGGGTAATGTAGACCTTGTGCGTTACATACATTTATAATATATAAATCGATGATTCAACATGGAAAAGAGTAGTTGGATATCTAATTTTTTAAATCTTCCACCGCAAACCGACCAAAAGGTTTTGTTAGTTTCCCACGACAAAATCTAGTGAACAACAACGATTCTTAGATGTTCTAATTTTTTAATTTTCAAAACAGAGCTAAGCTCGTGACTGTCGTAATTCGTGACTCTAACTGAATATCTGAGTAGGTAGTTAGGTAGGTGCTCGTGATACAATTTTACATTAATTTTGCAAAGATAATTACAAAAAACAACCTACTGGACAAGGATCCAAGAACAGATTTAGGTCGGGATTTTCCCGACTAATAACTTGTGTAATATTTTTGAGAATTGATTCAAATCACATTTTGTGTACCATTGTGACCTTTCTTTAGCTGCGGCACCGCCCTAGTCAAAAGGCTTCAGATGTTTCTATTTAAAATTATTTTATGTAAACTGGTGTCCATTAGCGGAGTCTGCACAAAGAGCGCCGCGACTATCAATCAGTTATGTAATTTAAAGAAATAAGTCCTCTCAAAAATAAAATAATATCTCATTCTATAATGTTTTAATGCTGTTGCTTGAATGCCTAATATTCAGGTGGTGGGCAACACCTATGTCTCATATCTCGTTAATTTGTGTAACTGATTGTAACTGAGTTTAATTTCGTATTTTTTCCAGAAAGTAAGTAATGTGGTAGGTAGCAATAATTTGCATTCAGCACCATCAAAGGGTTAAGGGACAACTCATGCACAAAAAAAACTGATTCGTGGCCGAGTTGTACATTTTCAAATTATGCCTACATCATCACCATATACACCATACATCACCTCTCGGGCAAATTCTATAATTAATTGACCGAATTGTTTTCTTTAAAAAATCTATGTAGTTGATTTAGCATTTTTTATAATACGCACCAAACTTGAAAATGACTAAGTAACGATAAATACATTTTAATTAATAAAATAAAATGTTGAATTCATTTTCAATGAACAATTTTAAAAGAATTCAAAATGTTTTTTGTGAATTGTCAATTATTGCGAACCGGTGCGCTGATTAATTTTAACTAGTCTGAAAACTAACTATGAGACTAATTGTGTCATAACTAATAAAAAATTTAATGGACAATTCGGTCACGGATGTTTTTTTTGTAGTTGCCTCCTAACATCTAACTCCCAAGCCCATCAAAGCTTTTCGGCCCCAGGTTTTATGATATTACGGCCCATCTGTAACAGCAGGACGTCTGATTATTATTTATCTATCTATACATATTATAAAACAAAGACCCCGCCGCTTCTGTCTGTCTGTCTGGATGTATGGTCACGATTATCTCAAAAACTACCATACGGGTACTTAAAAGGATTTCATCTATCAATATAGGATTCTTGAGGATGGTTTAAATGAGTAATTCGTTAAGGTTTTACGTAAATTGGTTAAAATGTTGAATGATACTTATTGATGATGTCTTAAAAATCAAGCCGTCTTGGAACTTTTATCGAAAACGCTGCATCCATTTGAGATATATAAAACAATGTAGTGTGAGATTGTTTCTTTTTTAAAGGTCTACAATAGTCCGCCATGGCATAGATTTAGGATAGCTTACTACAGCCGCTCTAACTCACTTCACTCAAGTTCTAAAAAAATATTAAAATAATATTTGACCATTTGTGCCTATCTATAAATAGGGAGTTCGAACGTCAAATTTAATGTATCTCTATCAAGCTAAACTGACAAAACAAAACAAAACACGTATTTTTTGATCCATAAAAAATACGAATCGCGCCTAAAAAGTGTGCTGGAATTATAAAAGATAACTGAAAACTATTGCAAAAGATACATGTCATCGGCAAATACACTTTTATAACTATATGTTACAGAATAAATTTATTAAACGCATTAAAATTTATTGTATTTTGTCCTAAAATCGGTCAAATTTTAGCGGCATGTTTACAATGTTGTTCGCTCTTAAAATTAAAATTGCCCCACTTATGGGTTAGCTAATTAAAATGTTTACTAGTATTATAGGTACAGACCAAGAACATATTACTTTGAACAAGGTTAATATTAAACGTAATACATTTTTTGTCGTCATTAAAATGGTCGCTATTTTTTATTATGAAACAGTTGCTTACCAAATCGATATATGAGTATTCCCTTGAATATTAAACTAAAATTTTGACTAAACTTAAATTATAAATATATTTTAAATTGGTACTAATAGAACACGAATACAATATTTCATTTTTTACTAACACAACCCTTCAAAAAATGATCTGTCTTATATGTTGCGATTGTTGCATGACATTATCTAGACAGGTAAATAATCAAAATATATATAGTATTTGCAAATACTATTTCGTCGGATTCATTGCAAATCTTTATAAAATTAACATTATAATAGCTCTGTACGCAATTTGAATGAATACCGAGGTTTTAAGTAAATTGAAACTAAGATGAGAAAATAAAATGTTAAAAGGCGTGAGTTAGATTTTGTTTCCTCCAATAAAATTGGTGGGACTATTGAAGTTGCTTGATATAGCCATGCCATGCAGCCTAGCTCCACAATCCGCGGTGATCCTACAAACAATGTTGAAAAAAAGCGCGCAATTTATTGAAAGATGTACTGAATAATTTCAATGATAAATTATTTCGAGGTTGTTTTTTTGTTTTTATAAGTAGGTTAAATAAAGTAAGTGTGTGTGTTATTTATTCATGTTACTAAGCTTTGTTCCTTTATTTTTGGATACCTGACGTCCAAGTCCCATTTTTAATGGTTTTGGTTGATACATTTTTGAAAGATGTTAAATTTTATTTTTTCTGGATAGCGATTTCCCGCGCAAAGCCGGGGCGGGCCGCTAGTTGATATATAAACGTTAATATCATCTATCTGCAAAAATTTAAATTTGACTTTACTTTAAAAGGTACTCTTTAGGTAGGCACCATATCTTATTCTTCTTGCGTTAGAGAAATAAACAATACAGTATCATTATAAATATGTTTAAAACTTTTTGTACAAAGCACTACCTAGAGTTTGGCTAGCGAGTCGTGGCACTAAGCATTTTTACAAATTCTTTATGTGGCAACATTTTCGAACTGTCATGTCAAACGTCACAAATCTGTTTTGTAACCTATCCTCTTGTGTATTTTATCAAAATATTCCGAAATTATGTCGAAACCGATAAAAAGTGGCGTGAGAAGTATGTTGTATACTATGATAAATAATTACTAACAAGTAAAAAATGAATTCAGTGAAGCTGCGATGGAAAAACAACGCCTTTTGGATGAAATCCTGTCCACGTCAGGTACTATGACCAAACGTTATTGAAACTTGACGGTATATATTTTTATGTTTCTATTTTTTCTTTTACTTAGCTAGAAATCAGCATTTGTTCTTTTATTCTTTCAGCTCGTGTGGATGATGAAGTTAGAAATTCAATTCAAGGTCTAGTTCTGGAGTTACAAAAAAGTCAAGAAAATGAGATGTTGAATTCAAAGTCACGATATATAACACAAATCAGCACCATGACAGGTAGTAAACTGAAAAATATACCTTTGATAATATCCAATTTCTTGATACTATCTCTGTAAAAAATCTGAGTAATCAAAATACAGGCTTTCGCCTAGTTTGAGGTACGTTCTTAAAGTAATCTGTTGAACTGTGTAATTTCACAATGAATAAAGATTTGTTTTTAATGTACTTAGCATTAGTTAAAATATATTAGTTAATATAAAAATAACACTAGTACTAGTTAGATCGTCCTTGAAATATTATGTACTAGTTTAAATACTTTGTACTAGTTTGATGGTCCTTGAAAAATTTTAATTAACACATTAATCCGTTTTATTTTACAGGAGTAAGTGTTAGAACATTACGACGAATACAAAAAGAAGGTTCTATGAACCAAGGTGAATGGAATACACCAGGTAAAAAACGACCACGGCAACCGACAGTGTCCAAGTTGGATGATTTTGATATTTCTGTCATAAGAAACAAAATAAACGAGTTTTATGTTGTCAAAAAGTGTGTTCCAACCTTAAGAAGCTTACACATGGAGCTGCAGGATTCAATTCAATTCTCTGGAAGCCGGGAAACGCTGCGACAACTTTTACATAAAAATGGCTTTGAATTCAAAAAAAATAAAAATGAGCGATCTATTCTTATAGAAAAATTTGATTTAGCTGCATGGAGGCATAGATACCTGAGGGCCATTCATCAAAAACGCCAAGAAGGAAAACATATTGTTTATCTTGATGAAACTTATGTCCACCAAAACTACAAACCCAAAAAATCATGGCAAGGACCATCTATAAGTGGATTAGTGGATAAAATATCTGCAGGAAAAAGACACATTATAGTCCACGCAGGATCAGAAAAGGGTTTTGTTCCTAATGCTTTATTAGTGTTTAGCACAAAATCGAAAATGGCTGACTATCATGATGACATGAATAAAACAATTTTTTGAAATGGTTAGAAGAGAAGCTAATACCAAACCTGATGGAACCCTCTGTAATTATCATGGATAATGCGAGTTACCACGTAACTCAAATTAACAAGCCACTTACAATGCACAACTTGAAAGCTGACATTCAAAAGTGGCTTTCTGATAATAATATTTCGTTTGACGAATGCTTTACAAAGGCTGAGCTCTTATGTCTAGTGCAAGAAAATAAACCAACTCCTCTATATGAAGCAGAAGAGTTACTGAAACAGCATGGGCATGAAGTTTTAAAGTTGCCTCCGTATCACTGCGACCTCAATACGATAGAACTTATATGGAGCTTGGTCAAACGAAAGATTGCAAGCAAAAATTTGGGCGTGGATGGCACTCACACCGAAGAATTAATTCGAGAATGTTTCTCAACCATCACCGCAAGCGACTGGAAGAAAATCACTGACCACATAATTAATGTGGAAAATGAATATAAAACTAGAGACAGAATTACAGAGACTGAACTGGAACCATTTATTATAAATGTTCGTGAAGACGATAGTGACAGTGACGATTCCCTCTCTGGTATTGAGTTTCTCGAATCTGATTTTGATTATGATGAATAAAATGTTATTATTTTTAGTACTTTGTTTTTTTAAACTTTATATTTCAATGGAAGTTGAATAGTGCTCCAATGTGTATTCTCTTTCTATGGAAACCAGTGGCGAGGTTGTGAGCAGACAAGGCTATGAATAAATGTCATTATCATTTAATATTTTGTTAGCTTTTTGTCATGTCAGTGGTTTTGAAGTCAGTTTCAGGGAATTGAACCCGGGACCTCTTGCATGTTGACTACTGAACCACTCAGGTCGTCTGACAGCACGCACCCACAAAAGAACAAAAGCAGTTCTTATAATTTTAGACAATGTCCATAAATAACCAATTATCAAAACCGTTTTATCCTGGTATATTGAGTGTTGTCTGCTTAAGATTTTTCAAATTTGCCGCCGTTTTCTTGTGCCACGACTTGCTTGTCAAACTATATCTATCGGCTGTAAAATAGGTACCCTAAATGTAGTTTAAGCTGGAACTGAACTATCAACTAAAATCAGTTGTGTGGTTTTATAACGATCGCGCAAGAACTCTAAATTGTATTACAAACCTTGATTTCATTAATATTCATCGGGATAAATACGCTATTGATTTTACTAAATATTTATTAAAACATTTTTCTTGAACTAGCAACACTAGAAAAAGCATGGCCGCTACTGCAGATGGTTCAGTGTCAGATATTTTCAAAATAAAAATTTATTTTTAATGTTAATGCACATGTTATAATTGTTGTTGTTCTAAGTTCCTAATAGATTTTTATCTAACAATATTTAAATACTTAGTTTTTTTTGTTTTCCATTTATTGATTTGTGTCAGGTTATGAGCATTTTTCATTTCTGTTTACACATAAGGCTGTGACTTTAAATTGTAAAATATATCAATAATGTTATGAATATGAAGTGCCACTACGAAGTTTTGTGCCTGGCTAAGGAGGCTAGTGCTTCTGAAATAAAAAAAGCATATCGTAAGCTCGCTCTTCAATGGCACCCCGACAAAAATTTAGAAAACTTACAAGAAGCAAAAGAACAATTTCAGCTGGTCCAGAACGCATACGAAGTATTGTCTGATCCTCAAGAAAGATCTTGGTAAGTTAGTGGAAGCAGTAAATGATACTGTGAATATTGAGAAAGTCTGCATTGTGTGAATAATAAATTAAAATCCTTATTTAATTATTTTCTTTGACATCATAACGTAAAATCAAACGGATCTAATTCTTCAGATTTAAACTTCCCTACCTTTAACCTTTATTTTTTTTTGTAACTAGAAACAAACAAAATAAAGTCAAACATTATTTTCAAGTTTATTTCTTATTAAAATGTTTTTCCAAGGTATGACAACCACCGGGAACAGCTACTCCGAGGTGCAGGTAGCTCATACAATGACGACAGCCTTGATGTATATGCATACTTCAGTCCGTCCTGCTATAAAGGTTTTGGAGACAATGCCCAAGGTTTCTATGGAGTTTATTCAGAGGTATAAGAATCAATATATAAAATCACCTAATAAGATTAAACATTATGTACTTTTTAGATAATTTCTTAAATGACAAAAGAAATCATTTTTTTTTCGTAAGAATCACGTTTCTTTATGCGAGACCCCTGAAATTTAAAATTATTTATGTTTTTAGTGTTTAAAGTTATAGCAGCAACAGAAATGGACATTCTCTGAATATTTAATGAGTCTAGCTATTATGGTTCATGAGATACAGCCTGCTGACAGACAGACAGACGGACAGCAGAGGCTTAGTAATAGAGTTTTGTTTTTACCCTTTGGGTACACAACTATAAAACCTCAATCAACTGACATATTTTAGGTAACTTTCAGGATTAATAGGTTCAACTAGGAATTGCTATGGGATCCCTCAAGCATTGTGAGGGACTAATCCTGCATGTAAATTTCTCTGGATCCCACATGGGATCAACAAGAAATGTAAACCTGGCTATATCTAACAATCTTGACATTTTATTAAGAAAGGAAATGAACTTAATGCATTTAATAATAATTGTTCTGACAAGTGCATAAGAAGTCAAGCATTTTCTGCTGCTGTTCAAATGTACAAACTCAGAAGTTGACAAAACAGTGAATTTGACTTTGACATTTTTGAGAAGGTTCTTTAATATCTTTAAAATTTCATTTAAAAAATACCTTAATATTTCTTACCTATTTTGTTTCATTGTCTCTTTACATAAAGGTAAGTTATACATAATTATTTGTGATGTCCATTCAGGATGAAAATATACAGTCCCTCAAATATAGGGACTAGATTTTCTTGCAAGATTGCCTTTCCTGAGTCAAACCAATAAATTACTTGGCTGTAAGAAAATTTTAAGTAACAAACTCTTGGGAATTAATATGAATATATACCTACCTTAAAACTTTAATGTTCATGTCTAAATCTTAAATGTTAATACTTTTCAAAGTTGATTTGTAAGTCCCAATTTTTTGCAAGGTTAACAACTGACTGTATAGGATTGAATTTTCAATATAAAATCCTCTTATTTTCAGGTATTTTCAAAATTATCTTCCGAAGAGACAGACTTTCTTGATGATCCTGAAGATGTGGGTAAAATCCCTATGTTTGGTAATTCAACAACACCTTATGAGGATGTTCATGAGTTCTATGCATATTGGATGGCATTCTCCACCAATAAGAGTAAGTAAAAATATTTTTCTGTATGAGAAATTATTTATTGGTTTATGAATCAAATATTTGAATGGGAGTGTTGTTTGTTTTCTAAGGAATGCTAATACTAAAATCTCAATGAGTACTTTACTTGATAAAACGAATCAGCAATTTTACTTCTTTTAGGCTATGTTTGGTTAGATCAATATGAAATATCCCAAGGGGACAACCGTAGAGTGATAAAGTTAATGGAGAAAGAAAACAACAAAATAAGACAGAAAGCAAGGAAAGAAAGAAATGAAGAGATTAGAAGACTAGTAAGCTTTGTTCGTAGGAAGGATAAACGTGTTATAGAACACACAAAACTACTTCAGGAGAAGGCAGAAGAAAATAAGAAAAAGGTAAAATTTTCAGAGTAGATTTTAAACTATTTCTAAACATGTAAATTTTTGAATATGTAAATTTTTTGCTTCACACTATTTTACTATGTCAATCTAGAAAAAAAATCATGAATAATTTCAGGCAGAACAGATGCGAAGAGATAGGATAATACAAAGGCAGAAAGAGATAGAGGAAGCTAAGAAAAAAGAGGGGGAGTCAAGTTTCTTACAGAGTGAAGACTACCAAAAGAAATTGAGTGAGATTGAGTCACTGTTAGCAGAAGAGTTTGGATTGTCATCAGATGATGACACCATCAGTGAAGGTGGGATGGAAAGTAGTAATGAGGAAAGCTCTAAAACAGAAGAGGTAAAATAATGTTTATATTATATTGTGTTTAGGGATATCCCAGTAGAATCCAGATCAAAAGTCATGTAATTTTGTTTTAACTTTATCTGATCTGATCACTTTAAAATGGCCAATCTGGTCAACAGATTTCTTGCATAGACGGAATTAAAAAATGCCCCTGTTACTATGGGTAGTAAGACTGGAAAAAACCAAAAAAATTAAAATGCAATTTATTTTTTCTGTAGGCAAGTGAAGCGTCTAAAACGCCAAAATCATCTAAATCAAAATCAGCAGCAAGGAGTCTCTATTGTTCAGCTTGCAATAAACTGTTCAAAAATGTAAAATCATTTGAAAATCACGAGAACAGTAAGAAACACAAAGAGAATGTAGCAAAGATGACATTAGAAGACGATATAGACTTTTCTGATGGTGATGGCAGAGAAGAAGCAGTTGAAGATCATAAAGATGAAGTGAAAGATGAGAAAGTAAATGGACAAGTAGATGAAGTACCTAGTGCAAAAAATTCCACATCAGATATAGAAGATAATGACATAAGAGAAACTTTAAGTGATGATTCTGATAAAATTCATGTAAGTATTAAAGAGTATATGAGGTTTAGTAATGTATATTATTTGTATTCTATTGACAAAGGCATGAATCATTAATTTAATAAAAATATTATATGAATGGTACATGCTCCCATTGAAAAAACAAAAATTTATTATTTGAAAACACAAGATAATATGTAAATAAAAGACAATAAAGAAATGAAGTAGTTGGTAATAAAATTGAAAAACATTTTTTTCCAGGCTCTACCTAAAAGTCAAAAGAAGAAGAAAAATAAAAAGAAGTCATTTATCTCAATGCCAGAGAGTGAAGGTAATGACAGTCATGATGAGATGAGTTTCAATGAAATAGAAGGACCTGCTAGAAGCCGTAAAGCAAAGAAATTTAACATGTTGAAAAGTCAGATACAGGCTAAGAAAGAAGCAAATCTAAAGAAGGGGTCACAATCTCAAACATCAACTGAAAATTTGTATGAAGTCTCTAGTACAACACCTACAGATGAAGCTTTCGGTGAAACAGCGTTGCCGAAAGAGAGGCCAGTTCTACCAAAAACCCAGAGAAATGTAAAACTCAAAAAACAAATTGATAGGAAACCTGTTAGACCAAAAACAACTGAAACTGAAGACTCTAGTACTGCTCTTAACCTTAGATGTGCAGTTTGTAGCACTGATTTCCCCTCAAAGAATAGACTATTTGATCATTTAAAACAAACAGGACATTCAGTCCCATTACCCCAAACTAGCTATTCACAGCCTAAGAAAGGAAAAAGGGCTAATAGGTAAATGTGCAATGAATTAGATAGGGAGTTTTAATGTAATTGTCGTAATTTACCTTTTTAACGCCAAGTCTAATATAAGTTAAACTTATGGTAAACCTTTCATAACACAATAACTAATTTATGATGAATGTGGTGTAAAAGTGATAAAAGCTTTGCCTTGGCGTTAAAAGGGTTTAAAAAACACAGTCTAACTATTATCTTGGTTCTATTATATCAACATTATGATCTCGGCCTACCACGCTTAATACTTTTATTTCGTTAATAGAAAACTTATTTTAAATTCAGCTTACTTTTCGATATGTGGAATAAAAACTCAAGATTCAATTAATCTCTGAAATTCTGTATGTACTTTATTATGATAGTCAATGTTAAAATAATTAAAATATCAACAGATTAAAAATCATTGTAATGGTGACAAAGCCTGAAGTAAAAGAGCTCTCATATTATGACATCAAAGGACTGTGAATGTTAAGTGACCCTAAATCATTGTGACTTTCCTCATAAAAGTTGTGAATCAACTTATTTATCTACTCATAAAATGAAATCTGAATAAAAATGCCTAAACATGATAATGTTTTATTTACTAATTAAATATCTATTGGGCATTCAAGCAGAGTTGAAGAATATGAACAAAATAAAAAAGGCCTTACTCACTGACTCATCAACGCCCAGTCTAAGCTCTTGGTGTTGTTTTTAAGATAATTTTTTCTCCACCTGGCTCTCATATTCATAATATTAAAACATATATTTTCTTCAGTTTCATTGTCAACTTCGATCCTATGGTCTTTCAATGTATCTTAAAATATTTATTATAATTTAGGCTGTGGAATGAACTGCCTAGCATTATTTTCCCTACAGCACTACAGCTTAGTTCTTCATGAACGGTCACTGTGGCGCAGTTGTGTAAATAGCCGGCTGCTACGCTAGAGGTTCCGAGTTTGAATCCCGACAGAACTTTGTGAAATTTACTAGACGCATTGTTTCGCTTACTTGTCTTGGATCTTGTCTCTAATGTATGTGGAAAAATAAATTGTGATCACAAGGGAAGTTTTTTTTTCACAGATTTTTTTGAGACACGAAGTTTTTAGGATTCTATGGGAGCAGCCTCGTGAACGGAGTGGTTTTTTAGATATAAACTAGAAATAAGAAAGGATTTTTCAAAATTCAACCTCAAAGGGAATGAAAAAAGGGTTGGATGAATCCCATCAGACTGAAGTTTGTATTGAGAAAGTAGATCTGCTATAAAATTTAACACAAGTTGCGAGCTAAAGCTATTATATTCATATTTATGTAATTATTATAAAATTACATAAATCTAACAACAAAAATAGCGTGGGCAGTTTTGTAATGGTTATTTTAGTTAATAAAATAAATGAAATTATATTAATTAAGAATAGTAAAAGTAACAACTCAAGGCTTTTAAAGATCATATTTTTTCTATACCTACACAGCTTAGCTTTATCAAACATTTTAACAACTTAACTAAACACTTAATATTATCACATAATACAGAAAACAGAGAAAAAATCTAAGGAATTTTTCCATCTGGGGAAAAATACATTAAATCAAACAGAAAATATATATCACAGATAGATATTTTGTATGATGAAAATAAATTGCACTGTATTTGCTTACAGTTAGTAAAATTGTATAGGTACACACTAGTACAGTTATAAACACATTTTACAAATGATAATCACCATGGGCACTACCAGGATTATTTCAGGGAGGTACATTTGCATCTACACTTAAAATAACACTTCCATTAAGTGGTGTTGTTGGGTAAAAAATATGTATATATTTTTTTTGTACTTTCTTTCCTGACACAATGGGCAAGGGCACCCTTTTGAACCTCCCCTGGCACCCATGATAATCACATATTTATTAATGTATCCAAAGTCAACCTAATTGCACATATATTTACTATAGGTGATTTGGCTTCACTATGTACTAAAATAAGTCAGTAGATAGGCAGATAGGATCCCCACACATAATATATCATAGGCACACTAAGCTATTGTATTCATCACCTTTTAACTTTGATATAAACAGAACTGCTAACCTTAGCTATTCAAATTCAGGAATATCTGAAAAACTATATCCAGGGTATTCCTTGTAGGCATAATAAGCTATTCTTATATGGTAAGCACCTGGTAGGAACATGATTGCGCCTAAAACTATCATTGGCCACAGGCGATCTGAGTATTTGGTGTCTAAATGGCCAGTAACTATTAGACTTCCGACAACAAGGAGCACCGTCCCAACTGCAAACAAAAAGGCAGCCAGAGAAATAGCTTTCCACGGTATTTTAGATGGAGGCATTTCGAATTGGGCATCACAGAATCCACTGTCATCGCTTGGAACCCTGGAATATCCATCGTATTGCTTCCCAAATCTTAGTCTAGACATCTTTTTATGAAGGCCAGCTGAAAATAAAAAAATCTAAGTCTCATTATACTTGAACAAACTTACGATGGAATGAAATAGTTACCTCAAACAAAAAAAGCCGAATTAATAATTTTATATCTAAACTTGGATTTAGATCAAATGTATTATTATTTGTTTGTTTGTGTATGGTTTTTTTCCAAATGTTTTACGGATCTGGATACTAGTCCTTTTGAGCCTTATCGTTTTAATTCATTATTGAAGATGATAAATGAGATGAAGATGATAAGATGACAAATAAGATGAAGACAATAAGATGAAAAGTGAAAATAATGAATCTGCCTACATTAACATGCTAGTACGGTAACTGTAGTCTCTAACGAGTTACTAGGGAGATGACGAAAAACTCAGCCAAATCGTCGTATTTCACTTTCTCCACACTTATACAGCACTACAGATATTTACTGGTTAAAACACTAGCATTTTACATATTAAATTCTGCTGATATATAAGCAAAGTCAGTAAAATAAGAAAATTCTAACTGACACTTCTCGTTCCCGCCAAGTAACTCCTGGTTTTTTCTTTTTATTATTAACATGCTAGTACTGTTACTACTAGGCTTTATTGAGTTACTTGAGAGATGATGAAAAAGCAACTAAATCGTCGTATTTCACGTTCTCTACACTTGTACAGCACTACAGATATTTACTTTTTAATACACTAGCATTGTACACATGAAATTATGCTGATATACAATAAAAGATAATAAAATTTAAACTGCCCCTTCCCGTTCCCGCCAAGTAACTATATTTTTTCTTTTGATAGCTTTGTCTGAAAAGGAAAGAATCATTTGTCCATACAGTCAGGCGTCTACAGAAGGATTCCGTTAAAATTTCAAAATGAAGATGGCGAAATGATAGATGAGATTTTGATGATAAGATGTTAATTGTAGGATGACAATGATAGATGGAGTGATGAATCTTGTAGGTTCAAAGGAGTTACTTGGGAGATGACGAAAAGAGCATCGAAATCATCGTGTTACACTTTGTCCACACTTGTACAGCACTACGGATATTTACTAGTTAAAACACTAGTGTTTTTCACATTAAAATGTGCTGATATACATGACAATTAAATAGGAACATTTTAACTGACACTTCCCGTTCCCGCCAAGAAACTAAAAATATTGAAGTTGTAAGAATGGTTGTATGTCAATCAATGCACGGTTGCCAACTTAGGGTTTTTGCCCCCAGGGGGATTTCTAGTGTTTAGGTATTTCAGATACGTAGTAGATATAAAATAATTCGATTTAACACTACACTAAAAGATGACAATCGAGAAAGACATTTAAGTACATTTTTGATTTCAAAACTAAAAATTCACCATAGACTTAATAATATTATCGACAGGTACTAACATACTTATTGGTAAACAAAACAATTTGCATAAGAAAATTTCTTCATTCTTATGAAATAAAATGGCTATTGTAAAACAACCTAATAAAAGTTGTAGACGAACTTAAATTAGGCAAATAGTAAAAAAAAATACACACCTTTAATATGCTGCAATAACAATGTCATTGATATTTTAATCCACGTTTGCCCTTTAAAATGAATAATTATAGTAAGTAGATACTGTTAGAAACAATGACTCCAAAAGGAAATGCGTATGTATCCTTACTGCAGGAACTGCAGGATTGTGAAGCAAACTCAACCTGCTAAATCTTTTTAAAGCACATTAAACACTTTAATATTATCTGCTCACAAATACATTTCAAAATAATTTAAGTAGATTTTGGTTTTTAAAGTAAATCTTCCAAATATTTAATGTTGAGACATTTAAATTAACACAGTTATAAAGAAGATGCCATATCGTTTTGCCCACTAGCTGGAAAGTCGCCAAAACAAAGAACCAACGGCGAAAGTGTTACAAATCGATATCTTCCCCTAGTGATAACCTCTACGTAACAGCTGACTTTAGCACCTACTTTGAAACGCCAACCTTAGTAAAAATATATGCAACCACAGCTAGCCAAGTTCTTCAAATGTTAAATAGATGCGTGCCTATATATTGCATAATTTGCAAAAAATTATTGCAGATGATCAGGTAAATCATTTTAAGACCAAAAACGTATAATAAACCTAACAAAAAAGGAAACCTCTCAAAGAAAACATTGGTATCGAAGTTATGCACAAATAACAAGATTTAGTAGATGTTGTTTTATATATGCAAAATATCTACCTAAAAATATTTTAGACAATAAAGATCACAACTCAGCGACCGATAAAATATTCGATCGTAATATCACATGTAGTATGATGTGACGTTGCATGTTATTTTAAATATGTTAAATTGCTTGCGGTGCGTAATAGCGCATGCGTGGTGGTGCAGGCGCGCGCACCCTTACCGGCTGTCAGCAGGACGAGCCACTCCGCCGGCAAACCGACCCCAAGTCAGACGCGCGCCCTACACTCGCTGCACGGAGCAACGCCGGCCCCTAGCGGCCAGGAGCCCTCGGCGCTTCACCACCCTTCATCTCGAAACTCCACCTGCGAGGGCAAAGCGCCACGGTCGCCGGCGTTCGCACACAGAGCTCGCCGGTCAAAAGGTACACACTAATTCATTCATTACGTGTTTCAAATGACATGTCCGCCCGGAGTCGTTTTCCATTTTGCACTATTCTCATTTTGCTAGCAGACCTACAATAACTTGTTTCTTTATGATTTCAATAAAAATTAGGGGCTCCATTGTAACAAAATGTTTTAAAGTGTTTAAGATTTCTTTGTACCTGTCGCTCAGGTAGCGTAGTATGCAGCAATAATATACCTACAACAGATAAGTAGGGTAATGCCAATAGTGTGACCTTCTCTCATTAAGGCTTCTTCGTTTCATTTCATAGCTTTTGTAACTCAATCATGATTGACTTTATTTCGATTTTATTTTAACAACCGACATACTCAGATCCATGAGGATTTTTAATTAGGTACACTGCTCTCCAAATTTTTACAACACTAAAAAACATAAATTTAAATAAAACTTCTTTAAGGAGTTAAAAATCGTTCGAGAACAAAGCTCAGAAAAAGCTTTACAAGTTTGAAAAAAAGTTTGCGTGACTAAAGTGTCACGTTTTATTTTGATTGTTCACATTTAAACCAGTTTGCATTGCAAAGGTGTTAACTTCAGGGTCAGTGTAAGTTAGTGTCAAAGTACTATTGTGACCTTTCAATTGGTAACTTAAAAATCAAAATAAGATTGATCTTCTTCAAGGTGCGAGTTTTGTGCGAAAAAACTTTCTACATTATTTTATCCCTCAAAACCCGCACCTCTAAGAAGACCGTAGCATTTAAAAGCTTTATGTTTTTGGAATTAAGAAAGTCTGGCAATAGGTATGCCTAGAGCCAACAAAGCGCTCAATACTTTTGGTGTTACAAGTTTCAATAAAAACGATGACTTCCATTTTAGACCGAATGTTTGTTACATAAAATAGGTTCCAATAACTGTTAATTTACCATTTAATCCTTATTTATGAAAGCAAAAACTTTAAGGGCTAGTGTTTACTTATACTTATTTATAATGAGGACTCAAAAGTCAAATTGAAGCACTCAAGTCCAAAACTCAGTAAGGGGTCTTTATCTTACCTTTAGATATTTGATACAGTTGGTTTAAAATAACCTCTTTTTTAGTAAATTAATACTTAATTAACAACATTTTGTAAAAAAATCTATTATGAAATCTGTATAAAAATCAAAATCTAAAATACCTCTAGGTGCAATGTTCAATCCATTAATTAGTTCGCTTTAAGTAATTTGGCAAGCAAGTGTTTCCATTTTATAGAAAATAGGACCAACGCCAAGGCTTTAACTAACAAACTGACAAGCTACTTTATTTGGCTCAGATAAAATACCTATCTAAGGTAATTTTTTATTACATAACATATATCCTAGCTCATAAATTAAATTTATTTTATGCCATATTTCTAACGTTTACCTTTCAAATTAAATTTATTGTGGTATTTACTAGTTAGTGTAGTATTTTATATTAGAGTTGTATTAATACGTAGATAATCATATAGCATCGTTTTTAGGGTTCCGTAATCACCAACCGAAAAAGGTCGAATGTAGTGATTGAATGGCAATTCTAGTTTTCGTTAAGTCTATGTGCTTGCGTTAAGTTAGCTACTCGTTAATACTAGTTCCTATCAATATTTCTGTGTATTATAATTTTCATAAATGGGCCACAGACATTTAAAAAAACATAAATCGGTTACTTAAAGGTAGATTACATTTAATATTTATTGAGGTCATATTTATCAGTATATAGGACAAAACTGTGTTGGTAACTAACCCTGAAATTCATTGATTTTTATGAGTTATTGCCAGGCGCTTCCAGAACATGCCAGACTTCAATATAAAAGTACCTACAGGCACAATAATAGACAGGATTCAAAGCTAGTGAGGTAACCCTGAAATTCATTGATTGTCATGCGTTATTGTCCGCCAGCCGCCGCCACCGGCCACTGCAGTCTTATCCGCGCAAACTCAAGGACAAAACGAAAACGTTGTACCTAGATAATAATATAGACGAACGCAGACATAGTCTAGGCGTTATGGGCAATCATAAATGCTTTCAAATCAAATATTTTTCTTTGATTAAATCGTTTGTTAGCAGTGGTATTGCTAGTAGAACCATCACTGGGAATAGCGATGTAGGCATATGACAATTTTCACCAGACAAACCTAAAAAGAAGACCTGTAGGTATCTTTGTCCGTGCCTATGTTCCCTTTAACTACTAATCATCTTAACCGAGAGATTTTGGTGAACACAAAAACAAACAACTAACAAACTAAGACAGACTAAGAACAAAATACCACAAACAAAAAAATAAGCAAACCAAGCGGGTGGGACAAACAAAAATTACGTTTCAACCCCGATGCAAAAAGAGGGATGTTCTAAGTTTGACGAATCTGTCTGTGTCTCTGTCTATGGCATCATAACTTTTGAGCGGTGACTTAATGAAGCATGTAGGTTTGATCGAAATCAGTTCCCCCATTTATAAGTTATGGGGGGTGAAATTGGGGATGAACAATTGAATGTACGTAAATATACCCAAGTGGGGTCTCAAATGAAAGGGCTTGACACGTACATTTCAAAACTGTTCGTTTAATGAAAAACGAATAAACTGTTTAAAATTTAAATTTATGGGAGGTGAAAGTGTGGATGAACAATCGAATGTACGCAAATATGTCCAATCGGGGGTTGTAAAATTTGTAATTAAATATAAATAAAACTAAAATTATAATTTATGAAATGTTTTGAGTAAAATAAGTTAATGAGACATGCACATTGATAAAATATTTAACAGACACGTGAGGGGTTCAGTTACAACAATATCCCTTCATAAAAGTATAACATTTAGGGCCCTACCTTACTAGGACACCAAGGCGGTGCGGTGCGAACGGTCGCACCACCATGGTCACAGATTAGAAAATAGTTACGTCGTAACAGATACACCACTCGAGCAAAAGTTCAAATATCTGAGGTATTATTGTCTAAACAACGTCGCTCGGGTTTAATGCAATCATAAATACTCAATCGTACGCGCACCGAGAGGTGAGAATGCTGTAACTAAGCGAATGTGCTACAAATAATATGATAAAGTAAAATAAAAGATCTAAAATTGCTTATTAAATGTGTTTCAATTTAATGAAATGTTTGATTGCTTTTTGTCCTGACCAAAATTCTCTGATATTGAATCTAAAAGATGAAAATATTTTTATTCTACTAAATCATTTTAATAAAAACCGAAATGGAAAAGGAGGGCTAAGCGCGGGAATTTAATAGTTTTTAATACAATACAATACTGCGGCATTATTTTTATAACGTGTCACGATGCGTCGTCCAGTAGATACGTGTATCTATGGCCCTATGATATCAGATCTCGGGGATCTGCGAGCGAGTAGACAAATAATTCGCTATTTTGAGCGACTAATGTAGCCCTACCATGGTGTCTTAAGCTACCAACCAAGATACACCAGAACAATCACCAGAATTGTCAGTTTTAAAATGGACGTCGAAGAGTTAACAGTTCTTTTGTTATACGTACCGACATAAAGAAAAATAAATAAAATGGAGCATTCCTGGTTACGCACTGATGGCGCAGCGAGTGAGGCTCCATACAAATCAACGGTTGCGCTACCAGCGGGTGATTCGTTTGTAGGCAACAAATTTATTGCTCAGCCAAGATGATATGAGGTATTCTTATACACCTGCATACATTTTATTTGTGGCGCGACTAGTGGCCGCCACCATGCTGTCAATTGGCGTTCTAGTAAGATAGACCCCTTATGGTTCGCAGTGCGTGCAAAGTACATGTGAAGGTTAAATGATTTCACCATACGTAAAGTCCTTAAATTTTTAGATAGGTCGCTTACGATAGGGTATCTTTTCCGGTGAAATATTTTAATATTGAATATTGAAATATTTCAGTGTTTTTTCTTAAGAGGCGCTGCGCAAACGTGTGTCTAGTGTCGGACATCAGCCGCTTTTTGTTGCTGACACCGCACACCTACTACAAGAAACCGAAGTTGCTGTATCCGGTGGCGGCAACCGAACACAATCGTCAGTTGGTCAGTCTTTCGGTGAAACTAATTTATATGAAAATATGGTAGTGGAGGTGAGGTGGGTAGCGTCCGCAAGGCACACGTTTGCGAAGGGCCTAAGTGTAGGTAATCTAACGAATATCGTTGAGGTAATATTGTAATATTAAATTGGAACACAATTTCTGTCTTCGTTGTCTTGGAGTTTCTCGTTCCAATAAATTTCTTAATCCATAACTACTTAAACTTGCTAATTAATTAACAATTCACTAAAATTAGTCACAAAAAAACAGGATAGAACATAACACATACATATTACGATATAGAACAAAACCATTTAATCATATTATTCTAGATACGATTCTTTAGCTAGAGCCACTGTCTTCACTTTTGCTAAGTAGGAGGAAAGTCTAGAATCTAATTAAGTTTAACTTCTTGCTATGTCTTATGCGGATACAAAGACAACCGCTTGTAAGTATATCCTGGAACGTAGCCTGTGCTTAATTGGATTGCTGTATTTTAAAGAACACCACTGTTAAATAACAGCAGTTGCAGAGGTAGGATGGAGTTGAAGGACACACCCACCTCGTGTGTCCTGAAAAAGTGACTTATTTATTAACTCAACGTTAAGGTTTTCAAAGATCCTACGCAATATATACCGATTTTTAAATACATCCAGATTTTTCCATTTATATGTAATTCAGCATAACAATTTTAGACGTCAAGTTATATACTTACTAGCTTTTGCCCGCGACTTTGTCGGGGTACAATTCGTAGATAAAACATACCCTACCTATAATGTTAGTAGGTTAGCACAAATATAAAACACCCGGTAACTTCGTTTCTCAGTATTTTAGGACCACTCGCGGTGTCCTTGTGAAGTCAGACAAAGGATTTGGCGAAAAAAGTTCACTGTTAGGATCGCATGCGGATGCGGAAGTGACGACAATGCTACCCTTGAACTACTCCTTGCCCATAGACTCTGCTGTTACCCCGCCATTATGTTTTATGTTAAACTCGAGTCCGCCTCATTCGAAAGCGCTAGTAAATCGCGTGCAAACGTGACTTTTGAACACCTGCTTTTTTTTATTTTGCTACTATTCAAAATAGGTACTACTTATACCTTGAATAGGTTTGAAGTATAATATAATAGCATAGGTAACAACAATATTAGAAGTAGCACTTGGTAGGTAATTTAATGAATGGCAGGTGTTACATTTCTGCCAAATAAATTAATGTCTAATGCTATAAATAGATACATGTTTTTTATGTATAGAAATGAGGGGAGGTATTAATTGTTTGGTATATAGTAGATTTATGTTTTTATTTTATTTTGCATGCAAATTATAATTTGTTATTTTGTAAGTTTCTTTCATTTTCTTTAATACGAGTCCCTTATCTACTATTTATCTTTTTGTCCGACTGCCTAAGACTTTGTTTCAAGTATTCATTTTCAGAGGGTCGCGAAACTTTGCCTCTCATAAAAATAAGCACTTTATGCTGATTTTGACCACGTTTATTTCTTCTTTCTTATCTTTAGAACAACGAGCGAGACTTGGGCCAAAATGCATCTTATTAATAGTAAGTACCCCTTTTGTTTTATTTTTGGTTTTCCTTAGATTTTTTTTATCTAATCTCCTGGCAAAGATTAAAGCATGTATAGGCATTGTATGCATTTTCTGTTGCGATGCAACTTTGTGGTCAAAAGTTCCGACGCAGAAAAAAAAGATTTTATCATTTTGAATTTCCCATATTTTGCAGAAAAAAATCAGAGATTCGTTAAAGTTAAAATGTTCATAAACTTAAAACCTATGAAATACGAAGTCTCAACTTTAACCATAGTTTGAACTCATGCTGAACTTTAATGGAGTTTTAATATAAACTTTTCATTTTACTTTTCAAAATTTTTGTTTATTTTTAAGTTAAGCCGCTGAAGTTCTTTTACGTGTTTGTAAACGAAACTGCTTTCAGTCAATTGGTTCAGGCGTTTTAAAGGTCTATTAGAATAATTAGGTAACAAAAGAGAGCTTAGGAACAAAAATATTTAACATTTAAATACCTTTAAATTAGCATTTATTAGTACTCTAATTAAGCAAAACATAATCATTTTTTGATCTCTCGTGTGTCTGTCTATCACATACCATTTACTTTTTATCTTCTGTACTGATTAATTGGAATATGTATGTTTGTAAGCCTATATTATTTCGTCACCTGCTAGGAACAAAACAGAAACTCAACTCGACATGTCTGTGTTAAAAAAAACCCTCATCCCCATTTCAAAATTCAGTACTCTTAAAAAGTAATATAGTGGGAAAACATTGTAAGTCAGCGTTCAAAAAATTCGCGTTTAAAAAATAACCATTTCCCCATTGTATGTCAGTCAGACCTACAATTTTTGTCTTCTCTGACGTTCAGTAATTTTTATATGGAATATGGTAGTTTATGGTATCTAATGGTCACTCGAAAAAAAAAAAAAAACAATTATATGTAGAACAATGTAAATACGTTAAATTGTAGCTCTTTTTATCTTGAATACAAATGACAAGATAAACTAGCACATTTATGTCTTAACTGAAATCGTTGAGAATTTTTAAACTTTGATCGCTCTCTTGTAATGTTACAAAAAAGTAGGTACAATTTTTTCCTTGCAGGTGGCGATTTGTGCGTATAAATTTGCATTTGTAGTGGGAATAACGAATGTACATCTTACATGAGATCAATTTTCAGAAAAGTTTTAATCATGACAATTTTACTACGCACACAGATATTTTATTAAAAAATTCAATATTCATTCATAAATACCTAAAAATATAATGTGCTATTGTGTATTTACAATTCAATTTCACGTATTTAATAGGTGATTAAATAGCATAAGATATTTACATAAATTTTCTCATTGTCCGTCTACATAGCTTACAGATTTTAAATTGCAACTATAAATAGACTAATACGCATTTCATTATATAAATATACAGCCCTAGCTCCGCTAGCATTAGGTATAATTAAATTCGTAGCATAGCTGTTGACTACGAACTTGTGACGCGTTTCGTAGTAGTTGATAAAAATATCGTAGTCTATTGGGGATAAGGCGCGTAGCGTTTATTGAAATATTGAAGTGATAAAAACACAGCTTTCAGTTTCAAGACAGACCAGCACTAGCTTTCGCCCGCGAATTAGTACATCCGAATAATGATGATGACGTAATTTTTTTAGCAAAAAGTCAGTAAATACATCGGATCGCCTATATTTTTTTGTGTCATAGAGTCATGAAAGGATATGTGTAGGCATTAATGATTTATACTGGCAGTGTGTCGGAGACCAATCATTAATCTATGTGGGTAGGTATTTATATTCTCCTTTTAAATAAAATTGGGTTTCTTAAAAAATAATATTTAATCATAACAAAATTAAATTCAATTGAAATTGTAAGCGACGACTTTTGTCGGTTATTTATTTGGGAACAAAAACATTATCCTTTACCGCATAAGTAGCTAACTTTGGAGATAATCTATAGCTCAATCGAAAAGTTCTAAAAGCATTTGTAAGAGTTCCGTTTGACACAATATTCCTACGGAACCCTGCCAATAGGGAAGTGAAGAGTGACTGGCGGCTGCAGTAACTGCTTGGCCGAGTCGATTTCGCGTCCATGCAGCAAACGGTTGCCCTTGACCTGATGCAGTACTGGGTGCATGATTTAACAAGCACGTGTAATCTTACATATTAAATCTAGCTTTTGTTAGGCAACAAAAGTACGCTTTTAACTCCAGTGAGAAGGCCATTAATATTTTTAAACTCCAACGTTAACGTTACCATAACCAGTCATAGGCGGATCTAGGAATAAAATTTGGGGTGGCTAGATATTTCACCCTATTACAGAACGATGACCTTTTTCTAAGAAAGGCTTTTAGGGGAGCTAGATCAAGATTCAACTAAGTCAAAGCTAAAAGTGCAAAGAACTTAGATGCTTTTGGCTGAAAATAGCCCTCCCCTTGATCCGCCAGTGCTATAGGTATACACGATACAAAATATTTTGTATTCGGAATAAAAATGTCAATTATATTGAGACTAAACAATAATGAGAATGTCGTGTTGATTCAAAATTAAATCTCAAGTTTTACTTTTTACCCGCATGTGCTATGAAATGTTTGTTTTAATTGAATTATGATTGTTACAGAAATGGAAATCGTGCCCGAGGGAAAAAACTTTCGATTGGTATCAGAAGATGAGCTCCCGGCTATAAGTGATATTTTAGTCCAGTATATGCCTGAATCTCTAAAGGTAAAAAATATGCCTTATAATTTTTTAGATATTTTGTTCAATCAACTATAACAGAAACTATAGGCAGCTGGATGCAAACGGATCGCCTCGGACGGAAATATTTGGGAAAGGATTATTTCCAGCAGTAAACGTCTTCAGACCCATGGTAATGATGACAAAAACAAGCACACGCCTCACCTAATAATAAGCTGTTGAATAAGTCATGTACAACTTTAAAATACTCTTCTTGACTCTGAAGGACTACTAGCGACTTTACCTCGTCACTTGCAGAAACAAAACGTAATTTATGTAAGAGTTGGCTTTGGTCTTCTGTAACTTTGGTACCTACTTGCTTGCTCCGATTGTGGCATAGAGATTACGAAACTATAAAGAAATGGTAGGCCATTACCCGAAGCATTAATTTCTAACTACAAAAACGCTTTGAACACGTTTGTGTTTCGAACAAATAGTTTCATGAAGGTTAATTTTAAGTCTCTCCTTACGAGAGGTTTTTACGATTTTAATCTATCACTTGTAGAACAGTATGTATACTGTTGTAGCTGTGGTGTTTTAATTTGAACCTGATCCGATATTGAACCGACTACTACGCCTTACGAATCGCAACAAAACACATCACGTCTCGTGTTCTTACTATGATTAGAGTACGTCCGTAATCTCAAGGGTAAGGAATTGGTATCGGCAATTCGAGCGCAACACTGAAGGTGTTGAAAACGACACTATAATCACTTATCGTCTTGCGTGTAAAGATAAATTAAGCGAGGAAGCTTTGCGAAATATTCAAGTAACCCTTACGGCAGTTGTCCTCGCATGTAAGCATGATCGAGTTCCTAAAATAATCTTCAATATGTACCTAGCTAGGTTATAAATCGCATTGTCGCCATGACAACATTATTTTATAGACACAACACAAAACACTTTTGTCGCAACAATCTTCGATACCCGCGCCGGATCTTGTTACTCAACTGTAACTTTACAACTCCACACGCACATAATTATTTTAAGTCACGATAAGTTTTGATTAATTGCACGCTAATTTAATCAAATTATTTTGAAAGCCTGTAACGTTAAGCCTGCCCTAGGTTCACTAGCGGCGTTTATTTATTTTCCCCTAAGTGAATTTTGAAAGTGGACGTCAAATATTTATAAAAAAAGCTACAAGCCATAGGTATTGCTCTTTTTGTTTCGGGTAAGGTAATGGTCCTGGTTCGTATGCTTTTTATCACTCTTAGAACTTTAAAACTCCATAACCAACCTAGTTCCATGAAACCAGCCAGGATTATACACGTATTGTGTCGTTTTCGAAATACCGATAAACTTTCCTTAGTAATAAATAGGTTCGGGGCGAAAAGCCATATACGAAATGACATACTAAGATGCCATATTTAAGAGATCCAAAAACTTCTGTCCCACTCATTTGCATTCTTAAATTCTCGTTTTACAGATTTTCCGTTTTCAATGTTTAAATAAACGAGTTTTACACTTCATCATCTTCGGTTTTGGGTGTTGGCTAAACTGCGCCCTAAAACTTATCTATACCTACTTACCTTAATTTGTAGCGGCTAATCAATAACTAGGTTAATTAACTATCTATATTTCAGTTTCACCAGACGATTCAAACATATCTGAACAACAAGGTTTGGGACTTCAACTTTTATGTAGGGAAAAACTGGCCTGAAGACCCGATCTGTTTGCATTTCCCAGGATGTACCAGCACGGTATGTTATTTCTTAAACATTGATTCTACTCTACACGATAATTAAGAAACACTGCAAATAGAAAACAACAAAAGCTTAAGTGTCAATTCAAACTAGAGATAAGGATGGAGATAAGGATGAATTTTCTTTGTTAAGTTTCAGATTGAAACGCGTCGATGCGCTTCGACTCTGCGCTAGTAGAAATTGATCCTAAGGCTCAACTCACTTTATCGCAGAATCGAAGCGAAGCGACACAACGCGTCATGTTATAAACCTTAAAATAGGTATATTCATCTCTATTTCCACTAGGTAATGTACAAATTTATGCTATGCAAATATGGAAACGCCAATCAAGGGTGGACGCGTGTCGGCACGCGGCGCCTCGCGTTTTGATTTTGATTAGGTAATTGTGATGGTAGTTACAGTACAGATAAACAAGGATATGATGCAATCAAAAGGTAACACTGATTTAAACGATTGCCCAAATTGAAAGCACGCAGTTAGCAGCCGCAAGCAGGCATTTACAGTTGCGGCGTCGAAAGCCCTTCGTTCAAGTGTTACCTTAACTTTAGCAAAACGTTAGCTTTTAAAACTACACGGTCACTTTATTTCTGCTATTTGCGACTTTAAATGAGATTGAATACAGTTTTTGCGTTTTTATGTTACACATTTTTAAGTCTCGGCTTGACCTCATTTTGGCTTAAGTATTAGTACCTATGGATCTCTACTGTGTAAACTTATATAGGTTGAAGAGAATTCCAAACAAAACAGATACTCCTTCATTAGTTTATTAACACAGCCATCTTTTGTCGCCAATAATGACTATTCTAAAACTATTTAAAGATGCTGAGATCTATCTTCTTCAGAATCTTTTATTTTCTCCAAGCTTGGTTCTCTATTTCTATTTTACTACGAATCTCAATTTCGGATATCGAATCAAGTTTCTTTTTTCAGCCGAATAGTCTACCATACGAGAGCGTGACCGTGTTTTGCCCGTCGGAACGCGCAGAGCTGGTAGACTTGCTGACCACGGAAGACATTCTCTTGGATCTGACGCAGCCGCTGTACCTGAACTTCACGCATGAGGCCATCGTGGATCGCTTCGAGAGGCACTACGAGGCCTTCGACAAGATCACTGGTGATGTCTACTCCTGTGATAACCCGCCGAAAGACGCGAGCACTGAGGGGTAAAAGTTTTTCTCTGTTTTGGGATCATTATTGTAATTATTCTTTTTGATCATTGTTTTTAATTAGTCGAATTTCAAACATGTATGTCAAATTGCTTGAATACCGTGTGCGTGTAGCGATTCACCGCCAAGTAATGTAGGTTTGTATTGTACTTTTCAAAAGAGAGTTTGATAAAACTATTTCAATAATACGCCTTATCGTCGGTGATACTGCAATTCCACGAAACTAACAGTAGAAAAAATCATGAAAATACAAAATTAATTATTTATTGAAGAGCGATCAAAAACTAATTAATTTACCATTCTTATCACATCAATAATGTAATCAATATTTAATTATTTTTTACTTTCTCGGTATCATCCTAATGCTAGTTAGGTACATACGCAGAATTGCACCTACGATTTTACCAATTGTGGTAAAGAATAATTAATTATGTACATGAATGAAGGTGTAAAATTGCAGGCTGCCATCGGACGTGGAGTTAGTCCGCCTGCAACCGGAGCACATGAAGGCAGTCCACGATCTGTACCCGGCGAGCGACATCGAGTGTAGGGAGGTGTTCGAAAAACTGGTCGCGGAGCTGCCAGCCTACGGTATCTTTGTAGAGGGGCAGCTGGCCGCGTGGATGGTGCAGTCCTACTACGGTGCGATGTTCTCCATGCAGACCCGTCCGGAGTTTCGTAGGAAAGGGTACGGGATATACCTCGCTCGGAAACTCACCAAGGAGGTCGCGGAACGAGGTTATAAACCCTTCGTGGTGATCCGCCCGGAGAACGACGCGTCCCGCTCGCTGTACTCCAAGCTCGGCTTCGAGAAGCGCTTCCGAACGGTCCGCGCGGTCTTGCGTCCCCGCTAAGCATTAACGTTAAACACTACTAGCAGATTTTATTTTTTTAAGACTTTTGAAAAAATCAATCTAGCTTTGCGATCTCTGATCGCTTAGGGCCGTATCTATAAATTAATCTCTACTCTGACAAATATCTTTTCGAATGATAAGAATTTAGATAACAAAAGCTGAACTCAGAGTTGAAATGAATTTGTTAATACGGGGCTTAGAGAATTTTAGTAGTAGCTTTAAGATAGAATCGGCTAGCGCTCTCGGTCTGCTCGACTCCTTTCAACTTATTCCTTAAGACTCTAATAACGAATACCTACAGCAAAGGTAGTTACACCCCACCGAACACTTTATTGTTAAGCTTTTAACTTTTCACTACCAGTGTGGTTCTGATATTGTTTTATCGTGTGAATGAGTTAATTATATTAACACATACAAAACAAGGCGTAGTAGTTCTGTCTCTATCACAATTCGCAGACCCGAGGGTTGTAGCCGCTGCGTTTCTAAACGCAAGCTTAGATACCTGAACCAGAAATATATTCAGGGAAATGGCTTTGCCAAGAAATATCCATGTTAATTGATATTGGGTCAGTACTCAAACGCTATTAGCAATGATAAACTATAGATTTAGGTTCAGCTGCACAGCTAATCGGAAGTAGTCTAGTAAGTGTGTGCAGCAAATCATAGTCGATTAAGGAACTATTTGCACTGATCCATATTTTTATAAAACTTCAGTAAAAAGCTTCAGAAATCTTAAAGTTATGCCTTGCATGAAAATGTGATGGGGGTTTCCGTATTAAAAATTTTATCTTCTTTAAATTTAATGTTTGTCAGTGTAAATGGTTGCTTTGGAAACTAGGAGTGATAAAGGAGGCTCACGATAAAAGGCTGAAGGTTTTATTCTATAAACGATTGAGTATTGGCCTTTATCCCTAAGTAAAGAGTAAGATATTTCAATAGATCAATAATATTTCTTGGCATTGTTATGACGCCTCTAGTACAATATCAAAGATTTAGGCAAACGCTTCATTACCTACCACTCGTTGACTAATCGGAAAGATCTATCTCATGATTTCACTAGAAAAGGAGGGTTAATTAAATGAACTTTTATTATAAAATATATTATATTTTGTCCATAACGGATAAGAAACAAAAAGTTTTGTTTCTTTCTAAATGCTTCTGTTGTGACTAAAAGTTAAACAGTTTAATTTAAAAAACATTTCCTAGATTTAAGTTTAAGTACGCGTTCGTATGTACTTGCCCTGAATAATTCTCTATTTACTACAGGTTTAATTTCCATTAAAAATGACGAATCATTTTCCCTAATGATTTCAACAAGAAACATTTTAAATTATGTTTAAATTCGATACTTACATTAAAAACCAACAAGCTGTAGATTAACTTAAATTACTTACTGTTACCTAACTTTAGAAACTCATGAGGCAGCTATTTTTCCGATGAAGCACTCCAGTTGCACAATACTTACGTGTTATATTTAAAAAAACTGGGTACCTACATATACAAATAACATTTCATCATGATGACTTTCAATCGTTGTCAACTAAGAGAAGTAAAAGGATTGAGAAGTTAGTCAAAATATGTATTTACTTATTGGAATTTATGCCTATTTACTTACTATCTACATCACGAAGCCTGTGGAAAAAGACAAAATAAACCTAAATCTAACCGAATTAGGTAGCGTTTAATCATAATACAAGATAGTGATTGACTTATTTCTGTAGTTTTTCATAGATACTTGTGTTTTTGTAAGTTGTATGTGAGATATAAAAGGAAACTAAAGAATTTGATACGAAAATGTAGATAGGTAGGTCTTTTAATATGTGAGAATTTAATTACTTAACATTATGCTTTGTTTTTACAATATACATGGTATTTACAAACAGTAGGTACAAAATATATCTAGTCTTGTATAAACATCAATTATAATTTTAGTAGGTACCTTTCGTTTGAGGGTAACCTTCTGTATTTAAACTTACCTACATTCCATCGACATAACGATATTTTATTACCTTATTTACTTAGCTAAAATTTGAGATCCTATTGGAAACGTCTTCCTTTTATTAAAATGAATGTAAAGATCATTACCCTTTGGTTCGGCTCTGCGGGCTGGTAGTCGGGTACAAAGAAACTGAAATGTAACGTGAAATGAAAAGTAAGTAAACTTAAATCGATTGCTTAAAAACGTAATTATATTATTTTTTACTTTTTGTAGCAATAGGATAGGGTACTTATGTATCGTGTTATAGTTTTACTGAAGTATCGATGCCTACTTATTATAACGATTTTTAAATAATCCATCAGTTATTCATCTGTTTGTACTTAATAATTTGCTCAAAAGCAATGGCTTCCAAATAATATTCGTAAGGAAGACTTTATCGATCTTCTTGCACCCTGATTTCAAAGCTATCCGTTTTAATTTATAATATTAACTAATTTGTATTCAAACAGTTTTTGTTTATTAGTGTTATTTAATTTATATGAAAATGATTTCAAAATTAAAACAATACGCATGTTGTTTCATGAATTGATATCTTTTATTACTACTCATTTTGTTGAGTAGTTAAATACTAAAAGTTTTCAAAACTTGAAAACGTTACGAGAACAACAAAGTAAAAAGCTATGACTGTGTTAATGAATCACGAATATCTGACTAGCAATATAGTAAACGTCATCTCTCATCATGCTATAGCTTACCCAACTTTTTCAACCTATGTAAAGGTAATACTTCTGGGCACTATCTCTTTCATTGTGCTTGTGGTACGGCCAGGCAAAAACAAGATCAATAAAACGTTCAAGAATAAAAATCTTCACTCTGAAGTTAGTACCTACTTGAAAAGTTGAAACTTATGAACTTTGCAGTGAAAATTGAAAGAAATCTTTTGACGGTACGTGATTATAAATTCTTACATATAGATGGACTATAAAATTAAATAAGAACGCTACAAAACCTCGTGTTTAGTGCCCTAAAGTATAACCTGGTAGTTTTACAATTTCTGCAATTACAATTAAGAGAAAATTCTGTACACACCCTATTCCTACTTATTTCATGCAAGGACACGCTCTCCGTCCTCTATTAAACAGCAGTTCAATTTGACTAGCAGTATATTTTAAATATATCTTTTAAAACGGCCGTGTCCTAATGCAAATAACAGAATGTAGTGTTGGTTCTGTATTTTTTAACACTTGACCTTGCAAAGGTATTGGACAAACAATAAAATATAATAAATATTACCTGTTTCATTTATATCTATTCCTATCTATGGGTATATAGATAAGTATTTGGTCTGTGTTAAGCCGCCAATAAGGTTAACTTAATAACACCTAAGACTTAACGGCTTAAGTTTTCATCTCTATACGTTAAAATGCCAAGGTGCTTAACGCAAGAGCCGTCCATCGCTGATCATGAGCCTGAGCAGTAATTTTTTCAAAGATGAATTTCATCTTTCTTGTGGTTTAATACTTTTCTATACTCCAGACACCGAGTTATAACTACCTATGTGTATTCCTACCTCCTGACTACATAAGTTAAAACAATATTGGTAATAGTACAACAGAAAACATAGTTAGGTACCAATTATGTACAGAATACGTACATGAACGAACATACAAAATATCGAATCATGTTGTCATACACTAAGTAGGTAGCCACTTAAATAGGTACCTTCCTGTAAGTATGTACCTACTTACAGTTTTCAATCGGAAGACCCTAGATTCGGTTCCCCAAAGTAGATTCTTGATTGATCTCAAAAATATTATTCAACGTCATAAGTTGAGAGAGTAGAGATAGTGGATAGTGGAATCCTTCTAATAATCCTCTTCTTTGTGGTATGATCAGCTTCAACGGAAAGGTTTAATCATTTCTTGATAGACAAGCAATCAAAATTAACAGGAGTTGCAGTGGTGGGAAAGACTGGCGGGTATGCCCCGAGACAGGCAATTTAACAATAAAGTGATTTAAGGTATACACATACTTCCCTTTAGGAATATGACCGTAAAAATAAGTAAAACCTTTTAGTGTTATTATTAAGTTTGGTTATATTTTTTTTGTATTTCTTATTATAGGAGGATCAACCAAAATCTAATCGCAAGACAATTTCATAAATAGAAATGTCAATTGACAGAGCTGTTACAATATTTGAAAATCTGTCAAACTTTGCTAAAATTTTGTGTGTAATTTTGATTTGTGTTACAAATTACTTCGTTTACAAATTTCAATTTCCCTATTTGGTATGAGATTCTAGTCATTATTTAATAGGTAGGCAACATTATTAAGAACTGTCATTTTTTCAATACTTCAATCCATTTCAGTCATTCATTCGATCATTCAATCACCAATTCAATATGTAATTGAATTAATTTTGCAAATGGCTGGTGTTTTGTGAAGCGCTTGTTTATAGTTTTTAATTTTCAAAATAAAATATGACGAGTTTAATTGACAAAATTGAGCAACTTATTAAAAGAGAAAAGACTACACCAGATAAAAAAGTTAAGGATGAGAAAATAAAGTCTTCAAGTGAGATTCTGTCGGAACTATTTAGTGCTTTTAATGCCGATCCGCCGAAAATCGAAGACATTCCTGTGAAGAAATCAAAAAAGAGCAAAAGGAAACACAAGAAGGAGAAGAAGAAACGTAGCCGCAGTAGCAGCAGCAGCAGTAACTCAGACGGTAGCGAATATTCACATAAACACAAGAAGAGAAAAAAGAGTAAGAGTAAAAAACGTCGCGACAGGTCGCGCTCGAGATCAAAGTCACCTAAAATTAAAAAAGACCCGGACACCAAGGTAATACGTGAATGCGAAAAATCTGACATCAAATTGAGTAAAATTAAAAATGAGGACAATGTAAAGATAGAAGTGAAAGAAGAACTTAAACGAAAAGTCTCTGTGAAGGTAGAAGACTCACAGGACCTAAATGTTACTATTAAAACTGTGGATGCCTGTCAAATACCTATGCCGGACTCTCCTAAGGAAACGAAAATTGAAGATGACCTAAGAAATAAACTTGACAAGAAAGGTGATTCTGGAGCTGATAATGATAAGGGCAAAAGTAAAATTCAAATAAAGAATTTAAAGTTCAGTGCTGTCTTTGAAGAAACAGTCAAAAAGGCAGAGGAAGAGGCGAGGAAAAAGGCAGAAAAATATGAAGAAGGAGAATATACTGACTCATCAAGTAGCTCTGTTAAAGAAGTTATAACTAATACTCCATTTCCAAAAACGTCTGATCCAGGAGGCATATTGAAAAAAGCTGCAGAAGAAAACAAAATGTAAGTTACAATTCCTTTATTTGGAATTTTAAAATTATGAAAAAGATTTAACAATAATTAGAATACACTAGAAGATATCAAATTGTGAAGTAAAATAGAATGTTAAAATATGGTTGATTTATTCCAGTTTAGAAGATGATAAAACAAGATCAAGAAAAACTAAACATAAAGAGAAATCATCAAAAAGGGATTCCAGCAAGTCAAAAAAGAGGTAAGATAAGTACAAAGCTTTCGTTCTCTACACCACAATATATTGCTATAGAGTTAAACATTCACTTACCAAAATTAACAAAACAGATATTTATTTATTGATCATCCACTGTGTAATTATTCCATACGACACAATGCATATACAGTTTAGTTGTAGTAAACTGAATATACTTACTAATCACATGGTCTTTCATGTTATACAAATTGTTTTCTCATTATCAGATCGAGCAGTAGGACCCGTCGTTCGAGGTCTACGTCCCGAAGGCGTCATCATCGTTCATCATCGAAGTCTCACAGACGGTCGCAGTCCAAAACCCGGCGCCGCTCTAGGTCTAGATCACGACACAGGAGCCGACACTCGCCGAGACATCGTGGTGGGAGACGATCCTCCAGGTAAAATAATACACATTGTCCAAAAAAAGAAACTTACACAAACTCACTAGGAGGCTATTACTTGCCATACACTACAATCCCTACACCTCTTTTGCTTCTTCTAAATCCATGCATCTCTCCAAATCTTATTGCTCATTCCTCCAAACACATACGAGGTCGCAAAACGACACTCTGCTGCAAGCTTTCCGCCCTTTCGTGAATAAATCAATGGTACTGTATGCTACTATGCCTCCTAAAAAGCCAAGAAATGAATATGTCCATCTAAGCAGAAGCCCGCTTAACAACATAAGACTTATAGTACTTGGTACGTTGGTCAATCCCAGAACAGTTTGTATTTTTAATCCAATTATTACCTATTTTATATCTAGGAATGTTTAAACACTGAAATACATAATAAATGTAAAAGTACCTTCATCGGTTTTTACTGTTTCATGTCTCAAACTTTAAATTAATTTGGCAAAGGAATAAATTAAATCCTGAGGTGAGACATAGACTTTATGTCAGAAAATAATAATGAAGAAACTAATTCTGACAAACGAAGTTGCGAGCAAAATCCACTAGATTTTCATTACTTGTAAATCAATGATAATAAGTGTACATACCTAAAATAATGTATTAAAACTATATTTTTTGTTAACTCAGGTCACCAAGCCGTATTAAATTGGCTGATAGTGAAAAGAAGCGTCTTCTAGAAGTAGCGAGAAGGAACGCCATCAACATGCTGAAAAACGGAGCTGTGCCAGCCGGAGCTGCAGCACTGCCGCCGCACACGAGAAACCAAGTCATGGCTGCTATACAGTCTGGAGGTATTTCTATTAATTTTGTCTACAAATCCCCAAGAAAAATAACATATATAAAAAATCAAAATTTCAGCACATGTTCACTGTCTGCTTGATTCTCCATGAGTTTAATTAAAATAGTCCAAAAATACATATACTCCATTGAGCAAACTTTTTTTTAAATATGTTATTGTATTTTCCACTTCAAATGTATCACTTAGAAGGAATCCTCTTAAATAATATTCTGAAGTATATTATCCTAAATACAAAGAACAACATGACAGGAAATTCTTAAACTTAATTTCCAAATGCAGGCAAATCAGTAGATGAACTAACAGACTTCTGCAAACATCTATCAAAGAAGGAGGCTCTTGGAGAATTATCATCCGTTTCATCAAATGAAGATGGTGATGAAGAGAATGAGGACACATTAGCCTTCCATCACCCATTCCTTGTTAAAGAGAAAGCCCCTATAGTTATGAACATAAGGGTAAGTTTTATAGTTGCTTTTGTTTAATTAAAGAAAAAAAGTTTGATCTTCACTTATTTACATTTGAATAGTATCCAAAAAACTATTGAAACTACTCCTATTTAAGCAAAACTATTTGATGTTTGTCTGTTTTTTCTACTGCCAAACCACTGAACAGATTTGGATATTATATATTGAAGGACATAGGTTACATTTTTTCTTTAATAGTTCTATGCATATGATTTCACAACCAAAAGCTTAGATATTTATTTATTAAGGATCTGCAAAAGTTAATTTGTTTGTACCATATATAAATATCCTTATATTAAAACATAAATTTACTGTTGCAACATTCACAGACAGTATACAATAAATGTGTATTTATTACAGAGCAGTTATGTAATTAAAACAGTTTTTAACATTTTAATTTGTTTTAGGGTGGAGCACCATTACCTATAAAGTCAAGTGTACTACCGATAGCAAATAAAGAAGAACTGCGTCTACAATTCCCTGTGTCTTCAGGTACCCAGCATAGAGACAAAGCAATTGAATGGGTACCAGTCTCACCAAAGAAAGACAGTATGGTAAGTCTACAACCTTTTTTGTTAGTATTTTAAATAAGTCATCATAATAATGGAAGAATATAACAAGAGCAAGTAATGAAATAGTAGTAGAAATATCATAGCATGTACCTACAATAGTATGTAAGATCTTCTTAACTGTTAAATTTTATGTTATATTTGACAAATAATCCAGTTATTATTATTGAAAGGAATTTGATTCTTAACTTAATTTATTATAATGTTAATAGAATAGTGAGTACTTAATTTGCTGTCTTATTAAAGTAATGGAATTTTTAATTACCCATGAGAATAATTTATAAAATGAAGGTTTTATGCACTTTTCATTATTAAAGATATTTTAAGTAATAAATTATATGCAACGATAAACAAAATGAACTCTTAATTATTTAATTACCTTTAAGAAGTTATATAATATACCTAAAAATAGTTTTTAATAAATGCAATTGTTTTTTTTAGCAAATAGCAAAATTAAACTCCACCTCAAAACCAGTCACCAAGCCAACATCAGATTCAAATAAGTAAGTTCTTTTTTCATAACTATACAGAACTCACATCACTGATCCAACTTGTATGTTGTATGTATTTTTTTTTTGATTGGTGAAAATAAAGATTTTATTTTTATTCAGAACAAATTAACCCTTGCTAATCTAACATCTCCTCTTGTACATATTTTAAAAGATGAGCAAACAATCAAAGGCAATGTAGCACAAAAATTTTGGAAGAATTGTGGAAATCGTCCGTTCCCTAAGTTAAGCACTCTCAACACCACAAATAATGGTTATAAAAAATAAATTAAATGTAATTAATGTTAAAATAACTGTATCAAATAATTTTAACTAGAATCTGAAAGTATTTAATCCGCTGCAAAATCATGCACATAATTGCTAATTTGAGCATAGATATCTTTACTTTTTAATTTGAAGTACATACCCATAATTATATTTTACATTAATTTTAACGGCACACACCCCAATCCCCACTACCCCAATCATGATTATCGGTATAATGTCTGGGTTTATTCATAAATATGTATGCTTCGAAGATCTGAACTGTTGGCGTTGCCGGCCCCCCCGACGTCATCATCGCAACCTCCATATTTGAAAAACTTCTCAATGGGATCTCGTAAGTATTGTTATGAAATTAATAAATATGTACTATGGAAAATTGTTTTAATATGCATTGCTATTACTAATATGCAGAAGTTTGATAATGTAACAGTCTTTATGTTAGTCCCATAATATACATTTCGACATTGTGATTTTAGTGTATAACTTAATAATAGGAAGTAATTTTGCAATGTTCTCACTTCAGAGAGCAGCACTAGGGTAATTGTAATCTACATGACCTACTTTTGTGTGGTGTTAATGATAACATTGAGATTAGAACTATTTCTGATAGTGTACGGATAGCATGCAAAATTATCAAACAGTTGGACCCTTTGAGAACATGTATAATGAAAGTCATCCGTTTTTAATCATTTTTAAAAATTTAACGATTTTTGGAAAAATTACCTTTAATTACTCAAAAACTCAAAAATTACCAAAAAAAATTTTGCTGGACAAAATGGATGACAATTGTTTTATGGCATCTCCACCAACAAACAAGAGTCTTCCGGTTGCTTTTTCCAGACTGATTTACGCAACATTGCTTTAACTATTACCGGTGTCTGCCCAAAAAAAATCCATAAAGATGTTTTCGAAGTACTACGGTATCGATGTACTTTTTAAATGTATGCTGAGTCTTAACTTCTTTTATGGAAAAGGGAGTTTCTACCTCCATTTTAATCAGATTTTAAAAAGACATTTACATTAAACCTTGGACTTTAATTTACATCCATCTTTTTTTACATTTTCAGAGTTATCATCAGTGCCTCTAGCTCTACCGGCTCCGGGACCTCAAGCTTATCCACCAGGAGTCGATGCTATTGCGGAAACATCGAAACCCATAGTTAGTATCGCTTTTTTTCTGTTTAGTGCTCTTACTTTGTGCCTTTTTACCAATTGCTAAAAATAAAAAGTCAAATTGTATCAAAAGACGATGCAAACGAAACAAAGGGCATATTCCAAGCAAGTCAACAGACAAAACAAGGCAGGCGTATTTTTGTTCATCAACTTGGTTGTTAAAATAGCAAACATAGAACCTGAAACCTCTTCCGCAGCAGCTAACTATCGTGTGTTAATTTACATTGTGTATTGTTATATTTCCAAGTTGTGAGATACATTATATTTCACAGGATGTCGCAGCGATCGTGTCTCAAAAGATTGCTCTAATTCGGCGCGAACAGGAGGAAAATGAAATCACAAAAGGGGTGAGTTTTATGAATAAGTTTTTATGTTATAGAAATATAATAGGAACTGTTATTGTCTTTCTTTGTAAACTATTTTCTGTGGCTACTAAGTGACCAAACTACTTAGCGAAAAACCTATTATATTCATTTTAATATTCTATTTTTAAATACATATACGAGAGTATTGTATATTACTCGAGTATACAATATTTTTCTAATTTAAGGAAATTTAGATGTTAAATTTCTTTTAGTTGGGATGGTCATCAAAAGATAGATCGTTGGGTCAATTTACCGGATCTACTGGGGCCAATATACTAACTCCAAGAGAACTAGCTAGCGGTACTCAAGCTTGGGCGAAAAAGGTATTTATGGTCATACAAATAAAGCACAATTTCCAACAATTACCATGTGGAACAACTTGGGCATTCAAAACTAGATTTTTAACTATTTGAAACATAGAAAAATGCTAGAACTAGAATGTTTTCTTTTTTTTGTGTGATTTAGTTTTTTTTTTCTTTTATCATGATACTTAAATTGTATTGTCATAAAAGAATCATGCCCTCATATATTTTGCTTGAAGTGTTAAATGGAACTTATTGGTGTGCTACTGTATTTTTCAATCTTAATACAATAGGTTTTCGTTTGGTGAGTTAGTAAAATCTAAAATTAATCGCGTTGAATTTATTATTCCATAAATAAACTTAAAAATATATTAAATAAACGTGATAGTGCTTGGCCCATACTTATATTTTCTATATAATGTTAAAGGTCATATACATTCCAACCTGTATTTAAATTGGTATACAGATGTTTTATTATTCAAGTTCAAGGCACAAAGACACTTAATTACACTGTACCAGAGGCGGCCTTAGGGGGTGGCGAACAGGGCAATCGCCCGGGGCCTCGCGTCAAGCAAATTTAAGAAAATTCAGTTTTTTTAAACTAAGTATATTTCTTTATTTAAAACTTTTGATTTTGATTCTTAATTATTTATTCAGGTTATAACATAACGGTAAATTAAAATAAAGTTAGTTAACTAATTCATTCATTCAAATCATAATTGATAAATTCATTTTGTAGTACTTGAATAGCGCGCTTCGAAACACTTGAAGATCGGTTTTTAAAACGCATAGCATTCGAGACTATACTTTGTCAAATATAGGATGATAATTTTGACAGGTCACTTTTTCTTGGTCCTTGGCTCATTTTTGACAAGTTTCAATGAAGTACGATATTATTTTCTAGAAAATTTTAATTTGTTTCCCTTGTTTTATTTCGTTCGTCAACTTTTGTCACCTTGGAATTATTTTGCTTGCAGTATGAGTTACAAAATCGTTGCTGTACCGTACATATTTTTCAATTATATTTAATATTACGTTCTTATAGTGTTTCAAATATTGAGTGAGCTGGAAAAATTTTAAGTATTGAGGAAGCTGATAAAGTGTAAAAAAACTGTGTGACACCTACTTAAAAATTATTTCCGACTGTTTGTGCGATTCAAAACAAGATTTACGAAATGAGTTCGCGTGATCGTGATGCCGGTAGAAAATTTGAGTCAGGTAGTTCAAAAAGGAAACGAGCTATCATAAGAAAGCAGGTACAAGAAAATCTACGTGGATCTTTATATAAATAAATAAAAAGTGATGATCAAGAAACCTATACGAAACATTTATTGACTGAAAGTGACCACCGCCGTCATCAAGTAAAAACAGCGAGGATGATGATGAATTAACTACACCATTGTCTCTTTAAGTCAGCGGTGCCGCCGTCAACGTTATCCAGTCAAGAACACGAATCTGAGCCCGAGTCTATGTCTACATCTATGACTGCTGGAATGGAAAATCTGAATCCTCAAAATGACCCCGGTTTGTGGCCCATAACAATTACTGATGTAGACCGAACTGAGATTGTATTAAGAGGTCCAATCCGGATTAAAGTTGAGTTATTTCCCGTAAACGATAATGGACGGCGATTCAGTTAATATCATTATAATAAGATATTAGTTAACGGTGAAAAGCTTGACATGCGCTGGATGATTTATTTACAAACAAAGGATGCCGTTTACTGCTTTCCGTGTCGAATATTCGGGCTAGAAAATATAAAGATTGGATCAAGTGAAGGAGTGTGTGATTGGAAACATTTGGGTGATTACCTGAAGTCTCACGAATCTAGTCGACAGCACAAAGATTCTATGCTGAAATGGATTAATTTAGAGAACGGTTTAAAAAACTGTTCTACTACTGACTCCTTGGCTCAGTCACAAATTGAACAAGAAAGGCAACGTTGGAGAGATATTTTAGAACGATTGCTCGCAATTGTAAATTTTTTAGCATCTCACAATTTGGCCTTCAGGGGTCATAGAGAGAAGTTAACATCTGACTCAGGTTCGAGTGAGACAAGCGGCAACTTTATAGATTTAGTAAAGTTAATAGCCCGATTTGATCCCGTGCTGAGACTTCACTTAAAACAAGTAAAAGATAAAACGATGAATGACCACTATATCGGAAAAAAATATTCAAAATGAGCTCATACAATTAATGGCAAGTCACGTGAAAACTAAAATTGTTAAAAAAATAATTAATAATAAATATTACTCTATTATTCTTTATTGTACTCGCGACGTTTCTCGTGTTGAGCAACTATCAATTATTATAAGATTTTTTAATACAAAAACAGCTGAAATTGAAGAACATTTTATTGGTTTCATAGCCGTCGAAAAAACCACAGCTGAGAGTTTGACTAATTATATAATCACAGAATTAGAACAGTTAGGTATATCATTGCAAAACTGCAGAGGCCAAGGATATGATAATGGTGCCAATATGCGTGGTGAAAAAAGTGGTGTCCAAAAACGTATTTTTGAAATTAATCCACTTGCTTATTTTTTACCTTGTGGGAGTCATAGCTGGAATCTCATCCTAGGAGATGCAGCATCGTCTTGTGTACAAGTAAAATCTTTTTTTGGTTTTCTACAAAGGTTGTACACTCTGTTTGCCGGCTCAAGTCAGAGGTGGGCTATTTTAAATGCTCATGTAAAATCCTTATCATTAAAACCACTTTCTGAAATTAGATGGGAGTGCAGAGTAGCATCGGTGAAGGCCGTTAAATACCATCTATATGTATCTATATATATATAGATATCTATATAGACTATAACGCGATATATGTGATTCTTTAAAGGATTTAGCAGAAAATACAACAGATTGTCAGTTGGTCAGTGAATGCCATTCTATAGAAAAGGAAATAACTACCTACGAATTCGTAGTTTCACTTGTCATATGGTATGACATTCTTACAAAGATAAATGTTATCAGTAAAATGTGGCAAAGCGAAAACATGTACTTAGATGTGGCTATCCAACACCTAGACGCATTCACAAATTGGCTCGATAATTATCGAGAAAATGGTTTTCAGTCATCCCTTGTAACAGCAAGAGAAATAGCCGAGGAAAATGATATTGACAGACAGTTTGAAGAAGTCAGAAGACGACGTAAAAAAAGGCTTTTTGATTATGAAGGGGAAGATGAAGCTCATGAATTAAATGCGGAAGAGATTTTCAAAATAAACTATTTTTATGTTATTGTCGACAATGTGCGCGCAAGCTGCCATCCTAGGTTTGAGGCACTTAAACATCATGAGAGCATATTTGGTTTGATGTATAATATTAAAAGATTAAAGGAAATTAGTGATAGTGAACTTTTGAAGCAATGCAGCGCCTTGCAAATATCTATGACAGTAGGAGAATCATGTGATATTGATGGACATGAATTGTACGAAGAACTGAATATGTTCATCCGTGTGTATGAAGGAAACGATGACATTATCTCGGTGCTGAAATACATAATACAAAAAAAAATTAACTGAAGTTTACCCCACTATCGAAATAGTTCTGAGAATTATTGCCACCACACCTGTTACGGTTGCGTCTGCTGAAAGGAGTTATTCGAGGCTTAAAATTATTAAAACATATTTGAGAAATTCGATGACACAGGATCGCCTTTCAGCCCTTGCTATTCTTTCAATCGAAAATGACGTAGCTCATTCGTTAGATTATTGTGCTTTAATTAAAGATTTTAGTCTTAGTAAAAGCCGCAAACATCAATTTTAAAATTTATCATCTCTGTATTTGTTAATTTTGTAAATCTTTCAATATAAGTAAAACTCAAATTTTATTTATTTGTATAACTAGCATTTCTCGTCAAACATAACGAATACCTACCAAACCACCAGACCTACTTTCGAATCACATAGGTACTTTTCTGTAGGACAAAAGGCCTCGCAAAGACCTGCCGCCCGGAGCCTCGTAATGGGTAAGGCCGCCGCTGCACTGTACAATGCCAATTACTATAATAAAATATCATAGCTTAAGAAAAGATATTGAATGAAGAAACAGCAAGCACATTATTATAGTTCCAATAATAACTTCATGGGTGTATCGTAAATTTTCTTTCAGCTATCGTCGTTCGCTGCAGCGTGAAATCCTCTCCATAGAACGGTCAGAATTTGTAATACAATTGTATTACGCCTTCTGACCTTTGAGCTTTTTAAACCTATGAAAATGATGAGTCAAACATTACTGAACAGCTTTATTTATTTACTTTCATTGCATATTGTTTGATTTTAGAGCAACATGAAATGGAGTGGCCAAAATTTATTATTTTTTTCTTATAGGTTCACAATGATAATATTAGATCTCTTTTTTGTACGTAGATAGTTTTCCGTTTACCTATTTATATAGGTAGCATCAAATCAAACTGCTTAAATTAGCGATAGTGTAAATAGGGCTAAGAAAGAAGTTTAATTTGATGGCTCCAAAACAGGTCCGAGCTCTCTTTCTAATCTTAAAAAAACTGACTCATTTTGGTGTATTGTTATATAACAATAAAATCATCGAATCTCTTTGTGGTTACGAAATCAACTCGCGTGTTCTGCTATCAAATGAGACTGAGGTACAAACTGTTTCTCAATAAACCAATATTTTATAGTAACTTAATCAAATCTAACTAACTGATACCATGCCAAAATAGCATAAATGTTTAGACTACCTCTTTGCCGCACTGTTGTGTCGCTTTAAAATATCACAAATTACTTCTTTTTTTTTAATAATTAAAGTTCACTCTCTTTTCATAGGATTAAATAGCTGATCTTTTTTATTGAGTTGGTTATGTCAACGATTAAAACTAAAATATGTATAATAATTTAAAAATTTCCCTTTTTTAGTATAAAATTATTTGTTTTATATCGTTTTTATTGTTGATATGATCACTTAACAGTCGAGCTGGTGATATTTTGTGTAAAGAGCGAACTAGTACAACTAGAGCCAAAGTCTCGTTGCACTGGGGTAGGATTTTGACATTATAATATTTGTTTTATAACGCTAGTTCACTCAGTGAGTAGTATGTATAAATCATTCTCTAGTCTTGAGTGCAAACTTGAGACTTGTATTTTTTTTTTTCTTTATAAAACTATATTTCATTCATTTAATCTGTCAATAATAACACATTCTTATCTGACAATCAAAATGTCTATAGAATCGTGTTTTTCAGAATGCACTATTCAATATTCGTAAATTTTGAAATCATCAAATTAATCATAAATTTATTTTATCAACAGTCGTATACAATTTGAATGCACAACTATCAAATTAGATATTATACGACTACTTGGACAGACAAAGAAATGTGTAGCGAATCTTTGACTCCACTAAAGTTCCCTCATTACACAATTTGGATTGTGCGTGAAAACTGTCATAATATCATGACATTTAGTGATAATTTTCATGCCATTTTTATGGCATGGCAACTATCATTGACAAATTTGCAAACAAATATTCAGTGTTCCCCTTTTATGACTGATATATTTTAAAACATTTTTATGCAGAAAAGATTTACTTTAAAAATAACTTCTCCATTTTTGATATTCGAAAGAGTGAAGTCTTTTATATCTTCGCCTTTATAAAAAATAATTATATTATAATATTGACATATTTCATTATTCTTTTACAAAGTGACTGAAAGCATAAAACAACTTTGAATACATGTACATGTATTTAACTATTCAAGTAGATATGCAAACACGCATGTTTTATATTCGTGCACATAAAATGAAAATTTATTTGCACATAAACAGAAACATTCAGTCATTTTAAAAAAAATAAAGCCAATTTACTCTTTGATATTTATTTTTTTACTGAGGAAAACTTGACAAAATATATTTAGATAGGGTTTTAAAAGAGGTTACTCAAAAAGTAATTTGGCTTTTACTGGGGAATCCATGAATATTTGTTGCAGTTACAAAGAATCTTCGAGACGGGTGGACCTATGCTCGGCAGATAATAGGGGCATTTCTATAGCGTAGAGGTAAGTACACGACAAACAGCCACGGGCAAACCTAACCCGTGAAGAATTATAAGAAGAAAACTTCTTAACAAAAGAAAAACAAATCTTCATAAATATTCTTACATCTTTAATTCTTCATATTTTTAAAATATATTATAGTGAATGTATATTTGATTATATAAATATTTATAGAGTGTAAAATTTATTCCTAATCTGAAAATCTAAAATATATTAAACTTTTTTCATATTTTAAGAGTACTGCTACACATCAGTTTCTTACTTCTGAATTAGCTGTGGAATTGAATAACACAAACCTACATTGTTTCCCGAAATTTTCAATATCTAGTGTTCCTTTGTAGAATCTAGATAAATAGCAATCTTCATATGTTCAATCTTTTCTTTTACATAAACAATGTCTATAACAACTATTTTAATGTAGGATCAATTGGTAAGAGCAGCTCCGGTTGAAGGTGGCATGGGTATGACGTTGCTGCAGAAAATGGGCTGGACTCCAGGTCAGGGTCTTGGTAAAGAAGGAACAGGAACCCTCCAGCCATTGCTTCTAGAAGTCAAGCTCGATACCAAAGGACTACAGGCCAAAGAAGAAACTAATCAGAGGAATAACAAAGGAGTGAGTTATTATAATAGTGTTACAATAATATTGTTTTTACAATAGATACATTTTTCATTATTTATTCTTGTGTGTGTGGTTGTTGGAGAACGTGGTAGCTCAGTTTATAATGTACTTTGGTAAACCGACCGACCCGACCCGACTGTACAATATAGCTGCCATGTTCCTCATTGTGCCCGGATAGTGGCGATTCGCAACCTGTCACACTGGGACTGAACATAAACATGCGAAATGCGGTGTTTAACACCTCTGCCTACCCCTCGCGAGGGATTAATTATGCTGTGATTTTGTTGTTTTATGTTCAAATATTTTTTCTAAAAAAACTGGACAAGTAGTAAGGTATAGGTTGATTTAAAAACAGGCAAATTTTTAGGTTATTTAGACTATCTATTTGGTCATTTAGAGTCTTAATTTATTCATAAATAAAACGAACTACCACCGAACGAATGTAATTATGAGTATAACAAAGAAACAAACACAAATAACAAATAAGTAAAAATTAATGTCATGCAAATGAACTATTATTATTAAAATTATAAATGTCAAAATAATAATATACGAACAGAAAAGTTATAAAAATATAATAAAAGGTGAATGTTCCTTAGCTACCCAGATCAAACTCAATCAAAACACTTAGTTCCGTTTGTTAAAGTACTTAAGGAATAATATACCTTAGTTAGTTAGATTATCGGGGCGTATTCAGCACTTAGCCTCTTGTGCGTAAATAATATGCCTTATATTTAACTTTGTTCTTTGCCGCTACTTAATATCTAAAACTAATTTATTCCTCAGGTAAAAACGTTTAGGAAAAACACTCGCGGTGCAGGTGGACCATTGATAGCAGGTGGAAAGCATCCAGTGTCGTTATTAGGAGAATACTGCTCCAAACATAAACTTGGACCACCTGAGTACAGCCTTTGCTTTGAATGCGGCCCTGATCATAAAAAGAACTTCCTCTTTAAGGTATTTTTTTTTAATTATAGTTTTTTAAATTGCAGTATATACTGTTTATTTTTTACTGTCTGTTCTCATAATAACAAAAACAATAAATTGCTGTAGCAATTAATAAATGAATTTCTATACTATAGTAAAAAATCTTACAATAAGGCAAGGCTGGTGGGTATGCTTATTTGCTACGTTCATATACAGCACAGTCTTATCAATAACTATGACAAACCAATTGCCATACATATTTGTAAAATTTGTTTTTTTAAGGTAAGAGTGGCAGGTACCGAATACCAGCCTACAGTTGCAAGTCAAAACAAGAAGCAAGCTAAGGCGGACGCCGCCCAATTAGCTCTACAAAAACTTGGCATTTTACCCAACTAGATATAGCAATGTAAAATATGAAGTGTAAATTATATCATAGTTTCTTATTAGTGTGTTTAATTTCTAGCAACAAGTTTTAGTTTTGAGCATGATGTTTCTGGTATTACAGGCAAGCCATATGCATGTTTGCCACCTTACAATCAATTCATACTAGGGCAGAGTCAAAGCACATTGTAGCATCAATCTGAATCTTAATATAGCAATGTCCCCACCCTGATCTCCACTATATAGTGAAAATATTTCTTTCACTACCAATTAGCATGTACAAGTTTCAGATTGATGCTTCAATGTGCTTCAAGTCTGCACTAGTATGACCCTTAGTGGTATAAAACAAATATAGTTCATATCAATGTTTAATATCCTTCCTATGCAATAAAATGAAAGGGACTATCATCATGGAGCATAATACATGATACCCATATATAAGGAATTCTTATTTATAAGGCTAGAAGTAAATTGAAATGAATATGGACCAAATGTATATTATTATTAGAGAAGACAGTAGTGTGTAATAAAACAAGCATTACAATCTTTAATTTATTTAAATCAACATTACTAATTAACAAAATAGTATTTCACATGAATATAGACATTTAATTTTAAGTTTATTTCATGTACTGAAACTATTCCTAAAGCTAGAAAACTTCTCTTCCCATATTTATTCTTTGTCAATCACAGATCTGTTCCAATGTTTCCTCCTTCTCCATTTACTTTGCTTTTTTGTCTTGTTGCTTGATCCTGTAGTCAGAGAGAGCTGCCTTTATAGCATCTTCAGCAAGCACTGAAAAATAACAATGACCTATACAACCAATATCTAGTAAAAAGAGCATTCATATTGCAATAATTTCTAACTAAGCTATCTAAAATATTCATGAAACTTGTCAACTTGTTGTTAAACCAAGTTTAAACCATGCTCAAATGTCATTAGAAAACGCAATTTGTTGCAGACATGTATAACTAGTACTGTGTCAGTTAAAAGGATATGTCTTGTCTATAAGTACCTAACTGAGTTAAAATGTTACTCCTAGCACATGTTGAAAATGATGGTTAATTTAATCTTAATCAAATATACTTACTAGAGCAGTGTAGCTTGACAGGTGGTAAAGAAAGCTCTTTAGCAATGTCTGTATTCTTTAACTTCAAAGCTTCATCCACAGTTTTCCCTTTAACCCATTCAGTCGCTAGAGAACTCGAAGCGATAGCAGAACCACAGCCGAACGTTTTGAACTTGGCTTCAATGATCTTTCCATTGTCATCAACTCTGATTTGCAACTTCATGACGTCTCCGCATGCCGGTGCACCAACCAGACCGGTGCCGACATTCATGTCCTTCTTGTCCAAAGACCCCACATTACGAGGGTTCTCATAATGATCTATGACCTATAAAACATTGCAATTGTAAATATGTGACGTAGTTCCGAAAAATCAATACCTAACATTGCACAATAAATTATTTACGTTTGCATGGTACGACGCAGTTTGAACAGCATTTACACTGTTCAGATTGATCAAACTAACACATCTTCGTAAATTGGGAACAAGATAAGCCATTTTAGAAAGTTTTTCACAATTATATTCACAAATCAAAATTTTCCAAACTGCGCCTTCCGACTCCGTCGTTCGTCTATAACAATCGAACTTGACAAGACAGATGTTAATGACAATGACAGCTGCAGACGGCTTTCTAGTGTTACAATATGAATTATAAAACCAATTTTCGGCTTTCCGATCATTCACATAAAATGTCATATACTTAGATAATATCCAAATTAAACAAATAATCTCACTGGATAAAATTAATTTTTATTGATACTATTACGACCGATTTCGCTTGGTAATAGATCAATCCACAACAAGTAACAAAAAAAGGGCAGCCTTAGTTTACAGACAATTTTAAATATCTCATGTATTTATTTGAGATTTTCCAGTGAGATTATTTGTTTAATTTGGATATTATCTAAGTATATGACATTTTATGTGAATGATCGGAAAGCCGAAAATTGGTTTTATAATTCATATTGTAACACTAGAAAGCCGTCTGCAGCTGTCATTGTCATTAACATCTGTCTTGTCAAGTTCGATTGTTATAGACGAACGACGGAGTCGGAAGGCGCAGTTTGGAAAATTTTGATTTGTGAATATAATTGTGAAAAACTTTCTAAAATGGCTTATCTTGTTCCCAATTTACGAAGATGTGTTAGTTTGATCAATCTGAACAGTGTAAATGCTGTTCAAACTGCGTCGTACCATGCAAACGTAAATAATTTATTGTGCAATGTTAGGTATTGATTTTTCGGAACTACGTCACATATTTACAATTGCAATGTTTTATAGGTCATAGATCATTATGAGAACCCTCGTAATGTGGGGTCTTTGGACAAGAAGGACATGAATGTCGGCACCGGTCTGGTTGGTGCACCGGCATGCGGAGACGTCATGAAGTTGCAAATCAGAGTTGATGACAATGGAAAGATCATTGAAGCCAAATTCAAAACGTTCGGCTGTGGTTCTGCTATCGCTTCGAGTTCTCTAGCGACTGAATGGGTTAAAGGGAAAACTGTGGATGAAGCTTTGAAGTTAAAGAATACAGACATTGCTAAAGAGCTTTCTTTACCACCTGTCAAGCTACACTGCTCTAGTAAGTATATTTGATTAAGATTAAATTAACCATCATTTTCAACATGTGCTAGGAGTAACATTTTAACTCAGTTAGGTACTTATAGACAAGACATATCCTTTTAACTGACACAGTACTAGTTATACATGTCTGCAACAAATTGCGTTTTCTAATGACATTTGAGCATGGTTTAAACTTGGTTTAACAACAAGTTGACAAGTTTCATGAATATTTTAGATAGCTTAGTTAGAAATTATTGCAATATGAATGCTCTTTTTACTAGATATTGGTTGTATAGGTCATTGTTATTTTTCAGTGCTTGCTGAAGATGCTATAAAGGCAGCTCTCTCTGACTACAGGATCAAGCAACAAGACAAAAAAGCAAAGTAAATGGAGAAGGAGGAAACATTGGAACAGATCTGTGATTGACAAAGAATAAATATGGGAAGAGAAGTTTTCTAGCTTTAGGAATAGTTTCAGTACATGAAATAAACTTAAAATTAAATGTCTATATTCATGTGAAATACTATTTTGTTAATTAGTAATGTTGATTTAAATAAATTAAAGATTGTAATGCTTGTTTTATTACACACTACTGTCTGCTGTAATATATGTAACTAACATACATTAGTATATAGAAAACATTTAGAGAAGGGTCCATCCAAATACCTATATTTCATTAACTTCCTAGCCTTCTAAAACATACCAATTCCTTGTTGAAAAAGATATAAGGGTTTATTACTTGGAATACTTTCTCTTTACTAATGTCTTCAGTTAACAAATTTCTTTGTAGCTGAACAAAAGGAAAAACCAGCAACTAAACAACTAGAAATAAAAAAAGAAAGTCATTAATTTGTACTAATATGATGGAAAGCAAGCTTATCGCCACCACAGAACACTTGCAAAGAGAACAATTTGCAATTTGGGCGACTTGAAGTTCCACCTTGCGACCAAATTTTGAGGTTTTGTGATCATCGCAACTTGGGCGATTTAAATTAATAGGCGATCTGGGGCGCTACCTCATGATTCCATTTTCAAATTATGCGATTGCCAGAACTTGGACGAACGAGATTTTTTTGCCTATATTGTGAATACTTGCATTTTGTATTTGTAATTAACATATATTCATTAGAACGCTTTGTGCAATTTATAAGATAGTTTGGACAACCATGGACCGAAATGTATAAAAATTTATAATGTGATATTAGAAAAAAAAAAAAATCTATCGAGTGAAATATTTATTTGTGTCCTTTATCATAAATTCGTTTTAAATTTAGAATTTTTGGCGCATCAATTTGTGCGATTTTGGGTGATCAAAGGCTACGAAACGTAGCGTTGAGCAGACGAGAATGGATAAGTACACGTAAAGTTTTTAGAACCTTTTCTGCGATCCTATTGGCCTTCGCAGCATAACCCAACGAACCGCGCGGTGAGTGCTCCCTCGCAAGGGACACGATAAATTTGTTTCGGCCCTAACCAGGCAAATATTTCATAAAATAAAAAATATTATGGGGTACGAAATTTTTTGTGCAATTTTTTTCTGATAAAAAATGCATTTGATCCTTTCAATTAAGAAAAATAGAATAGCAAGAAAAACCAGTATTTTTCGTTAAAAATAAATAAATAATTCGAAAATTACGCAGAGTGTTAAGTTCAACGCATCACAGTAAAGATTCGAAATGAAGAATACTTCATTTAAATGCAATAGAATATAGTATATTTATCAAAAATAACATGTGGGGTGGAGACTTTCTTAACTGAAAAAATCCTAATATTAAAGTTTTGATGGAAAAATGGTAATATTTTAAATGTGGTATATTGAAAGTTTTGTTTTATCACTTTTTAAATAATATCTTGAAGGTGGTCTCTGTTTTGACCAATACATTGGGAGAGATTAAATTTGGTTTATTAGTCTTCTAATACGATTTTTCTACAAAACAAAAAGCTTAATTAACAATACGAATTCTTGCTCAGACCCATTGAGTTTTCTTAAAGAGTACCTTAGTTTTTCTCAGCATTTACATATGCCCTAAACAAAGCACCTATAGTCTGATTCAAATAAATCGGGACAAAAAAATCTTTGACCCCTCTTTTTCTGTCAGAGGAAATTAGTTAATATAGTTTAGATTTTATATCGTAAATAAAGGTAGCTGTTGGTGGCTGTCTACGTCCGTTCGTTTACGATGTTATGACTACCACGACCAAGAGCGTAGCAACGTAGAAGAAGAATACAGAGGCGTCAACGACTTAAGACTGCACATTGCACTACATGCGAAATTTTGTCAAAAACTAGTTTTCTAAAATAATCCGTTGACACAGTAAGACGCCCATGGAACAACCCATGGATCAACCAATGGTCATGTGTTGTAAAGTTTATGGACTGATATTGCACTTGTTATCTGAAACTTACTGACGTAAACGACACGAACCATTCTTGGCGCGTTTTCAGTACTGGGTTTAAAAAGTCTTTTCTAGCTAAAATAACTTTTGAATTATAGTAAATAAAAAGTAAAGTTTAGAATGAAACCTTTAAGTAATCTTTCCATTTATTACAAAAAAATATCAAGTAAATCAATTATTTCATTCGAAAGTAGATATTACGATCTTGCAAATCTTCAACTAAGTGATGATATTCACCAAATGTATTTCTATTTTTGTTAATGTCATTAACCATATTTTTTCTTTTTTTATTTAGCAATAAACATTATGGCATTCTTCTTTTATTCGTTTTTCATCTAAACGCAATCTATGTGGTATGAATTATTTTATGTATCGCAGATATCGTAACCTATGTAAAGAGTTTTGCGATCCGATCCAACGATTAGTTCTGAAGTGCAGACACATTCTAGGATCGTAACGGTGGGACGGATCGCACGCTGTGAGTAAAGGCCTTTAGATAGAGACAGATATCTTATTAATCACTAGAACCATGACAATCGGTTTTAGAAGTTTTTCCAGGCTAGTTGTGCCGATAGTTGGTAACGTAATTTGTTTATCAAGAGCTCAACTCAGTTCAATGTAAGTATTAAAAGATTATATTCGGTATTTTCAAATATTATGCAACACTTGGCACCTGCAAATTTTACCGGGAATAACATCACTTGTCTGTCATGTCATAATAATTGTTTTAGTTTTGTAAAAAAACTAGCCGGTATTAGATATTATCTAAATTATATCATTAATATTCATATTTTATAGCAAAATGGTCGACAATAATCCTGATTACAAAGCAGCTACTTCTATACATGAGTTTACTGTTAAAAACATTAAAGGAGAAGAGGTGAAATTGGATGTTTACAAAGGTCATGTTTGTATTATTGTAAATGTTGCATCGCAGTGTGGGCTTACAAAAAACAACTACAAACAGTTAAATGAGCTGTATGATCAATATGCTGAGAGCAAAGGTAAGAAAAACGATTTACATTGTTATATGATATCATGTCAAAATTCGGAAATATTTATTTTATACTCAAATTATCATTAAACAAGTACTATAACTCTTGCTTTTTTAAATTAAAATAATCTTTGAGTGCGAATGTTTATTGGTATAATGTTTAAAGCATAATACACTGAATAAATAATTTTAATACTATACATTGATGGATAAACTATAGATTTATTGTCATATGTCATATTAATATTTTATTTTATTAAAGGTCTGCGCATCCTCGCATTCCCGTGCAATCAGTTTGCTGGTCAGGAACCAGGGAATCCTGAAGAGATAGTGTGTTTCATGAATGAACGGAAAGTCAAATTTGACATGTTTGAAAAAATTGATGTCAATGGTGACAATGCTTCACCACTGTGGAAGTTTTTAAAGGTAACTTTCTAAATCTAAATAAAATCAATAACTAAAGCTACCAGAATACTCAAACATTTAACCTTGGAATGTTTGTGTGGGGTATAATTTTTATATGAAACAGGTGAATGGTTGATAATGGCTATTAATATGGAGTATGTTATGAAAAGATAACGGTATTAATAAACTAATGATCTTTGTCATTTATCAAAGTCATTTCAAATTTGAAAACAAATTAATTCTTTATCCTTTTCAATCAATAATATAAGCTAAATGTTTGTCAATTATTTTTATAACAAAGAACATAATTTTAAATTAGAAGTCAATAGAAAACCTTGGAGCCAGTTGTTATGTTTCCCACATTAGGTTATTTCAGAGAAAAAATATTGAAAAATTATATGCAGTTGATTGAAGGCCACTGAATAATGTGTTGTTGATGACTCAGACAAGGCAATATGAGTAATAAGTATAGGAACATGAAATGGTAATGGGTATATTATATAGGTTATTTATGAACAGAACTGTGATAGAAATAATTTTAAATAATACTCTGATTTTTAGAACCAAAAATAAATTCTAAAGGCAGACACAACTCTACTATGAACATATTATGTAACAGTTTAAAATAAAGTAAAAAAATTATAAATTCATGTTTGCATTGAACATTGAATAAGTATTTGTGTAACATTTGTATGAGAATAATAAATAAGTTTCGCTTTTGCTGTAATGTAATCAAATTTACTGAATAATTTATTAGAATGTAATTATTTTAGCAACATGATCCATTATGTGTTTGATTAAATTATTTATTCGGTAAATTAGTTTCCATTCTGTCTAATCATCATTTCAGCTACCTAATTAAATTTATTTTCAAGTAATGAATTTCTAAATTATGAATGTAATTTTATTTTAATTTCAGCACAAGCAAGGGGGTTCACTTGGCAACTTCATAAAATGGAACTTTTCTAAATTCATTATCGATAAAGATGGCATCCCAGTTGAACGGCATGGGCCCAATGTTGATCCATTGGATTTAGTAAAATCACTCGAAAAATACTGGTGAAGGCCAAATGATTACAATTAACATAATTTTTTCTATTAATGATTACTCTACTTACTTTTTCAAACATCTATTTGTTAATGTGTGCGATTGATCAATCACAAAATATACAGAATTACATATTTCACATAAGTTTGATTATAATATTTCTTCATGTTTTATAGAATAGTTACAATATAATACGCACTTAAGCACGCATTTTAAAGTTTATAGTAATAAGATGTGGATATGAGGTACCTATTTGTATAAGTACAAATATATATTATTTTGTTAAATATTTTAATTGTTTTTTACATAAATACCCTTATTTACAATATCGGCCAAGTAACTGGTTCTGAAAAAATGCAAAGCTAAACATTTGTGTCAATGTTGGTAAATAAGTTTTACTTTACAATTAACAACGAGAGAGTTTTCGAATATTTTAAAATGAAATAACTAAATTATGTTCTCGCAATGTCACAGACTATTAAGTGATACTTTTTATCATAATGTCCTTGCCAGTGGGTAAGGTCACGTTGGTCCCTAAGGCTCCCCGCCTACGACTTGGCCGATTCTTTCTAGCTGAAAATTGGAACGTACTGTGGGCTTACTATATACGATATAACCTTTAAATAAACCCTCCCACTAAAAAACATAAGACATTTCTTAAGACAGCCGGCTGTTGAATAGTTTAAAAGCATACACAAGCACATAAAATATGAATGACATGGTAAATGGAAGACTAAAAAGCTATACAAAAATTCTTCGGCGAATTATTGACGTCATCGTCATATAGTGACCTGGAGTCTGGTTAATATAGTCTATATACCACCATCTATTATGCACCATTGGAATAGTAATCCCACGTCCTACAAAAAATCTGTCATATAATCGGTCAGTATCATTAAAAGGAAAAATCGACTCTAATATCAGTCCTATCAAAAGTTAGTACTGGGTAGGAAGCCCAGCTGTTAAAAGTTAAATTGAAACCACCTTATTCAAAAAGGGTTTTAGATTCAGTAAAATCCGACTTATTTTCTAAATCTAAATTTCTAAATCTAAATTTCTAAATCTAGATTTAGAATCGACTGAAAGTGATTGAGACTTAATTTAAACCGATAGCAATATTGTACGTACTTTTATACTATCAAAGAATGATAGAATTTGAGGAAGCAATAAAGTTTGCTTCATAGTAATTACATAAACTATTTTTATTACTTCCCGCGTGAGAAACATTACATTAATTCTTTTTAAATGAATTTTGTACTTTAGAATTAAATCGGAAATTTACGGTTATACTTATTTTTGTTTACAGTCACACCAACGTGGCGAATGAATTTCGCCTCTCCTTCATTTCAAACAAAATAAAGAAGACAAACAAAATTTGTTTCCGGTCTAAAGATAGCAACAGCTATTTTTAGCCAATCATAAGCCACGTTTTAAATTCATTCTATAGCGTCGTTGTTGCTTGGCGTTATCAATTGTGTTTTACTACGCTTCGTGGTGGAGTTGTTTGTGAGAGTGCGTGGAATTTATTGTTGTTGTAGCGTCTCTAGACAAAAACGTTACGTATTTGTGTAATAAGGTTTTTTGGATTGATTCGATGCATGGTATAGCTACTTGACGGGTATGTATTGGCATAGTACTTGGTAGGATATAAACAATAATTCATTATAGTACTGAATCAGGCATTATGTTTTAATTTCAGTAAAATGTCAACTAGAAGTGGCCGTATAAGGCCTAGTGTTATCGAAGCAAGCCCACCCAGGGCTCGGAAAGGCGCGTCACCGTCTCGATCTCCCGCAAGAGCGCGAAAAAGTTCGCCTCCGAGCCGTTCACCCTCCCGCAAATCTTCCGCTCGAAAGTCGCCAAGTCGTAAACCTGTGTCCAAGTTTCCCGCGCGAAAGTCGCCGTCGAGAACAACCAAAGAAAGCGAAGTTCAGAAGTCCCCTGCAAAACGCCAAGCTATTAAATCGCATGTGGAAGTGAAACTAGTGGACGTCTCGACTAATTTAGATATTTATCGAGCGACACGCGGACGCCGGACGGAGTATTCAGACATTTCTTCTAATTTAGCTCGAAATGAATATTCAATAGGAGACAAAGTTAACGGTGTCGACTCGGTGTTTGGCTCTAGAGATATTCAGGGGTTGAGGAACAGAAAGCCGATAGAAGAAGTCGCGCCTCGAAGGTCTAGTAGACTGCGGGATTTCCTTGAAAATGTTCCAGACATCACCCGAAGCCTCAGTAAATCTGTTAGTAAATCAATTAGTCAATCCATTGACACTTATTCGGACGATGAGAACTCTGACCACGAAGTCAGAACTAAGCGGAGATCTGCAACGAGAAAGCTTGCTACTCCCATCAGAGAGAGTGTTGTGAAACTTTCGCAGATATCCAGCAAATGGGAATTTGGTGGAAGATTTGGTAGTGCAGCATTAATCTTGTTAATACCAGCAGTAGTTCTTGCTATACTAGTGTCCTGTAGTAAACTATGCACAGCGAAGTCCCTTGCAGATCTGTCTATTTTTAAAACGGCTTTAGCTTGGTTTAATGTCCAGGCTTCTCTATTTGTAATATCTCAAGTTATACTCCAGGCTATTTTTGCACTGTTGCCTGTGTGTGGGAGAAAGACAGATAGAATGGATGATTCCGGAAATAAATATTGCTTTAATGCATTTTTCTCAAGTGTCATAACAATATCAGGACTATTTACATTGGATTTCTTTAAGATTACAAACAGCAGTACACTGTTGGACCAATACTTGAGATTGGCAGTTGCTTCATACATTTTTGGATTGCTGTTGGCTATAGTATTGTATATAAAGAGTCGTAAAATTAATGATGGTGATCTAAACAGCTATGGAAACTCTGGATATATGGTTTATGACTTCTTTATTGGAAGGGAAATTCATCCACAAATCAAAAGACTAGATGTTAAGGTTTGGATATCAAGGATCTGCAACATTACTTGTGTAAGTTTTTGAATGTAATTTTTATCTAGTTTTATGCATACTTTAAAAATAATTTTTATTACTCATGTTTTCAAGATATGTATGAAATATTTTTTAATTGATGACTTTGCAGCACAGCGCAAAGTTAATTTAAAATAAGTAAATTTATTGCAATTTATGTTTACTCATAATGCCTACCTATGTATTATTAGTTGTTTATGTACTCAGCAACTCACTAGGTTTTGTATTATGTTTTTGTATAATTCTGCTTATTTATTTTACATTTTTTCCAGCTCATTCTATCAGTTTTAGTGTTCAAGCAGGGAATTGAACTCACAACTAAAGGCACAGAGAAGATTGAATTGACAAGTTACAATGAACTTCTAAGTAAAGTACAGTTGAAGCCAACCATACTGGTGTACTCTCTAATGCAGATAGTTTACATATTGAGCTTTATTATAAAGGAACATAAGGTCACTTCTACTTTCTTCTGGCAGTGTGAGGGAGTTGGTTACTTACAATGTGTTGCAAGTGCACTCTACCCATTCTATTTCACCTCAATATGTAAATTTGTCGCTGATTCTAAGTTGTCCTTATCTACAAACATGTTGGTAGCTTCTTTTGTCCTTTACTTATTTGGTTATGTTGTAATGCTGATCAGTAACAATATCAAACATGAGTTCAGAGCCAATCCACTACATCCTAAACTGACCAGTGAGTATTATAAATGCTTTCATATAAGTTTAATGATATCTTTGAAATTCAATTTGTAATGTATGATTTGAATTCATAATCATAATTTATTGTTTTCAGAAATATTTAATAAATTATATCTTAGAAGTATGTACGCTTCAGATAAACTATCATTTTAAAATTAGCAACATTTAAAAGAATAAATTATAGTGTCCCAGTTATTGAATTGCTTAATTTATGTTTGCAATTTCCAGATATGGAATCTATGCCGACATTCCATGGCAAGAAACTACTTTTGTCTGGACTATGGGGTGTTCTCAGACATCCGAACTACGCTGGAGACATCTTGATACATATTTCCTTGGCATTACCTGGTCTCCTAAGTAAGCACTGGATTGCTGCTGCACCAGCTCTAATAACAATACCGGTTCTGCTTCACAGAGCTTGGAGAGACAATGCTCGTTGTAGTAGGCGCTATGGCGCCGCATGGCAAAGATATTGCAAAAAAGTGCCATCAGTTATCCTACCTAAAGTATTGTAACTCTACCTGAGGTCTATGTGATCTTAATTTGAAAGAACACAGTTTAAGGAAATAGAAGTTAATGTTTAAATTCTTGAGTGAGTCATGAAGATTAGTTGAGTTCTTTTAATATTTCTCATATTATGAGATCTTAGGTTTAATTAAGGATTGTCATAAAATATATTTGGATTATTCAAGTGGCTTATGAATTACAATTTAATGTATTTATTAAGACATTTTTTTAATAGATGTGGGTATTAATTTAATTTCCTTATAATACATTTGTAAACATTTGGATGTTTTGATTAATATAATATGAATCACTATTTTAGATATCAACAATGAAATTACATTTTATGATTTCAATATGATCTATGTTCTTTATAAGTAGTGCTATTATTTTCCGAATATGTGTCTTTTGACATTTGAAATGTGATCAATCCCTATTGACAATTTAGACATAGTTTACTTGGTAGGGTTGGATTAATATTTGTACATATTAGAACAAAACGAATGCCTCATTGAAGTATTTGTAACTATAGGCAGTTGCTCACAAAAACCTATAGTAATAGAGTCGGTTTATGTAAAATTTAAATTTATTTAGACGTTTCGCAACAATAAATAAATATACGAGTGTATTGGCCACGTGTCTTAATAGCTAAATAAGGTATCTTAGCACTTAGAACAAGTTAATATGTATCCATTATGTCAATACGATAAAAGTATGTAATAGACGCATATTCGTAAAATATCACTCGAGATTACTATTTTTATACCACCGTAAATATGAACTTGCTCTCTAATAACATAATTTTACCAACATTTTTAGTATGTTTCGATATCGTGTTTCAATGTATGTACGTATTTTAATTTTTTAAGTGTTTTGCTTAGGAGATAAAATGGTATAGGAATGTTAAACATATCAAGTTAGTCCGATTTCGTGTTCTTATTGATGATTTTGAATGTTTTTCGATAAAAACTCTTGGTATCTATGACTTGTAACGAATTATCAATTTGGTTATGAAACCGGTTTTCAACTGTCATTAAATTGCTCTATAATTATATAACACATTTAAACATAGCTCATGATTTCTAATTTAGAATTAATGTGTTATATAATGTAATGTATTTAGTTAAGATTCTTTTATCGTAAATTGTTAGGCTCGTATTCATAGACAGTACATATGCTAAAGTTCAAACTTTTCGATACTTTTATCTTAATTAGTGCTTTTCAATCATAATCATAGGACTTTTACGCAAGTCTAAGTAACGTAGCATATAGCTATGTGTAGATATATGTGACATGCTTTTATCACTTAACCTGGATTTTTAAAGAAAATATTTTTTTTTTTTTGTAAACTACTAGCTATATTAAAGTTAAATTAGACAATCTTCAAAAATTTCTACTCATACAGTCCAATCCAATCATCCAATCCATTAAATACATATTAGTTATGTCGAAAAGTTTAACAAAGACTTGATTCAGAGTCTTAGCGTGATGACGATCTACGAATCATAGCCAAAATTCTTTGATGAGTACAAAAACAACTACATAAGAATATAAAAAATAATAGATTATATTTTTATATTCACTATTCAAATATTTGTAACATAGGATATAAAACAATAGATAATTAGAAAAGACATTTGTAAAGCAATAATAATAAATCCTAGTAAAACTTATATTCAAAGAGAAAACTTCAATATGAAGATGTGCCTCAATTGTGCTTTAAAAGCATTAATTTGTTTTGAATACTGACTCAGGTTTGTTTTCACATACCTTCATGTTTAAATTTGACTCGATTGGTAGTTGTAGATTACTTTTTAATTTTGCTCAATTTTGCTCGAATATTTTATATTTGTGTAAACATTATTTTAAAATTTATTTAATGACAAAACATTTTTAGCAAATTAACTTTTTAAATGTTAAGTTAGTTTTTCATATCCAGAAGAATGTTTTTTTAAGATAAGGAAAATTGTTACATGGATATCCATGTAGACTACTGTACATGACATTAATTAAGTATTTTTCTTAGTTTTATTAATTTGACCAACCATGAATAAGTACTGACGAGCTAAATGTTCTAAATTTACCCAAAACTCAAATATATTGCTGAAAATATTGCCACACCTTTTAATAAGAATGGTTCATGATCGAATCTTGTGTATATTGCTTTAGTCTATTTTTTATCGATCGATGTAGGCCATTGTTGGCCTATTTACGCTAATAAATTTTATAAAATTCGATCAGGAAAATCTGTAATGTAATAGATGTACTGTGTAAAATAAATTGGAAAAAAGTTTTTTTCATTCTTGAAATGTAGTTTTTATTTTTGTTGGCAAGCTTTTTTTCTTTTAAATCTTGAATGAAAATCTGTGAACTATTTCAATTACCTAATTCTATTTCTGAATGAAGTATTCTTTTTTGGAAGACCACATTACTATGTAGTATACTACTCAAAACAAAATAAGGGCCACGAGGTATTTTGTCTGTACCATGAAAATAATAAAACCAATTTATATTTTTTTGTCTCCATCACGAAAACTAATGTTTTTACCGTGTAGACCAATAAACTTATTCCAATAATAATGATTAAAAAGTTTATTTGCTTTTGACAGAAAAAATCACATTTAAGGTTAAAAATAAAAGCAATGTAAAGTTACTGAAAACAAAAGAACATACTCCATGCTCATCTTTTAGTAACGAGTATGCCCTCCTCGTTTCGCTACGCACTTCTGATGCCTGGAGTGCATGCTCTCAATCAAATGCCTGACGTTTTCCATTGGAATCTCTTCCCAGGCCCTTTTAACAGCGTTGATGAGTTGCTGTTGGTTGTGGAATTCCTGATCACCGTCTCTAACTCTTCGTTTCAACTGATCCCACATGTGCTCTATTGGATTTAAGTCCGGACTGTTCGCCGGCCACGGCAAGACTTGAATTTGAGACGCTTCCAGTACAAACCGAGTCGCTTGAGCCGTGTGTGCACGAGCATTGTCTTGCATCAAGATGAATCCAGGACCCGCTCGCTGGGTAAATGGGATCACATGTGGTCTGACAACTTCCTCAATATACCGCTGAGCAGTAACAGTACCCTCATTTAAAATAGCGAGCTCAGTTTTGCCGTGTAAGCTTATCCCGCCCCAAATCATTACATTTGGACCACCAAAACGATCGACTTCATGGATGCAGGCTTCTGAAAATCTCTCGCCGCGTCTTCTCTATACTCTAATACGCCGATCGTATTTAAAAAATTTAACTTTGCATTCGTCTGTGAAGAGTACCATGCCCCATTGGTTTATGTCCCAGTCCAAATGTTGACGGGTAAATCTTAAACGATTTGCACGATGATTTCTGGTTAATGGAACACGGGCAACTCTCCTTCTTGATGCCTGCTGGTCTTCATGCAATCGATTACGAATAGTTGGGTCACTGACACGAGTACCCGTTGTGAGCAAACGATTTTACAGCTTGCGGGCCGTCGTTGTGCGATCTCGGCGCGCACTTAATCGAATGTAACGATCCTCTTGAGCTGTTGTAATGAGAACTCTTCCCGAACCAGGTCTTCTTCTAACACTGCCGGTCTCTTGGAAACGATTCCATAGATTTTGAATTGCTCTTCGAAAAAATCCCAATTGCAAACCCACAGATCGCTGCGAATGACCTTCTTCAATCATTGTAACGGCTCTGGTTGCTGTCAGCGAGTCCATATGACGCCTGCGTGCTTGTGGCATATTGCAAAAGATGTTTCTGACTCGAGATATCAATGAAATCTGATAATTTCTAATAAACCAAGAAGCTAAGGAAAGCAAAACGACAAAGAAAATGGAATCAAAATTTTCATAAATTATTTTAATTCAAATTTTATTTAAAATTGTTGCCAGCATTAGATGAATTCTACAATATTAAAAAGTTTAGGTATCAAAGAGTTTGTATACTCAATATTTTATAACTTTCAATATGTAAATGTTTAATAATTTACACCAAAATGAAAAAATACCTCGTGGCCCTCATTTTGTTTTGAGTAGTATATATAAAGTAAACGTGTCATTATTCGTTTCCGCTAATTACCAAATCCAATCGATTTCAATGGTGGGTGCAACACTTTCAATATCGTATCGCTATTCTACTATCGTGATATTATAGTATGTTCAAATATGGTGATACCGTCAATATTGTAGGAGCTCGTAATTTTATGAACAGTTTGTTCCAGCTTAAAAAGATATGCTAACCATCCTTCCCTTCTGGATTTAACTAATGCCGGATATCTGTTCTTAGAATGATAGAAAAAATATTAATATGGAGGTGCAAAAAGTATGAGGTAGATAAGGAATTTACCTTTATTTTTATTTTTACCGTTTAAAGTATTCGAATAAAATTAAATATTGCTCATAATCAACTTATTGTTTTTTATTTATTATTTAGGGTTTTTATGTACAAGTCAAGAAAAACGCATAAAAATATTTTTTACTTTATTTTTCTATAAAATACACATACAATTTTGTAAATAAACAATTCATTTAAATATCTAACATTAAATTACAGTTTTTTTTTCTAAACATATCCATTTTACAATAATTCTATTCCACACCATTTGTAAGAACAATGTTAAAATAGTGGTCTTCATTGCTTGTTCTAGGTAGGTACAACGAAAGATGGAAGTAGATATTTTAATGTTTGATTTTTTAAACATTCACTGATATGTAAACTTCTGTACCTATTGATTAAAACATGAATTTAGACTTATGGGATGATATTAAAGTAAAACACCATTGACTGAAAAGTACTAAGTAAATGTAGCTCTACATTATTTTCAAATTGACTGCAAAGCTTAAAATAAAAACAACACATCAAGTACCACAAGATTCTCTATACCGCCTTTATCCAATTTTGAATGCAAAATGCCAATAGTATAAATAAAATGAAAGAGTAAGATGGCCCAAAAGTCCAATAAATATAATGTAATTCTTTAAATAGCGTTTCTACTGGTTGTAAGTTGCGGTACGCGGTAGCAACGTCATTAATACATAAGTAGACGTATATCTATAGGCATACAGGTTATCAGGTAGGTATAAAGGTTCTATGGTACTTGTAACATACCATAATTAGGCGTGTCCGCCCTTTCACGCAAATCACACGATAAAATATAGTTTACTTGAATAAAAATACCATTGTATTTAAGGACAAACAGCGACTAGTCTAAATACCTAACATCAAGATACCTGCTTACTGCTTACATGGATTTAGACAACTTGAATACATTTAAAATATTTCCTTCATAAATAGGCCTATCATTTAAAAAGTCGTGAAAGTTATCATCCATTCTTAACTCAAATTAGCTTTAAAATTTATGTAAAAAATTATTTGGCACTCAGAACGTTAAATAACAAATAAAACACTGAAATACATAATCATAATTAAAACAAAGTTTCTAATAATTTACAAAGTATTTTGGATTATTTATAAATCTATCTAATAACTTTATCATAAGATCTGTTGTTAATTTTTAACTTACATTATCATTGATAAAATAAAACAAAAAGCATTGATAGCCAACGTATGTTGAAAGTGGTTGTAAGGTGCATTATTTGTTACAATACAAAAATGGCATACAAATCAAAAATGTTTTTTGAATTGGATGGTAAGTTGAATAGACGAAAGACAATTAAACAAACATTCGATGAGGGAGACATAAAATACAAACATCTTATCTATGTTAAGCTCGTTCGATAATGATGGTTTAAAAATATAGATAACATTTATAAACAATATACTTGATAATATAATATTTAATAAAATGGGAGCTCTACAGCTCTTGTAGTTTGAACAACGAGATTTGATTGACATGGATGTTTAAAAGATCCTTGCATTGTTTAATATTAAAGAATATTGCTTTGAGTTTTATTTGTGGCGCTATTGTGTAAGGATCCGGGAGTTTAATTTTTAACTAAGAATGTCTAATTAAAATAATAATAATTAAGAAATGAACTAACTCAATTAATTTTAATGAAATACTTGTATGTATTTTAGTATCTCGTTGTTCCTACTATATGTACAGACACGTACGTATGAAAACGAAAAAGTCTTCTATGAAGGCAAATATATTTATACTTTAAACTCTTTTCTTTTATTACGATAAAATATATTTTTAAAGTTCTATGTATAATAATATAACATGCACATACATTTATGATTTAAAACATAAGCTTTTATTATCCCTTCTAGTTATTTGGTTCCATTTAACATTCACTAAGAAAATATACAACATTAATTTTATTAACTTTAACTTACATAAAATATTTACACTAGCTTTGAATTTTATGGATTTTTCAAAAGATGTTTCTATTTTGTGTAATTAAGTCTGTGTTTTATTTATTTTCAAAATAATGTTTGGATAAAATATTGCATCTATGGCATATCTGTGAAAACAAATATTCTAAAGGTAATTTATGCCTAAATTAAATTGTTGTGCTATGTTCATAAACTCAAGGGAAACCAGGGGAAGCCCCGGATAAGATTTCAAATAATTATTGTCCACACAATAAAATCAAAAACTTTTTTTTAGTAAAGTACCTACATAAATGAAAAAGATAAATTAATTTTTGGCAGTGTTTTAAACCTGTTTCATAAAACTCCATTCCTCTTTATTAAGAGTATCTATATTTTATTGTAAACCTTTTGCTTACAAAAATGTTGCAAATCGAATTATTAACAATATTTTGTCTCTTTTCAACTGGATCTGAAATTAAATGTATGATAGAATGGTATTATACATAATTGAAGTATATACCAAACCTTATATGTAAGGCCGATGAGGTCTTAGGCCAGTTGTTGCAAGATATAATCTGAGCTATTTAGTGAATTCTCGAAAACTTTATATTTATTAAAACTTTCGATCAATTTGTATGTACAGTCATGATTTTTAAATTTCATATTTTTTTAGGTTAAATTCCAACAGGAATTATTCCAAAGATCAATGGAGATTGTTAATACTAATATCTAATTAAAATGGCCGGAACAATTTAAAAAAGAAGGGGCTAAGTGAGTGAAGCTGAAAAAAGACACTACTAGGATCTAGAGTTGGTTTTAGACCTTTGAAGAATAATGGTTAACTACATCTAGAGATTTAAGATAGAAGTATTTAAAAGCCACAATTTAGTTTACGACTTCTTGGTTTTCATAGAAGAAAATGCAAGGTAGATGTTATGTACTAAACATTTCAAAGACCACATTTTGGTGTGCTACCCTAACATTAATAGGTGAATAGATAGGTACACAAGATTTATAATTACACAACTATTTATTAAAATCCTACTGAACTAAATTTTATTAACGTTTTCGAAACTAAAGCGAATGAATTGTCACACGCGTAAAGACCTTATTTACAAAGATGTGTTATCAGTACAGCGAGATAAAACTTTACAAGTTACCCATGCTCATGTAAGCCCAGGAGGTTTCAGTCACTCAAACATTCAAGGCCTTACCACAGATAAGTTAGACAACATTAGCGAGCCGGCATCAAACTTTTTCTGTCACTGCTCAGTTGTTTTATATAGAACCTACAAGTTAATTTAGTCCTACCGCCTACCCTACCATCTTACAAACATTTTTTATTTTATTTTATTATACATTTTCACTAACTTTGTGTTAGAATTGATTTATAGGTTGTGCGCGAAGTCGTTGCTAGCTATTTGGTCTTAGCTACAATAGTTTCCGTGGTAAGGCGTTAAAGTTCCATACTCTCGGCTCAGGCAGCGTTTTCAGTCGCTCGTCCACTAGTGGTGGGATGCTACGGAACGCGGCGCATGTGTGACGCGCGCGCACCGGCAGCGGGCCGTCAGAAGTTACTGTCAAACACCCCCATGGACCGGGAGATGCCCTCATCGTGGATGCAGCAGTCCAGAAACTCGTCCAACGTCACCACGCCATCGCGATTCAAGTCCATTTTCTGAAAGACAATTGGTATTAATCCTTCCTTATATCCACACTAAAATATTTATTATGCATATTGACGTATAACCACTTCTAGTAGAAGGTACAGTTACCTATTAGATATAAACTACGAGTATAGTCAAAAGTATATCTTTACAATACCTATTATTTTAAATGAAACAGGACCACGCCTAGTTTAGGTCCTAAATTGCAGCACTAAGAGACTTTTAATAACTAACATAACATTAATTATTGCCTTTTCTATAACATGCGTTTTTAAAGAAAATATCAATTACACTTTAAAATTTTTATAGTTACCTATTTTGTAAAACATTTTATACTTAAAATGTGCAAACTGTTGTAAAAAGGTTTCAGAAATTTCTTGTAGCAGAAAATTTCCGGTCTCATAAAGCTATTTACAGCCCAGGTTTCAAGCAACGAGGAACGAAATGCGCACGCGTATTAAATAAAATAATGTATTCAATTGAGGTACCTATATAAACAGGAAAGTGACCTGGAGTCACGTTTTATTGCAGACCTGTAGCCTGTCCCTAAATAGATTCCAATTAAGTTGATTCTAACAAACTTTAAGGTACCTATTGTTTTGTTGAAATAGATTCCTGGAACATGGTGTGTATCAATAAATAGATAAAGATAAGATATTTATTTGTCTGATTTTCGTGTTAGTAAGATGTTAGAAATTTACAATAAAGTGTCAAAATGCCATGCAGGCGTAAAAATGTCAGTGGGACGTAATATTAATAATTCAAATTGCAATCTAACAAATTATTTAGTCTCTATAAAATTATAAATAGACTATTAAATTATTACGGGTACGTCATTTATACTACAATAAAATCTAATTCAGTGTCAATATATTTAAAATAATAAATTACAACATCCATAAATAACTAGTTTTGTTTTTAACACTATAAAACAATTTTTCAACAGCCATTTGTTAAGGTTTCTCTTTAAAATATTAAAGGTTGTCCATTAAAACCTTTTGGCAAAAGATTAAAGACCCTTAAAGGCGCACATACCATATACATTATTTTTCAATTGCATGTTAGATTTTGGTAAAGTGTACAATTAAGCATTACTATATATATAACTATTAGGCATTATGCCGGCATGCATAGGGTTGCTACTACGCACTTACGTACTAGACTTTCGCTACCCCTTTAATTTTAGAGATAATGAAATATTCTACTCACATTAAACAGTCTTTCAACTTTATCACGTACAACGTCATCGTCGACCGATGGTTCTACGATCCTGCCCATTAAGTCATATATGGCGGAGACGATTTCAGTCATTTCCTCTTTAGTGACGCACCCGTCCCCGTTTATGTCGTAAAGCGAAAATGTCCAACGTAGCTTCTCTTCTAACGTCCCTCTCGATAACACCGACAAACCGGTTACGAACTCCTGAAACATTGTGACAAGATTCGTTTTCGTTTTCTATGTGTGTAAAGATAATTATGAAAATCTTTCTGTATATGTTTGACACTGCACTAAAGGTACCTATCGTTTCGAAAACGAAACGATTACGTTTCGCCTCCTGTGTACCTACCATGAGTTTTTCCTTCGATTATCGCCTGCGACTGCAGTTACAAATTTGTATGAATATTTGTAAAGCGCCCTTAACGGATGGTTGAGGATGGTTAAGATTATACAAAATTACTTAAGTAATTTAAGTGACCTGACGTGTAGGAAAACTATGAGAACACTTGGATGAGAACTCATGATAGACACACTATCAACCCGGGCGATGCGATACCGTTACGGTGCTAAGTGTGCCTTGCAGTATGATATTTCATACAAAAACGCCAAACGGCTCGATTTGATAGTGGGTTACGACCTTAACCTGGAGATTTTAATACATTTTGTGCCGTCATGAGTGGGTTCTTAGAAGGTTTAAATTAACTGGCGGCTACTGTTTGGCGCGCGCCGGGTGGCCCGAGTGCTTATGTTGTGTAGTTGTACAACAAAAATAGCTAATGCTAGAAGTCGTGGGTTTGCTTCTTCTGCATTAACACTAAAGTCTATAGTAAACGGATTAGGGGTCCTAGATTGGTGATCTACTTGTTTCAAAATCAGATTTTTGAGTCCTTTAAGCAAGCAAGCAAGCAGCTTAGCTTCACTTGCGCCACTCTTGATAACGTTTTCTAGAAATTATAGGTAACAATTTACTTTTTTTAATACTAAATATGTATCCATTTTGTTTTGTAAATCGCTAACGGAATAAATAAGTAATACTTAATTTGGATTTTTACTATACCGAAAACATGAAACTTACCTCGAAACTAAGCAGACCACTTCTGTCTTGATCTAAAGTGTTGAATACGTAGTGGGCGTATTGAGCCGTATTTGCTGTGAAATACAATGCAAATATTAGTTAATAATATAGTTATTTTATTTACAAATTTTGACAAATATCAATTTTGTATGTAATTTTCAGAACTTTCATTTTAACTTCCTCATTATAATAATTTAAATATCTAAATATTTTTAAAGGAATAAGCTATAGGAATACACAAGAACAGTTGCTTTAATTACAAATAGTTATGCAATTCTATGGATGACTCATCTCAATTCAATAAAACATATGGAAACTTAACTGGTAAAAAAAAACTGAAATAAAACCAAAGGATCCTCTTACATTAACTTTATTTCAGATAGGTACATTAGTTAGACCTGATACTTGGAATGGACATAGTCCAATAAATTAGTTACCACATACAGAAAAATTGAAATGCTCTGTTATTTTAGCATTCACAATACTGGCTGATTCTGTAAATTGTCAACTTAAAATTATCACAATGGAATAGTTGATAACATTTGGTCTAATTTGAAATTCCTTAATTATAACAAAAATTCGAAACACACAGCTTAACAGTTGGTTTCACTCATAAGTTGTGTGCCTCCAAGTTTTGTGCATTCTCCCAAAGTACAAATGTTATTAAAATTAACTTAATGTTAAATGTTTGAGATGGGTGAACCACTGCGATTTTCCACCGGAAATGGACAGAACTTAATGTTAAGGGTATTAAACTAGAGGGGCTCCTCCGGTCTGCTGTTGATAGACTTCTATTGTGTCTCCTTCCTCCATTTCCAGTGATGTAGGTGTGTCATTTTCATTGATTGGCTGACCATCAAATCTGAATCGTACAACTTGCATTGATAGACCCTAAAAACAAAAATTCATTAAACTACAGTTTTCTTTAATCCAACTAAAATCATTCTTTAAGATGCCGCAATGCACAAATTGGATTCATATGTTGCACTAAAGTCAAATAGGATTTAGACAGAATATAAGCAATTGATAGATAAAAAATTTACATCTTCATTTTAAGTCACAAGAAGGTAGGCAGTGATGTTTTGCTTGTTATTTTTAATAATAAATAGAAACTATGTTAACGTAATTCCTCTATACCTTAAAATATAGTAGTTCTAGTGTTACTTGATAACTTACCGCTCTGTCACAGTAGGCGTTCATTAATTTTCTCAGTGGTGTATGTTTTTTAATTTTAAATTGAACAATAGCATTATCCTGTCCTAATACTTTCAAGTTGATGTGCTCGCTTTCTCCCTGAAACAATGAAATATTATGATAGGAATAAAATTTTGTGGTAGACAGTTTAAAGTTGAAAGGTTGTTTAGAAGTTGAATCGGGATAACCACATTTTAAATAGAACGCCATGTCGGTAAAATATTGTGACTCAAACTAGATTAAAAATGATAATACGAGAATGGACGTACCTTTTTTTCGTCAGACATTTTGGATTTATATAATTTGTGAAAACTATCGAAACAAAATTACGTTTTCCTAGGGAGTTCTTGAGAATATCACACAAAAGACGCACAACTGACAGCTTCACAATCCGGTGGCGTGGTAATGGCGCCCGCCCGCTCAAATGCGATGAGTGGCTTGGAGGATACAATGTTGCCAACATTATGCGCAAAAGTAACGGCGCAAATGGCGGTTTTCTGCGCAGAACGCGGTCAGAAAAATCAGAAAATATAGTTATTTAAGAATATAAATGCATTTCTCTCTTATTACTTACCTACGAAAAAGGGTATAATTTAAAAAAATAAATAGTGAAAGCTTGTTAATGAGCACCTTAAGATTTTTAATGTTTTTTTTATTTTTTCAATATTTTGTCATTACAATGTTCTTAAATACTTTGAAGTCTTAAAAAGATTTCATAACATTAGAAGCGAGTATTTTATTGATTTCCGTCTAGTACCAACCGTATTACGTATTTCCTTTAGGTAGTGTTGTATTTCATCGATAAGCGGAAGAAGGTAGTGTTGCGAAAAGGTCGATGTATGAGTCGTTCCGTTTTACGCAAAATATTGAAATAACAATCTTTGTTTACAGATTCCAGTACAGATTTTTAAATTTATTCATTGAAAAACGGTTTATCGACAAAATCAGACATCAACATTTAAAAGATAAAAAATTCAATATATAAAGTAAAAACATTGCGTTGTCATAAATGTGAATAAAGCCCGGCACTCAACGATGTCATAGCATTGCATAGTAAGTTCATCATGAATGAAATGAAATTTTTATCTTTATTTCAATTATCTTATAGTTGACTTTCCTTTATTCATACTCAAACATCAAAGCATCTCGTAAAATTATGTAGCACGTCGTGTCATAACGGAATGTCTGGTTTAAATCTATTAATATAAAAATATTTGATTACATACGTTAATAAGCTACGCAACGCAATACGACGGCAGTGAGCGCCGGGCTTTAGTTATATAATTTTGCCAGTCCTGAAAGACGACTCTAGCGCCCTCATCTGTTATTATTATTACTGTTGTTACAATATCGGGGTTTGTTAGAGCGTTACAGTTTAGAGGAATTATTAATTTATTTTAAAATGCTTTGTTTAAATTTGAAAACTAAGCAACGAATTAGAAATTGACTGCGGAGCTTTTATTTGTACTTTAACCAAATTACCTTCATCGAAATTCAGTTTTATTCAAAGGCAATTTGCAGTTTAGCCAAAGTGCTGTTCGTTCGGTTTGTATTAACTTCCAGGATATATTTAAATTTATAAGGGAAATGATAATGCAGGCAAAACATTTTAGCTTGTCTATACAGACCGACGATTTTATTTATTTATTCAATTCAAATTTAGATGAACAAAATGTTAGATTTGTTTTTTTACTTGCGATAGATATAATAAATATTAAGCACTTTTCACAAAAATAAAAAATTTAAAATGTGTCCTTTTTTAAGGCGAGGTCATAAAATTAATGCATTTCTACTTTAACCCAGATATCAAAAGTGTCATTTTATTTGTACGTTTTCGTCGTAAATGGTACACCTATTTACTTGAGTGCTGTGCTGGCGTTTACCAAAACCTCTTACTACAAATAACTGCTCTCAGTCCCGTCTGAGTACTCAAGATGCATTTTTTGTGGAAAAACATGAGTTACAAGGAAATTTCGAGGAAGGGGTTGACGTTTCCTAAATCTGTAAGCTTTCATGCTTATACTTGACGATTATTTCCTTAAAACATCGAATCGATGAAAAGAAAATTTTCAAATCCACTTCTCATTTTTTACCTAAGTAGGTACGTAGGTACATAATGCCGGTACCTACTAACGTCTCATAACCGGGACTTATCTAGCTCTAGGCTCAATAGCTCTTAGAAACGAAGCAAATTTTGTTTGGTTTCTTACCTATTATATTTTTTTATTAGAAAGTGGTGAAATAGTTGTCTAGGCTACCGCTACCTCACTCAACCTGTTTGGATGGCACTCTAAAATGTAAAGTTAGGCCAAAATTAAAAACTACGCTTTTCGCTCGACGAGTATAGTTTCAGTTGAAAATTGGGTCAAATAAGTTACCTAGTTATGTTAGCTGCAGGTGTTTTTATTTTAGCTTTTGTTAACAGATAATTGAAAACATGTATTAGTTATCTACATTCTTTTTAATTGTTATTAAGTTATTAGGTAGACTTAGGTAGTAATCATACCACTACTACTACTAGTGGGGTTTAATCCCGGTTTGGTCAGGATTAACTTTAAATAATACTATTCCTTCTAGAATCTTTCTATCTATCAATTTCCTACTTCCTACACATTTTTTATACCCATGGTACACACGGACACACATCAATTTTGACTGTAAGGAAGTTCTAGCTCTCTAATTTACTTTATCATATATATGTAAAGGTAAAGCAATTGTGATTTATAGCTTGATGTGTAGCCATGTGTACCTGCATAGGTAAATAGAAAATAAACATTATGTGAACTATTCTGAAATATTATTATGACAAGGTTCACGCAGTTACGTTTACGGTAACAAAATAACTTTAGTGGCGAGTCGACCGTACTAAAGAAATAAAATTGCCAACATGAAAAACGCATCACCTAATCATTTGCCATTAGGGAGATTGAAGATTCTTACTTTTCTGTTAGTTTTTTGAGCGTTATCTATCTGTTTAGTAAGGGAGAGGATGTTTTATTTTTAAATACGAATATCTATAAAGTAAAATACTTCACTCAGTTATTTTGAGCAATAGAATAGCTACAGGCTAACAGGTTACACGCTGACAATCGTTATATTTTAAATAGTGATGTCTCTGATTTTTAGTTAGAATTGACGGTTTGTTAGAAGATTAGCAATATTAAAAAATGTTATTATAAATGTACCCACCCTAAAATCATTTCTATTATCATTATAACCATTTTCATATTTTATGTTTGTCTTGTTCCTTCTATTAAAATTGTTTTCATTGCGCGTCATATCTCAGACTCTGGCTGCTGCACAAACTGCAATCCTGCGTTTTAACCAGCCAATTTAGATGGTAATGTTTCATGTCAGTAAACATGGTGTTTTTCGATTAAAATGTCGGATATTACTTTGTTCAGTAGATACATGTAGATCCTGTGGAAAACTTTTGATCTTCTGTAAATAAATGGTATTACTACTTTACTGACTTATTACTTTTTTTCATTGGAAATTTCTTTCACTATTTTTTTTTCTTATTTTCAGAAATAAGTATATTTCAGAACTATTTTGAAGCTAGCGGAACTTTTCTACAATAAAAAATGAGTTTGAAAAGCTGCTTGCACTCCATGATTTTACTAACATATTTTCGTGTAAAAGGGAAATATTTTTAAATTTTGGGGTATTAATGAATGTTTAGGCAAATGGTGATGTAAGTATATTCAATAGGTACATAAAACGAAGGTGTTATTATATTTTAGGGCATTTCTAGAAAAAACAGCAACGATTTTTTTCAGGCAAGGGAGTTTTACATTTGTGTACACTTAGGTTTTCTTGAAATAGAACGTGGGTGGGGTTAAAGGTCGTAAAAGATTGAAATTTTAACATAAGTAAACTGACCTTTTACAAAATCGGTTCATGGTACCTTTGGAATTATAATATTAAATTTCTGATTTAAAGGTGAATATAATTTGTAATAAAACTCAAGACAAGATTCCCAAGAATTTTATGTAGCTACTCTTTAAGAGCTATCAGAAAATTGATTACAAAGTTTAAGGTAAGTTAGACAAGCGCGCTTTAATTAAATTGTAGGTAATTTAATTTTCGACGACTATCATCTCTCGAAGGGTTGTAATTCAAAAATATTGGAGGGAAGTTTGACGCAGGTTGACATCGGAGTGTTATTTGTCACATTGACATAGGTATGTACGTTCCCGAATTTGGAATAAAGGTACCTACGTAGTGTTATAGGATAGGTAATGGTTAAATGTTTGCTTTTGAATGGAATCGCTTAGAATATTTTCATTTTAAAAGGTGTGAGGTTTTTAAAATCTGGCGGTAAATATTAGCTGTGATGTGTAACACCTTATATACCAGTTTGCATATACACTTCTGGACACATTTATTGGCCCACCTTGCATTTTCAGTTTCGTTTACTCCTAGCAAAAAAAATATATTAGGTCGAGCAAAAAGTTTTTATGCAGTTTTGAACGTGGCACATTCATAATTTAATTCAATAGTTTTTTTTTTAATTTCGAACACAGAATTTAAAGAAACAAAAGACAGTTGGGAGCCTGTTCGTTTCATTTAATTCTGGAAAGTGTTATTTTTCTCCTTTTTTTGCAACTAACATTACTTATTCTTAACATTAAGGTGAGGTTCTATCAATAATCTATGGATACTTCGCCTGAAGTCGCCGCCCAAGCTGTGGCACTTATCCAGGCCGGACACAGCCAAAGAAATGTGAGTGCTCAACTTAATTTAAGTCGATCTGCGGTCCGAAATGTCTATCGGAGGTACCTAGAGACTGAGGGCTTTGTTCGTCGCAAAGGAAGGCCACGATCTCGGGTCACAACTGAAAGGCAGGATCGATTCATCGTGACGACCAGCTTGAGAAATCGTCACCTTACCTCCATTGAGATACAAAACCAACTTCGCGATTTCCACGGAGTATCTGTGAGCGCTCGAACTGTTCGGAGAAGGTTAAAAGAACGCGATACGGTACCACATAAGCCAGCTAATTGCCCACAACTAACGCGAGCCCACCGAACAGCGCGCCTTTATTTCGCGCGCACTCATGTAAATTGGACTAAGCAGCATTGGAGCCGTGTCTTTTCTGATGAATCTAAAATTGCGTTAAATGGCAATGATGGAAGGAAGAAGGTCTACCGACGTAAGCGAGAGCGTTTTGCACGGTGCTGTTTTGAAGAGAGGGTTGCTTATGGCGGTGGCTCATGGACTGTCTGGGGCGGTATATCCGCGAGCGGCAAAACTTAACTAGAGGTTGTTACGGGACCACGGCTGCCAACATTAAATGCTGAAAGGTACAATCGTGAGTGGTTTGAACCTCACGTGATGCCATACGCCGACTATGAGGGCCCAAATTTATTTTTTATGCATGATAATGCAAGAGCCCATAAGGCCGGCATCGTCAGGGAATATCTTCGGGGTGAATATTACAGTTATGGACTGGCCAGTCAGAACCCTAAACATGAACCCGATTGAGCATATGTGGGACGAGCTAAAAAGACGCGTTAGGGCTCGTCAGCCAGTTGCCCAGACGATGCAGGAGCCTAAAACTGCCATAGAAGAGGAATGGGAGATGATCCCTCAAAATTTAATAGAGCGGTTGATAAACTCTATGCCTAATCAAATGAGAGCTGTCGTAGATGCCCATGGAGGCAACACGTGTTATTAAATTAAACTTTCATTTGATAAAACATGTTTTTTATTCAAAAAACGACTGCCTTCGTCAATTCGCATACCCAACTTGTTAGGCGTAGCTCCATGTCGAGTGGTATTTTGAATTCAAATTTAAAACAATACGATCGAATAAGATGGTAAAATGTATCAGGTTTAAAACTGCATCAATAGTTTTTGCATCTAGCAATCATATTTAGATAGGGGCCATCGAAACCAAAACTCTAAGGTGGGCCTATAGATGTGTCCAGAAGTGTAGTTAAGTTCACATATAGTATAGTTAAGTTATATAGTTAACATTAAAGATGATAACTCGAAATATGCTGCAGGCGTCATACGAGCTATCCATAGTGTCCGTACCATTGCTCTCTTTGGATTGGACGTTACTAATGTAAGCATAGGTACACATTCTTTCCATATTACGTCACCGAGATATATTTCGAAGTTTATAATATAAAGAGGGCGTGTTTCTTACTTTCTCTTATTTCTTCTGATTAAATTAGTTGCGGGTCCAAAGCCAGCGGGTAGTTTTCAAACACAAACGAAATAAACTTTCCGTGGATTCAAAGGACACCGCTGTTGATCCTGGTTAACAGGAGTTGACAGAGTGGTGGATGTGCCTCGAAGCTAGACTAGGATTGCCATAAATATGGAGATGGCGACCTGGACATTGTAAGAATAAAACGGTCAAGTGTCGGACTCGCACTTCCAGAGTCCCATACAAACTTGTAGGTATGATAATATTCCGTTCATCTTGAGGATTGAGTTTCGAGTAGTTTTCGTTTGTTTGATTTTTTTTGGTATTTTTTGTGATGTAACAATAAATATATCATATTCAGAATTTTTTCCTTTCTTCATCATCATAATCATCAACCGAAAAATGTTTACTGCTGGACAAAGGCCTTCCCAAAAGGTTATCTACAGTATTCGGTTTTATATTTCCCGCATGCAGCGGTTTTTCGCGATCCTTACCAGATGGTCGGTTCACTTTGCGGGAGGCCTGCCTACGCTCGCAATTATCTTCGCAATTTTGAGACCTATATCGGTAACCTTGGTCTCTCTGATCTCCTCATTTTGTATTCGATCACGGAGAGACTTAGAGCTTTCTTTTAAGGCCCATTTTAAACGATCAGGTCTCAGTGCCATAAGTCATCGCTGGCATCACACACTGATCAAAGACTTTTGAATTTTTAATACCTATATTAAGCAAACGATTAATATTTAGCTTAAAGTAGACCTTTTGAAGACTAAAAGTCTTGATAATTTATTAATAATAATCAAAATGATTATTTTTTATCGAACCTTAATTGACATTTGTTTTAGAGAAGAAATTTCGTTTTTGCCTGTAACTTTTCTTGGATTAACGGTAATTATAGGCAATGCAGCAGAGAAAACATCTATTCTGTACATAAGATTTTCATCCCTTCCAGACCGGGACACTTTTCTTATGGGCCGGGACATCGGGATACCTTGTATCAAACCGGAATATGTCCCGGTGTACCGGGCTATATGGCAATCCTTAGCTAGACTAAGTGCAAGTGGACCGAGCTTGAGTGAGGTAGAATTGGAGTGCACTGTTTACTGCGAAAGGAAGTTGGAATCGAGGCAAACCATGTCGCTTTAAACGCGCCCTTTTCAATACATAGCATTTACAACATCAGCAAGAACTTGATTATGATTTACAATATCACTAACAACTTAATTAATTTTGATGCTAATGTGGATTCTGTTCTAATTATCCATAATAGTTTGCCACGATTTGAAATGTGATTGTCATGAGTAGGAAGTACCTAGGTACCTAGTTAAGTGCTACTGTGATCCTCTTGTTGCTTTGATTAATGATCGCGTTTATATGTAATGCCAAAGAATATACAAAGAATAATAAAAAAATCAACTGCATTAACTATGATAGATAATTATTTAATTAGAATAGCAAACATAAACTTCACGCACACAGCCTACTTACGAGGTATATTTTTGCTTGAAAAGTATGTCGTGACTTTATAAATGCCCACGTTCATCTAAAAACAACTTGTTTACTTTAAGTTTAAGTTGTTGTAATAAAAGTAACTTATTATTTATCGCACAAGTATCAAGTTGGGTTTCGGGTCGGTCTTATTTAAATTTCTTCTTCGAAAGTGAAGAAGTTTCGTCGACTTTAAGACAACTTTAAGTACTTCATTGAATCTTTGTTAGTTAGCAGTAAAGAAAATTAATGCTTCGATAATGAAGTTCGTTTCCTTCCTCACGATTTCGTTTGTATAATGTTGGTTTACTATCGGTAGGAGACCTCGGACTCTACTCCTCCGATTTCGAAATGTCTTTCACCAACATTTAGAACAAACTGTATTTACTGTTAGTGCTTTTAACTTCTGCTTCTGTTAATCTCATTTTGTAGATGTAGCATACAGTATAGAGTGAAGAAAAATATAAAGATATAATTGTTCCGCCACAAAACTCAGACTTATTTCTTATAAATATTTATACCTGTTATGTGCTTTCTCTTGTTATGTTAATTTGAAGGATTAGATATCGATAGGTATACTTTGATCTGTTGAGATGTTTCAATTGATGTGAACAGTTGCAGCGCATCATATGATCAGATGGACAAATTTTGTTTAATCCATAGGAAAAAACCTACTTTAAATTAAGGCTGGCATCTTTAAAATAATTCAAAATAATTATAAGACAGACTGCAGCGTTCTCACATAAATTAAAACAAAATAATAAATAAACTGTAGCGAAGTAGGTTCTCATTAAACGTTAATCTAGCTCTACTTTTCATATAAAGTTACTGTTAAGTTACGTAACAGTTGTCTGGATTTCGTTAGTTTTGGATGAAGCCGTTTATTCCTGAATGAAATTGTCCTTTTCTTTTGGTGCCTTCAGTTATCCCAGCTCAGAATAATAAAGCTTTGTCTAGACTTAATAAAGATATTCTTATTCTTCACACGTTCACAAAGTTTTTCCCTTTTGACATTAACATAATTGATTCCCACCACTCAAGTGAGATGAATCGCGTTATAATATTACCAAATACACTTTTAATAAGCTTATGTTCTTATAAAATTAGTTAAAGTTAGATATGTAATTTGTTGTTTTTATGGGACAAATAAAACAAACATTAGACATTTTCTTTATTTCTTGAGTTCCTGAAAAGAAATACTATTTAAACTATTACGGTTACTTCTAAATTTTAGAAAAGTTACTTGAAAGATTTTTGCTGCACCAAATTTAGTCGTTGGTTGTTTTAGGTGGAACGAATTAGTTTGGGGTGCTGTTTTGCACCGTACTATCATAGAATCTGTTCGTGTAGGAAATCGTATAATGCAAATAAGTTGGTTTTCCTTTATAAAAGGATTAAAGAAGCTGTGACCGTATTCTTGATTAAATATACCCAGCTTGTTCGGACCGCGGTTCTCTCGTCGTTGTCAATTGATTCGCATTTAAGTGGGGTAAGAGACAAAACTAACACTTAAATAAATTACCTCCTTGCGGGAAGAATTGCGAGTAGATGTGTTTGAAGGTGTCTTCTTTGACTACGCCGGTGGGGCATTCGGCCTTGAACCCTCGGTAAAGCCGCTTGAGCTCGGGCTCCGTGAACCGCGTGAGGCGCTGCAGGGCTGCGATGGAGTCCGGCCGGTATCGCGGCAGCTGCTCACCCAACTCCTCGAGGTCCGAGTCTACTGCAGAAAGAAACGTCACACTTCAGCTTGATGACATCAAAAGACAAATGAAAAACATTTTACTCATAAGTGGCTTGCCAATTAAACTGAATAATATTAGTCATAAGTTTTTGAACGCAATGCATGTGTAGAGACCAGCTTTTTATTACATTAATCTATAACAATATCTGTACGTAGGGTTGTAACTATAAAATATATACATAAAGTTGAATTTATTAGTGTTCCATAACCTTGACCTTAAAAAGAACCGAATTTTTCAAAATAGATTTCAAAACAAAGAACCTACCAAAAAGACGAGAAAAATATTTTTTTCTTTATGTAAATCATTTTGTTGCGCGAAAAGAAATCCACCCGTTGAGAATAACAGGGGTTGTTTATTTTTATGTGATAACAAAACCTTCTTATGTGGAAGTATCTGAGCAAACCGGACCGCAACGTAACGATGCCATTAGAGCCCAACTCAAGTTCACAAACAAGAAAAAAAAACACGTCTTACTCCGAGATGAGAGCTCCATTTAATATATAAAACTATGAATTATAGTGGCGTGAGGTATTGTGAATGCAGAGTGCACCGCGGAGTATATTTTCATGTTCTTTATTTTATAATCGCGGTTCATTGAAAATAATTACATGAAAGAGTAGTATATTTTGGTCCGAAGCCGAAAAAGGAAAGAAGAGTTGTTAATGGGTTGTTAAATCACGAAAGTAAAAAAATAAAAACAATGTAAATAACATCTTTTATATAGTTTCCTATAATAAACTATAAAAGTTTTTTCGGCCCACGGAGCCGAAAGGAAGGCTACTGATTTCATGAGTCTATGTATGTTTGTATGTTGTGTGTTCCACCGTAGCTCCCAAACGAATGAACTGATTTTGATGAATGAGGTGTCAATCGATTAATATTTATATCATAAGTGACATTGGGTACATTATATGGTAAAAATGGCGGATGTGACGTGAAAAGGGCAAGGAGTATTTTTTTTTGCTTTCTGCCAAATCGAGTTTTGTTTCAAATGAAAGCGCTTGATTAGCACATTTTAAATACCTGAATATGTTTTTTATTTTAGCTCTTGCTCGGGATGATTGGGGGGATAATTACTATAAATAACGTCTCTAATTTGAACCAGATGTGTTTTCTGTCCAAGACTACCAAAAATACATATAATTTTTATACGTATTTCATTATGGATCACCGCAAATATTATAAAAAATAAAAGCTTAAACTCGACTACTAATAAATCGTGCTCTGAAAGTATTACCCATAAAATTTTCAATATAGCCATAGTCGTATGCCACTTACCCTAACAAAACAATACAAAACCTAACAAAACAATACAAAATAGTTAGTACATACAATTTTTTTGATAAGAATATTTGTTTCATACTTTTTTGAGTGCAATTTATCAGTTGTCCGGTTTAAGCTTTAAACTTATTTTTATTAAAAATTTCGACTAAAACCGTACAACAAAGCAACATCAATAAAGATTTGTATGGAAAAGCACAATTTTCTTTATAGTTTAAGCTTACTCCTTTCTATCGTTGTAAGTATAGAAGGGGGTTTACAATGAACCACGGGCCGGTAGTTGGAAGCATCATTCATCACGAGGGTTCCGCACAATAATTGGGTTATTCCTATTATAACTCTGTTTCTTGGAATGTTTTGTGTGATCCACAACTCTGCTTCGAGCGGGATTAGATGGAATGACCTTGCTATATTCAAGATTCACTTATTGTTACCATTGTTCGCAGGCCCTTTGCTTCCCATCTTGCCCTATTCAAGAGTAAAACAGTAGGCTTGGAAATGAAGGACAAAGGATTCGATTCGCGAGATATCCAACATTTTCAAAATTTTAATTACTGTAGAGTGGTTTCTATTGTTCTAAATGAAATGTTGCAACAAAGTTGTGTGTACAACTAAAAAATAATGTATTTTTAGTAAACATAATGGATATGTAGCTAAAAGAGTAATTTTGTTAGGTATAACATTTTAGACGGTATAAGTATCGTCTTTCAACTCGTAAATGTGCCGATGTAGGTTAATTAAGGTAGGTAATTTGCATTGATTTTATAATACAAAATAGTAACATAATTACGATATATTAACACTCTACTGACATAAAATATAAAATGATGACTTTAAATAGTAGTTTTTTTTAAAGTTACATTTCTAGGTTTTTTCGTATTTTTTACCGTTGTTGTGATGTTTAGCATACAATCACAAATAAAATACTGAGCAGATTTAAATGAACATTACAGATGGACTATGTCCTGAACTAAGAAGCAGGATAGTTTTAAAAGGAAAACAAAGTTGTTATATTTAACATAGTTAGGTATTAAAAGACGTTATTAAAATGTAAAAAAAAATGTCTGTATACGTCGGCGCTAACTCTATTCAGTAATTATGCGCTAAAGTTTTCGTAGACGCTGCCGTGAGGGAAGTTTGTATAAGTTTACATTATAATATAAGGAATGCAATTTGCAATTTAAATCATCCCGAAGAGATTTCAATGTTTTAATTTCCTCGTTGTATTCTAAAATACAACTAAGAAATATATTTTTCAGGGATCACAAAAAGTTTAAAGAACAACTAAATACTATACGTAATATTATTTAAACAATGAAACTTTAAACCGAAATTTAGAAATGTCAAGAAACAAATGTAAACTTAGGTAAATAGATGTCACTAATCAAATAACATTAAAAGAAAAATTGATATCATAAATAGAAAGATCAGGTGCGTGAAATATTCAACGAATCTCGGAGGGGAATATAGGAACATTAGCCAAGTTATCTACGAAAATGAATGGTAGTGCGTTCTCAGATCATTTGTTAAGGTGAGGGCTGTGGACGATTTCTCACCACGCGCCGCATGGCCGCGACGTCGAAATAATGACCGAACGAAACTTTCTTTCAGAAAACACCCCCGGAGCTCATTACCTTTAGGAAATAATAGTCGTTATTTTTAAAAGAAAACTCACAAATTTTAATGAAAGGCTAAAATTATGGGGAATTCGCTTGTACTCGCGCACGACGGCTAGGCAAGCAAATTTTAGGCAAGTAAAATGTTGGTTTATAGGTCTCCCAGGCGAAATGTACAGGAATTTAAAATAAAATTTCCTCATACAACAATAAAAGATAATAAAATAAAACTTTTGAACATTTTACTGTTCGACTGTTCAACACAAAGTATATTCCTTCAGAATCATATGCGTATTTATGATACAGACACACTCACGCCTTCGTCACAAAGGAGTAGGCAGAGACAATGATCCTTACATACATCTCTCGCTTCCTCCACATCCATGCATCTGTATGTACGTATGTGTACGAGGACACACGATTCTTATTGGTCTGGCCTCTTCTCAGGACGACACAAATCTGGTCAAGGTGAACGTCCGCCTAGGTCTACCCCTACCTGCCCTGCCATCTATCCTCTCTACATGTTCAAACTATCTCAACATGCCCTTCTCAATCTTCTTCAGTACTTTTTCATTCAACTTATTTAATAAAATGAAATGAAATTTCAGTAAAAACCCTTACTTATCTTAGTCTAGTTAGGTAGGTAAAATTACCATGATAAGTGCTTTAACTATTAATAACGTTATAGGTTTGTCCTCTAGACATAGATCATGTTGGCATCCTATATTTATATCTCAACTAATTAGACTTAAACCTATTAAGGTTACCATGACAACAGCTCGCTTTACCACCGTGCGTTTGCCAGTCTAATGAAACGATTGCTGCTTCTAAACTAATTGTTAGTAATTAGAATTTCCAAGTAATTTTCAGGTGGAGCTAGCGCTAGTTGAGACAGAAATCTACGTAGAAATTTAGTTCCAAATTTCAACATTAGTATATTTCTTGGCGTCTTTGATTCGAAGTGACGGCTGCCGAATTCGTATCAAAATTACCGTTCAATTTCCATGCAATTAGGTCTGATAACAACGAATTTATTACGGTCCTCGGAGAACAAGACGTCTCGTTAGTATTTCAAGCTTCAGTGCGCTTTATCTTTAGAAATTATATTTGGCCACTACTTTTTCAGTAAAAAGATTCTATTTTGTCACGAAAAGTTTTTAAATGTTAATCAATCAACATTTCCTTAATATTAATAGTATTTGTTTCTCAAAAAACTGTTTTTTTTTGTTGGGATTGACTGATCGGTCTGCTTTTTTAATTGTGAATCCTTTCAAACCAACTTATCTGTTATTTAATGTTAATGAGTGTTAACGTTTTGAAAAAGTTTTGGGTTAAATTAAAACATTTCAACTCTTTTAATTACCAGTTATAACTTATTTTATAACATACTTTATTTAGTTTAAGAGATAACAATTATTTAAACAAAGATGCTTAATTTTAATTATTTTACTCATAAATGTATACGTTTCGTAATTGTGTCAGTATTTTATGAGATTTACTTTTGTGTATGGAAACATATGTGTGGAAAAATAATATTTAAAAGAAAAAAAACAATTATTTTGCAATTCCGAGGTATTAGAAAAAGGCAGCTAATCCTGCACATCAAAGGGATAAAACGACTTCAAAGGCCGTGCACTCTTATTTTTTATAAACAATATAGGTATACATGACTAGTGATATTCCCTTCGTTTTCACAAGATCTCGGTAATAAATAGGACCACACGCGGAGACCAGAATCGAATTTAACATGCTTGACCGTTCGTCATGCCAGAGACTACACTCCCACAAGATATGATGGGTAGTTTGTATAAATTCATGATCCGACGTTGAACATTCGCAGAGAGGTGACGGCACCAAGTTAAATGAATAGAGTTTGCCGTTAAAGTTACCATGCCCGGTCAGGAGCATGACTCAACGAGCTATCTAGGCGCGGCTAGTCATTTTATCCTACTATTATACTATTACTTACATAATCCAACTTATCAATATGTATGGCCTGCATTTTAAAAAGGTTTTAGAAACACCTTTCAAGCTATTTTCTGAATTTCAAGAGACCAATGGATTATTATATTACTCTGTCTATGTTATTTTGAGAGTAAAAACTACAATCACTCCAATTCAATTTAAACTATACAGGTACATTGCAAGATCTTCCCAAATACATTTCAATAGAATGCCCTAAGCAATGTAAACAATAAATCCCTGAACGGAACTTTTTACAATATTATATAAATCACACATTCAGCAGTCAATAAGGATTAGTCCAAACAAACAGACAGACGATAGAACGAACTATTAAAAATGATAATAGAATTAAAGAAACTGCATTGAAAAATGTTGATTTAAAAACTAAAACCATGTCTGGTAGATTTATGTAATATAGAATAGCAGATTTGGTAAATATGTGAAATAGTTATAATACAGTATATTAAAATAGTAAATCCACTTTGTTAATTTTCAGTCATTATATTCGGTCGGAACATAATGAAATTAAGAACTTCAATTAATGCAAAATATTTGCAGCAAACGTGCTTTTAATCCGTGAAAATTAAATATGTGAATTTCAAATTTAAATCCAAATTAGTGGAAGAGCAAGTTTTGATCCTTTTTCACAAATCCCTTCTCATCTGAAATTAATTTCCCTAAAATTCGGGAAAAGGTGCCTAATCCTGGCAATAAACGTTTTATTTGGCAACTTCATACAGATTTAGGTGTAACTTTTATGCTGACATTGTTATAACTTTAATTTATTATAATTTTACGAATAATTTTAGCTTCTAATATAAACTTTATAGACCATTAGAACTACTGCAGGTTAAGGATCGCTGCTCTAGATCTATGTTTATATGTTTTACGCCAATTCAATTTGGATTTGATCTTGTTTCATATCAAAATCAAACCTTTTTATTAAATTATTTTTTATACCAGAAGAATTTAATACGTACATCACTGTTGCCAGTAAAGAACAGCAATTAACTCCTTCAAACAGATGTGTTTCTTATGAATCTTCACAAGCGGACAATCGTGAAAACTACCATCTCAAAATACCGCAACGAGACCGCAACTGTACGACTATCTATTTATAGGTCATCCTGCAAAATAAAATGTGTAATATGAAAAAATTAAGCAAGCAAAACAGACTTGTGTCAAAAACTTGACTGTTTTGTGTGTGTAAAATAAATTTAAATGCTTTTTACATCTTTATACCACATGGTAAAAATTTGAAATGTATTCTTTTTCTCGTTTTTGTTAGTAAATTCCAGATTCTGCAATACTTGCGTAGTGTTCAATCGAACGAGTGTATTGAGCGGAAACAAATCAAGTGGGTGCTGTTCTACCTTAAACAGTAGATTGTGTAAAACTGAGGCATGTCTGCCGCAATGCGCCTCATCGAAAACTAACCTTTTAGGTACCGTTTACTTAAGGAATTCCTGAGGAACTACTACATAAGTCTCGGCCTTTGTACGCCGTTTGTCTTTTTTGAGCTTCCAGGAAAACTAAAGCTAGTAGATTGAAACGAAGGTTTTAAAAACTAAAGGAAGATTTAAGAAGGCAAAAACATGTAAAGTGTGTGCGTGAAGGGCGATAGAAAAGTCAAGTATAGAATTTTTCGACAATGGTTTTGTCAATAATCATAAATATCGATTTTATAATCAACTCTTTAACGCCGAATAAAAAATCCACTTTGAAGATATTATAACTAAGTAATACCACTTTGTTCGCTATTCAATTTTAAATTGTTTTGAAAACAAACAAAACTTGAAGCTTGCGTTGAAGCAACCAGGAAATAACTTGTAATAATATTTCCAGACTTAAAAGTAAGATGAGTATATTAATTTTGCAATAAATTAATCCCGCGTATTAAAAGCAGCGCGATTCTTTAATTTTTTGTTAAAAGCGACCATTTAATATATCTCTCAAAATTCAATAAAATCATGGTCCATTTTGTCAATAAGATCCATACCTATAAATTTGTTGTGTTTTTTATATGAAATATATTTTAAGTTTCAATGGATTCGTTAACAGCATAGAGATTAGTGAGGGATAAATACTAGGTGGCTAAATCTGTGCAGTTAGAGGTATTAAATAATAGGTAGTATGTCATTGCGTTGACTGAGCGGTGGGGAGGCACAGGTGTTTGCAATAGCCTCCAACTTCCCAAGGCATTGGAACAAATCGACATGGAAAGTTATGAAATTTTCACTACTATATCGTCGCGTCGCGTCGCCCGGAATGAGTCACCGTGAATCCGTAATACGACGTTATAAAATTATTTGTTTCATAGCCTTTTAGTCAAATTTCATAGGAGCTTAGAAGGTGACACCCGCTGTTGCAATATTCGTATAATAATGTATTTGTGAGCTGTGGTTTTGAGCTAAAACCTGGTTTTCTAATTGATTAATGTATCTTAATCCTCGTAGATGAAAGTCACAACCAATCAGATGGTCCTTGACTGCACCAGGTGAGGACTTAGAAGAAGAAAAAAAAGAAAATTCTACATTCCCCATGTTTGATCAAATTATTTGCTACATTGTTTGATCAAAGATATACTAATTAGAGTTAATCACGTAAACCTAAAACACATATAAAACACGCACACAGTAAAAAGCGCTAACTTTTCCACCTTTTTTTTTACTTTTTGGTTTAGATTTCTAAATGCGTTTTGTGCGAGGTTTTTGATAAAATGCTTTCTGCAATAAAGCGCATGGAACCGCGTGTTTTTAATTACCTTCCACGTGTTTTTTAAAATCCAGTTGTGTTATATTTCACTTAGTGTGTTGGTACATATTAAGTATTAGTGAATACGTAGTAAGGAGTGAAAATTGAAGTAATTTCTTAGTAAAGGAAATACAAAAAATCCCAGTTAATTTTAACCAAAATTTCTCACAAACTCATACCGAAAATAGTCTTTCTTAAAAATACATTTATAATAGAAAATTATTTGAAGTTGACATATTAGATACCTGTTTGATGGGTAACACAAGTTTATAAGATTTATTGCTAATATTCAAATATTCCTCTCGGTGAAGCCATAAATAAGGTCGGACATGTTGAATCTTTGTGAATTATACTCCGATTTGCGGTAGTTCTTGCTTTGTGCTAACTTATCGGGCGATTTCTCATGAGAATTCAAGAAAAGCCACTGTAGAGTGACTAGAAACCTTAACGAGTATGTAATAATCTAACAAAAGAATTAAATACTAAAATAAAAATCAAACATTTTCCTAAATGTGAAAACTAAAATATTCCTCAATATATTTGCTCAACAAAATGAGCAGCAAAATCTGTCTTCACATTGCTGTAACCCAATAACTCTATTTACGTCTATATAAATACCATGTAGGTACGTATATCGTATTGTCCGAATCTCTGGTGGCTTTATTTACTGTAATCTATGTATTTTGTCCTCCAGACCGCATTATCACAGAGAATGTATGATGGACACAACAATATTAAATGTGGCTTTTCCCTACTATCGATGGCTAAAATAACAATGATAGAAAATCAAATTGATATGTTTATAAAGTAACTCTTTCAGGTCGAATTGGAGCAGTTTGAAAAACAACTCATTACTATCTAATAGAAGAAAACTGGAAAATATTTTACCCACGGCAAGTTTGTATTATTTTCTTTTGATAAGTTGGTTCCAGATTGGGTTCGAACTTGTCCACTGTTCATGTGCTTTACTAATCAGTTGTCATCATAATAATTTTTCCCTGACGTCCGTTTCATTTTAGACGTTCACTGCTGGACAAAAGTCTTAAATAGTTCCAATAGGAGTGATCAAGAGGGCCTACTCAGAAATGCCGCCTCCGAAACTTAAACCGACCGAATATAGAATCAACGATAACACTTTTTATGATCAATTAAATCAATGTGTCGGCATTTTCGGAATAAGGTTTTTAATGGAATCAAACAAATTTTGATCGAAATAAACGTACCAGACTGACCCTATCAAAAGATTTTTGTAGTAGCAAAAACACGAACATTCGGCCGTTACTTCGTTTTTGGCCCTGGGTCGCTTGCATAGAGCGGCTCCCAGCAACCCTCATGATTGTACGCCCACCACATGTGGGGCCGTTCAGAAATTATATTACAGCTTTTTCAAACAACCATGCTGTGCATACTAAATATGAATACAATATGCAAACAATGATTGAAAAATTTATGTAAAACATATCACATGGCATCAGCTGATCGGTGGAGTGACGGGCTAATGGAATCAACTTTAATATTTATGAACCAATCAGTCATGTGACTGATTAACCGATGTTCGAAAAAACAGTAAAGGAATTAGTCATTTTTATTGTAGTTTGAATGTTTCTATAGTTTTACGATGCGACATGATGAAGGAAAACCGGTTTAGTGTGTGTCATACCCACATCAGTTCAAGTACTCATGGAAAAAGAAACAACTAGAAACTTGTTTTTCTAAAATAAACTCTATAAACTCATTTTTACGTCATAAAAATGTTTTATGCGTATCTCTGTTGTTTTATTTAGTTTTTCAAAATAATTAACGTTAAAAGGAACATGAGTTACTGTTTAGTGATGAGGTATTGCAGTTTTTAAAATGTAAATTCTTCAATATTTTAAAAACACTAATAAACACTTTTAATCTCGACTCGAAAGATGAAATAACGGGAATACCGTAGTTGGTTACCTTAGCTGTTACATTTTAAAGTACACAAAATAACCATTGAATGTCTAAAACGAAGACGTCTTAGGTTCATTAGATAAATATACAAGCTTCATCAATTATTCATGAAATCTTAATTATAAATAATTTATGTTTTGGCATAAAAACACCATTATAGTCTTAAAATTTTGCAGTCTGACGGTACTTTATTTCTGGCATTAATTTCAGCTAACCATATTTTTTATTATTTCCTCGAAGGTAACCCGAACCTAGTTTCATAGATTCTACTGTTCCGAGGCTGTGACGTCATACGGATTCAAGATTTCCCGGTCTTTATCAAATGAGCACACGGGCTCCCGGGAATGACATCTTACAGATAAACGTACAAGCTATCATCGTCCTTAATGCATACTCAATAAGGTCCACTACGTAATAAGCTTGCTAATTAAAAAAGGAAATTGTCTGCGAAATACATTACCGTTGAAAATATTTGTCAAGGAGGAGATGCAGAAGTAATCTGGGATTTCTTATTTAAATTTTACGGAAACGGTGAAATGTTCTTACCACTACCTTAGATTTTAAATTTTCCTAGCAGTAAAATTTATTTATTAAACTGTGGTTCATTACATTCAGATTTTTAAGCTCAGCTTTTTAATTTTTGTAAGATGATCTAAGTTTTAAAATACTTTAGTAACATTTATCTTGAACTAAACCATATCTAAGATTAAAATCGGATGATTTATTATATGTCATAGTTACTATCCCATATAATCCTTTGATTATTCTTAGGACAACATCTCCAAATTTGTTCAAAATCTGGCCAGCTGTGGCAATGGAAAGGGATATTACAAAATTATGCTAAGTAGTTACCCCACAGTCTCTCCTATGGATATTCTTCCTGTATTGCAAATAAATGAAATGGATTGTGGGTTATTTTAAGAAATTAAGATAAGTATACGAAAATTTTAGTATTTTTAAGAACATTATATTCAGAAAAAAATTGTCTCAGTACTATTTTAAGCCATATGGTTACGAAGGAACGATAGACACACATAATATGAACTACATACTCGAGTTATGTAGATAAATACAATCCAACACATACACACAAACATCCAAGTCCTCAGTGCAAAACTCGTGTTAATCACACAAATATGTAGTAATATAAAAATAGGGGGGAAACGAGATTACAAACTACCGTAAAGGTTAGTATGCGGTGAAGGAACAGTCAGGGACGGTCAGAAAAAAGGGGGAAATTGCTTTTAGCAAGCGCCGGACGTTCCGACGCTACCAGCTCTGCGGTTCTATTTAACGTTGATTTGTATTTATTCCGATGCGATGTTTTCTCTGACCTAAATACTTCGCGGAACTCATGTGCTGTACCTATCAATAATTTACCTATCATTTACTGGGTATTGACATTTGAAAAAGCAGATTGATTGTATGTTTAAAAGATACTGTTACTAATAAATGAAAATGTGCTTTAGTAATATTTAGTTGATAGATACAATTTATAATTTATTAAGTTTTTATTGGAAAGACTTTTAACTCAGTTTCTTTTAATAAAATAAGACTCGTGGTTGGTGAAGTAAGATGGGATACTTGAGTTTGCACTCAGCTGATCAGATTTAAAAAAGGTTTCATGTTTACGCTGTTTGCTCTTAACTCTATATACTTTTTATTATGTAACTAGAAGCGCGTGTGGTATATATTTTTAAAATTATTATAAAAGGCTTCGCGTTAATAGACAATATCACACTTTGAAGGCAAGGAATACAAACACAGCTAAAAAACAAATACGATAAAAAAATAAGCCTAAATCAGCCAACTTGATAAAAATTTGGTGTAAATTTAGACACGTAATGATTAATTGACATTATTATTACTTTGCCATATCTTTTATTGAATTAAAATGAGTCTTATCAACTATTTTTAAATGTTACAATTGTGAATGAAATCAAATAATATTGTGATTACTAACAATGGCAAAAGCTTCTTGCAAAAGGAAATAGATTCGAAAGCGCATCTGACAATCTCGAGTGCAGTGTAGATAGAGATTGTATGCAGCCTACTGAGCCGATTACTCAATATGCGATTTCGAAATTGAATTCCTGAGTCTTTGCGATGTTACGCCGAATTGCCGGCTGCAAGTGTGGGATTTTATAAAAGGAAGGTAAAGGATGGGTAAGAATGGAAGGTAGGTAGTAGATTGTGTTTGAAATTGAAATGGTATTAATTATGTTTTGGATTAAAGTAAAGAGATTTCGATAGCAATCTAGTATTTCATTTGATTGGGAATTCCTTATTCCATGAAGTAATCATTATATCATAGATATAATTTACTCCTTAATAAAAGAAAAATCTATTCTTATTTTACATCAATTTGTACATTAATATTTTATCAATCGTAGGTACCATTTCTATACCATAAATGTAATTTTTGCCTTTTAGTCCTTTGAAAGTTTAAACAGTTGATTTTATAGGGCCAGCTCATAACAATATGTTGAGCAAGTTAAGCACACACATCCATTTTAGATTTTTCATGATTCCTCCTTTGGCTAGTTTTACTAAACTTCACGATTTCGTTCACATATCGTTTCTCGTTAACTATCTCGTCTCGAGTTTATTATTTATTCACTCGATGCAGTTGGACGATGGAAATAAAATGAAGGAATAAGTTCCGACCGCATACCGACTGCCATGGACCGCAGTTAGATAATTTTTGAACTTTATTATGTTTTATTCAGTTGAAATCATGGGAAATTGAAATCAATTTAATTTTCAGTGATAGTACCTGTAACAACGGATAAAATTCTTGAAAACTGAAAATTTTATTTAAAAAGTAATTATTTGATTTTTCGCAAAAGGTTTGATTTATTCAGGACAGATGTTTAACCGTCAAAATTTAAATGCATAAAGGTATTTTTAACATAAACAAAATCAGTATATGTTATTAAAAATATTTATTTATGTAAGAACTGAAACAAAGCGAAACAAGATTAAACAAATAACTTGTGTTATTTATCATACATTCTCGGCCTAAGAACTCGACCATTCGTTAGAATTTAACGCCTTTTGGAAAACGTCCAAAGTAATGTTGCAAGTTAACAATTTATGTTTTTGTGACCAACAACAGACATAACCTTTTCTACTAAATTCGTAAACATGGTCGAAATTAAAAATAATTTAAAGAACTTAAAATAAACATTTTAGTATTTTTTGTTTTTAAAGCTCCCTGTACTATAATTTAAATTTATATTTTGTAGTTACGTTTTTAGAGGATATAAGTTTGAATTGATGGCTTTCATAAAGTATCCGTTATAAAAATCAGTGCCAAGTTCAGAAAACCGTGAACAGTCCCTCAATTCATTCTCTCATACATCTGAAAGCCTGGCAATTTAATACCGCTAAACACCTTTTGGAAGGAGGCCAAAACAACTGGACTTTCAGAATAAAAACTGCTCAGTAAATGCAGTTGCAGTTTTCAAACACGTTTTAAGGCTCTTGAAAAATTACGACACACAATAAAAAATAGGCCGTTGAGTTCTCTTTCAATTGAATATTTAAAAAAAAGAAGAGACGACTGATGTTAAATTCACGATATTTTGTATCGATTTTGGAGAATTTTTATATATATCTCAAATTAAATAAAAATGAAGATTTAAATATTTACCATAAAAGCGATGGATCAAATTAAAAATTATTGTAAATTATGTCAGTTAAATAATGTTAAGATTGTAAATAAACGACTTGAATAAAATAGTTAAGTTCCAAGCAAACCGATTTGCATTGCGTCTAGTAGACTAGACTTGCGCTGCGTAGATTGTTTAAGGAAAAACGTTGTTCATCTGTATTAAAAATTCCAATTTATTGTTAAGTTTATCACAAAATGTAAGGAAAATCCGTAGTGTTGGTGATTTTGTATAGAGCGCGGGTTTTATTTCATAGCATACTACGGTTGCTCATGCCGTAGTAACTACAATGCTACGAGATACGCCGGGTTTTCTAGGATCATGCATGTCTCCGTAGAAAGTTTTCAAGGAAAATTAAATTTCTTTGTTACCTACATAGAAAGAAAAAATACAATAATATTTAACTACGAAAATTTATACAATACATAAATACATACATAAAACGCTGTGTTTTTCCAGTAGACTATGAGAATTTCGCTCGCTTATTCAGTAATTGCTTAAAAAACTCTCAAAGATATTTAATAAACTTTAAAATAATGTAGTGTTTTTATGATTTTGCAGGGCCCAACGCTAAATCGTTCCGTCGTAGCATTACTTACTGATGGCAGTTTAAACGATAAAAAATTCTTAATCTACTTAATCTTTTGAGGGTTCTACAATAGATTTGATACTATATCTTATAAGTTATGAAATATTAAAGTTAAGCCAGAAAGCTGGCAATTTCCCTCGCGACCGACTTCATGATCGTACTTCGAAACCTACTTTGGAATTTCAAATTTTCCAAAACGACATTACTAACTCTTTAGTTAACTTAAAGTGTGTAAATTCAAAAAAAAACCTTAAATAACTTATTCTTCTTATTCTAATTAATAAAGCAATAACTGTGTCAGAGGTCTTAGGTTTGCTACTTACACGATGTTCAAAGTCTAGTCTAGTTTTAAAGTCTAAGCACACCTAGATACAGAACCGTGATACATTCATAGTTAGTGTACTCGTAGAGGATTTAGGACTTAATATGTAGTGCTTTGTATTAATCTTTTTAATGAAAAATGATCGCTATACTTATTAATACCTTTTTTACTGACTTGAGAAAAAAAAATCTTTAAATAATAAATACAAGTAACGTGGTCGTTCATTAGGCAAGTATTGTCTTGATTTTATATGATTGCAATTTTTATGGTTTCCTTTAAAGTGTAAAATTTATAAATGTGTTACAAATAAACCGAGTATTTTCGACAACAAAGCAATATCCTTCTAAGCCGAAAACTTATCGTGTAACATTCTCATATTTTCAAGTAGAGTATTCTCCGACATAAATAATATTCTTACGAGTGTAGGAAGTCGGGGAATTCCCGATAAAAATACCTTCAGTAAAGTGTGAGACGTGGAAGGAAGCTTTCCTACCGCAAATCTTAGGTGTTGTTAAAGCTTAAGGGCTTTTTACACCGAGCTTGTTATCGGTCCTATACTGCATAAAAGATGTCTTCGTGATATTCTTCATGGGTCAGTCCTTTGTGTCCCTTTAATTCTGATAAGAGTTTTAAAAACAAGATAGGCATATGTAAAATGCGACGAGTAAATTCCTTAGCTACAATTGTATTGAGTTGTAATTTGGTAATTTATTAAAAAGTAAGATAAACAAGGATAATAATTTATAGCAGCCAGCAAAGTAATAAAAATACTGGGCAACCAAGAACGTGAAATATTTGAATTCCTAAAGAACAAAGCAGTATTTTAAAAGAGCATTCTAATATTTAGAGGTATTTTCTGCTGGTAATTTACCGTTTACAGCTCCACTAAGAAATATTGTTCTTTTTCGAAAAATATAAGCTGAGATCAACGGGGGATGCTCTTAGTGAAATACGTTTTGATAAATCTGGAGGAAGAAAAAGGTCTTTATTTGCGTAGCGGCAACATTGGCAACCCAGGGCTATTTTTAGAAAGTGTCACATATTGGAACGATTTCGAGAACACGACAACGTTTCCATCCCAGTTATGAGGACCGTAATGCTCACAGTTTCGCTTGCGGAGGCTGAATTTTGGCTTTTGAAACTAAACAAAACTTACGGGTTTTTTTGAAGTGAATGATCTTTGTATATCTGATGACATTGTTGTTTCAAATAAACCTTTTATCAATCACTTTATCTTTGTATATATATATTTACTTTATCAATAAAGGAAACGTTGATAGGATTATGTTGTGATTTACGAAATCAGATGCTCAATTTAATTCCAGATGAAATGATATTTCGTGTTCTTAGGTATGAAATTAATTTCGTGACAACACCGTTATCTACAATGTGAAAGTAAAATTGAATTATTGGTAAAAAAACAAAGGATTGCAGATTTTGTGATCCTTAATCTCAGGATACTTTTTAGAATATAATAACAAACTTAATATCTGATATTTTTGACGTTTAATGATAATATTAAAATCAGTAAAATGTCAGACTTTTCTCAGTATTTTTTTAAAGTACCAACTTTTAAAATAATATTCAAGAAGAAAGTACGTGAACAGTTGAACAAATCTCTCTCCGCGGCCGCTCTCTATAATATAAACAAAATGAGGACGGAATTTAAATAAGCAATAACGACAGTTTTTCGCTTTCCGTAATAGCGGTAAAAATATAAATGTACATTTTGGTATTTGCCTCTTAAACTCGGTTATTACGGGGGTAGATAGTTTCAGCACAAAAACTGCCCAAACATGTATGAAGCTTAATACCAATGGGGAAACTTTGTCGTACCACCGTTGGCTGACATTTGAAAATAATATTCTACGAGTACCTCTAGTTGTGATGTGAACAACTTCGGTGGTTACATATGCATTTGATGGTCTTAGAGTTCCATGGTCAAATAAATTTCTGTAAGTTATCGTCTTGTAGTACATTATATTAAGTATAATGTAGACATAAGTTCAGGTTTCACTAAATTTTCGTTTTTGTTGATTAAAGCTTCTAGTTTCGTTAGTGTTAAACATTTTTCCTTCAAAATGGGGGGAGACTAAGACTTCGAGATGGAAATTCCGTTTATGTAGACTTGTAGTGTTGTGTGCATTATTTTTACTTACATGTGTGTATTATTATATCGGTTATTTATTATTCAAGTTGAAGCATACAAGAAACTCTATTTACTCTGATCTCTTGAGAAAATAAATGTTATTGCTTTGATTATAAACTGCGGAACCATTGATGCCGGTGTCATGCAAACTTGCCGGTTTTTTGTTCTCTTCTTTTTATCTGAAAAAAACTCAGGCATTCTGATAGGCGAAACTTTTGGAACAACATAATAAAAGGGCTTATTTCGGATTTTATTACAATGTTGAAAGAAAAATGAAAGTTTTTCTTTTGTACATTTGATTTAACCGGGCAAGATAAGAATGTTGTATTACTGTATATTTTAAAAGTTTCAAGAAATAAGGAATCACAAAATGTGATTTAACACAACTTCTGTAGGTTTCAAATCGATTGTTTACACAGAAATGAGACCGATATAGTGAACTAATTATATTAAGGTGGTCACAGATGTCTTTTTAGGGACGCTCTTATTAGGTGTGGCAAAGTCCTAATCTACCGTTTGGCTCTATCGTAATCGTATTTCACTTCATTTTACGACTTCTCAAACGAGACCGGACCGTGACGGTAATAAAATCGCACAACATGCGTGTAAAAACCTATTCTCCAAATACTATATACCTTTTACTATAGAATTCCTTATCGATTTCTCAGTGTTCTGTGTGTCTGCAATGGCTTTGGATTACTTTTCTATACATTAGATACAAAAGATTACTACAGTAATTTGTACTACCAATATTAATTTCTTATTTGTCCGATAGGGACGTATTGCAAATTCAAATTCAAGATGTTTTTATTTAAATAGACTTACAATAAGTGCTTTCAAATCGTCATTTTTTATCTACAACCGGTTCGGAATGCTATCTACGGGGAAGAAGCCGGCAAGAAACCTCCGGCCGTAGTTGTTTGAAAGAAGAAGGATACATTATAATTTGTGATTGCAGTCGCTTTGCAATTGCAATCGTAAAACTCATGGTAGGCATACTTTATTTAACATTTCATAACATATCTTATATGATCGGCGTAATATCAAGAAATACCTTATCACAATCATAAATAGATCAACTGTTTTCAGGTGTTTACAACGTTTTGTTTAATTAAGATAAGTTTCAAAAATGTTTTGAGTCCAATGGAAACAAACTCACATACAAATAGACCATTCCATGAACCTAGTGACCTTCCGCCCAAAAATGAATAAATTCAATTTCAACCGACGAAAAATTGGACGTTCTCCATTCAAAGCTTATTTTTCATGTGCGACAAATTCAGATTTTTGGCCCAATAACGAAGCCAGTTTTTATACGTCAAACCAAACAGACGCTGAATAGTCAAACAACTCAAAATAAAACATTCGTCTTGTCCAAAACGCTTGTAAAATACACTCTGAAATGGTAAAATTATTCATGGCCACGCACACTAAACACATTTACACAGTAACAGTTACTGCCGGCTGGATATCACAGTCAATTTTATTATTTTACTGGCATAGATTTTTTTACTATCGCGTAGGCATGGCACCATGCATTAAAAAATAACGACGTTCGATAGCTTTAATAATATATGAACACTTGATGGAATTTGAGTACAATGATTTGCGTGTATAACGTAAGAGAAGCTCAAAAGTAGGAATATCAGTTTCTGATCTGATATACAGTTAGCTCATTATCATTGGCTATTACCTGCATGTACTATGTACATGCTTGTTAATCATAAAATTATATATTTATTGCTCCATGGTATAGATTAGATGGCATAATTGATTACATTACTATGTGTAAGGTTTTGACCACGACAGAAGTGGGGCAAATCATATGGGTGAGGCACAGGCACTATTATAATATGGTTTTCATTTGTTTCATGAAGTGCGGCTTATTTCCCGAGCGAGTTGCGTAGGCACATTGTCGGCAGGTGTCGAGTTGGAGGCAACAATGGAATGCCATACCAACCATCACCTGTTTAATTTGCGGATGTTTTTTGTGGTATTTAGTTTTTTGTTAGATTTTAGATTTCATTTTATGATCTTTGTCTCCAATGTTGTCAAAAGCAACCGATATTTCAAAATTAATTGGTAGGTTTTACGAGTAAAAGAAAAAAAAAACAAACTCTTCAAAGGTATTGAGGAGACATTAGAAAAAATTAAAAATCTTTTGTCAAAACTTTCGTCCATTGTAATGAAAAACGTTGCCAGCGTATTGGATCTGAACGAATGTATTGATGAATGGTTCCCTTGCTTCATTCATTTCCTTCATTCTGCTGTACAAAACATCCGTAGCTTCAAAAATGTTCAGCGAATAGTTTTACATTTTGCTCAGCCCGTCAATTGTCCCACATGGTTACAGATGAAAGATCATTTGGCAACAACAGAATTTGTAATGTTTTGGCTGCACTTCGAAAGCTTCAGCAAAAATTGAGGCATCCGTTTTGAATTTTAAGTACTCAAGATATAACTTTTTATTCGTTTAGAGTTTTTGTAAGCAAGTTTTATTAGCTGGCTGGTTGGCTGTTCAATTTGTTGAAAGTTTCTACTTAATTTCTGGTTTTGTTTTATAATTTGTTTTTGCTAAAATCACCAGTATTGGCTTTTTATATAAATTGCTATTTGCGATTGAAACTACTGACTAAATTAGCATTTACTTATAAGAACGTTCAAACTTTTGAGAGAAAGCAGATCGGCCTTTAAAATAGAAACGCTTTTACTGTATTTGAAAAAGATTGCATTAAATTAATGAAGGATTACTTGCAGGCAGTATTGAAATAGATTCCTACTTCTAAAATACGAAGCACCATTATTTTTATCATAAAAATAAATAGGTTAAGATATCGTTATCTTTAGTGCCGCATTGAAGGTACAAGTCGATATAGTTGTAAAAAGGTTTTATTTTCGTCCGTAAAAAAACTTTTCCCTTAGTGACGATATAATTTTCTGGACAAAGGCAGGTAACATCCCTTTTTCTTCTACTCCCTTCTAAGGACTATATTGCAATGCTTACTTAATATCACAGACTTTTTGTATTTGTAGTAATCTGAACAAACATTTTGTTTGGCGGTGAAAAAATATAAGTGACTTTTATCATCTTCAAAATGGATACAAATGGAACTATTTTGAAATTAAAAGAAATATTTTTTTTTTTGACGTACGGAAAAGAGCAAGTAGACTAATATGTACAATTAATTAAAAAAATATTTATAATGAATACATACAATAAAATATATGTATGCATATATACTGAGTGTAACGAGTAGTAGAATGGTTTCTCGACTTGGTTGCAGTACGTCGTATAATCACGTTTAATATTAAGCATAGGGCGAACACACGTTTGTTGGTCACGTCCATGCGAAATTCACGGTACGTGCGTAGAATCGCCCTCTTTAGGCTAATACGATTAACTTGATATGACACCGGGGGATCCGCCGGGGAAGTAAATGGGAGTAATTCATTACCGGTGCGTTTTTTTATTTAGATGTGTTTTTTTCCGTAATTTATGAGTTTTTTTTTAAAGGCTAAGGTGTCAAACGACTATTTTTGAGGGTTTTGAGCAGTTACCGCATTACGCGTAGGTAATAACAAAAGGGTTACGTTAGTGTTGCTGCATCTCTAATTCTATAACTCTTTTGATGGCATTTCTATTTGCTTCTTTCCAGCAGTTTTAACTTCTCGCAGGAAAAAGAACAATAGTATTTATTGCGAAAAATATCTTATTTCCAGTACCAGTCTTTTGGATAAAGTTTCGGCAAGCCAACCGAAAAAAAAAATCCTGCATTTCATCAACTTTTTTAAGAACTGTTCCCCGGCTTGCGTTTGCTTCAGTAGTTTTTAAGAGGAAAAACTCTTAGAACCGTCGGACTTAAGGGATTATTTTGACGAAGGACGGTTCGATCCATCTCCCCTGCCTCCCCTAATGTACAGTCAGCGAGAAAACGAACAAGTTTCAAAACACAAACAATAGTAACTTGAGTAAGTAGCACGACGTAACACAAACTTCCCGTTACTAAGTGCAGTTTCCGTGATTTTGCACGAGAGCAATATTCAAGTTTTAGCTTTCATATAAAGTCCGTCACTCAGCATTGGCGGGAAAGGTAACATACGAAAGTTTAAATTGTAACTTTATATTGTAAATATATCGAGATTACAAAGAACGTTTTTTCTTTTTAGGGTTGCGTCCCCCAAGAGTGCCAACGGGACCTTATTATTATATACATACTGAATCTCAGATAGACAGTAAATTTTTTCTATTTCTAAAATTAAAAAAGCTCCCGTACAGATCATATTTTTTTTGGCTTTTTTGGCTCATTTCTGGATAGTACGGAACCCAACGTGTGTAGATCACATGGCGATTTTTTAAATTATTCCTCCCTTAAACGAATTTAAAAGAATCAGCTGATATATCTCTCGGAAAGCGCAATAAACAAGCGATTTCAACTTAAAAGAGCACTTAAGTTAGAAAATTGCTATCAGAATGAGCCATCGTACATTTTAAGAGTGCAAATAAGCTGAAAATCAATGAATTTTATTAATTGAAGGTTATAAGATTTACGATTATTACCAAAAAATAAACGACTACGAACAAAAATGTTGGAACTGGAGTGTTTTGTAGTTGATTATACGTATTGGTTTCTTTTTCAAACTAACTCAGTAAAAATGTTTATTAAATTGTCTTTCCAAAACACAATTTTGAATTAATACAAAAATATTTACGAATTCAGAAAAGGTGTAAAGTATTGCTTTTTTTTATCAGTTGGCAGATTTAGGTTTAAGGAAATATTGCAAATACTGTGTATGTACTGAATAAAATAAAACTTATCATTACTATGTTTTAGATAGAAATATATTAAGTATTGCATATGAAGTGAACTCTAGATGCAATAATAAAGTATTTTAATTTAGTATAGCAGCTATAGTATATTAAAATAACTTCCTCCTTCCCTTTGTTATCCAGCGAGAAAAGTTTTACTTACATAGGAATATAATTAACGGAGTAGTTCAGTCATTAAAATACGGTTTTCACCCTTTTAAAAACTTCCACGAAAATACCTTCATTAAAATGGAAATACCACTATGACTACAAATAAAGTACCGTTTAAACTCCAATGAATTCAAAAAGAACTTCTGTTAAATGAAAATCAATATTGATTTTGGTTACTAACACAATTACCTGTACCATCCAATTTACGTGTAAAATAAAAGAAAAACGATTACTTAGTACAGTTAAGGATTAACATCTTTTTGTCCTTGCTAAATCAATTACACCGGGTAAGTTTCTATTTCAAAAATCTAATTTATGTAATAAAAGTTTTTTTTGAATAGTCGAAATCTATCGACGGAGAAATCGAAAAGAAGAATCGGTTTAAGCTTACGGCTTAATCTTCAGTAATCATTGACATTTTTTTTTTAATTTAGTAAGATGCATTTTACTTAAGTAATTAGATATTTAAATAACCGTACTGATTACCGTTAGCCACAAAAAGGTCAGTCAAGGTAGAAACCGTTAAATTCCATTTTTAAATAAAATATTAATATACGAACAAATATAAAACATCACGTATCCAGTAAGAGTGGTTCTTAACAGTTCATTGCTACTATAGTTAAGATCGAAATCTTTTGGTGTAAGATAAAAAGTCATGTAACATTCTCCATTTTAAAAACAATCGTTGTGCTGAATATGAATGAGTAAGAGCTTTCAGTTTAAGTTCCAAAATACTTTCTAGTTGTGTAAATATTTTATAAAACTAAATATGCGGTATAGAACTTATAATAAGTAATCTAAAAATGTCTACAACATTAAATTTAGCAGGTCGTATGAACGAAACAGATTAAATAAAACTACCTAAACTTGAATAAACGGGTTGTTAATTCGTATAGAGGTTGGTCAAGTTAAGTTGAGGCGGATCAATTAACATTATAAATAATTACTCTTTGATGAAATGATTTCAATTTCTTTTGTGACTTATTTATAAGTACATTTATTTTATTTCGTTTCACTTTCATAACAGAAACATAAATTATATCCATATCTAGTTTAAAAATAAGTAATGAAATTGATATTGTTCCCAGCTTACTCAGTTCCGGCACCAAGTTCAACGTTATGAATTCAGAATTAACTCATTATGTATCCGACAATTTGGCAATTAGCGTGGTATCAAAATCGATAGATATTATATTGCACTTCTTCAGATATCTTTAAAATATGTAAATACATCTTTTTACAGTTTTGTCTAAAGGAGTCGAATATTTTCCATAAAAATGTTGTTCCAAATGACAAACTATTTATTAATAATTCGCATAATTATCCGAGTAATACTTAGCTTTGTGTGAGATGTCTTGATTTTTTACTTGTTTGCTTTTAAATAAAGATCTGAAATAGTCTTCTTTCTTCTAGAGCATTAGTTAATGTTAAGAAAAGGAAAACACCGAGAGAAAAACCGCATGTTAGCCAGCTACGCACGTATTGACCACGTCTTTTTGAGGATTTGGCCAACGGCACTGAAAATATGATTTAAGTATTTAGTACCTTAGTAAGCCTACTTCATACTAAATCGCTCAAACATTCACCTAACTACAACTTTTATCGTTTTACAGTTCACGTCTAATGTACAAGTGCATAGTGACAAAATAAATGTGAAATACGTATTTGATTTAGAACAAGTATATTATTATAAATTCAATGTAAACAATTATATCCTCCTTTTACATATTGAAATAGGATGAACGCGGAAAGAGTTTATTTAAATAAAATCCGACAACCGAAATCCGCGCTCTAAAAAGAATAAATCAAGAATGATCGTCTGACGTTGTAAAGTATACTATAATTTGGACGTGGTAAAATGTCACCTACTTTATTAGGCAAACTTACACGTATTATTGTATTATGTTAGATTAGGTTTGTTACAGGCGTATGACCACGGCTTTTAATACTTTACTTAACTATTTCAGATGAGAATATTTTCTTGATTTATAGTTTTTAGAGCGCAGTTTTCAGTAGTTGGGTTTTAGTTACTAAACTAATTTTACTATTTTGGAGTAAACTGTAGTGAAGAATTCATAACGGTCAAAATTATAACCCTCCTTTTTACTTCGTCGTAGTTGGGTAAAAAGGTTATACATCTTTTAGCATGGCCTGATATAAAGTTTAAACACCTCTATTACCTTAGTCGTGTAGAAAGCAGCTCGTAAGGATTGGTTTGAAAGAAATATATGGAATTAAAGTTCCGTGTGCATTCAACTGCACGCTACCGCTCTGCCAGTCTCAGCCGCTGATGGAGCGAAACACCGAGTCACCGATATCAACCTGCCTAGATCAAACGGTTGGTTCTTTTTATTTGACAATGATACAGTATGTAGGTCGCAAATAAACCGCTCAGAATCTACGTCATCTACTCCCTGAAGATTACAATCTGTATCAAGGCCAGAGTGAAAAGGGACTCGAATGAATTTAACTTCCTCAAGCTTACCTTTTTTGGGTATTCCTGTGATCTTCGTCAAAAAATGTCTACAATTTCGCAAAAAAGAATCTATCTTATCTATTTTAGTTTGGAACATGGAAAAAACAGTTTATCCTTAACATTTCTATAGAAAATTGGTGTTAAAAATGATGTTTCTGGCATGACTTCCGTCCTTTCTTTCATCGTATTCGGAACACATTTATCTGGTGGTATCCTGTCGCGCCTTCAACTTCCGACCGCGTGTGACCGCATAAACATAATTATTCATCCTGACAAATTGCACGAAGGTGTGTCTTAAGTTATGATTGCATATTATTAAAGAAATAAGAATCTGTGCTGACTAAGGGATTAGTAATGAAGGACTTTGATATAATTATTTAAATAATAAATTGATTGAGCAAAGCCTCTTTGTATCTTTGTTTTTTATTTCAAGTATGAAGAAATAAAAATCACTCTTCTAAATTGCTTCCCACTTATGTAAAACTATGTATTCTTAAATTAGTAATACAGGTTTAAAAGGAATAGCGGGCAGTGACATTTTATTTATATCCCCGTTGTCAAATCAACGTAAAGGGGTCAACGGGAATGATTTTTGATTATTTTATTAAAGTGCCGATATCCCCTTTAACGGGAATACAGCCAACGGAGACAACGGGAATACACCATTTGGCTAGGCAGTAAGTAATAAGATACATCAGTGTAAATGAAATTTTATCGACCACCATCCGGAAATATCAAATAGGTAAGTAACTGAGAAATGTTTATTCTATCTCTATTAAAACAGAGTTCAAAATTGAATGTTGTTCGCGTTCAATACGGTCAACAGTGCATCCCGCTTTGGAAGGTAAGCTTTCGACTTGTTCCGAGTTCCTCCACTCTTGAATAAAACATCAGTGACCTGATGTCCCTACTTCCGATAAGTCGGCCGAATTGTTTGATGTTTATATCGAGTATTTCACGAAAGGTCAGAATTTGGATGAAAAGGGCTCCCTTAATAATTACCATCGAAACTTTGTAATTAATTTGTATTAGAATGAGTTTTTCCGTTTGCTTTCGAATTTAGGTTATCAAAATTAAACATGTTTTGCTACCATCTTAAACCTATTGATTAGGAATTTTATTTTTTGCTTTTTTAGCTGAATTTTAATTTAATTTCTCAAATGTGAAAGCTCTTTCAGTTTAGAGCACATATAAGAAGTGTTTTGTTTTACTTGTAAATAAAAGCAGTTGATACAGCTCTTCTTGACGATGGTACTATGGCCAGCACGGAACTTTTGAATTTTTTTGTAGTCTCCTAATTTTGGTTTAATTAGCCCAAGGAGATGTTCTAGTTCTTAAGCAAGTCATCTCCAGCCGCATAAAAAATATTCTATCGCTGAAAATATTTTTCATGTATATCTAAAATTTTAATCTATGTATTGGCTTTATATGGGAAAGTGGGTCTTTAGAATGCCATCGGGTGGTCGGAAACGGAAGCGATGGCGCTAGTGTGGTCTCGAAATGCGCGTGAAACCGAAACAATGAGCCTTTTGTGCCGATAAGCCGCCATATTTCATCCTAATTCATTTGCTGTTTGATTCGGATTCATTCAGCTGCTATCGAATGGGAGTGAATGGATCTTTGAAAGCAACAGTCTGAGAATTTCACGTGATACTCGTTTTAATAGAGTAAAATGTGCTCTTTAATAATTCCCTTTGATTAACGAAACATACGAGTATGTAACACTCATTCTTTAGTGAAGAAGTTGCAGTAAGTACTCGTACAAGTAAGTATGAGTTAATGTTTGATTGTGGATTATTTTTATTAATAATATTATGTAATTATTGTTTTTTTTTGCAAATGCCTTATATTTTAATGCAACCTACGTAAACAAGGATTTTGGCCGTGAATAGGTACCACAGCGCACTAACGCTTGTAACACCAAAGGTATCACGGGCAGTTGGCCACTCAGTGGCTCCCAACCCCTCAAAGATCACTGGCGACGTTGTGGCGTGTAATGTTATTTATCTCCCATCTTCTCTATGTTGAAGGTTAGTTCAAACCCTTTCACGCTAGCGATTTGCCCGTCATTTTAACGATGAGACGAGATCATTGCAATTAATCAAACTTATCAAGGCAAAAGAATTAGTATGTTAAAGTGGCGGCGGGCTTGTCATATCTGACGTAGAATCGAATGTTGGGGTAAACGTATTCTTAAGCGACTCAGCAAACTTAGAGTAGGACGTAGTAACTGGCGGCAGTTGGGTTAGGTGAGCCGCTAATCGGGCTAAGCGGCGTGTATTGGGAGAGTCCAGAAGTGGACGGAAACAGGCTCATAAATCCCCATGTCTTGAAAATGCCGGAACAATCGCTAGTGTGAAAGGGCCTTTAGACTGCTCTTGCTTTGATTAGATTTAGATGTGGGCAGCACGGGATTAGAGGCCGTGAAAAGCCTCAGGGGCTACTAGCAGAATACCGACGTCGGCTAATTGATTGATTGGATTATGAAATGAAACATTTAAAATCAATGGCTCTAAATACCACACCACGTAAATCGATTTATTTTGTAACAAAAACTATAACAATTCTCTGGTCTGAAGCTGCTTGCATACCAAATAACGGGGAAAAAAGTGAAAATTATAATAGAGAGCTTGTTTTCATCTATTTATGAACATAGATTCAAAAGACCAAATGGATTTAAACAGAAGAAAAATCATTACATTGTCTCTTCATTAAATGAGAAACAATTAATGAATGGTCATAAAACATGTGCAAATATTCAAGAACGACCCTCGTCGATTTCGTGTCCGGCGATTAAGACTTCCTTGTAAATTTCCACTTCATTAGTTAGTGATTCGTGAATGGGACCGTTTGGGAACTTGGAAGATTAATGTCTGAACTTCTGTCCGCTATTCAACTGTTAATTGAACTTTCGCTTCAATAAGTGGGATGGTAAGTAGGATCTACTAGCTTTTGTTTCCTACTCCATCCAATGGCGTATAGTTTTTTGGGATAAAATGTATCATATGTATTTTTCCAGGATATGATCCTAAATTGATGCCAAATTTCATCAAAATCCACAAAAAAAGTGTTCGAAAACGCTCCACGCTTGACTGATAGGCGGTAAGACACAAGTATCGATAGTAAATTGTAGACTTGAAAAATCACAAAATCATTTTCCATTAACAACTAAAAACTTACCCCGAGCTGGAAACTGGAACTAAATAAAGTTGCATTTCTCTTATCTGTAAATAACTTTAACCGTGAAATCCTAATTTCATTCCAGAGTTTATCATCGTGAATGTTAAGTGAATGAGTGAGTTCTAATCATCATGCTCAGTGTGTCTGACGCAGTGAAGGATGTTTTATGTGGATAGAACAACCGCAGGTTTTAAACGTGCTATTGGGCTTACTTCAAATAAATTAAAACGCAAAAGAATACCTTCGAATCTAATGAAAAAAAGGAATCAAGTGATAAAACAAGTTTCTTTTGCATAACAATTTATTCATCGATAGCCCAAAAAGTTTTACTGATAAAAAGATGATAGAACTTGATCGGAAATTGGAAGGAAATCTATCGATACCTCAAAAACCTCATTCCGACTCATGCATCTAAAATTAGAAAAAAAACTATCTGGTACTATCTCAAGTCTTAGAAAATATTTCCTTTATGTTATCTAAGGAGTGTGCGGTATGTAATGATCTATTCAAATACTAGGTTTGCTAAGTGAACATGAGTGAACAAGACGGTATTCAAGATTTTACTATTACTCATGCTTTTTTCTATTTAGTACATTTGATCTAGTATTAATTGGTCTTACTTTCGGACTCCTCCGTTAGACCTGGGAAAATACCAACTTTTAGTATAAAAGGAATATGAATGTCCTACTATAGTTGAAAACATGGATATGTATCAGGGAAGGTATGAATGATGAATGTCATTTAAAAGAGAAGGTAGGAAAATCAAGATAAATGTATTACATTTTGTTTTTAGGAGGAATTATACCTTGTCTGTGTGACTGACATTATCATTATTAAAAGCAGACGAATTGATGCTTACTGAGCAATGACAATAAAGGTGAACATACGAATTACCAAAATTTATAGTCTTGATATTAAAATTAAATATTGGTATTTTTGGTCAGTTGCGTTGTCAAAGGAATTTATCAAAAAACATTTTTACTGCTGGCATGTGATTTTATTAAATAATATTCCAGGGCAAGTCTTCAGGTAGATAGAACTTGAAGACACAAAAGGATTGCATCTTAGTCAACTTAGTTGCCAACCACGTAACATAAGACACGAGATCCAACCTGTCCATCTGTGTAGGTTTTTGAAGCGTACACGTTTATTCTGAAGAAAAATCTTTGAAATTTTGACTTGAAATCGTACAAAATATTGTTATTGTTTATTTTGTAATCGACGAAAAATGAAAACGGTGCAGGTCGAACTGTGTTAATAAAAAAGTGTTTATGTTTGATCATGCATTACTTTTTACTTAGTAGTTCGATTTCAATCATTATTTTCTTACTGTTTAGTGTATTCCTTGAAGTTGGTCCCATTTAAATCAGAAATAAAATATCAACCATAGGGATGGAAAATGTGGGGTGATTGATGAATCACCTTCCAAATTTTAATCTATGATCAGATTTTTATTGAAAATTGGAAGAAACATACTACGAATTGGGTAGGTTTACCTTTTTCCTGTAACTTTAATGATGATAGAAAGTGAACTTAAACTCAAAGCTAGCTACTCAAACTTTAGCATGTATTAAACATTAATATTTCTAATATATATTTCTTTTGTACTGCATTTTATGAGAAAAATTCGATCAATTCACAGATTTGGAGGATTGACAAAAAGTTAAATTTTTGTAAACATGTTGTATTTTGGTTTTTGTTATAATTGCGACCGCGGAACAGGTATTAAAGATAAAGGAAATATCTTTTTTGAAAGGAAACAAAGGTGTGTATTGTCAGTTAATAGCATTCGATATAACATCGGAAACATATCTCTGTATAGGGGCTATCTTTGAAATGTAACGAGAAAAACCATGAAATATAGAATATTGATGAATACGTCCGATCAATCACCGTTGAGAGCCGTCCTTTGCAGGTATTATTTTAATTTGACGTGGTCCTTGTGTATTTTTACGATCCAACCTACTTTCTGTCTTGTAGTAATTTTATATACAATCTACCACCCGTTAAAATTTCAATATTAATTAACAAATAACACAAATTTATTTACTACTTTCATTTGAATTACAATTGGTAACTATGAAGTTAGGATAAACTCGTCGCATAAAGAATGTTCACTGGAATGTTTTATAGATAAAATTGGGATTTATCGGTGTAATTGTACCTACTGTTTATTATGCGCAGTTGATTTCACATCAATTCATTAGTCATCATAAATCATATGTCAAAGCCCACACGTGGACGTTAGGAAAGTGGTAATTACCCTTTTCACGAGCAATTAAAAGCGTTTGCTAATCCAGTGGCGACGTAATGGCGCTTTGACAATCAATAACGGTTTATTCTGCCGGGTTTTTACCCTTCCAGCTTAATCCTAACAAACATGGGATGTTTTGTAAATAACTTCTGCAACGATTAATGAAATAACTTTGATTGCGGTTTTACGAGTCACTTCACGGGTGATTAAAATGTAATCTGTTATGTTTATTTGACTGTTATTTTATACGGAAATTGAAATGAAGGTTAGGGTTTTAAGATTATTATTTTGTAAATTCGTTTCGATTTGACGACCTCGGTACGCTGTGGTGTAAATAGCTGACTGCTAGGCTAGAGGGTTTGAATCCCGGCGGGGGAGGAACTTTGTGTTATTTGTAAATCGCATTGTTTCGCTTACTGGTTTTGGATTTTGTATTCTTATCTAAGTAGTTATTACCATATCGACATACTTGTGATACAAAATTACATCTTAGTGCAGGGCTGAGTAATGTGTGTGTCGTGATGTGGTTATTATTATTTGCTAAAATTCGAATTTGCTAAATACGATACCAAGTTTAAAAGCTCTCCATGTTTCAATTTGGCCTCAAAACTACAAAAAATGCCAATATAGATATATAACTCAACGATTGATATTTTAGAATATGATATAATTAAGCTTTAGAATTCACATTTTCAAGCTTTTTTTAAATAAATTTGTGTGATTGTGTCGTTATAAAAAGTTAGTATCATAAACTTCAAATAACTTGTGAAGTAACAGTAGATTTTCCCTTAGAATAATTATCTTTAATGTCTCTAGTACAGACGATTTATGTTTGGTTTTATTGCGTATAACTCGTGTATGGTAACTTAGCCTACAATGTGCTTTAGTATTATAATGTTGTTACAGAGAGGCATTCACCAAGTTCAAGCTTGTATTCTTAAACAAAGTTACGGTACGGATTCAGGCCTGTGTTTGAATTTTCTAAAAAGACATTAAAGTTAAGTTAGTGCTGATGAAACGTCTTTCCTCACAAGTTAATTTAAACTTACTACCGATTTCTTAGAAAATTATTTGTTGAAGTATGGCGAGTCACTTTAAAATATAATTTTCAATAGAATATGTTTTCCCTCTGCATCGTGTATAGTAAAATAGATAGGGTACAACGTATTCGTTTTATAGACATGCAAGGCTGGGCTATAAATCTAGAATTGTCCTTAAGCTTGTAGTGAGTGACTTTATTGTACTATAACTCTTTGTTCTACTATCTAGGTTACTGATACGATGTATCATGTTTCAACTTTTATTGCAAAATTGACAATGTCTCATTTTTGGTCTTAAATTCAATTGCTATTTTTTTAGTTATACCACAAAACTAAACAAGCATACGGCCGGCTGATGGTGGGTGCAGTCACCATAGCCTATGGAAAATGCAAATATGATTAATATATTTTATGCTTTAGCAATTTACTGTTTAAAAACTGAAAGATTTAGAACATTGGCGTAGAAATTTTATGAAAAAACTACTATTGTGTTCTAAAAATACATACTAAACTGACAGGGCGGATTCCTGAGTTTCAATAACGTTAGTCTTACAAGCAGACAGCAGAGTGAACAAGCAATTAACTTCTACTGCTATCTCTTCTCGACTTAGGGTTGTCGAATAGACAAATCAGTTTTCTATACATTTTAAAACATCTTGCTTTGTAATAGAGAAGATTCTATAACTTTATTACATCCTTTTTTTAAAATTAAGAATACAATTTATTCCTTAATTGAAAAAAAAAACTAAAAATTGATAGGTTACGTTATTTGCGTTGCAAAAGTAGGCATGTAGAAACAGCTACTTGTTAAATGAACTTTTATAACAGGGTTTTGTCGTACCTGTGTTTCCTTTTTATGAAATCGACATCCCTAGGATAACTAAATCTACTGAGGAACAACGAAAATGAGTATTGCATTTCTCGAAACGAAGCGGTTTTTCCGTTTTATTTTGTGTTAATATCGTGTGTTGCGGTAAATACACCGCGATTATATAAATAGGCTTGTTATTGACTTCTGTAGATGATGCCATAAAAACTAAACCTTAGCCCCCTATTACGGATTACTCTATTAACTTAATTAGCCCATTATTTATCTTCATCTTCATTGGACGAGATTGGTTAAAGCTGTGTTGCTGTTAGTATACATCTATATACTTACTTACACTTAGTAATCCTTTTACGAGTACTAGTTGTTACTCAAGTCTTTCTATTAATGTATAAGGCGAAAGGCATGTCAAATAAAGGTGCGAAATCTGTAATTTGTCGTATTATAGTTCAAGTGACAAATTAATTTAGTCAGCCAGAGGAAAGAAGGAAAAAAGGCTTTTATTACGCGTCAAAAATTAACTGTCGATTAATTTGCGTCAAAATTACATTTTACAATGGGCGGACAGTATATAAAAGTTTTGTCACTAAAAGAGCTCGAGGTCATTGTTTCCAATTTAATTTATCATTCCGTTTTATTCTCTTTAACAATATACTTTTAATAAAGACGTGAAAAATAAAACATCTCCCGTCTGGCATTTCACCGTAGTCAGCTAATATTTTTAAACACGACCTGACCAAGGGGACCTTAAGAAATTCATTCAAGGGCTAAAGGGTGCTTTGAAATTGATGACTTGAAAAACTGGATAGAGCTATCCAGGGCTCATTTTAATACTGCGAGTGGCAACTTTCATCGTGTGATGTCATTTTGTGACACGTCTAACAGCTTTTACGTACTTCATCATGAATCGTCTCTTCAGAAACCTTGCCTAACTACTTACCCATACATATTTACCTATTTCTTGAAACTTTATTTATTTAAAAGATATATATATAAATATATATGTTGATTCATTTATCGAACGTAGGCTTACAAATGTCATACACAGCTACTTTCATCATAATTACTGATATTTTTGCCATTTGATGGCCTCTAAACTCTATCGATTTGAATCTTTTTCATAGCTTTGTTATGAAACATTCCATGAAATTCCTTTTGATATAACTCAACATATTATACATATACCTACAATACAATATCTCATGTCTACTAAACTAACTAGAGTACCATTTCTACTAATGTGAAAGCTAAATATGTAAATTTAAAGAAATATTAGCAGGTTTGCGTGTTCAAATTGAAGCTGGTAGAATGATGTAGCTTACTAAAGACAGTTTAGTATTTCTAGAAGTAATAAGAGTTCCCTGAGGATAACTGAGGACACATCGCAGGGTTGGCAAAAGCGCATAATTACTTCGTTGTTGCAAATATTTTCCCGTGAATTTATCCTAGTAAAACTCGTATATAGTAATAACTGAAGATATTTTGTTTTCTAATGTAAACACCTTATCATGTACTTTTAATAGAGTAAAAAGTTAAGTTATATAAGGTAATATTCAATTCCGGCTCATCCGGCACTAATTTGCTTCATTCCAATTCAAATGTCTATCTTTGTTCTGCTAAATTTGTTTAAAATTAAACTTTAATTATTCGTTATAACATCGCAAATTTACAAATTATTACTCCATTCGTTTTAGCTGTTTTTTTCTGACACATACCAGATTTTTTAATTTTAGTAGGAATGTGTTCTACGTAGCTTACAGTAAATTTAGTGTTACTTAGGAATGTCAGAAAACGTGACATCTAATTAAAATTTTAACGTTCTAGCAACACTGGTGCATTTAAGATACTACTTAGCTATTACGTACTATACTCGTATGTGAGAGACTGTTTACTCGTGTATGTGGTGTTTTCTTTCATGATACTGCTTGTTTTGGCTCATGACTTTGGCTAGAACTCATATTTTCGTCATACATCCATACTGGAGATGCAATTTTTGTCATTGCAGAAAATAATATTAATCTTTTTATCGTTCAAGAGATGAGTGGTTTAAGTAACTTTCCTATAGCATTTTATTCCATGAAATATAAAAGTATTACTTGAGTTTTGTATTTTACAAGTCTAATAACCAATTTTGATTTTTATTTACCTACAATCGGCTGTTTAAAATATTATATCCGATAGCTTTCGCCCGCGACTTCGTCCGTGTAGATTTAGTTTTTTATTCCTCAGGAATCTCTTTTTTTCTGGATACAAAGAATTCCATATGTTAATCAAAGTAATAAACTATGTATGTGCCAAATTTTTTCCCTTCCATATCCTTTCAGCTGATTTTGCGTGATTGAGTAAATAACAACCAAACATTCATAGTAAAAAGTCAAAGTTGAAGTTGCTACATATACTATCGATCGATGTTAGGTACAAATTTTATCCCGAAAATATGTACAGTACGAACCGCACTTTCGCCTGATTCTCATTTTGGGAAAATAATAATCGTAATAAACAAAACCCCTTTTAGATAGCTATGGGGATTAATGACGGCGTTTTCTCCGTGGATTCCTTAAGAGAGACGCATTCCTGATTTGTTATTTTGTATCACGCGATCTACTCCCCGTAACTGACAAATAAGTTCCATTAAATAATCCTTTCCAAGTCTGTAAGATATGAGGGAATTAAAAAGAATCACACATCTGCAACTCATAATATGCATGAATGTGCCTAAACATTTTTTTTTGCATTTTTGAAATAATGTTTTAAGCATTATAAATTGTGAATCAGTTTTGAGCTTTATTTTACTGAGTAAAACAGCATTTTGCAAAAATTGTCGAAAAAATTGGTAGCTTACGGTTGCACTAATAATAAAATATGTTAATATTGTTGACTTATTTTAAGCGAGTTTGTTAGGCACTAAATCCTCAGAAGCCTCATGACTGCACCAACGTAAAACTTTCAGTTTGATACTTTCTGCTCACAAACATAAGCTTTTAAGAACTCAAAGGGTTTTAATAATAACTCTTTGCTGGCTCTATTCAACTCTATTATACACAACATATAAACGTATTGGTAAATCTCTCACAGAGGTCAGCTGAAAATTAAACAGAAACCATATTCGAAATTATCACAGGTCGAAAACAAGGAAAATGAGCGCTAGGTGCAAAATGTTTCGTGTGAAACATGTCGCTTCAGCGCTGTAAGATTCTAATTGGCACGATGCATTCTACGTCAGTACAGAGAAGTGATTTGGAACCAATTTGGTACGTTATTACGTGACTTTTGGCGTTTCGGAGCCATAAGTCGGGGAGAAGTTGCGAGAGCAGCAAAAAACAAGGAGGGGTGGTAAACGAGTTTTTCTGAATATTAATTTAGCTCGCGCAGAAAAGTTAAATCGGATTCATGAATATGCTAGAACATAGCAATAACAAGACATAAAGTTAATGTATTTTTGGTATCCATGCAATTTTAAATAAAATGAACGGAATAGTTTCGGTGTTAAAATACGAGTCAATATTGCAGTGACTTTTAGCACCATTTTTGTCTGAGTGATTGAAGCTGAAAGCATAGCCACATATTCGAATGCGGTGGAACTGTTTTCAAAGGTTTCCACCGCTCTATCGCCGGTATATCAAATATGAGTGCTAACTTTTATGCTTTGACCACAAATATTTATTTTGAAAATATCGAATGGATAATAAATTCTAAAAAGATTTTGTGAAGATGGCAAAAGTAAAGTGCGTGCGATACTTAGGTTTTTCTTTACGTGGTTGTCAGTTTTGGACAATAGTTGGCGCTGTTGTCAAGTTCAAAAAATTACTCTAGTAAACATGAATCGAATTAGTGGTCTATAATTCATAAACCTATAGGTACAATGACAGTATAGCAATCCCATGAAAGGGAACGGTATGAAATAAACATGGGCATGATTGATCGATGGTTTCCTTTATATGAATGTTTTGTTATTAGTACATTACCTACTATCGGGTAGTGTTGCCTACACGAATATATCATGAAATAACACATAAATCATTTCAATGGATTGGATCTGGATGGATTCCAGGAAATCATTAGGAAATTCAATTATGTATAGAATAATTCCTTTTGAAATATCACTATACGAAAAATCTCTCTATACTTCTTGATAGATTTCAGATGAAAAATACAGCATCATAATGAAACAATATAAAATATAAACTTACATGAAATGTGGTCTTGTGGTATATAATGAAAAAGTTTACCGACCTACCTAGTGTTTAGTTTTTTTTTGGAGGGAGTTATTTTTAAATTCGACCTCTTTTTTCGATGGTAAATACGGTGGCCCTACTGATGCGTACCATGAGTTTTAACATCGATTGCCGCTTACAACTGCAGTTACAAATTTGAATTAATCTTTGTGAAGCGCCTCTAACGGTTTGATGAGGAATTAAGATTGCTTATTTGCATATGTTACGTGGCGTGTAGGAAAACTATACGAACTCATAGACTTCCACACAATGGACGTTTGCAATACCAGGACCATCTTAGCGAGTAAGAGGATAAACGGTCATAAAGAGAATTCTCGAAAGAAGCTGAGGCAGCCCAACCAATTATAAATAAACTTCAATTATACCTATTTGAATTTTTTAATGGCTTTTGCAAAATGATCATAAGCTATTTGTGTACGTAGCTATTGATCCTTTTTACTAAGATTTTTTTGTATTTGACAGAATATATGCGTGAACAAGATTTGAAAAAAGCTTGCAGGAAATGGAACTGAGAAAAGCAACTTGACTTTGAATTATTGTCGGAATGTAAAGACGCCGAAGGCTGTCTGATAAATAAAGCCAAGTGACTTTTACGATTTCTTTGCATACATTATTATGCATACATATTATTATGGGTAACTTAGTATAGGCTAGACCGCCACTTCATAATATGCTTAGAATTAGAAATTATTATATTTGCCAAACTTTCATCCCCTATAGGGGTTGACATTTAAGTTATATTTTCGCGACGCTAAGTAGGTCGACCTTAAGTCGGTCTCCAAGGTCCCACATACATAATAAATAATAAATAAACCACATCAAGACACACACATTGACTCTTGGCAGTAAGTATCGTAAGAACTTGTGTCACCGGAAGTAAGCAACGATATTGTATAAACTATAGATGAGAATACTACATCCGTGGCCGGTAAGAGAATCAATGCGTCTTGCAAATAATACAAAGTTCTGCCCCCGCCGGTATTTGAACCCGGAACCTAGCAGCAGGCCCAGCAGTCGGCTTATTACACTACTGCAACACCGAGGTCGTCAAAATAATGTCCATACAACAATAAACAATATACCATGTATATAAAAAATATTGAATTAAATTTTAAAATAAAAATAATTAAAAAGACACAAGAACAAGAACAAAACAAAAAAGAAAACAAGAAGTAATAGACAGACAGATATGTATAATCTAATCAACAAAATAAGTATCGATCTGAAACACTGTATCAAGCACAAATCAATAACATTTTGTATTGGCAAATATGGCAACCACAACTCGTCAGGATTAAAATAAAAAACCGGCCAACTGCGTACCAGACCAAGCATAGAATAGCGTTACGTAGTTAATTGTTATGATTTTAATGATAAAATTGTACATGTTTACTTATTCTTTCGTTATTTTGTATAAGTTTTCCAAGTATGCGTTTTTCACAAGTTTCTATGACTCCTGAACTAACAAAGTAATCTAAGCCGTTGTAGTTTTCCTTCAAAGTTCATAGATTCCGCAAAGGGATACCTGAAACAATAAATCGTCTTAGCCACGCAATGGGGCAGATCATCACTACTTTACGTGTAGGGAAGGTACCCCAATTTTTTTCATGATTTTATTTAAGCCCTTTGTCGACTTGTTAAATACACATATCCATGCAAAGTTTCATCTTTCTAGCACTAACCGTTTGGAAGGTAAGCCGAGGACAGTCGGACGTAATGACGGGCATGATGAAACATGGCATCCAGACGTGAACTACGGAACCATAAAAACCTCAATACGCATTATGCAAACGAAGCACATTAAAGCTATAGATTAATTTATAATACTCCTTTATTATGCGAACTGCTAAGGAATTTTCCACGCCGTTCTATATAGGCTTCTTTTATGGACAAAGAAAAAGTTTATTTTCGTGCTTTTCAGGCATATGGCAAGACTTCAGAAGATTATTATTAAATATTTTTATTCAAATATAAACTTGGTACTTATAACCTTCCTTAACTTGATTGAACTTTAGTTGTAATATTTCACACTATTGTTTTCTCAAAAAAAAAAGAAGTATTTTAGGACGTCCAAAAGAAAGTAATAATCTGAGTTATTTACTGTCGTTACGAAGGACGCGTCACAGTACAAAAAGGGCCTAGTTATTTAAACACCCTATTATAGTGGGTAAGTGGATGGACAGACCACATCGTAAATCGCGGTTAACCTTTCATATATTATGCACCTTCATTCAGATTAGATAACTGTTCCTATTAGCATTTGTGGTCGGCATATTAAATAAATAAACGTAGATTTGTCTTCGTAAACAACTAAATTGAAGCTTTGTTTTATTTGTGTCTAATGTTGTTTGTGCCTTTGTGTCTAAACATGCATTTAATTTAATGTTAATTCAATTCATTTTGTACGTTAGCTAACATTTAAATGGAGTCCATTTTTTTCCTTTGTTGTTTTTCAAGTTTAAAAGTATTTTTTAAGTCGTAATGGATAATGCTAAAGATAAATTTGTGTACTTAAAATAAAATAAAAATAGAATGTGTGTAACAACCATTAGCAGCTTCGTACGAGTGTTACAGATTTCTGTGAAAATTGTTGATCATGTGACCTCTTTAAGTAGAAGTCAGTTACAAAATTACTTGTACCAATTCACTTAAGGGTTGCCAGCATAGAAAAACCAGGACAATTCTTTTAAAATACAGCAGGCAGTAACGGAATCGCAATTTATATTTTTTTATTGTTTTTACTTTTAACAATCTTTTCAACCTGAGGTTAGCAATTCTGAAATTATATTCTTATTTATTTCTATATTATACTTCTCAACTCTACCAATGTCCTTGAAATACAAGACGTTATCAGGGCGATTTATGAACTCAGGAATATTCTTTAAAATTATTTAGGACTTCCCAGGATACCCCATGTCGGGGGAAACAGGACGGTAGGTAACCCTTGCCTAAGATATCTCGGAAGGACCACCATGATTGCTGGGTCAAACGTGAGGCATACCTATTATTTACAGTGCAAAGTTTTGGGTCGGTAACTCAATGAAGCAGAGGTTTACCTGCCATTGTTTCTAACTCGATTCACACACACGATAACCGAATTCATTATGTTTGATGTAATTCACAAGTTGTGCCTCCCGAGATTTGGCATGAAAGTTTTAATGGAATCAATGCATTGATACGATTACCTTTCTCAATTAGTTTAACTTGGTTGCTACAAACTTCCATGTTAATCAATAAATACGGGTAGGTTTATGGCTTTTCGTTTTTAAATATTAAAAAAGTTGTTTTTGTAGTTTACGAACCTCTAAGGTAATTTGATATAATAAGAACAAGTAAAGCAAATAATTTAAACTCGTGAAAACAACCAATAAATCTTCATGAAAAATAAAGTTGAAAAGTTAATAACTAAATCAAATTCAAAAATTCAACTTGAGTCTCAAGTTACTTCTTTGATTAATATCATTATAATATATGTTTACAAACATTTTTGTAGCAGTAGTAGTATATAGTAACCTAGCAATTTTTTAACTGATAAAAAGAAACTGACCATCCGGATCTTCAAAGGAAATATCCTGAATGGATTTTTTTACAAATATTTTAAAAAATGTTCGACAATTTCTATGATGTTGTCTATAAAATATATCGAGCACATGGCTTTTAAACATCTAATTAAAAATACCAATATGTTGAATAGTAAAATTTATCACAAAAGTTATGCGAAGTCGTCGAGTTAAATGAGACTTAAGACTCAATTTAAGCTTTCTCTACGTAATTACCCAGCCCTTAGGTACATAATGAGCGGCTACAGGGACCCTGACACTTTTCCCTGATTTGTTGTTTGTTATTAAGTTGGCAATTAAGTCCGTAATAACAATGTGGCCAGGGTTTTGGGTCTTAGGTGGAGAAATACTATCGCAGCCCACGATGGAAGAAGCGGGAGGACTTCATGTTTTAAATTACCTACTTTTCACACAAAAGTTCTTCAAGCCTCAACTTAAGATTTAAATAAATGATGAGTATTACGCAAAATTTGTTTAGTACGCATTAAGGTATTTTTTTAAGTTTGTTAATGTGTACATACTTACAAATGAGTGGAAACCTTTTGTTTGTGTCCGAGTATATGTATCCTGTATGCTTTATTCCCGATCTTTATGTCCTTCCCGATATGTTTTATTTATCATTTGCCTTTTGTTGTTTTAGGTTAGTCCTTCACTATCTTTGTTAATCCGTGGAAAACGTGTTGGGTTTCAATATTATTTTTCCATTAATTCTTATACCTAAGCTATTATATTGTATTGCGACTATTTTTATTCCATAATAAAATAAACTATGTTTTTACGAGTATCCTAGTTTTTGAGCATGGATGAGAAATCATAGAATATGTTAAATTTAAGCTGGTCACCAAGATTTTTCGCTTCCAGTTCCTGATGTAGTAATCTTTGCGTACAGTTAATGATACCATATTATAATTGCAGTGAACTCTCCGCCTTTTTTCATTATTTTTTATAAGGTAATCGATAAGGATTTCCAAGTTCTATTGTCTTTATTTAATTCAATATATAGAATAATTGAATTATGTCTAAAGAGAAAAATACTCAATTTTTTTCATGTCAAAATGCAAATGTAATAATACAAATAAATAAATATTTAATTTCGCGATATTTTATCTAAAACGACAAGAACATTTCAAATATTAAACATAAGAAATTATAAAGTTTATTTCTAGACCTATTAACCAATTCCCATCGTGTTAAAATGTATTCAATATCCACCATAAGCCTACAGAGCTTTAAATGTAATTTAGTAATTATTTTGTAAGATTAATAATTTTCGGCCCTTAACAAAATCTAATTATTATGATTTTTGAGAAACTTTTCGCTTAGTCACAGTGAACGTCAAACGTGATAGAATCATTTCAGCGCTCAGGAAAGTGACGAGGCCTAATGTTTTTGAAGCGGTGCCACAATGGCTTTTATAAAGCTTCTGAATGACGTTTTCATTATGGAAGGTGACGTTTCGCAAATACTCGGCGAATTGTTCGAAGGCAGTTCGGTTTTATGAATATATTCATTCTTAGCTGAGCCGATGATAAACTCGTAATTGGACTGAAGGAAAATAAAACTGAATTTTATTCAAAAAGTTATAATTTTTATTAGATTCAAAGTATACTTTTTGAAAACATTTGTAACGCCAGAAGAATTCTATTGATTTTCATAAGTGTTAAAATTTTAACAATTCAATTAAAGTTTTATGGAAAGATAGGTATGACAATACTTTTTATCTGCATTATAAGAGATAGAATGTAGATCAAAGGAGCACTTACTGGTGATTTGTTTGAGCGCCGTCACTGCGGATCTCAAAGTGTTCAATGTGCGACGGCGGAGATTTTTCTTTAGTGAAAAGTTATCCATGTCAATGTTCACTGACATTACCCGATTTATCAAACCCCCGTGGAGATTATAACCTTTTTGTATTCTTACTTATTGGCAGGTCATAATGCCTTGTTTGAAATTCGAATATCGTTCTATTATTAGCACTCACTTAAAGTTTGCAAAATGTTAGTAAATTAAATTTAAATACAAAATGTAAAGCTTTGTATACCTTTTGTTCCGAAGCTAAGAATATACTGAGTTAATGCATATCAGTAACAAGTCCACGCGCGAAAATCAGTTTTGTACTCGTCAGATTTTGTTAAGAAATGCGTAGAGTCGTCTTTATATAAATTTATTAGCAATTCACAAAATAAAAACAAAAAAATGCTCAGTTAATATTTAAAATTTTATTTTGATATGTATAGAAGAGTAATTAATTTATCTGATTTCCAAAATATTTAAAAATGTTTGCAACTTTTACCTATTTCTATGAAGGTGAAGGCATTGTTTAAAGTAAGTAAAACTTTTTATGGGGTATTGGAAAAAGCAGAATAAAGACAACACTGACGACTCTATTCTTCCATAAACTTTAAATAATTTAGCACCTGACGATCTTAAGGTTGATTTCCTGCAAGATCATCCCACCAACTGCGGTTAGATTGAGTAAACAAAATTAGATTTTGATTTCTACCTTATTTCTGAGAAATGAGAGCTCAAAATCAATTGCACAGGTAATGTGATCTAAGACGTTTCGCAAGCTTAGTTTATATTAACTGACAATTGGTAAACACTTCTATTTCAGTCTGTTCAGGTTCATTAACAAATAATGACCTTACTTTGAATATTGTTTACAATTTTGACGATGATTTTTTGAAGGAGTGTTTCTTTTGAAGAAAAATTTCGCATAGTTTATATTAAAATATAGGCCTGAATTTATATTATCGTAAATATCATACACCGTTTCTTAAGATATTTCTTTATACATTTTATACCCTCTTGGGGTAGCCTACCTAGAATGGGAGTAAGAATTGTTTGGCCTGATAATAAAATAAAATTGGTGTAATAATAAAATAAAAATCAACTTTCAAATTATTTTTGATTCACATATAAATTAATATGGTGACAAAAACAAAAATTCTTCTTATATTGAAATTAGTTTCTTCATAAACTATTCAATTCTCCCAAGCTTTTAATCATTAATGGTAATAAATGTTCATATAAAAACCTTTATTACCTAGGGATAGCCTTGGATGATATCCTTACGGTAATAAATTAAAGAAAGTAATTTAGCCGTGTGTTTAAATGATTTACAGGGAACATTACGGGATGCTAATTCAGAGGTATTGTATAATAAATTTACACCTTTTAAGCTTTGTCATATATATACACGCGTAGACTCATTTTACAAAGAAACTTGAATTAACTGAGTTTATAGTAAATCATTCGGTTGTGTTTTTACATTCCATGCAAACGATAATTTGTTTTAAACGCAAAACTTTGTGTCGTATCTATATGTCAGTCTGTGGTATAGTGGCTCCTAAATGAATGACCCGATTTTAATTTCTTTTGTCTTATACAAATCCAATCAAGGTATTTTCAAAGCTCTTTACTTAAATAAATATTTTGGTTACTTTTATGTTCTAAAGACACAATCCGAAAAATTTCATATATTTTTATTGTACAAGTTAGATCTGTATAATTATTATTAGTAGGTATTTGATCCCAGCGTGGGAACTTTACCTAAGGGTCGCAGTTTACGAGAGAAGTAAGGGTCAGTTGACGTGACCTACGCCATCGGCCTTTATTGCTTTTCTGTCTGACATGACTTTGTGATGTCGTCTATCCTTTCAAGGCTTGGACCTTTGGCTATCGATTCAAATTAATTTTAACGGTCAACCTTTCTACTTGTATTCATTGCTACTTGATTATATAACAGGATAACCAGAGGTTTACTAGTTTTTCTTTTAACTATGTCTAGTACTTATGAGTACTTAAGGTATTTGAAAGTATCAGTTTCAAATGTTTGCATTTTGACAACGATTTATACTTACCTATCAGTAAAACATAAAAAAATACAAAGATTTTAAAATACAGTGTTGATAAATAACCAATAAAGTTTATGTTAAAACTGTATTCGTGTTCGCTGAAAAGGTAAGATAAAACTAAATTGAAGTTTTAAAATGCAAATTCCTTTTGTTGAATTATTTAAAGTGAATGGACATGGTCTGATTCAGATAACATGATAAATAAGTTTATTTAAATTTTCACTTCGGTTTCATTTACAAAAAAAATCTACAAACTGTTTCTATTGTTATAAGAGAGTTTTTTTTTGTTTCACACAAGCTCGTCGTATGTACAATGTTTATTTACTTTTGTAATTTTATGAAAAAGCGAAGGTTTCCTTTTATTAAAATGTTTAGGAGCGGCTTTGACCGGTCGTGCGAGGATAATGCAATTATTTTCGCGTAAAAGTGTAGCGTAGCCGAAACCACGGTCAAACGCGTTATACTCGTTATACAAGTATCACAGGATAAGAACCATGCTACATTAAGTAAATAACAAACGAACATAAAATATTGACATTTTCACGAAAAGTCAAGGGCGTCGTTCAGTTGTGGAATTACGATCAATATTACTCAAATTGAAGTTATTTTATCTAATCAAGTTTGAGCAAATGAGAGGTAAGAAATTATAAAAAACATTTAATTAAAATATTTGAAACAAATACTTCGAGACTCTTGTGCTATTGAAGCATCGAATATAGTGCTGGTCCGTCATAAGTTATGATAACATTTATAAAAGAAAACTTACTCAAAACAGATTTAGCAACGGCGGTAGTACACGTCCAAAGAAAATGGAAAAGGCGCACCAACCGCTCGCAGAATGGAATGCTTTCCACAGACGGCTCTAAATCCAAAAACCTAACTCTTTTCTTTCCCTTTCCTTTTTTTCTCTTCCCCCTCACTTTGCTATTCACTAAAGTCGGTTTTGCTCTCACTTCATTTATTTCTTTTCTCTCCTCCACATCTTTTGAAGCACTTGGTTCGTTTCTTTTTTTCGGTGCTCGCGACTGCATTACATCTTTTTGGAGGTTCAGAGGCCTCGTTGTTATGTTTCGCTTAGGATACTGCCTTAACTCCGTGTTTATGTTTTTATTTACAACTGCGCGAGTTTGTTCCCACTTGGCACTGTTACCGCGTCGAGCAACACGTTTCCCCGAAACGCTTGCAAACTTGGCGGAAACTCAACTTTGAAGTAGTAAAGATATTCGAAATATATGTCACAAATTGTTTGTTTTATTTCAATATGAACGAGTAGTAAATAGTTTCATATTAACAGACAACAATACGCGGAGTTTAAAATGAAACTAAACGTACATTTTGGTATAGTGCCAAGCTCTTATTATGCGACAATTATAAACTGAATCATATTTTTAGCCGGAACAATCGTCATTGAAATATATATGGAATTTAAATTGCGTCTGTTGTATTCATCAACGATTTTTCAAATCTCAATTGGTTTTCGTTTGCATTAAGCAAAATTTTAAGAACTTCGATTAAAGTTCATTAAACAAAACAAAAACTATGAAATATTATAAACTTACATAGAACATTCATAAAACGAATAGAGTTATTTTGTCATTACAATAAAACGTATGTACTTGTTTAAAATTTTACAACAGAATCGATCGCGACACGACGGTCATTATCAATTATTTCAATGTTTGGCAGGAGTTTACTATTGTAAGTATTCTGGCAAAACATTGGATTAAAACTGTTCGGTACGTGCCAATGTTCATGTCATTGTGATGCATGCTCGCGTGAGGAAGATAAACATCGTTGGATCCAAGTAAACATGTCCGTCGGAGTCGGACGTGTTGGTTATCCACTAGACGACGTTACTCATAGCTTCAATTCAACTCTTATTTCAACCTTACAGCTTGTGTTCAAAATGTGGGCATGGTCGGTCTTAATCGCTTGATTTATATGTAAGGGATATTCGTATGGGAGTACTGAATCTTTTTTTAAAGATTTTTAGCAAATTACTGGGCTGGCAAGGTTTCACGCATGCGGTGATAATTTTCCATGATGTGACCTTTAAATTAAAATCATGTTATAAAGCCAACTATAATGACATTTGACTATGGTTGCCCTAGTTTATGGAGTATGGACCTTTATTTTAAGTTCACCGTCCACGTCTCATAAAAAGGTGGACTATGTCTCTAATAGAATATTATATTGAGTGATCACTCAACAACTCATTCAGTTGTCTAAAAATTTTAAGTCCCATGGACTAAAATTCTTTAGGTCTCTTTTAATGAAAGTCCAAAATACTAACATTTTCCTTTATAAAGTTTATTTTTTATCCCAGAGCCGAGTATCAAGGACGATAAAAGTTTGTATGGAACTAACTTAAACAGAGGCAAAGAGATGTATGTGGTCAAAATAAAATGAAGATCAACATTTCACCTAGAGAACTAATGTGAGAAAGTTTACTGACCCCAGTAATGAAACGTAATTACTATTATTCATTCCAAAAAGAAAGGTACTTTCTTCCTAAATTTTTTTAAAAATAGCTATGAATACCGAATTAATCGAACTTTGTAATCCTTTGAATTTCAGCTAAAGTTCTACCGTTCCCGTCTCGTCTTTTATTTACCACACCGAATTCGTCGTTCAATTGAAGAAGATAAAAAACTCGGCAGGGCAATTTGGAAATCCTCAAATCCCCGAAATACAGGAAACTAAGTGAAAATTAACCAGCCAGTTTCTAACGATCCCTAAGCGAAGGATTTTTTCCTTTTAACTTTATCCCCTCTGAAAATTCAACCTTATTCCAAGAGCTTAGAGAAGATATTCGAAAGTGGATCAGGAATTTTAACGTGTTATTTTTGAGACCACAAGGTCTGAATTTCCTAATTAAATTGAAATTTTGATGCTTATTTTAAGGTGAAAAGAATGATGAAATTTAATAATGTTTATAATAACTTTTTAGACAGACATTTACCATAACAAAAACTGTTGTTTAAAACATTTTTAAAATAATACGCATGAGTTGAAATTTAATAACAAAATTTGCTTAAATTGTCATCTATGGATTGTTTTGATACAATAGCAATTAAGGCCATGCCGGTCTTCATAACGGCAATTTATCATCGACTGTGATTGTGGAAGTTTCTTTAGTAATCAAGTTTAGAGATAAAGTGAGTTTTGTCAAAGTTTCAGGTGATAAGAACAGGGTCTACTTTGCGGTGTCTTTGTGTACAGTCTGTGGGTTTGTTTACTGTTTACGTTTTAAGTAGTATTGTTTACGACAATAGCACTTTGAATTAATACGACACTTGACTTTAATGTCACTGAAAGTGTAGGTCTTAATTTACTAGTCGTTTGATGTTGTTTCTAACCCTCGACCGAAAAAGAAGGATATTGTAAGATTAACGTGTGTATTTGTCCATCTGTCAATCTGTGTATCTGTCTGTGGCATTGGAGCGTCCAAACGGATGGATCGATTTTGATGCAGTTTTTTGTTTGTTTGAAAGTTGGCATGATTGAGATGGTTCTCAGCTATAACTTGTACAGATCTGATTAGCCACTAATGAAGAGAATTCTCTTCCAGAAGTCCGATTGATTTTAAAGTAAGTATATCTAATGTTATTTACATGGTTTTATTTATCTTTCTATGTTCGTATGTAAATTTTCCGACCACTTGCCTCAGTAAATAGGCTGATGTTACTCTTTTTATTTTTGTTTGTTTGCATAATGTATTATCTATTTATGCGTTGGCTAGATTGTGCAACGTCACAGGTATCATGCTCTAGTTCAGTGGAATTCAATCTCTTTTGGTCGCGTGCCACGAGTAAAGTACAATAACTTGTTTTACGAAATCGACTAAATTGAAATAGAACAAACTTAGATAGAACAAAATTTTATTCACACATTTGCTATTTTCTCAGAATTAAGAAGGTTTGCACTAAATAAGTTACGCAATTCGGCCAATATCAAAGGTGCGGGACGCATGCGGCCCACGGGCCAATTTGAGGATCGCTGCTCTAGTTTCAGAACATTCTAAACCTGACAGGACCTGTGGTTCTTACCAGTTTGGTTTGAAGATATTATTTAATACAAAAATAATTTACTTATTATTTCATAAAATCATACCAGTAAATGATAGCTGTCATAATAATAAATGTAATGGTCAGTATTATAAAAATTATGGGCTTTCATACAGAATTATATGATTTGAGGGGAGAAGGCCGCGAACTTTAGTACAACGCATTTCGCCCACCTTTTGGTAGGTACCAGGCTTTACGATTATGAAGCCCTAATGCCTTTCGTAATAATGATTAAATTTGCTATATCCACTTCATTTATTTAGCCCAATATACGAAACTATACTGTTTCGATTTTTGATTAGTTTATGTTATTGTTGATTTTTGTTGTAAATGTTGTGCTTGCCTTTAATTGGTATGTGTATATGCCCTGTGAAAAGTAAATGTATTTTTATAATTGCGATGCACGTACTGTTGGCTTGCATTAATAAAATAAATAAATAAACTATTTATCTTGTCACAACCGTAATAATAGGATTTCTAGCTTATAACCGACTGCCAAAGAATGAGCAAAGTCGTTTTATGTTACATTAGTGTTTGTTAGTTAAGTTTGCTAATCCGTAGTAAGTAGGTTCAAACAAGTAGGTTATTTTTGCAGTCTGCCACTGGTTTTTATCTTATCACCAGAAACCATATTTCAATACAATTTGTCAAGGACATAAATTGCACCCTAACTAAATGAACAAAAAGCTCCTACTTCTCGTCTTCCATTCGGTCGAAGTAACATTAAGAAAAAGTTGTACTAAATAAATTTCAAATTTACGCATTTATTTATTTAATACGCTGTCAGAAACATAGTTTTTTGGCGTTTTATTTTACTTACAACACTTAATAGCCGAAAAGAAAGTTAAACATGTGTGATTACTAAAACTAAGTTTTATTTTTAAGAATACTATTTCAAAGTTTGCTGAAAACAACCTGATAAAAGACTTGAACGAAAAGTTTACGTTTGCTTGGCGTCATAAACAAGCTATAGTTCTTTACATTTGCGAAGGCGGGTAGGTTTTGTTTGTGTGAAGCGTAAACGCGTTACAACAGTGTGTGTGAGAAGTGTTTTTAAAAGTACAACACATTCACGTTACGTACGTTAGACTGTTACAACAGTGATGGCTTAATAGTCTTAACGAGACAGTACAATTCTACCTGTAAGAAAGTTTCTCGTCGACGAAAACACTTAAAAGCTTTTAATGCTTTTGTTCTCGTAAAGTACTTTGTTTAAAGATGAGTTTTAGAAGATAATTAACGTTATTTTTCTCATGTAATAAACAGAATTGGAGATGATATGTATGAAATACATCAAATTAAGTTTAATGTACCTTATAAGTTAACGATGTTGTATTCAGTACCGGGCTAGTAAATGTATAGTAAGATTTCAAGAAACGGTACAGGGGTATAATACTTTGACGATATTATATGTTCGACTTCCACTTCAATCTACTTTTTATGTACAAAGGTTACGGCTGGTCTATTCCTAAGCCCTTGAATAAAACTGTTAAAGGGTTGAATATAAAGCTTTTTCTCATATCCAACATCAAACGGATCCCGACCTTTATTCGATGTTTGCATCAACGTTACAAATATTCCACAGTGTTAACTCGAGAGAATTCATTTACTAAATCCCAGGCTCAAGACTTGGCTTTGTTTTCTATTCCCAAAGGATTTTATGAACAAGAAAATGCAGTATTTACTACTTATTTAACATTTCCTCGCAAACTTTAGAGTTTCCAACCATATCTTAAAGAGATTTTAATTATGAGTACTTAGCTGAAAGTTCGTGAAAGCAAGGTGGGCGGGTTTTAATTAAAATTCAAGACCTTTTCCATGACAATGTTATGTTGAGCGTCGCGAGTGAATTCCGTCGGAGCAATTGTCTTTTATTGATAAGGAAATTTCTGTTTGTAATTCCGCTTAGCTGTGACTGGGTTTAATGGGTGGATATAGAATGTGGGTGAGGTGAGTAGAGATGGTATAGGCAATGGTACCTAGTGCAAACTTGACGCCGGTCCATGCGGTGCGGACATAGTGGAAGAGGCGGCGGTAGAGCGGGCGCGGCCGCCGCCGTCGCAGCGGGGCCTCCGCGTCGGGCGCGGGCGAGGGCGCGGGCTCGGCCCCGTCCGCCGCGCCCGCGCGACCCTCCACCGGCGACGCCGTGGCGTTGCGCACCCAGCTTTACTCAAACCGCTCGCGCTCCACTAATGTAACATCGCCATTATACACACCACCATGCGCTCATTCACTTGCATGTTTCACCACGCAGTTTCAATTCACTTCATTAGGTCTTTTCACGCCGACTACACCACTTCCCTATCATGAGCTTTTCACTAAAAAGACAGTAACAAAAATACTTAAAAGCTCTATCCGCCAAACTATGTACTTAGCATTCACTGGCTTCCCAAACTTTGTAATTAGCTGTCAAATATAAACCGTTTCTCTTTAGAAAACTTCACTAACTGCTAGTTAATGGCGCTGACTCTCATTTCCTTAGCTTGAGGACTGAAAAAAGATTAATCACTTTTTAAGTCGCCGGAGGAGCCGCGAGTTATTCGCAGGATGTCTTGTTAGTTTCTACGTTTTAGTTTTTCATTAAAGCTTGCAACAGAAGGCTGTTTGGAGACCTGCGAACAAAGAAAGGATGGCTTGTTAGTGTTGTTAGTAGGGGGATTAGATATATAAATGAGGAAAACAGCAGGGTTTTGTTTATTGCCGAGAACCACGCTGTCCTACCGGGAACGCCAATTAATCGGGATAAACAAATATTCCCGTGTCTAGGGATATTGATGCCGTTGTTACGTGAAGCCTGTTTATTTGTTTGTATGTTAAGTTTTCGTATTGTAAGGATTCTTAGTGTTATTAAGGGCTAAAGCTAGTATTTTACTTAAATTAACAAGCATGCATGCCATGACAAATTAGACATTGTGTTTTGAAAAATAATACAATGTATGTTTCTTTGTTCGTTATCCTTACATGTTCCAGTCATAAAATCTTACTTTAATTTTCATTCTTATACGGTCTATTTTATTTACGTTTTAAATGAAAAGTGCATGGAAGTTACTTTTGGAGCAACAAACAAAAATGAATTTCGAAATAAATCTGTTAATAATCTATTAACAATTTTAAAAGTAAATTCCCGTTTCGCTTTATTTTCTATTTCGAAAGTATTAAAATTTCAAACAATCGAAAGATAACGCATGCATTTCATTATACTGTTTGTTGATGACATTAATATTTTAATATCTGGTTTGCACAATAACGACATAAAGAGAAAATTGTTGTACATTTCAAATTACATGTTGTCACCACAAATCCGAATGTTAATTTAACAATGGGCTTAAAATATGATGTTTTATATGGTACACTATATGGCATATATTTGAAAAATCTATTTACACTTATTTAAAAGATGGTACTGGATTTTATAGGCGTGTAATTTGATTATTGTTCAAGAATTTTTTTTAGTGTAAATTTTTGCTTACTGATAAATATTTTATAATTCTGCTCACCAAATTTAAGCAAGTGTAAACTTCTTATTATCCTCAAGGGTACTGTTAGGTAAAGATTGCGATGAGAGGAGAAAATTTAACAGTTACAGCCTTTGATTTATTGGTTAATCAGCAGGCGGTAACAAAAACTTACTGAGGCGGGAACAAAAATTTTATGGCTATCATGTGCCATTGGCTATCCACTGGAACAAATAAATTTTATAGGATTTTTAATATTTGTGAACAAAAAACAATAAAAATTTAGGGGATACTATATTTATTTTTATATTTATAACAATAAAACTGATAATGACTTAATATAGCTTAATTTTTAAGGTAGTCATTACAGAAGCTTTAATTTTTCTGTTCATTTTTCTCTCTATCAATCTCATTTCCAAGGCGTATTGTTTGAACACCCCAAAACGAGGAAGTTTAATTTTGGCGTAGTTAGTCAGGAATAAAGAGGGCGCCTTAGTCGCTATTTGCCTTGGATTTGCATTAGAATTGGATTCCGGGGCGCATTTCATGCAAATTCACGTCGCTCCATGTGAAGCTGGGTATACACTAGGCCAATGAACAACAATGAAAGATATCCGTTGGTTTGTTTTGTCCTGCTGTTGTAGATACATTCCATATCACGAATATCGTTCGGCATTAGTTGTGTTTAAGCCTCTACATTCATATTACTCTAGTGTGTTACTATTTATTGAGCAAACTCTAGGTAACGCACACTGAAAGAACGTGGACGTAGGAAAACGCCTGACAAAACTAACAACAATCCTGGTCAAACGGTCTTCGTGAGATGCAATGACTGTAACATTGGTAGGCCCGTATATGCCCTTTTTGTGTACCAACCATGTGACGTAGACAATATGACGCGTCACGTATTCCACCAACAAAAAAAGGTAGGTATGTAGTGAAATGCCGCAACGTTTTTGTGAAGTGTCACCGTTGAATACTCGCACTATTTGTGTTGGTTTTGCCTTCACTGGTTTTCAAAGCACGGGAATGTTTTTCAGAGCCGACTTTTAAAATCCACAATATTTTTATTATATTCCTCTTTAATTTGAGTCCCTTAGGGTCAAAGTTCTCTTTCAGAATGAGCTCAATTTGCACTCTTTTAGTACTTAATATAATGAATTAAACATTAAGCTAGCGAGCCACGGACGAGTCTTAATGTAAGTGCTATAATTAAATTACTAAATTAAATTTAAAATATACCCTAACACATTCAAGACTTTCGTTGCGGTTAGCGACAACAAGATGATGTAAAATATATGTTATAAACATATCTATAAAAGTTTAAAAATTGTTGCAATATCTTCTCCTTATGGTTGTAATTTTAAAGTGCATAATTTACTGATTAGTTCATAAAAATGCACTAATTAAAAATTGCGGTCTACGAATGTCAAGATTCTTGGAAGTTGGAGTCGTAGTCCAGGCCGTAGTAATTACGTAGTAACCGTAGTACCTCACTTACTACGTCTACGTAAGTAGCCACTTGCTTTAGAGCAAGTGCTAAGTACTGAGCTGAAAACATGAAACTTGTTCCAAACGAAACTGTATAAGATCAATACCTTTATGCATTGGGCAGTCGCGTGCAAGCGCCAGATAAAGGGCTTAAGGGAAAATGTTTTATTTACGAGGAAAACTATTGTGTATTAAAAAACCATACAGGCCGAATCGTGGCGTTATATAAATCTCGGCGTGAAGAGCTCACTCGACTACGAAAGCCTGTTAAAGTCACAGTTTTATTTCAGGACAGGACAATGGGCCCGAGAGTGCCATACAAACTTGAACACGCCTCTACGTGTCCGGAAACAACCGATTTTGAACTGTGAATCAATGGGTTATGATTGTTTTGAGATGTCTAAGTAACTTGGCAGGTAAATAAATTAGATCATGCGTCACTGTCAGTGAGAAAGGCAGAAGGATTACAAAGTATGGCGTATGGCATGATGACCATCGAAACTGTATACATAATAATTTATGGCACATATTTTTCACTTGTGGCGATCTTTTTATGGAAGTTTATCAAAATGGAATTTTCAAAGAGAATAAGAAATTGGAGATTTATTAAAACAACATTTTTCACAAAATTTACATAAAGTAATTTATTTACTGCCCTCTTTTATAAAATGTAAATATTTTACCTGTTCTCGACTACCCTTTCAATCAAGTAATTGAATAGTAAATTAGATTTTAAGGTAAGGATAATATCATTACTCATGCGAAAAAGAAATTGAATGAAATTGATTTTAATTTTAGAAACATTTTCAATGCAAATGTAAAATAAATAGTAGTTAATGCTTCATGCATAGTGTAATCACATAGAAATGTTATATTTATAACATTAATATTTTAACTAGAAATACGTTCATAAAAAACCGTAAAGTGTGATTTGGACTCACAGAGGGTTTCGTCCGTACAGTTGTAGAAGATCTAACACTAAATACATAAATATTTTGTGTATTTGTTGCTGTAGAAGCAACTTAATATTCCTACACATTCTGTGAAAATTTCAAGTGTGAAAACCCATAGGTACTTTATGGTCCGAAGTCTTTAGATATAGCTTGGTAAAAGAACTGCCGAACAGCGGAGGGTTAGTAATAGGGAATTGTTGGCCCCTTAAAGGTGCAGAGCATTAATTACTATTAAACAAAAAATCCTAAGTTACCTAAAAGTAATTAACTTAACATAGTGTATTTCTATTCCAGTTCATAACTTTTAGGCACAGACTTTCCATTTAATACAATAAAAAAACCATTGATGTTCGCAATATTAACTTTTCCAGTCTAAAGTAAATTTTCTACCGAACAGAACCAAAGTTACTTTCAACAGCGTGCTTCTTTGATCTGACTATCTGAATTCCACACTCATGAGGCTTATTTGAACCCTCTTTTCACATTCAAACCCAAAAGGCCTAGCAGTGAGGTTTTCATAGAAAGCTTTTATCACGTCCTAAAGGCTCTTTAGGCACTTCCATTTTATTTTATTGCTAAAATCACCTTATAAACAATACGCCTTCAATCTCATATCATGATGACAACATCGGAACGTAGACCATATTTGCCTAGAAAATGCGTATTTTATTCTTGAAGTTCCAAGTTCTAGTGCTCGGGGTACACGTCTGCTACAAAAACTAGTTCCAGACCAGAGCAAATCGGTATTATATTAACCAAAACTAAGTTATTCTCGGCAGGCAGCTTTATTGAACTATATCCCTACAGTTCACAATTTTAAAAGGTTGGTTGTTGGTTACAGGGAAAGAACCGTGTGAATGTTTCCCTGGCATTGTAAATGTTCATAGGCTACGGTGACTGCTTGCCATCTGGTACGCCGACTAAATGGTATAGAAACATTTTCATTCTGATTACTTTGTCACGAAGATCAACCGGAAAGCTTTCTTGGACTGTTTCTATAAAGTTTACATTTACAAAACCTACGTGACTCTATTGAGGACGCTGTTCTTTGTCTTTATCTGTTACTTCGTTGATATTCCGAAGACATACAGTCGTACTCGAAGGTACCGTGGGAGTCGTTGCCGTGATTGCCGAACACTTGTTTGTTGCGAACAAAAACTAATTTCACAACGAAAACAGCTTAGTTCAGTTTATTCCGAACTTTGAAAACATGTACGGCTCTGACCTGAAAATGTTATAAACCTATTAAAATATTATTTTGCATAGGGACTGTATTCACAGATAACGATGAGTAATGTTCACATTTTAAAATTATATTCTTAAGTATTTGTTCCAGAGATCTAAGTTAAAAACAGAAACATATATTACAAGAATCCAGCATAGCAGTCGTTCGGTTCGCTTTTACCGGAATAAAACCACTTTATTAGAACTACTGAATATTAGAGACGATAGTTATGAGGTCAAACGTTATTTCCGACAACAACGGATCGATGTTGATACTTTAAATAGTGCTAAAGTTGTGAGAAGTTAAGAGTAGAGAACCTTTTAACTAGAAAAATCACAATAGCAAGATTTTCCGCACAATTCCGTTCGTACGAAAACCGATCAAGTGGGAGTTAAAACCGCATAGTAGAGGCAGTTTTTTAACCCACACAAAATATTTTTTATTTTAATTATATGATAAATATTGATGCAATGGAGTTTTCCGCACACTCTAGGTACCAAGCCAGAAATTTAAATTTCTAATAATAATTCCTTAATAACTTTTTTGAAGAGAGAGCGTTTTAAAATTTTAATATAGGCAGGAACTCGATGTATTTTAAACATTTTTCACATTTATTTCTTTTTATTTAAGTAATCGGTTTATACAAGTTCCACAGTATTGCATTAAACGAACTAACCTACTTTCTATGCTAATGCAAACGTTCGAACTTTCCAGAAATACGAAAATGTCACTCGAAGGGACTTTTAACGAAGTTACATGTTAATACTTAAACAATTTAATGAGTTATTTAATAGTACTTATTAAGTTCTTAAAATTAAACAACACGTAGTATCGCTCCTTCACGTACTGTTATAATGTTTACTTTATTTAACTTCAAAAGCTTTTAAACAAAAATTGTTAGATGTTGTTGAAACCCGATTCAACAGAAACGGTACTAGAAAACTATGTTTTATATTTTTCTGTTTAAAGTTTCATAGCATCTATGAGACGATAACAACATAACATAGGAAAAACTATAGCCTAAACTTAGGTATATTATTGCAGGATGAAATTTTTTGGAACTTCTTTTCATTGAAAGTGTTAAAAAGGTAAGAGTGAGGTTCCAAATAAACCAATACGAAAAAAATATGATATAAACTAACTACTAAAATATTTAAAAAGTGTCTATTACTTTTATTTATTTAATAATAAATTCAATATTATACTGGTGGCAACCCAACTGAAATGTGTAGTATTTTTTACAAGCTAAAGATAACAAATACAGGCCATTTTTTCTAACAAACGGAATGGGGAATGAAAAATGCTGCATATTATTCAGGATTCCGATAACACCAGGAAAAACTATTTATTGAAACTTTTTTCAAAGAACTGAGAAATTTAACCATTAATTTCTTTGTTTTGCTTATTACTTGAGCGCGCAAAAATGCTTTTAAATGTCTAACTCACGAACAAATGACACAAATGTTGTTTTTATGTCATAGTTCATAGTAATTCTTGGTTATAGACTAAAACAGGAACTGCCAAACTCATAATAAAGTTGTAATCTAGTTGAGACAAATTACTGATTTATCTGCTTGTTATGTCAAAGCTATGTTTAACTGAATGAAACATTATGACAGGGATCTGTCTAAAATAATATATATTTATTAGTTTAAATTGTAACCTAACGTTCATCAAAAAGTTCTCTCTGTTAAGGTAAGGTCATTATTGGACTATACATCCATGTGAAATTATAATTACTGATGATAAGGCAGTATGGTACTAAAACCAATGCCGTTAAACATAAAAAAAGAATACATTAAACATAAAAGAAAAAACGTAACCTATAAGATGTCAGTGTACAAAAATATATAACGATAAAAGGAACTTATTCATTCAAAAATACTTAGAAATTTAAAACCTGTGAAATCAAGTAGAAAGATTAGAAAATAAATGTCACGCGTTTCCCGACAAAACATTTTGTATTTTCATTCCTAAATTGTTAAGTACGAGATGTCGTCGTGAAATGTACGGAGCAAGGTTTATTTGTTCCTAATAAAGAGAAATGGAGTAATTCTGACAAGTTCCTTAAACGAGTTTCTTTGTACTGTAATCTTCCTTTTTGTACTTTTTGCCTGCTACTGTTCTGCAATACGGAAACTGTGATATTTGAATAGACCCAAGGAAATGCAAGCGCATTACTAGTTTGACTGTATTTTATATAAGGTGTAATTTGAAACATTTTTAGAGAAGTTAAAGTGCATCGATTTAATAAAAGTTGCAAATGTATGAGATGATATGTACGAGTATATATATCGCTTTGGTTATAAGAATTAAATATAATTTAAATTAAAATATACATATTATTATAATGTAGGCATTACCTTCGTTATTGGGGCCTAAATATTTATACTTCTCTATCTTTTGCAACAAAGTTGAAATTTTTTAATACAATATCAGTTTTTTCATACAAATGATTACCGTTGATATTATGAATTTGGTATTTAGTTAAAATACATACATTGTTGTTGTGTGGGCTTTTTGATCAGAAAACCAATCTGAATGATAAAACATGATCAAAGTTGATCAAGGCTAAAGTGGTTATTGCTGACTGGATTTGAAGCGGCCTTTTTTCATTTCTGGCCTATATTTTGATTTTTTCCATAGTTAACTAACTGTCAGCTAACTATTAAAATATTATCAAATAGTACATTATTTCAAATTCTTTATTTGTGTATTAAAAACCTGCCACTGATGGAACATTATTTTAAGTCATATTTGTATTATAAATTGACATTTAAACATAATTTATTTTGTATCCTCGCGTTTCCATCGCCTCTATGACTTACAATTCTTAGGTTAAAAATAAAAAACTAGTAAAAAAAGTACTTACTATCATAAAATCGTTCACTCATTTGCAGATCTTGTGTATCCTGTAACAAAATACAAAACTATTATTTTTCAATATAAAGTGTTATTGTATTTGTCTTTGAATTTTTATTAAACAGCTTTTTACCTTATCACTTCAGATTTTATGTTAAGCTTTCATACGTTTCTCTCCATTTGTGTTTTAATTAGTTGATTTCTTTAATCATTTCGATTATTTGTTAAAAGTAAATAATGTTGTTATTGAATTATTATGTTTTTATAGTTATAATTAAAATACATATAAATCTAGTAAATAAATTCACTATTCTTATCAAATTATATACCTGAACGATTAGTATTAGATATAATAATTTTTCATTAGTACTCTAGTAGTAGTAGTTTCTTCTACTCTTAGATACGGATTGATGTTCTGGGGTAATTCATCTGGAATACTTAATGTCTTTAGGTCACAAAAGAGATGCATTAGACCCATATGCAGACTTAAAATGGATGAAAGCTGTGAACCACATTTTCGTTCTCTAGGACTGCTTACGTTGACTGGCATGTATGTATATGAAGTGGCTAATTTTGTCAGAAAAAATCCAACTTTGCATAGTCCCACAAAATATCACTCAAAGCGCTTAGCTGGGATAAGAATTGACTTAAATATTCCACCTTGCAATACCGCACTGAAGAAAAAAAGTATAATTAACATGGCCCCTAAAATTTACAATAAATTGCCTGAAAAACTAAAAAGTCTACCATTAAATCAATTCAAATTTAAGCTTCGGAAACTGCTAATTGATAAGTGCTACTATAAATTGGATGACTTTCTGACAGATCCATCAATGGAAATTAATGTACAAAAAATGTATTTGTAATTTAATTTTGTACAAAATATGTAATGAATGTGACAAATTCTAATGTTATTTTTTATTATTTGGTACCAATGACAATCAAAAATTGATATTGGTTGAATTATAAACATTATATTTGTAACTTAATAGAGCAGGACTCGGAGAATCTAATTTATTCTACACATCTATGTACTGTACCTGTTCCACAAATAAATATTACTATGACTATGACTATATTTTAAAAACATTATCGATTTTTTAATTCACATCACATAACGTTATTAAAAAATGATAGAAAAGTCAGTAAGGAAGTTGCGTTAATCTCGTTACTATATTTTTTTTTGGTGACGGTATCACTCGACTTTTCTGAGATAACATTGTGAAAGTCGTTTTATGGAGTCATTGTAGCTTTTTACTTTATAAAATTGTACCGGTCCTAAGGGTCAAGAGGGTTCCTTTAGGCGAAACAAGCACAATGCTGTCACAAAAGATATTCTTCAGGAAAATAATTGTAAGTAGGTAACTTAGTGTTAAGAATCGACCACTTCTGACTCGGGTATTTCTCTAATTTGTTATTTTCTTCCCGTTTGATTGCCTTCAGGCTTGAAAGAAAATTATTTGAATTTATATGACTTAAAGATGTACATTAATTTTTCTTTTTATGAAATTAAATCATAGAATACCTACATTACTTTGTATGTAACTATTATCCTAATAGCAACCCGTATGAGAGATTTCTCTGGATTTGACAACCCTAGATAGATAAGTAATGGATTGATTAAAAAAGATTGATCCTTCCTTCCGTATCGGTCCGAAACTCTTCTATTTACGCGAAGACTGAACCAGTTCTATCCGGATCTGTGTCAAGCTGCTTCGGGAACTTTCGAGTTTCACCGAAAGGAGCCGAGCGTTCCCGAGCCGCCAATTACTGCGGGAAAACACGACGGGAGATTCGGAGACGAAATAAGCTCCATAATTAATGCTCCTTTTTATAAATTATTTTGAAAAGTTTTAGGTAACCGTCGCAACATTTCACGTAATGTAATTGCTATTTCTGTTGTTTTTGAAATTGTACAATTAAGGTAAGATGAGAAAGAAAGTTGAAACTGTTTTCGTAGATATTATAGTTTTGATAACTTTAAATTACGCGATTTTAGGAATCATTGTTCCAATAATAAAATGATGACATTTTTAAAAACCTTTAATCAGGATTAGGTAAAAAGTTACCAAAAGATTATCAGAACGAAAATTATGTTCCGAATTGTACTTTTTTTTCTATTAAGATCAATGATTATTGTATTATACGTTATTTTTGTAACATTAGAAAATAAATGTTATTTTTTTCCACCTCTATAAATTTAATAACATAAAGTCTCCTGTTAAGGGATGAGTAGGTATTTCAATTTAGTTAACCTTTGCCTTTCTCGACACTCGATACCCTCGTAAAATTGTAATAAATAAAACAGTGGAAATTTAAAAGGCATCAGTAAATAAACTGGAATCTTTTTATGTAAAGTAAAACCTGATGTTAATAAAGTCACGACTGAAAATCATGAAAAAGTTTCGTTTGAACAAATGTTTTTAGAAGTTTTTAACTTTTGACTCTTTTTGGTTTGAGTTATGAGCTTTTAATGAGTTATTTTTTACAAAAACAAAGTTTTTAGCTGGACGTGAACACATTTTCAATTAATCTAAGCTAAAACCTGTGTATGAAAGTGACATCATATATGTTCTATTTTATTTATGTTGTTAATATTTTATTTATTTTGTAAGTTTTATTGTAAATTAAGACGTATTTAATGGCGAAGTTACTTTTATATTTTTAAATATTTCATCTCAGATTAAGTAACAAATAATATTCTATTCTGTTTTAACGAATGAACAACCTTTCACTAGAATAATTCGCCAAAAAAGTCGCCAGCAAAAGTTATTAATAGCTCAAATTATGCGACTTTGCCGATTCAGACTACCAGAACCAAAATAATCCTTATCTTAATTAAAAACAAGCTTCACTTTCGTTTAACGAGTCGTTGATAACATCTGTCCACCAGTTGATAGGACGGCAGGCAAATGACTTAATAAGCCTGTACAAGCCTTTGGTAGCCATAAGGCCTGTCCATTCGAGGCCTGGACAACAAAGCACCACTAATTCTGGTCTCTGGAGCCAATTAGACCTTAATAAATAGCTTCGTGTCGTGTCTCAGTGCAAATTAGGGAAGAGCTAGCGACCTCATTGTGATGTAGAATGCATGCATGCCGTGCCGTCTGCTGCCATTATGCATGTCGCTTTATAATTACCCACTCAAAATAGACGCGTTTTTGGTGCTTATACCAGTTGCGACAAACATTTCATGTCGGTCTTACTAAAACAATCTCAGAAATATTTTATAGATTAGAATTAGGGTTTGTGATGTAGAGTTATTGTAGGTTCACTTCAAAAGCAAAAATTTAATAATGCCTATTTTCATTAAAAATACATTTGGTAGGATTGTTTTCATATTAGGCTTTGTAAAAGACACAAGACATTTCGTTATGAACTTATTTAGAGAGGATTTTACTCAAAAACACGCCTAAAAATAAAAAGGTCAATCCAAGGTACAGGCCCTTAAAATTCACCAAGTTATTTTAAAACAAGGTAAAAATAGACAACCCCAGTTAACTAACTTAACACAAGAAAGTGTTCAAAATTTTGCGGCGCTAGAGATATTTAGCAAACACTGAAATCTAATCAGAACTCGTATCTTCATCAAACTATGTCACTTGCATTTACCACAACCGCAGTCCGTAGTAAACATATTTATTATTATAAGCTTTAAACCTCTACATTAAGGTATATTTTCATTTGGATACTTGATATCTATGAAGCCTTTCCTAGTTGCTATTCGATGCGGTCGCGGTTTTTATGGGGCTAACCCGAAACGCTTTTCCTTGAGCTAAAGCGAAAATTTGCACTCCATTGTCAATTTAATTTATTCAATTATGTATTTAATTTTTTGTAACTATTAACTTTTCGTACTTTTTTAATAAAGGAGCTCGTTTTATAGTTAAAGGTGTTCAAGTTTATCACTTATTCCAATTCAATAAAGTACAATTATGTACTTTGATTTCAAGCTTTAATATCGAATCTTGCCGTAGGTTCAAATAATGAAATGATTAGGTTATAATTATTTTCAACTGTTGCAGTTATAAAAATACACACTTAACTAAAACAACATACATAGGATTGAAAACTTAACTGCTAGCACAAATCGAGACCGACCGCAATCGTTCAGCTTTAGCTGTTTTCACATCTTCGTTTTTAATGCAAACTCATAAAGTTGAAGTTGTAGTTGGAGGGATGCCTTCTTTCAGCAAACTTGTTTCAGTGAAGTGCAAACTAAAATGGCCAGTCATCAATCGACGTCGAGAGAATGTGGTCACTTTCAATTTAACTTCTCCAATCCATACCACGAACTTTGGGCAACGTTTGACATTTTAATTGAGAAACTTGGAAGAATAGGAATAGGATCTATTAAATAATAGAAAAACTTATTATACATTCTACTGACATAAAACGAATATTTACTTGTGTTATTCAATATTTACTATGCAAAAGAATGGAAATAATCAAATATTTATAAACATGTAACATAAAATGCTATCACAAAGCAGACATTACGAGCTTAATTAAGCATCTCAAAAAGACTGTACCTAATTAAAACACTTGTCAGAAGTCTCTTCAATAGTCAACATTTTATAAAATTTAATGAGAAAATTTTAATGCTCGGATGTTCAGCAAAAAAGATAGACACATAAAATTTATTTTATCTTATAATTTTATTATTGGTTTTTGGTCAAAGAAAACACGGTCACATTTTAAGTAAATGTATACATTTTTTTGCTTACGAGTATCAAATAAATCTGCTTAGGCCAAAAAACGATTGATTGTACATGAATATGGAATAAAAAAATTATGATTTTGTTTTTCACTTAATATATATATTTTTTTCGATATTATTAACAATTGAGACAGTGCGTGCGTGTAATAATTAGTCATATTTTTGTGGACTGTACGTGTAAAACATATTCTAGGCAACGGAAGAGAAAAATTTCAACTCTAAATAAAACTTTATTCGGGAAGTGAGTGTTTGAAAGGTAAAGAATGTAATTTTAAACATTTCCGAGCCCAGATTTGAAATACCTGTATAAACCTATGATTCGTATTGATCCAAAGAAAAACCTAAACAGTATATCGCCAATGTTTAGCAAAAATAGTAATTCGTTACAATGGATTTTTAATCAATTCAGACAACATTTTTATGGATTAAAATTTCATGTCTTTTTGAACTGAACCTGTCAGCGAAGATTAAAAAGTAAGTGTAAATGGAAAAAGACTTAAAAATGACTGCTTTCTTAAGTAAGCGAGTTCACAAAGTACGAAGATACTTTTAAGTTTTACTTCAACAAAAAATGTCTCCTTTGTCGTCGTCTTGACAAATTAGGAACGTAATTACAATGTTTTAAAAGGAATTTGTTTTTATTCTTACAGCGAATGTAAGCGATTTTTCTTTCAGCGATTAATTGCTTCAAGGTAGGTTCATTCTAAACATACATTATTTTTTACCTTAAAAGTACAGTTCTAAATAAATAGTCAAAGTAAATACCTAAACCATTTATAGTAAGTAAAAAACCTATAAAAGGTTCCAAGTAAAACGTTTCAAATAGATAACGTATTTCTTGTAAGGCAAGCGTGTGTGAACCAGGGTGCGACATGAAAGGTGAGATGTCCGATCGTGATCATTACCGGACCATTAAAACATTTCAATGAGACTTTTTGTGTTCACTAAACTATGATTCAATTGTGCTGAAAGTATCTTGATTGTGTTAAAAAGTTACCAATGAAATTGGAAAAACCATTTCAATGGACAGGGCACATGTCTACTATGTCCCATCACAGTGACTCTTTTTAAGTAGGATCGACAATGGGAACTAAACATACTGTTTACCTTGGGATCATTTACCAATCAAGACTAAGTATATTAATTTGAACTAGGATTTGATAGCAAAACGAGAATTCGTAGTGTGTGAGAATTTAATTCCGAGCAAGACTGCAATGCAACGTTGAAATCGTAAAAGTAACATTTAAATTTTACCGACTACAGGATTCATATTATGATATCAAGGCGAAAAACTCGCCAGTCTGCACAGAATATGTATACTTCTCGTTGAAATTCAGCATAAAATCAGAGTTGCAAAGTTACTCGTACAAAGAAAAGCTAAGTTTCAAATGTGTAAAAATACAAGTGCGGTCATGAGAAGTTATCCGACCAGTTAAATCTCTGGCTGCAATTAAATAAAAAACACGTGCAAATTTATACGGAGTGAAGTAATATTTGCCTTCGTAATGACAAGCGGCTTCCACGGTTCATCCCGTGCACTTAATGCACCTTTCAGAACACCGCTTAGCTCCTGTTCCCAAGTGCTTAAAGTGCAATTCAATAAGGAATGTCACGCCAGATAGCATTAAAATACAATTTTGTAAGCTTTTAGAAATAACTAGCATGAAACGTTTCTCTTTGTGTCATTATTCATTGTTTCGGAGAATCTGTGATAACCTTGTTATTTTTGTTTTGAAAAAAATGGGATAATTCCTTTGTTCCTAAACTGGTGCTGAATCCTTCTGGACCCATCCATCTGGATTAAACCTGTTCTTAAGACGTTGAAAAGAAGCCCTAAAATTTTATAAAATCATTTTAACATTTATATTCCGTTGTGATTATTTAAAACTATTAAGTTTTTTTTGCAAGCGTTATGTTTATCACCAATTACAACTTTTCGGGCGCAGTCTGGTAAAAATGTTGGCAGAAAACCAAAGTTAAATTACGAAAAATTCACGAAATTTCCATGCGAAGTATTCGTTTGCATCAGTTCCGCTCTGTTGATTGTCAAAGCTTGCATGACAATATACAGGAACTACGGTGAAAACTGGACGAATGTATTTCAGGAACACAAAAATGATGCAAATTAATTTGAAGTCACCGAAACGGTTTCCATGTTTAATAAACGAATATTGAAGCAAAATTAACGATTCGTTTTCATGGTCCTCGCCTTTATTGCTTGTGTAAGCTATGCGGAATTCTTAATTAAATTAATTTTAATTACTTAACGGACCTTTGCAGCTTTATGCCAGTCATCAAAGTACGCAATGAACATTACCAATAATTATTCCGTGTATAGCATGCACATTCTTTTATTTAAATATCCTATCACTACCGCTTCCCTGAACACTCATTATTATCCAGTATTTTTCCACATTTTCGAACAGAAATAACGAGTTAGTGGCTCTGCGATCCGAACGCTCTGATTGCAGAAATTGAAAGGGCTTAGGATCCAATGGTCTTATATTCCCTTTTAGTTCTACTTTATGATTTATTAGACTGTTGGCGGCGTTTAAGACATTTTGAATTTCAATAAATTCATGTGGTTCATGTGTTTACGATATAATTACAAAGTGTATCCTAATAGCCAACATTATAATGATCCATTGATTCTTTTAAAATTTACGATAAAATTAAATTGTAAAGTTTACTTAAAATGATTGTAGTTTGATTCTTTGTAAAAAAAATCCTTTAATTTCTTATTAGGTCTTCAGCTATTTCTAAAAACAAGGTACAAACTCTGTGAAATTTAGTTTTTAAGTTTCATTTGAGCCGTTGCTTTGCTTAAAAATCAATATTTATTCCTTAAAGTCTTTTATCATCATTATTTAATCATATAAAATGTGTCTGTGAATGCTAGCCAAATGTTGTTAATATGTATGGGTAAAATAAATTGTTAAATCTAAAAAAGTTTAACATGAAACACTCAAATAAAGTGAAAACGTCGAACTTTAATATATCAAAAGCTTTTACGAAGTTCATCATTTTCAATTTTATGGGTAAAAAGTGCTTCGGTAGAAACATAAACATTCTTATTTGAATTTTTATAGCATTTGCAGTCTCTCAATGTTTTATAGTAGTATCCCGATGGTCAGTACTACGAGATAAGTAACTTTTATTACAACGAGTTGTAGCATATTATTATACCTGCGTGCCAATTTTCAACAAAACTTGATTCATCTACTCAACCCTAGAGTTGATCTTTTTTTTTATTTAAATGGGACCAATTTCAATTTCAATAAAAAAAATGTTCGAAATCGAACAACTCAGTAAAAAGGAGTCCGTGGTTATATACGAATATACGAGTTGACTGTAGAACCTCCTACATTTTATGTTTTCATCGGTTAAAAAACACAAAAATTGTATGTTATTTATAAATTGCAATAAAAATTCATTTATTGTTACTATTTTGAAAAAAGCAACTACGGAGGTTTCTCGCCGGATTCTTCCCCGTAGAAATAGCATTTCGAACGGGTGGTAGTATAAAAATTGTGACGATTTGAAAGTTCTTATTTTAAGCTTTGACTTAGAATGTGTATTGTTAAATGGGAGTATAGCAATAGATAAATTTTTAATTATAGGACAATACTTTGAAAGATATAATTAAATATGAATGTAATATTATAGGATGGTTATGTTCTTGTTCATGAAAATTTTCAAATTTGAAAGTTCTACCACAATATTAAGTTCTCATTCAGAACGATTAACTACTAGGTATTGAAGATTAAACTTTCTCGTCGACTGTTCAAACTCTATTTAGAATTATCAATAAATACCTACTGGAGTATTGGAATTTCTCATCACAGCTTCCAAGTAAGACAGAACGAGGTTTGAAACGATGGAAACTGAACTAAACTATTTCCATGTAAATGACATTTATAATTCAAAAATAATATTTTCATGGATAGAAGGTTTTACTTAGTGGTACTGTCCTTGCAATTGCTTAAAATTGTTGGCCTGCCTGATTAAACTTAAAAACGCAAAGAAGTAAGTAACTAACAAAATAACAAATTATACGAAAAAAGACTCCTCTTTTTTCTAAGTTTCACGTGTGTATCTGTGTACTAGTGTATTTGTCTGTGGCATCATAGCGCCTAGACGATTGGACCGATTATGATGCGTTTTTGTTTGTTTGAGAGCTGACGTGATTGAGATGGTTCTTAATAATAATGTATAACAGTCTGTTCAGACGTACGAAGATTATGATTTGAAGCTACAGCATCAATTAGGATTCCCATGAGTAGTTGACAGATACATAATTATCGGAATCTGATGATGGATTGAAAAAATATGTTGAAAATCAAAACCGCGACGGGCACTGCTGCACTACAAAAATCTTTAATAATATCTGTGAAAAAATATGAGTCTCATTGTAATCTTGCGATTTCGTGTTCGTGTCAAGGAAAGTCGTTGTCAATTAAAACAAAAGTTGGGATGTAGTCTCAATCGTAGCGTAGATACCAGTACTTAATTTAAAAAGTTTTTTATTATTATTGTAAACCCCAAAACAAGAAAAAACCTCCAAAAAGTAAAAATTAATTCGTTGGTTGGTCCTTTCATTTTATAATTCGTTAATTTTATATACCTAGTTATTTGTATTTTGGTTTCGGTCCCTCGACGCGACGATACGTAAGGTGAATTAAATTGTAATTTTAAAAACCACCTTAGTAACTTAGTTCGCCACTGCTAAGCGTTTTATATTTTGTCAACTATCTTCACCTAAATTGAAAGTAAAGTTGAATATATCAGAAGCGTTTAATCCTACAAAATCTGCAGGAAATGTTTGCCAAGTGTTTGTTTGTTCATGAATAAAATATGTGGCGCTTGGTAACAAGTGTTAGGCCTCTTAACTTTGGACCTCTGCGGACAAACCCACATGAATATCCAGATAAGGATTTACTTTTCTGATTCCATTTCCACCTACCCTCGGAAAAGGTGAAAGAATTAAAGGTCGTAGAATAAAGGTAATATTAAATCATATATAAATTTATTTATGTTGACAACGGTCAACGGTTCCTCTTTTTACCATTAATTCAATTATAATTAATATTATTTACTAGTAAAAATACATTGTTTTTTTAAGGATATCCTTAGGGGGTAGGGGGTTGGCAACGCGATCGTGACGCTATTGTTACAAAATTGAGAGTTAAGCACAAGTTGAGTATGTACTTCAGTTCAGACAACTTCGCTCGACATTTACACTAGAGATGTCAATTTTGTCAAGAAAAAAAGATGGAGAAAAATAAAATTTGCCGCGACGATAAAACTCGTGTTTAGGTATTTTTTGTCTGATGTCTAATATTTATTTGTTATTGAAAATATCTTTTGAGGATTTCTAAGTCGTCGAAATTTAGGGCAATTTATTTTTGTAGGTATGATAAAGAATATTCATAGTTCAAGAATTTCAATTAGAATAAAACTATTTATTAGTCAAATTTAAAAAGAAATGATAAAACTTTTAATTCTTCACACAAAAAAGGCACGAATCACGTGTTTGCGGTGAGTGACAGTCGCGCATGCTACCTTCCTTTTTCGTCCGAAATTCCGTGTCAGTGAATGACTCGTGGACGATACTCGTATATTTGTGTGTGTTGCGAAAGCACGCAATTAAGCTTTACTTCTGTACGGTGTCTATATAGTGCTATTCGAAGGTCGAATCTTATTTATCAAATTCGTATTATCATTTCTTACTAGCTTATCTTATCATATTATAAAGAACTGCCAATATTTTATATCCCTATTAGTAAACGCTGGAGAACGCTTGTGACCACGCCGTAACAGCGACCTTATATAAGTAGCAAATATGTCGATATCATAGTTACTGATTGTATTTGAATTGTAGGGAATTTAATGTGATTATTCAATCAATTTATCGGAAAGTAAATGGAAATAGTATTTTACAGTGAAAACAGAATTAGAATTTACAATAAACAAGATATAAATCTACCTCGCTCATCAGACCAACCTTTTCTATGAAAGTTGAGTGGCGCCCGTGTACTATGACGTTATTGTACACATTGGATCTCTCTGTTTAACCAATGACTTTAAAGCTTTATAATTTAGTTAGTAAGTCACATTTGTGAGAAAGTCTAACGGATTTGAGTATACAAATATTAGTGATATCGAATTATAATTAATAAATAAAAAAAGTCATGCATATTCTCTATTGTAAATTAATACTGTTATTTTTAAAAAGCTTTATGAGTAATTAATGATAAAGAAGTGATGGTAAAAAATCCATAGTGTTCTTGATTGGTTACTGCTTCATTTAAGTTTATATAAATTATACAAGTATGATATATTCCAATATACAGAAGAGTCAACATAGTTAATTAGGTAGTACTTGTACAGGTAGATATGGTTGACCTAACCGTCAGAAACAATAGGCGGTGATCTCGAACAATAGTTCAGTTATCAAGTTATAGCAATCGCTTCTACTATTCAGCTGTTATACTAAATGCTGATTACGCCCACCCCTCATACATCGATATAGCCATGAAGGGCCTATGTTATTGTATTGTTATATACCGATTTTAGAATTCCGTAATTAAATGAAAGAGACATAAAAGTAAAATCGCTTATTGTATCCTCTTTTGTCACATTATTTTTTATTTTACATTAACCTAAAAACACCTAAAACCAAACGAAATTAGTTTTGGTTAGTGAAACCAAGTTTTTAGCATATTTAGCAGTGTCATTGAGGAAAGCCCTTGATCTCGACAGCCCATGGAAATGATTTAGGTGATCCCATTAGAGAGGTCCCACTAATGGTGGGTCGGCGGGGAACTAGCAAATGACAAAGGTAACGACCTGATGAGATAAATAAACACTGACGGAAGTAATCTTTTGTTAACATCAGTGAGATCTGTTTTCAACTTGATTTCATTAATGATGACAATGTCATTTTTTGGTTACAATATGATCCAAACTATGAAAATTTTGAGCATGGTTTATTTTTCTATAATACTGGTTAGTTAAGCATACGTTTTGTCTGATTATAAAGTTACCAAACCCTATACGATAAGACAATGCGTATGTAATGTTACGTTAAATACTCAAAAGAACTCAAGAAGACAAGTCTCAGAAGACAAAAAAAATTGTTAATTGGCTTTCGTGAAACTCAAATATTTCGTCCCAAGATAGCCCGCAGTATATCTTTAACGTAGCCTATGCTTCATTGCATAGCTGTATCTCAAACAAGCCGCTGTTGATTCTGGGTAACATGAGTTGCAGTAGCGGGTACAGTGGTGGCGAGTGTACCCGAAAAACGCAAAATTACCCCAGTTTCAATGTAGTTTAAATAAGGAACATGAGAATGAAAAAAATGTCTATGTCAAGATCTTTACAATGGAGTGTTTAAATCTTACAGTAACGACGTGTTAGTCTCGTCACGTCGTACATGTGCGTAACAGACGAGTCACACAGGAGTAGTTGGCGTCTAGGTGACTGAACTACTCACTGCTTTGAATACTAAATGCCATGCTATCATAGCTTCATCTCCGGGTTCACGTTTATACCTACCCCACCCCCACTCTTGTGGTCGCAAAAAGTGACTTATACAATAAGAATAAACATTAAAATACACGTGATAAGGAACCGTGGTATTTCTGGGACTATGCTTGTAATAAGAGATAGTTCTTGGAAAATCATTTTTGCATATGCAGTTTCTAGCCTTAACGAATCTGCTATAAACAATCTGCTTGTATAAATATTTGTTAAAGTTAGATATTGAAATTGTAAAATTTGTTCAAGAATTTATGTATTTGAAATAAAATTGATTGTCATTTTCATGTCAATCAAGTCAAAAGTCCACAAAAGCTTGTTGACTATATTTCTAGTAAACAAATTCTTTGTTACAGTCTTGAAATTATTTGCCTGATTTGATCTTTGCCTGTGTCTTTTGTAAGATATTTAAGCCATCAGTCCGAAAGTAAATTAAATTCGCATGAAAACACAGAGTTCTCATCAAAAGCTGTCAGGTGCCACAGTCTTGTTTCCATCATAGGCAGGTATTTGTATGAAATATGAAAGATTTATTTGGAGCCAAGCAATATGAAATTTAAATAAAAATTGGATGGACTCCTCAGAGAAATGGAAAAGTAAATAAACCTGAAAATGGAGTTATCATGTCTAGTAGGAAAATCTATCGAACCGGGTTGAATTTCAATTAGAGCTATGTTTGTGTAAGGAAAGGTTGGATTGGAAGCGCTTTGTTATAAGTCAAATGTGCTCGAAGTCAATATTCCGAGCACTTTTATAGTTGAGTTTGCTAGAGCTCGTTCAAGATGTTATTAGCTTGAACCCTCAAGCCATTGCACATAGCATGTTATTAAATTTTCTTCTGCAGGTATGTAGTGTAGTTAATACTAGCAGCTATATAACTATAGTATCTTAGATTTATGAAGTTATAGTATAGGAGTGAGGCTATAGTTAGCAGACAGCTGCGGTTAGCCGGGGCAAAGCCTTTGACGACAGACACAGATTAACTGAAATACCGTTAAACCCCGGCCATTCCTAGCTACTATTGTTGCAAATAATATATTAAACCTAGATTCAAGATTAAATTATTAATAAGGAAAGTTTGTGTTCTCTTTTTAAAATTTATATTGAAAGGATGTTTTTGTTTTGGTATCTTCTTTATATTCATTGTGTTTGCAGGTGGTAGATGTATTTGCGAAATCATCTGGTTTGGTACCACCCTCCATTCTATTTCTGCCGTGAAGTTGTTCGTTTTGTTTTGGTTAGAAGGATTCGAGAGCCAGTGTAATTGTGTAATTACCGGCTCCTGGGGTATAACGTCTTTACCTCTACATGGGCAACGCATTGGCGGTGCTCTTGGCGTTCTACATCATTGGCTACGTGTTCGACAGTGATGTATTAAAAAAAAACTATGACTATGACCTACTATTGACCTAAGAGGTTTATTTTAAATTCAATTCTGTGTGTTGTTTCTTTATATGCCTAATATTATACTAAGATTTCGGTTTTTAATCAGATAAAAGATTTTTTGTTTTGTTTTAATACAATAACAAATTATATTTATTAAATATACTTGATTAAAATGTACTCATAAAATTATATTAGAATGTAGGAAATTCGCTTGTTTTCTACAATTAAGTTGCTAATGTAACGTCGTACATCAAATGTTCGTTATCCAATAAGAAACAGAATGTGATATCCAGTAAATCCTGTTAAAATAGTATGGTGTTTAAACATGAAGATTTAACCCTATTAATTTAACTTAACTGTGAGATAAAGTTCAATTTCAAGTCAGGCGGAGTTAATCTTGTAAAAAGAATTAGAGCCATTCCAATTTACGTAAGCCCTGCAGGTAAGTAGTACAATCTCATCTTACAGCAGATTCTGTTAAACAAAGAAGCTCGCCTTAATCACATTTGATTTCAATTCTAGGTAAAAAGGAACGTTATGCTTCAAAATAGTTTAAATATAACATAGAAACCTCAGCATTTTTACATACCAAAGCTTTATTCATGTGAAATATATGAGACTAAATCACGTACAAAAGAAGAGTGATTTTTCTTCTACAAAACGCCAAATGGATGAAATTAGTTGACCTCGTTCATTGTCAAGGCTTTTTTCATAAAATAAAATCTAGTGAATCTGAGGTTAGCTATTGTAATATGATTTTACATGAACACTACCATTTTTCATACAAGTACTTTAGCTTAAATTTGTATTATACCGTAATCTATTATGCTTTCAAAGGTTCTAGTGAAACACAGTGTCGCAGTTGAAAGGGGATTTCTAATAATATTTTTTAATATTGTCTAATGGTTTTATATCCATAAGTGTTCAAACAATAAAATGCACAACCATTATGGTGATAAGCATACTTTTTAGGGTTCCGTACCTAAAGGGTACAAATCGGGACCCTATTACTAAGCCTTCGCTGTCCGTCTGTCTGTCAGCGTGTGTCTCATGAACTATAAAAGCCGCTATAACAACCAATAATAAAAACAAAAAGAAATTAAAAATTAATGGGGGCTCTCATGCTTTACTACTTTCTCATCGCCTGATGTTATGATCAATTTAAATTCTATCGATAGTGTTCTTTAGTGACTTCTTCAATTAACATGGCCTCATAGGTAAAATATGGATATATATATAGATAAAGGTGCCTTACTAGTAATAAATATTGAGTAAGACCTATTATGTACTCCTTACTACTACTTTTAGAATAATCTAGAATAAAAACTGCAAAAAGGGTAGCGTCAAGTGTGTCATCGTGTATTATTGTTTTATGATATTAAGATGTAATTCAATTATTTATGGATGTGGGGGAAATGTATTTAATTTGCTTTTTTTTTCAACAAACACATACAATAATTTCAAAGGTAGGTTAGTGAAGTTTGAAGTGTGTAGAGGTGCCTAGAAGGATGTTACAAAGATGTATCTCTCCTTGCTATCTCAAACTTAGTTTTAGTTTATATACAAAAAGTCAGGGTCTAGCTCTCATTAGCTCCTATTAAGGAGGCCAAAATAATTCCTAGGCGTTAATTGCATAAGTGTTTACCCAGGACAGCCTCTAAGACAAGGTCAGAAGATCATGACAGGCGTGTAAATTAGCCGTCACCACAAGGATGAAAACTTTTCAACTACGTTACCTCAATAGCCATAGTTAACTTGATGGATTGATATGGGTTAGACGTGTCATTATACGCCAGATTCCTGAGAGGGTAGAGCTGTCTGTTAATACGGTTTAAACTCTGTTTATACTCGTAGTCCTAATTAATGTAATTAAATTGTATTAGAGAAGTATAGGATTCGGTTGTGCTACATGGAGCACAGGTCAACTGCAGTTGTAATGCTTTAACTTATTAAAGCTTTGAGGAATAGGAGTGGAAATTGATCAAATGATTATTATTTGCTAGTAATTTATTTATTTTGAGATATTTTAGATAACCAATTTTTAATAACAAGATAAATCTTATTTATCATTTTACATGTTCCACTTATCGGCCGTGTATTATGTTATGGCTCAATAACATGTGGAACTGACAAAGGTTCATTTAATAGCGTTCATAAAAGTACATTGTGTTACAAAGTTACACACGTGGGTGGTATTCATAAAATCACTTTATAGGGAGAACCCAGAGTATGGAGGGAAAATATCAGAGAGGAAATAACACATTTCCACAGGGCTCTAATGAAATTAAATTTTATTTACAGGCCGAGGGAAGTTACAATTAAGTTCATTGTCATAAACCGTTACTTTTTTGATGATTTTTTTTGTTTCCATGACGGCTCAGTCCGAAAATAAGTCGCCATTTTGCTTGTGCTTTTAAAATAAATTACCCTAATTTATCTGCAGGCATTTTAAATGAGAAAACGGATTTGGGATATACATACGAGAACTTAATCCGGTCCGCTGGAACGGTGAGTGACCTCTTCTATAATTATTCGGGGAACAGTGTCAAACAAAACGCGGATGACCCGATTCTAGCTGTCGAACGATCGATACTGTACTGATGGATTCACGAGGAAGAATCGAAATAAAAATCGAGACGTATCGTGGAGTTTGTTTATTACGTTTGGCGCATGTTCGGGTTGTAAATACAAATGCTGAGCTTCGGTCCGCTGAAAACTATCACACGACACATTCCGAAAGAAAATGTGCCTACATTGAAATTCCGACTGTTCGTTCGGTAGCGCCGAGAAAATAAATTGTATGAGGTCATTTTGGGAATACCCTTGGTCTTGGGTCTGCTAGAAAAATATAATAAACTGTTCATTGGCTTTAAAGTAGGGGAATGTTGAATAAAGTTTTTGGGTAAATTGAAATAGGTTGCTGTGGTTTTCCTCTTATAACCTAACCCAAAGGTTTGACTAAAATTTGAGATTCAAAATTCTGTTTTCAAGATACGCATGTATAAAATATCGTTTAAGGTTTTATTAAATAATTTTTAAATATCATAAAAATTATATTTGCAAAATTGCAGTGGACTCGTTAACTTTCTGAGAAATGATATGAAACTGTAGGTCGCGAATATAAAATAAAACTGAGAAACGGTTGTCTAAAAGATTTCCAGAAATTACTCGCTTCTACAGGGTTCTAGAAAATTTCTGCAGGATTTTTAAATCCTGGTAGATTTAAAGTGGATGTGGGGTATAAATTTGACACCGGTATAAGTCCTTTTCGTTCCCTTCCTACCGAGGATAGTACCTATAATCCCACTTTGAGCGGGACGTGACGGTTTCCTGATAGAACGATTCTCTCTGAACCAAAGTTAATTTAGTATAAATAGTCGATATCGTTTTGCTTTAATGTTAATAAATAATTTATTGTATAACCAAGGAGTTTAAACGTATAACGAACCAAGTAGTGATAAATAACTACTTGCTTCGTGCTTCTTGAGAAACCTATAAATAAAAAAAATATCATACTGGGAACAGAGCTATCCAATAAATATACATGGCCTACTAACAATCTAATAAATATTAACACCAAAATGGAGGTGGTTTAGTATTTTCTAAAAAAAACAGATTTTGTAGCATTGTTCAAATCTAATGATTTACTTAAACTCAGGTTAGAAAGCAGATTAGAAATTGTTTCTAGGTTATAAAGTTTCTTCTGAATTCAGATCACAAAGACAATTCTTTTCTAAACATTCTGGCATAAATGCAATGCAGGTGAAAAGTATCTTGTTTCAATTGTGTTCTTTTCTATAATTTCAGAAACATTTCAAAAGCCATATAATGGCGCAATTAAGGTACAACACGTCATGAGTTTTACATTTTACGCCAGCACAGATCATTGAGTCCGGACCGAAACAACCGAAGCGTAAAAATTGTTACATTTTACACGAAATATCGAATTAAATGTATTCCTACCTGTATGTATACCTTCAAGTACCTATTTTAGGGCAACATTTTCTTTATTTCGAATATTTAAGCTTTTTATTGTCTTATGGACACTTGGAAATGTGTTCTGATATTGACGCAGATTGATTTGACAGTAAATTATTATTATTAAATATGTAACGTAGATTCTATAAGTACATCGTGAGATTGTAAAAAAAACTAAAAATGTGGTACTAAAGATTCGTCTAAAACTGAATGTTTAGAAATAATTATGAATAATTGTATGTAAGAACACATAGTAAGCTTGCTTCAGAACTAAATTTAAATAAATCTTTTCACTTTAATATCTTAGCCAGTTTTGAAATAAGCAGCGTGAAAATATAATACATTTACATACACTTTTGCACATTGTATAATAGAAAGTTAAGGCAAGCATTTGTAAGTGTAACTGAGTTTCAAAAAATATAATAAACAATTCCATCGTTAAAACAATCTGTCCTGAGTCGGACGATCTTAAATGAAATCTGAAAAACCCAAAGCTAATTGAAGTGAAATAGCTTTCTTTGGCTGGTGCAATCTTACATCCGATTGAAGTCGACGCCAAATTACGTTTTCAATCTGATAGAACAAACGATTATTTCAGCATTTTCAAGAAAACACTTCAATTTTAGGATTGGCAATATACTCTTTGATATAATTGGTTTGGAGACAATAAGGTCTGAACTTGTGTCTCACACAAATATTACTTTTTTGCAGCAACAGAAGCAGACTCCATTTTGTTTTTGCGGTTATGCAGTGTCGAATAAACTCCTTGGTTATACAAATTTATATAAGAACTATGTAAATTTGTATATAAACATGTTTCGTGTTATCATTGTGCATATAGTGCATATTCTGAAACATAGCGTTTCGAATTTTCATAACAAAGTTTGCGTAGGTTTTTACGCGGTTTCTATCTTGAGTTCAATGCACACTAGGTTTTTACGGAATTTTACCCTTTAATGAAAATGGCACTTCATTTACTAGATTTCTTTTGAGAATGTTATACTTAAAATTTTATCTTCATCTATTATCAGACTTTGATTTGAACATTCCGTAAAACTTTTTAAGCGTCATTTACATGTTTGTAATGGCTGAGTTTGGTAATAACAAAAACACAAAAATGGGTGTTGGAACAAATCATTGACGTTCACACCTAATGGCGGGAACGAGGAGTGGTTCCGTACGTGATCCGTATTTTTAAATCTCCACAAACTTTTTCAATATATTCGTTAGTACGTTTCACGGCTAGTTACAACGTGGAGTTATGTCACTACTCGGGATGAAATGTTGTTAATTCTTTATTAAATTCTCATAAACGCAAGAAGTTTTTTGGTTGTTTAGTAACTTGAGATTGATAATTTGTTCATTATAATAAAAGTTCAAAAATCAACTGAAATCAATAGAAGCCCATTCTATATCTTTAAAAGTATTTTTTTGGATTAAGTAAGAAGCCGTTCAGTTTTGTCTAAAAACTACTCTGTCAAGATACTGAAAATATATATTTAAGGTGGTTAAAACAACTAATCTTGCTCAAGTAATTGCGATTGTTGTTGTTCGCAGCGCCATCTGCGAAGTACCGGACACATGCTTGAGTGCATTTATTCAGCCCGCTGCACTTCTAACTGCACCGGTGTCACTGTTCTTAGCCTCTTGTGGCGTAAGCAACCGACTGTAAACGAGTTATTGCTTTCTAACTCTCTTCTAATTAAATATTACTATGCTTTGTTTGCTTTTTGCTTCTCTCTAACTTGCTATCCATGGTTTCAAGTTTTTAAATATCATAAAACATGTTAACAATTGCCTCTCTCTTGATGTTTAATATAAATAATTCGTTAATTATAATTCAAGACACATTAAAATGAGTTGATAAATTGAGAACGAACAATTCGATAGCACTCAATAAAATTGTAGTTGTATTAAAACAGTGTTGTTTTAATTGTAGTTATTGTATTAGTATATTTATTACTCTTGAGTGTAAATACTGCAGTATACTCGTATATGCTAACATTTAAAAGTAAAATAGTAACACTAATAGTAATTAGGTTTGACGTTTATTGTGTAAAACAACAAATATACGGACAACAAGGAAAGTTCCAAATAAAACGTAGTAACTTGCCCATTACGAGTTGCGATATTTACGCCTCACACTTAACTGAATTTTATTAGTTTCCCCTCAATTTGTGTAGATAGAATCAGAGTTACGGAAATAGTAAATAAGGTCTTTCAGAACGGTTTATGTATGTCTTAAATTTTATGAGTTTGCTTTGTAGACCAACAAGATACGTCAAGGTTTTTATGGGCAAACCCGGGTAAGATGCTTAAACTTTTATTATTAGATAAATTACTTTTATATTATTTTTGCGTTAACGCTGTATACTTTTGACGGTGCTATTCCTTTAAACAATGACGGCATTCTTTTACGACGGTGTGTCATATTCTTTATCAGTCCTTAATCTTCAGTTTAAGTATAATGTTTACGTCGACACATTCAACCATTTTTGACTCATCTCCAGTTTCACTACAATAGTTATAAGGATTTTTATTAACGTAAATTAAAATCACGATATTGAGAATAAGTATTCGTAAATACATTAATGGAAAGCTAACCGAATTCTTTTATACTCAAGTTAAAGCAAGGAGGAAGTTAGTATAAAGAAAATTCAAGAATACACGATACAAAAAGGGGAATTGATGCACAAAACCATTAATTGACTGTCACAATTGAAAGGGATATTTTATAAGAGCTCTCGAAATATTTGGAGGCGCATAAATTCACCTGACGCGACGAAATTTCCTACAGAATTCATAACAAATAGATATTTCCGAAAAGTATTTTAAGTCTTAGCCAAAGGAAAAGTTGTTGAGTTCTGTTTTACGATGTCGCGAGCTACCTAATGCCTGCTTCTAAAAAAAGTAATTTAAATTTATTTTATAAAAATCTAAATTTGAATGACTTACGAAATTATTTTCAATAAGTACAGTGATACAGAATGGATAGTCACAATAACGTTTTACGATTTAGCAACCGAATTAATAATTTTATTAGAGAAAAGTAAAGTTTTAAAATTATGAAAAGAAGATATCTCTTTTACGCAGCACTAAACAAAATCTTTGGCTCATAATTAAATCGTACCTTTTTACAAAATGTAATGTCATCATCTATTTCTCATTGCAAAGCGTTCCAGTTCTATAATTTCCAAGGGCTGTGGCTCTTTTGGTGCGACATTTTTTCTTGTCTTGTTTGACACTAACGACCTCTAATTTCTTTCGCACGACGTAATTTCTTTAGGATCGCATTTATCATTCTAACCCTCGCTATAATTAAAGCTAATTTTTGGTCTTGAAATATTAAAAAATTAAAAAGCACGAGACCTCATGATATCACGAGTCGGTATGATTAGTGATTATAATTTGTAACGTTGAATGGGTAAAGATAAAATGAGTAGATACTTTATCCGCCTGAAATATTTGGGTAAATATTTATAGGGCCGTATGCTGATATGAAGGGATGAAGTTATGTTTGTTCATGGATATGTAGACCTTTATCTCGGGTGGAGCGTGGGACAAATACAATTGTGCTGATCTCAGGCAATTGTACTTTTTAGGCATATTTTCATCGTGTACCTCTTCGAATTAATTTGAATCATTTTCAACACTGAGAGTTATTCTAAAATGAGATCAATTTTATAATGCAGAGCAATTTTGAAGGTGATTTTAAAGTGTGCTTAGTTAATTATTGTAATTGTCTATTGTTAAGAGATTAATGAGAGGTGGAGCATATCATTACTTTTCCGTACTTTGCACATCGTCGACAGTTAAGAAAATAAATATATATCACCAATTTATTTTTGAGTTATTCTAAAATGAGATCAATTTTATAATGCAGAGCAATTTTGAAGGTGATTTCAAAGTGTGCTTAGTTAATTATTGTAATCGTCTATTGTTAAGAGATTAATGAGGGGTGGGGCATATCATTACTTTTCCGTACTTCGCCGATAGTTAAGAAAAAAAAAATACCAAATTATTTTCGTTAAATCCACAAACAGTTCATTTCTAACAATAAACATTTCATTTATTACTAATAAATCTGGAAAAACAAAGCTTGATATCCATGATTTCGAATTTTGTATAAAACAATAGAAGCCAAAGCAACGTAAACATTAACATATGATAGAAAGTATTTTCCAGTAAAAGGTATTATTGTAAAGCAAAGATAACATCTCCTTGATAAAACATTCGATACAGGAGCTCTTGTATTATTGTAGTGAATCGTAAACAATAACAAGCAACATCTATTGCCTGTGCGTACGACCTTAGTGTTCTAGTGGAATTCAAATAAATATGGCACGCCTGACACACATTCACACCTCGACCTTGTAACTAATAAATGTTTAATTTCTACGGGTGTTATGAATATTATTACTATTCAATATCAATATTGTTATATATTTTTGACACTAACGTTTCAACTGTAGAGTGAAATGGATTTTAACATTGAAATAAATTCATTTATAAAAAAAGTCTAACACACTTAAAGGGATAAATATAAATTGAGTCAAAAACTGACTTTATAATAATAATAATAACCACATCACGACACACACATTGACTCAGAGCCCTGTAGTAAGTATCGTAAGAACTTGTGTCACAGGAACTAAGCAACGCTATGGTATATACTAAATAGATAAGAATACAACATCCAAGACCGGTAAGCGAAACAATGCGTCTTGCAAATAACACAAAGTCCCGCCCCCGCTGGGATTCGAACCCGGAACCTCTAGCGTAGCAGTCGGCTGTTTACACCACTGCGCCACCGAGGTCATCAAAAAAGAGCATTACGTACCCAATAAAAATTGTATCAACATGCATGTATACACTAAATTGGTTATATTGTAAAAGTATTGATAAGGTTTCTATGAGAGAAAACAGAAAATGCAAGTTCTTTACTTGTATCCGATAAAAACAAAATAAGCAAAGAGGCTTCTGGCAAGAATGTTAATGCTACAACTTCTGTCGAATCATCTCTTACCACTCATTTGCCAGATGAGATTCTGGTGTAATGCTTTTTGCCTATTACATCAAAAGCGATAACATTCAATTTACCATTTATCATTCTGAATTTGATTTTGAGATTTCGAGCTTTGCATGCAAATAAATAGTATACTTGGACCAATTATGCTGATATATAGTATTTTTTTGTTTTATTTAATGGAAAAACAAATAATAACATCAGAGCTTAATCATCATAGTTATCACAAGGTCAAGCTCATTTATATCGTCAGCGACGAGTCAAAACCTCATATATCGAAAACTAAAATTCACAGGAAGAAAGTCTTTGAATAAGCCAGTCATTGATTTATCTTTTTTCATTTTCAACTAGCGTCTACTATAAAATATACGCAATAGAAAACAACCATAGATGAAGATTTGAAAGTAAATACAATTTTTTTTTACTTTGACTTTGAACACAGACAATCATATTTTTGTAATAAAGGTTTTACATCGTCCCTGACGATATTCCCCCTGGATTTGCGTATGTAGTACTCTATAATAGACTAAAGGCAAAACCTAACCAAACAGTATACTTGAATGAAGGTACATCAATGTTATTTAACTGTGGATCTATATAGCTGTATGTAAATTACAATAGTGTTTATTTCAAACGTCCCCGACATTTCACATATAACTGGTTTAGATGGACTTTAATGGCTTCAGTCGCGTGATAACATGTTCTCAACTCACATGCGTACTGTTGTCATGCCTTTATTTATGTTGCAAATGATGGATCATTACAAAAATCCCCGGGTTCTCGGGAAACCAGTGTAGATCGCAAATTACCTGGTCGATTGTTGCGAAAATCCCATTAGTTTATTGCAATTATTTAGTATGTCACTCCTAATCAGAGTAAAGCAGTGAACATACAAAAACGTGAAAGACATGTCATTACGGTCAATAAAAGCCGCGAAGTAAAGGTGTTACCTTCAGTAAGTAAATGATTTCCGGACCAACCTTGCATTGTATCCTACAGAAAAGTATAAAGGTTCGATTACTTTAACACACGCCTTTTTATCCGTAAAGTATTCAATGTTGCGTGTTTTTAGGATTCACTATGACTTAGCGTTTAGAGAAGTATTTTAGGGCACAAACTGGGGACGAGTTAATTACATTAAAAGGTTTGAATAATTAATCATACTACAAAAAATGTGGTGTACAAGTAAATATGATTAGTGTGAAGGATGGTTTTATATGAAAACCAGATTTTTTACAAGGAATGATATTATTCTTGTACATATTACGTAGCTAGATGTTTCTCCGTGTGTGTGTGTTTGAATTTTTTTAATACGTTGTATCGTATTTAAAAAAATCATATTTTTTGTGCGAGTTTGTGTTCAGTATCGAATAAAATGATTAAGTCATTTGTAATCGAATATCTACTAAAAATATTCCATTTCTTATATTTTAGAAGTAATATTTAATGCGTAAACACAAATTTTATCGAATTCAAAATCCTAAATTCATTTCATTAGACTGAACAAATCAGAGTTAAATGTAGCGGACATTTTATTAAGTAAAAGAAGAAAAGAAACTTTCGTATTTAACTTGATACAATAAAGTTTGGAGACGAGATAACAAAGGTACGTTTGATCTACTATGGTCTAGTAGTAATGGAGGGTTTCATTCACGTATTGATTTGGGGTTTGTTACTACTAAACTAAACGGGATACATAAGACTGGGCGTGTGAATGTCAAGTTAGTGAAACTTGGGTTTAATAAAATTTGCCCCTGTGTCCCTGTGCCCCTGCCTCACTGGTCTAGGGTTCGAATCCCGGCGAGGGCTGAACTTCGTGTTATTTGCAAGATGTATTGTTTCTTTTACCGGTCTCAGATATAGTATTCTTTGAAGTTTATACCATATCGTTGCTCAGCACATGAAACAGAAGATTCTACAATTTTACTGCAGGGCTGAGTTATTGTGATGTGATAAAAAAAAATAGAAAAGGTTGAAAACCGAGAATACGAATAGGGCATTTAAATCTAGAACGCGTTAATTATTCGTTCGTTAAATTATTTTACAATTTTTAAATAAAAACTGGCAACGATTTTGACGTATTAAGTTTTCGAGTTTATTACATCAAATGTAGTCAAATTAACTTCTACACAGTAACACTATCACAGTAATATTTTTGATGAACTAGTATAATCATGAAGTAACAGATAACTTCAGAATGACTTCAGACTAGTCTGGAATAAGTATTACAGACTCCAATTGAAATCAAATTCTTACTAAAACATAGTAAATATTATGAGATGACCTTTTTTAAATTTCTGAATCATATTTTGTTTATATTGTCTTTCAGGGCACACCCGCCACTCTGTCCCACCACTGTAACTCCTGTTTATCAGGATCAACAGTGGCGTCCTATGGTAGAATAATCCACGAATAATGCAGCTGTTTATATTGTCTATGAACATCATTATTTGGAACGTACATTCTAAAAGGTAAGTTATGGGTGGCCATAACTACGGTTGAATTTGGGAAAGACAATTTGCCGAGATTGCTTTAAAGCCGTTATAATTAAAATAGACTGATCTGGAAATATGCTTGAATATGATGCAGTATTATTTTCCTATTCTTTATGTAAAAGAGGGAAAGTATACAACTATCCACATTGCGAAACTCCGAGATTAAAACTTTTAACGATTGCTAAAAGTTTTATACTAAGTCAAGCTTAAGCGTAAGATACAATATCACATTGTTATCGTTTACAACAAATTTCTATTCCACTTTTAATGATCAAAAAATTACCATTTAATATTATTACTATTCTACCATTTATTATATTACACTGATTATAAAATGCAGCACCCTCTACTGAGAAAAAAATAAAATGTTTCCGCCCGGGATCGAACCGGGGGCCTTCTGCGTGTTAGGCAGATGTGATAACCGCTACACCACGGAAACTCATATGTGAAAGTATTAAATCAACAGTCAGTTAAAAATATAAAGTACCAATATAAATAGAGCCTGAAAATACCGAGTACGAACATTTCGACCACTGTGATCAAATATTAAATAACGATCATCTTAAAACGTAAAATAGATGAAACAGAATTAAAGGAAAAATCTAACAATCTCTCGATCTTCAAAATGGATTGGAAGAGGAAATTCTACATAAAGAGGGAAATTCTTTCCTTTTATAATACCTTAACGTTGATGAAGAATGCCTTAGGGTTTTCTGGTGTTCGTGTAATTCCCAAGTCATTTCGCGCTTTGCCGGTCATTATCATAATGCTCGCATCAGAGGCGATAACGTGTCTTATATTTAACGTCAAGGTTATTTTTCGTACGTATACTTTTATTGTCCACTAATTTTTTTTAAATTTAATATAATACTTATAAATTGCATGTACCTATTGTTTAAGATTGCTAGTATCTAAACTAGGCCTAGCCTGTATCTTAGAATACTAGTTTCTTCCAAGGTGATAGTTCTTATGTAGGTATGCGATTTAGTTAGCATACAGTTTAATTGATATTGTTTTTTTTTTTTTTTTGTTTATACTATATTCTGCTACATTGTTTTTTATTAAGATTGTATAGTTGTTAGGATTAATAGCTTAAAAATCATCTACAGTTCACACATTGTACATATTTATAGATACATCCATACAGTTCTAAATCATCAGTTCATTTTACTATTGTAAATAAATTTTCAATCTCATTGTAACATTGAGTTTTAAGCCAATCTGTCAATTTAGCTTTAAATTCGTGGGTATTAAGTGTGTTGAAATGTAAGCGTTTATTTGATTATAAAGATATGGACCAAGAAAAAATTGAAATTTTTGAGCAAACGAGGTTCGACTAGAAACACTGGCGAATACTATGTCTTTTCTTCTTTTTTGAAGTCGATGTACATCAAGAGGGAGTTTACTGTGCTGTGTTAAAACTGTCTTCAAAACAAACGACTGCATCACAGACAGTACATCACACAGTGCATAAAGATCAACAGTGGAGAACCTAAATGGTTTAAAAGTTGCAACTTTAAGCAGTCCCCGTTGGGCTCTTTCTATTCGAATCATGTGAGATTTACTAGCACCTCCCCATGCCTTAATGCAATATGTTAGTATTGACTGAACCAAGGCATAATAAACTGTTTTCAATAATTTTGAATCAGCAACAGTTCGCAATGTTCTGAAAATAAATATGAGTTTACGAGTTCGTTCCGCTGTAATCATAATGTGTGGTGCCCATGTTAAATTCTGGTCAAGCAAAACCCCAAGATATTTTGTGGTTGAATCACGCGTCAAAGCAACACATTGACACGGTATCTTTGGCCAAGTTTTATCACAAGTGTGTGCTGTTATTTTGAACATATTGCTTGGAATGTTTTTGTTTGTTATAGAGAAGGTTATATACTTTTTTTTGGAAATATTAAGAGTTAACAGATTTTTCTGGAGCCATTGCATTGTAATTTGAATACTTTCTCTTTCGGCTTCTAATCTAGTCTCTTCCCAACTTCTACCATGAAAAACAAGGGCGGTATCATCGGCAAAAGTAAAGATCTTACAATTATTGAGTTGTAGATTGCACAGTTCATTAATATAAATAAGAAAGAGACTAGGGCCGTTTTAATTTACTGTGCGTTATTATATATATCTATTGTCAGCATTTGCCTCATGTTACATTCGTTAATAGGATTATGCAGAGTAATATTATCGGATTAGTGATTGAGTTTAAAACAATTGAAGTACGTGAATAATTTAATCTATTTATATATATTTTGATTTAATCTATATATCTATTTAATTTTAATATATTTATCTAAGTTTTGAGATTTCCTATTTTTTTAAAATTGGTTTGAAATGTGATGTGATGTGTGTATTGAATAAATTGTGATAAGGTCAAACAAAATAATAATAAAAAATCGATCATGTGAACCAACTACACTAAAACTATACCTAAGACTATGAAAACCATACAATATACAGAAAATGTAAATACTGTGTAATGATAAATAATATATATCTACCGAAATACAGGCAATGCTTGTAACTTATCATTAAAATTAATGATTCCATATAAAATAAAAATATATTTTTAGTATCAATGGCTGTTTAGTAATTTTTAATTTTAATATTACAGTTTCAAAGCGGATGAGAAAATGTTTTAGTGTAGTCAAATACAACGAATGACGGGAACATTAACTCCGATATTTCGGTTCATAAATAATGAAACGTCTAAATCAAAAATCACAGGGATACAAAACCTTTTCTTCGAAAAGCTGGAAAAATAAAAGGAAATCTCGACTCGAATATCTCCAGTTTTATTTTCGTAGTGAATTAATTCGTCATTTTCAGAACAGCTTCAATACCAATCAGAAGCTAACAATCCAGAAAAATTGAAGGTGAATTAAAATCAAACATCGTGAATACTGAATTGCAAAGAGAATAAAACGATAATAAATAACCTTAAAGAGAAAATTGAATTGCTTTGAGATAATATTGTTATTTTAATTTCATTGCTTTAAGATTGAATTTAAAAGGAGTGTTTTATATTTTTCAATTAACTATATTATTATAAGTTTATATTAATGTTATTACGATATGCTCTTTCAATAAACATGTATTAAAATATGATTTATTGTATCACCAGATCATTTCATTGCTCTACATAATTCAGTTAAATCGGAATTAAAACATGAACGCAGTGAAACCATGAAATGTATGAAACTATTAATTTTAACCTTTAAACCGGTGAACAGACATTTTCCAGGCAAGCATGCTCTTTTGGCCACATCGTTACAGGTTTATTCCTCGTAAATGCTCGCAAAGATAAAGCTAGAACGCCTGTTTCAAGGTTTAAGCACGTAATGACACTTGTCTTGTGCCTAGCACATCACAAGGTATCACACACACAATGTTCACAGGTGGAGGTCTCGGACATGACATATTACATAGCAGGTGAGTAGGACGTTTGAGGGACACCGACTGGTATTACACCTACATGCCTGTGGTCTTCATACTCTGGCTATAATTAATTAAAGGGTAAGAAGAAGAGAAGTCAGTATATAGCTTAAGCTCTTTAAATGAATAGTGTGGGTTGTATTTAACTAGTTTTAATTAGATAGACATACTGGTACCATTAAAATTATGTCAAATAAAATAATGGAATATAATATTTTGAATGTGTTTAGTTTTTGAGACGTGTGATGAATAATATAACAATTAAACTGGTATCAAAGCAAGCTCAGACATCTGGCTCTTAAGATAAGAATAATTCACTGAACAAGAGGTATGGTAAATGGTAGACTTAAATGGTAATGAAAGATACAGAAAACGAGAAAAAAATAATCTTCACTCCATTATTTCATTTGACTTAATTCTTTTATCTTATACCTACTTCTTGGGTTGGCATTGGGAGATACGTTTTTCTAATGTACATTTTTTGGGTTAGCTAAGCTGGGTCTTGTGTTACGAAATATTAGGCACAGTAGGGACAGCAACATTTGTTGTGCATTTTCCTTCTTTTCCCTTAGCTATGACATTTTCGTTTTGAAAATAAAACTATATAGTTGCTGAGAAAATACTATAAAAAATATAAATGTTTGTAATTATGATTATTTTTATATAAATATTGTAATGTTAAAACCTACATTTGATTTGTTTGATTCACTTATTAAGTTTGTCTACAATTAGTATTTACTAAAATAAGCAAAGTTTTTTTTAGCTATATATTACGAGTAAGGAACCGTCATACAAAGACCTATTACATTTAAAATAAATATTCCAATTCATAAATCAATCATTGTTAAGAACATTGAGGCTTAAAATTTTCTTTTAATAAAAAGGGTTTGTACCTTAAACAGGAGACAACAGTGATAAATCCAAAATCGACAGTTTTATTGGTACCCTAATAAATTACATTAGTGGATTCCAGTCAAGGGTGAGTAGGGATCAGATCGCAATTTGCTGCAGACCCTAAGGTACTGATAACAATTGAATTTGGCACTTTACAAATTTATGCTTTTAAACTTTAAACACCAAATTTTTTTGTCGAGGAAAATTATTACATGTTATCATAAATCTTCCCACGCATATGACAAATTTATTAACAGTTACCTTTTGAAGCAAACTAATAAATAGCAAACATTAAAATCGAAACTAACTTTATTGCCGGGATTATCGCAGTTCGGAAATTGTCGTTCAAATTTGAATTTCCCCTAAGCTAACCAGTATCAAATTCCAGCAGATGTCACGAAACTTTCCCTCTTATGACGAGCTATGTTGTCGAAGACATATTGTTGGTGGCCCCCGCCCTGTTGGCACGGTGCCAAAACCGGTGAGTGGTAAGTGGTAATCTCGTGGCCAACGGCCGAAATACGTCAAACAACGAATCGTGGGTGAATTTAGACGAACATTGCCGATTTGCTAAGCGACCTGAAATCAAATATATTTGATTGGATGGTTTTGTAAACCGCTGTATTGCAAGTGCTTTGTTTAAACCAAGATCGATAAGTTATTGGATGATAAGATTACAATTTTGTAAATGATTTAATATGGATTTAATAGGAGCCATGTTAGTTTAAAATAAGTAGGTCGTTATGAGAAATAGCCTGAAGACTTGCAGAACTCATCGTAGTTAGAAGTAGGGGACGTGGGGAAGTTTATAAAATTTAAATCCTCAGCCAAATAACAAACTATTGTATTCTATCTGTGTACTTTCGTGACTGGAATATTAGAAAAGAATTTTAGAGACTCGGGCCCAGAAGCTTTTGTGCGATACTGAATGTGTCCATGATTTTTAAGTTTGATTCCCGCTTGCGACTGCAGTAACAATTTAAAAATTTGTATTAATCTTTGTAAAGCGCCTCTAAAGGATTGATGAACAAATAAGATAGCTCATACAAAATAACTACAGTAGTCTGTGTTACCTGACCTGTAGGAAAACTATACGAACTCATGGTAGATACACTGGTGCCGCTTTCTATTCGGTGGTAGTTTAAAAAGAATTTTGACGATTTAAAAGTACTTATTTTAAGTCCATTTGAATAAAAAATGATTTGATTTTGATTTTATAGAGATTTGCTTACTAATGGGCTAATCGTTTGCTTGTTTTCCTGCTTTTTTAATTTAAAAAACTTCATAAAATTATCGAAAAGCTCATGTAGTAGTAATGCAATGTTCCTTTAATAAATTTTGTAGAGTACCTTATCACTGCCTATTGTACCAACCAGTAAGCCACACAGTAATCTTTAATTTTAACAATATAAACTTTATACACTACGATATAAAGGTCATAATTTCGCTGGTCAAGTTTATGTGTGATAGAATGAGACTAATTAAAGCTGCAATGTAAACATACTTGCATATTGTATTCCCTTGAGGCGCAATGGCGGAGGCAATATTCCAACATAGAGGTCCATAGATTACACCGTTATTTAATGTGGCCAGAGATTTTAATTAGTTTCGATGATTATTATGATAAGAACCCCGTTAAAACATACTTTTGTTACCAACGTATTAAAACAATATATAAATTGTTAAGACTAAAGGGAATACATGTTATGGTAAAGAGATATATGTTGTTCAATATTTGTGCTAGAAACGCTCCTAGTTTCTACTATCAGATTTCAGATAAAACAGAATCAATCTAGTATATTGTCCCTGACTCAGATCTACACTATTTATCATTAGAAGCGATCTTGATGTTACTATGCAATTGCATTGTTGTCAGATGTCTGCATATATTTTGCATATAATGTGATGAGTAGTTTCGAAGATTATCTCCTAGATACCAATGATAAATTTTCAATTTGTTATAAAAGTAAAACACGTAAAGTAAGTCGAGACAAAATCGTTGGAAGTAATTTAAAAAATTAATTAGGAGCTCTCTCACCTGAGGTTGAGGAACTTTTGTGACACAAGATAATTGGAGGAATTTCAGGGGCACTTTAATCCAGTATCTGTTCAAATGCACCGAACATCTAGCATTTACATCGCGTGTAACAGCAATCCAACAAATAAACACTCCGCGGCTGCTGTTGCCGCTGTATATGGCAAGCTTTGATTATCCGATTATTTATCTGTTGTTAATCTTAATTCAATAGTGGAAAACAACCTTCAAGGACTGAATAATTATATTGTTTATAACTTTTTTACAGTTTTTTCTAATCTCCATTCAAAATTCCTTTTTTTGTTATTTTCATGATAACATCCCGTTACCGGAACATTGAAACGACGTTACAAACTCAGACTGGAACTAAAAAGATTGGTCTCAGTAATTTTCAATGTAGTTCCTATATTAAGGTTTGCTGACTCCTAAACCTTATTCATATTAACATAAATTAAACACACATTTAAATCAAATGTTTAAAGGTGTGCTGTAAACTTGATTACGTCAACCCATTTAAATAAAACCGCACAATTCGCGGGGATTTAAAGAAAAACACTGGGTTAATTTTACTATTTATCTAAGCTGGCGGCCGCAGCATTTATAATTTGAATGCAAGCCGGCATGTTACCATACTGCAATTACAGAACTGTAGTAAACCCAAGAGTATCGTTAGTTATAACTATTTTATAAAAATAGTTTGAAAATACATCCCTTTACATGTTTCTAATCACCCAATGAGAACAGTAGAGATACGGGAAAGAAAAATATCCTATGGGAAATATAACTACATGTTTACTATAGGCCAACTGTTAAAAAAATGTCCAATCTTACAGAAATCCTCCAATCAAATATGGTGATTTCGTGAATACGTAAGATCTCCAGTGCTTTTAAACTGTGCAAAGTTCACAAAAATTAATTTCTTATTTTATGGTATTTTGTTATACAAGCCGTTTACAAATTACCACTTCTTACCTCCTGACATGATGTCATGTGTGTGGTTTGTGATACCAACTGCTTGTCAAGCTTCGTAAAAAAATATAAAACACTGCGTAAGATTTGTCAAAGGCAGAAACGTATTTAATCTGTAAACTTGAAAACGGGACATAAAACGAATTTTATAATTATTTATACTTCTATGGCTTTATTTTATGTCGTCAAATTACCGGTGACTTTTAACATTTACATAATGGAACCCAGTTTCCCTTTCATAAATTTAACTTAAGCAACAAAATTCTATAATTTTTATTTCTATTACATTTAAGCTTTTAACATTTCACTGGTTAAAATATTCTTTTCACTACCACGAGTTCCATTTTTGATTCTTTAATTTTTATTTTCTGATCCGTCACTGCTTTGTTTTCATTTTTTCTGTTTACAGACTACTAAAACTAAGAACTTAAAATAAGAATATTCTCAAGACGTGACTATGTTCTGTGCTTTTTGTATTTCAGATGAAAAACTCGCCGCACCACACAAGTTTCACGGCGAAACTGAGTTACATGTATACAACGATAAACCCCGGACCTACATAACGTCGCGTCTTGCAGAATATGTGATTTTCCTGAACATACAACATTATCCTAAACTTTAAAACAAAACTTAATACCCCTGTACATCACACTACATTACTCCGAAGTTAAAGATGACTTCATTTTTTTTTCATAAAAGATATCTACATAGATTTTATGCTTTCTTTATTTTTAGTTATTTTAATGGTGCAGCTATCCTTGTAAGGTTCTATTTATATGCCTATGTGGTAGTGTGCTGGTGTAGTGGAATGTCAACACAACATAGAACAGACAAAGGGAATAGGCTCTCCGTAACTACGAGTACAAAGCATGAGGACACAAAGACTTTTCAAATTGATACCGACTCAAATTTCCTTCCATACAAGAAATTTTACTGACTTAGATGAATAGTTTTAAACTGGCGATGTAAATTAAATTCCTTTAAAATTTGTATTTAAAATGCTTCATTAAACGAAACATCTAGCAAAAAATGTTTGTAAAAATCTTTTTTCTTTTAAACTACTACTGTAATCCTGTAGTTTCATTAAGAAACACATGTATTGTAATTATAGTTCAATACATGCTTATTATTGTTTATATTTATAGATTTTTTTTTTTAACTTTTTTCGACCCAGAAAGCAGAGACCGGTTCTTAATTAGACAGGTGAAACTTGTCTTAAGTGTTAAACTTACTCGTAAGTAGTCTGGCCCAGTTTAGCTCGAGTGACAGGCTTTAGGATAAAAATATCCTGTTCCTAAGACAGACGCTACTTTTACAAATATGAAGAAAACAAGTTTTCTCTTGGCAAAAAAGGGAAAAAGGAGGGATCAATTAACATCCAAGTGAACGCGCTAGACTAATGATCACGAAAAAAATATCGCTCTAAAGTTTAAGTTGGCCTTTTTTATCATCTATTGATTTAAATTGGCAGTTAAAAAAGACTTATAAATATCTCATATTTTCAAATGATAAATTAACAAAGTTTACATAAACATATATTACAATCACAATGTAATCACAGTAATAGTATATGTGGTAAGCAATTGATTTTTAAATAAACAATCTACTTTTACACAACGTAAAAACCTATTAAAAATCATATGTGCAAGAGTGTTTGCCAATTGAATTGGCTGCATTTCCACTCTATATTGCGAGCTCAACCTTTGAGAAAAAATATTCTTTTAACTGTTGAAAGAAGGTCAAAATGAGAAAACCGTAGTTGAGAAATGATGTGTTTTAATAAAATCAACTTACTTCCAGTTGGACCGTTTTAAGGACCTTTGGATCTCAGTAACTGAGGGGTGTCTTATTCGGGTCCGGTTATTACATAATTTAAAGAAAAAGTTATGTAAGTTTCCAACTTTTAGGCCGACGACGGCTAATTGAGTCCCCTGAATTTGGAACAAAGAGGATTTTCAATGCGACGAAACTTTTCAGATACGAATATCTTAAACTGTTGTACGTTATAAGCTTTGCTAAAGGTTTTTGTTTAAAATTATTTATGTTAATTATATTTATATACATTTTTGCAGTAATCGAGATCAATAAAAGGTTAAATTCCCTCCATGTCAGAAAATGATATGTTATCTTTGTTTTACCAATGATTACTTGAGTTTCAATTTACATTTAAATGACGGTTGAAATTGAAAATTAAAATATCGGGAGCTTTTAGTTTGCACCGCTGGAATATTAAACATCTCCGCCGATTCGTAATTAAGACTACCTGATACCAGTAGGACATTGCAATTAAAAAAATCTGTAATTGAATGTTTTTGCGATTCGATGTTGAAATATTTTATAATCAGAACCAGCAACTAAGTATTTAAAGATGAGTATTTCAGTTGAAACATGAAAATCTTGTTTAAAATCAGTTTTAGTGATACACACTTTAATAATGGACACAAAGCATAAATAAACGAACAAAACAATCTTTTGAATTACACAATATACGAAGGAAATTACGTATTATTTAAATGCACATTCTATATTTACAGAAGCTTTAGAAATCCTTAGAGATTTCTCAAGCAAGCATCTGAATCGAAAGTTTCATAATAAATTATGCAGGTATAATCACACGAGCCGGCTAAACAAAATATGTCGTGCAAAATAACATCGAGATTATATTACTTGAAGCTTCGAAAAAGTTCGAGAAAAGAAATAATATTAGCGTTCGGGCGTTAAGAATTAGCTCTGAATAATTTATTGGGCTTTGTGACACTCAAATGAATCTTATCTGTTCTTCTTTATTAATCTTCTCGCTTCAAGATGTACTCACTTTGTACACTTCACAAGGATCTGATTTCACGTAATAATGTGAGTTTTACGACTAGTAATTTATGACTTTTATAAAACTAATAATAATATTTTATTTTAGTTATTTTATATAAAGCAAACGTATTTCTGTATTTGTCAACGCAAATTTACGAAAACTCCCAACCGATTTTAGTTTAAAAATAATTTAATAATAATCTAAAGACGATCAAACCTCCTAAATAAACATTTCAACAAAATTAATTTTGAATTTGATTTTTCTTTTCTACAATTGTCTAAAATAATAGTAGATAGCGAGAGCATATGGAGAGTAACTACTATCTTTAGTTACATTTCATTCAAATTCATCTAGGATTTAGTATCAAGAAGCCAGTTGACTGTGATGAAACGGAACTCCATTATTTTAACAAAATAGTCTGTACTATTGTTATTCGAAATATGACAGAGAAATATAAAGTTTTTTTAATTTTTTAGCTAAAAATAACTATTGTTTATTTTTATGGCTATTTTAGTTTGTTCACGTGGTCAAGGCATCAACATGTACCTTCACGCGTGACAAACTCGTAAAATACAAAATGGCGTACGGAATACGCCTTATCTTAAAGTAAGGCTGTCGTTAAACGTGTTGTGAGAGGAAAAGTGTCAAAATATAAAGCCCCAATAAAAACAGTAATATCGTAAAAAGTTCAGCAAAAAGCTAGTTTTTAACAAAATTTATCAAACCAATGACGTTCAACCATAAGTATATACTCGTATATTAAAGAAGTAATAATTAAGCATCTATAAGAACATAACATGGTTAAACCCTATTCTTTGAATAGGATCAATCCTAGAACAATCCAGTATTAAATTCTTCAACATCCCTTCTAAAACTGTTCAGGCTTTAATAGTTCAATCAACTCTGACACTGACTAATACTTCTTTTCGGAGAATAAATGCGTTTCTAGAGAAGTTCTGCAGTTATTCTTACTTTTAATTTAAAGAAGACATCGCTAAAATGTCGGATCAGGAAAAGATAGACGCAAAAATTAAGACTTTCTCATTTATTTTAGCTCTGACGTTGAGTTATTTGATTTTTTAAAACGAAGAAATGAAGTAGATAAAGAGATTCTTTGAATAAATTACGATGATAACAAATAATATAATACGTTTCATAGCCATTGAAAACGCAGTTTTAAATCACATCGTTTGATGTGTTATATTGCGGGCTGATTCCCACAGTTCGAAGTTGTAAAACAGTGTACAGTGTGTAAAAGTGTACTTGTTATTTAGTTTTGTTTCAAATGGCATAGGGTTTTCTTATAGCTTGTTACTTTAATTACTTTTCGGATAAACAGTCTTAAAGATTACCTCCTTTTACCCGTTCAATTTATCATGTTTTTCTCGAGAGTAAAGTAAAAAATTTACAAGCGAATTTTTACAAATAAACGGAAGGAAAAGCTCACTAAAACTTATTTTAACCTTTATTTTAAATAGCCAAGTAAAATATACAGCATAGTTAACAGTGGGTATCTATTTCATCAAATAGCTACTCGTAAGTAATAAATTTGAATAAGTAACGGCAATTTCGTATTTGCGGTTAAGTTTCAATTTGTGCCTCTGTGAGGTCCATTAGGGGATAAGTTAGTTTAACAAGCGTCCTGGGAGTTAAGGATCAAATTGCTAGTCCGTCACAGACTAATAAACACCATGGAAATGATGACTTTCGCTTTTACTAATACAGCGATAAATAAACATACTATGGAGGCACACATAGATTCACGTCCTTTCAGCACTCAATACTCTTTTCAAAGTTGTAACTGAAGCTTTAAAAATAATTATCTTAAGGAAATGGCGAAGTAAATTTTTGTGGAGTGAAGTCAGTCATATATAAGCCAAATATATGTTTTACTTTAATCTTTTGATTCTCAGTCGTGTTTAAATAAACACATTGTAAGATTTATTTCTACTGAATTAGATAAATTGGCGTCAGGATATTTCACGGCCATGTTAGTAATTGTTAAAATATTAATTAGGTGCGTAGAAAACAACTTTCTGCTCGATCAAAGTTAATGTTCCGTATAGTTTCACACCGCTTTGAGGAATAGCGCCTGAAATAATCATTAATTTATAAACACTCCCTTTTGATCATGAATGTTTAGTTAGATGGTGGTCAAACACTTTAATAAAGATTCCTTTGCCTCTTAGGGATGCGGTGAGACGTAATAAATAAGGAATTCATCGCTTTAAGAAACCAATAAAGTCGGTACGTATTATTATAAGAATATTTTACAACTGAATAAAAAACAGTCCGATTTATAATAAAACAGCTATTACATTTTGCTTACACAAATAGAATTGGTAAATAATTAATGTGTCAGGTGGATTTTATGAATTCAAATAATTTTGTATAGCAAAAGGTGCAAAGGTCAATTTATGTTGAGGTTCTAATTATGTAAGGGTAATATATATGTCTTTATTACAAGGAGGTTGTAGGTTCAGCATTGCTCATGTTATACACTTCACATAAACATTTATAAACAACGGCAACTGTTAATATTAAAATGAACAAGTAGGTGAATGATTTTCACTGTTCTTTTTATAACTCTGTCACTAAGTTATTCGTCAACAAAATATGAAATACTTATGAGTCTGCAGACACAAAATTTTCTATACTTAGTTATTAAATGAATGTTTCCCAATAAAATAAGTCTTTCGAACTAATACTCTTTCGGATTAAATTGCGGACAAAAGTTTTTATACATCTGACTCGTGCGAAGCTGAGTTGGGTTAGCTTGTATGCTATAAAAGCATAAGAGGAATTTTTATTTCCAAGTAGCATACATATTCATAAGTGACCTTTCTGTAATATTCATGAGAGATGTACCAAGTATTGACATGTCTCTAAAATATGTACTAGTTTCCGACCTATTTAAGAAATATTTCGCTATTGGAATAGCATTTTCGGACTGCTCCATTTAGGTTTTTAGAAAGGGCATGTCAGAGATAAATTTATGGAGAGCTTACCTTAATACTTACGACCTTTTTACTTTATACTCACTTCTAACAACTTTTTACTTATACGTGTATTTTATGGAATGTCCATGAGAAAAATACAAGATTAAAACATCCAAACATTTGATAATCATCATAAATATTTGAAACATGCTATTTAGAATAGACATAATTTAAAAGGACGAGATGATATGGTTTAATGCTACATGGGTTATGTTTAGTGTTACCAATATGAAAGGAGGATTTTTTGTTGCCTACTCTCATACTCTTTCATACCCTGGAGATAAATGCTACCTACTGATGGCTCCCTCAATGCAGAACCAGTATTTGTCGGAAGGAGCGCGATGGTGACAATTTGACTCATGCCATTTACCATCATAACTATTATAAATTTAGTATTTGATTGGATTGTATAATTTGAAGAAAAATTAAAAAATATATATATCTTGTTTTATGGTTGCATTCTTGTAAAAAGTTATAAAACTTTACGATCCATCGAATTATAAGTCCTACCAATTATTTTTGTGTGTTAATTTGTTAATAAAGTAAATAAATATTGGAAGCACGTTGTTCGTCAGTCGAATAATTACTTCAGTCAGTCTCAAAGGCCTTCTGTAGGTATAGAGAGATGAAAAATAGAATTCGATAAAACAATTGGGCTGCGTGAGCAAGGCTTTTATCAGACGGGTGAATAACAGGGTAGCCAGTGCATCTACAATGAAATTTCCCAATTATTCAAATAATCAACGAAATGTGAGAGATATGCAAATCCTTGCAAATTATGAAAGTGTAGAATTAATTGGCTCACACCGAGGGCGATGTATCAAATGATGACATTATTAATGAACTGTAAAAAGAATTGTAGATATGTCTGTACCATGTATTACTGATACTTTGTTGATATTATAAAAACGCTTTCATGTATACATACACATTGGTCCGATTCTTTTTTATTATGAATATTACCGAGCCTAGAGGAGAAAGCGGAACTTTTTTATATCGTGAACACGAAATGGTAGAGCTCAGTGAAATCTCTCGCAAATATTAAAGGCGTCTGGTTAAAAATGTGCCACCTACAAGATACTTAAGTTCTTAACTAGACAACAATATGCTGAGTGACAAATATCGATAGAAATTTGTCGGAAACATACATACCCTAAGTACTAGAATATACTTCATAAGCTTACCTTCGAAAAAAAACCGGTCAAGTATGAGACGGACTCACACATGATGGGTTCCGTACCACCTTGTAAGATTAAACATTATATACTTTTAGATAATTTCATAAAAGAAACAAGAGCAAACCCATAATGTCGTTTCTTCAAAAATCACTTTTCTTGTGTGGGAAATACCTTAAATTTATAAAATGATTTTAGTTTTTTTTGCTGTAGCGGGAACAGAAATAGACATTTTCTGAAAATTTCAAATTTCTAGCTGCTACATGATTCTTGAGATACAGCCCGCTGACAGACGGACGGACGGACAGCGAAGTCTTAGTAATAGGGTCCCGTTTTTCGCCCTTTGAGTACGGATCCCGAAAAAAGTATCTATTTATGTGCATATTTAGTATTATATTTACGTTGAAAGATAAATCATAAAGCTTGTCTTCTTTACTGAATTTGCATACTGAGCTTGCATCTTACCTTCACGGGAGAAGATTATATCATACAACGATAGATTAAGCCGTTCGTAGGAACAGTATATACGACGCTAAAGTACAAACTCATATTAATGAAAACGAATATTTATAAAGTAGGTGAAGAAAGAGTAACTGTCTTTTGCAAATTTTACTAAAAAAAATATTTTAATTTTAAAATGTTTTGTAGAGTTTGCACTGACTGCTTAATGAATTGACTACATATGGTATTTTCAAAACTCTGCCTATAATATAGTGAGGAGAGCTGAGTTAAATGTCTAGTCTAATTATAAATAAATATCTACTTGAATAGAGAAGAATAGAGAGAGACAGTGAAATGCGACGATCTAGCTGCTCTTTTCGTCATCTTCCAAGTAACCTATTAGAGCCTACAGTAACTGTATTAGCATGTTACTGTAGGCAGATTCAATATTCCATCTATCGTTATTCATCTATTCATTATTTCATTCCTCATCAAAACTTGATAGTATAATAATTACTTGACACTGGCATAAATATTTAAAAGTTAATGCTCTTATGATGGCAAATGCAATCTAAAGAAGAAAAATACCATCAGATAGATGTGGTTAATCTCCATATAAGTAATGGTCGTGAAAAACTGTTATAAGCCTACGTCGAGTTCATAAGCTACTTACAGTAATGCATGAGAATGGCTGAAAGGCCGTTAGCACGTAGCCACGTGAGGTCTGACGTATGAACCAGTTTTGCAGAATTGCCGCCAACAATATTCTTACCCGTAGATCTTTTAAGCCCTATTACACTAATACCAGAAAGACTGCTGTTTTCAGTTACAGCTAGCGCCACGGTGGGTTGTAGGTGTTAACATTGTATGGTTATAATCGTATTTTATTGAGATTGCGAATTGACGGGTAGGCCCGTAGCTGCCCTTTTTTACGTGCCATAATGAAAACTGGCTGTATTTAAATTTATCGCGGTACGTGTTATCAGCAGTTTCGTTGAATAAATTGTTTGTTTAGATCAAACGTTTCCCGATATCGCGAATTGGAATCCAAAAGATTTATAGCGCTCCGCTGTTAACAGTTCAGAAAAGCAAAAACCGCACGATTCAAAATTAAACGGCCATTGTTTATATATTCGAAACAAATACCTTGATATAGTTATCTGGAGCTTACTAAATTGGATTTATGTAAATATACATCGGATTATCCGATCAATACCTGAATACAAATTCTTTATAGTGCATGCATATCTGAAAACAAAATAAAAATAAAAATATACACGGGCGGTTTTATCAATTTTATGCTGAAAACCTTACCTTTATTTGATTTTATTTTCACTGGCTTTATAAAAGAATTACAGTAAAGGGTCGGTCCGTCATTTTTGAAATGATTCATTGTAGGTAGAATCAATTTGTTTCAATAAAACTTCTAAATTAGACTTCTTTAGTGATTTTCTTTAAAGAGGTTAAGATAGCATTAAATGTGTATTTATTTTTTAGGTGTGCAAAGCCACGTTTGATTAAAATTTATAAAGAGCATTAAATTATTATTTGAAAAAGTTAAATGAAATCTTAGTAGGTTTTTAAAGGAGGGCAAGACGGTAGTGAACCCTAAGTATTCTTCACGAGACAATGAAAAAGTTGGTAATTGCAGGAACGAAAGATATTCTTAAGGACTTAATGAGATCACTCTATTGACTTTCGATGTGATTTTTGAAGGAAAAAGGTTTCCCAAATAGCAATTTATGGACCGAAAGGAAAAGTTCAAGTTTAATTATATGGGTCTTTGTAACCGAGTTTAAAACTTTTTTGAAGAATAAAAAAGCAATAGGTTATCTGGTTTGGACTTGAAAGGAAAGTTGCGAGGCGTAATTTATTGATTCGTTTTTGCTACTTGATATAACATTTACTTAATCTAAATACGAGTTTAGCTAAAGGTTTTTCATCTGGTCTTTGAAAAGATTATAATAACCGCAACGCGACACACTCATTGAGTCATGCCCTAAGATATAATCTTTTATCGCAGGCAATAAGTAACGATATGGTATAAACTACATAGATCAGAATACAACATCCAAGACTGGTAAGCGGAACAATGCGTCTAGTCTATACAAAGCTTTGTAATTTAGACACAGTGTTCTGTGCTTTCGATATTTATTTAGTCATAGTACGTCATTACGTTTAGGGCCACGTGTAAGTTATAAATTTGGTGTTGCTTGATTCATTAGGCTACGGTAAGCTTGTCACCAGAGGAAAAACATGCTAGCTTGCAACTGTCGCCATAATTAGCCAGACGTCCATTGCTGGACAAAATCCTACTCAAATATGCCAATCAGAGATATTCTGGTTGGCTTGCCACTTTAGTTATATAAATAATATCGACCCGACCTGGCTTCGCACGGATATTATGCATGTAAACCTCCCTCTTGAATATCTATTGAAAACTGCATAAAAATCCGTTGCGTAGTTTTAAAGATATAAGCATAAATAACAGCAGGCATTTCTGCTGTCAGTCCCTACAGCGACTTTGTTTTATAATATGTAGTGATAAAATCACATCACGACACACACATTTACTCAGCCCCGAAATTAGAATAAATAATCTTGTGTGGCAGATGCTAAGCAAAGATATTGTCATATAAGAATACCACATTTAAGACCGGTAAGCAAAACAATGCGTCTTACAAATAACGCAATCTTCCGTCCCCGCCGAGATTCGAACCCGGAACCTCTTGCGTAGCCGTCGGCTGATATCCCACTGCGCCACCGAGGTCGTCAAAAAAAGGTAGGAGGTTGTATAAATAACCCTCAACTATTTGTTTCGATGCAATACGGATGTAGAACGTTTTCATTTGAAATAATTATGGAATAGTGTTCTCACTTTTAGCTTTTAATAAGGGTAATAATAAAATCACAAAACTTTGCTTATTCCTCGCGAACGCATCCTTCAAAGGCTTTGAACCGTCAACAACTGAAATACATTGGGGAAACTCACCCATTAACTCATTGACTCTTAATAACAACGACATACAGTTTAAAATCCATGTTTTGTAAGTATAGTTTGTGATAACGCTGGGTCTTTTGTCTAGAAGTACGTTCTTACTTCATATTCATATGTAGTTATGTTTACATGAATATAATTATACTAAATGTGCATATTAAGAGTGAAGATTCGTATGAGTTTCAAGAGATACAAATAAGAAATAAACGATTCCAAACTGATAGATATTTCAAATCTTCCAAGTTAATTCAAGAAGCTTTTGGGAGTGAGAGAATTTGTGTGCATCAACAAAAACGAAAAGAAAAATGTTACAATACAAGTTATGAGAAGTAACAGATCGCTGTTGCTATTTTCCGTGAGTTTGAACAATGAAAATGTATATTAAAAATAAATATAACTTGAAAGGATGTCAACACATCACACATGTCAAAAGTAAGGGTTGGGGAGTCGCAAAAACTATATAACTTGAAGGGGTTAAGAGTAGTTCACTGAAAGCATTCTCTCTTTACTTGAGGGGCGGGCATAAAGAACTAAAGGGTGTGATGTGATGTGATATCAAAATAATTGTTGCGTTCTTAGGAATTTATTACTCAGTTTATGAAACATGGATACGAAAGCTAGATACAATTTTGTTTCTCATAATTCTATATTTTTATGAACTATAATTTTACATCTAATTTAAAATTAAGGCAAACCTGCAACCGAACACATATTTAAATACAACGAAACACACGTTTGCCATTACATGAAAGTCCATTGTTTTTAATATACTATAATAATTAGGCTCATGAAAAATACCATCTAATGTATCAGTAATGTATAATTTAGATACAAAAACACTGCGATTTGTGTTGAAACACTTTTAATTGCGCAAAAAAAAAAAACGTAATTTCGTTTCCAACTTATTACGTAATTATTGTTCTAAAAGAAACAGTCAGATTCAAATTAACGTGTATTTTATTGCTGTGAGAACGTAGCTTGTAGCCTTTTTTACAAAATTCTGGTTACCCTTTTCATCAGAGTAGGTGCGATGTTTTACAACATTGTTTACGTCATAAGGCATGGATACACGTGTGTCTAAACAGTGGCTAAGATTACTGCTGATAAAACATGCTTTTTAATTAACTATAAGATATTTTCGATTTAAGACTTGTGATTTATAAAATAAGAAAAAAATTTCTTCGACCTTAAGTTATTCTTATTTACGAGTACATAAACGTCGGCCATGACGTATCGTTAACGTTTGTTGCGTTTCATTAGTTTTACATCAATCCTATATACATAGTATACTCAACTACTACTAAATGCATTTCTTCTAATTTATTTCTGAAGGTTCTTGGTTTTTTATTTTGAATGTATATAGAAGTATAACGAAATAGCGATGGTTGGAATATCAATTTTTCTCACTCAAGTAGTTGATTCCGATATAGTAGAACTCAACAAAATATTTTGTAGTCCTCTTGGTAAGGCATTGCTTCGAGGGTTTTTATTTATTTACGGGCCTGGTTGGTCACCGACTTTACCTTACACTTACTTATAGGCAACACAAAGACAATACACATTAATAAACTAAGAATTACTTAAAAATATGACTAAAATGGTCAGCAACCGTCGCAATGTGTTTGAAAAATTGAATGCTTGCAACAGCAGTTGCGTCACGTAAGCATTTAATGTTACCTCTTTAGAAGAATCGTCTATACCCTACGTTAATTGTTACGATTTGCAAGTATATTGAACATAAAAATTATAATTACTGCCACAAACTATCAGTCGAACGTTGATTACCAGATTGTTGAGATATCTACTAAATATTCATAATGTGTGCTTTCTTATGTAGATATGTGCTTCATTAGTAACAACATATCAAGACATCGATTTAAAAGATTGATAAATTTTTATATAGTTATATATATTAATATATTACAAACAAGGAGGGAATAGAAAGGTTGGAAGACCGAGCGAAAGGTGGGCTGATGGTATTAAAGAATATAAAGGAAAAGACTTGTTGGCTTTTGGGTAAGGATAGGAAATTCTGGAAAGAGATGGAGGAGGCCTTCACCCGAAGAGGGGACCATAGTTACAATTAAACATTATAATAATTTAAATTAAATAACTACTAAAAGTTGATTTTCATGGAAATAAAAGGCTTTTTTATTTTATTTCTATTTTTATATGCAAATAAATGGAAAAAAAAGTTTTTGTATATATTGTGCTTCTTTCTATGACATTACTAATATAAATCAATACTAGTAACATCTGATCTTGCAGTTTCAATTTATTACGAATATGCGAATGAAAGTGTGTAATTTGCTGATGTTTCGGTTTTTTATATGCAGGAATTAAATAAACGTTCCCAAAATTAACGACCAATTCAAAATTCGGTCAAGAATAATGAACTACATGAGAGGATGAAAATAAATAAAATCCAATTTGTTTTTAATTATTGCGTCGATCGTTGTCCAGTGCTATTAAGTTAATTAAAATAACTTTACATAATAATGACAACGTTGGAACTTAAAACTGTACTTATTTAAAATGTAGTATCAGTAGTAAAGAAAAAAACGCGTAGTTCATTTTACTACGAAGTATTCGTAGCCCTCCTACTACGAACTTTTCTCGAAGATTTAGGAATTAGGTAAGTCAGATAGCCGTTAGATTAGACCAATGTAATAATAGTGTGAAATAATCAAGTTAAGCCCCTCACTGTGTTATTTTTAGAAGATTAAGTTACCGAACCTTTCATGATGGTGTCTTACCTTATTAAGTAACAGCGCACCTTATAGGTTTATAAACGTCTGAGACGCATAAATGGTTAACTAACTTTAATACTAATTTTTATAAAATAGTTCCTTATAGAAGGCTAAAATAAAACACTTGATGGAAATGCCGGAAAAAGAATTTAATTGCAAATCCCAATCAGATATTCCTATGAATTTATTAGTTATCAGTCTCAGCGGAAGCGTGATTTATTCATTTCATTAGAAAGTCAATTAAAATAATTTACAATTTCAATAAGACGCTTGATACTTACACAGGCGACGGTATCGCTTTGACACATAAATAATTCAAATTTGGAACGTGATTGTTTACTCATCGCATAAGCTACTCTGTCTCCAATAAGTAAGGGGAATAAAGGAAAATTAACAATTCAAACTTACATATTTCACCGCCTGGAACAATGTATCAAACCGCAACTTTGCAAAAATACTCTTCTTATCTCACTTTGGATTCAAATCCGACATGGCAAACTAGAACATGGCTCAGCCGTGGCACAGCGTAATGAGATACACAGTTAGCAGTATGAATAGTATGAACATTTTAGGATCACTTAACTTGCGAAATTTGAATTGTTTTGTTTGGAACGTGGCTAAGAGGGGAAGCGGGGCGCGTCCTCGTTGGCTGGTGACTCAACACACACTGGTAGGGATGCTGGCAGCTAGAGTTGCGGTTGCTAGGTTACGCCCGCCGCCACCCCCGACTGCGATTTACAGGGCCGCCGCCCTAGACAAGTGGAGCCGAGCAACCTAATTTTACGTATAGCTACCTACTGTCAGCGTAATAGCTCTTGAGCAATTTCCTGATAAAACGCCCGGTGGATACCTTGTATTTTTTGTCCATGTCAGCGTTTCCAGGTTTTCGTATTAACACTTGTTTATTCTAAACTCCGCGGGGATTATAGATTTTTTTTCTTGACAAACGTTCCGTTATAAGAACTCGAATTCGAAAGGAAAATAATCTGCTGGATCCTTTCCCCCGCTTTCAGATACATTTGGAAATTAATGAAACCATTCCTGAACATTGAAGAAAAGCTTGCAAAAATTTTAAGCGTATATTTTTAAAGCCTCGAAAAATATTTTGGTTGGTTCATCTAAAGCTTAGAATGTTGTAGAGACTAAAATTAACTGTTCTAGAAAGACAACGTCAAGCCTATCCCTTTGGACCTAAAAACTTGAAAGTTTATTTTAGTCCAGTAGGGTTGCACTCAAAGGCTTGTGTAAATTTTGCTCCCAATTTAGTATACAAAATACAGCAGTCAATAAAATTTCCTTTGTGTCTTTAGATTTAAATACTCGTAATGACACCAAGGTTGCAGGAGAAGAATACAAGAAATCAGCATCGCGCACTTGATTTGTCCGGTTTCCTAATTATGAGCTAGTTATAATTATATAAGCTTGAAAAATTACAAATAATAACAGAAATCTATTTATGTACATAGTTTGCTGTTATTGTTTGTATTTAGGCAATTTTCATTCTTTATTGGTTTATCATAGGAAAAATGTGCGAAGACTTCTCATAGTTTCAGTGTTTGAGAAATACATCAGCTAGATAAATGATCACAATTAGGCCTTGGCTAGGCTATATTGGCGTTGGTATGATATATGCATTTCATTCGGTGTTAGGTTGAAGAACATGATGGATAACAAGCCACATGAAACGACAGGTTAAAATGAGACTTTGATTGATCGGCGATCAGTGATATTACGTTTCTGTGTTTTAAGGGTGTAATTGCTAATCTCTTGACAATTGGTGAAGTGGAATCTAAATTAAATGCAATGATGTTATTCCGTTGATTTATTTGAATTTAAGTAAGTAGTAAATTCATAAAAAAGTAATTTATTTTAAAACATTTAAAGCATGCTAATGTTGTGTTTTAATTTAATAATAACCGCCTCACGACGCACTCAAGGACTTAGCCATTCCCTAAGATATAACCTTGTATCGCAGGCACTAAGCAACGATATGGTATATACTATATAGATAAGAATACAACATCCAAGATCGATAAACGAAACAATGCGAATAACACAAAGTTCCGCCCTCGCCGGTATTCAAACCCGGAACCTCTAGCGTAGCAGTCGGCTGTTTACATCACTACGCCACCGAGGTCGTCATTTGTTTTAAGTAATGTTTATTAAGAGCAGACGTTATCAAGTACTATTATCAACTCTATTCAGATTTGGAATTGGATTTAATTGTTTGTCAAGAATTGGCCAATTATAATTCTAAGCAGAATAGGTGGAATCCATGTTGAATTGTACAAAACAATCGTGTTTTAGTTCGCTTAAAAACTAGAATCAATTATCTCTTTAACTCGCGACCAGAGTTTTTGTCTCCATATATTTTTAGCTTCTAAATACCACTCTCGAAATACTCGAGGCACGGAATATGTATCTTTTCATCGAAACGTTGATTTGAACGCTGATAGAAAATAGATTACAGCAAAAGGAAGTTCAATAAATGTTTCCAATGTGAATGGTTCCACGTTGGTCGTTAACAGTCGCTCGCTCCCTTCTGTTAGTTTCAATTTATAACCAAATTCAAGGCACGTGCAATTAGTTTTGTTATTCATCGAACGCATGTTTGTTTTTTAACCATGCCCATCTACATATTTGTCTGCTAAATCAAACTTATTTGTTTTACGGCTCAAATGGCTTTTTAAACTGATTTTGCGGTTTTCCGATCTGCACACAGCTTTCTGGTAAATTGGTTTTGCATTTTTTCTGTTAAAATTGGGAAAGGTCACTAAAACTTGTTGATAGAGGTTGTGGGGTTAGTAACTTTTTGTACTATCTAGAAATGAGGGGGGGTGTGTACTTGTTTCCATATTTGTATGCAAAAACCTTGTCATAAAATGTCTATACTTTTGAACTTACTTATTTGTAAAAATGAACAGCTTACCTTGCCTGTGATAAACATGTTTAAGAATAACTTTGATAATGAATAACGTTAAAACAATTTTTAAATAACAAGGTGGAATATTCCAAGTTCAAGGTTCTCATAAAGGATGATGTGTATAATGTTTAATGGTTGATAACATTACTGAAATAGGATAGCAGATTGTTACTCTTACCTGTAACGTTGTCATTACTCTGGCACGTTAGACGCTACATAGTTAACCAGGGTAATTGAATCTTACGCCAGGGGAATGAGCCCTGTGGGCACAACTTTGCACTAAATTTATATCGGCATTTAAAAAGTTTATAAATATTAAATTAAAAATTGTTGAAATTAAAAACACTTGTATCTGGCATTAGAAATAGAAAAACGTTTTGTTTTAAGTATGGTTCGTTTACATACTCTCTGCGGTAAGGCTAAAAGGCATTTCTTGAAAGTATTAGGCGAACATCTTTCCTTAAATTTTTAGGAAAATTGCACTGTTAGCAATATCTTGATTCATCTTCCTAAAATATTTTTAAACTTTAATACTGGAACATTTGTGGCGAAAAACTGACGTTTTAGTAATGAAAAAAAATTAAAAGAGATGAAAAATAATGCTTCTTAATTAAATAATTATGGTGTCATTTAAATACTACTATACTTTCTTTTTAAAACGGTTTCCCAATGTCTAAATTTTTCAATGAAACCTTGACATTTTCGAAGCTTACTTGATTGAAAGATTTTCGTCACAACCTACGATGACCTTTGTTACAAAAATTCAAGAGGAAATTTTCACATATTCTGGTGGAGATGAAATGAAAATTGGATTTTCGGAAATTTTACCCTTCAAAAATTTTTAAGTTGTCACTAAATTTGGCAAAGGTTAGAAACAGCTCAGTTTTACTAGTATAACTATTGTAATTAGTAGTTTGTGCTTCACTTAAGCTGTTTGTAACAAGCTGCATCAGAGTAGATGCTTAAGCGCTAAGCTGTTGTAAATGGAGACCCAGTTTGATTTGTTACAGTATTATTTCAAAATAAAGAAATCCATAGGAAGCAAACAATCATTGCTACAACATAACTATATACCTAGTAAACCTACAAATATTGTCCATTTGTTTGCACAAATATATGACAGTTTATCACACAAATACACAACAGTCATTACTCTCTTTCGTACGTTCATTCTCTCACATCCTGAACAGGAATAAAGTCTAGACATAGTCTTTGCATGTCATTCGGTCTGTAAATAAGTTCTGTGACCTTCATAAGTTTTTACCTAACCGTCGTTTTCTATAAACTATTCTGACGATTTATATCTACAACAGGGCTGAGTCCAACGTTTGTGTCGTGATGTGGTTTATTTATATATTCACATTTCACACACATGGTAAAACTTGTATGCTTTTGTGTATTTAATGCTCATACTAAAGGTTCCGTTAAAATATTATAACTAAGGAAAATATTTTCATGTCAACTTTTGTAATCATGTATTTAATTACCAAAGGAGGACCGTGCCAAAATGGTCAAAGAGTCAGCGGACATTAAACTGTTTCTTTGTGTCCGTTTTTTCTCGCTGGATCTTGTATGAAAAGCATTCACAAAAATAACCACTGCGCTATTTAAAAAATATTTATATTTCGTGAACATGAAATTAGATGAAAACAGTTTTTATGACAATGGTTAACGTGGCATGTTCTACCATATTGGCACACGAAATAACAAATTTCTTATAAAACAGATCAAGTTTAAGTAATAAATGTTAAATTAGAATTAGTTATATTGTATTTAATCGTATAAAGAAAATAGTTTTGAGCATGCAGTTCAGGTCAAATTGAATTACAATGATGTTGAGGGATATAAAATTAAAAGCTATTTTTTAAATAATTCTTTGCTTTGTCACAAGTAAGGTTTTACAACTACCCTAGTTTTTTATCGTCCAGCCTAAATTTAAGTTTTAGTTTTTATATTATGTACGATTACCAAAAGTTTTTGATTTCGTTTTTCTCATATAATAGTTAACATATTAACTATAATGTCGGGCCAGAGATACGTACATATTTCATTTGTAAGCCATTTAACCTTAGACCTTTTGTTTAATGAAATAATACATTGAATGGTATTAACTTGTTAATTAAATTATAATTCTGATTCTGGAAACTGATTAGCGACGCGATGGGACAAAGATTAGAAATCGACATGTACAATGGTTTCGAAAACATTTAATTCTGTCGAGTAACATTAGAGTTAATAACAATGTATTTATTCTAATATTTATGTATTATAAAATAATTTTATTGTTCAGTGCAGTACTGATCTCGATGTACTCGTAATATGCTTTTCAAAAACATGTGTTTTAATATCTAAGAAATACATTTTGACTACGACTAAATCAACATCAAACTTCTAAGACGATACTCAAACACTCTGTCTGAACAGTACATATAATATAGATATTGGTCTAATACACATAGTTCATTAGAGATATGCATTCCGCATGTCCATTATCAGTATTACTGAACAGCTATTTGATTAATTTAATCATAAGTGATCCTATATCTACATAATTGTGTGGGTTCCTATAGGTAGAGTAAATTATAATCGGCTTATTTGAAGTTGTTTTTCTAAGCTCTTTCCAAATTACTAGGAAATTATTAGGTTATAAGGTTCCTTAAAAATGGGTTTACTGTTAATAAAATTATTGAAATATTGTTTCGCTCATAAAATATCATTAAACATAGAATGTTTATAAATAAAAGGCTGTGCTATAGTTTAGCGTGCGAGCGAGCTAATAAATTACTATGGCAACACTATCATGTCAAAATGCAGATTGCAAGGTCAAAACAGTAATTAAACTCGCTTTTGTTTGAGTAAAACAAACTTAGTTCGGCTCGTTTCGGGCAAGTTAGGAACAAAGTTTGGTTATCTGCAGCTACCTCACGCGTGACAAAGTGCCTAATGACAATGTACCTACGAACCTTACCTTTACACTGACGCAAAACAACTGGCTGTTTTAGGACTGGATTTTTTACATCACAAACTCATATACCTACTATATTTACCACAAGTCGGAATACTTACCGGGGTTTTTGTATGGGCTGCATTGAGTTGCCCGGGATTACTCCAATTTTAAATATTTGAAGGAAGCGTTTTTCTAGAAGTGAAGATCCTCCAGCTGATGAAAATTGGCCATATACACACACACACATACAATTTACGCACGTACGTATGCAAAAGATGTGATGAACCATTTGGTGACAGGTTACCAACCACCTATACAATATTCTTTATCATAATAGAGAGGAAAAAATCTGATATTCGTTCTTTCGAGATTGTGGGAAAGATCGACACCTAAAATATTTAGTTTTCCCTTGGCTTTTTGTTTAACAAAGTAAAAGTTTTTCATTGTTTTTTTTTTAATTCTTATCAAGTACCTTAATATACTTTCATTTAATAAACATAATAAAATGAAATAGTATCGTTCCTATTAGTATATATAGTAGCAAATATTTTTTGGTTTTATTAACCAAATGTTTTTGTTATGTAGAAATACACCGTTTTAAAATCGCTTGTAAAGCATCGGTCTTGTTTAGCAGCAAGTTTAGTCTTTAAACTTTATAAATCAGGATATCCGACAACAAAGAAAATACACGAACATTTTAATTACTTAGTGAACTCTAGATATGAGAAAGCTCTTATACTGTTGCACTTACTCGTACTTATATGCATTACTATTACAAATGGTATTTTTATTTTTTAATAATTACTAATAAAATAAGGTATTACGTAAATCATTTACCTACGAATACAGCTTAACTTTTAGGTCCATTAAAATTGACTACGACTCGGAAAAAACTTAAACTTAACATTGTATGTATAAAGAGCAAATTTAACGTGAAACCTCTTTTCAACGATTATATCATTTTAAACACCACATTTTCAGATTTGATGAAAAGCCATATTAGTTTAACACAAGCTAAAGCGAACAATACATAACCGTAAAAGCGTGACGTTTTTACATAATTTTAGATAAAATCATCGGAGACTTCGCTAAGCGCTCTAAAATTTACGAGTGTGCAGGCAAAATATAGCCTTATTTCATTTTGATATTAGGTTTAATAAGTAAAAGTTACTTAGCAACAAGTGTTTATTCGGTACAACCGTTTGCGCCTGTGCCTCTCAAATACTGAGTTATCGCCTAGGTCGTTTTAACTGGGATATTGGCATTTATTGAGGGTTAAAGGGTCGATGTAGAAAATTGATAAATAAAATAAAGGGACAAGAAGGTTGTATTTGAAAGGGTTCAACACATTACGCGTAATGGATTGATTCTGCTTCAGATGATTGTTACTTACTTAAAGGAGATAGCTGTTATGAATTTTCTCCACACTTACAAGCGTTCAAGGACTATGTACCAAATTTTCGGCATCTTCACGAATAAGCTAATGTCAATACAAGCATATTTCTCTTTGGATCACATCGTCACTTATTATTGAATTTAATAGTATTTTTATTCCAATCTTAAACTTAAACTTCAATAAACTTTAACTAAGACAACGTCACTATGATGCTGGTATTTTATAGTATGTGTAAGGCTATATTTTACCTCTAATACTCGTAATAGGATCCCGCTTTACCTACTTCGCTCAAGCTCTTCTTTCGATCTCGATAACATCTCTTCCTATCAAATCAAATCTCTTTTTAAAGCTGAAACTGACCATACATGTTCACAATACTCTTTCCTCTCTTATGTATTAGTCAAATAATAAAACCTTTTAAGGTTTATGTTGACATATTTCACTTTTGTTTTAAATTGTTATCATTTGCTGTTGGTTTTTTAAATAAAATAAAATATCTCATTGAAATCGGTCATGTCAACGTGAAAAAAAATTTAGTTAATTTCGAACTAGAAAATTGAAAGCCGACGATGGTCTCGTTATATTAAACACTCATAGAATCCAACACATAAGTAATCAAATTTTTGATGAACTTAAGTCAAATAAACGAAAGTAAAATGTATGAAATAAAACGACACAGGATTAAAAGCAGTCAAATGGTGTCTTAACTTTTTGAGTTTGAATGGACTCTGTGTTCTACTCCTAAATTAAATTTAGCGAACATGTCTGCTACTCTGCACATCTGCTACTCACTTTTGTTTCTCATTTACTAATTGCTATTTAACTAAACAACTACATTTGGATGCTTGAATTACTTTTAAACCTGTTAAAGCAAATGCTAATGGAACTAACACTCGTAAAATATCTTGGGACTATTCACATAAATTGCCTTAGGCCGTGGGTTTAGACTAGGTATAGGTACTAAACAACGATATATCTACAAAGGAATCATGATTTCTCTTAAATAATAGCCTCTATACAATATTGTGTGACGATAACCTAGTTAATTAATTACTTATTATTTTAAACCATACTATACTACATTGTGTGACGATAACCTGGTCTTTAATTAATAACTTTTATTACTTTATTTTAACCTATTCATCATTGAACAAAAAAAAACAAAGGACCATAGAGAAAAAAAAATAACATGTAGTAGGCTACAAATTTTTTCTCTTCATTTTCTTGTTTAATCTCATGAAGTTTCGCATTACAAACATACAATCTCGGGTTATATTTTATATATGATTCACACAAAACGTGAGCCAAGGTGAAGCCGCAGTGCGGGCTCGCTATAAAAGCTATATGACAATATTTATTATTAACCACATCCTACATTGATTTATTGCCTAGGCTTTTAACGAAATGTATTTTATTATTTTATATAAACTTCATATATTTATAGAAAAATAATTATACAGCTTCTAAAAGAAACAGTCTTCTTTTTCAATATATGTCAGTTGTTTTAAAGTTACTAGATCACGCCCTTTTGGTTGATCCAATTATTTCACTGTTGGATTTTTTAAACACACAGCATAAATTTAAATATTCTTATTTTTTTATAAACTCACGTATGAAGACATAAGAAAAGTATACATTACGTTTACAAAGCAAATTTAATGACACATAAACAAAACAAAAAAATTAAAATATAAAATAAAATAATTATTATAAATTAAATTATAATTATGTCTAAGCTCAAATAGAAATATGCAATAGAGGACAAAAATCGAATAATATCAAATGTGTACATTTGTATGTGTCTTTATTATAAAAATGAATCTTCTGACTTTATATCTCACATGTTGTTCTGCAATTTATGTCTCATATGTAATTTTGTGTTAGATTTAGAACTTAAATGTATTTTCTAACGGGTTATAGACGAATCTAATGAGGATTAACTCAGAATAATGTATCTTTAGAACTGTAAGCTCTTCGTAACTCGTTAGTTTTCCACTAATACATCTTGGGAATAACGTATAGTCACAACTACACATTGCTTGCTACACTATTTGTATTGTTTATTTCAAAACCTGGGATTAACAATGGACTTGCTTAATACTTGGGCTCTGGTTGTTTGGATTTGAGTTGTTAGGGAAGGTTAATGATTCTATATTTGTTATTGACTTTGTGTGCAAAAAAATATTGATGATAAATATGAAAGGATTATTTTACAATATAGTTCTAAACGATGACAGTAAAATCAATTAGCAAACTAATGAGAAAAGATTTCCAAAGAATTATATCTGAACATTTTGTTTAGATATAAGTTTACAACTGATTGTTTCAGGAATTTTACGATATATTTCATCGCCGTAATGTTGCGTGTTTATTGGTATTTTTTAAGAGGCATTAAGAGGCGCAGGAATTGCACAATTTATTTCCACCGGCCCCATTTCATCACCAGGATACAAGACGTAGCCAGAAGTTTTATTTCTTTCGCTGTGGATATTTCAACCAGCCGGACTAAACGCTTCGAGAATTCTTTTATCATGCGTACTGTGAACGAGAGGAATTGTTTGCCTGCCGATGTGGTACCTGATAAATATAAAAGACTGGAGGGGCTCTTTAAGACAAGAGTGAAAAGGCTGCTAAATCTATTTTTATGTAATAAAAAAAATCTAGGGAGTAACTTTCCTAAAACTAACCATAAAATTTTAACGCATCTACATTGTAGGTAGCAAACAATGTAAAATAATGAAAACAAGTTTGGAACGAACGTAATGTTGATGTTACAAAGTTTCCCTACGACATTTATGTTCCTGAAAATTCTGACACCATTAAATGAAATGAACTGTTCGTAATACAGGTTTTTAATTTAAAAAACAGTGTTTTATGTCTACTACTTATTTTTATTTTTTTTGTTTCACACTCCACAGCCTTCATTTTAAATTCTTTGTTTGTTATTTATTTATTCATTGAACAAATTTTCGCAAATAGTACGTAGGACATATAATTCGGTGGAACGTAAAGTTGAATAACTTTGTCCGTCCGTTGGAGTCGTTATGACGACTATACTATATTATACTATAATCAAAATAGGAGAAAACAAATAATAGCATAAAAACAAGATCGCTTCAAATTACATAATCCAAAGAAAATAAATAGGAAAGCACAAAATGAGTCAGATTGTCACAATCGCTCTCATTCCGACAGAAAACTGGTTCTGAAATGCAGTGAGGCAGCTTTCAATAGGTAGTGTTTATGTACTTGTACAGGGTGTGTTTTAATATTAATTTTGCTATTTCATTTAATTTTTATGTGAGAAAGTGCTTTTTTAATTTCGTCGAATTAATACGTCTTTAGGTTGCCTGGTTAATGCGTTAATTAGGGTTGGTGCTAAAAAATCTATAGTAAATAATAAAAATCTACCTTATTCTTATAACAAAATCTCTAAAGAAAGAAGGACGTTTTTAATTCGGTGGCGGAGCTATCTAACTCGTATTTATATTCATATGGATACAGTGCATCCAGTGGCTCCCTGTAACCTTCAGATCGTCCGTCCAGCCAACAACATTCTATTTTCCCGTACGTTGTAGCTACTCTAAGAACTTTCTTCCCCAATGGTAAACGGTTTTTCGAGCTATACCATTTCTCACATATCTAAGAATACTACTGTCCATACAAGTCTGGGACAACCACAAGCCAAGTTTATCCTAATTAGGGAAAAATGCAAGGAGAATGACAAAAAGTTATGTAGGGATATATTATTACGTTATATTTTCAAAACATCTACTTTGATAATATAAGAACTAGTATTAAAATTGAATATGCTACTCCTACTTTACAAGATTGAAAATCTAATCTTCTTCATCGTCATCTATATCATCAGGAGTAGTGGACGTATAGTTCATGATGGCCCTCACGATTCCTTTAATAGTCTTTCGCGCCCCCTGGCGAAGTAAAGTCAGCTTGAACTGCATCAGCACTATCAAGTACGTGGACATGAATGATATGTTCTGAAATACAAAAAGAAGTAAATCCAACCATATGGTACAATATAAAAAATTGTTACACGACGAACTATTTATTATAGCAGAAGATTTGCAATTCAGTGGGTCTACCATGAGTTTTATACCTTCCATTGCCGCTAGCTGGTGCAGTTACTTAGAATTAATGCTTGAAAAACCTCTACCATATAGACCAGAAATTAATTTACATCGTAAGTAAAAATCATCGTTTATTTATTGTAACTGATTTGGAGAAGACTAAAACAAACTCATGACAGTAACACAGTATTTTATTGTGATCAATAACTGGCTGTCAGCTTGGGAATTATACAAAATTTTCTTAAAATTACGAGATGGAATTTTGTCTAGCCGTGAGCGATCACTGTTGTAGTGAAGGTAGCAAAACTAACCAATAAATCAACGAAGTTCTAATCTATTATTAATCTAACATTTACATAAAATGGCATTCATTCAATTAATTGTAGATTATTTTAGGTACTGCTTTGGATATTTTATGTCACATAAGTTCTATTTAAAGTAAGGACCACAGTATAAATTTTAATTCATCACTGATTTATACCATTCATTCAGAAACTTTACATTCAAAGCCATATTAATATGAATAACAATACAAACCTTATCTTGTCAAATATTGAAATAATTGAATAGCAAATTCAGGTCAGCTTTAAGAAGTAGATATTTTATATTAGGAATACTATTTTAATTCGACTTTTAAATAATAAATGAAATAAGTTTCTTATATAAGGTTAATTCTTTGCGCTCAGTAAACAAAGTTTAGTGTAATTGAAGAACCTCATCTTAAATATTTGGCTAATTCAATAATTAGTGCATTTTTAAGATTGCGGTCGGAACAACATAATTTCATATTTTAAATTTAAATTTGATGTAATGAATTTTGCTCAGAGTATGTTATGGAAATTGCTTGTCTTTTTTGAGAAACCAAATAAATAAACATTGAACAACTTGGTATCGCATTACCTAAAAATGAACTAACCTTAAGCTACTATAAAGTATACAAGTACAAGACCAAGTCAGCTATTCTTAAGGCGTTCAACTTACTCATTCTGTCACCAAGTTACACTATATTGTTAGCAGACTACCACCGCTGCTTCTCGTTCTAATTAAAAAAGTATCGGCACAATGGATGTACTTTTGTACTGCATTTTGCCGACATGATTATCGGAATAAACCAACCACATTCGGCTGTAATAGAGTAATTTATTGTATTACCATCTATTTAGTCATTCCGATTTGGGTCATTATTTTTACGAACTATTGCTTTTTTAGGGTTACACAACCAATTACTCATTATTATTCCACGATGGCTTAAATTATGTTGCTCGTCCACTAATTTGTTCTACATATTTGTATTTTCTATCAATTAAGGTTAATTGCAGCGTTGTTTTAAGCCCGAAATTTTAATGATAGTGTGGTATACCGACATTTAGATTTTATCATTGTATTTATTTTGTCAGGATCCAAATATTGCAATAAGATTAAATCTTGTATCGCTGGTAGCAATATATAACAACCTACTTACATATAATTTAATATAAATCCAAATAATTTCAAATGCTATAAAAAAGTTTATCTTATTCAGTAATTTAGAAATGTTACACAACTCACAGCAGTGAAAAGCTCTCGGTTAATGTTAGTGAAACCGTCCAGGTTCATGATTGGGGGGTTCTTGGCAATAGCAACCAGAAACATCTCCACCTCACGCTGAGTGCTCCGGTCTACAGCTCCGAGGTTCACGTTTAGCAGACGCACTTGGAATTCTAAACCCACCTGAAGAGAAAATGTATCAAGAATAGAATCTAACGATATATCCTTCAAATTGGTTCAGCCGTTTAGTAATTATGACGTTATATAGGAACAGAAATACAAACTTACACATAACCTTCTTTTTTAGCCGTAGTCGGATAAAAATTCATTTGGCTAAAATAAGTTTACTAACAACGATAAACACTTTTATCGAAATATAAATGGTCTGGTGTTAAGATACATCTATTCGTCTTACAAAGAAAAGGTTCATAACATAACATTAAAGGTATTTGCTCGTTTTCGTGGTAACGCACTCACCTTTCTAGAGGCATGATACGCCTCATTACAAATGATGAACAGTAGGGTCATGCAGTAACCAACAATGACAAACAGCCCCATCTCCTTGTAACTGAGTCCGTGTTCCAAAATCTCAGAGAGCACGCCATAAAGCGAAATTGTAGTCGTGAAAAAAATCACCATACAATATATCCCGTACATATTTGAATAAGCTCGACCTGAAACATACTGGTGATAAAGCTCATAGAATCAACACGTGTTAGTTATGCGAGGGTTTATATGAAATATACCAATGAAAGGTCGTACATAATCGCTGGATAAAGCTTGGCAGTACAGCAGTTTGTGTTAGAAAAATACATTCCACTGCCTACACATTTGTATTTTATTGGAACACGACTTTGTTTTATATTTTTTAGTTTGCTTAGTGAACATTGTTTAAGTCCTAGCGGCCCGCCTCAGCTTCGCGTGGGAAATTTAGCATTGAGGATGAAGTACCAGTTATCGCCAACCAAACCAACAGCTTTAAAATATTTATCAACCAACAACATTATAATTATTGGTCAAACTAAAGCAAAGAACCCTAAAAGAGATGAAAACGTATTAGCCAAACACAGTAACAGCAGCATACGAAGTTTTATTTTATCCTTTCATTATTTCACCCTTGCGGCTATTACATACAGTATGTACCTACCCATCTACACGGGACGCTAATATATGAGCAATTTTACAAAAGTGCCGTATTAGGGTAAGGGTTGGCGCTACATTATAGAAGATTTCCTTGAAAATTTTATTTTATCAGTAATGGTTTAAAAACAAAAAGTATTTTAAACGTTTTATTTTAAGGGAGGACGTGGTACCTCAGTTAGTTATGTGACCGACCCGACCTGAAAGGTAGTGGGTTCGAGTCTTGGGTTGCCGTAAGTTGTAGCTGCCATGTTTTTCAACGTGCTCGTATAGAGGCGACAGATTCGCAACCTGTGACACTGGGACTCAACAAAAACATGCGAAAAGCGGTGTATGGCAAGCACCTCTACCAACCCCTCTCGAGGGACTTCGGCGTGAGTTTATGTATGTCAATGTGATGTATTTTAAGATATTTTAATGTTTCTACCCTAAAAAAACAAAGGCGATGGAAAACCAGAGATTTGTTTAAAATGGCTTTAAATCATGCTGCAAATGCCCTAAACACTTACTTTATAATAAATTGAAATCTGAATGGTCAGAAATATCCATTGTTTGTCCATATGAGAATAATCTGTCAAGTTAATGTGGTGTGAGTAAAATATGACCATTAGTCGCAATGGCGATATTAAATGGGTAACGAGCTATGAAAATACGTTACCGGCATTAGCCTGATTGAAATCAATTCATCGTGACTACTGACCGATACTGAATACATACATACACAATAATACACCATACCTATTGACAATTAATACTTCTAACTTACTAATGATGTTTTATATATTTAAAGGTGATCATTTCAGTTTTAATAATTTAATTAAAGTTAATAAACTAATAAAAGTTAATTGATGCTGTTTGTATTACTATTACGAAAAAAATTACGTATAAAACAAGTCCTTACTAATACTATAAAAGCGGATGTTTGTAACAATGTATGGACGAATGGATGTTTTTACACTTTCACGTCATCAGAATAATACATAGGCTATAAATTATAAAGAAATTGTGTGAACTGTTCAAAATAGAACGATAAAATTCGAGTGATTAAAAATCCTATTAGAACCACTTTTAACTTTTACGCAGACGTATACGCGGGCAAAAGCTAGTATTTAATAACTTGCTTAGTTGTAGCTTAAACAAAGCTTTTATACAAAAACTGTTCTATAATTCAGACTGGAATTCTTGATGTTTTTCGAAAATTTAATTACGATTTCTCACATCAGATAAAATTTTCTGCACGGGTAATTATGGAAATAAGGTAAAATGTACTAACACAGTGGCACGTTGTTTGTGTGTATTATGTTAAATATGCATATGTATAATAAAAAGATTTACTGTTTAGTATAGACCATGCAAGTGTTAAGTTCGATTTCCAGCGAGAGTTTGCTGTGTATACTTATTTAACATTAAGTTTTCCAGGCTAGATAACTATGCTTTTTAAATGTAGCTTAGTGTATGAGTGTGCTTGTTTGAAATGTATATGAAAAATAGTTACTGTATCATTGATTGACAATAGTACACAAGGAATGAAATGCTAAAGATGCTGCAAAACAATGATAAGTTAATTAACTTAATTAGCCAAAAAGAGTTGAATAAGAGTCTTAAACTCGGGTAGATTATAATAATCCTAAACATTTTAATCTGGCTCGCTCCAAACTTTCACAAGTTAATTCATTGTTGTGCTTCATTATGATTTCAGGTCGAAAGGATAAGTCTAGTGTTTTGTTAGCCCCTAGTGGGTACATATCCTTGGAGGCCGAATTTAGGTTAACTTTGAAACTACAACATAGATTAAATACTAATACTTAACAAGTACAGATAACAAAACAAAAAAAACATCGCTCAACCATAAAAAAAAGCTTAGAAATCTTTGTGATTTATTAAGTAAACTTTATATTACATATATTTTATAGATTTTAACAAACACCTTTCTTCAAGCAGACGGCCACACGTAAAGTTTAACACTACAAGTGCATTAATGCTTATGCTGTAGAACTTAAGATCGGTACAAAGTCCAAACAGGTTAAATAAATCCATAGCCGTGTGTACAATGTAAAAAAACTTACATATGAATATTAAATTATTAATTTAAAATAATTAAAATACATTAGTTTAAAGGTTTAACATGAACGCAATTATTTTTTAGATTTGTGAAATTCAGTTTAGAAGAAAGAAAATATTACCTAACTGTTGCATCATATGTGATAAGTCCACCCATAGATGGCGGTACTGTGCGAGCTTTAAGGCTGGATGTTCAGCTTCCAGAGCTTTGTGCAAATTCATAGCTAAACCCTTGGAAGCCGTTCCAAATGCGTTGCAGTTTATGTACCTGAAGTATAAAAACACGTTGTACTAGACTAGCCCGCGAAACAGTGTACACCATATTCAAATTTTGTTTGGATTTAAAAGATTAGAACCAAAAAAGGGGTAATTAAAAGTAACTTTTTGATCATAATGTTGTGTTCTTTCCATTAAATAGAGATTTAGTTTAATAAAACATAGTTTTAATACGATTTATTGTTGTCAAGACCTCTACGGTAGTTAGCATTATAAACTAATCAAATTTGTATATGATTCACTTAGATTTATGATTGGTTGCTTCTGCGCTCCTTAGCTGAGACCAATCATTAAATAAAGATGATTAATTAAAATGTCGGTATTTAAATGTAGTCTTCAAAGGACGCAGCAGCCAATTATAATTAAAACATAGTATTGTACTAATTGTATGTAACACTCTTGATTTTTTAATAAATAAGTCATGAATTACCATAAAGAGCAAAACCCGTCAAGCATGGCAATAATGTGGTAGTAGGCAAATGAGTGCCAAAGCTCGAAGTCATCCTGGAGATAATGCTGGGACAGAATCACGGCGAAGCTGATGCCCCAAGAGAAGATGCACAGACCCCAAGTGAGAGCGTATAGATTCGGGAACACTATCGGAGTACCCGTAATCTTTAGGTAGTTTAGCTGGAAGAAAAATCATTTCTTAAGTAGGAAACTTGTTTATGTTACAACACTTAGCTTAATTAGTTAGTTCTTTATGGACTTTAGAAGGAAGTTTTTAATTTGTATGTACTTATATGTTTCTTTGTTCGTGTTTGGAATGTTTGTTTACAACGCCTTTTAAATGACTTTTTGGAAAAGAATTAGAGTAGTCTTGTTCAATTTTGATTAGTATTGATCCTATACTTCGGATATCGGACACCATTGAAAATTTATTTTGTCAGAACTTGTAATGTTTTTACCCGATTACAACAAAGTTATTCCAAATAAACAGCTCTAGAAAAATCTACAGCATTAATATTTTTGTAAGTGAAAAATAGTTTATGTGAAAGTGCAGAGTGTTCTTCACTGCTATCAATCACTGTTTCCCTAAGAGCATGTGACAAGGATATAGCACAGGTTTTCTGCTAAGCTAGTGATAGATTTACTCAGCCACCGTTGACAGGTTATTTAATGACTCCACGGAGTTGATAGTTTATAAAGATTACCAAATCAGTAGAAAAACATAAATTATGACTCGCACTATATTTTGTAGGTTACCTGCTTGAACAAGTAATGATTTTGAGATTGAAAATAATCTAAAGGTTTTGTTGATGTCAAACTGAAATTTTTTACATCTTGTTTTCTGAGATAAAAACGAAAGAATGATATAGAACTGGACTGACAAATATTTAAAAGAAGTTGAGTTGGTATACGATTTTACCTGATAGTGGGTCCACATATTTTTGAAGATGGCTACTTGAGGTCCGTGTCTCCATGACGCGATCGGTAGAAGGAAGTGTGGAATAAGAATGCTCAAAAAGATGATATTGTAGATAACTTCATCAAATCTTTTATTGGAACTCTTCTGGAAGTTTGCTAGCCGTTCCGATCCAACTAAATAATAATATCTACATTACAATTTGTGTAAAACATTTACATGGATTGGGAAAAACTAGCTACGAACCAACGATATGCGAGAATGCATCTCGCAAATGATGAAAAGTTTTGCTCCTTTCGGCATCAGCTAGCACTGTCTGCACTACAGAGGTCATATAGTGATTGTTTAATGTGGTCATCACATAATCACGATGTCCGACCTCATACCACCACCTAGTATACAGCTAATCACTCATTGAAATTTAACGGAAAGCCGTCGTAATTTTTTATGAATTGTGTTTATTTTTGAACACAGGTGGCATAAAACGATTCCTTCAAATGACACTTACAACGTTGTTTGACTGCTGTTAAAATTATGAACCTATTTCCTGAGTGATGTAAGTAAAAAACTGGCAAGACTTAGTTTGCTTCTCTTGCATGTATCTAATTTAATCGTTGTATCATAAGGATTTTCCTTAAATAAAAAAGGTAATGTACAAGTAAATCTCTGGCCATTATTTTCTAGGACAAGGTGACCGAATTTCATCTTCTTCGAATAAAAGGCCAGAAAAATATATTTTATTCATCAGCCTTTTATCTGGAAGGTCAAAAATTACCTTTTACCACGATAATACACTCGAGACTCCAAACTAAATACGCCCATAAAGTGGCTTTGGATATCCAATTGTAGGTCGTCCTTTTAGTCGTCTGGGCATCTGAAAAACGACACGTCACGCTATGAGGCAGTTAAATATACACAGAACAATTACTTTCACTAAAACCGTAGTGGTTGTGTCCAGAATTCAGCTAAGCTATCCCTATCATAAAATAAATGTTTACGTCAGATATTTCGGTTGGATGTTTGTAACTCAAAAACACAAAATCGGATTTGTATAAAATTTTATTTACACTAAAAACTTAGATATTATAGTTAATATCGTTGTATTCGTTACAGTGCATCCTTATTTTTAAGCAGAAGCAAGTAAAGTTGTGGTTTATCTGCATAAATATAAACATTCTAAAATTGTTCAGAGAGTAACCTTCTTTCTCCTTACCAATTAATTACTTTAACGAGAACAGTTCGCCATAACATAATTATGATAACTGGGGTTGGGCTTTGATTAAAGTATAATAGAGAAAATTTATGGTTACTGAGTTTAAACTTTTTTTCATTATTTTCTATAAAATAACACTTTTTTATAATGTACTCGTTATTCAAAATGAAATGTTTTACTGAAAAATATACTGAATAATACTTAGTCATACATAAGTTTAGTTTAGTGACCAAAAAATTATAATAAAATATACCTCTCAGGTATTTTACCAATTTATGTATAGATAAAATTATAGTTTTGTCCAATAAAACTATTTTCTAATTATAACATTAGAATTAAAAGACAATAATTTACCAGAAATAGACTTTTCAAAATTTTTTAAAGTTGGTTAATAATTAAGTCTGACAAAAAGTTAACTAGTTCAGCTAGAACTGCGAGTACAAATAAAGGAGTTGAGCTGTTACTTTTAAACATATTCCTAGAACAAAGACTTGGTACTATTTAATCTCACGAAGTCCGTTTCACTAAGGTTGTCGTTAGTTTTGTCAGGCGTGTACATGCACGTTGTTTCAGTGTGCGGAACCTCGATTTCACTCAGGAAAGATACGCACACTAGTAGGGTATCCATGTACACGTTTAAACACAACCATAATCGAAAGGACTTCGTGAGTTGGAATGAGTCCAGCACACGTGACGGCAAGGACCAAGTTTGATCTGAGTAATTTTATTTAACGACACAGCAGCGTTTGCGGTCCGGGACGACTCCAGAAAACTTGGCCGAATCTCCAAATGTCTCGGAATTGTTTCCAAACTTAGTAAATAAATATAAAACGTATTGTTTTGATGACTTCGGTGTCCGTGGATGTTTTGAATTTCACTGTTCTCTTTTTAGCGTATTGTGTTGTAATGATACGGATATGAAAACTGTGAAAGTAATCGAGAATTTTGTCGTTTTCCAGTATTCGAGTCCCTATTACTTCCAGAAATAAAGAATTAACGACATTAGTTAGTTTATCTATTGGCATCGAAATTGTTGATAGTTCCAAACTTGTAAAATTATATAGCTTTTGAGATAATCTTTTAATCGTACGCAAAGAAAAAACAGCTTTAAAGTTATAAGATAAAATTTGTACATTGAAAACGAATTTTTCATATAAATTCATTACCTTGTGGAACCCTCATGATAGGCATGACCCCCATGATCTGGAACAGTACCAGTAGGCTCTTGGTAGTGATGTAGAAGCTGTCGTGCTTGTCCAATAACTTGCCATCCTTCTCAGTAATTTGCGGTCCATACAAATCCTTTGCTTCGTACTCTAAATGAAAACATAATAAACGGTTATGTTAAATTCTATTTTTTTTGTTGCTGTTTACAATGAATTTGATTATTCGAATTATGCTTTTATAATTTAACTAATAGTAACTGTTAAAATTAAATGAGAAGCCATACCTTTAATTTTTCACATATAATGCAAGTATATTAAAATTAATGTCATTAAAAACAGTGCAATGTTTATTAAGATGTCGACAAGTTTAGATGGTTTTCAAGAGCATGTGCAAAAGTCGCCAAACTTGGATTAGATTGGAAATTGTTTCAAGTTTAGCTGCGACGTAGAAAATGTAATGAAACAACGGAAAATTCGATTACGACTAATTTGTTTGTTCTACTTCTCTTAAAATTGTAAAGTATGATAGTAAAAAAGTATTTTACTTAACGAGTTTCTTTGTGGATATTTAGAATGCAAATGTAATTTAGTACGGTCAGCAGATAAGGTATGACTAACCCAAATCGCTGGGCAACTTTACAAATAGGCACTTATCTTTACGTCTCTAAATGTAAAACGCAATAACTCTCCCTGAAAACTCAAAGAGATCTGAGCAAATGTAAACTCTTAAAGTAAAGGAGACGAAGAGAAAAAATATCAAGACAGTGTAAAGATAACATAATTTTTCAACTTTATCGAATCCAACAATCAGACGAACTTTCCAAGTTTCGTTTCCTTGCAAAAAGTACATCAAGTTTCCCGAAAACTTTCAAACTTACCTCACTCTGTTTAACGTATTCCGATCATACCTTTTATCTGTTCCCCGTCAGATTTCCCAAACATATCCCTTTTTCTTATTTCCTCGTTCTGATTGGGGTTATACATTCTGAACCGGTGGTTTTCATTGGCCATAGTGAAGGGTCCTTGAAATTAGGATATTCTTCAGCTACCTTAGTAAAACGTTTGTCTTGATAAGCGAGCAAGCCGCCTCTGAAAGCTTGAGTTACAAAATATAACATAATCAATCATAACCCACCCGTCTCCATTTACTTCGTTATGCGGGTTCGTAACAAGAAAGATGTAGAGACGTAACCTGCTTTTTTACATTAATTACTCTATTTATTTTCAACTCCACATATAGCAAAGTTATAAGTATAGAACACTGTTGTTCCAATAGTAATGTTTTTATTTCAGTCATTTTTTATTATTATTTTGCATTGACAAATTATAGTTACCTAATTTTGTGTTAAAATTAAACTAAATTGAGCCTAGTTGTCAAAGAATCTGAAGAAAGACATAAAATATTCTCGACTCTGCAGTTTTCATTATTCCTTTGCATATTCATCTACTCACCTATTTCGCTGCATAGCCATTTATTTATATTTAACACTAATAGCTACTTCTGGAAACGTTTAACGAGCGACAGTAAGACATTAGCTGGCTTCAGTGTGAGCTCGCTTAATTATTCATTCGACTTAGCAACTACTTTTATTGACTTCATCTTTATTTCCTACTCAAATAAGTCAATGGTCTTGATACCCTTTTTCTTGACTTCATTTAATGAACCAGTTTTTTTACCTTTAATCGGTGTTTGTTTTTTCTTCCTGGACCAATCAGGCTAACGAAACTGGAGTGTCAGCTAAGATACATTTTTTCACATTCCTTTTGTTCTCAAAAGATACATGATTATATCCAAATTAATTTAAATAATACTTTTCTGCAGTGCCTGTTTTATCAACTGAAAAAAATTTGCTGAGAGGCTAGTTATACGTGTTTTAATATTCTTATTGGCTACCTTTTGTAATACGTAAGAAATGCACATGGTCCATTTGTTGGTAAGCTGTTACCTTAGTCAGTAAACACTCAGAATGCCGGACTAAAAGTTTTCAACTGGTGCTTTGTCAAATCCGTTAAAACCCAACCTGTGAATCAGCTGGTAGCCACTTGTAACATGTTAATAAGTTATTTACTTCTACCCTGAACTTTTGATTTTTATTATATTTGTCTGTAACTATACTCAGATTCTCCAATTTCAACGAAAAACGTGCTGAGCCTTCCTCCCCTTAGCCGAAAATTTATAATACGAACATCCGTTTTAATATACTAGTTTTAGTTTTATTATTGGAATTGAAAACAAATCATTAAGGAACTACATTTATTTGAATGGTAATGAAAGATGTTTCTTTGTTGATAATGAGTAAACCTGCACTTTACTTAAGTCGCGTTTAGTTTTAAATTATTTAAATTAGTTTGTTTAAATGCTAACCTAACTGCAGTCAGAGCAAGACTAAAAAGTGTAAGCACAAATAGATTAGCTCTTAATCTTCCCGAATGAGCGAATTTCCTAACAATTTGCTTTTCTTTGCTATTTACCTATCGGTAAGTGTACGTTCTTGAAATGTTACTGAGATGCTATTTCCAACTCTAACCTTCAACATAATTTTCCTTGGAAGGTTCCCTTGAGTGTATTAAACTGTTTTAAAGGAAACCTTTCGACAGTTTTACCAATAACATTACCTGTACTAATTCAGTTTAGCGAAGGAGCCATTGTCATTGTATTGGATCAAAGCTTGTATTAAAATAGAGTAATATAAAGCCTGGATTTAGATGTCAAACTGTTGATCCCAAGTTAATGTTGAAGACAATGACGTCACTAAAGGTAAATTACAATTTTGTGGTAAAATTAATGCTATGTTTCATAGTGTCTCTAGTTTAATAATTTGGTAAATAATTGAATCAGAAAAGGGCGTGGCTTTTGCTTGATCTGATGAGCTGACTCAATATATGTAAGTTTAAAAAAATATAAATATGTATATTTACACAAGTTTTTACGTATGTAGAAGAGTTCATATATTCAACATTTCAAGTAAATTTCTAACCTAAATTATTTCTTTATCTAAAATTTAAAGTCACTTCAAATGTAAAATCACTGCCAGTGAAAACGTAAGTCTCTCTATACAATCTTCCGTAACGTGAAATATTATCTTAAATTTTATCCGAACTTAATACTAAATAAATTCTCAGGAAAACTGCCAGTGGCGAGCAACAGGTTGGAAATCTCGATTTAAGAAAATAAACACTTCCATTTCCCATTGTCAGATTAACGTAAAATATTGAAGCTGATGTCATAACATTAAAGCACATGAGGGAGCAAATCCTTTGATACCAAGTAGAACGATGCGTTTACCTAGCCACTCTCTAGCCAATCAAGATTGAACTTTAAAATCTTCGGGAAAAGGGCGTTTAGGGCTTTATCGGGGTTTGTAAAGGGTGTACAATAAAACATGCTTCAGTAACCAGATGATCAAATATGCTTGTGTCAATTTATATTCAATTTATCCTTAAGCAAACAAAGATAATTAAGTTATCTGTATTAAAAGGGAATACATATTTCGGCCCATTAGTGTAGGTAATAATTACAAATATATTTTTACCTAAGCTGCTGCTGCAAAGTTAATTACAATATTTTTTATGGTATTCCCTGGTGATGGCATTTAAATATTGTACAAAACGGTAAAGAAATAAACGATTTTTAGCAAAATTTGTTAAAGAGACGACTTTAATTAGAAAAATAAAAATGTTTACTGCCTCTCATTTACAAAAGATAAATAAGAATTTTTGTGTAGGCATTTTCGACCAACAATTCTGTGGGAGTAAAATTTCATTTAAGTAAAAACTGACTACCATCCTACGTGAAAGTAAACGTTTTGCAGGTTTTTCTTTTATATACCTATACGTACCATTTTGCTCGCGACTTCGTCTCCGTAGATATATATATATATATATATATATATATATATATATATTATACCATTCTACGTGTTAATCAAGCGGACACACTATCTGTTTGTCTAATTTCATCCGAATTCCCTCAGCCGTTTAAGAGTGATTGAGTAAAAACATCCTATTCTATTAAAAGATTTTTAAATATTTGGAATAAGAGAAAGAAAGAGGTCGAAGAAACTTTTTAAAAATAGAAGCTAGTCATTAAACTCACGCGGTGGTTTGCATTTTAATATTGCACTTTCAAGTCACAGTTAGCGTGCTAAAGGGTTCTTTGAGGTACAATCATTCACATCTAAGCACTAATCTCGTAATTGTTAAGTACGAGTACACATACTCGTAATGCATAAATAATGCACTTTGAAATATAGTGTATCGTATAAACTTCGACGTCACTTATAAGTTATGTGTAGTTGACTATAGCGATGTTTGTAAAACGATAAAATGAACTAAAAGTGCTCTGCAAAAATTTTAAATGTACATTTACAAATTAGGCAGTTCCAATTTGAGCGAGAAAGCAAAAAACATTGTTTTCCCTATTAGTTAATTAATTTATTATTTTATTTATTGAGGGAAACAAAACAGTTACAATAAAAACCACTTATTAAAATATTTAAGAATAAATAAAACATGAACCAACGGTTTCCACTGCTTAAATTTTACATATGAAGCGGATATTAGCAACATTTTTTATTAATTTCAGTAAAGCTTTCTGTCATTGCATTGATTTCTGTAAAGTTGTTTGCCAGCATTTGGCCACAATTTCACCAGATGGTATGTTATGGGGCCGTAGATATACTATACTTGCCTAGAAGAAATTTACTCTCGACCTGGAAAGGTACAACTCATGAAGCCCGGGGAACACATCCGCCGCGAGAGAATTCAATTCCTTAGCGGTGCGATTGATTGAACCTCATGAATCTTCCTTTTACCTCTTTAAAACTTTAAAATGAAATACACCTAAAGAATGTTGCCATTGAAACAAAAGAATCCATAAAATTTTTATCAGAACTAAAGTCATTGAGGCAGCAACGTCATAACTTCGCCAAAATAGAAAAAAACCGCAATGTAGGTTTATTTTTATTGAAAACTTTTCTTACAGATATCTGAAAGGAGTTTCGTTCATAAATTTACTACAAAGGAATTTATAAGAATATATATTTCCCGAAGCTCACGGCACGGTCTCGTAATATATTTCTTTCTGACGTTACATTTGCCGATGTTACGATGTTTGATCGACTTAATATCTTTGGGAGTTTCTTTTAAACTCTTATACTCGTATGACAGGATACTAGGTATAAATGAAAGTTATTTGTCGATAAAACATTTTATTGACGCTCTTGATAATATTATGTTAATAAATTACTCCTTTATTTATTAACATTTACAAAGATTGTACCTATTTTGAATATTGTGGAAGCTAGAAAACTCTCTAAAACTTACTTCATCTACATATTACTATGTCTTATACTGCTACACTCTGCATTATACTCGTAACTAGCTTATTGAAGTAGCTATAAATATGATGACAATAATCAATAACTTTACCTTCTCTGTAATCGCCCTCGTCTAACTAGAATCAATACTCATTGATTAATTAATTACTGCACTCAATCTCACAAACTGTAATCATTTCAGTGTCACATTAACGTACAAATATAAGTTGCAATGTAAATATATTTCGAGAATCGCTTACACACATCGCTTGTCAACACGTCTAATTTCCAAAAAAAAAAAAAAAAAAGAAAGAATTTACTAGAACAATGATCCTTAAAAAATGTTATAAAAAGGAGTCCCTTTAGGCAAGGTTTCGAAGATACTGGCAGTGTTTCCCCTTTGAATAGCTAGACTCATTCTTTGTCCGTGGTAGCTGCCAGCTCTTCGGTCTCCTGTGATGTTGACTAACCTTGCTATTACTTTTTGCTATTTCCTTAAAAAGCCCTATAGCACTAGGACCCCACGGACCAAAGATCTCAACACCGAATGGGACAAAATCATATTCGGAGCCTTGACCCCTGTATTTCCATGCTTTAATTTTGCTTCACATGCCACACCAGCTTTGATGTTGGTTACCCGTAGATGCAATCGCATGTCAATAAGTCGGCTAGTTCTTACAAAAACTAAGTTTTCATAGCATTGCTTTTCAAATAGTAATTAAAAGAATAAATCTAATAAAATTAAGGGTAAAGTTAAAAATAATTACACAGCATCTTAAGTCCAAGAGCGGTTACCAGTATGCCCTAAAACAATAACTTAAGTATTTGAGTTTTGATCCCACAAGGCAAATGTTAAATGTACTTGACAAAATTTACACAGAGCTCGGTAAACTTCGTGAAAAGAGCCTTTGTCTTGATTCGAAGGCTTTTAAGAAACTAATTTTGAAATGGAAATACAATCCTAAATAACAGGGCAGATGAAGTGCTTTTGTCTTGATAAGTAACTAAAAAAGATTTCAGTAATTTATTCGCTTTCTTATAAGGTAGGTTTGTTTTGACTTTCTATAGTTGGCGGCTGTTTTGCAAAACATGTTAGACCTTATTTTGATTTATATTGAAGCTATAAATGACAAAGTCAAACAAAAATACATTAACAAGAACTTCTTCTAGTTTTCAGATCTTATTACATTTGAATATACAGTTTATCTCAATTTCAAAATACTTTCCCACGATAAAAGAGTTTAACTTTTTCTATTGTTATGGAAATGGGTCAGTTACAGAGACTACACAAATATTTAAACAGTTATCAGGGAAAACAGAACTCTTCCATTACATACCAGGCAAATCGATTCTTCGTATTGAAAACTACGCTTAGGTGTTTGTCCAGTTTGAAGTAGTTTGTAATTGAGGATCATAGTTTTAAATAAGACTCACTATAGTTGATCCTGTTTCATGTATTGTGTTTGTAATTACTGCAATTGTTTTCGTGTCGTATTTTTTTTTATTTTTAAGTATATTCAAAATAGCTAAACCGTTATCTATTTAGATTAAGAAGAATCCTTTGCTTTTGGTTGTTTTTTATGGATTACATTACCTTCCTTTCAAATAGTATAATGGACATAAGGCTCTTTCAATTTAAACGTTTAATATCGGTCGTGTGTCTAATGTGAGTCGTCCTGCTCACGGACGTTCTTTATTTTGTCGCACGTCGCACGGTCGCCGCTTTGAACGTTTGTATGAAAAAAAAAAGATCGTCCGTTAGCAGGACGATTAACAAACGGCTACGGCACCGAAAACGGCGCACAACAAACGTCTAAATTGAAAGACCTCTTACACTTCGTAAGAACTGATAATACGGGCTTTAATTACAGGCTCACGTTAGTATTACTTTCTTTCAATGATCATGTTAGATCGATTCGTACTGTAATGTTAAACTACAGTGATTTTGACAGGCACAGTATATGTATATATAGCATTGAAAAAAACGACCCTGAAAAAAATAAAGACTGAACATTGTAAAAGATTGCGTTCGTTTACTGCGGAACACTATTTCAAATTCTGAAACAAAGCTAAGAATTCTTTTCACGGTCACTCGGAATATCCTGAACACAAAGAGGCTTGAAAAAGAAAACAAAGGGAAACAGTGTCGTATAAATGACTACCTTCTCTATAACGTCTGCCATATGTCGCCAAACTAAATGCGTCACTTGCCTACATTTCAGTCCCTCGGGTAAAGTCTTCAAGCCGGTTAAAAGAACCCTTGTCAATCAATTTGTTGACCATTTAAGAGGATTTAGAAATGTTTCTTGGATAAAACGCTCAGGTCATATGCTATATGCTATGCTATGCAGCTGTTCCAATAAACTAGTATTTTTATTTATAATTTTCCTTAAACAACGTTTAATCAAAAATCGCGAAGACGAGGACCAAAATAAAGCGCTCAAACCCGAACGCGATGGTGGATCAATGTGAACGCCCTCTGCTCCATTCAGGATACATAGGATATTAATTAAACGTTATGGGCAAACAAGTAGATGGTCCACCTTAGGGAAAGCGATCCCGCTGCCTTTTGACAGGACGATGCCGTTGATTTTTGTGAAATAAAATGAAGTTAAAGGTTAAATTCACTCTGAACTGAAGTTCCTCAAATGTAGGTAACAACTTTACAACATAACCGAAACAGTTTCATAGAAGCATTAATATTTAGCTAGACCATTGCTGCCTAACGGTAGTTATCAGAGTAATTAAGGATCCCAAGGTTCAAATAACGACTCCAAAGTCCCACTGCGGAACAGTTGTAGTATTGTTAATTGTCATGAAACAGACAAGATCTTGTTCGCTGACTCCATTGATCGCTACACACCATTCGCAAATATTTGCTGAAAGCCAAGTTTTGAGTATTTTTCATTGTTACATCATGTTATTGTATTAAAGGTAAGCGAAAGTATATATTAGTTTGTAGTTGTTTATACGTTTTGAACACTTATTATGTTCATGATTAAGAAATGATTGTCTTAAAGGTATCGGATAAATCGCTATAGAGTACTACTAATTAATATTGACGGTGATAAAAAAAATTAATTACTGATCACACCATATTTCATCGCTGAGCCTAAAGTTAGAAATTCCCAGCCGAGAGTGTAGAGTAGACAACTGTAATAAATCGGATCAGTCCCTGATGTCGAGCAATTGCATCAAAATAGAGTGAGATGGTTATACTAATTTTGACTTTGGAAACTATGGTATAGGTACGTATGGTATATGTAAAAGTTGTTTGATTTCAGAATTGTTTAGTCATCTTCAATTCGCTGAGGTTTACACGGACAGAAAAAGCCGAAGAGGAAGGAAGGAAGAGTTTAGTACCTTACTACTATGTAATTTTGATGAAGCCTACATTACATTCTTGTTTTGTTAATAAATGTAATTGCAACTAATTTATTTTAACGTTCATGTTGTAAGTTTAATTAAAAATACTTAAATATAGGGATCAAGGCAAAATCACATAAATTTAAGTATGTAGTTACTATTATTTCCTAAACTTTAACAAACTCTATGTTAAATTATAAAAAATCAATTTAGTATTATACTTTGTAGTTTTAATAAAGTGAACTTTACGATACTTACTAAACAGAAATATAAAATAGAAATTTTAATTAGTCTTGTGTTGAATAAGACCGTTCGTACTTGTGATGGCTTACCTAGTTTATTTATAGCGGCGTTGTAATTAAAATGCAACATCGATGAAACATCGATTGGATCTTTATGCGAAGATTTTCTTTCTGGTTTCAATTAATTTCGTAGATTGAAACGAACATTTACATAATTTCTTGGCTGGTACTAAATAAATAATAATAAAAATCCTTAAGTGCCGTAACTTAAGTTCTTGCAAATTCCTCTTCAGAGATTTTTATTTGAATTCTGTTAAATAGCAGACGGAGTAATTATAAACAAGACAAGACATTGAATCGCGACAAAAAGAACTAGTAGAAGCTTTATGCATCACTTTTCCATGTATTTGAATTATTTAAGTTCTAGCTTTTTCGTATAGATAAAATGTCGCCCATATGCATTTTGCCAAAAGTCCATTGAGCTTGTATTTAGTAGTTTCTAAGATACCTCCTATCCCCCTACTTTCCATCCATTTAATATGGAGAGGTAACGTTTGTTCTTGTTTCTTTATGCAACGTCATGGGCAAAAAGCAGATGGGTCACCTGATGGAAAGTGACACGACGGTACTGTCGATGTCTAAGAACGCCAAGAGCATCGTTTATCATGTAGAGGTAAAGACGTTTCCTCTCGTTGCAAATTGTCCCCAGTATCGTGTTGTGGCACTATAGCCCAAAAGTGTAACTTAAAGTTATTCGTTCTTTATGTAACAAGTGAGAGCGCTTCAAAGGATTGCCTTTGTCTTTGAAGCCTGACCAACTAAACTCACAAAAGACAAACCATGCTGTTTGGTGGCGATCTTTTGAATATCTATTAGCTGGAAGACTTCTTTGAGAAGGATATATCTGCACCAGAAATGTTCCAAACGAAGTCATTCGTGTGGTATAAGAAAATTTGATTAATATAATTGAATTGCTACTATTGATCCACAATTCTAGACGTAATATTGAAGAAAGATAAAATATTCAGTTCACGGGCAGCCGCAACGTTTGCGACAAATCTAACTTGTAATGGAAAACTTTAAACTTTGCTTTTAAACAAGAAATACATTCCTTACTTGTGTTCACTTATTACAACATTAAACTGGTGGAGCACAAATTAATTTGAAAATAACGTTCATTGAATATTTTATTTACATGGAAACGTAAGAAAGAAAAATACATAGAACGTGGATGCCTTAGAAATACTCGTAGCGTTCTCATAGAAGTCTACAGGAAAGCCAATTGGAAATAGTATTTATATATTTCAATATGCTCACGAAGACTTTCCAGAAAGTTTCTTTGTATAACCTGCCTTCTAGTTACGCTGCATTATTTACAATGTGCAAACGACTGTAACGTGTCGTTTTTGTAGCTTTAACGACTTTAAAGTTCTTTTAAGTAAATACAAACCACCATAACTAACAGAATATAAAAATAACAGTATGATATGGTACTTTTTGTTGACGACGTTTGGGTCAAGGTAAGAAGAGCTTATTTATATTATGATTGAACATTTTTATTACCTTATTAGATGAAAGAATATAACAATTGACAACTTCTATTGAATTACAGGTCAACTGGTCGAAAATTATTAGAGCATACAAATCCGAATTTATTCTCACTACTTCCCACCCTTTCCATGTGCCTAAGTTTCGAGGTACGAGTATATTCACAAAATTTACAGTTCGTTTGCGTTATTCCCCGTGTTTGAGCCCACATAAGGGTATATGAATTATTCAAAGACCGTTCTGTACCTTTTTCATGACGTTACAGCCCATAAAATAGTTTTTCATTGGTGTTTCATACCAAGTTTGTATGGAGTATTTCTGAATCATTGAAAATGGTGTTGACGTCTCTGCCCTTAGAGGACCGTAAAGAAAAAATTCGCCGCTATGCGTTGAATTATAAGAAATGATTATAATTTTAGATGTAGTAGGAACATACGTATGACGCTGTCATTTCTTATTCATATTTAAGGTTTTTGTCATTTAATGAGTGTCGTGTTTCCTCTTACCGTATGTTATCCTCTTCATGTTCTTCATACTATATTATCTGTTTTACTGTAAGTAGCATTTTTTATACAACACAAACACTCAAAATACGGTTCACCTGATGGAAAGTGATACCGCCGACTATTGACACGACGTCTACATCAAGGGCACGATGTCTAGAACGCCAAGAGCACAGACCATGCGTTGCACATGTAGATGTTATAATTCTCGTGCCGGTAATTACACTCGCTCTCCATTCCAATCCTTCTTACCGAAACAGAACGAACTGTTTCACGGCATAAATAGAAAAGAGGATGGTACCAACCCAGACGATCTCGCACGTAGATTTACCACCTGTAAGGTAGTAAGTATACATTACTTCGTTTCGCTAAGTATTGTATCATTCTTAGCAGATACCTATGTTCCTTGAGTACTTCAACATGGACCTCTTGTCATCACATGACAATATGTCATGCTTCACCATAACAATAATGCCATATTTTACAAAATACAAGTTTGTACGACAAACACAAGGTTGGTGAAAACAGTGCAAAAATAAATACTGAAACAAGAACACAAAGTGGATTTGAACTGCATGTAAAAATAGGGCATGCAAGAATGTTTTATCTATTTTTGAGTTTAGAGAAAAAGCTGGTTAAAAACAAATAATATAAGTCAAAGGATGCTTGCAAAGCTTTTGGTATTATGTACTCATTTAATTTGATCACAATTATGTTAATGAAATAATCGGTGGCTACTGAAGTCCAGCAGTATTCTACCTTTAGTAAAATCTATGCAATTAGATACCTGCCACAATTCAAAAGTGTAAAATAATATGAGGAGTTAAAAATTAAAAGTATTCACACCTTTTAGGCAGAGTAATATAAGGAGGAGTTTGTTATGTGATCAAAATATTATATTTATTCATTTTATGGGTCATATTAAATGCTCTTTTAAATAATTTAAAAAATATTCAACCAGAACTAGTCCACAGTAGAGTAGTCCACCTAATTATTAAAATTAAAGAAACATAATAAATAAATATGATCTGTGTTAATCGATTAATGTATGCAAAAATTGACATACACATAGATTTATTTTCTAAAATAAGGTAGTACAGGTTGGTAATTTATTACAATAGTTGCACATATTCTATCTATCTGGTGTACAATTGCTTATAACAATTATTTTAATTACCATCAATTATTAGAACTATACATACACTAGAAAGTCATTACATATTACGAATTGTTAAATTTATTAAATATATGGATTATAATAGTTGGCTATGAGTTGATATTGTTACGAAAACAGTGCTAAACAGAGAGTAGGTACTTTAAACATAAAAATCGCTTGAAGCGCAGTAGGTTTGCAAATCCGACAACATTCGATACGAGTGTTTCCATTTCAAGATACGAACGAATGGAATATATTTTCTTTAAATAAACGGAAGTCAGCCAGATGGTGCGGGACGATGTGAAATGCTCTTTATCTCTTACATTTGTACAAACAGAAAGCTTTTATCAGGCTTTGACGGAGTTAAGATTATTGTGAATTTTACTATGACGAAATGAGCTTAGATGTCTCTCTCTTGTAGGCGGTTGCTGCTGAAATAGGAAAACGATACCTACTTATTATCTTTATAGTAATATGTTTTAAAATGTTGAATATTATTATTACGGAAAACGTAACTTTTGCGGAAGAAATTGATAAAGAACTGGCCAAGATTCGGCACAAAGAAAGTTCCGTACAATCATTCACGATTTAACATTAGATCTTTATAATAACTAAGGATACAAATAATTAGACATATATTTACTACTTTATAATCAGTGAGAAAGCATTTTTATAATATAAAAGTAAAGTACCGGCAACGGTACTAGTGCCACCTTTTAACGTTTAGTTTATTCACCATAATAGTTTCTCATCTTCAAAAGGCAGTTACTAACTCGTGCGCTAGGTGGCAGCACAAAAAAAATATTTTATTCAAACTTTCATTAAAGCATCTTCAAAATAATTGTAAATTTGTTAAATAACTATTTTTAAAATAATTTATTTTTTCAGTCCCTATAACTATTAAAACATTTAATTTGTCACATTTTATACTTTTGCTATTACTCACTAGATGGCACGGAAAGATAAAATATTATTTTTAATTTAAAATTCAAGAAAAACATCTGTTTTTCAGAACTAGAACATATTATTCTTACATATTTAAAATTAATAATATTTAGGAAAGAAAACTAATTATAACTTCACAAATGTGTATATTTACTTGGAAAGTTATTTAAGTCTACGTTGTGATAAAATATATTGTGGTCGTTCCATACCTGTATTGAGAACGAAAATCATAATAAGTATAATTTTGCACCGCGTTGTCGCTTGAAGGGGTAATTTCACCTGTCATTACAGCTGCGTTTGCGCATTGGTCGAGGAAAGGAGGCGGTTTCAACTCAACACATAATTGCATATAAGCAAATTTGCATTTAAAAATACCTACACCAATAAAAAATTGTTATGGCTCCTAAACTACTGTGACATTAAATTAATCTGCAATATTTTTACTTGCAAATTTTATCCTCAGTTTTATCTTTAAAAATTGTTGAAGATGTTACAGATACGTTTTAAATTAGATTTGATTTTATTAAACGTAAGTATATTAACAAGTAATATGTATTTTGATAACTTTGAAGTATAATAATTTTTTTACAAATACAAATTAAAATCCGTTCGTTCGGAATAGTAATTAAGTTCGGAGTTGTGCCTATTACTAGAATGAAATCGCTAAATTTTTGGACCGGCCGATGTTTTTACCTACTTACTTAGATTTTTTGAAGAAATATGATTATGAATGCATCTATCTCAATACCTTCCTCTCAATATTTATTTATTTATTAACCTGAGTGGAGTCTGCCTAGCCTGCTATTCCATCATTAGCCTCCCTACCACCCTCCAGCCACAATTAGCCTGCAATTTGGTCCACAAATGACATGTATCGACAGTCGGAATGTCATTTTGTAAATTACGCTGCCATACAATATTATGTCAATTTAGTATAATTGGTTGTGTCACGAAGGTTAAGGAATGTTGATCGGAGAGACTGCGCGGGAGTCGCTGCAACCTATCTTTTAATAAAAGCAATAGGTTTTTAGTAGAAACGTTGGACATCTAGTTTATTTAGTAGATATTGAATCTATTCGCGATATGACTTGCAGACGTATTAGGATTTATTGTTTATTTAATATAAATCATAGTGATCGTGTATTGATTTCGAATTTATAAGAACTAATAAAATACAGGTATGTATAAGTTTTATGCTTAAAAATTCAATACTTCTTAGAGGGTAAAATCTCAGGACATCTTGAGAGTTAGAATATTTCTGTATTATAATCGTATTTGGATACCAGACAAGTTTTGTTTTTCTTCTAGGTAATATTTGGGCCCAGAAAAAAGTTAGTCTTCAAAAAATTAAGACATATTTAAGAACAAAGGATACGCATTCGTTTGTTTTCGCTTTTTGCACTAGGTATCACTTTATTACAAACTTACAGTTTGTTACACAGTACGTAAACTGTATTGCGTAAATATTAATTTGGCGTCTAATATCGGGGAGCAAAAAAATTATCAGAAATAGACCAGCAAGATAAGAATTATTAACTTTGAACAGTTCAACTCAAATCCGCTTCTACCATTTTGTATTGTAAATTATCTCCAGAGACTAATCAGTGTTGATATGATTTTAACATCATCTTTAGATCGGTGTTAAGCGTATAACTGATACTTAAATTATGTCAAATTATTGATTTTTAAGTATTCAATAGCCTTTACGTGACCTTCACAACCTGAAACTATATCAGTGTGTCTACCAAGAGTTGGTATACTTTTTCACACGTTTCACACCGGTAACATAGATTACTGTAGTAATTACGCGCGAACAATCTCAATTCCTCATCAATCTTTTAGAGACGCTTTACAAATATTGATAAAATTTGTCACTGCAGTCGCTAGCGGCAATACTAATAGTCGAAACTCATCGTAGGCACACAATATTTCATAGGAACTACTGCATGTAAATACTTACGTACTATGACATTTTCGGATAATCTTTCATTATTAGCCTAGCGTCAGAAAGATTATATGATGATAGAAACTTTATGTTAAAAAGAAAATATTATCAAATATTTTTTTATGTTCACTTAAGAAATAAAAGTCAGCTTAAGTTTTATTGTATCCAAAGATTATTTAACACAAAGTTGATTCCTAATTATATGGAAGCCGATATAATTAAAGTTGAAAAGCAAAACCATTAATCACAGAGCGAACGAGGTGAATCCCGAATCACTTTCACTATAACACAGAAACCTTTTTATAATGAGATCGACAGACACACAGACGCCAACAATCGAAAGTGTATCTATTTCGTAGAACACTCGTCTCGGTAAAAAATGTCTAACTTTACCACTCAAATTCAATTTATAAGCTTTTGTTATTAAAAATGCCTAATAAAGAACAGTAAAGAATATTCGTCGTTCCATTCTATATCATAGCTTAGTATAGACATGTCTTATGCTTTTTATATATATTATAATCGTGAATACAATCATGAACTTGAAAAAAGACCTTGATTTTTTAACATGACTCAGCATTTTTGGTTACTGTGGTACGTTTAAATGAACGTTTCAGGATTTTGAATAGTCTGTTAAAACAAAATTAACACAGATCAACATATTAATTTATGCTGTGTTAAAGTGTAGACACAATACAATGGAAATTTTAATACCTATATATTTTAAATTTGTAATAAAAATCTACTTTTACTGCTGTAAAACATTTACAATTGTGTACTTACTGTAATGATTGTTTAACTTGTAGAAACTGTAATTAATTTATTATTTCCTATTAAGAAAAAAATAAAGTACAACGTTACAAAACTACAATAACAGAACGTTTTTTATTTAACAAAATCCCTCTTAGATTAATCTTATGAGTATTTCGATTAAAAATAGGTAGCGAGTGTTGGTAGACTTCCGATATAGGTACAGTGAGTGTAGGTACTATACCTAGAAGAGCTATTTCAGGAATATTTCAGCGATCAGCGATTTAAAGAACCATTCGTTTTCTCAGCGTGAAGTCTTGAGGACGAAGTTTCGGCTATTGTTGAGGTAAGTTTAGTAAATATATAAATATAAATTAAGTACTTTATTGTCTGTATTCTAACTCTAATAGTGACAGGTTTTGTTTGAGAATTATTTTTGTAGTTATAAGTATTGTATTTGCAGTACATAGAGACTCTTAATTGTAATTTATGTACTTAAAAACATATACAGTCATTACATATATCGTGATAGGTAATTATAAATGTAATACATATTAATGGTCGTTTAAAATAATATTTTGTACCGTGACTTCTAGTACCTACTTGTTTTAAAACATACTTAACTACTTTTAAAATGAAGATAATAACAGGTTATATAATATTTCCTTGTACCATGTTGTAATAGTCGAAAAAATCGATGCAAGTTCCGTGCTAGAGATTAGATCTCCGCAGTTAGTTATTACTGTAACCTAACCTAGGTATTAAATGTACCTACATGTATTTGGTCTCACCTATTGACCTTATTTACTACCGCAGTGACCCACTTTAAGCTTAAAAGTAATGGCAAGTTAAACTTCCATTACAAAATCAACTTTCTCACATAAAATTATTAAATTTGAAATATATAACACATTGTTATCATGACGTAATAGATCAGATCCTTTAATAAACAATAAAACACAACATCAGTTTAAGATAAAATATATACGCCATTTTTTCTTAAAACCGTGACCGTAACTACATTTTCTTATCTTAATCTAATTTATTGGGGCATTGCAAAAAGTTAGGTTTGTAAAACTAAGTGAAAACTAATACAAAAAAATATTTCCGGTATTTTAACAAAACCGGTAAATTTAAACCGGTATTTCTTCTGAAATACGGATTAAAATTAACCATAAACAGGCTATAAACCAACCTAAAATCAATACTAGTCACTGATCATTATCGTTAGTACTCGCGTACTTTAAATTTACTCGTATTTTCTTCCTATTCCATTGTTATAATGACAACCTTCGACCAAGCCTTGGAAATATTGATGTTTACCTGAAACTATACCGAGACTCTAACACCTATGTAATAAAGCTGTAAATTGCTTACTTTAAATACTTTTTGAAATAACGCGACCTTGTAAGGCCTCTAGTTATTATCACCTTTGCTTCGACCACCATTGTTTGATACTTGATGAGTTGCTATTAACATAATACATTTTCTAAACATCTTTTGAAAGTTACTTAAAAACTGTAGCTTTACTGTGTATCTGTATGGCAAGCAATAACATCAGGGTACTCAATCTTATAAAGCTATCAAATTTTTACATATTTCATTTTGTACAGTCACATACAAAATCCTTTCAGCACACGGAATGCCTAAAATAAACAATGAACATCTGCTTTGCGTAAATCGCTTATCATTAATAACTAAAACGTCAAGGTACCTACTCGTTCATGGTGCTAAATGTGTTCCATTCAAAATTGTATAACTCTGGTTGTCTTCGTTTGTTAGTATTTACCTATGACCTAAGGCAGTAATTTTAATTCCTTCACATATTAAGTAGGTTTTTAAATTAATACACTACTAAAGCATTGTAATAGTTTCTGGGTATGTACTTATTCGTTAATATATTTATTGTCAAACATTAAAACATGAAGCGTGTATATGTCACCGGTTTTATTTTTATTCACGCTTAACCAGAAAACGTAAGTGTTTAAACCATATTTTTTTGTTCAATAATGTTATAAATAGTAAAAATAACATATTCCGCAGATGTTTTTTTTTAAATTATAATAAATCACTTCACAGTATAAAAACAAAGTCACTTTGTTCCTAAGAATGCTTTAATATTTAAAACTACGCAACGGATTTTGGTGCGGTTTTTTAAATAGATAGAGTGATTCAAGAGAAAGGTTTATGTTTATAATACATAGATAATATCCGTGCGAAGCCAGGGCGGGTCGCAAGTTTAATGTTATAAAGAATTTTATACTATTTGTAGACATAGGAACTGTCGCGACTGTTTTATCGCAGTATATTAGAATGAGTGACCGCGGAATGCGTCTGGTCCGACCTATGAACTTTTAGTTTCTACTGGTCATAGACAACAAACTCACGCTAAGTCAAAAATAAATCAAGTGGCATATATACGAAGTGGGTGGCAGTTCGCGAGCGATCGCTCGACCGACGCTCGTATTATGTAAGTCGAGCCATCTGTTCTTGTATTCTCAGTTGATACAATAGAACCGGTTTCGGTGGAATATTATTTTTCGTGCCTACTGTACTCGACTATGATATTTACATATGAGTGTAAAGTCGCTCGGCTCGCGGGCTAGTTTAGCAAATGTATCACAGCGGTAAGGTTCGGTCGGTGTACTTCTGAAATCAGTTCCGAATCTACATTTGAATAGATTCGAAAACTTTTGAATTTGTACTTTTCTGGCCAGTGAATTTTGTGAAAGTTAAAGCGAACTTGACGTCTGTGTGGTTAATTTGAAAACAAACTTCACGCTAGTTTCGCCTGTTATCAGTTGAGTGAGCGCTGTGATAAGGAGCGGTACGTTTGTGCTTGAGAAAGCGGTTTCATTGACACCGGTGAATATAATAATACAACAGCTCGAAGGAAGTGTTTTGCAATCGACATTGCAGATGCGTGTAAATAATAACGGAAGGACACACCTTGTTTAATTATTAAAAACAGAACTTTAATCATTTATGAGTGAATGAACTGCAATAGTACTGATAAGACTTGTCTGATACGACTGGTTAACTTGCACTAAGGCCTATCGGTGAGATTTAATTATTTTATTAATCTTTTTTTATTTTACAGTCCAATAGGAAATTCTGTGAAAAATTGCACGTGTCCATTTATTTACTAAGAGAATTAGCTTTGTTTTAGCTCGCCTATGCTTTTATTTAGGTTCTTACCAGCTTATTTGGATTTTTTTCTGATGTAATGAGTGACGCATATATGATAATTACATTATGCTTGGTAACTAATTATGTACCTAGAGTATCATCTTTGAACCTTAATACCTACTTGTACTTTTATTTTTTATTATGATTTATACTTCAGTGTTAGCTTTTTTGTTGAAAACCGTCTCATATTATAAGTTACTGAGTAAGAAGATTTTAATTCGTTTTGACTCCTTCTCTACCGTTTAATTAAATGTATCATGGTATTGATTTGTTTCTACCATATATTTCCGTAGCTATATTCTATCAATAAGTTTTATTTTGACTTATTGGTTAAAAACACGAAATTTGTTTTGTTAAATGCCAACAAAAACGTTGCATGAAAACTGAATGCTTTAATTTCTGATTGCTTGTGTTAGTAAACTCGTATAATCAATGAATTACTTATCATTATATATTTTTTAAGGATAGGCAACTGAATTATTAAAATGTTTGATTTGGTTAATAAGTCATATAGCGTATAAAGCCATTTTTACAAAACCAAATGAAACGTTACGTTTTGTTTTACAAAAAATATATATCACCAGTAGGAACCTATAAACTTTATACCGATGTCTACCTACTTTGAAACTAGTAGGTAGTTAGTAAATCTAGATTACATGTATATACAAACTACATATAGTTTAGTCACAAATATTAACGATTAAGTAGATAGAGATCTAACATTTTCATTTCATTTTTCATTTTTTTTAACTGTTGCGAATACTGAATAAACATTACAGGCTGACGAAATGTCTACTGAAATGCAAAATTTTTAAACAAATTAGCGGCTTTTATATTACAGAGCAGTTGACCAAACAAACTTAATTACTTTTTGTATTGTACAAAAAGATAAAATGTAGTCATTTCGATTATCACTTTTCAGACAACGCTGCAGAAAAGTATTTTTTCTATAATTATCAAGAAAAAAATCAAATTGTCGTCTAGACATTATCGTTCAAAAAAACTCCAGTTATATTTACTTATTCTTTTGTCTTGAATGTATGCGATCGGAATCGAACACAGGATAGATCTACATTCAGTGTTGCTGGTACTCACAACTTCGTTAAAAACATTTGTCAAATATGTTTTGAGTTTTTTTTTCCTTAATCGACTGCCTACTGTATAATTAATTCTGAGCACGCTTGCATCTTTCCTAGAATTCCATTAAGAAATATATAGCTCAATTAGGAATAGGGTCAATCCATGACAAAAATAATTAGCAGAAAGTGCTATGAGTATAGCTATTTACAAGTACAATTCTGTTTGTAGGGTTCCGGAGCTTAATGGAACCTTTATTCTGTCCTTTCGTATGTCCGTCCGTATGTCACTGCCATTTGACTTTTTCTTATTTATTATTTTTATTTCATGGGAACGACCACCCATTGAATTATATAAGTACATAGGTACTGTTATAATGTCATACATATTTATTTTTATTTATAAAATATGTATGATTTTTTATTTAAATATTGGAATACTAATAAACATTTTTTTATAAAATGGAATATTCATGAAACTATAACTAAATTTAATACGTATTGATTTGAAGTTGCAAGAGATAATTACGATACAATGCTATTATACTATTTGTTCAGATTTTATGATAAGCAAGTAGATAAGTATATACGAGTAATTGCTTTGATTGTTGTGAAGCGCTTGTATTGATATAATATCGAGTATCAAACGATCTATAATATCAGAATATATCTATTCTATACTAAGTGTAATAAAATTAATTAATTTATACATAAAGTTACAATACAACAGAAAGACTCCAATCCAATATTTTAGTTACATAAAATATAAATTAAATTCGACAGGTAAGGGATTTGCATAATCATTAAAATTATCATCATCTGTTGTGCTAGCAAAATGTTTTATATGACAAAAAACTTAATATATAATATTTAAGAGTTACATAAGATCCCTACATGAGTTTAAAAGTTCAAAAGTATAATGTGATACTAATGTTAATTATTCACAGTTCTTGTCATTGACGTAATCTTTTTTTTTGTGTATTAGATATATCATTATGTAAATATGTGATAGATGAACCATACAATATAAAAAGTCAAGAATAAAAATTGTGATTCACATTTTATGTTGGTACCATAGATAAATCTCCGCTGCGCTCGCACCGCGACTACGAATCATTAATCTATGGTTGGTACCAACCTGCCAAACCAATACGTTTATAAGAAATTGAGCCATAGACAAACGTAAACGGCTTACGTTTGTCTATTACTCAATTTCTGTTTGCACAAATTTCTTGTCAGATTTTGTTGTATCCTTTGATAATTTAAGGTTATATTCTTTATGATCTCTGTCAATTGAATTATGGAAAGTTTTTGATAATAATAATCTGGGTAGGATCCAGCCAGCGTAGCAACGTATGTTACAATACTGTTTTATATTTCATTAATTAGTTTATAAGAGATCCAAAAATTTAATAAAAAGAATTAAAACAGCTGTCTCACATAGTCACAGGAAAGCAAGCGGGGTTATAAAGGCCGTTATACCATATTGTATCATCTATAAGAATAATACAGATTTCAAAATTGTCAAATCGTTAAATGGCCACGATCGACGTTTTGAGGTCCGCTGAAGTAGGTATGTTCTCTGAAAACAGAACAAACAAAACGCAATTGTTTGAATTTAAGAAACCTAGGTTAGTTTGAAAGTTGTCATAACTTTGAGTTTATATTTAAACTGGTAATACGTTGCTTCGCTAACCAATAAATTGAATGATTAATTAATAATTAATATAGTCGTAAGTTATCCGTAATGGGTTGATATGCGCACGCGATGTAGGACAATTAAAAACAGCTTTGTTGTGGAATTGATTTCCAATCGAATGTTAAATTCAAATAAATATTTATACCATTTCCTTTTTATTCAAGACTGCGTGAAAAAACTCTTGCTTTGCGGATTAGTTTTTATAAAACAGCAAGCCTTTGTCCGCGATTTCACCCGCTTATAAGATACAAAAAAATTAACAAACCATTTCCAAAATCTGATGTGAATAAAATTTTTACTTTAAAAACCGCGAACAAATAAATTATTTGTAAAAACTGTTTTTTTTATAAAATTTTATTCTACTTCATGTCCAAACAGGCAGACGGTTCACCTTATGGAAACTGACACCACCGCTTATTGACGTGACCATGCCCTTGGTGCCTTAGAACGACAAGAACACCGCCAATGTTTTACTCACGTAGAGGAGATGGATGGATGATTCGAGAATGGCGGAGAAGATAGAGCTGTATCTCCTTCTAATATTAATTTGATTCTGGCTGGAAACAGTAAAACCAAAAATTTCTTCAAATCTCTTTAAAAATCCCAGATATCCTATCTCACTTGCTATATGCAAAATGCTCTATATCTGCGGATTTTTCTTGTAATTTTAAAGCGTTACCCAATACATTCATACAATATTAATTGAAGCAAATATAAATATTCAAATGTAAATGTTCTGTATCAAAGAAGTTAAAAATGTATGTGTGTTTTTTTTACAAAGTTAATATCTAAATAATTCAAATTTTATAGTAGGTACCGATAGGAAGGCAGTACCTTCCATTCTTATAATAAAAGGGAATTAAATATGTTATATGGAGTAACTTTTATACTAAAGTATGATACAGCTTGGTGTGGTTTATCTAACTCAATGATTTCTCAATTTTATAAATAGGCAATGTGTTGAACTGTAGGTATAAATAACGCCTACAGCAAATATCTAGACTGATTAGTCACACTCATGCTCGAAATCATTTTCGAAACGTAATTGTGTAGGCGAATATTGAGTTATTAAAGAAAAAGCGGTCACGTGCTAGTCGGATCCTCGCACGAAGTGTTCCGTACGTAGTTAAAGATTTGTTGGGTGAGGTCAAGTGAGGCAGTAGTTTGAAAATGACGATTTAAAAGTAGACAATTCTATTTGAATAATAATATTTTGCCTTCTATTTAACACTATGTATACCTACCTAGTTTGATGAGACAAATTTTTTATTTAATTTTATAACTTCAATGCAGACGGCTGACCTGATGGAAAGTGAAACCACCGCATAGTAACGCGGCAAAGTGATGTCGTGAAACACCAAGAGCGCCCCTAAGCGTTCCCACCACCTACGTAGAGGTACCTCTCGAACCAGCAATGGCTCTCCAATCTTTTGATCCGAAGCACAGCGAACTTCTTCACGTTATAAGTAGAAAGGAGGGTGGAACCAACCTAGACTACCAACCAACCTAGGCACATATATTTGCCACCTATAAAAATAATGTAATTATTGTTAAAGCAGGACAAAAAGTCTTTTTTCGTGTATGGAGATTACTTGTTACCCGAATCCCACGAAGGGTTTTGGTTTTCCCGCGTATCTTATATCTTTATTTGTAATTTTTAATTTTATTTATTAACTGTTATAGAGGGAATATAAAAAAAATACAGTAAAAATTTCAACTATCTATTACGGTTCATGAGATGCAACCTGTTGATAGACAGATGGACGGGCCCTTTCTTGTCCCGTTGACACCCTTTGGGTACGGAACCCTAAAAGAGCGGTCAAGTGTGAGGTTCAAGGATTCCGGTATATTTTTAGGAATGTTTTAGTTCAATTAATATTTTTTTAACACAGGCAGTTTTTACTTTCTGAGGTACAAAATAACAATTAAAAAGGTTAGGTAAAACTACATCTAATTAAACGAGATACCATAGACAAATAATATAATATGATATTTTATTAAATAATTTTCTACAGGAAAAATATTATTAAGTATCAACCTACATACACCACACTCACCACACCCACACTCAAATTAACTCATACAATCAACTGCTTAAACAATTAGATTTTATAATTAGGGCTTCCGATCCCGCAGCCAGTCTTTAATCTCGGTATCTGCGAGACTAAACATTTTCAATTACTCAAGTGAAAATCACAAAAACGTACATAAACATAAAATCACGCCGTAGTCCCTCTAGAGGGGTTGGCAGAGGTGCTTGCTACACACCGCTTTTCGCACGTTGATGTTGAGTGCCAGTGTGACAGGTTGCAAATCTGTCGCCACTATCCCGGCACATTGAGAAACATGGCAGCTACAACTTACGGCAACCCGAGAATCGAACCCCCGATCTGTCGGGTCGGGTCGGTCGGTTATCCAAGGCACGTAGCAAACTGAGCTACCGCGTCCTCCAACTACACCACCACGTTAAGAGAAAATAAATTATATAAAAAAAAGAATAAAGCAACTAATATAAAAACATAAATTCATCTTATTTCTAAATATTTTTTCTTTTATACTCTGATGTATTAGCTTCAGATGGGTACTGGAAATTACATTACATTCTGACGATTTTGTATGATCCGAAGTCTCGCAAATCCCGGGATCCCAGTGGGACTGCAAAAATGGCGCGGGATCCCTCATTACCGGCATTGGAAGTCTTTGTTATAATGGATCACTTAACTATGCAATTTTTAAATCCCTCCGCCTAAATATGACCTTTCATTAACACAGGGTGAGGTTTCAAAGAAGGTAAAATAATTTCCTAACTACAATAATATTACAACCAATAGTAAAGGTAGGTGCTTAATTTTACTCTTTTTTCCACCCTATGAATAAATTGGAAATAATGATATCTACGGAATACTTTATTTATTATCATTAATTTTTGCTGAAGAGCAATGTCTTATTAAAACCGATAAAGATATTGACTTGTTGTTTCTAATCCACGCATATTTGTTATTGAAAAAGCATAGTCGGAATTAAAAATTAGAATTTGACTCTTCCCTTATAATGTTTTTACCAAAAAATATTTAGACAAAATATTCGTAACACTATATTTCTTGGTTAATTATTTCACATGTTATTGTAAAGGTTTTCAATTCTGCTACTCAACAATAGATGGCAGTGTTTAGCAAATCAGCAAAGTCACAAAACATTTGTTTTTACAACACATCATAGATGGCACGAGTAGTGTTGATAAAATGTTTGCTATTTATTGCTTCGCGATGCCTAGTTGTAAACTTGTATTTATTATTTTAATTATTTGTTTGGTATCAACAAACAAATATTTTTATAGTGTAGTTAAAAACTCGCAAACATTTTTGGAAAATGTCAGAATTTACTAAATATTTAATCTTTATTCTGTCTTAATGTGGTAATTTCTAAAAGTTTCAGTGTCGTAAAGGGTTACATTTTTACAGTCTAGTTATTTATGGCGCTTTTAGTTGTGTCATTATTATTCACATTAATTTCAGTAAATTTGAAAACTACTATTATGTGCTACCTACGTAAACCTACATACCTTCCTTCTTTTAGACTCTAAATTGTTAAAAAAAATATCCAGCTATACATTTAATGCTTATCCACCTGTTGATGGTATTCGTAGCAACCAATATCAATATTGTACAATTCATTGGTTTAACAAACTATCTATCCCAATACTTTTAAACAATGCATGGTTCCAACTTGTCTTGGAAATGTTTGATTATTTACTTCATTGTAAAATTTTGTGAAAGAAAAGGCTTAGTTACGTGTAGGTACCTACAATATTTTTCAGGACATAATTTCATAAACGTAAGATGAAATGTTAAGTAGGAAAGTACTTGAAGGTACAAAATACAACTTGTGTTTTGCATTCGAACAATGAACCATTCATAGTTAATCTGATGAAACTTCAGGATATGGATATACACGACTCATTCAAAACCCCTGTGGGTTCCATGTATTGATGTGACGACTTTAAATAGTGATGTAATTTTCCATTCCCGCCATATTGGCGCTAGTGTGCTATGGCTATGACGCGGCGCTCATTGAAAACTCAGGCCCGCGTCATGACGTGACGTTTCGTGACGTCACGAGCCGCGCCGCCATGACAAGGTCATTGCGCGACACGCGGTTTTTGTAATATTAATCATATCGATCATCGTAAAGCCAATGTTTTTTATCGAGTTCCGTTGAAATTAAGGAAATGGAATTTCATTGACATTTCTAAAAGAGACTAAAACGTTTCCGTTAGTCATCGGTACTTAAATATCAACTTACTGTTTCTGATGCACATTATTGCACTTATATATTTAAAAATCAAATATAATTTTATTTTTATTTAAATATTGATGGGTTTAATATACCGTAAATGTCTGCATGATTGAAACTATGCTTAGGTACTGTAGCTACGTTACAATAATAATTTTGTAAATTAACATACTTAAAATAGAAGTACTATAGCCGGTTTATTTTTGTTTTTTCAATCATAAATGATATGATATAATCTTTACGTGTTTGGTTCACGCAGTTTAGGTTTGGTTTGGTATTTGGTTCCTTAATATCAATTTAATGACGCCAGCTCATGATAAGTCTCAATTGAACTTGTAGATTTAATCACGCAGCTAAAAATCCCGTCTGCAATAGCTATTCCAGGATTCTGAACGCGATCCATCCTGGAATGAAACCATGACTCGAGGTCCGAGTATTTAATAATCATGACGACAAATTGATACAAATGAGATAATTGTAATTCCCGAGTCCCATATTCCATGACGTGGAAATAATAAAAGATACAACATTGTTAAAACGTAACGGAGTGTAGGTTGACTGTAGGTATTTCTACGTCATTACAAGGTCAATGCCGCCGACCAGCTGTCGATGATTTAATTAATATTATAATTTATAGGACGTTAACATGTTATACAGTTTTATTTGTTTGAATTTAGCTAACAATTAAAAATAAAATGGAACTCACTTTTTTTGGTATTCTATGCAAATTTTGATGATGTGAAAGGGTTTTTTTATAACTAATCTCTACTAAAAATAACATGGAGTAACAAAGAATCGAGTTTAGTTAAGTTAGTAAGCTAAGTATTTGTATGAAAATTTTGTGTAAAAATAAAACAACGTGAAAAAATGTAGTTGCATGAAAAAGATGTTTATACTACTCAGTTACTCAGTACTCAGTTTACATACTACTTAAGTAAATTTATCTGTTACATAATCTTGATATTATGCATAATATCTACCGAGGAGGAAAAAGTTATAAAATTTCATAAAAAATCGTACCTGTCAAGTTAACGATTAAATAATAATGTCATTGAACTCAAACCAATGAGGAAACCGAAATGATGAAGCAAATGTGTGAAAATGATTTTACTTATGTTTCGAACCGGGAAAAAGGCAAACTTAAAAATGACACTACTGTCAAAAAGATAACAAAAAGCGACAAACCGTGGTCAGGTAAATTTTAGTGTAAAAGCAACTTATTAACAAAAATACAACATCAATTCTATATTATATATGAAAGCTTTAATATTTACATGGTTTTTATGACAAAATTACATACGTTTTGTACCTGGCTTTTATTAGATTGTCCTTTCGACCAAAGTTAATTTACTAGCTTATCTTATTGTGATACATGCAATATATCTAATAGAAAATACAATTGTACTATATCATATCTGTATATATATATTTATATATATAGAATCTGAATCTTTATCTATATAATATGTTTTTCTAAAATGCTTTCCCAACCATACCAAATATCGTCTGCTTAAGGAATAATATAAGATTTATAAGATTGATACAATATTTTAGTTCCTCAGAATTATTTTACAAGGAGTAAAGTGAAAACTGGAAGGTAGGGTAAAACTGAATCAAAGTCAGGGGAGTAGCAAGCTTCTAAAATATTCCACAATGAACCCACACTCTGGATATTCACAGGATTGGCATAAATTTAGTGACTAATGATTTAGTCAGCGAGTGGAAACGGATGTGTTCAATAGGTTTGGACCTAACACCTACATATCTTCTTACAGATGTGCGGAAAAACCTTACTTACGTACAGTACAAGGTACGCCACGACCGGCGACCGGTGGAACAAAAAATTCCACTCTCGAGTCATAATTCGAAAGTATCAACGGTACATGTAACGAATTAGGAACCTAATTAATTAACTTAAGAAATTCGAATACATTTAAAATTCTATTGAATTTATCAGTGACAACTGAGAAGCTATTTCTTCTTTGCATTTTATCTATATCGTACAACCTAGTCTTAGGGTTGATAAGGTAAGATTTGACCAGGACACAATTCACCGTACACTAACTGTATACATCTAGCTAGTGTCCCTAATTGTAACATTTATGATACGATAATCAGTATCGAAGCAGTGGAAATCTGTCTGAGTCTGAACAGTAATGAAATTTGTGTCACAATTTCTGTCGCAGTCTAAACATACCTTCAGATTGAAATAATTATAATGTTAGGTTTTTCATAATTCCACTTACAAATTTGATTATGGTCGGATTAGCAGTGTATGCAAAAAGACAATTAAAAATTACAACAATAAATAATTATAGAAATGCAAACGATATTGGCATAGGGTTGGAATAATATGTTGAGGTTAAATGTAGAAAAAAATAATCTTCAACATGTATAAAATAGGTGACATGTTTCAAGCGATTTTTGATCCTAAACAAACTAAATAGGTACTTACACCAATCAGTAGAAGTTTAAATTTAAAAGCTGAATAATAATAATACAATGTTGTTAAACCATTTTTGTTGAAATCTTTAATCTCTCTCTAATCTCTAATTTACGTTATTGAAAGGTATCGGAACCTTGTCTTGATAAATTTTGAATCATTGATTTAAACTTAAACGTTGGATAAGAGATATAGATTTAATGGCTGAAGAGAGTATGTTGCTTTTACATTTAAATCTTATCTCGACATTTAATAAATGTGTAAGTTACTAAAATATTGCATTGTAAAAATCTTGTAAAGTTGCTTTGCTTTACTTAAGGATATGAGTTAACATGGTGTACCTATGTTTATCAGGTATCCATTACGTCTAATCTTATCTATGTTCACGTAAGAAATAGTAATACACATTTATAAATACTGATGTCATAGGTAATTTCAGGTGACAAATAGTCGTTCGTGAGTAATGATTTGAAATATTTTAAGAAAAATCCAAGAAAGGAGCATCTTATATTTACATAAAAGGCTTAATATGTGAAATTGGTATTTGTACGGGGCGTTCTCAAAACTGTAACTCGTCATTGCTATTTTGCTAATTAACGCCAAGAGCACCGCCAATGTGTTATCCATGTAGAGGTAATGATGTTATAGCTCTCGTGCCGGCAGTTACACTAGCTCTCCAAACCTTTGAACCGAAACAGCTAACTGCTCCACGGCAGAAATAGATAGGAGGGTTGGTACAACCTTGATGATCTCGCACGTACATCTACCACCAGTCCAATCCATACTTATATAAATAAGATTTCCATAAAAATTTGCAAAGTCATAATTTTTATAGTGTATTTTATTTACGTAGGTTACTTTTTGTTTTTGTCGAATAAAAGTTCAAGTTATGCATAGGTGTCTAAAGCCGCAGGGAAAAGCTATTTTATAGTTTAGTGTGCTACGTTCTGCACAGCTTATTCCCGAAATTACTTAGTTTAAACGAAATGTTAACAAATACATTTGGTTGCTAACAATCGTAAATCTAATTAGTTCCTAAAACATTAACAGAAGGATCCACTGAAAATCCGGTAAAATCCAAAGGCCATATTGTTGTATGATATGAATCACCTTTTGTGTTTGTATATTAGTCCGTGACTTGCATTTCTAAGACTTTGTCTATTAAACAATGATTTAATAGTTTTTTTTTTCAAATATTTATTATCCTTGTCAAATATAACTTCGGTGTTCATAATCTTAATTGTTAAACTTATCAGAGATTCGATTTACCTGCAAGTAACTTTCCTTATTATCATTCACGGCACAAGATATGAAAGTAAAGTTGAGATTCACTCCGTATCAGAATGAATGACCACTTCTTAATTTGTCTAGTTTTTGGATCCACGAGAATTTTGTTTTTCAGACTAAATAGTATCCTATGTGCTTTTCCGGGGCATGGTCTATATGTGAGCCCAGTCTCATTTGAATCCACACTTCAGATATGTATGATTTAGTAACGCGTATAAAATAGCGTTGCTAGAGAATTTTATATATTTACCGGACCAAGCGGCTGACTTTGTACCACTGGCCGTCTTTAGAGTTATTTTTCCTTTTTATTTTTAATAAACCATCCCTGTATTTGAGATAACAAAGTAAAGAAAAAATCATCCACGGTCAAACCGCTTTCTAGTTTTATGTAAGCTACCGAACAGCAATTATGATTTATTTATAAAAATATAATTAAAAGACAAGAACTGGACAGTATATTTTTTCGTTTTTAATAACAAATTTAATAAATATCTCATGTTTGTACTGTCTACTATACATAAGATAGTCAGTACCTACGGAAGTATGGCACACATGTGTAATTGATCATCAATCTAATGAAGGGCAGACTTGTTCTAAGAAACAGTTCGGTATTTTGCAAGAAATCTTTAGAAAATAGAAGGAAACATGAAAGATAGCTGAGTTATCACTTAACAATTTATGTATAAAAGATAAATAAAACAGTCTGCAAATTATTTAGTTTTCGTCGTCTGTAACTATGTGTACGATATTATAGTTAGTGCCAAAATGAACTATCCCTTCTTTATCCTTAATATTAAAGAAGTATAATCAGTGTATGATTGATAGAAATAAATATTTACGAAGCTAAATTGATGTCTAGATTAGTTAAGTTTACGATATTTCTTCTAAAAGAATAGGTACATATATACTCAAAAATAAAAAATAGGTATTTCAAAAATCTATTTCTCATTTTTAAATTCAGAATCTTGCTGGAAAGCTGACTGAATGAACTCTTCTTTAAAGTTGGGAATCAAAATATCTTTGAATACAAAGCGTTATGGTATTGTCGAAATGTGTGTCGAATGTTTATGTTTGAACTTCTGAAGATATAGACTAATGCATCATTCATCCGAAAATTCAGGATTTTAGCTTTGAGGGTTAAAAAGTTGTTCTTCTTTTGAAACTATCCCAACAGTATGAAATGAACGGATAAAGCGACAGCTACTGCCAAAGGAATTTGCCGAAAATTTCAGAATGCAACGAAATCCTGGTGCAAACAGTCCGGATCTTAAAAAAATGTGAATCACTAGGTGAAAGTTCGACCTTCGCATTCAAAAACAAATATCACAAGACATTAGTGACTCAAATCATCTCAGTACTGTTACATCCGACTTGTTTTAGGTGAAGGTTAAGAGATGTTGAGTAAACTATTCTTATCTAATAGAAATTATTGGTATTGCCACTTTGATTCAAATTGATTGTTTGTATTTTTTTGTCAGTGACACAATATCTTTGATAAACAAAATAGAGCTTAGCGGGAAATCTGTAAATCGGTACAAATTACACTATGTGTGTCGCCCCAATTTATCTGTCTCTAATAAGATGCTTATTTTGTAAGTAAATAAATAAACTTAGTACAAAAGGCAACTAAAACCTGAACCTGAAAAGGTAATTTACCAAGCGACTAAGGTGATCCGACATTAAAAAATGAGGAGTCTCAATGTAACATATGTTTTTATTAAGTGCTAGTTTCAATAAACTACATTCAAAGCCCATAGAAAAACTAAGTTTGAGTGTTCATCCTAAATGAAATGAGACATTCATCTATACAATTATACCAAAAAAAACGACACGTGCTTACCAAAAAGGATTTATTTACCTTTCAGTCTAGCCTTGATAAAATTTTGTATCAGTGACATCACAGTCAAAGGTATTTTGCAAACGAACGTAGATTCTTGTTTGCAATGCTGAATATGGCAGTTACTGTAATATGTCAACATCTTATGTCATGAAGTTAAATACAAGAACTTTTCATAGTTTTGTCCTTAGGAATAGAGTCCTAATTTGCTTACTTCATCGTATTTGGGTTGTGGACAGTGAAATACCCGGGTAGATATTTCAGTTTGCGGATCCATGTTGGAACTAATCTACGTCATTCGTATATCTGATACAGATCAAGCATGACTCTTACGTTACGAATCTTCATAGAGTTCGTAAATCGGGCAGTCTAAAAGATATGTCCATTAAATGCAATGTTGACATAATACGTTGATCTGTTTCATAAAATGTAATAAATGCTAGATAATGTCGGATCGAGATGCCATTCAACTGTGTACTAAAACATTTGAGCTGATACCTATTATGAAATACGTTTTTACCGGGACATCATGTGTATTAATAAAACTTAAATGCAAGCAAGGCTTTCTCAAGATAAGTCAATAAAAATTGATAAATTCAGTTACACGAGGCATTTGTATGTTGTGTTTTACACGTGGACTTTGTAACAACATCCGCTTAGAGTCAGGTGCTTGACTTAGATTTAGTTAATTGGATATAGGGCTCCGACAATGGGCGATGAAAGCGGCATTACGCATTATTGCACTCATCCGATATTACACTGAAAGCGGACTCGTAGAAGGATATCCTGGTTCACAGGTTCATTCTATAAATCTTACAGGAGCACTGGACCATGTCCGTCATTTTGTTCTTTTGTCCTTTATTATGACGTCGAATAAGAATAAGAATCATTTATTTGCACGAAGTACAGGAGGTGTTAATTTTTTATAAATAGGCTGTTATACATTTTCAGTTTCACTTGTAGCAAGCATGCAATTAAAATATAGAAAGAACTTATCAAAGATTTTTATCATCAAAATATTTCTTAACACTGTAATAACATTTTGCAGTTAGTTGTCTATTTAACTTCATTTAAATATTGTTATGGATACATTTTTATGGGAATCCGGGATCTTAATATATATTTTTATGGGCATATTAGAACGTTATGTAATAAGTTACGGAATTGTCTTTCAAGATTATGTAATTTCAGTTGTTTTTCATAAATGATATGGTTTAATGGTATACATACGTAAAATTTCAATTGGAAACGAAACTTAATTATAAGGCCCAAATTAAGGAATAAAATATAGTGTTCTATATAAAACTTAACATTATTTTCATAACTGCCGGCAACAATAATTTATAATGTTAATTTGACCTCCGGTCGAGTTCCTTCGTATTGTGATTATTTGAATGATTGACAGGTAATAATTTTGTTATGACCGATGATGTTTAAATAAAGAACTTTGAGTTAACGTACTGAAGACTATATTCGCGTAAGGTTTCTGTTGAACAATCAGTTGAGTCGGTTAGTGTTCAAAAAGATCTAGGTCACGTGAGCTTAGCCTCGGGCATTATCACAAGAACCTAAACGCTAAATTATATTCTGCTGGGTTGTCGTCGTTTATTTTGAATGGAAATGTTAATAAACTAATGAGCTAACGCAGTGACCACGTGGCACCTTATGATGTTGATATAGGAGTATATTATGTCAACTCCTGGTAACCCATCTAAGCAATTCTTAGATCTCGACAACATCTGTTGTAGTAGAATATGTATGTTTATTGCCAGTTCAAACTGGCCCTAACACACATACAAAAAATCATCTTAATCGATTACTTCTTGAATAAAAGCGTGTATTAGCACCTAGTTTTAATGTAAGGAAGACTTCTGAATGGGAATAAATTAATTGAAAGGAAATCAGTGCTTCTTGGTAACTCACCCACTTTGACTTGCCCCAAACTTTTTTCGATCAAGCATGGGTATTACTCGCAGGTATTTTATCTTGAACCTGTGATATCATTTATCGAGTACAAAGGACTAAAACAAAGAATAATACTGAGCTAATGTTTTTATTAAGAAGAAATTAATAACATACTATAATACTTATATAAACAATGTTCAATAAATATTTCGTGTGTAATAAAATAGCTTTTTTTTCAGATTGACTTCTTGGATCTGCTGAGACAAAGGTGTAGCTGCTGCATAAAATAAAGGTAACTTGAGTGTCTTAAATCAAATTAGATATCTACAAGCTCGTTTATTATGTGATTTCTCATATAAATAGAGACACTTGAAGATGTGTATAAAAAATTCGGACGTCATTAAAAACTTGAAAGTTCGCGGGAGGAAGTTTATTTAAAACCGAACGGTACGTGATCAATTCTAGGTTCTAGGTTCATCATAAATTCATCATTGATTGTTACAATACGACTATGCTCCCGAACATCATCTTCATCATGGACAATCCAAAGACAGCGGAATAAAGAAAATTATCTATATGTAACCTTTTTATAAATCCTACTTTTTAATTAAAATATAATTATAATGAAACCGTCTCGATAGTCTATGGAAACTTCAGTTTGACATTACGCTGACTGTAGCTTACAATTAAAACACAGAAACGTGAGTTGATGTGAAATTTCGATATTGATTTTTTAATATTTTTCGCGGGATCTATTTTTGAGGAAATTGTTTATTAACTGTAGGCCATGGTGGAGTATTATGTGCTATAAATTGTGTTACATAAATAACAAGGAGTTATTTCTACGGAGAGAAGGAGCTGTTGTGTTGGCATCATGTTGAACGGATGGTTTCAACGAAGGATACAAGACATTTACACGAAGAGTCTAAAGGTATCAGCTTAATAAAACACCATCATAATAGGTGTTCTTTGTAAAAGGTGGCTAAGGCTAATAAACATTCGGGAAATGTCATTAAAAGTATCTATGCAGCTTCTTGAAACTTGCAACAACCACATGATACACTGTGGGATTCGTAAAAAACCCAACAACTCGCTTTAGTTATGCTTATACCTTATTGCTGCCCTCATTGAAGCAGCGGTGTAACAGCTGGCTGTTATGTAACAGGTCCTGGTTTCGAATCCCGGTAGGGGTGGAACTTTGTGTTTTTTAGACTTTGTCAATGTGTATGCTTATTTTTACTGACTAACTTTTTTTCTCGTAAAAGTACTTTTCCAAACTAAGTATTTTTCTTTTTTTCATTCTACTCATACAAAACGATAAAGCACTAGCGGATTTTTAATACAATACTGAATTATATTCGTACTAATGTTATACTTAAAACCTAAACTTTGATAAAAATTAATGATAGATTTAGATAAACATAGAAATTGGGTGGATACTATTCATCATCATTTAATTTGATACAATGAGTTATTTCCTATGATACTTGTGATTTTATTTATATACAAAAAAAAATCCTGTCCGTTTGCTTATACTGAATCCGTAAAAACTGAACCGGTTTATAGAGTAATTATCCAAAGTCCTGTTTAATTGAGTCGTTTAACAAAATGAAAAAACAATAATTACAACAAACGGGATAATCTGAGTAGGGAATTGTAATTATAATCAGGTGATTTGTTTTGAAGTTCCAATATTTACAGTTACAATAATTGGTAATACTTTACTTGTTAAATAAGTCACATATTAGATTAGTTCAGATGGGACACAGTGAGAGAATACGTATTATAAAGAAAGATACTGCTTTCTTTGGTTAATTTATTTGTAAAGAGTGGCCTATCTCCTTTTGTTTTTGTTATTTTATGTACCTCCTTCGTACAACAAGCTTGCACTCATGATGAGTATGTTCACACAGCCTTATTTTCTCCTCACCATAGATATAACGTGGTTTAGAATGGACAAGAACTAGTCAATTTATTTTGATGCGAACAAGAATAGACTTTGACTCAACTTGTTTCTTGAGTTCCAAACAAAGTCAACTTTATTAGTAAAAAGCGAAACGTAGTAGTAACATAGATAAATATAAAACGAACGAACGAATTTCGAACAGATGTAGCTTGCCACATAGTCATTGTCTCTACTAAAATTACCATCACGACGACATGACATCAAAATCTAAGATTTTATAATGTAAATGAAATCCGAGTACTGACATAAAAATCTCCGTAGTTGCTTTTTACTAAGTCAAATTTTCTTTGTTCTACGGTTTCGCCAAATCTCAATAATCTCTTACTTTTTCCTTTAAAATATAGACTTCTATTTTCTTTAAAGGGCAAGATCTCAAAGCCGAAAGAAGATCACTTCCCAGCCCAAGTTTTTGCCGCGATAATGTCTTCTGATTTTAATTACACGGATAATTACCAAGTAATTCGATGGCGAAATTATGTTTTATTTGTACACCCTTTCCTTTGGCTTTTCTTTTCAATTAATAAATAATTATTTCATTACTATAGAAGTTGCGGGTGTTTTATATATTAAACTCGGCTATGTTTCTTGCTGAAATCGAAGCAATCCGATTGAAAACCTCAAACCTTAAAAAATACCACATCCAACGTAAAAGTTTCTGCAAAAATTTAAAATTGTTAGAAAACAAGTACTTTTTCGAGGGTTTGGAAGGTATTGGAGTTATCAACGCATATGTAAAACATTTGGTGTTATATGCATATATTGCCTGCGGCAACTGTTTTCCTGTTATATAATGGGCTGTTTACTAAAGTAATTAAATTTTTTTCATAAAAAGGAACCTTCTATTAATCCAAGATTTCAAGCGGTAGAAGTTTCAAGTGAAAACGGTTCTAATGCAGTTGTTTTGTTTGCGAGCCTTTTAATCAGATGACACTACCGCCTCGATACAATTAATAAAAAGTTCCTGTTTTGTCGAGATTAAGATTTTAAATTGGAAATGGGGAGCAAAAAAGCCTGTCTTTATTGACCGCTCGGCTTGCCCACCCAAACGCTAGCTGGACAGACTGCTATGTGGTTTGGCAGCCATCGTTGGCGAATACCGACAATTCCTTCGCCATATCTCCCTCTAACCTATATGACGTAAAATGGACACAACAATCAATAAAATTGCAATCTTATTTCAAAGTCTATAAAGCTACATTTCGGATAAACTTTCTCAAACTAATTTTCCTTCGGATATAATGATTAAATTGTTTCGGCATGTCAAATCAAACAAAATTATGCTGTTATATCTTGTTTAATAGCGGTGCGTCTGCGCTGGTTGCTTACATACCAACATGGATACCCCCAAGTGAGATTTCTCCTTTAGCAGATTCCTTTAAAGCTCTTTCTCTTACTTGAGATACATAAAATTGGTAGATTTTTAAATTTCTTTACATACATAACCAAAATGGCCTAGTAACATCATCATAACAAATCGCCTTGGAAAATTTCTAAATCGGGAAATAATATGTTTTTTATGAACCCAAGAACAATCGAATTCAGCTCTAGCTGGCGCAGCTCGGCTTTAGAAAAAAATGTTTTCTTAATTGTAAAAATGGCTTTCATAGACCCAAAACAAACAAAAAAAAACAGACACAACTAAAGAAAAACAAACAAAGCATACAACCGGAGAAACAAATTTTTCCAGCAAGATATTATAACTAACTTAAGTAAAGACCATATCTAATAAATCTAATAAAATATCAATTCTAATCAAATATTTTTGATTTTAACATGATAAACTTACTACTAAGACTCATGTGCCTATGTTTATTTAATTTTACTTAGCTAATTTGATATGGTACTGTTACTACTTACAGTGTTGCAAACCTGTTGTATCTTATGGCATATACAACATAACATGGATGGAGGAAGAATGTAAAATGCAGCATATCCGTTACACTATTAGGCAAGTTCACATACCAATCAAGCCACAACGCTTATTACGCTTTTTTATTTTTTTCTTAGAATGTATAAACATGACTTAGTTTTTAAATTGAATAACTCACCCACTTACATAGATTCTTGTTTAAACTGAATTGAAATTAAAGTAGTTACAGACTTGTAAGCATCATAGAATTTAATCGAAATTTGTGTTGATTTTTTACGATAGTAATAATAATAATAACCCCATCACGACACACAAATTGACTCGCAGGCACTAAGCAACGTTATGGTTTATACTGCATAGATAAGAATATAACATCCTGGTAAGCGAAACAATGCGCCTTGCAAATAACACAAAATGCTACCCCCGCCGGGATTCGACCCGGAACCTCTAGCGCAGCAGTCAGCTGTTTACACCACTGCGCCGTCATCGTCAATATTTGATTGACATAGTAGCAACCTCCCTAATTGGAGATCCTTCAGTGACAATTTATAAGCGAATTTGAGATACATTATTTTATTCAATTTTGACTCGAATTTGTTTATAAACAATCAACGAACGTAATAGGAATAAATTTTGATGTAAACTTTCCTAAACAGGTCTACATACAACTTTTTCCTTGAAATAAGATCGCGGTCATTCATTTATTTATGAATCATCGATCGAGATCTGGCCGGAACGGTCCTCTCATTCGCTTATTGCAACACCATAGTACTCACACATACGTCACATAGTGATATATCTCCATTGATATCGCGTAGTACGTTACATTGATGGCTTTACTCAGTATAGTTGTGTTATGATTTTCTCCAGCCAGCAATGGACTTAAAACATTGACAAAAGTTCGCATCGTCTCGTTATTACGTCAAAGCGGAGTCTGTCTGTATCCATTTTGGAGGTCGAATATGTTCAATGGCTTAAATTTACATTGAAAAGTAGGATGACTAATACCTGTTACTCCATTACGAAATCATACTGGTGTTTCCCCATGAAGCATTTCCTATGACTCTTTTATGAACGGAGATTTTTTAAATGATGAAGTTCTTGAGTCTTAAGTTTTCATATCTACTGAATTTACAAACTCAATAACTAACTTTAGGTTGTTAATATGATAGTTAACTATCTAATTCATTTGAGCACCAATTGCTGCGGTTTTCCGGCTCCATATAAACTTAATTGGTAACAATAAAAATAATTTTCCTTATTAATGTTCCTCAAATGTTAGAACAAATAGATAAATGTAATTGCTACCTCCATAATTTATTGTGTAATGACAGATTAATGCCTAACGCTTGTCATGCTTTAGCATAGGGTTGCCAACCGTCCTGTTTTCCCTGGACATTTTTTGGGGTGTCCAGGGAGAGCCCTGGATTTTTAAGCGTCCTGATATGGTCGGGTATTTTAAAGACATTTGGAAAAAATACCGAAACCCTACTTTCGCATAGCATATTCTCCTAAACAAATTAATTAATTAAGTAATTTTCGATTAAAACTGATGTTTCTTTTCCGACTCAAACTTAATGAAGCAATGTCGTGTCGTGCTAACGCATGCTTAAGCAAGTCGCTGCGCGCTACGTTACGCCGGTGCATATATGAAACTTTTTATCGTTTAGGAATGTGATTTCTAAAATTATTGAAACAAGATTCAATTTTGCCCGTTGTGGCGTTAGACGTTTGGTCGTTTTACGTCATGAACTAAATGAATGCCAAAATCGGTTTTCCTTTATAAAGCCGAGATGCTAAGGGATGCTTTAATCCTTGTTGGTGCTACAAGTTTTGAGGACTCCCAGTCTTAAGACTTGTAGACCAAAACGCAATGCCTAGTTTGAGGGCAATAACGCAAGGCAGCACTCGCCGCGAGGTTAGTCCGGTTGCGCTGCGAAACATGTCGGGCGGAGTGCAGGGCTTATCTCTTCATGACATATTTAGCTACAACTCGCATTTAGAGCCATCAGAACGGTAAAAATACCCTACCCTGACAAATATAACTGCCCTTGAAATGGAATGTCACGGGCAGACCCGTGTCCAAGTATCAAACAGAATGTGCAACAACAAATGATACAGGACGTAAGACGCGCATTAGAATTAGAACCGGAAAGGGGGCGTATTGTTGACGCACTATTTATCTAACGCAAGCCTCCGATGATGTTTCTATTCAGAAAGCTCTAAAGGATTTCACGGACGCCTCTCGTCAAAAAGTTATATTGCGCACAAACCGTCATTGTGTAAACAGCCTTTACAGGGCCGCCGATGCATGTTAAACAATGCGACAGTGCCATAGTGAAATTTCCAAAGTCGCACGCTAGTTTTTTGCGTAGAGTTTAAACTTTATGGACCTCCTCGAAGCGGTGAAGTCAGCAACCGTTAATGCACAGACAAAGGTAGTCCAACCTTCAGAATATAACTCGCTATTCACTAATTTATTGCGTCATATATAAACTAGTGAAAGTTAACAGAAGTTTTGTCTCTATTGTCAGTTTAACGGTAAACAAAACAAGTGATAAAGAAGCCGGCAGTCGTTCAGGAGTTGAAGTTTACAAGCGCCAATAAACAGTTTGCCAATTTCAATAAGTTTACTGCTTTTGTTTATGAGGAGATATACTGCAACTAAATTTTTGCAACTGTTTGGCGCTGTGGAATGTCTGAAAAAAACTAAATATATATCCAACTAAAATGAGAGTCATTATTATTAATGTAATGAAAACCGTCTCTTGGACAAAAATAAATACTTGTGCTTGGAAAAAAATCTAGTGGAGTTGTAGCATCACCTTTGAGAAAAAATGCGGCATACTCGATAGAGACGTCACGCCACGGGGGTTTGGGCTCGTTGAAATTGCTTGAAATGCCATTTTGAAGTCCTTAATCAGATCACGACCACCGTGTCGACATGCTTTAGTTGTCACATTGGAATTACTCAACACTTATTTTTGGAACTACTGAATGCTTTACTATAGTACTTGCAAAGGATACGTTCTGAATATGACTCAAAAGCTAGTAAAAGTATACACAAATAGCCTATGCTATAATTTTTCATGCTGTAATTATAGATTTTTTCCACCTGAATCAAAGTGACCCAGAGCTAAGAACCGTCTCACATTGCTAGTCAACGCAACCAAATTATATGGGGTTCTGTTCCTGTTGATTAAGGCTTTTAAGTTATAATAAATATTTTTTTACAATTAAGGCAATTAAAAGTTTTCACTCAGACCTATTTATTTTACCTTTCAAGAAATTAACAAATAAAATGAGCTGTAGCGGAAAAATAATGACAATAAGAAGTTTAGTTTCCGTTGTCACATCCGGGAAGTTTGTTAGTCGCTTCGAAGTCTTAATGAAAACGGGATGTGCTGTAACTAAGATGGATTTCTATTTTGTTATTGCCTTCATAAACTCTCGGAAAAAGTATTCGAATTAGCAAAAAACGCGTTGGTGAATGAAGACTGCTTCAGTTCATGTTTCAAGCTTCTAGAATACGACTTTTTTCATGGACGTTTTTATTGCATGAAGGTGTTTCTGTACTATGTGAAAACCTTGAAATATATAGTTATTTTTTCTTGAAAAAAAAACTCGATATGTATAAAATAACGTAAATCCCATCGAAACTAGTAAAGTTGATTTCGTCTGATGCTTCATAAAAGAGTGAAATTCGCAGAAAAAGGTTTATTTATTTAAAAATATAATTGACGTACGTACCTTGAGTTAACTGTATAGTTGGACATCCTTGTGAGTAAATGTCAATATTTTTAGTTAAGGATGTCACTAAAGCAATGTTTGAACTGTTTAACTACGAAATTCGCGTCGCATCTATTTCTCGGCGAATAAAGCTAAAAAAAAGATTTTAAACAAACTTTGCTATGTGTAATTAATGACGTTTATGTATTTTTATAAACAAAAGCTTTGACGTTTTTGTATGATTTAACGTAGGTGTGGCGTTTAAGTAATTTTTGCTTTGATTATTCAAATACTGAGAATTAACAATTTGTCTTGCTTGTTGGAAAATTGTTACATATCACATGTGTGTGTCTATTTTAGCAACCCAGCAAAAGATTACACACTTTTCGGCTCATTTAAGTATTCGTGCATATCTCAGACCATCATCTGCTAATAAATTTTTACTATCTTTTTGGGATTACGTCACACCGTTTTACATTATACTACGGGACGAATATCGTAGGTTTTTTTATCGTTTATGTAAACTCGTACCTACTTAACCAAAAATAGATAAATAATATCTACACCTGTATTACGTTTACTATTACTAATAAGTTTATTTATGAAGCTTTTGATGAAAGTATTTTTTTATGATTTGTGAATTAAAATTCTCAGAATACAATCAAAGTGCTTGTATAAAACTACCGGATAAATAACACACACCTACCTAATACTACGCTCACGTCATATTTATATCAGCAAAAATGTGATTCGTTGGCATTCCCTTTTAATAATCAAAACATCCGATTGAAAGCAGACAGTGTGACGGCACTTTATCAATTTTAACTTTGCAAATATTTTGTTATTTATTGTAAATTAAGTCTTATTTCTATATAGATAAATTTTATTTTTTATTTTTTTTAATAGGTCTTGATAGAAATAAGTCAAGTAATCTACAGGAAATTCAGCACTGATATGAGCGAGGTGTATGTTTGTTTCATAGAATCTAAAGCGCGTCATGAATAGACTTGCTGTAGTGGGAAATACGGCTTACGGACTTCAGGGACTACTGAATGAATTCTATATTACCTACCTACCTACAACGTTCGCATCTATCTATACATACGTATCTTAAGTATATACCTAATCCGTAAAAAGATTAACTAGCTTCGGTTTGCTAAAACAAACCAATATTCTAATATCATGGTGGTAAATTTTAATATAATTTAAATATTTTTCAATCTAACGTTTTGTCTAAATCAGTTTACATAAAGTATAAACTACGTAAATTATTTATTGTAACATATCCATATTTTGAATTTACTACTATTACAATGATTCAAACATCGTCAGATTTTGTTAGATTTTGAAATTTCTCGAATAAAAATTGTTTGCATTTTACTACTGTTTACATATCTACTTGAAAAACGTACCGTAGATTTATGTGTCGGTATGCTACCCTATATCTTATTAAGACTACACTAATTAAGTCAAAAGATTTTCGATTTGTTTAATCTCAAAAAAAAAAAAAACTAAAATAGACTAGGTAAATTAGTTGTAATTATTTACCCAGTAGTCTTTACAATGATAATATTTGTTTACATGTTATTTGTGTACAATAAAGCTCCACTCTGCCGATATCGATATTCACAATTACTTAATGATTTTATTGGCACTTTGTTTGGTTAATTACGCAATTAAATAAATTCTTTGACAGGCAGCGTGTTATTGATGATTATTAAATGACATAACTTAGCGTTCACTAATTTTTCTTATTTATATTTCCGTGGGAATAAATACATCACATTAATTACTTGATCATGTGCCTTCAAATTCTGTATAAAAAAAATTTTTGGGAAATCTCAACTGTCTTAATTTTTTCGGAAAAATTCAAAACAGAGTTTTTAGTTCAAAACTATTTTTTTTTTCTATTTACGTACCTACCTAGGCCGTAACATTCCACAATCTCCTCTGATGACAGTTTCAAGTTCTTAGGGTCAAATATTTGCTATTTTCTTTATTTATTTAAATAGATTATGACTGTTTTGTTTACCAACACTAATAAAGATATCCAGATGTTTTCTTTTCATAATTTTATATGAAATTCCTGTTCATTTCATGAACATAAAAACGTGTGTCATTTAAACAAATATGAGAATGAGTAACGTGAAATTGAAATACGCACAGGTATTACGTGGCACTCTCGTAAAATGACTCAAAATTTAACTATTTTAAATGAAAATATAGAAAAACGAAACGTGACGACATAAAAGTCATTTTCCATTATCATTCAGAGAATTGAAGTTATAGGAAACATGTCTAGATCAGAGTCTAGTTTTTTCCTATGCAGCTATGACTAACAAGGCATTTGATTAAGAGATAAGTTAATTATCATTACATGATTGCAAGTTTATTCCCTTTGCCAAGGTTTTTAAAATGAACCACTGCGAGTGGAATTTTTATTATTGATTATGCATTTATTAGTTTTCGGATTGGTTTTGTTTATTGAAAAAATTGTTTTTTCGTGAATATTTTTTATTTCAAGTTTTTAACAGAAAGCATCTTCTGGTGGAAATGATATTTAAATCAATAATCAATTGAGAATAAAAATATTGATTAAGTTTTATTTGAAAATTCGTTTAGTTTTTATTTTTTAAATCATTTATAACGATGACAGTAAACCCGTTTACACGTAGAAAGTTGGCTGAATATCAAAAAGCTCTCGTTCAACTAAGGTGTGGATTATGCGGACGGATAAAAAAACAACCCCTATTTACCGGATGCGGTACATAAAATGAGGCAGTAGGGCCCGATTGAGCCCACCTCGGCCCGCCTTCCGAGAATCCTTTGCTGCTATTGGCCGACTGGCCCGCTGCTTCCCGGCTATTCGCTGCAAATGCCCCCCACTCCTGCCACCACGTGTATCGTGTAAACTCACCTTATAATATTCCGCTCACAAACCAATTTCATGTAGTCGCTCATCTGAAGCCAAACGCTCGACATCAGTTTCGGATGTCACATTGCTATGGATACATTACCGAGCTGCGCGCTTTTTAGACAATCCACCACTGTGATAGTTAGGATAAAAATGGATTTACCCACCATATCTGTGGTACACACGAAAGCGTGGAAGGGCAAGGGTGTGATTAGGCCCTCAGGTTGTGTTATGTGCCCTAGGACTAATATTAATTGTAATTTAAGTGACTGTGATAGTGTTTATGTGGACAAAAGTAAAACTTTCAGAGGAAGTGCTGCGAGAAGTAGTAAGTTGTCCTTTTAGATTCCATTTAAAAATAACACATGCTTGGCAAAAAAAAAAAAAAAATATTTTTTATCATGCTACCTTTTCATAACACTTGATAAAATATCTTAGTAGTACTTTTATGGAATTATGACACCTACTTGATAATATTTTCCAAAATAAATCCCAACTAACACAATATTATCCAATTATCATTTGGATAATATTCCAATCATCCTTCAGTCACTGTTACTGTAATTCTTTAGTGATGGTCACTGGAACAGCTCTGGTTTGAGATAATCTGGTTATCATTACTCCTTACCTATCTCTAATGATAATCCATCAGATGTTGGGATACCTGCAGTCAAATTTATAGACAAATAATTTGTATCCAGTAGATATTTATAAATAAATAATTACAATTATTGTTCATAATATTTTAACGATAAAATTTTAATTAATTATCAATCGATTATGTTCAAATTAAATCTAATATAATTACTTTAATTTATCCACACAACATAAATGAATCATTACACTTTACAAACTTATATCTAATAAAATGATAGATAAGTCTAGATATACGAAAGTCACTAAAAAGCTCGGTTATGAAGGGACGTAGTCAGGTTTTATCTCATAGTAAGATATCTCTTTCGCGTTTTTATCAAGTAATTGCCGTCAACAATTATCCGCTGTTGAGCTTACATTTTCATTACGCGCAAAAAGTAGAGTCCACTTTACCCCATCTCTACAATGTTAAACACCTTAAGATGTAGAGTTAACTAACTAACTAGGCTTAAACTGTAATTAACGTAACGTACTGTTACCGGTATGACATTGCTGACTAAATGTTTCTAGCCTTAAAGAGCTGTAAACAGTTAGAGCTTGTTTCCACTGCCTTTTAATTATTTTGCTTTGATTTGTTGCGTCTTTCATATCAACTGACAGTATGTATTATGTTAAAACATTTCTTTTTAAATTCTATTTTTTTTCTAATTATGTAGTTATGTTCTTTCGGTTTATTGAGAGGACCTTGTTAAAGATACTAGTTTGAAAAAGTTAAAACGAAATGCGTCCCGTTGCCATGGAAACGCGTGATCTTTCGTAATAGCCGGTCTCTATTTAGGGATAAGAAATTATTTAAACGACATTAAAGAAATATTTAAAAAATGATGTCGATATCCTGAATTAGAACTCTGTTTTGGGTTACTTAAAATCTATTTTGTATTGAGATTAAATAACCACCTAGAAGCCGATAACATAGGTAGGTTGCCTTGTAAACGTTTTAAAATGCAACTATGAATTTTCTCTTAGTTTTATTAATGAACGTAAGGAATTTGGGAAAATCGCAAATAATTAAAATAGTGCCGAGATAACAATTAAAGTAATCCTGTTCAAAATAACTCGACAAACCAATCTTGGCAGATAACGACCGCAAGATATAAAAGCGATTATAATTAAATAACAATTCAATTTAATACCTTGGCTATGATCTAATAATTACATAATTATTATTTTTATTATTATTGATGTTCTAATAATTACCTAACTAAGTACTACACATACATTACTCGACATCACTCGATTTTTTTTCGAAGTTTTCATTATTCCCGTGAATCTTTCTTGAAGTAGAAGCACTTTTTATAATAATTTTTGCCTTGAAAATATATTCAAATAATTTTTAACTTAACAATAAATTCTAACAAATGTTATTATTTTTCAGATTCCTAATATCACATCTTCTTATAATTTATTGGTACTGAAAAAATCAGGCATCCCTAAAAATAATTATTTTCTTTCGAAAATGTATGGTTAACCGGTTTTCATGAAATTTGGGAGTAATATGTTTTGCTAGTAAGGAAAAGACACGCGTATTTATTATATTTTATTTCTGGCGGAGATTGTCCAGATCAAGTTTTTAATTTACAACAGATTTCAAGCAAGTACACGTAAACATTTAAATGCCCAGGAGTTTCTTTTCTAAAAAACTTTGGCACATATATACGTGAACGCGTTGTAATTATTTCAATTAAGCTTTATGCAATGTATCTTACAAAAAAAGATAAAAATTTCCTAAAACTTAAATATCGGCAGAAACTTTTAGCTTCGATATGCAAGAGAGGTCTGATGACCAAATATTAAAATCCATGCGACTCGAGTCGCAGGAAAAGTGCTAGTTTAGAATATAGTATAGGTATAAAGAGAGATGTTGGACCGTGGTCGATTTCATGAAGTATGCTTTCATCATTAGGGCCGCGGTCCAGCGGTTCATTAGCCAAGATCCCACATACAGCCCCCCGACTACTGACTACAATTATATACAGTTATTTCAGTAAGACATACACTCATAATTACAACCATTAGCTGTCACCCATTTAGCTAGAAATATCGATGTGAACTGACAGCATTGCTCGCGGGGGAAAGGAAAGCTGCGACGACAGGACAATTTGAACCTAATTTAATTTAAAATTCGCTGTTATTTGGTTAATTTGAAAGCGGCAAGGAGCGATCACCGCGACGCTATTAGCATTTAGAGCGATTTTTCAGTTAATGAAGCGCGTGTATGTTGCGAGAGGTGCCGCCACGCGCGTCCCGTGTCATAATCGCCCTTATTATGCGCAGTCAAATTTTACGACCGCGTCGCTCTTAGCCGGCTACTAACAAAATGATGAACCGACTTAAATTAAACTGCAATTACGGGTAAAAATGACGCCTCTCCTATGCGATGTCAATGAATATTATAAACAGCTTTACCGTTATCGACCCCGCAACCCTATCGAGGGCGCTTTTAAACAGAGATTTATGTAAACGTTTTATAAATCATCAATAATTTGTTGCGCTCCGTTCAATAACGAGCCGTGAAGATGAAGCTCATATCTAAAATTTTAATTGACGTATTCGTATTGATGATTTACATAATGATTGCGCAGGCGCCGCCGCCGTCGGTGCATGTATGGCTGGATGGCGGAGGGAAGGGGGAGAGGAAACGGCGCGAACTTTTCTCGGTTTTCGAGCCGAAATTCTAGTTAGCGGGCATGCGATTTCTTTTTAAAAAGGTTAACAAGGTGCTCTTGTTTTTTTTTGGAACACTCCTTTTGTGTGCCAGCGAGCTGTTAAAAAATAAACGAACGCTTTGTTTCTCGGGTAGTCGTCGAGCCGACCTCCGCGGTCCCAACTTTTTTATGCCCCCATATAACCAGTGTATTACGTGTAGGTATCTACAGTTTTTATGGTCGCCCGGTCAGTTCTTCAATGGGCTAAGGAATTCAAACGAGCCTTCTCATTGTATAAGTAGATTAGTAGCATAAGGAGTAGTAATTAAACGGACTTTTTCTGTTCTTAATTACTTTTACGTTTCAATTTTTCTTTAATCATTGGACGTGTTTGTTATTTAATTATCATTAGTTATTGTATCATTGTGATTAGTTTAATAATTTTTAGTAATTTTAAACGTGCACAATTTTTTTTAATTATCAAAAAAAAACTTGGCTCTATATATTTTTCGAGCTGACCTCTTTTTTTGTTGATCTCGGCGCGGCGGCGGCGGTGTCGCGGTTGCTTTTGACCGCAGCGATCTAATAAAACGTTATGATCGTGTGTTTAACGCGCGTTGTTCGCCTACCTCTTGACATGGTCGTTATGGGCCGGCCCTAACTACGGCGGCGGTTGCCTTTTGTATCTCTCTTGTTTAACAACATCATTACTGCATCCAGCTATTGGGGGCCATATCCCTGCCTAAGCTGATCTAGTTAACGAGACAAACCGCGCGTATTTTATTGGTCACAATTTGTTTTACGCAAATTCGAATTGATCCTCAAGCCATTAAATCTGTTTGAGAGGCATTATAGTTTCGTCTCTTTTTCGCTAAAGACAGGGGCGTGATGATCGGGATCAGTTCACAGGGCTTGATTAAATAATAAGCGGCAAAGCGTACCTCCACCAAGTATAATTTGCTTTTATTTGAGCGCCGCTTGCCTGAGGCGCGGGAGCAAATCGACACTAAACTTGCTAACGAGATCTAAAAATAAAAAAATACATAAATGAACACAAACCTTATTCACACAGGTCCGTGTTGTATATTTTATATTGATGATTTCAGTTTCGGTTCGGTTCCTAACGTATCTTATGAAAAAATTCGTGACCATTTTTTAAGAGGAGTAAATTTTGTTAATATTACAATGATTACGATATTAGTCAGTGGCCGTACCAGACATTAACGTGTGTGAGTCACCTCCCATTGAGTCAAAATACTGAAAAAATAAATAGGCTCGCAGTGAGTAATCCTGAAGCAATACTTTATTTGCAATCACATTCACACGTTGTCTTCGGTAATAACGAGTTCAAAGCAAAAATGCGGATGTCATTCCAACTTGTGAACATTTCTAAACGAAAATGTGTTATTAATTTGATATTTTAATTAATTATAGTTAAAGATTAAGCATCATCCTTGTTTAGTAATAGCAGGGCCGGACGATTAGCGAAAGGCTGTTTACCTCTGGGCGATGATGTACTCGTATTTATTCATCGGATGTCAATCGATTACCATAATAGATAGGTATGCGCGTGCCGCATACGCTATGCCGTTAATATTTTTTATCTACATAAGTTGTTACCATTCACTGGTTTGACATTAATGATGATCACTTTTAAGCTCTTTTCGATTTGGTTGTTTTTTTTGCCTTCCGTCAATATCATTTTCATAAATACGAAAAATATGACAAACTATTTATGGCTTGCAACTCTACCTTTTGATTTTGAGCTTGAAGGTTCACGATTTCTTTTGTATTGTGTACCAGTTGTATATATTTCCCTTCACAAAAGTTTTTTCGTACTAAACAGAGGCGTGTTTTGTACAAGAAAATCTGCCTTATAACTCAAAGAATATCTTTATCTAATGTATCTAATGTATCTTCATAGGATATATCAACGTCTGTGCTGCTGTCTGCTTACTGCTACTGGTGGGTAGTCTGTCTCCGAGATCGTCAGCGGCGCCTCACGGTCGCGGCACAATGAGCCAGGACGGGACGGAGTCTGGGAATAAGGAGAACCATCTATGGGCCAATCCTTGTGATTATGATTTATCAAAAGTGAGTTTCACACCACTAAGGTGCCTTAAAACGGTTCAACTTATTGTTAGCAGTCACCACAGCTTATTGTCGCTGGCAATACCAAGTTCTATTTTTAAAGTAACAACTGAAATGGGCCAGGCGGTCCAAAACTAACTGTCCATAAAATTGGTGATAGTTTATTTTGTTTTCAACCCCCGACTACACTATCAATAGTGCTATATTAGCACTAATGGAGGTGAACTATTCCTACCTTTTTAAACATCTCAAGTATTGTTTTTAAATCCAATTAAAAAAGCTTAACCTATTTTACAAAGAAAAATAAATAAGAGTTAATACTGTTATTCACATTAACATTAAATAAACAAAAACCTTTGGTCGTATGTAGTAAAACTAGTTTATATGTAAAAAGACAACTCGAAGCTAATTGGTCCTCTCAACGGTTGACATTTCTCGTGTTTTCATTGATACGTGAATCTTTTTAAAAAATGTATGTACATTAAATTAACTCGTGTACTTGTTTTTCTGTACAGCCAAAACCAGTAGTCGAGTACTCGCCACACCATGCGATGACAGTCGCCAATCAAGCAAGAAACGCTGTCAGATCAATAGAAGAATACAAAGATGAATTTGTAAGTAATATAATTTAACATTATTGTAATACTAACATAAACGGATTTTTTACATAAAACAAAAAATAAAAAATTATCATGCTCACAAGTTTGCTGATCTCACAATCTGCACAAGGGGCTTTTGAACAACAAAATGTTTTGTCCGTCATAACACTCCAATTCAAAGCTAAAACCAAAGTAAGAGTGTTTGTTGGACGGTCGAGGTGAATATCTGCATCGATCGATATGCCCGCCGCGTCGCACAAATGAACGGACGGGCTCGCACACCACCAATACTAATAAATCTGCACACACTCACATCACTAAGGACTCGCGATTCTATCAACTTGTGAATGAACCGTCTCTCGAGCACTACTCATCTGAAACATGATGTTGAAAACTAAATATTTATTCATACTAAGCCAGGGAAAGGTTCGGTGGATAAAACAGGCGATAGCGCACAAAAAAGTTTGCACGCCTCGGTTAATTGAACCCAAATTTAAAGGTCTATGCACTCTTAATGGTGTGCCAAAATATTTCACACGAAATTTGACCCATTAACAATTCTCTTCGTGCACGTTGTTAGCACCATTTTCTCACCGCGAAGGCTGCAGTGGAAGGCAGATTGCATCGACGCAGGCGCCTGTTTCGCACAAAACGTCCGGTCTTCGCTTCCTCCCTCGCCATTTATATTTTGCAGCAAGCATCATAATCGACTGATAAGAAACCTTTCGTGATCCAAACGCTTTGCACATTTTTTTCCCTCCGTATCAACAAAGAAACGTTACGATACGACCCTGGGTCATATGCGGAAACGTTAACGCCTCAACCTACATTCATGAAGCAATTTATTCACGAATTTTAAGAAACAATCGAGTGGCACGTTTATATTCTAATACAAAGATTCATATGACGTTACTACCATTCCAATCCTCTGAATATATTTCCGAATCGGAAGTAAGGCTCGATCAACGAGTAATAATGGGTTGTCGCTGTCGCGCTACGAATCATTTATGGATGACTTTCTACAACTTTATTCGACCTCACATCTACCCTTTCATCGTTTTGAATTACATGTTTCTGCTTGTATATTTATATTGTTGATTAGTTGAGAGCCGGGCGGTCAATGTAAATCAAACATCCAGTGTGTGTGATGAGAGTACTGTGGAGTAGTGAGCAGTGACGTTTGCTTATGAAGTATGGTAGCATTATAATAGGCTCGGCGGTCGTAACGACGGCCACGTCCTGTTGGATGCCTCCCCCATATCATAAAACTACATTATCGACGCACAGTAGCCGGAACGCGGTACAGGACGGTGCGCGTACGCATCGAATACTGATTGCGCATTAGTATTTCTACACGCACCTGCCCGTCGATGTGTCTTTTTTTCTGACTATGCCCTAATGTCGGTCATTCGTTACTAATGTCTCATATTTATTGCGATTTTGTCGGGAGCCGATGAACTACCTATTGTTAGCTCAAGGACGTTTTTATCCGCTCTACAAATCAGACACCAGATAGAAAGAGAGTCATGTAGACGAAGAAAAAAATTTAATTGTGTAACATAGGAACAATATTTTCCCGGCTGTCCAACATAAAATGACAACTGGCTTTTGTACTAAGAACGCCATAACTAATTCAACGAACCCTACCGGTATACTGTGTGACTTCACACTGGCCACCGTGTGAAACTGACTTAACAGCCACATTTAATATTACCGGTGTCGTATTATCGCATCACATATTTTTGAGGCAAAGATCTTCCGTATCTTGAGATTAGATTTTAAAAATTTAGACTTTACGTTAAAGTTTTACGGGGAGATTTCGTTGTTATGCGTTCGAGCGAGTATTACTTGTGTGATCGAGGAGGTACGAACACCATAACAGAGCTGTGGTCATCTCAACGCATTCGTAATTACCGTATCGCACTATAGCTCTATATTATAAACATAGTATTACATTACATGCCTACAAGAGATATAGATATTTATATAATTGTACCGTTCACACGGCGACACGCTGTCTGCGGCGTTGGGTGCGTGAATGTGCTGTAAATACTTTGTTCATTCTGTATGTGTGGGTGCATGTTTACATGATAAGCTTCCGATGTTTCTAGCTAGGCACACGGATGCAAAGTCTTCAAATTTCTGCGTCCGCGCAGCCCACCCACGGACCTTCCGAATGCACATGTAATCGAAACGACCCTATTGCATATTGGAATTTTAAATGCAGCTGAATGGCTGTTCACTTTATGATGGCCAGGCGATATTGGATTCATAGTGATAAATCTGTATTGAATGAGCTGAGGAAAATTTTATATTCATCGGAATCGTGCTGACACAATTTATTCCTCTATCAGAATATCATATTTTAAGTGAAGACTACTACAACTGAAATCTATTATGCGTGTTCTAACTTAGCACTTTTTTCAAATTCTTTTTTTGGTCCTGCTTGGTACTGGGGTAAATAAATAAAGATAAAAGAAACAAATAAGAAAAATCATATGAAAACGTGCGAATAAACTTAAAATGTAAGTATGTGAGTTCCTTGTAGATCTTAGCTCAAATAAAACTTAGTGGAACGAATTCGTCTTATTGTTATTAGGCATGTGTAATGTTTCGGATATGGGTGTCTTGATGAGCCGGACGAACACCTGTGTCGATGCCTTCAACAAACTACATCACATTATGTAGTACATTCTCACTCGATGCGATTCTGAGACCACTCTCATCACATATTATTATTATTCATCTGATATTTCAATCACTCAGCACATATTTCTTCGATTCGTTCACATGTCTGCTAACTTTAATTTTTCGGTTGAAATTTCGATTTTAAATGGCCAGTGATTGAGCTTGTGATAATTTTTACTAATTATGAAAATATATTTAGAATGAACCCCTTAAATTAACGAGATGATAACATAACCCAACCCATACTAAGCCATGTTTCTTGGATGTAACAAAAAAAAACTCAGCATCCAACTATTATAATATAACTTTAGATTAAATTGGTTGTCGCACCCAAAATGTCCAATAGCTAAATATTATTATTATCATCATCGGACTTTTGTAATAAATTACCGTGTAAACGTTACTCTGATCTGATAATGTTGCACAATGCGTGATTTTCAGGGTTTTGTCACGATTCTAGAAGCCCTTTTAATTAGTAGTATTGTGTTCCGTCACAATAATTCTTCAATAATTGACCCATGATAGATACTGAATCTACAAAACCGACACTTAATTTTAAATCTATCAGTATGGAAGTTACAGCTGCCCTATAAAGTTGCGTTTTACTGTTTTTGAACTCTTTGTTGGTCAATTTAAGACTTAATTTTGATCGTTACAAGTTCATCTTATTTCACCACTGTGGTTTCAAATTTTAATGCACACAAATGTGACTTGGTGGCTACTTAAAGTTTTGTATCATTTTACTATTGCCGTTTATTGATTAAAGAGTATTCTAATATTTCATATAAAGATTTCAAAGGATAATTAGACCAGTTATGAAATAAAAATATTTCATATCGTGATTTAGCTCTTGGAACATTTAGGTAATACAATTCAATTGATTGATCAAAACGGAACTCAAATATTTCTACTTACACGTCTCGAATAGAAGTAGTTGCTGCAACAGTTAGATGTTTACTGACTGAAGAATGAATGGTTCAAGCTTTTATAGAATTCTCTTTGAAAACAAACGAAGGAAACTGTTATGGGTCATCTTCCTTGTGGACCCTTTATTCCGTGGAAATCAATCAACACCAGCCAGAGACATGGCCACCGCGTTTATTTATAACCTTCATAGAAATCAACGGGACTAATCTCATAACAAGCGTTGACTCACTCGCCTGTAATTGCGTAAATCTTTCTGTTTCTGTATCTATAACTATAGGTATAAACAATCAAATAGCAACTATAACATGACAAAGTTTTATTAGAGGTTATCAAGTCCTATTAATTAATAGATTTTTGCAACCTATTTTCAATTTTAATATGTTGATATGATGTTTGAGTCCACATAGAATAATTAAATCAAAATAGTAAAAACTAAGATTACGGCACTACCCGGATTATTAAGTAGTTAATTGTTTTCACTTCTAGATGAATACTTTCCATATTATTTCGTCTAGAAGTATTAACAATTCATTCCTAATCTTAATCACTACAAAGTATAGAACAAAGTTGCTTCCCGCTGTCTATCCCTATGTATGCTTAGATCTTTAAATCTACGCAACGATTTACGATTGCGATGCAGTTTTTTAAAATAGATAGAGTGATTCAAGAGGAAGGTTTATATGTGTATAATACATGCATAATATCCGTGCGAAGCCGGGGCGGGTCGCTAATTAAACATATTTTATAGATATAAAGAAATAAGTATCTATTAGCTTTGTTGTTTATATTATTTTTCCTTTTGTTTTAGGCTCAGGTGCTCAGTTATCGGTACTTTGTGCAACTCGTCTCTGATTGGAAGAGCACAGCCAACGACTGGCTAGTCAACCTCGGTGTTCTACCGAAGGAAAAAATGGTGTTCGAAGATCTACCAGACGGAAATCTTCAAGATGTCATGGTAAGATTTCTAATCTCCTCTCCTTTGGTAATTACTAGACCTGATGTAGACCGACTCTTATCATGTTAATTGATTTTGAAAGAGTTTTCATTGGTAAAATACAAGTCGTTGAAGAATGATGATGCATGTAAGTAGTTGAATCAATTAATATCGTAAAATTGAAGGACGCCAAATTCGCTGATTCCAAAAACGTGCATCCGTATGGTTTTCCAATCGATTTCAAGGAATCATTCGATGGCAGTCATTGTTGTCGCCCGACTAAAGCTTACGTGAGAAAATAACCGTTTCGCAACTCGATCTTACAATCGGGGACGCAATCGATGAATTTGGGCTGATAAATTATATTGTTCCGATGATACGACCTGTTTTTGGTGATTAAAAATTTTGTACTAAAAAGTCCTAAATTGCTGAGAACATCAAACATGAAACATGGTTGGCAGATATTGTTAGGAAGAATCGTTTCTTATACATTTTTAAAATTAATTTGACTTAATTAAACCATCCATATCTATTGCAACAAAGCAGTAAGTGCAAAATTTAATATGATATTTTATGCCAACAGGTTGACTTAGATGAGAAGCTGCCTCAAATGTACAAAGCTTTGAAGATGGTTGTTGCTGGGCTGGATGCGATGACCAAGGATGCTCTGAGCCAGAACATTGACTCGGAGAGGATTCTGGCTACGAAAATCAACCAGTCCGTCAACGACGTCAGGGGCGTGCTCTGTCAGTTTTATGTAAGTTTCAAGTTATATAAATTTTATTTTTAATAGCTCTAAATAATTATTATACCTTAGTTTCAAAAGAGAGTCTTACGTTATCAAAATTAATACTACTAGTTTCTGTTTTGTTAAAAAAATTACTATATTCAGAATAAACTTTTTTAATGTGATTAATAAAATATTTTTCTTTTACAGGACCTGATGGAGTCTCGTAACCTGAAGATCTTACCGCTACCGGACTCCGAGATCCCGGACTTCAAGAACCCTTCGAAGTATGAACTGGCGTTCGTGGTCTACCGGGATACCATCAACTACTTGGAACACTTGGCGCAGGTCTTTCAACGCATGGCGGATGCAGGCGAACAAAGCAAAAACACTGAATGAAATCAAACAATTAGATTTCTTATCTATTTAATGATGGTGCTTAAATGAACGCGGCAAACCCTGCCAGGGAACGCTGGTACACAAGTCTTCAGCTGTTAAGAAAACACCCAAATGTATTAGCCATTAAATTGCCATTTCATTCTAGAACAAATTAGTTCCTTTGTTTATGTAAATATCGATTATCGAATTTAATATTATTTATTATTTATAATTGGCAGCTAAACATTCAAAATTTCCCGATTGTCCTAGTCAAATGGTAACTTATTTATTTTTCTACTGTTTGCAATCGTGTGATTGCTAAACGCGACGGTATTATTTAGTTAAGATTTTTTTTAATTATTAGACACCATTCCACCAAACTTGTTGAAATTATTGAGTGATTGTGGTGATTGTCGAGGAAAAGAAATGTTCTTGCTTGTAATGATTTGATCGATGACATTATTCCTTCGTAACCTAGTATTACTTGACTCTTTGTTAACTATTTATATTATTGTTACATAAATCCAATGAAATATAGCTACTTTTAATAAAACTGTTAATAGTTATACTATTGTAAAGAACAGAGATAGTGTATTTATAACTTAATCATTATTTGTAAAGTTCAAATAGTATTTATGACTGGCAGCAAACATTCAATAGATGTTTGTAAAATTAAATTATTATTACAACTCTTCCTTTTTTTATTTGAATAGCTTTACCCAACTTACAAATACCTACTAATAACTAAATGTTAGGGAAATATAACTGGCGGAAAATATTTGGTTTATAAAAATTGAGTAATTTCAACTTTCAGCTTCTGATTTTAAAAAAACTACTTGAAACCTGAAATTAATTTGTAAAATCAGAAGACACTACTTTTAAATAATGTTAAGGAAACGGTGTTTTTCATGCCACAAATAAATGATTTAAAATTTAATAAGGGTAGATTGTTATCCATAGACAAATCATGATTTCAACTATTATGATTAAAATGCTCACATTTCGTAGACAATAAATTTAATTTACTAATTAAAATTACAAAATTTGAATTTTAAAGAAAATACTGTATCCACATAAAACGATTCATTCTTGAGACGAGGTAAAAAGTCACATATTATTCCAGGCAACATTTTTCTCACCCCGTAGCGTTCCCATGAGCTTGTGTTGGAAACAATTTCACATATTTACCCAATGCATTAACAAGCGAGCCTTATTTGTGTTGGGGGCTTGACAAATTAGACCGAGCGACACGACACTAAAAAAAAGCTACTGCTCTATAAACCTGCATATTTAAAGATATCAACTTTATGTGGTCGACATAAGGTACGGTTTTCTGTGAAAATGTAAAGGGCTAAACTAGACGTGGAGCTACTGATCAAAGATTCGTCTTTAGTCACCGCTAGATTGATTTAAAACGTTAGCAATCTGTTGCGTTTCGTTCCACTCTTCCGTCAGAAGTTGATGCGTTTTATTTATTAAATGCCTACCATCTATTAAACTTCATAAATACATACATGTACTTTATTATTTATTCTAGATAACAAAGGGAATAAAAATTATTAGAGACACATTTTTGTTGCATTTAGTACGCCTGAAGAGAAGAACAGTATATATTTTTTTGCGAGTAGGTAACAAAATGATATCAATGTTTTAAATAAACTGCCAAACAAGAAACGTATCCCGTGTTAATTATTACCTGAGCGCGCACGATACAAGTGTAAATTTACTACTCATATTTACACATTAATAATGACTCCTTATTGAAAATGACCTACCACATTGTGTATCAAGTTGGGTCACATTTTTTTTTGTAAATACAAAAAGTCACATCCTGATAGTAAGGTAAAGGTTCCGTACAATAATTCACCTCCATTTTCAAAAAATCTAAATAATTTTATATAAAACAAAATTAAAATAAGATAATCTATTTCCCTACCTTTGGATATAGTTTAAAACAAACTAAGCTTGTGTACTACTCATACACGTTTTCGTTTAAAAAAGAAGTATATATTACAATATATCGTTATTTTATATGGAACCCTAAAACGGTCACAAAAATATGTTCACATTCGTTTAACGACCAGCGGCGTCCACAATGACGTTTAGGGCGCACAGAACGCGCATGCGCGCTTTATCTCGCTCACGTTCCCTTGTTTTATTTATTAGAAAGATTTATTATTTACTTGTAGCTGTTTTTAGCTCGCACACAGCGCGTCACGAAGCGAACTAAAAAACATGGTTATGTTAATACGCGTTCTGTTTACACGTGACACCATTTTTTTGGGTTCAAGTCTCCATTAAACCGAGATGGGTTTGATTGGAGAATGTTTAAAATTACAATACAAAGATCCAGTTCAACAGGAAACTTTTGTATCACACGGATTTCTCATAATTTTTTCTAACCTTTAACTTCTGTTCCTTAATAGATTCAAGGAATAATTAATAGCTTAGAACTCAAAGCAGTCAGTTCTAAAAATATACGTACGAAATAAGAAGAAATGTGTTGACCATGGTTTAGATGAACAAATATAGATTTACTTCATTTGAGGTCTTTAATAAACCACAAACCTTGTGTTTTCCCGATAGGCCTTACTTATATTATTTTTTTCTGATTGAATATTCTGCGCGTTTCCCACTTGTCTGCCATGACCGAAAGGACAAACAGTCAGACAAAACAAAGATGTTATTTGTGAGTACTTGTTTGACATTATCTGTGTACTCTGCAAGCCCTTTAAATAAATATTTAACGATGCCGATTGAAGGCTTGTTGCAACTACGAGGTACCAGAAGGGTTTTATTCATACCTTTGTTAGTGTCTGTTAAAAAATAAAGCATTTAAATTGCGAGTATATATATTTGGAATACATTCTAGAACTAATAAGTACTAGATGTTCAAGCTAGTACAGATTTTAGTTACGAACGTGAACAAAGGGCTAGATGTCCTTTTGTAAAATTAAAAAGACAAAAATTAATGAAACTAAGTGATGAATCAAACCAGACAAGATCATTTCAATAAGGTTAGCCATAAATCTTAACAAACGTATATAGTAATTGCAATTATCATTTCGTAAGGTCATACTCCTTTCCGATTCAGCTCAACCTCGCCTTGTTCGATTACAAAAACGACGTATGTCACTTAATTTTTCAGTCACTTGCAACGTTTTGTTTTGTGTTTATTTTCTGTGCTCACAAAACTATGACCGGAAACGAGTCGCATGCCTTTCTTCAGATGCGTGCAAACTTTTTGACTTTTAACTAATTTAGGTCACTTATTTTTAGAGTTTTATTAAATGATTGAGTTTCGACTACTTTACAATAAATTAAAAGAAAGTCTCAAAAAAAGGTACAAATTATTTAAATATTTTAATGGCAAAGAAGCGTATCAGATGTGATTGAGCAAGTGGATGTCCAATTGATGGTTACGCGACAATATCATGTGTTAATTCAAATATGTCAAGACAAAGATTCAATTCCTGGTCTGTTTTTCGTTTTGTGTACTATAAAATAAATTAAAAAGAAATTGAAATGATGTCAAAAAACAAAACAAGCGATCGAGTTCTGCTAATAGCACTTTAATGAAATAAAAAAAAACCTTACAGTATCTCATATTAAATTCACAATCTGTCATTTCTATTCCTTTATTTCTATAATTAAATCTGTTCATATGTTTTAAAATTCACTAGTATTTCTCTATTTTCAGACTTTTATTATTTTGTTACAACATGGAAATATTCGGAATACCACCAGCTATACAGATCAACGTTTATTAGCAAAAAAAGGTTACCAAAAACTACATAACAATTAGCTGACGTATTTGGGATTATTACTTGTCACGGATGTTGACTATCTCTGACTTGTGACGCATGGTCGTTCGTGTTATTTGTAGATACTATGATCTATTATTATACTAAGCGGTAAGTATTCCAACAATGGTTATTTATCAAATGAATATATTATTTTTTATAATTAACATATCTGTTTTTTATTATTTTGTGTGATTTTTTGCGGTTAAATGCGGTCCAGAGGTTTACAAGCATAATCGAACAATTGTGAGTGCAGTTTTCAAAAGTTTCCATAATTTACCATAATATATTAACTGATATCTTTGTCATTTTATGGTATATTTACTATATTTTTATGTTGATATGATATAAAATATATATCGATCTCAATCCTAACGGATTTAGGCGTTTAAATGAAGGTTAAATTAAAATGTACTTATATTTTTTCAGATTTTTATTATTTTATATTTAGACAATAATACAAGATATAGTGCAAAATAATAACTTTGCACTATATCTTTAAATCAACATTTTGTTAATATAACAATAGAAGATAACTTGCTTCATTGAAACGTTATAATGTCGCAAGTTTTATTAGAAAGTGACACTTTGTGTAATTATTAATTGTAAGACAATGGTGTTTAGATAGTCCTAGGTTAACAAATTCCCATGTAGCTTTCATTGAATCACGGCCTGGTCTCGGGATGAATCATTTCGCAAAGATTCACCTGCTATATCCACAATCCACTTGCTTTTATTGTTAAAAACCGATCCACACTAGGATACAACATAAAGCGAAGACATGCACTTAAAATCGTTTGAATTTGAACCTTCGTAATAAGAACTAAGAGTTGTGAATGGTGGCTTTTAAAATGAGCAGAGGCAAACGTAGTGGTCGCGATTTACAAACTCGGTGCTAGCTATGTAAATGTGTAGGCAAGTAACGGTAAGCGTGATTCATGATATGTAAATACGCTGCCCATTCATCAACTGTTGATTGAATGAGTAGCGATTTTATTAGCAAATCGTTCTTTTATTGATTCGATATGGTCGTGTTAACACATGAATAAGGAAAACATGTGGTTTTATTTAATGTCACAGTTTTTTTTGAGGCGTGTTAATTTTATGTATTTACCGTATAATTAGATAATTTAAGATCGCTTTGCATGCTGTAGGGTATAGAACTCCATTTGTTTTTAATTCCAGGTGTTTTTATACAACAGGTGAATAGAAATGTAGATTAATAGGAAATAGGTAACCATGACTTGCCCAAGTCTGGCTCTAGAGATGTAATACGAGTCCTGCCAGTCTGGTAGTTTTCATACCTACTCTTAGAACTCGAATTTAATGGAAATATATTATGATCGTTATATACCTTCTTGACTGCACTGCATGCAGCGCTTTGTGCTTCTCGAATTATAATAGATCTTTTAGATAATCACCACTACATAACAAAAAATATAAATCTATGATAAATTTTTAATATCATTTAACCAATATTAAGGACACATGTTAAAAAGTTACAATAGTTAGATAAACATTTAATCAATTACACCAAAAATTACAATTTAAAAATTTCCCTAGTATTAAGCCTAAAATGTAGCTATATATATATTTTGCTATATTGTTTTCTTGTAAAAAAAAAATCCCAGCGTTAATAAGTGGTTGAAGGTTGCCTGTTCCTTATCTTTCGGACATTGTTAACAAGGTGTTAGTCGTAAAAAGTGGTGTTTTAGTAGATAAGCATTGCAAAAATCGAATAACTTTTTTAGAGTGTTGAAAGCTTTTTTTGTTGTATTAGGTAGCTATGGCTTACCGCTTTACTGCTATGGTGATGTGAAAAAATATGAATGGCCGATTTAATTTGTGTTTTTTTAACTGTTTTATATGTAGACTGAAGTTTACATTAATTATTTTATGCTTATTTATTTTCATTAGCTATTAAGAATACCAGAAAATTGCTAAAATATAATGGAGCATAAAACATAAATTACACAATTTTATATTTTCGAAAAAACAAAATTTAAAATAAAACCTTATAAAAACTGATTTCATACAGTATCTTAAGACTAAAAAAAGTAAAGAAACATTTATCATCTCCTCTCTAAACACCCATAAAATTGCCTATGAATGAAAGCGGAAAGTAATACGATATTATAACTATGCAATACTCGTTGAAAAGGCAAATAGACATCGACAATTTAATGATCTATATTTACAGTCGGTATCAAATTACAAGTTTAACCTACAGCGGTTAACTTTATGAGGGTAATGAGTTGGAAAAAATATTGGTCTAGTCTGACCGAAATAGGTACAGTTGTCGATGTCCTTTGTTTGACGCTACTTATAATTTTTCTTTGGCGCTTCGATACTTTTTTGCTGTTTATTTATAGAAGTTGCTTATGTTAATCTTTTAGAATGTAAAAGAATATAATATCATTCGAAAATTGATTTTTCTTCGTGTCGATGAATGAGAAAACAATAGAACGCCCGCACATTTTTGTGCATTTAAAGACACAAAAAAAAGCTGTGAAAACTTAGTGAATGGACACAGAATCCTATCGTAACAGAATCTACCTACATCGAACAAATAAATAAACTCCTTTCAAACATTCGTGAGGCCGCAAAACACAAAATCCAACGGAGGAATCTCGTGTAGGTCAAATAAAAGGAATCGGTCCTTTAACAATAACATAATCGATGCGCCGGCGCCGCTCCGGCGACCGCTTAACACAATGCATGATTTATTAAAATTATATTTAATAAAAATAACGAAATTTCAACGTGTGAAAAGTCTCCCGAACGCAAAAAGTTTTCACTTATAGTCAGTATATTCAGAATAATTTGTTTTTTAACCTTATTCATTTTAAAGCAATTAATATAAACTTTTAAAACAAACAAATTTTGATAAAGCATTTAACAAAACATACATAAAATATTTAAAATATAACGCACAAGAAAAAACTTGATATATTGACCTTACAAACTCAATTTATATCAAAACTTTAATCATCCAGTTAGTTTTTTTATGATCAATCACCTTGATGCCTCAATTATCAGACAGGAGGAATAATAAACTGGTTGTGCAAAACAACTGCGCGGTAAGGACCAACCGCATCGAAATGGGCAAATCAACGCGTTAGACGGACCGTTCCAAATTTAATTGGACACAATTAATAAAGCTTCTAAAACCAACTCTTGGCTCCCGAGCGATCTTGTATGTCATATTATTTGTTATAACTTGAACATACCTCAAACATCTTCAGTTTAGAATAATAAGCGCAACATATACCTTATGTTTTAATGATTAAGTATCAAATTAAATGTGAAATATGATAGCGAGTGTAAATATAAGTTTGTGATCGCTTGATCGTGTGTATCTAAGGCTTTTTTGTGATAACATTCCGTACAAAATGCGCGTTGTAAAGAGTCCCCGACTATGCCACCCATTCATAAGGACATTGCCAGTGGTGACCTATTAGGATAGTTGATGAAAGAATAAGCAGGACATGATAAACGAAACTACGTTACTTCAATTTTTTATTGGGTTTGAAGAATACAAAATCGTATTTAGTGAAGATTATTAAAAGTGACAAAATAAGTTAAATAAAATTAAAACTCACTGGGATGTGGCTTTAAAGATTGACGTGTTATTGAATAAAACTGCATGTAAATAAATCTTCTGAAGCATTGTGTTGTTTAATTCGTTTATTGATTTAGACTTTGATCAGTTTTATCCATGCTATTCTGTCGCAGTAAGCCCACACGCGCGCCCCAAGCATCCTCTTTTAAAGTCGACTTTGGGACTGAACGCCACTTGGCCCTTTGTTGTTCTGGCCTTGAAGAGCCAAATTTACGATCACGGCTTACAAGCACATAATGACCGTCAGCACAGCTATTAACACCTTCGTACTCAATGAAGATGTAAAACAAGACAAATACTTAGGAAATTCCTTAAAATAATACAAGACAGGCCAGGAGTTATGGCCAGTCTCAGCTATTGTTCGTGATTGGGTCATCTCAAATCTTCTGGAGTTTACTAGATATCGGTCTAATGTAACAATAAATTTGAAAAATATTTTACAGTCCATTTTTTCAGTATTTTGCAGAGAAAAATGTCTCGTTTATTGTAGTTAAATGCAAATCTCTTGTTGAAATTACCTATATAGGTTGCCCTTTTTCTCAAACAAAACAATAAAAGTCATCTTTTTACTCAAATAAACCTATTTACAACCTTAATATCTGTTAAATTTGTATCGAAATCAGTGTTGAATGAAAATGATTCTAGCGTGTAATTAGTAAATAGTAAGTTTGTCCGCAAACAAAACACCCAACACCTCGGCTGACATATTTCTATAAATCCGGTGTCCAACAAAAGCCATTTATGTTTTTAAAAGGCATCCAACATTCAACTGGCAACAAAAAAATAACAATTTATGAGCACTTCACCCCCGCTGTAAGCATTCAAAGCTCAATAATTGTATATTCTTTTACAGTAGTGTGCCGTTTATTATGTGCAGCCGATGAAGGCCGCACCCGGGAGAAAAAAGTATTCAACCAAAATCACAGGCGCCTTTAATCACCGCTATTGAGATCTATCGCGGGATCAAAGCGCACAGAGGCCCATGACGAAATCGCCTCTCAAAATATTGACATAGGGTCCAGTTTGCACCGTGATTAGTCACGCTCGCCAACCTTTTTTGTGGCCGAGCGGATGCTCGTGTCAAACGCTTTAGTATTTTGAGTTTGTTTTGAAAATTCTTTTATCTGATATATTATTTGCTGGTCCCTTTGTCCGCGAATCGCAGGGTTGTTCATCTGCTTATTCCCGGGGGCGGCTTGTTGTGCGCTGGCCCAACCCCTACTTGCAATAATTTAGATGTCAAATACTCAGGTTTTGTTGAGCATCGGTTGACGTGGCGATCATTTTAGCCTTATTTATGACTTTGACAGCGCTCCACGTTCTGTGTGAAGGAATTTCGCGGCGGCTTTGATGCTGACGCATAGAGGCTCGTTGGTGGCATTTCCGTTAATTTATCATGGATTTTTTTGTGCAAGCGAGACGTAGTTAAGGCTTTTTACAGTGCTAAGTACTATTTTCTAAGTGGCTGTTTACATTGATACCTTTGCCGCCAACGACGGGATGTCGACCTGGATATCGATACTTTAAATTGAAGTCACAATTACCTTTGCAACACCTGGATACATCTGAGGCATCCGTATAAGACTTGTTTATATATTATTCGTTCTCGATTTAAGTTCTTTTGCAAAAAACAAGAAGCATTTTGTATGATTAAATTGGGAACTGAAACGTCGCTATGCCACGAAAATTCATAGAAAAGACATCAACGCAATGCTGTTTGTGCCGAAAAATTTTGATAAACTAAAATAAAACATTATTCATTTAACTGTTTTAAGTACATACTTACTTTATCGAATTTAAATTTTAAAAGTTTCCTTGAATACATACGTAAATGAAGCTGATACACATTTAATTTAAACATAGCTAAATTTTAAACTCACCAAAGCGAGATTCTAAAACAGACCTAAACACATGTTTTACAAAAAACATCTTTGATTTCACCGGTCAATAGAATTTCACCAACAACTGCCAAATATAATCTGATTATCTCAACTATCTGGCGATACTGTCGCCACACTTTGCACCAATGCAAGCAGCTGCAATAAGCATGCGCTAGACAGGTGTGTTGGCACATGGACGAATTGCAATACACTATATAGTTGGTTTGACTCTGGATTGTTAAAAGTAGATATAAACGTTGTTAGTAATTATAGCATTTTTAAAATGGTGTTCTGTTACCACGATTATAATTTTTGTTTAAGCCTTTTACTTGGAGAAAATATTGTTCCTATCTGGATCGTTGTTTGATGACGGATTGAGTTAAATTGTGATTCTCTTTTCTCGTGTTTAAAGATCACCTGCATTGTAACTGCATATAAATTTTTATACACTCTTTAAAAAATTTGCATGTAAAAAGTAGGCTTTCAATGATGAACTGTGTTTTCAATTTTATTAAAAACAGAAATAAATACAAATATTTAATTATTTATAACCTATATGCAAAGACAAGTTGAGGTGTGTTATACGTTATAACAATTCATTCTCACAAAACAAATTTTAGCAGTCATTGTGCATAATCTAATAATCATAAAAATACAAAACAAAAGCGCATCCTGAGAAAAATATCAAGTTACTACGACGATAAAACCCCTGTCCAAATATTTGGTATCATAAAACCTATTATAACATAATATATAGCATAATCGGCAATCGGCATTTGTATTCATTCAGGGCCCGCCTTATAAAAAGATATGTTTGTCATTTTAATGTTTTTTGTTGGAAATTAAAAAGCTCGCGGCCGCTTTGGAGCTCACGTCACGTATGAACACGCTATAAACTGTCCTCCAATAAATTAAAACTGTATCATTTATGTTAGAAATAATTTGAATGTCGTGTCGGTCTTTCTGATTCTAACCTGCCCATTAAAACGAGCCAACAACCTCGTTTCCATCCTTTTAACATACTATAAAGGCCACATAAGCTACCTATATAAAATTTGAATCGCCACTCTTACTTAAACTCGATGAATTAAAGAAATAATCTTAAATATTTAAATATGAAAACATCGCAGCGATAAAACTTAAAGATCGATTTTGTATCGCCGTAAAAAAGTCATCAAAATCAATTTATGTTCCGATCTACGAGTGGAATGACGGTCGTGTTTTGTAGGGGATGGATCATAATCCAAACCGCCACTTGTCAAACGCACTCTTTATAATATTATGACAATAAAAAAGTATTCATTGAGACAATAGAGGAGGCAAAGCGAATAGAATAGACGAAGCCGTACCATTTATCACGGGCGATAATCATCGGGGCCCGAAGAACACACGGGGCGAAATTCTTTTGAGGTTTATTCACCTGAAACTGTATCACCTAGTTCATTAATTTTAATTTCTTAAAACATTTTTGGTATTGTTGTATTTTAAAAATAAACTTCAGTGTATTAAAATTATTTCAATAGCAAGTAGCTAGTATTTAATTTTATAATTATACCTGAAAGAGGTGGCAAAAAAAATATTTTGTTCAAATCATAAATTATACATAAATAAATCTTAAGTGAAAGCAAACTATTTCAGTTTTGTATTAAAAATAAAGTAAAGTGCTGTATTGTTCAACATAAAGTTCAAGATTTGAAAATAGCTGTTCTTTTTAATGGAGCTTATAAATTAAAATAGATCCACCCGTGTGGTCGAGCGAAGAGTTTAACAAATCAGTTACAATGTCCTCCGAGGGTTCGGCAGCCAATCAGCGCGTAGGAATCTGAAGAAGCGTCGCACGCGGCCCCTTTCACACGGGGCGAAGGGAACCAACCATTTACTTTTTACGCCCAATTATTCGATCTATTATCCTCATATAAACATTCTTATTTACGACGAATATATCCTCGCCGCGCCCGTTTTATTACCACTAAAGTATGAAATTGCGCATTAGTAAACCTTTCACATCGAAGTTTCATATCAAGGGGGATCATAACTCCGGATTTAGTCCGGTCGGTGTTCTGCCCTGTGAGTTGTTTTGATGTGATATTTTTATGGAAATGCCTTTACGTTATTGCCGTTTTGCTTTTTCGGTTTATGGTTTTTTTGCCACTTTGTGAGCCACACTCCCATTCAGATGGCTGGAATTTAAAGAGAGCTGATCTTATTGTGATTTACAAATGCAAGATTGTTTAAAATGGAGCAACGGTACATTTTCTTCTTTTAGCCAAGGAATCAGTCAATATCTTGGTTTACGGTACTTACTTTTATCATTTTGACCTATATTTATATTTTACGATTTTTTTTGGCATCCCACTTCAATATTATCACGTATCTCTTACATTTGCAATGACTTGCATTTTTTTCCTAAGCATGATATTTGTGTAGTGTTGGTTGGTAGTCATGTATGTATGTGTGTGACCCGATGCGTCAGAGCAGTGACATTAACTTGATTCTGGTAATTTACCCGAGTTGAACAGGTTTGGACATTGTCCTCTGATGGTTTGCGTTCACACACTTTGATCTACTGCCTCACCACGCATCTTAGACATCATTTAGACTTACAAACGAGAATTTAAATCCCCTACTTGTTTTACCAAAGCTAAGGTTGTTTTGGCTAAAAGTCTTTGCAGAATGAAATGAACTTTACAATTTATGATTCACAAAGTTTACTGTGATTAATAGTTCAACAATCGTTAACTTTTCGACGTTTCAGAATTCTTATTTCGCTGTAATAAATTTAGTTTCACATGAAACGTGCCGCTCCATTTTACAATGAGCTGGCTGGTCACCGCTAATAACTTCATTTTAGGAGCAACCTACATCCTGAAGGTGAAACAGACCGCCTCCAAGACCCACTGAGAGAACCAGGTGCGTCTACTGATTGCCGTTCATAAATTAATTACTTGACAACTTAAATGTGAGAAATAATAACACGATTAATCTTACAAGAACGAAAATAAATAAAAAATCAACTCTATAACGATGATACAAGAGCATCACCAAGTTGAACGTAAAGTAAAACGTGAAAAAGGTTGTTCGCGCGGTAGGCGACAAAATTTTAAAGCAAACTGCCCCCCACTGGCAAAGTGGCAAACAACTTTTGATTTATTTAACATTGTAATGTAGACTGTATCCTTATAGGAATAAGGAATGGAGGACTTGTTAATAATATTTGTTAGCAAGTGTACGAGACCTCACCGAAGTTTATTCTATACTGTCAAATCATACCGCCTTTTGTTACCCAAGTTTTCTTTTTCACCAACACAAAATGCGAGCTACGAAATAAAGTTATAAAATATTTAAGTGTTCCGTCACAGTTTAACGCTATAAATTAACAATAGCCCGATACAACATCGCAGTAATACGATTCAACTCTTTGTTTAACAATGTTTCATTATTGCTGAGCAGATTTTGGTAATTTATTTTGTTGGATAAATATTTGTATGGCGACTTACGAGATGTATTTGTCTTAATCTATCATAGATTCTATCATAGATTAAGACAAATCTTATGTACATTAAGATACTGTATTAAACTTATTGGACACTGAGACAAAGAAAAGTATTATTATTTAGTTTTCTAGAAATATTTTAAGGTACTATGTACCCTCTGTTTCTTTGTATGTATGTTGAGTTTCATACAACATTCAATAATATCGTACCGAACAAATGAAGCCTAGACTTCAAATGTTGATTTTATAAAACGGTATAACAGATACGAATACTTGTTAATAGAGTTGAATAGATATAAACAGAGATAATTTCAAAAGTTGAACTAGAAATAACTGTTTATTGTATGTCTACCGTGAGTTCGGATTACTTTAGACTTCAGATACAATAGATTTAAAATAATTTGTAAAATTCCTCAACCATCCGTACAGGCGCAAAGATACAAGATTTGTAACTATAGTCATTACTAGCAATAAAGGTATAGCTCATGGTAGAGACACTATTGGAAGGTGTTTATTAAGTCGCGGATCTCCAGAGCGACAGACATTGGTCGGCTCCTCCTTTGCGAGTCTCGTCATTTTTCACGTCTCATTCAATAACTCGCGCATCGAGATAATGATCGAATTTTGAAATATTTCGAAAGAAGAGACCCCCATTCCCAAGGATATGGTGTTACTTCGCGTGCGGAATCATTGTGGCCCTTTTAAAAATTGTTTAACATCGAGTAAGGAAAAAAATTTAGGAATTTCGATTACGCTTGCGTTGTAAAAATATAATGAATAGAAAAAAATAGTAAGTCATTAATAAACAATCGTTTGTTTTATAAAATTATGTTTTCTAGATCGTTCTTTTTTTGAATTGACCACAACTAAAAAGATAAAAAAGTGTTTTCAATTAAACGCAATTATTTTGAATGTTAAAATGATGGGAAATCAAATACTTAAACGAAGCATAAAAGTAGCTTAACAGTGCATGAACATTAACAGTTTTCTATAATACTTTAGCGTTATAAATTAAATAAGTTTAGCTTAATCCGGATGTAAATACAATTACAAGGCATCCCGAAACCCTTTTATGAAAGTGACATCTAATAGATTTGCATCACTGAATCAATTTTTCTACTAATTCAGAAGCGTCAAGTCGTAGCAAGTTGTTGTGTAGGAAACTTTTGAATTCATAAATGTAAACCTGGCCCATTGTTAATAGATAATAATGGGCCGAGAAGGCGTTGCTTGGTTTTACAATTGAAAAGAATATTATTATTGTAGCTGCAACATTTAAGGGTTTCGTAGTCATTTATTATCATAGTAGGTAAGTATCTCAACACTTTTTGTAAATGACAATATGAACTCTCTTGAGCATGACTTTCATTCATCGAATACTAAAATAAAATAACTAATAAAGTATAAATAATTTTGCCGTCCATAAATGACAAACAAATGCATTTACTGTCGGCATATCTTAAACACTAGATATTTACATAACATAATTGTCACAGGATATTCCAATAAACTGTTCGTGACATACACACACACGGTCTATGTTTTGTATTAAACATATTAAAATCCTTAACCCTATGAGTTTTTGCCCGAAAGTTGTAGCGATCGGTTAAAAAGGGTTCACATTCCAAAGGATCTCCAAGCTATTGCAATGTTCGCCGTTGGTCGGCGCGACTACTTTAACAGATTAAACTATTGTTGGTCCGGTATAAGCCCAGAACGGTTACCGAAACTGAATGGCAACCAAATCAGGTACTGTTACTCATTGACAATTTCAAATAAAGATGTTTATCTTTAAAACAATATGTTTAGTTTGTAAACGGGTATTTTTATCCTTTTATCTCAAGAGATTGGTGTTAGAATTTAGTTTGTATTGTATGGAAACAATTGAAGGATCGTACGTGTTATCTTCAAGTTCAGGCTCCATTTGGTCTATTTCGGAAGCTTTGACGCGAAAAATGCCCAGTCTTTGATGTTAAGCTCATGTGTAACGGATTTATTTGCTCTAAGATATGTTTTTTTTTTTCTAGATGTCAAAAGCTGCAACTTTCTTGCTCAATTTTCAATGAAAAATATATCTAGTATAGGAAAAACGTTAACTTAAGCTAACTACTGCGGTTTTTGTTGAAAGCTGCAAAAAGGACAGGGCGTGTCACTGCGGTCGCAAAAGTCCATAGGCAATTTGGGTATGCCTTTAGCTTAGCTGGTTAACTCCTTTTAAAAACTGCCAATAAGTTGCTTCGATAGGAGGAGATAAATTATTCAATAACAGTCAAACATAAGATTTAGTTTTATTTCAAGATACATAGCAAAGGTTAGGATTTATTCAAACTCAACCATCATCAAAAGTTCTATTAAAGATCTACCAAACAAACACGAAAGTAAATTTTTAAAACAATGTTCGTGTCACAAAAAAATGTTTGACAAGGGTGATTCAACTCCGAAACATGCATTCATATGTAACCACTTATTTTAATCTCAAATATCAATCTAAACAACCCAAAAACAAAGTTAATCTGCGATTTAAATCTTAATACAACAAATTAAACGCCTTTGATACCCGACACGCCGTTTACGTCTTTATTTTTGTACTTAAATGGTTTTACCGCAAAACATAGTTTTTTAAAAGTTTTAGACATCGATCAAATTAATCGCTTTCATGTTTTTAGGTAGGTACCGTAGACCCCAAAATTTTCTTTGTTTTTTGTTTTGTGGTGACTATTTATCGCAGGTTATCTATATCTCGGCCCTGTTGCAATTTATTTCATTTTCTATCTAATCTAACTATTTACGTTTATAAAGGAATTTTCGAATGTGATTTTTTCAAACTTCAACTATGATTCTTACATAATGGTTTGAAAACATTACTTTTATATTATATACATAAGAATCGGGAATATTGTAGAACCAGCGGTAAATATTACTGTTCTTAGAAGATTTAATGAGATTAATGGAATAAAAACACTAAAGAATATGCATGACTTTTTTAAATTATTTATTATCATTCGATACCACATACATACAGAAATACGTTAGATTTTCTCAAATATGTGACTTATTAACTAAGTTATAAAGCTTCAAAGTCGTTGGTTAGATAGAGAGATCCAATGACGTCAAAGTACATGGGTGCCATACAACTTTTATAGAAATGGTTGTTCTGATGTGCGAGATGTGTGTGTGTCTGATAGATATATTTGCTTTTAACAATTATGTCTCCCTGGATTATCGTACAATTCTAATTCGGTTTTACTGTTAATATACTATTTCCACAAATTTTACTGTAATTTTATTGAATAATCAAATTAAATTTCATGCATGTTCCCTATTGACTTTATAATTGTAGATGACCATAAGTAGGCACGTAATATAACGTGATTCTGAAATTGTAGGTACCTTATAAAATCTTAACTAAGATCTTAATCTTTTTTTTTTAAAGATCAAAACCAACCGACACTGATATGAGTTTTGCACGACTAGCTTTTTAACATATTCATAGAATAAAAAACTGGTACAGTTTGTAACGAAAGACTTGGAAGTAAAAAAAATGATAGATATTTCAAACAATATAAAAATGTACTTATTCTAATTATACGTCGTAATATGTAGGTATGTATTTGGATGTTATGATAAAATTTTACTCGAAACATAGCCACGCCTGCCATCTAGCGGTGAGTAGCATAATTTATTGATTAAATACAGATTTGCATAACTTTTTAAAAATTTCATAGAAACAAATTTATTGTCTATAATTTAAATATATAAAAGAGTTCTTAACCTTTTTACGTTTTATTTTAAATTCCGGGTCTAGTTTTAAATGTTAACTATAGATGACGCTACGGGTTCTGTGATAACACATATGAGATCGAAAAATATACATAAATAATAAATATTTATAAAATACAAGCTGTTGGATCAAACAAGCAAAAAGTTTAATGTATTATATAATACTATTATTTATTTTAAACATTTTATTTTCCATTATATTTAACTGTACATTATATATTTATGTTACAGTTTGTAGAATCTTAATGCCAAAAAGTGATCTAGTGCTTGTTAAAATATATCTTAGAATTTATTATTTATAATATTTCTTTATAACTAGCCTCAGGAACTCAAGAATCAGAATTTACTTATAAAATAAATATGGTATGAATCAAACATATTAATTTATCGCGCTGGCTCAGTCTTGTTTGTTAAAGCAAAAAGAAAACTCAGAACATTTTAACTCGGTTAAAAGAGTGAGGTTTCTGAATCAACATTATAAAAAGGAATCGGGTCGTTTATCTTCAATCGGCACCCCGTTTCTTGTTCCACACAGAGGTTAACACTGATTCATTAAAAAACGCCTGGTAGACCCCCAAAAGACTGAAAAAGAACTAAAAGAGAAAACTGTTGAACCATCAATAGAACACTCGCGGGAAGATTTAAAACTAAAATGTTGGAACATTTTAACCATGTGCAAACGCAACTAGCGCTCTTGTGATGGAACCACAAGAGCAACTATGTTTTCGACAACGGCGCCTGTCTTTCAACGCGCGGCGTCTGTGAATTTGTAACGTTTAGGCCTCACGATACGAAAGTTCGTAATCTACTAAGTTCTATGTTCTAAATTATAAAAAATCTAAATTGCAAAAGAAACCACTGAGATTTTCTTCATGTAGGATTTTTTTTATTTCTTTAGTCATACCTACATTTTATAATAAGGTACGAGTAGGTTACCATCATATTATGGCGAATAATTGAATTTCGTAATTTGGGTTTGATAATTTGACTATTCCGGACAAACAAATCATAGATCAATGGTTAGATATGTGTTTAAAAATACTGTTACTAGTTGTTTTTCGTAATCCGGGACAATCAACTCTAATAACTGGATACGGTACAAGAAGAAAAATTCCGGGACAATCCCGAATTTCCCAGCCATCTGGCAAGCCTAGTTTATCTTTGTTTTTGTTTTTAGAATTAGTATATTCATGAATGTACAATTGTACATACAATGAAGAAATGAATTGGGCGCAAACATGGATCTTTGAGCCGTTTGGTTTCGAGTCTCTGGATCTAGGGGTGCCAATTTTTAAACTTTTTTTCTAATATTACAATACCGTAGTGCTGGTCTAGTTTCGCCCAAAGGTCGGGCATCGCTATTTTGCGTGGAGATGCAGCCAGTGGCTAGGCACTTTCTTGTATAAACGATATTAGTAAGATTTTCAGTTGAACAGAGAAGTTGGTTAATATAAATATTTATTATCGATCTCGTAAATACATTCAAGGAGTTACTAATTTTATTAATAAATTAAAATATTATTAAAATTTCGTTGCATATAAAAGCTAATGATATCCTTGTTGCGCGAGTAACTCTAATTTATACGTGTTGATCGCGACACGACAAGATTTTCGACAAAACTTTAACTTTTTTTATTGAAAAAAAATCCCTCTTAACGAAATCATGTCGGTAACGTTTTTAATAAAAGTTCATGTTATCGAATAAATAAGTAAAGAAAATAAAAGAGAAAATGATGAAAGTTTGAAGAGTACATTTTGATTTTGACTCATTTTCTGTTTGATTTTATATGTCTACATACTTAATGATTTTACATTCTTTATACTTAATGACTACTCCTTATTAAGAATTTACCTACGGAATTTTAGGGTTGTAGATGAATTCTTTACTTTTGATTTTCTTGCATTAGATATAGAATATAAACAATTAAAAGCAACATATTTCTAATATTACAGCGAGGCGCTAAATTTTCTCAAATGCTTTCGGATATTTAATTTTTTTTTAATTTTCATGATTTTAAAGATTATCTAAGTAGAAAAAGGTTATGACGCATTCTTAAGTCACCTCTTCGTAGTGGTTATAAAATCCTTAATTTTTGACAACTATGAACGATATACCTGTAAGGCTGCCGACATATGCTCATCGTAAACTTAATGATAATGATCTCAGGTCTGTATGAATGGACCTTTACCTACGCGCCGCTATGACTTCCCAAGTATTCCCATCAATTTTAAAATCGACATCATTTTTAAGGTTCCTTACCCATGAACCAAACTAAGGTACCACAGACTTTAGTCACCGCTGTCCGTCCGTTTCATCTTCTGTCAGCGTGCTGTTTCTCAAGAACAATAAAATATACATCGGGATGGTCACCGAGCATGTGTTATTGGCGCTAAAACAACAGAAAAAAAAGGAAAACTTATACAAGAAAAGTGATTCTGCGATTTTTGCTGATATAACCAATAGCTGTATCTATGTATCTACACGGCCACTGTTTGTCAGTTTTTCTAGTTTGTTATATAATTAATACGCGATGTTCGAAATATCATATAAGTTTAAAAGTACCTAATACTATTTAATATTTTACAAAAGACTTTTGATTGATCATGAAACAATAGAACTGAGTTACTTCCGACTGCAACTGTTTACCATTTGACTTCATTGGTACCTAAAAATAAAATCAAAAATAATTTTTAAAACTTTGGAAAGAAAAGTAATTGTGCAGGTAAAAGAAATCAAGAAAAGACTATACAATCAAGAAAGTTTTAAAATGGTGTCGCTTCACAGCGCAGTAAGTTCGTATGTGGAATAATCCGTTAAGAATCCTCTTAAAATGTCATCTCGTATTGCATTTGTCATTAGCATCAATTATTTGTACATTTGCAAGTGTATGTAATTTTAAAACGGATTGAACGATTACGTTGGTACGTGGTGATCACTTTTTGTGGCAGAGTCGTAAATGAATGTATGTGAATGGAGATTTCTGATGTATGAAAGTTAATAAAAAGCGACAATATGTTTTTAAAGTTTTATTATTTTATACCATTAAGTGTTATATAAGTATGTTTATCGTGTGAACTTTCGAGTTTAATTTTGATTGTAATAACGCTGTAAGTTAGTTGATTTGCTACTGTCTGTCACCTTTTGTGACAATTTTCAAATGCATAAAATATACTAATAGTTTTTATTCTGTACATGGCTTACAACAAAATCATTTTAAGTATAACACAATATTCGGTGTATGTACCCAGTAAATCGACTTGGATTTTTTTATTTATTTATAAATTTAGTATATCTGTTTGGTGGTTTTGTTTGTGTGGTGTTTGTATATCAAAGAAACGCTTTTAATCGAAATGCTATATGAAGTAACATAACTTAGAACACACTTTGTTCTCTGATCAGGTCTAGATTGTAAATTTATGATTGTTTAAAAAAAGGTTAAACCTTACTTAACGTACAGGAGTGTTAAATATATAATTTGAGGCAACAGGAAGGTACCTAATTCACACAAGTTGTTGCGCTAATGTCAATACATCCACAATAATGTTTAGAACATGAAAATAATACGTTACGAGGTATGAACAATGATGAAATGGATGCAAGAAGACAATAAAACACAATTACGATCTGGCGAATACTCAACATGATGATACCAAATGAATACAAAACCTCTTTGTACGTACCTATATGAATAATGTAGACATTTGGACGAATAAAAAGAAAAACGTTGCCTATTCAGAGTTCTTTCATAAAAATCAAATCCACAAAAAAAAGAGTTAAATTATAGTTCGTAAAAGAAAATATTTTACCACAAAGGTAAACGTGTATGACTTATAATTAGCGATTAATCAAAATTGTATAATTTTTAATTGGCTTTTAACTATTATTTTCCATTAAAATAACTTTTTTAATCATTTACCAACTAAAAATATTATAGTCAAGATGCAAAGTCTGTATGTCAACAAGTAATTAGGGTGTTTCCACACCTCACGTCGCTAAGGAGGGTGGGACAAATTGTCCTCAACGTACAATTAGGACCGCTCCACACGTAGCTGGTATTATGCACATCCCGTCTGTTACAGGATGCAAGTGGGCGACAAAACACTACTATGCTATTAATGGGGAAAAAGGTAGAAGAAATTCGCAATAATAGAACAAAGTTATTTGCAGGACGAGATCAAAATTAAAAGAATGGAAATCTAAAAATAAAATTTGATGAAAAGAAACCCATTTTATAACTACTAAGGGCAAGCTCTTATAAGTTATCTTACGTAAAATTAACTACATGATCCTTACCTACATTTCAAATTAATCACTTATTTTAAAATTTAATCTTCAGTACGTCTTCAGAAACCCATTTCTCAAAAATGATTTCTATTTAGTGTATCGCTTAAACGCTTAAACGGTAGGGTCTAAAAATTTTTGATCTTCCATGTTAAATTTTTCAAGATATCACCTATATCATCTATATTTATGTTATATGTTTCTCCTATTATTTGTCAATAGTTTATTTAATTAAAAACGTTTCTTTTACTATTATAGTAGTTCAAGATTTTCCGTAACTTTGAGAGTTCATAATGTACTCGTATGTACGAATATTTGATACATCCTATCTTTAATAGACCATTGATCCGTTAGCGAATGTTAGGTACAATGTCAGTGAAAGTTAGCAAAAATTTATAATTAATACTTAACGTAGTTAGTTACAGAGAGGAGCAATATCAAAATTAATGAACACTCAGTAGGTCGTACGTGGGAGTAAGCTGACCCACTGTCTTAGTGACACTTTGTTCTCAAGTAAACCAATATATCAACTAAGTAATTTACCTCAGTTATAGTGTTATTACGCGTAACTCAATAAAAATTCCGCATAATTAATTAATTAGTTATTCAGCAGTGACTTTTTATTTTGTTGAGTTATAACAATTGTTATCTCATTACAGTGAAATTAATATTAGATTTTTTTGTACTTCGGCGGCAGCATCCGCTGTTAGTTTCGTAAATTGGGCAAACGCTGACGCTATTTAATAATATGAAGTTTCATTCAAACCTCAAGTTATTTAGTTTGAATTCCAACTTCGTAGTTAACAAATACCCAAATTAACAACTAACCGCCGATAAGATTTAATAATCAAACAAATAATAAATTAACAAATCAATAGACGATTGCGTAAACTACAATAAAGAACAGACCTATGAATATTAGTTCGTTTTCATTAATCTGTTAATCTTTAAACCAAAAAGGTTACATGGTTACACGCTCGCAAATCAAGCCTCGAAGAAACACCCATTATTTTACATATTATTGACGTTTTTACAACGCCGCCTTATTTATTTGAGTCCTAAGTTATTTGGGAAGAATTTTTGATGATCTCGACTGTTAGCTGGGAACAAAACGTGTATGATATTTATGTACGGGTCGATGTGTGTCAATGCGAAATTTATTGAGCTTAGCTTCGCGTGCTTTCGGTTTGAAATACGGCCGGTGTGACTGACGCACCGGTTTCAACATGCCTCGTTGCGAGCCCTGACTCCGCTTGTATTTTGCTTATAATATTAACAAATTTAAATGTTAATATATTTCCTACATAACAATATTATTGAATAAATGCAAACAAATAATTAAAACTACTTGTGTTGTGGCAAACTCAATGCCGTGGAAGTATAAGGGTACTGTGAAACTACAAATCGAATTCTTATTTTACGTTCTTATTAAAACTAAATAATTAACATCTATATGCCATTCCTATAGAAATGGCTTTGGTAATGGTTCATCGTCTTTTCAGCGAATACAAAATGCATTAAATGTAAACCTTGCAAATGCATCTAATTGTTTTCTTAAAAAATGTGACTGTTGCCAAAAACGTCGACTAATGAAGGAAATGCGTAAAGTGGTTTTAAGAAGAGGAAACAAATGAACAGTCTGAATCCGCGGCACATTTTGATTCAAATATAATTTTATCTGATATTAACTATACCGTTCTCAATATCGCGACAACTCCACCTTTTTAAAATGCGTATGTTTTGTTTTTATTGCCATAAATTTGGGACAAAACTACTAAAAAGATTCAATAATAAAACCATAATTTCCATATTAATTTTAAGTGATGAAATTTACAGCTTTTAAGGTTTTATTTAATTACTGAAAGATATTTAGAAATGTGTTTAAATAAACATTAACTCAGCGTGATACAGACGAACAAACTTTCCTTCGCGGAATAAATCTTTAATAAATTCATTGCGAACTCCTTATTTTGATTCTTATCTCCCGATTGGTTTTATTGCTGGCTTTATGTTTTAAATTAATTATTCATGAACTATAAAACGGTGAGCAAATCATATTAATTTAGCAATAAACGTTGTTAAGCTGCGAGTACATCGGTTTTTAATTTTAAAAGGTAGCTTTTGTAGCAAAATTATTTGCAATTATTTGTAAACTTAAAACGTTGGATTTCTATAAACGCCTGTGTTTATCGATCAAAATACTAGTGAAAACCTTACTCTTAAAAATAACAAAAAAACCATCTTTTTCTATTTATTTATAATTGTATTTTTTTATGTGTGTAAAGCAAGAAAACCCGTAAGTACCGAATTAAATTTCCACAGGCAAAAAAATCTAAATGCCTCATATCTGTATTAAACCTTACACCACGGATTTAGGCATGACATCATTGCGAGACGCACTAAGTATCGCAAACAAGAGAAAGTTAATTAAACTTACCATTTAACAGGCGTGGACAACTGACCCATAATGTATACTAATCTTTACAATACCTAATACTATACCCACATTAAATATTTACTAATGGATTAAGAATGAAAGTAAAACACTAGCGTAGGTGGTCTCATTATCTTAACTAATAACAACGCGGATTCGATGTTTGTTTTACCGAAATTTGACTCGTAGTTGCTAATCAGAATCCAAGCTTTGTCCCACCTAGTGTCGATATTATTTCGAAGCTATACATCGATCTCAAATATTATTTCACCATTATTTAGAAGGGACTTTTAAGATAAAAGATTTTCATTGTTGAAAACTGTTGACTTCCTTGCAAGGGATTAGATTGATAATATATATCTAGATATATATATAAATGTACATCTAATTGGCTTTGCATTTATATTTGTATATCCAATTTATCTTACAAATCTACTAATAGGAAATTAAATTTTAAAGGTATCCATTTAGGAATTCTTAAAATGAAAATTTTACAGGAGTTCAGGACGTAATAAAAAAATCATATTTTAATAAACATTATTTGAAGGTTGTAAGTTTGCATGAAGGATTTGATTTTCGAAGTATTGAATTCTAGGCTGACGAAGTGAGCAACCGAAAGCTGATATTTAATCATGGTTAAAGACACTCCAGACACAATGTATAAGTAAGTATATTCATATTGTTTCATATTATTTATGACTTCAAATGAAAGGTGCGTGTGACCCCGCCCACGTTGAACTATTGTTTACATTTATTGGCCGCTACTTTCTGTCGTTCCAACCATTTCACTGTCTTGTTACCGTTACAAGGACCAATAAAACATATGCAATTAAATTTATTCATAGTTAACTATTATGCCTATAAGACAAGAATTTGATTTTGTCTTAAAGGAAAAATGCTTATAGGTTTCAATCTAATTTCTCTGTATACCATATAATTATTCTTTCTAGACGATTTGAACTGTGTTATAAAAATAAATACTTTTACTTCTCTATAGCTATTTTAGTGCTTATAAAATGTGTAAGCTGCAACTTTTAATTAGGAGCATATCCTTTGCCCTCCGACCCGTTACCAGTAAACCGGTAAATTTATCGATTCCAGTGCATTAACGGTCTCGCCTTTTGCGGAACAATTGATCACTGACGCATCTCCGCTAAATATTTGGACCAAATCTCTCGACTATACCACAAGGAACAGTAAATTACTGTACCTAAACTAATTCCACTTCTGTTTTAATTTTGGAATGAAAATGTTTCGAAAGATGGTTGTATTTTCTATCAATAAACTATGCGTAGTATTGAAAAATGTAATGGACTAAAAAGGTTTTAGACCATTTTTTAAAATAAGTAAGTGTAATTTGAAATCCAAACGCGACCACACGATGAAGATCCTTTTTTAAGGAATGGTTTCATTCTTATACCAAAACTAAGTATTTATTGTCTCTTGGCCGTAGTATCATGTTCTCACTTTTGTTATCAAATTGAATGACATTTTGATGAAGCATCGAAGCAAGACTTTTAATTTTGACCCCTTTTAAGGGCGATTTGTTTGTAGCGACCGCAATCTTTGACAGCATTTGATGTTAATTTCGTCCAGAACAAGATTAATTAAACCTTTTTGGACGAGAAGCTCACAGATAAAAGTTAAAAAACCAGTCCTAACTAAAGTTATTAAAATCTGACGCACATTAAGCTACAAAAGTTCAAAAAAAGTAAAGAACAGTTCTGCTGAAAAGCTTCATGATTCATGTGTATTGGGCATCTCAAAGAGTCAAGAATACGTCATCAATTTAAAATCCGTGCGCCCTGTACAAAGAAAGTACTTTTACTTTTTGCGTTTTCTCACGGGCAAAATTGACTGACTCATTTCCTTAGTCCGAATTTCATCGTGTATTAGGTCCTTAATTCTGACATCATGGCTTTGGCTTGCACGCCAGGGCTTTTGTTTGATTTTCAAAAATAATTATAGTCACGATGGGCTATAGATGATGTTTTTATTAAGGAATTATAGTGCCAGTGCACTTGGAATACAGTCAAAACATGTTCGGTTACAACGACAGTTCGGTTATTACGACTCAATTGCGACCCGAATATTGAGATGGCTGACCGAATCCAAATTAAACCCTTAAGTGATTATAAATCGACTATCTGACATAGCGTTCATTTTATACGGTCTTTCAATGTCGTTGTATCCAGTTTCAACTGTATTTGTGTTAGTGTTAGATGACAAAGGTGGCATACAGCTTATCTTGATGATAGAGATTATAGATTTTATTAATTAATGCAAGGCGACAAAAAATATGAAACCTCTTCGCTATAGAACCTATTCTTCAAGTAAAACTCAATTCGAAACCCGAGTGAGATATTCTAGAAAGTTTCTCGAAGGGAACAAAGCCGTCAGCTCTCTTACCTAATGCTTTACTTCTATTGTGAGGCCCTTGGATCCTCATGAATGCGGGACACGAGACGTTATAAATAAGTATAACTGTCCGATAGGTGAAGAAAGTACTCGGAAACTGGCAACATAAAACGTTGAACAACTCAATAAAGGTATCTCTGATTTTAGTAGCCAACTACTGCTAACATTTCGCGATTTTCCAGGAGTTTTACTGTTAATGTTGTAGTACCGTTTAAATTATTTCTTTTGTCTAACCATTTTATGTTACATCCCCGTAGCAAGTAGAGAGAAATAAAAATCTGTGATAATATGCCAACAGCAAAATTATAGTTTTATTGATTTAATGAATTGGGAAATTATAATACGTTCGATTTGAAAAAGGAAATAATTAATTATTTTAAATTTTTATTGTATTAATTATTTTATATTACTTTTACTTGTAATTTGTTCAGGATTTCCAATTAAAAGCTGTATCTGACTACTTTCGTTTGGTTACCCTTCCGCAAGACCTCTTACCTATATTGTAATTTTACGACAGATTCAGAGCAATAGTCAGTATAACAATGACCTGGCTTAGATCGCTACATGATAGTATATTACTATATAACAGTAGGAAAGCTATGTTAATTCAATGATCTTAATTCTTGTTACCAAGGATTTAATTAAATGTGTCAATGTAATCGTCACAATGGCATTCATAAATATCTTGGATGATGTTTCAGAATGTTAATTTAATTTAAGTACATACTATTGTAAGTATTAATATTGTCTAATAAATTTAAGGGACTTTGATTAATTTAAGGCATATTCAACTTAGATACCCGCTTATTTCAAAGGTCCCCATCCAACTGTCATAGCGTAAACCGCAAAACTATTTCTCAAAATCTTGTATTTAGTTAGGAACAGCGGATTCACTTAAGCAAACTTATTTAACTACTCTACCCAAATCTATTCCTTTATTATAAACAATTACTAACAAAGCATTCAAATCGACTGATTAGCTAAGAATGAGTGCTATTTGCCAGCCGATGTTCTTATGGCATGGTTTTAGCTTTGATTTCGCAATAGCCGTGAGTTATGATGCTAAGCCTCGTTGATACGTCGCCTGAGTTACGGGCTAGGCCTGATATTTTACTGGTTCCATTCAGTACCTCATCCATTACACTGGCGCGAGCCTCCGTTCTAAGCTTTATCTTGATACGTTTCTCGTCTTACTCTAATATACTGGTTCCAACAGATTTCTAGGACTCTAGTTTAAAGAATTAGGAAATAAAAGATTTTAGAAATCACTGGGAAAATGATTTTTTTTACTTTAAAATTCCCGTTATACTTATTTGAAACATATTTTTCCTACAACATGATTTAAAAGAAAAACTTGAAGTTAATATTGACCGGTTTTGTGACAGGATCACAACATAACACAAGATTAAACTTTGTAAGAGCTGCAAATATAAAATTGCAGCAAAACTATGGCAATATAAACTTTACTCTAGATAATGTTACATTTCGCGTCCCAGTGTATCTTGTGATATAAATACGATTTTGTTGCTGGCTGTTAAATTTTATTTCTTTATGACGTTTTATTATTTTATGCGTTAAAAGGCTTGCTTTTGTGTTCTTTGTTGCATATGCTAGTGTGTCTCTTGAGGTGGTCTTGGGCTGTCTTTCAGACATTTTAATGCAGACTCTTTGAGCAGTAAAAAATGTGTTATTGTTGGGAAGCTTATCTTATCTGTACTATTAATACAGCCGTTATGTTTGTTGTAAAGGCATATAGGAATTTTATAGTGAATTTTAAGTGAAAAGAATTAGTTAATTTTTAGGACTTTATCACGTTTTTAATTTTATGTATTTTTGAACTGGAGAAGATCTTTTGAATATTTTCAGTCATGTTTTTTAGTTTTGATCTTAGATTAAGATTATCAATAAAGATCAATTTAGATTAACATACTTGCTAAACAAATTAGAGAAAAAAAAGTAGAATCAAGTCACAATTATAAATGTATAGTCAAATTTATTTTATGGTCAAAACAGCATCAGTTGATGAATTACTTGTTTTTTTCTTTGAATATCGTTACTAATAAAACAAAGGGCCGCATTCATCTCAAGACTGGTCCCGCGATATCTTCACACGTGGATCTTAGCCGTCGTCTTCAGATATATCTCACAGACATACCGTGTGCATCGTGCATTATTCTCTTACTTATTATTTTAATGCTGTACAACAATTTTAATACTACTGCATAAATATGTGACTTTCTCCACAGATTTTGAAATTTTAAAGTGAATTTACTTTATATGTATATATAAATATATTAATGTACATTATTTAAAGTACTACATATGTACAGGTAATGGTATGTTAGTTTCTTTGCCTTTGCATCTTTAAATCTGGTTGTATAAAAACAAAATTATTTTAATATTTAAATATGTAGTGACAAGTTATTGAAATATACGTTATATAAGATAGCTTATAAGATAAGTTGAATTTAGGCACGGCATACTAACGAGGAAGAGAAACTAAGCTATTAGTTAAGTCCAATTAATTGATTGAACCTTTACGATTAAGATGCACATTATAATTATAATAACTAAAAAAAAAACATCTTCAAAAACAGAATCTCCGATTAAATAAATACAAATTATAAACCCGCTAAATCATAAAATCAAACGTTATTCTGTTTTCATTGTTAAATTCGGATTATTATATAAGAGGCCCAGATTCAATCGACTGCCGCTTTTTGTTTGTGTTTGTTTCGTGAGTTTATGGTGAAGTAAACACGGAATAGCTCATGGGGGCCCGTTCCAGCCCATAGTTACGCCACTGATTTAATTATAATTTCAATCAGTCCAAATTTTGCCTGATAGAAAGCTCGATCTGGTCGACTTCTGACCGGAGATAGGGAATATAATGTTTTCCGTATCTCTGGTCAAAAGTCGATAAATAATCGACTGACGCAAGGCTGGGCTAGTTTACAGCAGTTTAAGTTTATAGTGGTAATATTTTAGTAAAATTTAATATTTGCACAATAGGTAAAGGATAATTTTCATGTATCGCGACCGGAAGGGCCTGCGAGTGGGCGACGTCTGCTGCCCACGTACAGACAGACAAATGAAAACCTACAGCTAGACGTGACCTAAAAAAAACAGGAATTTTGTACATCTTTAATTTTTTTTTTTCTTAATAAAATTATACGTTTCAAACTTCAATACAATGTAAAAGAATAAGAAAATATGTGATGAAATTAACAAGTCATCTTTGTTTTTTGTTACTTAAAAAGAAAGAAGATGCTCGTGTGTGATGAAACCTAACCTATCCTACATAAAAAGATTTTAACAAAGTTGACATTTTTTTTTGTCAAGTATAAACAGGCGTTGTAAATTTAACTATACATCATTGACTTAAATAAAACACATTAAGGTATTTAATTAATTTAAGAAGTTTGAGTATCGTTCTTCTATTTTGAAACTTGTACAGAAAATGTGAAATAAAACCGCGAGCTTGACTGCCCGCGCGTTGATGTCTTCTATTCGCCACTTACGTTCTACCTACAGTTTCGTAAGGTTATAAAACATCGGGAATAGCTGAAGGTTTATTATTCTAATATGAAATACCAGTAGGTATGTTACTAAAACAAACCTACGCACTATTTCATTGAAGCTGTACTACTAGCAATCCTTACAAAACAACAACTATCTGGAATTTCTTTCCCCAAATAAAATTGAGCCTTATTAGAAACGACGTAAGGTTATTAACGGATCTAACGCAGTGTTTGTCTAGTTTTCTCAAAGGGAAGGCACCATATTTCATTCTCGATGCTTCTGCTATCGTGACAATGTCTCAAATGAGCAATTACATTGAGCAAAACCTACTAAAGGGCCTGCCACCTGTTCTCACTGTGATATCGTTAATAATTTTAAATTTAATAATCCTATAACAATAAAATTGAACTTTAACGCTCAACACATAGAGTTATTTATATATTTTCCAACCTTATTTTTCAAACTCCAAAGCAAATTCCACTATAACGTTAAAAGATACAGTTCAATTTAGCTTTTTCCCAAGTTATTCAGGATAGGAGCCCACGCGTTTTCATTCATAGGGAACCCATAGCTTTGTTTTGTAATGAAATTGTTAGTTTATATCTTTAAATAAACGATGTGTCTGGAAGGCTTTATTTCTTATAGAATCACATTTCGTACGTAATATGGGTGGTCTATAGAGTGTTTATTAGATCATGTTTCCTGTTTTCACGAGATAAAGTTGTACAGTTGTATTTTTATAATTTCATTCATTACAAAGAATTGTATTTCTTTGCAAATGAAATGAAATTATGAAATTATTTCACAGTTAAGTAGCCTTCTACAAATAAGTACTATCTTTATTGGAGTTTTCACTGGAATTTTTGAGATTTCTGGGCAAATATATTTTCGCAGTAGAGTTACAATGTACATTTTTGTACCTACGATATGTTTAGATTTGAAACAATTAGTATTGTATTTCTAACAAACTATAAAACCCGATTAAGCTATTGGTGAAAAAGCCCTTATACAAATGCAAAGGCAGTAATTTGTTTTGAAGTTATGTCAAAGTCACTATTGTTCTTAAACTTGTCATGCCCAATGTCTAAAACAAACAATCTCATATTCCACTTGATCCATCCCGTTATTAACCAACAGAAATTAGTAGGGAGTTATGTCTGTAACCACGGATGGACACTACGTGCATTCTAATTTGTTTACATAAACTTAAGACAAAAGTTTTGCTTTACTTGAGCAAAGACACAGATATAAAAAATATAGATGGAGTTCAGTATTCACATTAGTTGATTTCAATTAATTAAAAAAATTACCAGATTTAGTAATTATTAAGATTTAGAATACTCGCAAAAGAATGTAATTTGCATTTTTTTTTTTTGAAATAATCTTCAGATGTGTATTTTTGTTGAAATTCAGCGTATTATATTTTTGACTACTAAATAAAAATTGTACTAATAAGTAAGTAAAACATCAGTTAAGCTGACACTATCCTGCCTTGGCGTAGTTAGCACTACTTTAATAAAAATAAATCCCCTGAAAGCCTTGATGGATTCAGTTCTTCATAAAATAGGAGATGCTTTAGATCTCAAACGTTGTTCAATCAAATCTATGTCCACGTTGCTTCCCACACGAGCTCGTCGAGTCGTACCTTACTCAAGTAAGTACATCTTCAAGTGCAGCTTATAATTTCTCCTTATTTGATGCAGGTCTTGCACTCGCAGTTAGCGATACTATCGCCACGAAATTGCCCACTAAGTTACTTTTAACCAAGTGTGTCGGGAGATTGCAAATAATTGTCAAATTATTTTACCTTTGAAAGTTTATTTTATACTAGTAAAATTTTTATACTAGCTTTTGCCGCAACTTCGGCCGTGTTGGATTAGTTTTTTTGTTTCAATACAAAATATAGCCTCATCCAATTTTAGGTCGATACTAAATATGAAATAATAAAATATTAGAAAAAAAATTAAATCGCATGTGCGATTCCGTAGATTACTTTCAACGTTCAAATTTACTAAGCTACATACTTAATCCCTTCCTAATCTTAGTACCAGCAACACAGGGATAAATTGGATTCATTTTAATATTCATCTATTTCAAACAACGTTCATACAAAATAATTCTCAGATAACTGATAAAGTAGCGTCATATAAATAGTGACAAATGAAGAGATATATGTTACGGCTTATACAGTTAATTGAAACCGAGGAATGGTTTATTTACACTTCAATTAAATTTAGATCAATTGCGGTTGAATAATTCTATATAAATCATTTGGACACCTAGAGAGATTAATGGGATATTGTCGTGAACTTGTTTTAATTGAACCTAAACTAAAACCAACAAATATGCAGTTAGGTGCATAAATTTAGAGTTCATGCACAGTTAAAATAAATTAGCTTTTTATTGCGATTCATTTTACGACCAATAAGAACCAGAGAATGTATTTATTATATTTATTAATATTTGGCTTGATTAGCCATGTATGTCAAGGGACTATACAAAACTGATTGTTACAGAAATAAAAGTTCAACTTCAATCATAAATTCTTTAATAGGTATTTTTGTTTTTAAACTTTTACTATCACCAATAAGGTTTTGCGGTAAAATAAAAAATAGTAAAAACATTTGACTTATGTGTTATTAAAATTTATTTTTCGTATAATAATAAGCAAATTATAATAGCTAATATATCAAATCGACGAGATTAACGATAACAATCAATAAGTAATCATAACGATTGAATTTTAAATTAGAAACGACGCGCGCGCACAACATTAAACCTATTTACTATGTATTAACTATGTCATACTTTGAACTTGTTTTGATTTATAGCGTTCAGACTTATTTGCGGCTTAAGTGGAAGGCTTATGGACTTACAGCCCTCCTGTGCCCTTGGAAATTATATAGAATCTTCAAATCAACCAACAGTTTATTTTCTTCTATCCGAAACTCATTTATTTATTTCTTCTTTTTTATAATGGACGTGGTAGCTCAGTATGTTACGTGCCTTGGTTAATCGGCCGACCCAACCCGACAAGTTAGAGGGTTCGAGTCTCGGGTTGCCGTAAGTTATATAGCTGCCATGTTCCTCATTGTGCCCGGATAGTGGCGACAGATTCGCAACCTGCCACACTGAGACTCGACATAAACATGTGAAATGTTGTGTGTAACACACCTACCCTCTCGCCTACTCCTCTCGAGGGATTACGGCGTGAGTTTGGGTTATGTTTATGTGTTCTGTTTTATTTTAATTCAACGTTTTTGGCAAACAAGCAAACGGGTCACATGATGGAAATTGTTGCCGCTGACTATTGACACGATGATGCCCTTGATGTCTGAAAACGTCACTAGCACCACCAATGCATTGCCCATGTAGAGGTAAAGATGTTAAGAATCTCGTGCCAATAATTGCACAGGCTCTTCAATTCTTTGAATCGAAACAAAAAAAAATTAAATTAAAAATCTAAATAATCTTCAAATTAATAAACAGTTTTATAATTCCATTGGTGTTATTATTGCTTGACATATGCTATTAGTGTTGCTCATACAGAGGCAATATGTTAAACCTCTCGAACCGAAACAGTGAATTGCTGCATGAAGGACGTCTTATAACCTATTTCTGACTTATAAGCAACCATAAAGTTTATAGACATTAACTAGTAATAGACACTTTTAAGAATATTTAGAATTGTGAATGGGTGGGGTTTAATATACGTAAGTACATAATAGCACAGAAAGATTTATTTACTTACTTATTTGTACAGAGACACGTAAAATACAGTTATTATAGTTTTACGTAAACACTTAAAACTTGGCATTTAGTTTATTACACATGCATATTAAAGCACAAATTATTTGCGATTTATAATACATAATTCAATTAATACCTACTTATTAAATAATAACTATTCAGTACCATTATGTTTTACGTACTTTATCTATTGACACTAAAGTGGTTTTCTCAATGGAATACCTATTTTGTGTCTTAAATTGTGCTTCTAAACACAATGGAATACACAAATCAAGATGATTGATGAGGATATCCTCAGATGTTTTAAATATTCGCCAAAGAACTTCATTAATATTATGTTTCTTTTTATAATTGCATAGAAAAACCGAAGGGAAAAATGTTCCCAGCCTCGAATCTTACGTGAGTCAGATATTAAAATATGCAACATTGTTTCCGAATTCCAAAATATCATCATGGGTGTTCCGATTTTATACGGACAATAATAACTGGATTATACTACTCTCACTATTTAAAATGTTGATAAAAAAAATATATATTGATAATTTAAGTTTAAATTGCTTTTCTACTAGACAATATTGTAAAGATGACTTTCGAAAACTGATACTAATTTAAACTTTTAGGTATTTTATTTATTTTAAATATTTTATCTTGGTTAGAGTACACGCGACAGGTTTTGAGGAGTCAGCTATAAGGAAAGACTTTTTTCAAAAACTCATAGAAAAACCAGCGAGTTTATTCAACAATATATTACCATTTTGGTTCTTAGGGCGATTTCTCACTAATTATATTTCCAGCGCGATTGTTTCAGTCACTTATGCTTCACAAGCGCAATGTAACGCAAGTCCATATGATTTTTCGGGAATTCTTGTTAAGTTCAGCTGTGTTATGAAATAAAGGCATCGTGTCCAGACAAATATCGGCTGACATAGCATTTGGTCTGTAAAATACTAAAAATTCGCCCAGTCTGTAATTGATCTAATGGTAAAAATATCTCGCAGCGCCAGGCGATCCTAGCTCCTAAATTGATTCTAATATATTTTCCTTAAATATTTATCTGTTATAAGCTACTAATAACTTTTATTGATTTTGCGTGTTTATTAACAAATCAATAAATGGCAAATCTTATTTAATCCTATATTAGTTTAATCAAATTTTAATGACCAATAAATAGATAAATTAGTTTTATTTAGATACAATTAAACCCCTTTAGGAATTGCAATATAATCGTTTATTTAATGTAATTAAGTTTCGTATTGATTTGATTTATGTGTAGTTAAGGTTCAAAATTGAAGGGCGAGCTGCTTAGATATATCATTTGCATTCTCAGACAGGAGGTAGTTGAAATGGCTGTCGTGTGACGTCACCAGTGATGTAATGTGATCTAAATCGGATAGATAAGCGGATCTCTATGGCATGATCAAATACAATGTAAGAGCACCAAAAGTACTCGATGGTATTAAGATATAGGTTGATAGACTTATATGTGGACATGACTCGAATACCAACGCAGAAAGCTAAACACGTGTACATTTAAACTGTCGATACGTATAAAATAAATAGGCTTTTAATAGCAAGAAGTCTATTTGTTACATTTCCTGTAAACATGTTCTTAGTAAGGGATTCCTGTATTTTATTTGAAAGCGGATTCAATAATTACCTGAATTGGTTTATTTTTTTCTACTGGATTGTTGAGAGTTCTATTAAGTTAAAAATAAGATAATGAATACATCTATAAATTACGCAACTTACTCGTAAGTTGCTTAGCTATCATTATTACAAAATTCAGGAGGGTTGCCAACTGTCTTGTAAGATTTGGGTTAAAATACGCATATAGAGAAAACGAGAAACGAACGTGACGAAGATTATAGTTAAACACTTTGGCATCAGATCGGAATGCATAACATAGAATAAAGTTACAATAACTTCAACTTTAAAAGTGAAAACAAAGTCAAAGAATTTAAAGGTTTTTATTTCTTTTTTTTTCACTCTTTATTATTACACCAATCTATCACAATATAGGACATTCAGCTTAGTGTTGTGTCTTAGTGTTCAAATGTTTAGTTGAATCAACTATGAAATAAAGTCAATTTCTTTCCATATAAGGAGATTTCGGTGTTGTTTAAATTTAAGTTGTCCTTTCGTTTTTTTTTTTGGTTTTGAGTCTTCGTCTCTAGTTATTAGCCAGTTGGTTTGGGTGGTTTTTATTTCTCTCCTGATAATTTGCAGAAGACAAATTTATTTTCTCTATGATAGGTTGTATGCTTAGGTCCTTGTATCATGTAATTAGGGGCATACAATGGGGTTTAAGTTATCATTCTTAGCACTTTCGACTGAAATCTCTTAAGGTAGAGGCTGTACCCCATACATGAATGCCCAAACAAATGAATGCCAAATACGATTGATAATAGCTTTTATAGCAAAATGTTATTTATTTGGAGCTTAGAAGATCTGTTAAGCAGCCAGTGCATCTTAATAAGCTGAAGCCCAAACTTTTTTCTTTTCGTCAGTATGTGGCGTCTTCAAGTGAGCCGCCTTTAAAGGTTTAAAAATATCAGATAAGAGCAACACTAATGCTATTCTATTTAATATTTTAATATGTTAAACTTTATAAATCAAAACGATTCTTAATAAAACGAACTTTAAAATATCTAAAATAAGAAAACATAAATAAATTAAGTGCTAAAAATAAATCGAAAGACATCAACATAAACACATTTATTTTCAATCGACCTGAATAATTCTTACGCAGTACTATTTTCGTATTTCACGATAAGGTCATAGGGCTAAGCGACTTTTCAGAATATTAAACACATATTAAATCCAGTTTCAACGCATGCTCTTTTGCAAATATATGTACTATATATACAGTTTTCTTGGGCAATTATTGAAACTTTCTGTCGAGACACTTAAGAAACAATTTGTAAAATAATAGAGGTTTTCAAATCATCTAACTGTGTGTATATTTTTTGCAATAGATCAATTGTTAATAAGTAAACATTACATAAACCTTATTTTACAATTAATATCGAAAAACCACAATTATATTTCAGTCCGTGAGACTTAAAATATTAAAGCCCTTAGATGTACAACAAAGTACAACTACATTGCTATACCATTAAGTAAAACCGAGGTTCGAAAGGAAATCTATAAAATTAGCACAAAGCTGTCCCAGGATTGTCACCCAAATCAGTCCTAACTAATGTAGGCACTCGAGGTCAATATAAAGTTGTAGACAGATAGATATAAATTAAACAAAACTTGACATTTGCCGATACATACTTGCTTTGCACGATCTATCAATCAGTTAAGTAAACATTCCTATATAGGTAAGCCCTTATGCTATTTGATACATCGAGTACCTACATATTTTGTCTATATAAAGATGTTCGTTGTACCTGATAATTTTTATTAGTTAAAAATATGTTTTAATCAACTTCGTCATGTTTGGTTCAAATTTTATACATACAGTAAATCTGTACTAATAAGAAGTTGTCGGAATGAACTGAATAAATTCAGGAAATATCTGACCTAATATTGAATTTACTATCACAATAACATTGGAAGTTGTCTTAAGTCGTGGATAATATCAGTTATTTACTGTCGGGTCACAGTTAATGTCTGCGTAGCTACGTAATACTTAAGCTATGCCTAACGGAATCCTTCCTTCAATATTGTTATAAACTAATAAATTACACAATGAATGTGAAACAAAAGCCAATCGGTTTAGCATATATAATTTTTTTTTCTGAATCAAATTATTTACCTATTTACTAACTCGTATTTGGATATCTAAAGAAAACACAGACAAAGTAAAATTTAAAAAAAAAAGAAGAAAAAATCACTAAGAAATAAATTTCAAATTCAATCTACAATCAAAGAGAGAACCTTTTTTACCTGTATAACTCGAATTATAAGGCAGTCCGCAAAACTTTTACATTTTTCCATTTATGAAGTTTTACTATATTCATACATTTTTTGGGTACATTATAAGAGATATTAAAGCTAACTTTAGATCCAAAAGAGTCCAAGACATGGTCAATCTATGAGACAGTTTTATAAAATCCGTTCAACGGTTTACTCATGATTAATTAACAAATATCCAAATGTCGGTACTAACTATATAATTTTGTTAGTAGTAGGTACATATTTCGAATTGTTCTTGGCTCTTTTTCATTTTGCACATCGTACTGGTTGAAAAAAATAAATAAATTCAAACTCAACCCAACTCAGAAATTAAATGTAATAAACATTAATTAAAAATAAATTTTAATGGGAATAAGAAATCAAACTGGACACTTTGCATCTCGAATGTGCAAGTCGTCAGATTGTCGCTTGATTTGGGTTGTCGAGTAATTTGTGAATTGTGACGTCACTGAATCACTAGACACGCAGGTGCCAAGATCCTCATTTACATTCTTGACCATTCACCTAACACAGACAATTTTGAAACTTAGCCTATATCACATAAAGTTACAACTCAACACGGCCGATAGGGAGTTACGTCGTTTTGATTCCAGCCGTTGGAGTGATATGAAGAAACAGAGGTTTAGCAAATTTTAATGAATTAGCAATTCGAATGGATCGAGTTGTTTGACAATTGTAATGAGTCACTTACATGTCTAACTTGATAAAAAGGTTGAATATAGACTAATAAACTACTAACTAGAAGGCTTAATCCATCTGTCAATAAAAACAGACTGGAGGTAATGAATTCTAATCTAAAATATAAATTGTAATATTATTTATTGCAAATGTATATTTATGTGTTTATTGATTTTAACCTTCTGAGTGTGAATTATAACTTAGAAGATTGTATCAAATCTACTAGTATGGCAATAATTTTTAATTTTCTTGCGAATTGCAACCTATAGCCCTACAGCCCAGAAATTGATTCATTTTATTTTATGTTATATATTTTTTTACATTGAGTTATTATTCTTATTTAAACCTAGTTTCGGTTCACCTACCTACGTCTAGCTGTCAAAATAGTTGCGATAAAAAGATTGATGACAAATCAATAAACTAATGAATATTTAATCATGCAAAAACTAATTATGTTTTCCTATAACAGTAATAGTAACAGTATATTTCATTTAATTATAATATTTACATTGTGTTTGAATGACAGTCAGTTTTAAATGTTTCTTTTTGTTTAGGTATTGGCTTACTTTGTGATGTTTTCAATAAATAATTACTTTTCAAACCAAAAGAGTCAAAGAGTAAAACCAATAATGTTTAAGCCATAATTAAATAAAGCTGAGTTTCTATTAAAGCCGTTTTCATACAAAAAATACTTTTAAATAGATTATCTAAAATAGTTAAATTTCAATAAGAAAAACATCTTTAAGTTATATTGGAATCAACTGTTTTTTCGGAACATAATTCAAAGGTAATTGATTATTTGCTAGTCTAAAACAACCTTTAGTCTTAACTAATTGAAAACTGACAACATTTAAAACCTTACAGGCTCTTTAATCATCGGTTAATTATTTAATAACATACACACATTTGATATATATCTTTAAAAGAGCAAATGTCGCATTTATCTTTGAAAATGTATGTACACATGAAACATGACTCTTGGTAATATGAGAGAACTAAAATTGAGCATTACTATGTCCACAGGCCATTATTTCTTCAGGAATTTTGCAATCGGCGCTAAGATGTTCCAAAAATAATATTTTAAATTAAATTCTTAAAATTTTAATGTTTTAAATAAAGAAGTATATTTAAAATATATACAAATAAGTAAGTGTAGGTCAAAATAATTTATAAGTGTACCTCAAAACTTCTCAGTGCAATAAAAACGATATCTTCATAAAAAGCATAGGACACTTTCGAACAACATCGGGGTCATTTTCTCTCATTATTTTACATAATAACGCTGTTAATTTAATGGAATATTGAAAATGACACTCGTTCAGAAAAGTTATCCATGTACATTAAAATTAAATACCGTTCGTTGTTCGCGCATCACTTAAAAACAGCACGGACGATAAGTAATTTTTTAAAATTATCTTAACAGTAGTAACTTATTTGGGGAAAAGTGCGTTTTACCATCGGGTACTTGAATATAGATATCTCTTAAAGAAGGTACATAGAAAACATACAAACAATCGAATGTTAAACCACCCTCTTTTTTGAAGCCGACCGTTAATAAATGGTTAAATAAATTAAACTGCTATACATATTCTTTTTCAAATGCTACAGAATGTAAATTTAATTTGGCATGGTTGTATGCACATAACGGCTCACCACGATTAAGCTAATTTTACATCGAAATGAATTCTGTGTGTCTAATTGTTAACCTTAGGCGAAAAGTAACTAGTTCAGATTCAATAATAAAACCATAAATATTTTAACACAAAATATATAATCTTTTACTGAATGATTCAATTCCTATAGGCCAGAACTGACCTGGTTTGGTGATCTATTTATTAATTTCCTAACACAGCTTTCTTAAACTCTAATTGCTGCGGATCAATATTACCAACATTTTTATTGGTTGAAGGTTCGACTTTCCTAGGACGTAACATACTATTTAGCATTTCATAAAAATTGTAACTGCAGTCGCCAGCGGCAAATAAAAGTATTCATTCATATGTCAGGATATGACGTCAATTTGACGCAACCAACATGGCGGCCTGGTGTTTTACAATTTTATGGGATTTATAGTACATAGATACACTGAACGTTGACGCTAGATACAGATGTCTGCACAATATTGAACATCAAGTAAGAATAAGTAGAGTTGCCGTAATTCAATGGTCTAGGTCCCAAATGCAAGGGCTTCACTTAGGCATGTCAACAAAACTCGCAAGTGTAAATATATTTCTATGACAACTTTATGTTCTTTACAAGTTTACCTAAGTGTTAGTTGTATATGTACTACAACATCACGGACAAACAAGCAAGCAGTTTACCTGATGGAAAGTCATACCACCGCCTATTAACACGACGATGCCCCTGATGTCGAGAAACACCAAGAGCATCCCCTAGCGTTGTTCATTTAGAGGCAAAGATGTTATACCACTCGTGCCGGTAATAACACTGGCTCTCCAATCCTTCGAACAGAAACTCAGCGAGCTTCACGTTCATGGTTTTAAACCAACTAATACATAGGTAAAAAAAGGTTTGGTAAAAACTTAAATAGTCATTTATACACAGTCGAACACAAGTCTCGTAATGTAATGTAAAATGGAGTCCGAGTTTTGCTTTACTCATGGAGTAATTAACAGCTCGTGTCTCAGAATCAAGAAATGTCGAAATATATAGAGTTGATGAAAAGGATACGCAAAAAAAACTTCAGCCGTCAGATGTAAGAGCGTTAAGTTTAAACTATTAATGATATTTAAAGTATATAACAAGTTTGTACAAAATTAGATTGAGCGATTTTGAGGTGGGTTGGTTAGAGTTCCAGAAGAATTTTTATATCATTATTAAAGTTAATTGATTCTAATTAGGGTTATTTACAACTCTACCGACTTCCACTGGCAAGATTCTACAAGAAATGCAAGTGGAAACGTAACCGACAACTGAGCGATTTCAACTGCGTACCGACATATAATTTGCAAAGCAATTTAAATAATATGCATGATTATATATCTATTAAAGTCATACGAAGTGTTGATACTGAGATAATGTAGTGAAGTCGGCTACTGCTTCGATAATAAATACATAGTAATGAGCCTTTATTAGCAAGAGTGAAAGTCACAGAATCCTGACTGTATGGAAAGAGAAACATTCATATTGCAAGTAATCGACAAGTAATAATGTTGAGTTTCTGCCAATGTTTTTTACTTGAAAGTAAATGTATTTTTTTAGCAACTACCTTCACTTTGTTATTATAACGGTGTAGTCAGTAAACACTACATAGTAACGTTTTAAATATTCGAAGCAAGTTAAAAATCCAGACATACAAGTATATGTAGATACGTAGATTGCGATTTTATAATAATTTGAAACTTAGGCATTGATTATTTTTATCATGTGGACAGTTTCCAGATGCTTCCTCGAGAAAAACATTTTGAAGCCTCTAATCCATTTTTACATACAACAACAAATCAATCGACTAATCAATTATTAAGCATGCATAGATTGACTTATCTATGCCGGGACAGTCGAGCACATAATTTACTAGAATACTTATTTATTGAAGTTTATGTCAGTACATGACACCATGTTGGCAGTAACTTGACAGGATTCCTAATTATTTTGTCCGCAACTTAGGTCTACAACATCATTTTGTGTTGTTTAGTACTAATACTTGAGTAACAAGACTGAACATGTTGATTTGTGACACCATTGTTAAAGCAGCAATTTTGGTAGTTGATTTTAATAAATTAAACAGTTTTTTAAATTTCTTTAAATATTATCAGGGCGGGATTTTCTTTTGGGTATTAAAAGCATTTGCGCTTAAAATATGTTATAAATATTACACATTCAAAGAAATGCCAAATAAATAACATCCAATATTTACTTGACCGTAACAAAAATTTAGTCTTTTATAGTAAGTTTTAATAATTAAAAAAATGAGTTTTAATTTAAATTTTATCTTGGTTTAAGTTTGAATTTATATTTAGATTTAAATTGAACATTGTTTAAATATAAGATACTGGTAAGATACACATGAATAGTAAATTATAGGAGTAGGATGAGACTACTTTGTTCTTAGTTTTCTTGGTCGATTTCCCAAATTACATGTCACATTTTTTTTAACAAACGTATTCTGAGATCTTACTTAAAATAAAATATAGTTAATATAAAATATTTTATTTATACAAACCAAATAATGGCTCAATGTTATCTTTTAAACACTAAGATAAAATAAACAATTTACTTCTTAGATATCCATGGCAGAAACCTTACAAACTTTCCTGCCATAGGATTTTTACAACTAAAACAGTCCACACAAGCAAAATTTCTTGGGATTCAGCGCTTACGTACAAAATTAAATATCACAGTACCTGTTAAAAATAGCATTCGTTGAACTACTGAGAGAACCAGTAGGTATTAAATACTATACAATAATTGCATCTACTTACCGTCTATTAGTACTGAGTTGACATCGGTTCTGTGGTTAATTTAATTGTTAATAAATAAAAATGACTTGCACAAGTACTATATCATGAAGAACTAGTATGTAATTGTATTGTATGATTTTAATGATTTTATCTAATATACTCGTAATCTCAATAAACATAGTATGTACCACAAAATGCATTTTATGTGTAACTTTTTTAAAATGTCCTCAACAAACTAATACAAACACAGCAATATCTTGTTGAGCTTTTGAAATAATGTTGCCAAATTATTTGTAAGTAAGTACTTATTTGAAATCCGGGACAGTCGAATCTAATTACTGGTCACGGGACTAGATGCAAAATGTCGAGTTTCTCGTCCATTTTTTATCTGGTTGTATTGTATTACACACACACACATATGAAGTAGGCAGTGGCGTACTTAGAGTTTTAGAATAGGGCAAGCCCAGAGATACGTTATTGTAGTTTTATAATTCATTTCGATAAATGTCTTATTGCCTCATTACTCTTAAATCTACACTTCATACTTACGCGTTCGAATTAGCGTGAATTTTGAACCATGCTATGCAAAGCATATTGTAATTTTGATTTGAAAAGTAATGATTGATTGAGAGCGCGAACTTACCTTGGTTCGATAGGGCAAGCTGGGCTTTTGGGCTTGTATAACAGTAGCGCCACTGGAAGTAGGTAGTTTAAGCTAAGTATTAGTAGTACCTTTAAGTTTAATAATTGATTTTTAATTCTAGTTATGAAGATAAATAGAAATGATAATTATATTAAGGATATTTTTCATGGATTCGACGTGTCGGATAACTATTCAGTTATTACACGTTGCCCCTTAGAATTCTGTTTAAAATTATACATCTGACCTAAGAAACAAGGCACCGAACTAACCGTAAGGAATCTCCTGCCTGTAGTTAAGGTAAATGTCTTTTTAATATTCATGAGTGTCAAATTTCATACTGCGTGTCATTATTTATAAAATCGCAGGTGTTCAATTTAACATTAAAATGTTTAAGATGCCATGCGACTTTCGCTTCTATAGATCTTTGGCTCTTTCAGTGGTAGAAATTAAATAGGTTCCATTGAAATAATCATAGCAAAATCTACTGAGCAAAAGTCCCCCAAAAATTTCTAAACGGGAGCGCCGGTTCGATCCTGGGCCACTTGCATCAAGAGGCTCGCTGCAGCCCTGACAAGATCGTCTATCAACCTTGATATAGTTAACAATCTCATGGAAGTCGATTAATTTGTTAAAAAAACAGGTATTTTTAATACAGACATAAGCTGACAAATATGTCGATACATGAAATGAGGCGTTTTAAGGCAATAAGCAGAAGCATTTAATTTTTTTTTGTCTATATATATATGTGATTTTTCAAATGTAAATTTGTGTATTAATACTACCATGGCGCCAGATGTATGTTCATTTTGATGATTAAAGTCATTTAAATAATATCTTTATTAAAATAATAATTTAAAATATATCGATATGACTAAGTAAATTGAATACAAACCTTTTTTTAATTGGTCTCTTAATTTAAATAACAAAACCTTGAAGCAGTACGAGACATGTGTTTAATACAATTTTAATTGTTTTTAATAATTTAAAATGGAAAATTAATAGAATCCGACACGAAAATTTATAACTTGGTAACAAGATAATATATATCATATAGAAATTTGATTTCATGTAGGAGGAACTGTACATGAAATCAAATTTCTTAATATAAGGTCTGCAGGGAGCCGCTGGATGCAAGCAGCCTAGGATCGTTCCTGTTGGAATATTCCAGTTGGAATATATGCCCTGCAATGGGCTTATCATGAACAAATGGTCGGACATAAGGAAACATATAAATACAGGTTAACATATAACCTTCTTTTTGGCTTCGCCGAAGTCCGGGTTTTCTTGACAAAATCTAAAATCGTAGACTGTTTACTATATCCAAAAGAAACTCCATTGAAACTTTTTTCACGGCTTTCATAGTTCATGCGTAAACGTTTTTAGCGGTTTAATTGCCATTGTTTCGTTGGGTTTATTACATCCGTCTCGGTTTCGGTGAATCAAATCCGGATTACCGAACTCCGGATATTGAAACAAAAAAATGCGAATTGAATCAATTACAATATTATTTAAGAGCTTTGACGTATTCAGGATCTAAAAACCTAATGCTAGTCAAGTACCTTGGTATACTAAGATGGTTTAAGTTAGATTTCTGTATGTATATATACACTACTATATGTAATATTGTTTTACAATAGCGTAACATATACTAGCTTCGTATTTATACTAGAACCTTGTTCATAAACTTAATTAATAAAGTAACCTATCACTCGGTTCTGAAGTAATTAATTGACACAGTTATATCCTTTAGAATAAATTGATATATTGATTTCCAGTTATCCATTTGGTTTAGAACTTTAGTTGATCCGCTTTTCTTTTTTGAAGCATTTAAAAAACGTTACAATCTAATTTCGTTGTGTATTAGTTATTATTGGAAGTATTTTTCAGTTTATTTGGCAGGAACGGGAAGTATTAGTTGAAATTTTCTTCTTTTATTTTATTGTGACTTAAATTTTAGCAATTTTATACGACATTTGTAATTTCGTATGCCAGTATGGTAGAACATGCCACAAAAACCATAGCCATAACAACTGCATTATCTAATTTCATATTCACTAAATAAAGAGATTTGAATTTGAATTTCTCTCCTGTATCAGCTGGGTTTAATGTATATAATAGTGTTTTAGTCAGTGGATATCTGTAGGACTGTAAAAGTGCGGAGAAAGTGTAATACGACGATTTGGTTGCTCTTTTCGTCATCTCCCAAGTAACCTATTAGAACTTACAGTAATAAACTAGTATGTTAATGTAGGCAGATTCATTATTCCACCTATTATGATTTGTCTTTTCATAATTTAATTCCTCATCAAAACTTTAAAATAAATAATACTTGGTACTGGCCAAACTGTTAACTAAAAGTTATTGCCATGATGATGGCCACGCCATAAAAAGGAACAATGAAAGAATTTTTTTTTATACGTAAGCGCTGGGAATTGTTAAGGTAAAACTGTTTTATTTGGACTAACTAGCAAACTTAAATAAGGATATTGAGTTTTCGTTTGTTTTGTGAATCACCGGTGTGCTAAATTTAGCATTATATAACATACAAAGCGTTAAGCATAAGATTTCTTATGCTTTTAATGGTAAATGAATATAGGGAAACCCAAGCAACTAAAGGAAACATTAGGAAATAGGTTATTTATTAATTCTTCGTACTAAAATATAATATTAATTCAAAAAAATTAATTGCGACTGATTAATTAACTTTTAATGGAAAAAATTAAATAATCGCGATTGTGATTTAACTTATATTTTATTTTAGCCAAAGTGCCCATATTAAGCGTTATTACTAAGCATCCTCTGTCCCTTGTTCCTTCTGTCTGTCAATGTCAATAGACTATACATAAATTAATTTCAAACAAAACAATTTTTACAGTGAATATTTTATTAAAGCAATAACGACCAATAATAAAAAATATAAGGACATCATGTAAGGGGTTTGTTTATCGTTTTTACTGTGATTTTTTCTCCTGAACCAGAACCATTTCTAAACTTGCAAACTTGGCCAACGCATCGAGCATTATATTTCTTAACTAAAGAGTATTAAATCCCTTGCAGAACCCTTTGAGAGGGAGTCCTACTCACACTTGGCCAGTTTTCGTATGACTATGTTGAAGTGCATTTGAGCTTCGAACTTTAAAAAGTGAAATTTGAATGTCTTCTTTGTATGAGGTCTGCACAAATCACACTTGGCTTCTGCCTTGTATTTGTTTGGAATTTTCCACTTTAACGATCAATAAAATAAATAGTCAATACGCTTTGACCTGTCTAGAGGAAAATACCTAATTATAAATGGAAAGTACAGTAAGTTACATGTTGCGTGTAGTCCACAAGTATACATTTTTGCTTGTTGCAAAGAAAATGTCCATTCTACGTATTTTATTTATTTTAACATACAAAAGTAAAGCTATTCTATGTTTTGCTCGAATATGATTTAAATTATATGATGGTATAAAGCAACTATCACATGGTTTTATTTTATTTTTTTCATAAAATAAAATTAAAAACTTAATTTAAAAGCGTGTTCAAATCCTGTTTGAATTTTCACTGGCAGTTTGAGATATCAAATCGTAACGATAAATTTTAATTATTCTTATCAAATTACTAAACAAAAAAATACCTTTTTCAAAATTAAAGATATTTTAATAAAATAATCTTTGGCTAATTGCAGTTTTTAACAGTGTAAGTCGGTTTTTCAGGAAGTAAACAATTACATATAAACACTTTACACTTTAATAATTTTACCCAAAACTATTCAGCGATGAGTAAAAGCAAATAAATACACAACCAGTGTAACATTCATATTATTAACATAAGTGTAAATAAATAAAAACCTAAATAAATTTATAGAAATTACTAGTGTTAATAGCAATATCTGCTAAAGACGAAAATTCTAAAATTCTGAGCCTATTTATAGTCGCCACACTATTAAAAAATACAGTAAAAAAGGAACTTATTATCTAAGTTAAACAGGACTGTTTGACGATATGTACGTCATAAATCGATTAGGTCATTTTAAATGACGTTAGTTGGCATATAACAACAACACTTTCATTCATTGATAGCGCATAATCTTAGTATTATTTACTTTGTAGGTTAGGTCTTTATTTCTATACAGGATATGATGGTGATAATTTAACGGTATATGAGTCCATCCTGAATAACATAATCTAAGTTACTAAGCTTCGTCGAAACAACGACGAGGTTTCGGAAAAAGTTCAATAAGTTTTGAGTGTGAGATCGCTTAAGCTTTCATCTAATCTCTATGGAGATTAAGGTGTTAATTTGAGATTTACTCGAACTTCAAGGTATTCTTCAACTAAACAAAATAAAGCTCCAATTAGTTTTTATTTAACAAAAAAGTTGCAATTTGACACTCAGCGTCAGATGGCCAAAAATTGCAGCACCAAGTGCAATAAATCCATCCATTATGTGGTGAGCACAAACTTAAGGATGTCAGAAATGTATTAATTCCTAGTTATTTATTAAAAAATAAATTTGTTTGCTAGATTAATCAATAATTTTTAATTTTGAAATTTTATTTTTATTAATCATATAGGCATTTAAAACACAATACTTTTTACCATTTGGGTAAGGCCTCAACAAATAGGCTGCCTTAGTAATAAATAAAGGATTGAAGTTATTATAAAAGTGATTGAATACAAATAATTCAAACATTTTACTCGTTAAAACCTTAAGATATCCCTTTTTTACGGCGTCGTCGAATCGACAAAGCTAAGTTACAAGCATTGTAGAAATAAGCTAAATCTAGGGTTATAAAAATAGTGCTCAAAAATAATAAAACAAACCATTACTTTCGGTTCACATTATCACAAGCTTGTTGTCTCAACTTTATTTCTTAGTATTTTATCCAGCCCCCGAAACCTAATATTTGGCAAGTTGCACTACTATTGATCAACAAGTTAACTAAAAATCATCCTTATGTAAAAGTACTAGGGATTAAAAAAGATAGGAGTGACTCTGTTTAAGTTAGATAGACAAGCCGTTTTGATTGCGTCAAAACTTGGTTAGTGACGCATTCGTGCGCAAAGCTAGCTCGACATGCTGTGTGATCGAGCCCAAATTTGATGTTACTATATCAATATAGTACTAAACATTTCTGAGAATTGTTCAGTATCCTCTTTATTTGTTTCAAATCCCCGCTTGTTTAACCTAAAGTTTGTGATAACAAAAGGAAGCTTTCGAGCGATCAAAAGTTTTCAAGCAGTATTACCATTGTAGAAAAATTCAATTAAATGCAACCCTACGAAAGTAGGGTTAATTGATCCTTCTTTGGCTTGTGGCATGTCGTGCCTGTAGATTTTAGTTTCCTTTAATGCAAAGGTCTTTGGGTCGTTTCAAATGCAGTCTTGTCTTTTACCTTTTGTATGGTCCCAAGATACAAGGGCTGAAGGAACAAGGTCTACATGCACAGATATAGCGACTATGCTTGGGCACGTAGCCCGTGCTTCATTGAACAGCTGCATTTTTCCTTCCAAAGGACGCCACTGTGGCCCCTGGTTAACAGGAGTTGCAGCGGGAATGCACACATACAAAGCGCGCTGAAATGTTAATTCTAGTTGGTTTATTTGTCCATGCAATACTTCATGGCCTTGTTTGTGACGCATAATCATGTAAGCGATCGAGCATGAAAATGTCCGGTTTGACGCTTAACATTCAGTTTTCCGTGATTCATCACAGCGGATATAGCCCAATAGTTATGTAGGTGCTTAGTTATGTCATACGACTCTTTTACTACACAAACTTCTTGTCGTTTAATCGTTAATTTAATTAATTAAGACGTAAATTTTGCGGTCCCATTGCGACCTCAAAATTTTAATGCACTTAAAAAAAGATAAATAGAATTAGATTAAGGGAAGGTTTTGGATTAAGAAAAGTACAATGTTTTTAAGTGCCAGGAAGCTAAAGCTTAAGAAATTTTTAAATCTTTGTTTTCGTAATAGTTTATTAATGCTAATATTGTCGTAGGCTCACTTATTTGCATAGAGACAACGAGTTTGCGACATTGAAATGCAGTAATTTTACCTTCGATTAAATTAACTGTAGCCACTTTAAGCATGAGCTTAGGCTTAGCCAGTTTTCGTTAAAATTACTTAACTTCGTATTGAAAAACTGTAACTATTTTGAAAAGAACTATAACATAGGTATGTTTTAACAAAACCATGCTTGACAGGAAATATAAATCAGAATAGTTTTTAGGACCTAGATTCATGAACAGTAAAGTGAAAACAAAAAGTCAAAAAATTCCATACAACTAATAAACATCTTCGAGTGATTTATTAAGTTGAGACTACATTAATTGCGCAAACGCTGCATTGTCGAGATTAACATCAAGATGTGGGTAGCGTTGTGTCGTCCGTCGCAAGCTATCACGTACCTAACTACCTAAGTACAGTTGACTTACTATACTCGTGTATTACCTTCTCAAACTGAAACAAAATACAAAACGATTTGCTCCTTCTAGTACAACAACGCAGCATTCAGTTTGACACAGGACTAAATTGCAACTTTGTAGACATTCGCATGACTGTAAGCATAGGTCAACAGTGAACTCTTACCTAACCTTGTGTCTGAGTCTAACCAGATATTAAAGATTTATTTTATCAGTAGAAATTATATTTAGGTAGCATTTTAATATATCAACCTTGTATTTTTTTGTATTTCAACGCTTTAAAGAATTTTAGCAAAAACATCTGGAAAATAATCATCTCACTACCTTGACTATATGACTCTATAATGACTTAATTAATCCCTCTCGAGAGTGAAACTATGATGGCACAATTGGTTAAAACTTGACTTAAAGCTAAACAACCTTAACTTAAATTTATTTAAAGTCTCTTGAGATCAAAAAAGAACTTCAGACAAACTTTAATCCTAACTATTGGTACTGCACTCGTAAATGCAAAACAAGTTTTAAAAACAAATATGGGATATTCAAGTAATTATAGAACGAAAATGTTCGAATAATTTTTCACTAATCGATCAGTACTGCACCCGTACAGGGAGAACGGTGCGGTGTAACTTTTTATTGTGACGGTTACAAGATCCATAATTCTCTCTCTTTGGTGGCGCGGGATAGTAATGTGAAGGTGAATGCAGTTCGCGCATGCGCAGTGGGCGTGGTTCGTGGGCCGCGGTAGCGCCGCGCATCCGTCAACTGCAGGCAATTTGTCGCTGCCACTTTTGGTTGCCGAGACTGGTTGTCGATAAAATTTCTCGACATTCAATTCCAATACTTCTTGCTGGCCTATCAACTTTTTCGTACTGTAATGGCTGAAGAATTTAATATTACAATCGTATATGAATTTTCTCGGAATGATGTATAGATTGTTTTTACTTTTGTCTCTCCATGTAAAATACCAATTAGTGCATACTTCCATACCTTTTAATGAGTAAGAGTCTGTCTGGCCGTTACCGTTAGCTTTAAATGAGAAAACTGCTAATCAAATCCGATTAAAAATCAACAGGGAGGCTTTGCATCATGGGAAACGAGCGCCCCCATAATCTTTTTTCTGACTGGTTCAAACCGGAAGATTCAATTATTAGGAAGCTGAAGTGGGTAAGGGACATTACTTAACTTAAATTGTATGTAATTTTTGATACTATTGGATTTATCCGATCCCACGTTAAAGATTTAAATAACAATTATATCGATTACAACAAAGCCCAGTAACAAAGTAACATCACTTTTACAAACAGTTCTTCGAATTTACTTTTCTCATTTCTTGTTATAGTCTATTCAACTGAATAAACCGAATCTCGAGACGAATGGCGCTTTCCTTCATTCAACATAAACGTAAATAAGCAATTTACTTAGATTATTCGACTATGATGTTTATTACGATTCGATAAGGTGTAGTATAGGAAAATTTACTGATCTTATGACGTTTACGATGGCTGCTAGGCGTGTTTCATTCATTCGAACTGAATGAGAAACTATTGTATTCAACAGACCTAAAAATAAATAAGACTTTACGATATGTAACACTGTGTTTTTGTGTTAAAACATTACTATAATGTAAACATAAGTGAGAAAAATTGCACAAGATACAGGTACTTACTCAATTGTACTAGATACAGGTACTTACTCAATTGCACTAGATACAGGTACTTACTCAATTTTCAGTACTAACTGCAAATTGAAAATTGTAGTCCTTCAAAAAAAAAGTATCTTTGAACTTATATACACCTATATCTGGTAACACCACCGATAAGATGCATTTTGTTCTGTCTATTTTATTTAACACTATTTATAACAGCTTTATTATAAAAATTAACATTTAAGATTTAAGAATTCATAAGTAAGGCTTCATCGTGCCTTATTCTATTGTAGTTAATGTCTTAAAATCATTGTATGTCTTTATCAAGTCATCGGAACTAGTTGTAAATGTCAATTTATTTTACACCAAGCTAGTTGCAGTAAATCTGTTTAACGTTAACATTTAATGCTTCGAATATTACATCCAGAGCTATTACATTTCACGGCTTTTGTTACAAAATAATACAAAGATTGAACGCAGGATATGGTTATGACCGAACCTTTGCTTGTATATACTGTCTCATGGCGTAGGCATTATTATGATAGTTTGTACCTATACAAACGTTTGCATATTTTGACAGCCAATTTGGTGGCAGTGACTACCAACTCAGGTCCAATCAAGTAAGACCAGTCAGCTTTATACTTAGTTTAGGATATTATTTTCTACTGACCGTTATAAGTTCAATATAGAATTAAGACAATTATGAAGAGGTTTCTCAACATTATAAACTATCTAAATATTGTGTCCTAAAAAATAGTTAATTTAAAAACATTAATCGAAAGTTTATACACCTAAACTTAAAAAATTACTCTTCATTTAAACATTGGCCATAAAGGGGAAAAAACAATTTATTTATGCGCCACAATACTTAAACACAATTGGAATGTAAAATAATATCCCACTCATAATTCTTTGCTTTTGAGTCTGTAAACCAAATTACTTAATTAAACGCAACGTTTAGGATACAAGGAACGATCCCTTCAGTTTGATTGGTGAATGAAAGTTTCCGTGTAGGCAGTGTAGACTAATATAAATAAAATTTTATTACTTCAAACCGTGCTTAGAGCACATTACTCCGCGCTATTACCGCTCATTTAACGCTATTTAGAGTTGGCCCATATTTCATAATAAGTGACAGTCGCAAACGATTCCGTCACTCACTAGCATTCGCAAGAGTAGGTGTCACTGTACCTACGTCAAACATTATGTAACCAACAGTGACGAAACTTTTGACAGCAGTCACATATTACCTATGTATTTCATATCAAATAATAATTATCCGATAAAGATTCTTTTGGAATTAACCAAAGTTGTGTGAATACTCACTTGGAACGTCCCTATTCCGAATTCTAAACAGTGAGAAAAGTAAAACCCATGACAAAATAATAGCAGGTAAAACAATTAAGTTAACGATATACTTTTACTCAATTACTCAGTTAATTTTTGCAATGATAACTTACTATTTTATTTTCTTAGTATCCATTAATTTCAAATGATTCGCTCACAACAACAAAAAATATTTTTATTAATTTAAATCAATAAAAAGAAAAAAAGAACTGTTTTTACATTCAGGCTGCGTTATTTTCATGCATGAATCTCTGATACACGGACCATAAGGAGCAAGAATTTTAATTGAAATCAGATAAATGTTCTGCTTTAACTACCACAGGGACTCAGTTTTGAAGTTTCAGCTTAAATGGAAAATCATTAACCATAGATTTTGGTGTGAACATACCGAGTTCTTTTTCTTTTGAATTGTAATCGTTGTAAAAAAACATAATTGTTGGCACCACCGACTTCAGGTACATATATGAGTACTTTCTGGCGTTTCGATACGAACAAGATTTCTATATGGTAGCCTGCTGTTGATGCTTCAAGCTTTTCTGTAACATTAATTTATGTTAATTGGGTAAGTCCGTAAGTTATATTAAAGGTTAACAATTATTATCTTCCTGTTAAATTAAGTTATTCAAATTTAATTTGAAAAGAAAAAAAACTATTTTAGTAAATTTGGTCGTGATATAGGAAATCCCTAACTATTACGTATTTGTGAATCATAATCTAAAAGTTTCAAGGCAAATATAGTATCAATAAAATGATTGTTGTCGAATGTGATCGTTATTCAGACACGGTTTGTCATCAACGCCTACACTCTTAATTAATAGAACTTAACCAAAATGTTTCATTCGAAATGAAATATGAATGCCCATATTTGGTACTTGCCCTTTCAAATGTGGAATTAACTGGATGAGTGACGTGATGAGGAAAGCTATTATATAAAACGTCATGTTATAAATATTAACGGCTTACTTGTAAATTATGTAAACGGTTAAAATTTGATAATTTTTCTTGATGTCCTGTAGTTCCGAGAAGGTGACAATGGAACCACTATGAATACGCTTTTAAATTAAAAATAATTTTCAAACTTGAAGCATGCTTCCCGATGCGATCGAACATAATACCTTCTTTTAGTAGTGCAAAAATAAAACCATAAACATAAGAAAGAAACTCCACGGATTTTTGTTCTGGTTAAAGCTCGTTCACTTGCTAATTAAAAAACTTACAAGTTAAATACCAACAAACATTCATCAGGGAGCGTTGAGAGAGACTATAATTAACAGCATTTACTTATTTAAAAACAATGTACAGACATCCTTGGTATTACCGTCAATGTACTAAGCAGGCATCACAAATAGCTGACGAACACAACTCGCACCAAGCGCATTGTCTTACTGATCAATAAATTAGGGATCCGCTCACTGAACACCTTCGAACCATCTATAAGTACATATCAAATAAAATAAGAATCAAACATTGTTTAATAATAATTAGGTTAAATTTAAATTATATAGTAATTCAATTTCTCAAAGAGTAATAAAATTCTGAGACAAACCTACACTAAAGAAGCAAAAGGTCACAATCACTGACTAAAAACGATATCTCAAAAAATTTACTAAAGCGGAAATTAAATATACCTAATAGTTCATTAGTAAGAGAAGTCTCCTATAAAACAATTTTTTAAATTCAATCATGGGTAATATAGTGGACTTATGAACTTTAAGCGTGCTAGCATACTAGACAGAAGATGCGTCGCATATCATTCATAGCTTAACTCCACAACTAAAAGTAAATCCCATTCAATCTTACACACTCAACCGATGATGCGTTATAACGTACAATCGATGATATTCCCGACGCATCTTCCGTCAGATGTGCTAGCTCCCCAAATTTGGCAAAAAAAATATTGAAAGAAGGCGTCAGCAAGAAAACCACAAACAAAACCTTCCTTTTTAATTCAAAATATGTGCAGGAAAAATAGGAGATGGAAATTGTTTGTGCCCAGGTACAACATTGAGCAGCAAGTTCTACTTAAAATAACAACAGAGATTTCATGTTATTGTATTGCACAATTTTAACCATTAAACATTAAACTTACAGTTTCTTCAAAAATATCAGTAGAAACATATTTATGTCTGTCTCTGATTACCTGGTAATGGACTTTAATACAGAAATAGATAAATACTCAGAACAAAATAAATTTTAAATATTACTGCTTTATTTTGATTTTCATTTCAAAACTAAAATCTATACACTGAAAATGAAAAATGCTAATAAGACTAAATTATGTTTTGTTTCATAAAATCGCTTTATTGATATATTTAACCTTAGAAGACAATGTGTCTTTGTTTCTTACAAAAAATTTTGATTTAAAAATTATCCGCCCCAACCCCTTAAGGAGGAGCTAGAAGATTGATATACCATTAGACTACGCAAAAAAAAAACAATTTTTTAGGCCCTAAAATAAAATATCTGAAACTTAAAGCAAAGTCAGCGGCAAAACCTATTCAAATTAGGAAAAACTGCCACGAAGCCTCTCACGCACGCACTTACCTCTAAACTTGCACAAGCGTCTGATAATAATAATTTCCGTATGCAAAAATATATAATTTTGTCAGAAACTCGCAATTTAAAAGCTGAGCTTACTTGTCCCTTGCAAATAAGCTGTTCCTTAATGAGTTTAATCGATGCTCTGGAATTCGGTGTCTTATTAGCAATAAGAATACGCACAAAAATTTGTTTCGAGCGTTTTTTATGTTTCGATAAACATTGCGACGGTGTTTGGACTTTTTTAAGCACCCTTCCAATTCTGGAGACAAATATTCCAAACGAGTCCACAATTGAATACATACTTTCATTGTCTTCATTTTTCCACCATCCAAATGAAATAAACTTGTGTATTACTTTTGTTACATTTGCGCGCACAAATCATTAAGATTCCAATACTTGTTGCCATCCACGTGTATTGCAATTATTTTTGGACCAGTAGTGTATGTTGTCGCCTACGTAACGAGAACCGCTTACAATATCCTAAATCCTAAATAATACGACACATTCAGCTGACAAGCTTTCTCCGACACAGGAAACCACTCAAATAAACGACACTTATCTATTTACAATAAGCAATTTATCATAAGCAAAGTTGATTTTAGGCGTTACACTTACCTAGTAACTGAAGGAGAGAGCAGCCGATGACCTTGATAATAATTTGCGCGTTACAGAGCATCCTACAATCGATTGGTGCCACTTTTTTTTCGTCTGACCCATGGATATGTAAATGAGGGTAAGGCTGCCAGTACATCGACCTTGCTTGTACGTATCGCCCACAATCAAACTAGCCGTACCTATTACGAGCCGCGTAAGTCGGTATTTTTATACGAGATCCAGTGACCTACTGATTTCCATAAGGCACGTGGGTGGAGGCTTCATGTTTTTGCGGTTATGATTGGTCGTATCAGGTGAAGAGGATAACAAATGTCATCACGAGAACGTCATATTGACATGACAGTTTAATTTGCCGCCTGACATATGTACAATTTAATTGTGCTCATCAGTTGTTCCGAATGATGTTTCGAATCGGCGAATAATTTATTTTTTGTGCGTCCCCTCGACTTTATTGCCGATGATTTATGTTGCCCAGAAAAGCTTTTGGCTTGCAATTCAAGCAGCATTTTCGTCTTGAAACACTGTTATATGCATAATTGTAAATGGATTACAGGTATCGATTCAATTTATACATTTAAATGAATACACGTTTTTATATTAAAAACAATGTTTGGGCAATGTTATGGTTCACTTCGCAACTGTATTTATTATGTCATGTCAATCAAAACAATGATCTAACTGCTATGAATCATGGTAGGTGTAGATTTATTAAATTTCAATTATAAAACCATAAGTTGAAACTTATATTGGATATCATCACTATTTAATGGCCAATTCGATTACTGGAATATATCTCTTTGTTTATTTGTTTAAGAAATTGGCGCCTAAAAGCCGACCCCTTAAACAAATAAAGGGGTATTAACAAGTTTATTTCAGATTCATTTTGTTCAAACATAAAAACTTATTGATATTAAATTTAGAATACTAATAAAATGAACAGAATTTCAGTCCAATTAATGTACAAAATCAAGATGATATATTTAAAACAGAATAGATTAATTTTAGAACGGAAATATTAATACTCGTTGTTTAATTGTTTTGTCGCCTATAATTTGTGTAAATATTTGGTCTTAGACTTCGACGGATGTTTAATAGTAAATGTCTTTTGTTGCTCTTTCAACGATGACAGACAAATCTTTGATAGACAAACTTTACTACTTATTTATTTTAATGTTGGTTGGTTTATTATTACATTAAGTTCGTAACTAATAGTTAATACCTAAAGTATTTTTTTCGTCTATTTTTCATATTTAATGTAAAAAACAAAAATGATAATCGATAACGTATAAAAATTGATAATAATAATCGATAACTATCGTAGCCTGTTTATTTAAGGGATTCATCTTTTTAATTGTTGTTTTCCTCTTTTACAAAGCGAATGATTTTATGATGGACGTTTAAAACAACAACAAAGTGACTTTATTTCAGTTAAGAATGCTTTTCTATGGAATCCAAAAATAAATCCAATCAGAACAGTGTTGAAAATATAGTCTGTAGCACTGCAGGTAAAGTTAATTACCTATAACCTATATAATCTCAATTAGACTTTAAAACCACTCCAAAATATTTTCTATTAGATTTTGGGCAGGTCTATCAATTAAAATATCTAATCTCGACAAAAAAAATAAATTAAAGGAAATGGTCCATTGAAAATTGGATTTTCGCAATGAGAGTGCTTCCGTACGTGGTTCCGTAACGTTCCGTAGAAAATTATTTCATCACGAGAATCGAAAATTGCTTTTTCGTATTTTTATGATGTAACTACAAATTGACGGTTTGCGGATTTTTTCCATTACTAGTAGTATAGATAAGGCTTCTTACTAATCTTTATTATTCTCAGTCAACGGGATGTACCCTATAGTTTTTGATTCCCTTGCGAGTGAGAGTGATATGGTGATACACGGTAAATACGGTCGTATCATTTGGTTGCATTGACTTAAAACATTGATTATTTCACAGCTCCAAGCGACTGCAGTTTTGAATATTTGATATCAATTTCAACTTCATATTGATCTCCAAGCGTTCTTGAGAGAAGAGTTTTGGCAGACAGATATGCAGATAGACAAACAGACACTGATGTAATAACAAATTAACGGTTTTCGGATTTGCAAAATTTTATGATTCTAAGTCAAGGGGAACTACTATACAGGTTTGATTCCCTTTGCGAATGTATGGGCAGACTTAGAAGGTTGATTTTTTCACAAGGACCCGCAGGCCGCGGCACGGAACCCTAAAAACGCATTGAAATCGGTCTATCAGTGAAGCAAGACAAAAAGAAACACTGATACTCAATAAACATAACTTCCAATTATTCTGTCCATTCTGTTTTAAACACCGTGATCCCTACTTAGACGACATAGAACATAAGATCGGCATATGCTTTGCTTCTGTATATCTTCTATAAATGAAATAGGACAAATTGTATTTTGTGTTTTGGTTTTAGTAAGTTTTAAATTAATCAAACAAAGTGAACAAACATTATGAAACTATTCTCAGATTACAATGGCTGATGTGATACTGCAAAAGTTGCGGAATTTATCAATTGTATTTTTTTCAGTCCGCACCTATCAGGATCCTTCCGTTGCAGGGAATAAATATGATAATCGTTTGTTTTAAAACCCTCCAGTTAGTTAGTTTTATGTATGGGAGAGGTAATTTAACGTAACAAGTGAGGAACCGGAAATTCTGGAAAGATGAGTGGTGCAGAATAAAACGATCGCCGGCAATCATTAGCCATGTTGTCGTGAGGAGTTAGCCTTTTTTCTCAACACTACCGCGCTCACTGTACAATTGTAAGGCTCGCATTCCACTGATTTATCAAATTGTTGTTTTCATAAAAACCGCCGGAAGTGTAGCGTTGCGTGCTCACAAATATATACGAGTACATTTAAAATAGTTTTAAAATTATCAAATGGACGGACGTAAATTACGAAAGTATACATTTTACTTAGTTCAATTGCAAAATACGTACTAAAAAGAAAAGTTCCACTTACTTTTCCTGAGTTATCTTGTATCTTTAAATGAAAAAGTCGGGTTAGATACACCATTTAAAAATTTGAGGACTGCTGGACCGATTTCTATCATCTTAGATTTTTTGGATTTATGTTTGTGTCGAATAGCAAAATAACTATTAATATATTGGAAAAGTTCACAAAAAAAATCCACGTGAGCAAAGCAGCGGAGCTATTTTAATAAATAGAAAATCGTAGACCGTTCATAGTGGAAGTTCAGACTAAAACTATTGTATCGAGATAAAAATGATAAATGTTATTGAAATGTAGACTTTATCTACCTATTGTAAAGGTTTTAGAAATAAGTTTTTCTATTTGATAGATAATGTGTATTTTCTATCACGCACACTTCCGTTCGTGTTTCTTGTATATTTATAACTTGTGAAACTCCAGAATAATTAAAATGAAGAATGAAATTTATTTATGTAACTAGATTATGACAAATAGTTTCCTAAATATTTTTTTTTTCATATCATAACAATAACTATTTATAAGTACAACCGTACTTATTTAGAAGTGATCTATATTTTTACATAACACGAAGTTTCACTTTATGTCATTCATGTTGACGTTTTAATTGTACTTAGATTAGATAAGATTAAATTAATTTAATTAATTGAAATCGGTACATACAAAATCGGCAAGAAAAATTTGACCGAAATAGTCAAATAATTTCAGTTTACGAGACAAATAAGTAAAGACCGCTTGACTAACGATGATCTTAGTCCTCTCGTTTCTTCATATCTTCCCGGTTACCTAATTTGTCAGTCAAAATCAACGCGTGTCATATAATAATACTGAATCAATTTTACCAAATAACGCCTATCTTTAGTTTACAAATTACCTGACTTACAAATTAAGTATTGTAATAGATTCCACGACTCTAGCCTCTGTCACGGAATGGGGTATTCCCTTATTTTTTCTGATACAAATTTCTGTGTACTGCATTAAATAGTTAAAACGTTTGATTGTGAACATAATTGTCAACCGATTATACGATAAGGAAAGTGTTTATAAAAAACGTGGGAGCGCCCACACTATACAAACAGACAGTATTCAAATCGTGATCGGAAAAAAACAGTTTTATGGAAAACCTTTCCAGTTTTTCCGGTAATGTAAGAGTTACTACTATTCTTGTGTCCATTTAAATGATTCCTAAGGAACTAGATATGAATAATTGTTTACACAAGTAGTTGTAATTTTATATTTAAATTAGCCTTTGTCCGTTCGCTCTGTGAAATGAAGTTAGGGATTGCCCTTAATTTGCTGAAGTTGAATGCCTTGGCTTTGAACTACTTATTGCGTAATCTTTTGAAATAGTAATTTCATTTCATACATTTACTTTATATCGAATTAAATGAACATAACATAAACTCTCGGCGTATTCCCTCGAGAAGGGTTGGCAGAGGTGTTAACACACCGCATTTTGCATGATTATGTCGAGTCCCAGTGTGACAGGTTGCAAATCTGTCGCTTCTATCCAGGCACTATGAGGAACATGGCACCTAAAACTTACGGCAACCCGAGACTCGAACCTTTGACCTGTCGGGACGGATGTGCCAATTAACTAAGGCACGTAACAAACTGAGCTACGACGTCTTCATATAAATGAAAAATCCTTTGTTTATACGCTATTATGATACGCTTAAATTTAATTTCAGTTATACAAATTTAATTAGCTATTTGAATTATTTATATCCATTCCCGGTAAAAAAAAATCTGATGTATCCGTCACAAAATATAGTCGAAAAAAATTTTCCGAATTATCACCTATAAGTTAAAGTTAACTTGTAATTGTGTTATTATTTTTTAAATTATCGTAACTTCAGAATACTCAGTTACTCGACCTTGATCGGATTTTTGTTGTAGGTAGGTACTCAAAATTAACGATATACTGAACCTCCAAAAAGGTGAAATACATCGTTATTTCTGAGGTTTTTATCCTTTCAAATGATCTGACGTTGCTATGTTGAACGCGTTCATGAATGTTTGATAGCAATATCCTTGAATTCATTTATTATATAATTTCCTTTATAATAATAGAAGATAACAAATCCCGTAGATATAGGATATCTAATTTATCAATTATTTTGGGATGAATAATTTGGTAAATTCATAATTATTAATTCACATGAATTTGACGATCAAATTAATGATCGACTACGACGTAGCAGGCGTAGTACCTACCAAAAATAATTCATATAGTCGCTCATACACTACGTACTAAGTATTACGAATAATGGAGTTTATGTTTATAATAATAATATTTAATATAAAATAAAGTAAATTATATTGCTATTGATTACATGCAATTTATGAAGTCATTGTAAAAATAAGGATGCTCGAAGAACGCAACGAGGTACCTTGTGTGTTTCAAGCGTTTAATGGTAACTGTAAAATTAAAGGAACATCTTGTCCGTTACCTCGAAAAATAAAAAACCAATTTGATAGCCAATAAATAATAAATACAAATAAACAGCTTTTCTCTTCAGCAAACGGTGTGATGGGAGGTCCTAGTAGTGATTACCTTTTTATTGTTTATTTATAAAAACAAGAACATTACGAGACAATTATTGCGTATAACAACTTGTCCTAACATAATGTGGCGTTGACATACCGCAGTTGTCAAGCGACTTTTCCTATTAAATAGAGTAAGTGACATTAATTGTACGACGAAAACCGACCATTTATGTCGGCGATAAAACTCTTAAGGAATAATGGAAACTTGCGCAAGAAATTCTGAAAAGTTTCTACGGTTGTCATTCGGATTAATTTCTTTTTGACTATGATATTAGTTTGAAAAGCTACGGTCTACTAGGTTACTATTTCTCTTATTTTTATACGTCAAACAACCCATGTTAAATTTAAAAACTGGCCTCGGTTTTCTAACAAATGACGTCTAAACTATTTTATTCAGCTGTTAAACATTTTTTATCGACCAATCCCGTCGGACTTTCCATATTTATTCTTATTAAATAACCGTAAACTGTTTCAAACTTTATCCATGAAGTCATAAGGGTAATATTTATTTGGCCACTGAAACCAACTAGGCGGAGTTTAGAAAAAGGGATAGCGATACACCTGCAAAGTCTACAAAAATAAACATAAGTATTTTAAAATTGGTGCAACATTTTGAGTATTGTCAGATTCTACTGAAACTTCAAGGTTCACTTTAATTTGATTGTGTATATACTATTTAACAAACATATAGTAAAAGAAATAAATGCCTATTTCCAAAAAGAAATTTAGAACGTAATCCTATTATTTAAAATTAAATGAAAATAGTTTTTAGTAACAAAATTATTGAATAAAACAAATAAACCCAAATGATACCGATGGTAACGATTTACCCATATTTTCAATGCGAAGTAGGTACTGTTTAATCTTCACATAATACAGGATCCGATGAGCATGTGCTATTTATTTTGACAAGCGATTGCGTTCAAGCATGCCTCGCTTACGTCTTACCAGCGATCGACGTCGTATTCGTGACGTAATGCCGGGCCCTCGACAAACAATCAGTTTTTTGCACCCTTTATCACGGGAGCGCCAACTAGCTACATAAAAGCCGTGGAAATCCGTTCAGGACACACATTTCATGTAAAGCGGCCAGCTGAACCTAACCGCTGATTGGCCGGTTCTACTGCGGCCATTCAACGCAATTCCTAATTCAATATTTAAATGGATTCCTTCCAAGTTCAAAATTAAAGTGAAATATTATTATGTGCCAGTGATAAAGGTTGACCACCTGTGATTTAACCAAAGATTTTATTTTGTTCTGTGATAGTTATTTTAAAATGGAAGGCGAAACGTGCAAAGGATGCACTAAAAGTGAATCTCGGATTTATTTACATAGAAACGGTGAGCTATTAATATTATTTACCATTAGTAACAATGCTATTCATAATTATAAATGAAATACCTACCGTGAGCAAATTTTTCCTTTTCGATGTTATATTAGTAAAATTATGTCATTGTAAAGGAAACTGACTTTTCAAAACAAGTATCAGTGTAGAAATATATAACGTTTAGTATAATTAACAAAAATGTATTGCCTACAAAAATTAAGGACAAGGTTTAATCATTAATCAGCTTTATTAAAAAAAATAAACAATACCTAGGTTCTTCATTAGGAATTGGCAATAGTCGAAGCTTTGAAAATAACACGGCAAATGATTTATTTTGTGGGTAAAACAACGCCATTCTGAATATTGCAAGTTGAGCCGCAGACGTTTCGCGTGTTGGTTAAAAATCCATTTACCAAAATAAAACGGTAAATCTCACTAGTTGATATCAACAAAAATTATGTTTGCCTTAAAAATAATATAAAAAAACATTTTATCACAAGATATTTTACCAATACAAATTATTTTGAACGCTCTAGTTATGTTGCCGATAATATTAATTGTACCATCCGAAACTATTAATAGATATTGTAAAAACAGCTAAACGTAAAAACACGAACTACAAAATAAAACATAATATTTCGTTTTCATCAAAACTACTGTACATTTGTTTACTAAGTCACGGAAGCTTAAAGTTTACGGTAAAGTTAAATTAGCTGCTGAAAGTGTGCAGTAAAGGAATTCGAGTGACGAAATTGCCTTTTCTGCCGACAGCCATAGTGTATTTGCAGAACATTAACCGGACAGTTGGTCGCGTGACTATTCTGTCCCCAATCTCATCTCAATAGGACAGACTTGTAGGACAAAATACCCATTGTATACAAAGCTTGAGATTTTAGCTTTCATTTTTGAGATTAATCTATAAAATCTCAGTTAATCTCGTTCTTCATTTGACTCACGCACTGAATCATCTTAACCTATTAAGCATTTGATTGGCGCATGCGTAATTGTGACAAATCTTAAATTTTTATACCTCTTCATCTTTCCAAAACTATTTTTAATATTTCCTTAAGCTTAAAAATTTATCAAATGAATTACAAAACTTAACGAATCAAAATTTCGAGTCATTGACTATGATAATACAGTACATGCCACGCAAAAGAGAGTACGGTGAAATATAAAGCGGTTATTGAAAGGTAATGACGAATTCTTTGAAACTAATTAAATGGGTGTAAGTAACTTGGAGTCGTTTCAACTTTCTACAAGGATGAGTAACCTGTAGAATCATCGCGAACCTGACACCGCATTTAAAAAGGCTTCTACATTTCAGACAAAAATTCGGGGAAATATGGGAAACCAGTGACTCACGACCGCCGGAAAACCCCTAATCAATCTAATTATATGGCAAATTTTAACATAAAAAGTACACAATCATGAAAGGCAGGTCGTTACGATGGCATTGATAGAAAATCGTGGGAAAACCTTAAGTCGGACAAAAACTGACATACCATAACGACTATGATGTATATACTATTATTGGTTTACTAACTAACAGTTACGTAATTTTTGTTATAATTTTCTTAGAAAAAAAAAAAAAAAAAAAGTGGTCTAATGCAGCAGTTCTTCAAACTTGCATGTGCAGAGGGCTCTTAGCAAATTCCTTAAATATTACTACTCATACATAAGAAATTAAACTAATACTTAAAAACATGGTTCCCTTATCATAAGATATTTCATACATTTTTTACTGGGAATTAGAAGCTTAAACTCAATACTCGATATTGGCACATATAATTAGCATATCCACGGGGAACGGTTACAACAAAAACCGACACTACAAACACACTGATAAACGTACAAATTAATCTTAACACAGAAAAAAATTAACCTAAGTAATATTTACTATGAAAAAACCTATTTAAGAGTATTAAGTTGTATAATGTACTTTGTCCTTTTTCCAATGAGATTGTAAAACTTGAATTTCTTTCTAAGTGCAAAAACAGCAAAAAAGAGTAATTTGATTGCGAAGGCAAATTCAAATCGTGTACTAATATTTTATTACTGTAAAAATCCACTGAAAAGTAATTATAACAAACGTCTTTTCATGTATTACCTGATCAAAATATAATCAGTATTTATGGAATCTACAACAACTTTTACGGTGGTCCACTTTTCAAAGTGGGTTGAATTAAATCTGAAAAAATAACGAAAATTTTATCTACGTAGAAATTTGTAAACATAAAAGTACTTTACCATAGACAAACCTATTACAGAAATTATCTAATTAGGTCTACAATTTAATCTGCTTAGTCGGGGATTACCCAAACTTGTACTTGTAAAGCAAAATCTTCATACATTAATGAATTCTGCAAATACAATATTGATACTATCGCTCTACATCAATCAGTGTTGTATTAGCATAATATCGATAATTCGTCGATCGTATCGTACTAATAGTGATGTGATTACACGTGGTCGGGATCGTGGACCGATAAAAACGTAGTTTCGGATAGACTCATCGGTGAATCATCGAGACGTCTCACCGAATAATTGTACGCTTGCACAAGATGTAGGAAAGCGAGTGCCACGGAGATGTGCGACATTGAAATTATTTAGCTAATAACGTACAGCTAATATTAATTTTAAAACTATAATAAATAAATTCATTTTACAAATAAAACTAAGTAGTTTTTGTAACGACATAAAGCTAGCAACCCCCCAGTTCTAAATATATCTAAAAATTATTAGAATGACAGAATTTATCAACTCTTACTAATAAATTATGGTGAAATGCCTGGAATGCAAACAATTTAATCGGTTATCCTGTTATCAAATCTAGAAAGGTGGATGATAACATACTGAATTCATGATCATTAATCATGATTAAATTAATATGTAATGTTGATATCATTTGCTATTCTTACTTTCGATTGAGGTCAAAATACTCATAGTAGCATAATAAACAATTTTTAAAATCAAAGACATATCTCATGGCACTGATTTTTAACTCAATCATTGATTGTCAAATCCTTTTTGAACTTTCAAGTCAATTTTGAACTTTTTGAATCAAGAGCTACAGGCTTAGGCGTTAACGACTTGAGAAAAAAAATGTAGAGTAGAATCTCCACGAGGTCCTGAGTTCGTAGTTGACGGCGTGCAAGGGTTTTCGCATAGTGTTTGACCGGCTATTTCATGTAGTGTGCCGGCATTTGGGCGCCCATTCATCGAGTGGAGGCTGGCCGAGTCGGTCCCGCACACTCGCCACTCAAGCCACACCGGTGACACACGCACGATCAATCGACTAGCGAATCACAAAAGCGCAACACTAGTGATTTTCCTTTTTCAAAGTGAACTGTGAAAGTGTTACCTGCCAGTGCTTTTTTCATTGTTTCTGAAACGCACGGAAACTAAGGGAATTGTTGTTTGAATATGGACTTGCCCGAAGGAGCTACATCAATGCGTTGTTCATGGATGTCTTTTTAACTGGTTCGTTTTTTGTTTGATTTAATTTATTTTTCAGTGTTCGAACTATCGGTGATTTTCATTAATTTTTTTATGCTTACCAACACAGATAAATAATTTATTACATAGGTAGGTTCTCGCGAAGGTTATAATTTTGGGAGCGCACGATCTATGTGAATATAAGGATCGAGAGCACATAGATCGTGTGAGAATGATCAACAATATACGTCGGCGACCGATCAAAGAGATCTATTCTTTGAAAAACGATTTGCAACTTGATATGCATTTCGGTTTTACATATTTTAAATAAACATTACCTTTAGGACAAGATGTAATTGATACTCAATCGGAATAAGTTCATGACTTTTCTAATTTAGTTAACCAATACCAAATCCAGAAAATTAGACCAACATTATTTTCTTGACATTTTATAAAGTGTATGTAAAAATTCAAGTCATTCCGGATACTATACTTACTTGCAAACAATTAAATAGGGGAAAACCCCATTTATCAGTAACCATCGCTTTTCGCGGTAACTCACGTCAGCATTGTTTGATCTCGTCAATGCATTCGATATAGATATTGACCATAGATTACGGCGCATTCTATAAAACATACAAACATAATCAAAAAACAAACAATGAAGTCTCAATACGTTCTCGCTCTTTGCGGTTCACTATCACGCTAAGTTTACTTAACACATATTAAATTGTAAATGACATAAACCCAAGTTATGATTCACGTTTATTATGTATGACTGATCCTTGACAAATATAGAATGTAAATATGCGAAATTTATTTCAAAACTCGAAAAACTAATTTAAAAAATATTTCTACACAAAAAAAAACGGAGCCGTAAAAAAAGTTTTAGTGCCGGGACTGGACAAAGCAAATCATTCCTTCACAAGTGAGTGGCGCTCATCAAAAGTTGAAAACCCTTCAGACGTTTGTCCTTTGAATCATAAAACATATTTATGTCCTCAACGGCTAACATCAAAACTTCAATAACCGGTGCCGGATCGAAAGAGTTAACTTTTTCGCAACAAAGGGCGTGACTTCGCTCATCATCTGAGGTTTAGTAATTTGAGTTTTAATTTAAAATCACCTCCAAAACCCGCCGCGGCCCATGTTGGAGTTGATTAAAAAAACACGTGCGCCGGCGCATACGGGTACCTACATCCCAGGGTAATGGCTGTCAAGAAATGGTGCACGAGATGGAAATCACATGGTATACGTAGTTAGGTCTGTGAGCCGACGGTAACGATAATCAAGAGCTTATTATTTTTTATGGGACCCCTGACAACAGAGTTGGGAAGCAATAAACATGTCCGATGAAAAACCTGGGAACAACGGAATGTACTTAGGCCTACGTTTGAACTTATACTTTAAAACTTTACTTCTTCAATGTTTTGTACCTAACTAAATGCTATTTTAATATAAACACATTTTAGCTAATCTTAATAATGAACGTAAATGGACCTAGTAATTCATGTTTCATTTTTTCCGTTAGGTTGTTTAAAACAAGAAAAATAATTATCGGTAATATTTTAATAGAACATCTGCACAATATTTATAATTACAGGTCTATGTATTGAATTATCTCTTAAGTAATTAATTATGGTAAAATAAGAAAAAATCTAGAAATTTCATAAAAGTCCTTACTTTATATCAAAAACAAACAAGTGTTGTTTTTTATCCTTTGTTTGCACATAAACTTTTAGTTCACAATTAAGGTTGCGTTTAGGGTTTTTAATAAGTATGACCTCGAAGAAGAAATTATTTTAATTCACACTAAAATTTTCTTTGCAGGATTTCCCAAAAAGCTTTTGGTAGCTATATCAATAGTAGCAATAATTACGATGTGCATAACGCCGACGGAGGCTAGAGCGATGGTGCATAAGAGACGGCACTACAGGCGACACCCAGAAAGCATGGCGCTCAGGCTAGGAACCAAAGAAAACTTGACAAAAAGACCAGAAGACAACGAAACACTGCTATACAAGACTTCCATGAAAAAGATAATAAAAAAACTAAGAAACGTAAGAAGATTCTTCACGGAAGAGCAGAAAGTATTGAGGACGTGGCGGCAATACAAATTCGGGAATCCGCAGTGGCTACCGAAAATTAACTTTATAAACATCCACGAACATAAGTACAGAACACCGAAAAATAATGGAACCAAATTATTACAGCGAAGAGTAAGTACTATTCTATTATTTACGTGTTAATTAATTAAGATTTATCAAACTACCTCTATAGATAGTGATACGTGCTTGGGCTAAGCACGTATCCAGTTTGATACCAACCTAGTTTCAGTAATTTTGAAAATAATTGTGAAATACATTTTGTAGCGACTTTCATTTGAGTACCTAAACAAAACGAAAATGGCCTCGATTAAATTTGATAAATGGATGATTCATTTTTCTACTGAGACTTGTCTACACATGTTAGTGACGTCACCCATTGACTAAGGTCAATCCGCGAAAGTTTGGCTACAATTATTTACTTACCTCGTCTGTTATTTTGTTCTATACGTTCTTGACTTTTGCATAGTTTGTTTCTGATTTACCTATATCTTTTTTTATAATTCCCATATCCATTAGTACTGCTCGGGGCTAGGTCTTCGCGAGTAAAATGAGGTTTTGTCGGACTAAATTACATATGGTAGGGCTTTGTACCGCGTTTATTTACATCACGTTGTACTTAAGGGCAATAACTACAAGTGCTAACCCTTAATTTCAACACCGCTTTCCACTTAAATTGATGTAAGTATTGAATATTTTCGAGGGCCGAAACCTATACAGATTTAACCGGATTTTAATTTCTTCATCATTTTGGACGTAGCGGTTTTAATGCAAAATCAAAGTGACGAGATATTACGACCACAATAATAATGTTTCAGATAAGATAATAAGTATGCTATTATCGGAACTGTATTGAAAATCTATAAGTATATCATTAATCAATCGGAAGCATAGGTGACCGATGATCTAAAACTAAACCTTAAAAATATTCACGATGAATATTTTTTTAAAACACCTAACTTTACTAAAGAAAAATTGACTCTGACTTGTGCTTGTTAAATCTTATAATAATGAGGGCCTTCAAGTAAAGGAGATCATCTTAGACTGGGCTTTCATAAATCTTATGGCTTTGAGATGCGAAACAAAGAGCTAAATGTTTTAAGGGTATTTGCATAGATGGACGTCTTGTCTAGATCTACACGCAACCTTCATTAACGAGACCAAACCGTAGGTAACCTAGACACGTCTGTTTAAACCCTATCATTATGTTAATGCCTATTTAAAAATAGATAACGGTCTCACCGCTCAAATTTTTTAATGTTATAAATAGTCCGAAGTAGTTGGAAACGGTCGGTACAAAGACTCTTGATGTTGTTTACCGAACATACATCTGGACCGCGCGACTTTCTATTATGTATTCGTATTAAAAACACACTAATTAATACACACAAGTTAATACACACGAGACTAGGCGTGTGTGCATTTAAAGTGTCAGATATCTGTGGGTACACAAGCAAGCGAGCGCGTACGTTTAGCAAGCCATCGACAAAAGTGTACCTAACAAAACTACAAAGCTTTAACCAGCATCGAAGCTATGAATATTGAATGTTTCTAGCGTAGACAAATCTCCAATGTATGGACCACTTAAAGAATTCAAATATTTGTCGTTGGGCAAAGGAAAGCGTTAGAATTCAAGTGATCTTCGCTCCGGGCTTAGTTGACATACGAACAATTTGAAAATTAAATACTTCTCAAATGAGACGTTAAAACACAAGGGCCTGACATACGAAAGAAAAACATGGAGTTAATTACAATTCAAAAAGTATTAATTTTATTTCTAACATATTATAAGTGTTATAATATGTTAGACAATCAGGACATTCTTATTTGTTAAGACAAGAATGTAAGAAATTTGTATTTAGGTAAATTAAGAATTGTTTGAGGATGTTAAACTGATTTATGAAGCTGAAGAGATCCATGAAAGCTATCAGCTGCAGTCGGATATGGAGCTTCGGCTGCGTGGAGTGTTTGACCGGTATTTACGATTTAACAAAACGACACGAAATGTTAAAAACACATTATTTGTCCGAGTGAGACTAATGTAGAATTACGATACTTGTGTGTTTGTCTCCAGCACGTCCGCAGTCAGGACCAGCTCTTTAAGGCAAATATACGGCGTATTGTCGGGCCCGAGCTTTAATACTCTGCAATATTTACTCTCACAGCCCGCCGCTTTTATTGTCGAAGCAAAGTCCCTCGGCCACGGAATGCCACACAATGCTCGCGAAAGTACAGCCGCGCGGCTCTACGGTTTTATGAACCGTAAAAAACAAACGATTAATTTTAAGATCAATTGTTTATATTTGAGTAGAATCTTATATTAAAGTTAACTTTATTGATGCATCAATAGGTTGTTTCAGAGGACCCACGCGTTTAACTGCGGGGTATGTTAGTTTTAATTGTTTTCAATTGCGTGTTTAAGGTATTTGTTTGTTGTGTTCGTGTTTGTTGGATTATTGAAGACATTACGACCTCTCTGGTACTCTTGCACAGCGATGTAAATGGCACCAAGTTTTCTGTGCGAATCCCTGAAGAAGCCAAATTTTGAGTTATTTCCGAAATTTCTATCATTCGTTTTTGAATGTCATATTCTTATCTATGTAGTATATTATACCGAATCATTGGTTAAAACAGCGATTCTTAATTAGATATTAGTGTAGTCAATGATAGGTATAATGAGTATTGTAACATAAATATTTTTATGATTATTTATAGTACACAGTTATTGAAATAGACGTTCGTGTTTCCTACGGCGGATGTGTTATGTGATGACATACGATTCGTCATAAACAAAATATTCAATTACGTCTCAACTCTCAACTAACTAACCATTCTACGAACTATGAATGAAATTCATGCGATTCTCAGCCGTTCATTCATACTTCAGTTGTAGGTAAAACTGAAAACGAATTAGTCACTTATTGACTGATTACAAAATGTATAATTACCGATGACTGAAACGTAACGTGAAATATTCCGGTAAAGTTACGTAATACAATTGTTAAAAACATTTCTTTTTGTTCTTAAAAACCTATCTTTGTAGAACATAATTTAAAAAAAAAGACTAAATGTTAACAAGTAGGTATTTTTAGCTAAAAATGATCTTAACAACAAGGAGAGGCATATTAAAACAATAATAACATATAATTAAGTATAAACGTGTTATTCTGACGGTAAAACCTTTATTTCCACGTTATTGAAAATAATAGTTAGTGTCACAACAATGAAACTATTCGAGTATGATTTCTGCTACTTTGCAGATTTTGAATTTAACTGGAATCCATTGTGATTAGAAATAAATTGATAAATATTTGTTTCTCGACACGTATGTTGTGAGAACAATAGAAATTTTAGGCACATATTTTAGATTTCGTTTTGTGTTGCTCGGCTCGAGTGTAGGTATGTGTTTTGTTATAATTCGTATTTATATTAACAACTTTATACTATATGATGATCCATGTAAACCTAACCGCAAGTTCATTAGGTACTTTAGCTTTGTATTTTATATGTATGTTTTCCTAATATAATTGAATGAAACGGATGAATGAGACGAATTTATGTTTTAATTAACTCGTAAAAATTATTGATGATAATAAAAAACGGAAATACCTGAATAAACATTTATTTAAAACTTTACACATATTTATATAGGCTTTAAAAATTGCAACTATCATAAAACCTTAAATATATCTCCGATTCAAATTCCATTAATAATACTCTTACATTAAGCGACATGCGTATGACATATCAACTTATATGCTTAAATATACTGCACATAAGTCCAGTCTTGTAACGAAGAAACAAACAAATAGACATTCGTAAAGTGGTGTTTTTTTAAAGACAATAATAAGAGATCGGTTACATACTAGCGTCCGAGGCAAACCGGACTGGTTGCGATGTATATAGCAGCGCTAATGAAGGTATAGTATGTAGGTATCGATTAACTAAAGGCGGCCATAATATTCATAACCCGTAATGACGGTACGCATCCATTCTAGTATTGTTGTACGACTCGTTCGATATTATTTGTACTACTGTTGAATTTGCAACTATTTCTACACAAGTTTCTCTATGGAAAGAATAACAAAATAAATTGTTTCCAAACCATATCGATTTTTAGATATTTTAATTATCTTTTTTGTGTATTCAATTACTCTGCGGCTTTAAAATTTCCTAATACAAAAACTAATTCGTCAATCTAAAGTGATGTGTTTGGTAAAACATTAAAACTAAACAATGCAGTGGGGATAAGCTATGTGACAGACGACAACAAACGAAACGAAATCAAATAACTATGTATTAGTTAAATAACTAACGAACGCTATCCACAGTGATAATGTGTTTGAGTTCGGTGCTTGCTCTGATTTCAACTTAATAAATCTTAAACTTAATAATTACATGTAGTGCAAAAATTATGTGTAATCGAGATTACATTATATTTATTTACAACTTTAATTACAATAAATTCATGTGATTTACCGTCACATTACTAGAGTTATCAATCTGTGTTTTCGGATAGATTAGGTTTCGTTCTGTCCATAAACGATTTCTATTTATCTTAATACTGCAGCCTCGACACGATTCAACGACGTAAAATGACATTTTATTCATGAGCTTCTCATGTTCTTCAAGCTTTCCGAAGTTATTGTATTGTATAATGGGTTTCTACAAAGATGACATAATGTTTCGTAATTTTAACAGCCCGTTGGTAATTGCTAAATTCTTTATATTTACACCTACTCGAGTAGCAATAAAGTTTAAACAATACCCCGCGTTCGTTTGCGTTATCGTCGATGCGATTGGCCTACTCCGAAATCAGATATTGTGTTTTAAATTTGATTTTTAAATGACGTAGGTCTTCCTCTTTAAATAAAATGTTACTATTGTCATATAACAATATTAGCAAAGAATGCAAACTTTACTGACATATTATTTCTCTTGTTACAGATGGCCTTCCTTTTGCCAAGGCTGTATAAATTCCTCATGGACTACCAGGCGATCTTCAAGCGACTCCTTAACGTTAGCGTCAAGTCAACTGACGATGACTTGAACAACTACACCTACATCAGACATGATCTGCTCATCAACACCACCAACAGGCTTTTCACCATCATCGATGACGTCAGAGACTCGATGAACGCAGTCAAAATCGATATACCAGAGTACAAACAGAGCCCGACTTTAAAAGAACTCGAGCTTAAAGTCGATGGGACAAAATGTATAAAGAATGATTACATAGCTTTCAGAGGTTACGGTAACCAACTAACCAGTTGGTACTGCGAACTAAAATGTCCGAAAAGCAAAGAGAAAACAGACAAAACTAAACTCTGTGTCGAATGTAGAAATATTTTAAATAGAAAGGACGTAAGGCGGCGGATACTTCATTAGGGTTTTGTGTTAAGACTTATAGTTTTAGTCGATGGTGCTAATCTCTGTGTTTCCAAAAAAAACCTAAAACATATTAACAGTTAGCTAGCTAGGTCTGTTTTTCAGTTTTGTATCCTTGAATACTACTCATCTCAATTGTTTCTCTCCACTTTTACTGTTAAGAAAGAACGCTGTTTCTTCTTCCATTTTGTTTTGATGTTATTCGCTACAGGTCTCGAGTCTAACATAAAGTTGGTATGTCTTAATTGTGACTATGTTTTATAATCATGATGACTGCTGCTCGTTTCAACTTTTAGCACTTTCGTATTTACTCTTTATCAAATTTCAAATGTAAAAAGCTATTTATTCAACTAATAATAATTCCTATTAGCTTTTATATTTATTTATTCCTAGATTTTTCCCTAGGTACTTGACGGTTTCTTATGAAGTTGTGGTTTAGGTATGTTGGAGTACGTAGGTTGAACTAAGGTCTATTTGAAAAAATTACGAAGTTAATGTAATGCATTTGACAACATTTTAATAATGATTTAGAGCATATACGCATTGTCGACCATTACTTTCTATAGGTTTTTATATAGCTAAACGCATTTGGTTGCCGGACGCACGGGCGACTCTTTATACGTGTTGAGTTGCCGGTGACTGGTCGACAGTGCGTACAGGCTCTCATTGCGACTTTTCGTCAATAAGGATTCAAAATTATGTTTTCGCTTGCAAAAATTTAATAGAAATCTTCTGTATGAAGCGTTTGCACAATGTGGGTTAATTTTACAAAAGGTATCAAATTTCATACCGTATGGATAAAATTTTAAAGCAAACTTAAGCTAAAGCTTAGCTTTGACTTTAACCAAAATTATAATTCGTAAAAATTTTGAATTTTTGCCATCTCACTCGACAAACTGAAATTTTCATAATGAGGTTTAATGCGTTTTCGTAGTTTCGTTTAAAATCACATTTTTGTCGGAGCACGAGAAACATGTACGAGACAAAATTTGTAAAATTTCAAAGAAAAGTGTATTTTTTTACTTTAGGATAGATATTTCTTGTCAGACAATGACAGTTGATAATTAGGGCGGTTTCAAACTTTGCGTGTTTTCAGTACGTATATGAGCAATTTTACTACTATAATGGTTAATTGACTGCATGTGACGTTCGTTTTGTTTAAGATTTATTTTGTGTAAGGGACTTATCATTTCTACGCGCCGAAAACACGCCTCATCTAAAACTGCCCTTTCTCGATTGTTAATAAGTTTTGGGTACTCTTTCTGTGATATTTAGTATTCCATAGATTTTAATCATAATTTATTTAATTCTTAGTATTTAAGGAAAGTTCCTCGAAAATAAGTCTGTCTTGTGTTAGCTATCACTTATTTCATATTTCACTCGCCACGCCTGCTCTCTTTAACTTAATGCTGAATGTTACTGGGAGGGTTGTTCTTATTAATCTCCTTTAATAATATTTTCGAGAGACAAATTACAAGTATTATTTAATTTTTAATATTTTAATTTATTTCCTCTTATTTCACATAACAAATAATAAAATAACGAATTTAATTCGTCATTTTGATATTTAATATCGAAATGGAAATTAAAAAATTGCTAATACTGTTCAACTTATATTTTACTTGACTGTCCCAGAAGAGGGGTTATGTTTTTTGTATCATTTTAACCTAAGTTTGTCAATGAAAGACTCTTTGTTTATTGTTCATTGTAACATAAATAAATCTGAATAATTTAATCTTATTATATACTTAATAGTTTTAATTAAGAAAACATCCTTTGATTACCTATATTCATTATGTAATGAACTGACGAATACCATGTAAATAATAAAATCTATACGAATATAACAATCCAAGACAAGCGTTGTAAATAATGTTAGAACATTATACTTATAGCAATAAAACATGAAAATGAATAAATATAATTTATATCTACGAACATTTTTGTCCTGCAAAATCCTTTAATTTTAATCAAATTGTATTCCTGAGTTTAATGGACTAACTATACATTTCTATTGTGAATATGTTGGTACCGGCGGCTAACATTAACATTCCCATGTATAATCCAGATTAGTATAAGCTAGTCTAAAAAAATCTAGCTATTTTTCATATTGTTATTTGTGCATAGTTTACCACATGGTGATTACTTCCACGTTTATTTTGAGTATCATCTTTTTTGTGTGGCCTCCCTAGTGATTATTTTTCTTTTGTACCTGTTAAAGCCCCCTATTCTAGAGCCAACATCAAATTTACATTTAAATTAAATAATCAAATTCTCTTTTACAATTATAATGTTGAAAATACTTTAGTTTGTAGAGCCATCTGCAAACTTAAGGAAAAGAGAATTAATTCCTTCACTTTGAATGCAGTCAGATAAAGGTGATAAAAAAACATTTTATTATATGTATGAGTAAAACTACGCACGTACTCTTGTACATACAAGATGTTCTGTTCTCACAATAAGAGAAGGTATACCTACTTAGAGACACCTAATGCCATCTATCTATCGTGCCATACAAGGCAACCAACGTTGCATTCAATTATTTTAAGATGAATATTCAAAACGGATCCAAAAGTTTGAGAAAGATTTTTTTATTTCAAAAGAAACTAAATTAGGATTATTTTGTGACCGGTATTTTAAAGACTGATTTTTTATAAGCGACATCTAGTGGTGAATGGTAAAAACATTAATAGTAGCACCATCTATGGGCGAATAGCAATTAAAAAGTTGGGAATTCCACATTTTGTTTGGAAATAGTTCTAATTTAAATTTATAGATGGCGCTATAAACAAAACTTAGTCTACTTACTCGAACATTCAGTCCTTAATATCTTATAATGCATGAATTTAAATGGTATCATTGAATACAAATAATGAAACTTGCATCATGTAAACAACCTTTCTCATTAAAAATGTTTAATTAAATTCCGAAATTAAACAGAAACATAAATAAAAGATAGGTAAGAAAACTATTACGTACTTACCTAGAAAAAAATAACGGCCAGTTGTAATTGGCCGACTCGCACATGTATGGTTCCAATCATTCATACAAGATCAAAAAGAACGTTTTATTAAAATACTTTTAAAAAATTGGGGCCGACTCAAGTCTATTGAGGTACTTAAATTTGTGTATAAGCTTAGTAAGACTAATAAATAGGTTATTTTTCAAGTTACAGTTTCTCATCGGTAATTTTAAAGGTTTTTTTATTGTCTAAAATATAGTAATATATAGCCACTTACTTATTATTGCCTTCCTTCATTTTAAACTTTTACTTCTAACAAAACCGTATTACCTTTAACATTCCTAAAACCTTGGATATGGCATATATTTTTCAAACCCAGAAGGGGTTGTTTTTGAACAGGCATGTAAAAAGTTTTCATTTATTTCATGACAGGAGTGATCGGCGAATTTTCGGAAACATTTTTTATCGTTAAAACAGATTGAAACCCGTTTCATTTCTTTAGGGTTTGAATTTTCAAAATTCTAGTTAGTAATACACGTGCTAATTTCAACAAAAATCAGTTTACAGATTGAAATACGGTAGGCGAGTCAATCATCCTCTTTTTTCCTATGGTTGATAAAAACAAATTTAAATGAGAACAACTTCAATTTATACACTATGCAAAAAAAAGAATCTTTTATAAATTGGACTACTCTGTAACGACGAAGACGAAAAAAGACTTCCCGTTTCGACCATTACCATTACGTTAATATTTTAAATTAATTATTTTGTTCGAAACTGCCAATTCAGAAATTGTCGTCGTGCGCCTTGTCCGATTCTTGTTATTTCACCGGTTAGAAATACCTTCAAGAAAAATTATGAAAAATCACGTTTCTTATAAAAAGTTTAATAGTGTTTTAAGGGAGCCCCCTCAAAACATTAATTTCTTTATATTTTTTGTATTCGTTTTATAGCAATGTCAGAAATAGACAGTGTCTGAATTTCAAATCTAACTATTATAGTTCATGAGATCATGCTGACATGCACATCTCGCTGACAGTCGAACGGACGGAATGCAGCGGCTTTGTCTTACTGTCCCGTATTTCATTCACCCTTTGGGTAAGAAGACCCCCATCAAGTAGGAACTAAGTTCCTCACGCATTGCTTTTACAAAAGTTTCATAAATTATTATAAATATTCTTGAATTAAAAACGTATTTTTAATATGCTATTTATTTGTTTCGTTAATTGCTAAAATACGATTGATTACCTGTGTCACTAAGTTTTAATAATGTATATTGTTAGTTATTGCTAAACGATTTAATTTCACGGGAATACCTACCTTGGTATATTGAAGTAAGCGCATGAAACATATATATAACACTTGCTTTAAAGTATCCATGGCGGTATGCGCATGACGATAAGATTCGTAAATTCAAATTCAAGCGCGAATATGTAATCGAAAGGATGTATGACGATTAAAACTTTTGAAATCTAAAAAGTATTTCGTTTCGAACTATCGAAAAAGTTCCACTAAACTTATTAGCTTATACGCACAGTCGAAAAAGGACCAATAAATCCCCTGGCAGTTTCCAGAACCATAATCTACAAGCTCTTACATTTACAGACTGCGTTCTTCATGTTTTACATACTCAACTCCATATGGCGTCTGCACTTATTGTAGGAGGCGTCTTCGAATGCCATATCTAAATTCAGAGACAAGAATCGAGTCTTGGTTTTGAAGGCGACAGAACTTTTGATATGGCGGTAGAACAATAATCACACCTATGATTTCTTCTACTAAGGTATAATTGTGCCTAATAATAACTGTTTTCGTTTTAGTACATAAATCATGCCTCAACCATTCTTTCCACATGCCGCACATACACCACAATACCGTATCATTCTGTAATCACATTTTTACATTCTGTTTATCACCAATTTATCCTGTTTTTTTACCAGCACTCCTCTGAGCCAACAAACCTCTGTGCACTCAGCAGTGCAGTCAAGCCCTTTTGTATACCCCTGACTGTTCATAAAGTATGAGGAAATGTTTGTAATTTTTCATACGCGGTTACGAATTCTACATATCATCCCACACTTCTTTTCGGGGCACACCCGCCACTCTGTCCCAACATTGCAACTCCTGTTCACCAGGATCAACAGTGGCGTCCTTTGATCTAATAATGCAACGGTGCAATGACGCGCAGGCTGTGCCCGGACACCCTAACTCCTATCTTGGGACCCGCAACGAACTTAAATAGGAGGTAGCAAGAAAGCGGCTTCAGACTTCCCTCCCACACTTTATTATTTCATACTAAGGTAAGTTTAATTCAAATAAGACGAATGTATTTCTGAATTTAATCATGTTTAAATTAAATTTACAACAAACCACAATGAAAAATATATAATGTAACATTTTTTTTTTTTTTTTTTATGACATCTAGCCTGCCTACACCGAGTAAAATAAATTGTGGGTGGGCTTCTTTAAAAAATCAAATTCAAAATATCTTCATTTCGTGATCAATGGTAAGTGTGGCATGTTCTACAATATTGGCAAACGAAATTACAAATGTCTTATAATACCTAAATTTAAATCAGAAATACTTCAAATCTTATATTAATATTAAATTTAAAGAAGGAATCAATATTAATGTGTTTGCTGCACATTTCTGTTGCTTCATTTTCCAGATGCAAAAACTTAGCTATGCTACGTTTACCGTACGCTTAAATTCATTTTGGGTGGAAAAAATACAAGCTTAAGTTATCTAAATCCTCGTCTCTACGAAAAACTGTTATTAGAAAAGACTGATTTTGTTTCATTTTACGCACTTGAGCAAAGTTTAGTTATCAGCCGCTTGTGCATGAAATGTAGGTTAATGGCATTTTTTCCTGAAATATACGAAACGGTCTGTTAAATCGATAGATTGTCAAGAAAATCATGATCATTGACTTAAATTTAATATTTTGCAAAAATTAACTCACGATAAAATTGACCTTGAACTAGTAGGCAATAAATAACTACTGTATTTAATCGCTTGAAAATTGTAATTGAATTACTATTTGATACTTGGTTTCTACCATGCCTCTCAAGAAATTTCAAAAGAAAAACAGGAAAATGCGATATTGAAGTGATTTTTAGGGTACTCAAAGGGTAAAAATGGAACCCTATTACGTACTAAGCCTCCGCTTGTCTCATAAACCGTAATAGCGAGACTCTTGAAATTTTCATAAAAATATTTATTTCTGTTGCTGTTACAACAAATACTAAAAACATAAAAAAAAAAATAAAGGGGCTCCCATAATGAAACGTGATTTTTTTTTAAATCTTTGTTCTTGTTTCTTTTACGTTAATATTTAAAAGTACATAATGTTTATGTTTATAAGTTGGTACGGAATCTATCATGTGCGAGTCCGACCCAGACTTGACTCTTTTTTTTAATTTATTTATATCTAAATAAAAGTTCACCTTCAAACCAGTAAATCATAAACATATAAGCAGTATAGATACATACAGTCAAAAATAAGTAATATATTTTGCTACGAGAATGTCTACGATGACTACGGATGACTACGAACTACGATTATGCAAACGAGGTATCAACCGTTTATTTTTTTAACAAAAAAAATCGAACAGATAACGGTCTGTCATATTAGTATCACAGTACAGCAAGATTAAAGTCATAAAGCTCGCAAGAGGACAATGGCTTAAGCGTATGCAAGACATGCGCCTCTATACAATATAGAAAGTAACAATAAGTTGTTCAGTCGTAATTTGAACGTGGTTGAAGACGGACGTGCACCACGGCGCAAATGATACCGAACACGCGGTAAATAGTTGCGTCAAAGCCTTCATTGAAATATTTTTAATTGTTTTTATTTTTATCAAGTCGAACTTTAAAATGGGTGTAAGTGCAAGGATAGTTTTCGTGTTTCTCATGATTTCTGTAGCAACAGCTGTTCCAACGGGAGAGTCTAGGAAAATACTACATAACTTTGGTAAGCACTTCTGTCTTATAATGTGTTCTTAAATCATGTTTTGTTTTAATGAGACTGAAATACCGAAGATCATTCTTTTAATGAGATTTAAATCTAGCCCAGAACGTTCACGCACAACAAAATTATTGTTAAGGTATTTTTTCTGAGAATTTCATATTTATTTATCACTTCAAAATTCTATTAGGTATAACTTCCCATAATTTAGATAATTTTAAGTATTTTTATAAAAACCTAATCAAGTATTTTGACTTCAACATCAACACAACAAATATGTAAAATGAAACTTAAATCGCCTTGAACTTTGCAAAACCAAAAAAAGTTGTCTAGACTCGTATTATGTAAGTTCGTCCCTGGAACAAAATTTCGTCTTAAACAAATTAAACAGTATAATTAAAAACTAAATTTCATGGCGATTGAATTTAGTTTGAAAGTGGCATTGACCCGATAGCAAAATCACAGCTTCTTTGCTTACTTAAAAGTGATATTATGCATCTAAGTTCTAACAATTTGAGGGTTAAATAATTGTGTTGCTTAAAAATTCAACTACAAAAATATCTGAAACACGATAAGATGTGTTATTGTTGTGAACAAAAAATAAAAGTTCAATAAGGCCTAATTATAACTTCACCTACAGCTGAGAAACACCTCGACCTAGATACTTAATCAACATAAAATCCGTTTTTGATAGTACCATGCAAATTATTAAAAAATCTTCACAGACATTGAAAAAGCGACCCAAAGTACGGAACTAAAGTACTAATTTCATTTAATTCCTGTGATTACAATGGCCCAATCTACCGGAAAGAATTCTATTGGGTTACGTTGTTCATAATAATACGGTTTTTGCAAGGCTTTTGTTAGACTATTTTATTGTCTTTGGTCGTTGTCGCAAATATAATAATAGGGAACAAACCTAGAGTAAGTATACATTTTCACATAACTATCGGATCTGATTATACAACATTTGCAATCACTTATAATAATAACCTACACCGCGTATTCAGTCGTGGCCTGTGATTTAACTTTTATCAAAAATCATCTTGATCATTAGGTCAATTCTTACGCATTACCGCATGACTTGGAGTTTATCTTTACTATTTATTATCCATGTCACCATGTTTTTTGTATTAATAATAAGTTATTTTGTAATAAAAGTAGCTTTCGTAGCTTAACACATCTTTGCATCAAAAGTGAAATTATGCCTATTCGTATTTGAAAAGTATCCTTACTACAATAAATATAATAACCGTACTTGTATTACAATGTCTACTTACTAGTATCTTTAGTTTAACTTCGTATCTACATATCTTAGTGTAACAGCCAATCACATGCACAGTAAGGCACAAAGAACCATTTATTTCATACTAACGTTAGCAGGTTGAAGGACACGCTACATTTTTAAATACCTAATTACTTTAACCTCCAATCTCACAATAGAAACTAAACAAGGCTCTTCACCGTTTAAACTAACAAAAGCCGAAATTGTGAGCATTGTATGTCATTAGATTATGAACGAACCGGAAACGTTTACTTCCGAGTATTTCCGAGTAAGATTTTGAATTACGACGTCAAAGTTTGTATGTAATTCTGTGATTGTGAGATACTTAACGGGTCAACTATATATTGGTCTTCTTCGTGTTTGTCCTCGGTACGGTTTTAAAGAAATTTCGTAACTTGACCAGCATTTGCTATGTTAAAGTAATGGACGAGTAAGTGTTACGTCTCTATTTTTTAATGAATGTCAAAATACCATATGTTTTTTACCATTCATTCAAATATAGAGAACGTATTAAGTAAACCACTATTACCTTTAAAAAAAAGTTTTAATGTAGGTAAAAAGGAGCTATTTATTTCTAACAAGTTAGAAACTAATTTTTGTCAATGTAAATTCAAACTCATTGTAAAATGACAGTACTTTCTTTATTATTTTCGTCTAAATAATTCCCAAAAAAGCAGTTTGTTTTGAAAAGAGTTCAGTAACCTTAGGTCATTGGACTTCGATTTGATATTATTTACAAACACTTCTTTACGGCTTCGTGCTAAGTAAGACTTAAAAAGCTAAGAGCAAAGAGAGCGAAAAACTCATACTAAAATATTTGTCTCCTTATTCACCTTATAAGGAAAACACTCATATTTGTACAATCCCAGTGACGTATCAATTGTAATAAATATTTGATTTAAATGTGAGTCAAATAATATCGTAGCCTAAGATGTATTTAATATTACGCATTATTGCGATTCGTAATAAATTAGGTTAGTACGATTATGCAATGTATTTTAAAAATAGATAAAAATTATGGAAGCATCGTTTTAAATGTTACAATTGTTTTAATTGTTACAACTTGGCTTATCTTAATTGATAGGGCACGTATTTTTATCATTAAAAATAACTTTAATTTTTGTATACAATCGGAAATTGTGACTTACTTTCCTTTATTTATTGTTTTCGATAACATAATGAATCATTAATTACGTAATATTCAATACGTTTTTAAATCAATTTCCTTTTGTTACTTCATTTATATCAATTATTTGAAGGAAGTTATTTATTGTACTAACCATTACTTCATATTATTTTATGTCTATAAGTAAAAATTATTAAGTAACTAAATGAAATTCTGAACGTAAATATATAAATAATGATATCCAACATTCCTTTTAACTTAGAAGTTTAAATAATGTAACTACAATTAAAACAAACAAGCAAGTTACTTTTATATATCTAATAGGAATTTGAAATAAATTATTCCATCATACAAAAATGCGCAAAAGGGGCATAAAAGTAATAAAACCTTTACTCTGTAACACCAAAACAAAAATCAATAAACATTTTATTCGGTAATTAAATCGTTCAAAATATACGTTTATGTACCTATTAATAGCACTCATATCTTAACAAGGTCGTGTCCCAAAAAGATTTACTTTCGAACTGGTTAACAAATAAACGAAGTCAAAAATATTCTTGTGGCAATCTTCTATGAAATAACTACTTTCATTAAAAAACAACTACTTTAAATGAAACATGGACTGTATAAAAATTAAAATATCCCCAAAAGGATTTATCAGTTCTCGACAATTCTTGTGGCTTCTTCTTAACATTCTTTGTAATATTATGTAAACGGAGAACTATATACAATATTCTTATTTTTTCTTTTTTACTCAAGACAGCTTTTATAATCGTATTGACATCTTTGATTCATTCTATTGACTACTAAATCGTAAATTCATACCAATTTTAAAGAAATCCGATTTAATATCCAATTTAAACTGAAGAAACCTTCGTTTATTTATTTAAAAAAGTTTGTTTTCCTTTAATTGATTAAATTTAAAGGTCATTGCAATGATGTTAAGACATCCTTTAGTTTTGCTGACAGAATTACATGCCTGAAGGTATTTCACAAGGAACAAAAGATGGCGTCTTGTCATGGCGTAACTAAGTTGAAATAATAGACTTGGATGAGTCTAATCTGAAACGAAATTGCAATTTTGTAACAGCTTTTACAAACTATTGAGCTACAACATTACCCTGTTTTATGTTCTATCATTATAAGAAGCTAAAACACCATAAGGATACTTATCTCGATTTCTGTATTTACTTCATAAATAATTTCTTTACCTACTTTATGTTACATACACTTTAAAAGTTAAAAAATTTTGTCCCTATCAGTAAAATTTATTTAGTTTTCGGCAAAGCTTGAGGCTTGTTTGAAAGTGAGTTCAGGTTGCAATTGTTGCGAAATTCTGGACGGTATTTAAAGTGTCCTTGTTAACTTTAGGCTTTTGCTATACTTCAACTATGTAAAATTATCTAGCGATAAACGAAAGTTGCTCAATATCGGTTGAGTTAAATGTAAACCCAGATATGCCTAGATATTATGATGGATGGGAAATCGTTTACACGTTAACATCCAAACGCAATCTATTTGTAAGATGTAAACGTTATGAAAACACACATCTTAGTTATGTTAAAGAAAGTTACAGATATTTTCTTCGTTTATTGATTCTTTTTGTGCCTGTACGTAGAAATATCCCTCAAAATGCCAATAAAGTTTCAATGACAAAGCCTCAGACCAAAGAGCCTCGGTAACTGTCTATAATATCACATAAAACATTTCAAAAAGTAATAAACCCTTAGCTTACTTAGTACTTTTTCATACCTTAGCAAGTACAATAAGACAAACACTAGCGTAAAAGGCCAGATCGAACGGGACACGTTAAGTGCATTAGTCAGGTAAAAAGCTAACAAACATTGGATGCGCGAGCATGTCAAGCTAAGAGGAAAACGTTTCCTTGCCTTTACCAGATACGGCAGGTCATTGCCTTCGCCCAAGGTAAGTGAAAGTAATCGAAAGTTATAAAATCAGTATTGGAGAGGATATTTTTTGTTATTTCTCTTTAAAAAGATAAGATCGCCTGCGATGCGGTTAATTCATTAGATGTTTGCTATCTCCTTTTTTTTCCTGTAACTGTTACGTATCTTTGGCTTATTGGTTTTTGTCTCATAGTATTTGGTTGAACTTTATACCGTTGCGGTATATATAAAAAAAAAAAAAAAAAACATCCAACCTAAATTAGCGTTAGAACGAATGTTAGTTAAGCTTAAATAAACAGTTAGTGACGACATCAATTGAAGTGTGATGAAATAATTGAAATCAATAGGTACGACTAAAAACCCATAAGTATCCTTGTAAAATTCAAGTGAGGGTGTTCCTTTACGTTCTAACGCAGTTTTATGTGAAATATTTTGAAATTGATTTCATAAAATTGTAGCCATAGATTGCGGCAATGGCTAAATTTCCTAAGGTATATTATTGTAGTAATATTTAAATTTGGAAATAATAATTGCGATAAAACTGTTAACTCACGATTATTATTATTTAACGATAGTTTAGTTATAGCAACAACTTAATTGAATTAACTCATTTACTAACATCTGTGTTTCTAGGCTACGAAGATCTGCATGTTTTTTACATAGTAGTCACATTTTATTTATTGAAAATACAATCCGAGTTATGTTTTCAGAATTCCTTTAAATTTTTCATTTCTGCATTATCAAGCTTAAAACGTGTGTTAGCTTATAACACGTGCTGATGACCTTCTTTCCATTTCTAATACTCCTTAAAGAAAAACTAAAGGCTCAAAAAAAGTTTTACACTGTGCAGTAAAACTTAGTGTTGTAGTGAAAATACAATAAATTAATATAATTTATAAACTATTGCTAGTTTTCAACGCGAACTTTGCATCTCTGCATCTCCGCACTAAAATTAGATTAGTAGTAGTAGTAGTAGTAGTAGATTCAACAATTCCCGTCTCTCAGTCATCGGTAGGTAGAAACAGTACAGGTTGAATTACAGTAATCACATTCAAATGTCATCAGAGTGGTATGCGAGAACAACAGAAGGGTACTTGCTTGTCGAATATGCTTGTAGATAGTCTTGCAACACGATCACAAAGCAACCAGAATAACTTATACTCTAGTTATATATCTCTAGTTTCTTACACGGCTGCGAAGTCGATATAATTATGATTTTATTAGAGATCAAAAGATTAGATGGGTCAGGAAGGCACGGTTCAGGAAAGTTAATCGGAAAAAGGGCCTTGCATTAATTCTAGGTAGAAAATCGATTTCATCACCCTTTAGGCATTTGGAGTGAAAAAACCAAAATGGCGACCATTTTAAAGTGGATCCATAGCAGCCATCTTGATTTTAAGGGGCAACCTTTTCTCATTTATAACTTCGTTATTTTTCACTTTTGAACAAAAATGGTTAGAAACAAAGTTGTTACGTATGCAATCTTCTACATTTAGTTTTATCACACATATTCACTTCCGGTCAGAATCAAAGATTTTTTCCCACAAACAATATTAACGGGCCCACGCTTGCGCAACGTTTTCCTACCTAGAATTAAAGAAAGGTTTAATCCCAATTCACCTGGGCTGGTAAGTCAAAGACAATCACAGAGGTCTTTTTTTCAAAATTATATGTCTATAATGACAAGAACAGAAAAATATTTATTGGCTAACAATCAAGTAATCAGATGGTATGTTATTCACTACTAGATTTTTAATTTCATTCACTTCTATTGTACCGGTTAGTCTGATAATATTAGATAAAATATGAGTTAACCGTTTGACCGAAATGTATGGAAGAATGGTCATCTGTTCCCTCATAACTTCTAAACTATTTATCATAAACTAGCGGACCCGACAGACTTCGTCCTGTCATATAGTAAACAAAACCTTCTGTATGGGAAAGAGAAAAGGGCTGTTTTTTTAGTTTTTCCGGCAATTATTCGAATTTTTTTCGCCGTAAAAACCATCCTTGAACTTCAACGAATATTTTATAAAAAGAATTGGCCAAATTGGTCCAGGCGTTGTTGAGTTATGCGCTTACCAACTTATTTTGCGATTAATTTTATATTATAGAGATTGACAAATGAAGTATCGTTGAATGTGTCATGATCCCCCAATGGTTAAAGGCTATATGATATCACATTAAATTGAGTAGGGCAACCTCTATAGTTCTAATATCTTGGTTAAAAAAAAACGTGGTATGAAGTCGTGTTTTTAATTTAATTTTGATTTGCTTCATGCAAATAGATACAACTGTCTACCCAACCATTGGACCTTATTATTTTAAATAAGTAAGGATAATTTAGATGAGAATAATTCCAAGAAAACAATCGTAAATCATGCCAAATCAAACGCTGTTCGTAACGACGTGTAGTAAATAAAATACCTATACAAACTATGAATGCACAGACACGATCTCTATTAGATGACTTACTAATTAACAACTGATCCAGGATATCATTTGAAATTTACTTTAATCATAACTGTAAATAACAACAATATGTTAACAGGTATTGCTCTTTTGTTAAATCTTACATTTTGCCTTTTATAAGGGAAATTTGAGAATTTGTTTTTGGATGAAAAGTCTAGCAAGTTTCAACTTAAGAAGCCATCGTTGAAAGAGATTTACCAAAGAGATAATATGAACTTCAGTAAACATAATGGTGAACTGCTGAATTGAATAGCCTGAGTAAACAGTAAGTTTTCGTATAAGGTGATTTCGTACTTAAGGTTTGGCATTAGGAGCCCTTTTTGCCTTTACTTTATGTTCTAAAACGTAAATTTCCAAAGGCGATAGAAAATAAGGTAACCTCCAGAAAATCGTGACAAAAGCTACGTTACAAGTTCAATTACCGTTATTTACCAAACATTTTATTGACAGCGTTATTAAGTTTAGTTGCAATCGACAAGCAATCAACTGAAATGTCTTATGATGCCATCTATTGTTGGAAATTGACAATATTGGATCGGTAAACAATAGGATCGTGAGCCTACGAGAATGAATGATGATGCAGCACTTTGAATAATTTGTCCATAAGCGGTCCTGACAGAGTAATTGTAGTTGTTAATTACGATGGGGCGTATTAAATAAACCTACATGTGCATTTTAATATGTTTAACGGTTTGACCTTCTGATCTATAATCATATTATGATCATGATTTACAATATCTAGGACCTAGGACTATAAACCATTTTCTGGTTTAGTTTTTAGGGCAATATTTGCAGATGTAGGTGCCAACTGCGGATTTCTTTTAACAAGTTCTATTGCATTAAGATATCTACAGAATTGTTTATTTTAACAACTATTATATACTTCCACAAATAATTGTTTAGTAGTAAATCTTAAAGAAATCAGTTTTCTTTTGAAATGGGAAACAAAGGATTGATGGCACAAAAAAATTATCATTCCAAATTTACCTCATAAAATATTTCCGATAATTTTAAAGTCAATGTTCATATTAAACTCATTTACACATATAATGTTTTAACTAATAGTATAAGTTTGTATAAAAATATAGCTAGGTCTTCTTGTCTGTCTACCTTTTATGGTAGGTACTTGACAGCTGCACATCACGTTGTCCGCTGTAATAACAAAGTGACAACAGTAATTATAAAACTAGGTAAGTAAGTTATATATTGCTCATTACCAAAACCGTATCGTTTTGTAATACCGATACAGTACATGCTAGACTTCTTTGTTGGCTAGTCCTATGAAAATTAGCGTATCCAGTTCACTTTGAGTTTCAACATCGAGCGTTTGACTTATAATAGGCAGTAGTAGGCGTTAAATTTCAATACTTAGTCAATGATTTAAAGATATACTTGAAACAGGCAGTAAAATGAGCTTTAGTACGGTTGAAATAAGGAAGCTTTTGTTCTTTTGAAATTCATAAAATCCTATAAAGTTATGCAGGTAAATAACTTAAATACCTAAGCTTTTGATACCTTTATTAGTATAATTACGAACGTTTCACGAAAAACTGCAGTTTTATTGTAAAGGTCGTAGACGTGCAAAGAACAATATAGGTCACTACCATTATAGAGAACTCAACGATCTTGCATATTATGTCATTACAATGCTCTAATCACATAATAATGACTGACACATTAGTGTATATTAGGCTCAGAAAACTTGCCTCATACAAGGTTCAAGTGCAATTTTTGCATTACTGTTTTAAAACATTGTTCCGTGCCCTTTTTAGACATTAGATTTGTTATACACGTACAATTTTTTAAAACTGAATTTAGCCTTTCTCAATTTTTTTTTTTACCGCATCTGATCATGTTTTGTAACTAACCAGTAATTTATTTTTAACAAAACTTAGATAATTTAGTGCCTAAAGATAAAACTAATAAAAATATTCGTCAAAACAACAGTAAAAAGTTATATAACCTGAAATAAATAAACATGATCCTAAGCACTTTGATATTACTGTCAATATAATGAACTGTAAGATATCGTTCGTGCGACATGCGACATGTATGATATACAGAAAATGACAGCAGCAATTAATAAGAAAATGTTATATAATGTTAATTAGCGTATCCGCATTACTGGATTTATATGACACGCTTTAGTTTTCACTTGGAAGGTTGCTTATTTATTGTTGACTTTGTTTTAGAGTCCCGTAATTCAGAACAAGACCAAAGGAAAATTATGTAGGCTATGACGTATTTTGTGTTGTGTAGGCATGTGCATAATAAATATAAGAAGTATTATTTATTTTATAGAATACGCAAATTGTGGTTTGACTGCATTTACTTATGATCGAAAAATATCAAAATCAAAGACAAAGATAATGAAAACTTTTAATATTCACTTACTTAATTTTCCCTCATCATCGTTAATCAAATACGGAACCCTACATTTTAGTTCAATTCGCATTTATTACCCACCTTTTAAGGAAGTCATAATGAACTTCAAATGTGAATATTGATTAGTTAATTTTAATTATTTATTGTTTCCATTTCGTCATTCTGGAAACTATATTTATTGCATACCGACTTTAATCAATTAATTCAAATAAACAAACGTGATAATGTAATGTACGTATGTGTATTTACATAATGTAAACAGTAATAATTATTTGAATCAGATAGTGCGAAAAAGGAAACCGATTTCTAACAAATGCATTTGACCTCTTCAATGATTATTCAGGTTTTGCAAACTATAACGCGCTCGGTACCTACAAACATAAATAACAATTATAATGTTAACAATAGCTAACAACCTTGGACCAATGGCATTTAACTTCGTGTCAATCACTTTTGATTCTGATTTGATGAATGCTTTCACTCAACGCAGTACCTACTCGTACGTCAATGCTTAATCTTTTGGATCATATATCTAGGTCAAGATTTATATGAAACAAAAAAATTATAATATTTTTTTGTTTTAGTTAACATAAATATACATTTTGTGGTTTATCTCATGTAAACACTATGAACGAATTCATTGATTATTACAATTTATGTTACAATTATTAATATTTTATGTGTACCTACCTAAAATGGTTCTACCTTACAATTCTCAAAAACCATTAGACCAAATGTTGTAACGGAATGAGCAGTCTTGCAACCCTTTTGTATTACTAGGACCAAATTATGTATGTGGGCGCAGCTTTGGTACGTAATGTAAGCGAAATTACAAATGTACTAAAAAGGAAAGTAGGTACCTATTACGGCCCTGAATAGTAGTTAATATCAAGATCTTAAAAGGGCTACGTGAACTTTTCGCTTCCTTAATTATATGTATTACCTACATTACATTCTAATCTTATAAAGGCAAGCGTGTTTGCTGGTTTGTTTGTCCTTTCATACGACAAAAAATAAAAATATTTTGTGTTATTTTACAAAAGGACACTTTATGGTCTGGTGGGAACAATAAGTAGTGAATCTAATACAAACATTTAGATGAACTAAAATTAAATGTTCTATATACGACTAGTTAATCTTAATTATCTAATTGTAAAAGAACACCGATCTATAAACTGATAAGAAATACAACGAAGCATAATATTTTGCAATATTTTGTGTTGAAGACTTTTTTTAATCTTCTTCCTTCTTCTCACATATAAAATTAAGAGATGTAGTTAGAAATTGGACAGTTTTTTTTCTTTGTTCTCTAATACAGGGAAAGTTAAAAAGGTTAAAAATGAGGAAATGTTCCCAAAGGAACAGTCACGTGGTACAAAGTTTTCGGAGTCAACTAGTATTCGACACAACATAACCTATGATGTTCTATAAAATACAAATTTGATGCTGAAATAATCTTGTTCCTCGAACAAGCAATTCCTATTGCACATGTTAACAACAATAGCAATAGGCACAATTTTATAGACCACTTGAAATTGTTATTTGTCAAACAAGTGAATTTTGACATTTGTCCTTGTAACCTGTACAGTTTTGTAACGTTTTACTTCAGATATTGTTCTCTGTCATTCACTTTGCAATGCATAACAAGTTCCTGTGATAATTGTTTCTAGCTTTTCTTTATTACGTACTACATAAAGTCGAGTGTGTTTATGTTTTTTATTCGATTGTTGTACGATATTTGCGTTACAAAGAATTTCGTAAACAGTTCAAAACGATTCTGAATAAAAAAGGGAAGTTCATCGGACGAGTGCGGAATATGTCGGGGGTATAGTGAAACTGTGTTGTTTATATCGCAATCGCGACCGGTTATTTTTAGGTCCAACATCGATATTCGAACCGAATAAATTATTTTAAGTATCATTTTTAATTTCCTCTCTTACATTACTTTTACGACATACGACGGTAAAGAAAGGATAACAATATCTGGATTATTTACAATAAGCTACAAATAAAGTCAGTTTTATAAATTAATTCAAGCAAGAAAAAACTACTGAAAACTGCGCTCTAAAAGTTTGAATCAAGAAAATGTTCTTATCTGGAATTGTTAAGTATTTATTCATTTTAGCCGTGATAGTATGCCTCTAACAAACCTAACCTAACATAAAAAAGTAAAAGTTAGTAAGTTTACGGCTTTATTGAATAGTTTACTTAACAATTTTAGATGAGAATATTTTCTTGTTCCATACTTTTTAGAGCGCGGTTTTCGGGTTTGAGTTTTATACTTACTCTTAAAGTGTATAAAGTATTGAGCAAATTTTTGGTTCTAAAGTATATAAGTGGCAACCGAAGGAATACAATAATTGAAAGAACGTGAGACACAAAGGTCGTATGCAAGTCAAAGTTTCTTTATATAAAAGCAGAACCGTAACTTACAAAAGTGAAACTTGCGAGTTACGTAACCATCAAATGAATCGGGGAATCGAGACATTTTCACACATGCATCGAATAAACGATTTAAGTCGCCACTCTCTGCAACGAATGAGGAATAGAAACATCACTTACGATTTCAATTAGAGAGTGATGTGGTTGTACGAATATATCTCCATTCATCTAATGGTGGATTAAAGCGTCTAGGTAATAAGTAGTCCATTATTATCTGATCATACGTTATTAGAGGCTATCTAAGCCGATGGAACAGCTATTACGTATGATGTAACTTCTTTCTAATCTGAATACTTGCCATTTATTACCTTAATATAATTTGTGGAACTCTCTAGCCATCCATACATTTTTATTACTTTTACATTGTTTAATTTAATGTATCAGATGTGAATGACAACAAATTAGAAGACACATTAAATTAATCACGTGTCAGCATTACAATATCATATGATATTATTAGTGGTGAAAAATGCCCTAATATGTATGTAATTTAATCGACCTTGATTTTGAAATAAAACTTCTTTGTCTTAAGTCAGCCTAATCATTTTAGTTTCATCACTTTAGATAGGATGCCTAGGTCGTGGGACTTGTGAGTTTAGTTTCTACTTAAGGCACGAAATTCATAAATATCCAAGGCCAGTTGAAACCTTTGGCGGAACCCAATTTCAATGGAAAACTCTGTAATCTAATTTAACATTTAAGAAACACATATACGTATCATTTTTAAGTGAGGAATATTTCAGAATTTTCCATACTGGTCACTAAAAAGGAGTTTGAATGTTATGCTGGTTAGCACAGAAAATACGAATTCAAATGCGTATTGTCCTTCGTGCCCTGAATAAAACGTTTTGAGTTTACTAGCACTCTATCAAACTGACTAAAATCGTTCACAGTATATCCACAACTACTTTTCACCACTACAACAAACACTCATCACATAGTTCTCCAACCTTCCAAGGTTCGTTTGTTCTTAACGAACCAAAATAAGTTTAAATTAAGGCTAGATCTAAATGATCAAAGAATATAGTAATCTTGACATTGACATAGTTTACTCGAGTAGCCTGATTTAATACGTTTAAATATTAAATAGCTTACATAAGCATTTGTGGTTTAACGATGTTTAGCATTAGAGTTCGAAAATTAGGGATTCATAGATATGGTAATCAACTCAAAGGTTCAAATGATTACCTACTTAAATTCCCTCTCAAATACTGCTTTCATATTCTTAGTATAAAATTTACTAATAAAATTAAAGTTTGAATTATATGATCATCCATAATGTCACAATTAATTACAATAAAATAAAAAGAAGCTATCAAACACGGTCAAAATTGAATCAATCCTATTTCTTAACGGGCAAATAGGTCATTAAAAAAATATCTTGTTTCAATCACACCATTCTCTATTCTATTTTTAAATGGGCCGACGGACGTTGCACTGTTATTAGGTGAATGATGTGTAAAGTTTTCAATGTAAGTAGTTTTTTTTACGTAATATTACAATGGCAGACTTTTCACTTATCCGATAGTATCTGCCAACGCAACTATCGTTTCTTCCATTGGCTTGCATAATAATTGTGACTAGTTTTCTCACTTCCTTCAACATAATCTCATCTTCTCTTACTTAAACTTAATGTTAAACAAATAGCAGATCGACCATTTCTTGAAATTGATACGTTGTTTGTAATATTACAGGTGGTAGTGAAATTAGTAATTATTACACGCAGTAATTGCTTTTCACACAGTCTCGTAATACCAAGTCTTCCTATATCTCTCAAGAACCTACTTCTTCCAACTTCCGCTATGTTTCATTTATTGCTTATCGCTTAATTTATCACGGCGTTCCATCCAATCTCTCTACGCATTGTTCGGAAATTGCTGTCATAATCAAATCAATTAACAATTGATTATGCGAAGTTATTGTTAAAACATACATTAGCTACATTATCGGCCCGAAGATCATTTAATTTGAGTGGTTTGATTGAAGAGTATGCTTGCGTTAGTATTGTATGATTAACGTCATAAATCAATTCATGGTATCAATTACTGTCAGTATGCCAATCAAATATGCCCTTGATGGTAAAGTGGAGATTTCTTTGATTACCTTTAATATATTTTGATGATATTTCGATTATTTACATTTTAAAAGTTTTTAATAGCTTCATCAGTAAGCTTCGAATGGTTGACCTTTTCATCACGATTTCTTTATTGTATTACGGTGAGCTAGATATATGGAAATTGAAATTGCATTACAAACTTGATTTTCAATAGAATATTACTATAAAACCATCCGAAGGGCAACGTGTCACGATTGTATTTAAACGTTTATATGTATTTATGGATATCTAGTAAATAGCGATCACAAGTAAAATGAAACTTAGATTCTAAAACTTCGATAATTATAGTATTGATTATTGAGCATTACTTGCAGAATTTAAGTCTAATATTAAGTTCAATACATTCGTTTGTAATAATAGTGACCGCAAATGTAATTAAATATAGTGATACAAGTAAACATAATTGGAAATAATCAATAAAGAAGAAAGTTCTTTATTTAATGGGCCTTTGCTACTCGTAGGTGTAGGAAGGTATAGCAAGAAGCAATATTTTGTTAAACAATTTAATTCCAATTTAAAATAATAATCAACATGCAAAAAGTCATTCCAAACGATAGCAAAACACACACACATTTCAGAAAGAAAATTGTAACTGCAAACGTGCTCTAAATTCTTAATGATTTTAAATTGTTAGTTTTGCACGTATGCAGTGCGGCGCCGGCGCATCGTGACAATATTCTAAAGGTCCCTAATTAAAATTTCAAATGATATGAATTCGTTTGCATCACTTCGCTCCTCTATATCAGATTGAAAGGATTCCATGCCTTTATACAGTAGCTTAAGGAAAGAATTTTAATTGAGCTAACCTTACGTATCCTTTCGGATTAAATAAAATACATACTTAACAGTTCTGGTTACCGCAGCCTCTAAAGAACTTAAAACTGTATGTAAAAAACAGATAATCGTTTTAAAATAGTGTTATGAAGACGTTGAATAAAGGATTAACTCCAGAAATGTTTCGAAATTTTGAAGATTTTAAATAATATTGAGCGTTTATTTACTCTATAAATAACAATTAAAGTGAAAAAACCGAAAAACACAACATTCTGAATTCATAAAACATTTATCAAGCGTATAATGTACCTAACTATTTTTTACTCAATGACTCACATGGATACCTACTTGATAAGGTGATTTCTAAATGCAAACGTAATAACCATAACATACGTAACTGGAAGCAGGTTTTATGAGGAAGCGGAATCATGTGCACCGAGTACTTTTAAGAACTCGTTCTAAACTACTTCATAGTCGATTTAATTTATTCTAACCCTCTTTTATTAAAGTTGAAGACTGTGCACTCTAGATACTTCTTCTTTGGATCATCGTCATCAGCCGGAAGACGATCACTGCCGGACATAGGCCTCCCTCAAATGTCTCCAACCAGAGCAATCCCGGGCCGCTTGCCGTTTACTATCGCTGCCTTGTAATTCTTCTTTGGATGCATTATTATATTTGATATTCTGTTTTTCAATTGAGACCACCCACTTCTTAGGCAGACCTATTAAAAATTGTCGTTAACATCTTGCTTAACTAAGCGAATAATCTCTTAAATGTAATACAGATTTATTGGAAAATCAATTTCTCGATGCTTGTAATTTTCGTCACATCACACATAGTAATTTCCATAGTGTCATCTCCTTTGTAAAATCTATATCGCAGTTACTGTTACACAACACATCGAGATTAGATAATCGATATGTCAAAACTAAGAACCAGAAGTAAAGCTGTACCAGTTATGATGACTTGATAGACTATTACAGATAAATTGGAAATTAATTGAAATTTAAACATACATATTCATACCTTACAATTTCCGATACGAAGTTACAAAATTGCTTTAGTTATTTAAAATTGAATCTTAGCAATGTAAAATCACTTGAAATTCATATAAAAGGTACAAAGTTTTGCCCGAGACTTTAGTCTGCGCAGACAAATGTAATATTTATACGTAATTAATTATATGGTCTTTTAACAAAATGAAATCATCGGTCATAGTCTAGAAAGTTAAATTCAAATATGTATCGGTTTCGCGAAATGGAATCTCATTTAAATCGAATGAGCAGTTTCTAAGATTACCTCTTAGATACAAACTTTTATTCTTTACAATTATAGTATACATTTTCGAACATAAAATATTACTAACACCTCAAAAACTATTCGTCGATCAACACTAGGAGTACCTACCACAGACTCGGAACTCCAAGTCAATGATCTTTGTCTCGAATTGAGCTCATGACTCATAGTTAGGTCAAGAATCCATGAAATTATTATTACTTATGACATTACTGTACTAGCACGATAACTGTTCACCGACATCGAACACCAGACTTGCGGTTTCAAGTCGTACGGTTTAATTTACAGCCGGCGGCGGCAGGGGGCATGACCCAAAAACTAAAATATACTTACGAGTATTATGCATATAAATCAAGACACGAAACACTTACAGCTTTATTTAGTAACAAAATAACATTGAACTCAAAGAAATTGTTGAAGAAATATTTTGTGAAAACTTAGATTAAAAATGAATTATTGAAAGTAAAATTAAGGTTCTATGAATATTGTACTTAAGATGAAAAAATTACCACAAGTACATAAGGTTTATGACTATACATTTTGCTTATAATGTTTATTTTTTGTTTCAGGTACGTATCAAAGCCTAAGGATTTCAAAGCTTCTAAATTTAAGTAATAATTACAATAAACATGGGCCAAGCGACAAATATCAATATCAATAGGTAAAGTACATTTCTTGTTTGCAATAGTAAATATGTGTCAATTATTTAATCAAACATACAAATATTGTTTGCATTGGACGAGTTCGAGTACGCATACCAAACCTACGAATATTATCTTGAGTTCACGTCGGAGCGGAATATCTTTAAGTTAACACCACAAGGTTCATAAAAGCCTTTCCCCTAAACTAACATTACCTTGCCGCTATATGGTCAATTGTAAGAAACAAATAACGGCTTCGCTTGTTCAATAAATTTGGTCTAGGTACCTATTAAATATTAGCTCTTGCTTGACACAATAACAAAGCGCGACATAAAATATGACTACACGTTCCATCCAATGCGCATCTTGCGCTTACCGACAATATATGGTACAAAGGAACATTTTGACAGGCGATCAAATTGAATTTATATAAGACCTTTAATTAAATTACTTGGAATTTCTGAAATGATTTGCCTGCGTCGGTTCTTACATACAAATGCTTGGATATTTCTATTGCAGAAAAAAAAACATTTCAAAATCAAAAGGCAGGGTAAAAAGAAAATAATTTCATTATGTCGCAATTTGTAAATTAAATATTTTTTGACACAATCTGAATGTGTGATTTAAAGTGGTCGCGAAATACAAAATCTTTTTGAGTTACCAAAAATGTATTAAAACATCTTATAGGATTTTCTTCCATTAGCACTATTCTGAAGATTCCCGAGCACAACGTTTGGTTTTCTAGATTTCCTAATATCAAAACTACAAGAGTACAAATTTCTGTTATTGTAATAGGGATATGTCCATTTTGAATGTTTTAGTTTTAAGTTAACAAATAAATAAAAATTACTTAATTGTAATTCTATTTCCATCAATCACTTGACCGCCCGTCGTCAATCAGTGCTGAAATTATCAATCGGGTTCCATGCTTTTATTTTATGACTGACAGTTGCCTTAGTGTCGATATATTATAATTACATAAACGAAGCAGGTAACCTAGGTATTAGAAAACGTGAGTCCGCGATAAGTATTAGCATAATTTGATTAAGTTTAGGTCTAAATTGACAATGACACGTCTTAGAGATTGAGCTACGTTACTTTCTAAATAGTCAATCAATCATTCAATACAGGTTTATAACTATTTTCCATTAAAGGACATGTTTAAATTGGGGATGCAATTGTGTTACGATTTTCTGAGCTTCTTAGAAATCTTATTGTCTTAAAAATTTTAAAACAAATTTTCCATAATTCGTTATGTCCTAAATGCCAACTTTATTACTGGTCAAGATTCACACAAATACTAAGCGACACTTAATTAAAAAAATGTAAGCAAAGGTAAGAAGAAGTTACGCTATGCTGTAATTGATCTACGGCTATAATTGGTACTAGTCAATCACTTCTCCAATAGAGTTGCACGATGGTCTGTCGATATTTTGACTTTATTCATATCAATAGGTACATATTAAGTATCAAACCCCAACACAAAAAATTAATTGTATCACAATATCATTATCTCACTATCGATAACGGAATAGTATTGACATGCAAAAACAACATTGATTCTATTTGCACCGAAAATTTCGAGATTATTAAGATGGTGTTGTATGTTTTGGAGTAACAGTACCTATTGATGCTTAAACCTTCGATACTATTTTGAGTATGTCGCGATCAACTTTCGATAGCCATTTTATCGATAGTCAATCTATCGATAGATATTCAACTCTAAATGTTCGGTAGCGCAAGTGTTAACATGCGCTAAAGAGTATTTTCCCACGGCGAGTGACAGAGTGTGACATCTGACGCTTAGACCACGTAAGCTATTGTTACAGGCGGTCAAGGCCGACTCTTGTGCTGCCTATATCGGTCGGCGCACGCGCATACTCACTTTTACTTAACTATACCGGTATTTGGAAACTATGAATCAATCAAACCGTTTTATAGACAGGTTTTGGTAGGTTCTGTGATATGGATCGTAATTATTTACTTTTGGTTTGTAAAAAAACTACAAACAATCATTTTTGCTAGAAAATCTGTTTTCTTTTTTTTATCGTAAAGGTACTTTCGATGCCCATAAATCTATTTAAAAGTGATTTATTGAACGTAGAATTCCGTACTATCGCCGTATTTTTGTATTTTCCAAAACATCTTTGACCATGATAGCTTAACTTGGTACTACTTATGTAAAAGGTAACAATATTATTATTAAATAATGATTAGTGATCTTCCCATGCAAACCGCAGTGCAGGCGTACCTATATTGGTTACTGTTGCCATTTGCATCGGCACGAAATAATTATTTACTAACCGTTGGTTAACGTTTCAAGGATGCCTATTTTGTATGCTGTTCGCTGTTTTTGTTTCTATATTACTAAGTACTGAGAACAAAAATGTTAATACAACTAAATTGAAATCAAATTAAGGAAGATTTTGATTAGAGAAATGACTTTCCAGTTGAATATTTTATTTGTTTGCTCGACGGTTTCTGAGTAATAATTCTACTATTTGACCCTCCTTTTTGTCTTCCCTGTATTGGGGTAAAAAAAACACATGTAATTTAAAAAGAAAACATAAATTATAAAACATAAATAATGTTCCAATGTTTTTTTTACAACTAAACTAAAAATATTTTATAATTAAGTTAACTTTCTTGTTCTTAATAAAACATTTAATTAAAGTTTCCATAAATCAAATAACCTAAAACTCAAACAAAAGTAGCCTAATAAAGTTAAGAGAACAAAATATCATGAACTCCAACTGTTTGAAACAGGGTTGCCATCGCGCAAACCACAAACAAAGCACGCTAAATTAAACAAGTAATTAGAAACTCTCTAATTAGTCCAAGGTTATTTGCACAGTGGTAATGTTAAAAAATGTACAAAATAGCGTGACTAAACAATTGAGGTGCGCACGCGCCGGGCCTTTGCCACCTGTTTATTCCGCAACAGTTAGTTAGGCCCTTCACACATTTAGCAATTTAACTTGATCTAATTAAATTTGGATAACCTAAGCTGAGACAATGGATTGAAACTCGTTCACAGTGGGTCTTTTTCTCGATAACTACAATCACAAACTAAACTGAAAATAACTGTAACCTGTCAATTAAAAATAAACTAGAATAAAAAAGCTCCGATTCTGTTGGAGCTGAAGGTATTAGTAAAAAATCACATGCATACAACTTCACAGCTTTGTCGGAAGTTAATGAGATATCTACATTATTAATAGGTAGGTACGTGAACTCCATCTTCCGACACATAGTCGTTTGTCATCAGATGATAAAATGCTTACCTCTAAAGGTTTCTCTAAAAAACTAAATACCTACATACATTTGACGGCGGATATAATTAGATTAAAATTATTTAAATTGTTTTACACTTATTATTCTGGACTTATAACTGAACTGATAATCATTTATGATTCAGTAGAAACCCTACAAAATACCAACGGAATCGTAAATGTGTAACAAGCCTTATTCTTGTGCATTTTCTATTCTCTACAAAAAGCAGTCTGCCATTTACTTTCACATACTTAATTAAATTAATTTATATTTGATTTACATGCGTTTCAACTTTTGTTTTTAAGTCTAAATCTTCTATTTTTGTACGAGTATCTTATATTTCCATAAGTGACGACCGAGGCACGGCCACATCAGTTTTATTTTTTTTGAAAAACTGGATTTTATATTTATATCTTTACGAGTTTTAGCAGGAGCGAAGGTAGTCTATCAAATAAACAGGTGTACATAGTTTGATTTGGTTCATTCATTAAACACGAATTTAATTAGAATTATTAAACAACACCAATTTTGTAACAACCTTGTCTTAATTTTCCGTTGTAATATTAAATTATTTGATTAATAGATAAGTAATTAATGTAGCCAACGAAGTATGAAATGTTTGGATAATGAGATTTCTACACGAAATCAAGGACTGTTACTGGTTGATAAATATTAAAGATATTGGTTAAGGTTTTCAAGGAAATTTCAATTAAATGTTTTGCTAAGTGTTTCCTAAAATAGTTTAGTCAGAAAATGCATTTGAGGGTTCCGTGCCATACGTATACTATTATTATGCCTCCATAGTCCGTATGTCTGTCTGTCAGGGGGTTGTATCTCTGACAAATCTTAATTGTTAGAATGTTAAAATTTTCAAAGTATTTCAATTTTTATTGCTGCCATAACAATAAATACAAAAAAATAAACAAATTAAAGGGCGTTTTCGAAGTATGTTGCTTTTTCTGGTTCCTTTTACGAAATTTATATCAAATACATAATCTTATTAAATGGAATGGAACCCATAATGTGAGATTCCGTCTCGCACTTGACCGATTTTTTTTAACTACTTCTGAAGTATAAAACATGTACCTTTACGGCCCGTCTGATGGTACATATGGCCACACATAACACTGTACAAGTTCTCAAACAATCCTTATGCTGTAATACTAAAAACGGTACAAAGTTCAAACGGTCTTTGTTGATGTGTACCTCTGTACACTATTAAAGCAAAGCTATTAGATGCGAACTAAGAAAGTCATCTAAAAACCATGTAATAGGTATCTGTCAGCAAGCATCTCTTGATTTATTTTATTTCGGAGCTTTTTGGACCAAATCTAAAACCTTTGTAACGTATCTACTGACACTCTTAATTTATCTTTTTTAGGACCTAGGGTTTTATTTAATGTAAGTACTTTACTTCCCTAGTTTTTTGTTTTTTAAATCCTGATAACCTGTTAACATGGCTTTAAATTTTAAAGACGCGTGACCTCGACTCTATTTCTCGTGACTTTTTCAAAAACTTTTTAGGTAAAAATGCAAATATTATGCATACTAATTTACATTACATAATGTCATTGTATATTTAGGTATATTATTCACAAAGGAATCCGGTGAATCTAGTATAACGAGTGTTTATCAAAAAGAACGCTTAATCACGAGATGATAATCAAAGACAAAAATAAATATTTCTAGATTTTTCTTTATATCAAGTTCCTATAAATTTATGGAATCTAAAATTAGGTTACATAACATTATAGGTATATGTTTAATATTTATGTCATCAAAAGGATACATTTTTGAGCACCTGAGGTCATTTAGACAAGATTATCAAAAAGTTTTTTCTGCGATAGTCTCATGAACAAGATTTTTTTTAGTTGTTGGATTCTTTAGTATAACATAAAACTTTATAATTCAGTAGAGTTCAGTTTAATAACAATTATTTATTATAAACCTAAATAATTTGTTTCGATAATGCACTTGAACAACAAAAGCGTTCATTTTAAAATGACTTACTTAAGTTTCACAAACCTTGAGGAACTTTAAATTACGTTAAGCCATAAACTAAAGATTATTCTCATAACTCTATTGTTTTCGTTATAATCAAGTATTTTACAATACTAATGCACACTTTATATAGCAATAATATAACGCAACGGTAGTCTGTGTTCACAAATTAATAAAAACTTTATTACATTTTCTTTCGACATGAATATTTTTTTTCTTATAATAAAAATTAACACCATATTTTAATACTGAAACTGATAGTGAAAATATAAGTGGCATGCTTTTGGTGTGATGTAAAAATAAGGCCTTTAAGTATATCGAGTGAACTGTAACCAATTATTAAAAATAAATCAAGTCACCTAGTTACTTATCAACATCATCACTTGCATGAAGTTTTCTAACCGTAACAAGTTAAAAGTGTCGTAAGTACTTTGACCTAGCTTTTAGCTAAAATATATTATTTCGAAAAATAAAACACAACTATATGCAACCTTGGAAATATCTTAAAACAATCCAAGTAACGAGCTTCAATTGTTTTGTAAATGTGCTAGATATTGTTTGTGTCACTTACGGTAGTGTTGTGCGTAAAGCCGTTTTTACAGTAATAAATAGAACTAAAAAATGTTTATATTCGCAAATGTACTTACTTAAAAATGTAAATATAGATTAACTATAAAAAGTCAATTGGAAATGAATCGTGATGGATACGAAACACATAAATATAAATAAAGTTCGAATTAAAAGTTCAATAAACTTACGGTCCGTGTGTCCCGGAAGTGCACTAAAAGCCAAAGTTTACCAATAATCCTTGACTTGCTGATATTAAAACGACATTTCAGATCGCAGTCTAACCTGTTTCAATAAACAACAAGTAGGTTACCATGCCATTATATAAATTTTATAAAAAAACTCAAATCAAATGTTTTGCATTTCTCGCTATACTTAAAAATGTCCTTGGATTTATTTACCTAAAATCTTTAAATTTATTAAAGGAAATAGTGTGAAACAAATACAAATAAGCATTTTTATAGTCCTAGCAGGACTCCTGCTAAAAAAACAATATTAATAACCCTAAAAGATGTGTGAATTATTTGCAATATAAAATCTAACAACGTGCGCATTATGGCATTCAAATAAAAACGTAAACAGGATAAACAGAGTTCAGTTGATGCAATTACTATAATTAAGATAATCATACGGTTATAATACTAACAAGACTACTGTAATTGGTGACATCGTTAAAATAATTTTTATACAATAATAAAACATATAAACATTTTAAATGTATATTATTCTATTATTTTAGCCTGCAATATTTATCATGTACCTCCGTAGACGATTGAAAGACTGTAAGACTATTTGTGAGAGCCTATATGACAGTTGACCGATAAAAAATACGTAAGGTCATTTGGACCAGTGGGATCAGTTTACCAAAGAGCCAAAAAACCTGTTGCGCCACCCCTAGATAATAGGAAGAAATTAATTTTTCTAGTGTTTTCTTTCGTTTGAGCGAAGCCATATATTTTATTAGTTAACATATAACAGAATAATTACAAAGTTAATTACACCGCTTGACGCTTTAATATGTCAATAACGAATAGGTAAGGTGTGTAGCGGATTCCCATAGTTCACTCATAGGCCACCGAGTTCTAGATTGCTTTGAATTGTCAAGGGCGTTGTTAAGTTATTCATTTAATGTCTTGTAATAATAAAATTAAATAATTTAACTCTTTTATTTCTGAAAAACTAATATTAATACGAGGCGGCCTTTTTACCAGCTTGTAAAAGATACTTTTGTAGAATTTTGTTACATCATTCATATCATTTTTAGTATAGTGTTACATTTATTTTTAGTTACTAAATCATTACTATTATCATGCATGTTAATTTTACAATAAGAGCAGAAAATCTTGTGCCGATCGCTGTGCAGACAGCTGGACCCTGGGGTGACGAGGCACGCGGGAAGTTTAACATAATAGGGCAACGTCTCAGACAAAGGGCAACGATCCCCAGTCTGGGTCTTGGTTGGTTCAGCAGGTCTACATTGCCAATCAACTTGGTAATGCTGCCAGCATAAACAACAAACCCCCTTCTCCTTCCTTTCTCCTTTTGGGCCAAACGAGGCTCAGACTGGGAATTAGTAAATTATTTTAAGTTAAATTATAAGTAAATTTAAGTGTTGTGCCATTTATTTTTTACATCAATATTATAGACTTATCTTTTCTATTTGTTTAATTTTTGACTTACTTAAATTAAAGTAAATTAAGAGCAGAAACATCAATCAGTGGAACTATTAATTTCACACGTTAACCTGCGCAAAGCCATACATACTCGTACGTATAACGTTCCTATTATTTTAGAGGCGACAGTAACCTTATGAACTGTGTGCGTACGCTCTTAAAAAACCTCTTTGAAATTCCTATTTCAACTCCAAAAATGTCATACCCAATAAAGTTTTTGTTTACTGGTTTTCACTCAACCCTAAAATACAGATTACTTTCGTCCCTAAAGTACTTAAATAATTTGGATTATTTTGTTCTGACAGTAGAATATAGTTACTGTTATACGTTTATTATGATGAAATAATACTTTAATAACTTTAAAGGTCTCCCATAAGATATCATTAGAACATTCAATAGCCTCGAGCAGAACATTTTCTGTAAGTACATCAAATACCATCCACATGTAAACAGGAAGTAAGTACGTACATTACTTATAAGTTATATAACTTTTTGCTCTGACAGTGATGTTATTATGAGCCCTAAGCGACTCTTTGACCTTTGAATAGAAAGAAGCTTTTACTTGAGTCTTTTATTTACGCTAGCTCTTACCTACGACTTTATAATCTGAGATAAAAGAGACTTTGTCTACCCAACACTGTAATTAAAATCATCTAAAACGTCGGATAAATAGGTTTAAAGTCTATCCTCTTCTTCTTTATAATTTATATAAATTAATATGATAAAGAATAAAGATACTCGTAATATGATGTAAGACTAGTTGACCCCGCGAACTTCGTATCACAGGGCCATTCCTTTGGGAACTTTTCCAATTTTTTTAGCGAAACTAACGAATAGCTCTTGATTTTATATAAGAACAAAAAAAAGATAACAATGTATTTTTTTTTCTTCTTACAAAAAAATTAAGAGCTATTCTATTAGAATTTTAGTTTATTTTATCATTTGAACTCAAGCGAAGTCTCAAAGGCATTAATTCTCTTTTTTGTTATGTTCACTAGCTAACCTTATTAAGTCTCAGACATCATATTTACTTACCTATAAATTTTATTAACTTTCACATCTTTATATTTAAAGAGTCATTGTGAAGTACTTAAAATAAGTAGGTATATGATAATATCAGAAGTACAGACTTATTGTCCAATGACCTTTACTCGTGAAAGTTAATAAAATTTAAATAAATACTACCTAACTAGTAAATTTTATGTAAACACAATGTTTTAACGTTTGTGAGGATTACATCTTCTTACGAATCATAATCTCAGTTCCTTAAATTATTTTAATTTTTAGTTTCAACGTACATGAATATACACAGTCAGGTCATAAGTATTGTCACACAGTAAAAACTTTTCTTTTAGAATGCTGGCCTCAAAAAAGTTTATTGAATTCGAATTTCGAATTGTTCATGAAAATAAAAATGTATACTTTTTAGAATTTTACTAATTTTTAAATATGGAGTGGACGCTTAAAGAAGACCGTGTTGCAGTTATTGCGTTGCATCGTTGCGGTTACGCGCAAATATTTTTTTTGACATACTGAAAAATTTAAATAAAACCAAAAGATTCGTTTATCCTACCATCATACGATACAATGAAGACTCTAGTGTAGATAACAGGTCAAGAAGTGGTCGCCCTCGGTCTGTTAGGACTCCAGCAATGATAAAAGCTGTGAAGACGCGAATTAAAAGAAATCCCAAACGTAAGCAGAAACAGTTATCCCTTCGGATGGGGTTAAGCAAAACCACGGTGAAAAGGGTGTTAAATGAAGACGTAGGGCTTCGGGCATATCGAAGAAAAACAGTAATCGTTTGAATACTCATCTAATGGACCTGAGACTGAAGAGATGCCGCGCTTTGTTGAAGCGGTACGCGGGAAAAAAATATCGGGAAATTCTTTTTTCGGATGAAAAATTTTTTACCGTAGAAGAGAGCTACATCAAACAAAATGATAAGGTGTACGCACACAGTAGTGAAGAAGCGAGCAACCGTATTCCGCGTGTCCAACGAGGTAATTTTCCATCCTCGCTCATGGTATGGTTGGGAGTTTCTTATTGGGGCTTAACAGAGGTACATTTTTGAGAGAAAGGTGTAAAAACGAATGCAGTTGTGTATCAAAATACAGTCCTGACGAACCTTGTAGAACCAGTTTCTCATACCATGTTCATTAACAGGCACTGGGTATTCCAACAAGATTCGGCGCCAGCTCATAGAGCGAAGAGCACACAAGACTTGCGGCGCGTGAAATCGACTTCATCCGGTACGAAGACTGGCCCTCCTCCAGTCCAGATTTGAATCCGTTAGATTACAAGATATGGCAATACTTGGAAGAAGAAGCGTGCTCAAAGCCTCATCCCAATTAGGAGTCACTCAAGACATCCTTGATTAAGGCAGCCGCCGATATTGACCTGGACCTCGTTTGTGCTGCTATAGACGACTGGCCGCGCAGATTGAAGGCCTGTATTCAAAATCACGGAGGTCATTTTGAATTAACTTTAGTATCATAAGATGAGATCTTTGTTTTATTAAGTTCATTTTGGTATATAAATGGTTACATAATGAATAAACTTGTTTCAATTATTTTATATTAAACATGTGACAGGATTTATGACCTGACTAGGTAAATTCAAACAATAAAATTCCACCCTAGTCGCGAAGCGAATCCAATTCCTCGTAATGTCATAATAATACATCATATACAAATTAAATAGCGTTACTAAATATTTACCGGTAAAACGTCAACATTGTAGGCCATCGACCTAGAATAGAATCATCACTTAACAAATATTTATTTCATCACACGTGATCACATTCTTGTCGTCTATCACATTAACCCACTTCACACGTTTTGTTTGTTGTGATCATTGTTATATAATCATTTTATTGTTTTACAATAAAGCAGTTGTTTAAGGAATTGGCACTTATGTTTTTCTTTCACATTCGTAGAATTGGTTTTATTATTTTTTAAATTTAAACTTGTAGTCGAATATTTTAATATGTTGGACTTCTTGGCTCGACTCTTTTCAGTATTTAAGTTGATTTTAAATTTCTACTCGGTAATTACAACCTTAAATGCAGTTATTTCAACATTAAACACGTAACTTCTGATGTTTCTTCTTATTTCTGCCGAATTTTAAATCAGCTGATAAATTTTTTGTCCGTTAGGTTAATTTATAAACATGTAAAAAGTAACATATGCATGTGTATTCGTTTTCATGTATCGGTAGGTAATAGGTAAAGAATGTGTGAACTCATTTGAACGAACCGTCTTTATAATTCCAATCGGAAGTTTTCTCTACTTAACACAAGACAATAAGACAAAAACTGTAACCACTGATTCAATTCAATATGTAATTTCCCTTGTATACTAGTATTTGTTGCGAAAAACATAGAAAAGGGAAATAGAAAAAAGTGTTCTTAATTTTTTTAAATAATTATTTAATATTCTAAAAGGAAAGTAAATCTGTTTATTTTTATCTGTTGATGCTTTAACATTAAATTCCTTTCCGAAGTCGCGAGTTAATCTGGTAATTAATAAAACTATTTGTTGCTGAGATATATTTTTCGAAAACAACAATTCTACACATTAGCTTCCTATGTTATTTATTTAGCTAGAAAAATAGTCACGGTCTGTTGATTATGCACAAAACAATACTTAATGTATGCAGCTTAGCGCCAAAAAGTGTATAATTTTGTATAACCTTGTTTCAACTGAAGACAAGGTTAAAGCAACAAAGAGTCTGGATATCCTTACATTATAGATGTTGCATCAAATAATTTGATAATGTGAGGATTTGAACTTTTTAATCAATCATAACTTTTACCCTTACCTATTGTCATCTATATACTTACATGTTATTTACGTATCTTCATACAAAGGCATGAAAATGTTTTAAACTATATCAAACTTTAGGGTAAAAAAGGATAGAGTGAAGAGACAAAAAAAAAATAGAAAACACAACTACTTATGGTTACTCGACTACTGCTACAGTTCAATTTTAATAAAGTAGTAAAAGGCACTTGTATACATTTAAAGTTCTATTTGTTATAATTTGCATGCCTAATGCATAACTTTTATGCAACATCTAAATTTATTGTGTCGGTTGCATACAATTACTTCAAAATTACAAAGAACAGTTGTTAAGTGTTGTAAAACCTTTACGTGATGCTTACAAAATTTTCAGCTAATTAATATTTATATGTTCAAAATTAACGGCCAATTTATACTGTAGTTTATGATGAAAATTCTTGTTTGTTTTTTTTTTGTTTCCATAAAACTACATTGGTTTCAGGAATGTTCGTTAATTAGTAGATTTTACTAAGTTTGTATTTCCGCTACTCTCAGGTAACATCAAAAAAAGATCTCCATCAATTTTGTGGATTTGTATATTTTTTAATTAACCATCAAATTCAAAATATATTTTATGTTTCCTCGACTTACATTATTATAAGTGTAAAAAATAATTTATTTTACAAGGTTTTTGTTGTCAATGTTAAATTATATTGCCCCCTTAACGTTCAAGGTCAACTTTTAATTTGGATCTTAATTAAATGAATTTGAAAACTTCTATATTTGTTAGTTTTTATGCTTCTCCATTTGGTTAAGTTTTTCTAGTTCTTATGTTTTGTCTATGTAAAGGAATTTTAGAATAGCCAATTGATCTGCTCTTTTATTTTATTTTGTTAGGTTATAAATAATATATTTTTAATGTTCTCAGTGAAAGGTATCGAAACTAAATAACTTAAACAATGTACAGAAAAAAAAAACAATACATATTTACCTAGTTACTACCTACCAGTACGTACATGCAATACTATATCATGGATTCCAACAAAAAATAGTCCCTCATATTTTGTGCATTGAGTAATATTGAATGAAAGAATATTAAGATGGCATACTTAATTTAAACGGTCCCATTCATAATCTGACATTATGAGAGCTTGAACAAAATGAATTGACAAATTGTATCGAATTATCTCTGGTCCTGTTATTAAGATTACAAATAAATAAAAACACGTAAACTTAAACCTTATTAATGTTAGCCAGAAAGCTCAAAATGGTTTAAATTTAATTTATAGGAATCATGCGTGAAATGTTTTCAAATTGCCATATCTCATTTTTTTATAATAGTGACCTAAGAAATTCTTAAAAAAGAAAAATTATGTTGTTTTAACTAAAATTTAAATTATAAGATACTAAAACAGGCAAGTACTAGAAAATATCTTGGTTAATTTTGAAAAGCAATATTTCCAATCGGACATGTATCAATTAATCATAGGTTCCTAATAATACTGTAAATTGGTTTCGAACTTAGCAGAATAAACCCTAAAACCTTGAGCCTCCTCTCTAACATTTGATGCTTCATAACAATCCAGTAATCATGATAATGGTAATCCAATAGCCATGATAATGACATGCACAAATTATTGTCAGTTGGAATAGTTAGTTTGATTTGTGCTACAATATTATAAATCATGACAAAATCACGATTCTCTTGTATTCTAAATGCATATAAATCTACAAATTACCTACTGTAGTTTATTAATCTTAAATTACAAAGTGACGTTAGTTTAGTCATAAATTATTTTGTGATCACTGCTAAACAGATTGAAATGATTTTGATTGAGATTGAGCGTATTTAAATTGAAAAAAAAATATCAAATGCGGTAGCATTTTTATTGAACCAGTTAAATTATTTTAAATAAATTATTCATAAAACTTTACATAACAGTATATTACTATATATCGAACTCGGATTAATACCAAATTAACATAATTTATATATCACAGAATATGAATATTACTTAAAAATAAACAAAAGCTCCTTGTAGCATTAACTCAATTCAACTTCTTGGAGTTTGTTGTCGTCAAAAGCGTGCATTGCGCTCGACAGCTTTCGGTGTTTGTTGTTGCTATGCTTATTATCAGAAAAGTCTTGTGCTTCTTTGTCTCAAATGATTTATATTCTAATTAATACCTTTAAACAATCGCATATCCGATACTTAAGTCAATTACGACCACAAACTGTTTACAAACAGCTAAAGACAGACCATCGTCTCAAGGAAGGTAATTTCGCAACGCTCGTTCGTACTTAGCGCGTAACAAAACTGTTATTCATAAAGCGATAGGAGAGACTGTAACGACAATTTGTTACCTCAACAGTTATTGCGCAACACGTATCTATTCATAATCTGTTCACGCGTGAAAAAAAACCGTATCCAAATGATCTAATGGATTGTCACTTCCATAGTCACGATGCGTCTACGCATGGACTCTCCTACGTAAAGTCATCATACCTACACGTTTAGGCAATCAATGACTCGTGAGTTGCCCTAGTTGCCTGTTTCCGTAATGAAACCCAGTTTTAGAATTATCGCTTCGATTTGGTAAGCACACGACCGTACTTAAGCATCGGAATAACAACTCAATTCTACGTTCCTATAAATTATAAAGGAAATAACTTTTTACTTTTTCTTGGTACACTGTATTTTGGTATAACAAGTAATATTATTTATTAATTAGTGGAGACACAGTTACGTGCGGCAATTACAAGGAAATTAAATATTTAATAAAGACATCAACGCGAGCACCGAATAATAACATTCATTTTGAAACGACAAATTCAATCTATTACTTACTTCATTTTGCATACCACAATCATTTAATTTGGAACTCCTATCAATCAAATCAATTTGTTTTGAATTAACTTTCATTTAAAATATTGTATAATTGAAGTATTTTAGCCGTATAGAAAAAATGCGATTTATTTTTAAAACAAAACATGTACAAATTTGTCAAAGATTAAATGCGTTGCTTATACTTTTCAAGCTTTTATATCTTATAATAAATGGCTGGGTTTTATGTTTTACTTGCCTCCTCTTAGGAAATAAGTTTATTCACCGCTAAATGTTATTAAGACTTAGTTTTTAAAATGCGCTTGACGCCTATATTCATTAATATAGTTGTTTATTTAAAGTATACCGAGTGCAAATTATGCGAGAACTAACAAATACATCCACAAAAAGGTTACAGTAATTAAATACAAGCCCACGATTGTATCTACTAATTGAACGGGCAAGCATCTTAACAGAGGAGATATCATCTTATGTTTTCTGCGTCTTTTTACAGCATAAAATTAGCTAGATCATTATGTAAAACTAATGATATGGCTCTAGCTCCTACGACCTCAATTTTTTCATCAATTTCTTAATCAGGAAGACTGCCGACAACATATACCAATAAACACAGCACATAACAATCTATGACGCTACGTACAGCCATTGTATTGGATGTATTTACGTACATAATTCTTTATGTATTACAAAACGTTCCGGGTTGCATTGTGACATTGAGCTTTCATGACATCAACCCACGTCATGATAATTATTCAAAAAGCTCATTATCATTTAAACAGATAATAATACAATGGCAAAAACGAACCTTCTTACCTTTGAGTATATGGTTATGGGCTTTAGAATATACAAAAAAAATATATAAATAATTTCTAATTCAGTAGGTAGGTATACAAAAGGTTTTATGCTTATTCATTTACACAAGACCTGCCTGTCTTATCTTTTGAGCATTTTTAACGAGTTTTCCAGGTGATTTCTAAGCAATCACTGCTTTATTAAATTAAATGAATATAATCATCAAGTTCTCAACATACCTATATTCTTTGATAGTCTTTACATAAAAATAATAAACCATTCACATTTTGGGTCACATCTAATATAATAAAAATAAATAGAAACCCTAACTATGTCTTGTCTAATCACAACAACATACATTGAAATGAATAGCTTAAACAAACACAAACAAGCATTTTAAAGTGCTTATATCAAATTGTGCGCTTACACCAAAACGCGTTGAGCGGAAATCATTATCCGCAATCATGTATAATCACATTATAATATGTCTAGTTAGGAAAATACATCTTACGTTGTCGCAGACTGCCTTAAGCTATTTATTACATCTTATAAGAAAAGGAAGTAACTGGTTACATTAAAATTGATAGACACATCAATTTTCATACAATTTTGGGTAAAGCGTTTCGGTTTCTGTAGAGTAAGCATTAAACTTACTTGGTAATAGTAAACAGTCGTCACGTTTATAATGTAAGTAGACATAATTAGATTATATTAAGGGAAAAAAAATAGATGGATTATATTTGAGGAAAAAAAAGATTTTTTGTTTCTTCTTTATTTTTACACTGTGAAAGAGATCCAAGTGTTTTTTCTTTTTTAAAGGGGTTTCAATCTACGACTGTGGTATTTGTTGCAAAATATATAATTGTATAGTTAAATATTTCATTTAAATGTTTCCAATTGGCAATTGCTTTTAATGTAATTTCATGTTTCTAAAAATTAACGATGTGTTAACGATTATGTTCAAACCATATGTATGAGAACCGAAACAAAATCCAAATAAGGTGGTAATAGAAGAACATTTATGCGATAAACTAAGAAAACTAGACGTTACATGAAGGACACATGTAAAGCAATATTAATTTAAGCTTTTATGAGAGAAGTATACCTACAAATTAGACTGGTAATGTACATACGCAATTCATAAGGCTTATAAAATGAAAATTATAACCAGTTAATCAAACAATCGAAGCACAGTATGTAAAAAAGTTTAATATTATAAATAAATACTATTTAAGCGGTAACAAATCATTTTATTTTTTGTACACCCAATTAGATCCGAAAGGTAATCGAAATCTTTTAATAAAATCTGCAGCTGTAATTTCATGCACAAAAATTACTATAGAAAATTTTATTCAAGGAGTTATTACGTAACAGACCTAAAATAATGTCGAATATCTTTGTTTTAAATGTAGGTCATTTAAGCAACAAGCCTTAGTAGGCTGAGCTTTCTCTTATGTACTTGCTAATAACAGTCTAGGTTAGACTTATATTAAATTAAACCTTTTTGCTCGACATTGCACCAACTTAGTTTTAAATCCATTCAAAAATAAACAGTACATACTTTGGTTTTAGACAGAGCAGATTTATCATGTAATGTGTAATGTTCATGTATGTCACGAGTTATAAATAAAGGTTATTTATACTAATAACTTTATCACCACATAAAGTAAGTTATTTTTTTAAATCATATATCACTTAGGAGACAGGCGGGGAAACTGAACTTGTTTGTTATCTCGGTTTGATACTTGAAAAGAAATTTCATTTTATTGTGCAAGTTAGCGAAAAATCAAAACGAAATTTTTATGTGTTAAATAGAATATCAACTTCGACCTGGGGTTTCTCGTTTAAGTCATTAAAAATAATTTATACTGCTACTTTCTTGGGTTGCATTTGTTACGGAGCCCCAGTGTGGGCGGATAGAGCCACAATTGGCGCCGCGCGACGTAAATTGCTTCAGAGCCAGAGATTGGCGTTATTTTTTCTTTGTAAAGCGTATAGAACCGTCAGCACTGAGGGCCTGCCGATTCTTGCGGGCGTTTTACCGGTAGATTTGGAAATACAACGGCGTGCGGAAATGTATTACAACTCGCGGAATGGTATGAGTTCAGATTTTCTAAAACCGAATGATAGGGCTAAAATCAGTAGATTATTTGATAGTAACGACAACGTTCATAAAAAACTAATCGACGAATGGCAAACTAGATGGGATACTTCGACTAAGGGGCGGCATTTATTTAAATTTCTCCCTGTAGTGCGCGAACGGTTAAATAAAACGTGTCTTGATATCGATCATTGCGTAGCCCAATTTCTAACTGGGCATGGTAACTTTAAGGGCAAACTTTATTCATTTAACTTGGTGCCGTCACCTTTTTGCGAATGTTCAACGTCGGATCAAGAATTTGTGCAAACTGCCCATCCATATCTTGTGGGACTGTAGTCTCTGGCATAAGGAACGGTTAATCATGTTGAATTCGATTCAAGTATCTGCGTGTAGTCCTATTTATTACCTAGATCTTGTGAATACGAAGGGAAACTTCCGTGCCTTTAAAAAGTTTTGTCACCAATATTACTGGTGCAAGATTTAGGTTAGTATCTAATTTATTCCCTGTTAGTTAGTGGCATACCGTGGTGTTTAGACGGTCAGGCGTTTCCTGACTGTCTCCCCTTTAGATTTTTGGGCCTCTGGGCCATTTCAATTGCTGTCTCCGCTTTGCTGGGAGGGACGTCTGAAACCGCTTTCTTACTACCTCCTATTTCTTCTGATTAAGTTCGTTGCGGGTCCCAAGACAGCCGGCAGGGTGTCCGCGCACAGCCTGTGCATCATTGCAGAGCTGCATTATTCGTTGATTATTCGATCAAAGGTCGCCACTGTTGATCCTGATAAACAGGAGTTGCAGTGGTGGGACAGAGTGGCGGGTGTGCCCCGAAAATTTAAATATATGAATACTTCTTACGCAGTATTGCATTAACACCGACGAATTGTTTTAAGTAATACACAATACATTGAATTTAAAGTTATCGCAGGCGTGATGCAATTTCGAAGTATCAATGCTTATGTTATGAAAGGAATGTAAAAAGGATTTGCTTTGCGCCATCGTAGCCTTCTTTGGAAGCTTTCAATCTGACCTACGAACTCTTTCCCAAGATGAATCAATCTTTTTATATCAGAAGCATCTGCGGTAGTACTATAGAATTATTTTAAAATCACATATATTATGTGCAAATCTTATGAGAAAATTATAAGATCTAAATAGGAATACGTGTTGTGATTTAATTTACGATTTTATTGTAATTTCTTCCAAAAAAAAAATAATCTTCTATTATGTTAACTTACAACACGAACATATCTTATCCAAACACTTACTTACGTCAAAATACCAACATACCTATTTTTTCGGTTTCAAACTATTGGATAAGTTAATTAAATTATCCTTTATACAACTGAGACACGTATCAAAAACATTGCTAATCTAAATCTAGTCGTATGTATTGCAAGACTTGTCAACTTTCTCCTGACCTATGACACAGTTTTGTAACTGAACGTTTTCCTAAGAAAACTGCATATTTTTAAGTTTCAATAAGTGTGCCGAGGTGCAGAGGTCAACGATGAGTAGGTAGATACGGGAGATAAATTTAGTGCCAGATAATTGACCTCTTGGTTTTTAATAATGGGTTCGTCTTGAAATAAAGGGTAACCCGGTGTTATGTAAACTTGCACACGCAAAAAGCACGCAACATCAAATAAACGTTTTACGAATTGTTCAATTACGCATTCAATTTTACGAGTATTTAGTAAAAAAACAGTAAATTAGTTATGGATAAACACGACACATCTTAGATAACTCCATTTAAAAAGTAGGTATGACCTTATAATTAAAACACTGACCTATTTTTAAAATGTTAGGTTTAACACTAGTTCGTGAAAAAACTCATAACATTGTTATTTAAGAAAAAAACAAAACAAGAATTTAACCACTTTCTGTTGGTCTAAAACTCAATAATAAATGACAGAACCAAATAAAGTTAGATAACATTATTTACGCTCAACATTGCAAACATTTAGAACACACAGAAATCATATCTGATGAATGTGCAAAATTGTTCACTTGTCAGATTTGTCGTGCGAAAATTGTGCGACAAATAAACTGGTAGAATTACGTATGTGCACGTAATAACTACGCAATTCTAATGAGATAGTACATTAATCACATCACATCACACATATGCAGCCAGTAGTGTAGTAAGAACATAATTGTACCTATAAAGTTGTATATACTTACATACTCGTGTAAAGTTTTATCAAACCTTATCATCAACAACTTAACTTCATTGTTTATATTTTATTGAAATAATTAAAGTTAATGCAATTTTATGTTTTTACACAACTATTGGGGAATTATATTACCATATCCCTGTTTCAATAATATCTTAGGTACTACAAAAAAAAACTAAAGTCAAAACCATATCTTAGCTCAGCGGCAGCTTCATGACTATTCAAAAGAACTAAAAATAAATTAAGAAAAAATGTTTGAATTTGAATTTTTAACTAGATTCAATTTTCAAGTTTCTCAAATTTATGTATGACGCAATTTATGTTTCTCAAATGTCACCCTTATCATCCACTATAATAATATTCAGTTTATGCTTAATGAAGACAATAGTTGTATTCGTTATTTATTACAATACAAGCGTAGGCTATCATATCATTATTCTATCCCGTGAATATGACTAAGTAATAAATACCATCGCTACTTTTAACTAGATTTTCTTGTATTAAAGCAGCCTCGACCGGACCCATTTTTTCTAATCTATCTATTTTAAATTTCAGAGAACACAAGGGACCTCAGTGCGGAGTCTTCAGAAATCATACAAGAAGCAGTGGCGCCCCCTGCCGATCATGTACCGTCAGCTACCGATTTCGCCGATCATTCAATCAACCCAAGCCTTAAAGATCACTCTATCGAGCTAGTAGGAGGATCACAAAACTTCTTCCCATCTTTCGCGAACCTATTCGAATCTCAACAGCAAAACAACTTCAGATTATTTGGAAGTCAAGAAACAGCCTACAGTCAAAGACCAAACTCATATCGATCTTTGCTAAACTACCCAAACCTTTTTGGAAGCTACAGAAACCTAGATAGCTTTGGAAAACAGAAAACCGCTGCAGCTCCAGCTCCTTTGACTGATGCGAGCTCAAGTGTTCTCGGTTCTGGTAATTTTGGGATAATCCGAGGTGGAACATTCTTTGCTCAAAACGATGAAGACTCTGACTACACCGATGGATTCAGTTTCTATAATAATGGTCACGGAAGACCTTCGGTAGGCTTAGGTTACATCGCTAATCCTCGTCCAAATTACAACCAGGAACAATTTGCAAACTTTAGAGATTTTGCTGACATTAACTCTCCTAATTCAAACTCAGCGTACTCCCATTTCGTTGTCGTATACGCCAATAAAAACGCAACTATGGACGAAATTAGCGAAGAAACCAGAAAAGTTACTTCTGAACCCAAAAATATTATAGAGACTTTGGAACGTCTAGACGTAAAGCATCCACCCAAAATATCAAAATCGAAAGCAAAATTGGAGGAGACAAAAAAATTATTAAACAAAAGGGAACAATGGAAAAAGGCTAACTCGAAACATTTTAGTCCAAAACACGACATAGATGAACCACTTTTAGCTTTAAGTTAAACTCAGTGTATTACAAAAAGACTTATGTAATGAATAAGTGATCTATTAGAGTAAGGTAGTGGTTGATACGTGAACATCGATGCAAATATGTGCGAAAGTAGATTAATTTCGAAATTTATTTTTAAGTGATGGATGTACTATTTGTGTAATTGAGTACCAAATGTCAGTGACATGATTTGTGCAGCCGAATGTTTGGAGTTGAATGTACCTTATAAAAATTATACAATTTCTATTAAATTATAAATAAATAAATGAAGTTTTGATTTAAATACATACGAAAAACCTTGCTAAATCTGTCATCCTTAGATCCCACTTTAGTGACATGCAAAGGTACCCATATATGAATACCTAAATCTTCCAATTCAATCGTTGTAATGTAACTACGATAAAACCAAACAGTAGGCAACTGAGTAGATAAAAGTAAGATATGAAATGACAACATTAAAATTGGTAAAATAGCGTTACAAATGTCGTAGTAAAATAATGTTCCCTATATGTTCAGGCAAAATATCAATAGTTTAAAATCCGTTGCTTTTAAATAAAACAATATTTGGCACTTTGGCCGCGACCAAAAAAGGTGGAATTCTACTGCTCTACACCATTGGGGAAATTGTCATCATCACGTGTGACTGTCTAATATTTTTAAATTTATCTTAGATGTCGTTAATACTTATTTACTTACACCTATTATGTAGATAGAGGTATATCTCTGTCATATCACTTTTATAGTGCGAAAATTTAACCTGTAGGCTCTACCGAGTTACTTGAGAGATGACGGAAAAAGCAGCTAAATTATCGTATTCACTTTCTTCGCACTTATACACCACTACAGATATTTACTGGTTAAAACATTAGCATTTTACACATTAAATTCTTTTGATATACAAGAAAAAACAATAAAATAAAAATTAAATAACTGACAGTTCTCGTTCCCGACAAGTAAGACCGATTTAATATTTTCTATCATGATAAATAAAATAAAGATGAGCTAAATAATTAATTTATAGAAATTACAAAGGAATTGATGAATCTGTAGTTAAAACATGGTGGTTAATTGTTACTGCAAGCTGTAATATTTATTGATGATTATATTACATTTTAGCAAGATTAAGAAAAGAACTGCTTAGTTGTCGTATATTACTTTCTAATAAAATTATTAAATGTTTTTTTATGTTTTTTATTCGATTAGACTTAAAATAAGCACTTTCAAATCGTCATTTTTTTTACAACCACCGGTTCGGAATGCTATTTCTACGGGGAAGAATCCGGCAAGAAACCCCCGTAGTTGCTTTTTTCAATATTCAATTACAATATTTTCTACTACAAATAACAATTTTTCAACATAATAATTCTAGCTGTCAATAAGATGAACCTGTGCAGCTAATTAAATTACTAATTATTATTATTAAATTACTATTTATTCTTTATCCTCTACATAATTTTGAATTTTATAGTAAGCCTTCTTAATTAAAATTTGTTTAACATATTGCTTAAATTTCATATCTGACATTTCTTGGAATTTTATTATAAAAGCGAACACAATTTCCAATAAATGACTTACTAGTTTTTGCTAATCTAACTGTAGAGATACGTAATTTATCATTATTTCTGGGATTTATACCGTGACCTAGTCTATCAAACTCATTTAGATGTTTCCTTACATACATAATATTGTCAAAAATATATTGGGACGGTAAGGTGAGTTTATCAATTTCCTTAAATAATTGAATGTATAATGAATGTCGCGGCTTTAAGTTATACAGAGCTCTTATAGCTCTTTTTTGTAAAATAAATATCGTATCTGTTTCGGCCGCACTACCCCATAGGACATAATACTATGAAAATATGCAAAATATACCAGTCTAGCTGTCGGGAGATCCGTTAAATTTCTAATTTTCCCTACTGCATATGCCGCCGAGCTTAATTTACTACAAATTAATTCTAAATGTGCGTTCCACTGAAGTTTTGAATCGATATAAATTTAGTCGATCCTACGATATTGAGCACATCATTATTTATTTTAACATCTGTCGATAATGTCCGCACGTTTGGCAAAGAAAATTTGAGACATTTAGTCTTGGTACTATTAAGAAGCAAATTGTTAGAGTTAAACCAATCTGTTACTTGTTTTAAAGTTGAATTAGTTTAAGAAACAAGCAGTTTATTCATTAAATTCTGGGTAAATTATAAGAAAAAAATTGCACTTGCCTTAAGAACTAGTAGCGACCTCTAGTAATGTCTAGATTGGAACTTTAATGATTGATAAATAATATTGCAAGCATTAAAATTTGTTTAAACAGTGTCAGTGAAGTCAATCAGTTTGTTCAATCCTAACCAACAATATCCGTCTGTTGCTCAAAGCTGTAAAGAAAACTAACAGTTGCCTTGTCTTTTTAAGCTTCCAAAAAAGGTAGTCATATGTGTGCTGGCTGAGTGATTGAAGTTTGCAAAGCAGCGGTGAAAAGAATTATATGAACCATATTTACAGTGTTTTATATAAACAAGTAACTCAAATGCTTCCCAATACTATCGTTAGTGAAACTGTTCAAAAATATTTAGTGAAGATTATTTAAATAGGCTTAGAATTGCAAACATGTATCCTGGGAAGGATGCGGCTAACGCTTCCTATCCCACGCAGTGGGCGCTTAATCCTAGTGCGTATCAGAATGTAGATTGTAGTCAAGTAGACTGGGCTGCTCTAGCTCAACAATGGATCGCTATGAAGGAGGCTGCGGCGATCGTGGGAGCACCGGTCCAGTCTACGAAGCCAGATTTAGATGAAGGAGAGGCTCCTATGGAAGTTGAAAACCCTGACGCTAGTGAAGCGCCGGTCCCAGTTCAACCTCCAAGCGAAGACTGGAATTCCACTAACACAGATTGGGGCGGAAATTGGAATCAATGGGGTAAGTTAGAACTAGTCTTGAGTGCTAAATCACCATGTTACCACTTAATGTTTGGTTATTTTGAGATGGGAAATAGTCGTTTTTTTAGTTTTAGCTTCTGTTTGTATCTCGTCATGTCTTGAAAAGACAACATTAATATTTATCCTCTGAAGAGTTATCTTGTTCATTTCTTCAATATTTATAAATTCTAAAAACCAAGTTTCTGAATAGAGAATCACCAAAAACTTTGATAATATGAATTTTTTAGGTTAACACATTATGTTTGTAAATATGTTAAAGGTTGGGGATGGCCAGGATCTGGTACAGTTGACCCAAAAGCTGCAGGAGACTCCAATATGGGGATGCTTTCTATGATGGATGGGTTTGGATTGCAATCTGATGATGCAGCATCTGTCATGCCAGGGTATGTTGATATTTGATTTGATAATTTATGTAAACTATAATACTGATGCTAAGAACTCATTATCAGTAAGAGAGGGGTAATAACAAAAGTTTTATGCTATGGTACGCAGTCACCTTAGCCTTCAGAAATGTCCATACATTGAAATTAAATATTTCCTAGTTTTTACATCTTACATGTACTATGACCATGCAGTTTACATGCTGCATTCCTGGTGCGACACTCACTTATGCAAAAATGTAGTTTTTCAGAAGCATTTGAAACTTTGACACCTCACAAAACAATGACTTAAGAATATATAGATGAGATAAACAGCTACTATACTACAACATCAACTTTTAACTTTACTATACGGAAACTATGCTTACTACAAAAGTAACATTATCGCACCAAGTAAAGGGATGCTTTAGGATCATTTTTAGGTATTTAACTCATTTTTTGCAAAAGTGACAGTGTCGCACCAGGGGTATGATATGAAATGTGAGGGAATTATCTGTAGAAAATTAATCCTTGAGGTGAACTTATATGTTACTTTCAGTTTTTTTTGTAGAAATAACGAATTTTTACACTACTGACAACTTGCAGTTACTCAACTGGTGCATCAGGCCCAACATACCAACATGGATATTGGACAGCACCAGTGGATCAAACAAACAGTCGCTCAAGCAGTCGCAGTCGAGATCAAAGGTCAAAAAGCAAGAACAGGGATTCTAGAAATGCACGTCGTGATCGTCCTAACAGGTAAATTTTAAAATAGGTAATTTTACCAATAGGTTAAAGAAGCAGATTAAATCAGTTTAAAATATATCTTATTTCATTTATTTTATATAAATGTTGGTTATTTAATAATGAAAAATTAATGTAAGTGCTGTACATCCGATTGTAATACAACTTTACCAACTTTGGTTGTTTAAAAGTTGTAGGCATTGTATAATAATAAGATTAAACTCCTTAGCAGGATAATTATCCAAGGAGTTACTCAAGCAAAGCTGAAGCACAACACTAAAATACAAAAAATCACTAATACTGTTTTATAAATAAAAGTAAGCACCAGTCAAATCTATATAAGGTAAATTCTGTAAAATTATGTGATTTGTGTGTTTAAATTATGAAGGTGTTATTTTATAGAGAGAAGTCATCAGCAATGCCTCCGGTCATAGAGCCAATCATTATGCCAACAGTGTTGGCTGGTTCTACTATAGACGCAGCTAAACGAAGGCAATTACCTGGGTGGATCAGAGAAGGTAAAGGAGTTACATTTTTTGAAACAAAAATCTGATATTGTGCTGGTATAAATAGTAGATAATAGGTATAGCTTAGCAACAAAGAATATGACATGATGACAGGTGGAACTACATATTTCTTACCTGGCAATGCCATAGTTTCTGTCAAACTCAGCTATGTCATTGGCTGATTGGCTCAATGTTGCTAGTAAGTTGCTTACACCTTATTTAATGCAAATACATTTTTGTAAGTTTTGTTGCCATTATCAGTTGGAAGACATCATATTGTTGTACAAAGGCTCTCCCTAAAAAGTTTTAATCAGAGCTATTCTAGGCGACTTGCCGTGTAGTTATAAGTTTATTGGGTTTATTTTGGTCCTACCCAGTATGCAAACCTTGTTACATTTTTCTTTACTTACCTATGGTTTCTAGGGCATTTTTATAGTCTACCAGACAAAATGGAAATTTACTATTTAATTAAATATTTTAAAGTTTTTACCCTGGGCCATAAAAAACACCTGGATTTTATCCAATATTTTATTGCGTTCTTTAATTTTGCTATAATTAAAATCCGATTCCAACTTCTTTTTTCTTTTACAGGATTAGAGAAAATGGAACGTGAAAAACAAAGGGCGATCGAAAAAGAACAGGAGAAAATAGCGAGAGAAGCTGCAGAGAAAGAAAGCAAGAGATTAGAAGAAGAAGAACTATTAAGGTTGAAGGCAGCAGCAGCTAGTGGTGTACCAATGCCACCACCTAAGAGTAAATTTGTAAGTGAACTTTGATTATTTATATACATATATACTTTTGTATCTAGTACTCTGGTATTCGAATTCAAATGTACTTTCATACTAAACACATCTTTACTGACATATCATGCATTTTTCTTTTATTTGAATGTCATCATAGTGTCCTATACTACATAGTTTGATAAATAATTAATTAATTGGAAAATATAGATCCCAAATTGGAATGCACATATAGAACTAAGTCTAGTAATGTGGATTTATCAATATATAATTTTTAATTAACAACTAGATAAACACAAGTAATATTGCTTCAGGAATCAGATTCGGATGCATCAGAAACGGAAGATCCAAATCCTCCGCCGCCGCCCTCCATGAAGTACGGTAAGACAGAACAAGAAGAACCCAAAGAAGAATCTCCAACACTAGTCAAGAAGAGCAAGGAGGAAATCATGCAAGAAGTTGTAAGTTTAATATATAGTAATAAAGATGTGACTGACTAACAACGCAAGGCTGACTACCGACCAACCAAATAATAAATATACATTACAACACTCATTAAAGGGCATCACACATGTGCGCGATAATATATAGCTGTATAATATAGCACAGCATAAATATCTATCATTACATCTTTTGCCACACAAACTGCCTGTGCCATGTGTAGATATATTGCAAATTGTATTTATATAATATTAAATTTAGTCCTTAGTTTGTAGAACAACCAATATGTAAACCAGTGGCGTGCCTAGAGTTTTAGTACAGGGCAAGCCGAGAGATATACATCATACTTCCGTTGTGGACTTGATGGCGTGGACGAGCTCAGCAAAACACTCAGAAATTTGCGAACATGTTAGCAAAACTACAATTGAAGTAGCTTTAAAAAAGTCGTTTGATTTGTTAATGAAAGAATAAGAACTTATTTTAGTTTTAGGACAAGCCGGGCTTTTGGGCTTCTATGACAGTACCGCCACTGATGTTAACACACAATGGCCCAATCAAGAGGCTAAGTGCGGAAATAACCCGCGAAACTAAACCGACCAATATGTATGTACATTTAATAAGTGGGTAGTAGAAATAAAAATGCTAAAAATTAATCAATTTTAAGTGACATACAAAACTGTTTATTTTCAAAAAATTTGGCATTCCTAGGTTTGTATATTGAGATTATAATTTTTTTTCCCTGTAATCATTTGATAGTAGACTAATTTATTATTTTACTGTTGCATATCATTTAACATGATATTTGCTTATTTGGTATAAAGCAGTCTGTCAAATTTCCTTTCCAGTTTTTATTAAATGGTAATAAAAATTGGAAAGGAAATTTGACAGATTCTGCTAAGAATGAAATAAAAGCACGCTGTAATTCTTAGAAGTCAAATCTTACGTCACTCGAGACATCAACCCTTGAAATGTATACAAATAAATATTACAGAATATGCCAAGTGTGCCTTACCTTGCTACGATAGAATTTTGTACAGGACGTATAAGATAGATTAAAGCGCACGTCTGTGAACCCCTTTACTCATGTCCCCACTAGAAATAGAATCTTGTATCAAGTTAAGATATGATACATAAATAATGTCATATCCAAGACCAATACTTAAAACTATGCATCCAACAATATTCCGCTCCTGACTAACTTTATTTGGTTTGGTAAGTTGGTGTTTATAGTGAATAATCTACCACAGATTTATAAAAAATATTTACACAAATTAAACTTATATTTGTATAGTATTTTACTTTTCATCGCGTATATTTATTTAATAATGTTTAATCTGAACTAAATGCGATGACAGATGCTTGCAGTTCGTCGTTCGCTGACGGAAATACTTCTAGAGGTGACAGACCAAGAGATCGATATGGTGAGCAAGGAAGAATTGGCCCGCTATAACGCTGTTCAAGGTATTACTCATATTGGCTTAGCAAAAACGGCGCGACAATCAAGACATATCTATCAACGAGCAATAACCGCGTACATAATGACTGAAAACTGTGATAACGATGTACTCTGTGAAAAATATACATTAATTGAACAATGGTGGTGTAAAAATGTGTCTATTTTCAACGCTAATAAAGTCTTATTTCAGATGGCAGGTTATGAATACATATGGTGTGTTAATAATGTTGGTTTTATTTATATGGTAAAAGCTTCGCGTCTCAACGCCATGAAAGCAAGCAAGTCGAAGGCCCTCGCTTCTATCGCTTCAGGGCTTGGTGAGTCTGTCCTTTAGTATTAAACGCGCAAATGTCCTGCAAACTTACAAATTCAACCACACTGCTACGGAATAAAGATAGGTTTAGTAACAATAAATCGCCAATTCCTCATTTGGGTTTAAGAGTTTGCTCGATAGATGCGTTTTTAACGTAAATGGTGTTAAAAGAGAGTCACTTTAAAAAATGTTTCGTTATTAATACAAGTTAAAATGAGAGTTGAAATCACCATTTACGTGGCAAAGTTTCCCTTTATTTCAGCATCGCTGCTTCATTTCATACCTTAGTAATGACCACGATCAATGTACAGTGTTTAATTACATTGTATTTAGAAGAATAATTGGTAAGAAAATAAATAAATTTATTATGATCGTTTATAGATAAAGTTTATGTCATGTGCATTCGCGCCTTTAAAAAATAAAATTTGTAATTCGAAGATAGTGGGATATAAATAACAATCATCCAACTTGACTATCTTGAGTTGCATATTTTATCAAACCTTCGATACAAATTCATATGTATAAACAAACTATGTTTTTTTCTTTAACAACGAAATCTGGACCATTGATGACAAATTTTAAACAATACGGCATGTGATTCTACGGCATGTTGACAAAAGAGTTTGTATTGAAGTGCATTAGTGTGTATACAGTTACGACGCTATGAATAGGAGTGTGTGTGTGTGTGCAGGTCTCGGAGCTTACGAGAGTAGCAGCGAAGGGAGCGGGGACGAAGATGAAACGAATGAAATAACAGATCAACAACTGCAGGTAAAACAAGTACAACAATAAAATCAATCTATTTTAAAATGCCAACCAGTAGGAAATATTTTACTAGTTTTCTACAATCTATGTTCATTGCCAGGATATCAACTAGTAAAAAAAAATTGCTATCTAATATAGTCAACTAAATTTTAGTAATAGACAAACATTAAATAAAATGAGTTCATGAGAAAGGTCGCCAAAGCTTATTGTGTGGTGCAGGGTAACTTGGTGGTGGTAGCTTATTTGCTACTACATTAAACAATTTAAAAAGTCACATCTGAAAGATCCGAGTATGAGTGAAACGTGTCATCTGAGAAAACAAATCTGTATTATATTGATTAAATATTGTTAATACGATATCTGTTGTACTAGGACGTCATAAGGCGTAAGAAGCAGGACTTCGAGAGGACGTCACGGGACATCGAGGCTGAGGTGCGGCGGGCGGAGCTCAAGGAGGCAGACGTTGAACGAGAAACACCTGATAATACGCCTGAAAGACCTGATAGATCTAGTGAGTATAATTTTTTATGTATTTTTTATACGTACAGTATACGTTTAAATGTGAAGGCATTAAAAACACATCAATAAAAACCGGTCAAGTGCGAGTTGAAATCGCACAAATACGGTAGGAGATACATACAAATAAATTCTCTAAATCCAGGGCCTTCTTTGTAAAATAACAGTAATATTTTGTTTACTTACCTCATTAGTTATTCATGAAATGTGCACAAGCCATAGAGACAAAACATTAAATTTTGGTTTTGACCACGAGCAAAAAAAAAACAGAAGCATTTGGAATGATTTATACTCCACCGGGCCATATGCGAGACGTGCCCCGTACAAGGTTAGGCACGGACGGGGCATGGGTTTAAAACGTTTCACACATTTTGTATGGAACTGTTCATAATGTCAGTCAAAATATTTTTTATTCAAATAGACTTGATAAGTACTTTTAAATCAATAGTTGACGATTCCCTTTTTGCTAGCACTTAAAAGTAAAATTAAAAGTCTTGACAACTATGGCTTGGGCACACTTTCACAAGGCAATCTTATATTGTTGGAAAGGGAATGAAAAACCCGTTCATGAAAAATAAGATAAGGCAATATTTTTTACATAAGTAAACTTGTTGCTACCTAATAACCACGTAGTCGTCCTGAAAAAACGGTAGAGAACCAAATTTTCAATTCTTTCGGCTTGATTTTCATGAATAAGACCGAAGAAAACAAAACAAGTATCTTTTATTATGCCAACCCTTTTATTTAATTATATTTCAATAATAAAAAATCTTTATATAACCTCGTTTCAGGATATTCGGCGACACCACCACCTATCGAAAGCGATATCCCGGAGAGAGTACAAGAACGCAGGGTATCTAAGGATAAGAAAAATCACAAATCCGTAGATAAAACCGATGGGATACGAAAACTGGAAACTATTCATGAAGTGAAACCAAAAAGAAAACGTTTTAACACCGAATCGCCGAGCCCTAACAGAAAGAACAACAAAGAAAATCGAAAAGAACAGTCAAGTTCTAGTGACTCACAAGACGACTCAACATCTAACTCAAGTTCTTCTGAAAGCGAACACCTCAAAGAAACCAAAAAAGTTAAGAAACGTAAGCGTAAGAGTTCGAGCTCAACGGAATCGCGTAAGAAATCAAAGAAACGCAAAAGCAATAAATCCACTAAAGAAGAAAAGGACTCGCATAAGAGCCGCCGCTACGACGACGATAACTACGAAAAATTGAAATCATCCAAGAAACGAGATGATTATGAAAAACACAAGTCTTCCCGAAGTAGGGACTACGATAGACATAAAGAAAAGTATCGGGAAGATTCGGATGAGGAACGTCCTAAAAAACGTTCTAAACGGTCAAGGTCAACCAGCTACGGGTCACGGAGGACGTCGCGGGACAGGGGCAGAAGATCACACGAAAAGCGGGAGAGATCGAACGATCGGCGGGAAAAGTCGTACGACCGGCGGGAGAGGTCGTACGATCGGCGGGAGAGGTCTCAAGATCGGCGGGAGTATGACAAGTACGATAGGTATGAGCGCAGTAGGGAGCATCGGCGTCGAACTCGCAGTCGCTCCAGGCATCGCCGGTGAACACCAGGTTACCTATACTCACAGGTTGTATTCTCATTTCAATTGTAATCAAGAAGATTTATTTTACAGGACTCTAAATTATGCAAAGCCAAAAACTGTGTTGTGATATTTGTATCTTCCATAAAATAGTGTGCCATTTGTGTAGCGAGGTACCGATAACTAGAATGTCATGAATCGAATATATTAAATATCAAATCTAGAAACAATTTCAAAAAGAATCTGGCAAATCAACTAATGAAACTCATTAAACTGTCTTTGTCTGACGTTATTTGACCACTATCTAGTTTTACTATAAAACAATTGTCTTTATCTATAATAGGGCACCTTTTGATTGACTATTGTCAATCTAAGAACATCGAAATACGTAAATATGTAGTTATATAAGATTAAAATTTCAAAAATATTTTTAGTCTCTAAAAATGTCATCTCTTACTTTCTTCCTTTGTAAGAATATAATTTATTTTACTTAATTATATCAACTGTATATATTTTGTACATAGGAAAAGCTTTAGTATTTATGTATTAAACAAGTTGATGAAGTGAACTTTTTAGTGAGTAAATAAGACTGGGATATATTCTAACCTTTCTGTTTCAGATGGTGATGTTAAGAGTAAGGCTTGCTTCAGTGTAAATATTTAGCGGTTTTGTATAGTATTTAACATGCATTATTCCAATAAAATTTATCAATCCAAAAAAAAAATGTTTTATTTACTCATGAGATGAAGTGTCCATTATGCACTACTAGGGTAGTGCTTCATATGAATGCTTATCAAATTGATTTTAGTGACACAAACTATGTAAATATATTTCACAAAATGTTTTGCAAGTGCAGTGTTACTTTCACTGTATGATAGTAACAACTAAGGAATGTCATTATTTTAACAAATAAATAAAAAAAATCAAAATTCATATGCATCAACTGTAGCACTTTATTTTAAAATCATTGTGTATTGGTTTACATCCCTATCAACTGATCATTTACCTATTGTAAAATTCTCCTCTGTAAATTTGTTGTGTGGTTGCTATCAGTGAATTTGTATTCACCATAGTTGACTAGATAGCACCTAAGGAAATAAGGAAAATTGTGATAATAATTAATAAAAAATCAATCCTTACAGGTATTTAAACAGCTTTTACAAACACTACCATATAATGAGGATTATTGCAAGAATAAATATCTATATTTGTAGGCCTACACATTAGGTATTAACTTTTAAATCTACTTTATCTCATTTACCATATCTTTGATCACATTTATTGTACTTATGCAATGCACCTATATAACAGTCAATATTTACACTGTGGTCTTTTGAAAGTTGAATGAACTCTGTGAGTCTAATTTGCCATGGTAGGAGACCATGGGTGCTACATAAAGGTCCAGAGTATAATGCTAGGTCTGGGTCTGGAAATGAATGGTAAACTAAAGACAGTGCACTATCAAACTCATTAGCTGTTAATTCATTGGTGTCTCTTCTACATGGTATCAAATCCTCTGTAATCTCACGTATACATTTCACTATGGTAGCATGTCCATCTTTTTTTGTGAATATATTAACTATTATGGTATGAGCTTGCATTCCATTTGTGTAACCATTCAAGTTAGGCTTGTTTGACCATTTAATGCAACCAGGAATACCCTTCTTCAGTCTTTCAACTGCTGAAAACAGCTTCTCTTCATGCTCCTGCAGATTTCCTGAAAATTATGATTCAAAATTAATTGGCATAATGATGCAATTACATGAGCAATCCATTTGTAATATGGTTCAATTAAACTGTTGGGCCTTATTTCGGAATAAACTATGTTGCAATAATAAAGATAATTATAATTACCAGTGATATCATAAAAGCTGACGTATGGTATTCCGCCGATTAAACTCCAAATAACCATCCTGGCCAAGTCGTTTACAGAGTGTTGTCGAATGTCAGTCAACACAACTAAATGATGTAGCTTTTTATTCATCCTTGGCATATGATCTAGGAGAATTTTAATCTCATGTTTCGTCACCTCATCTCTTGGAAATCTTAACTTTTTATCCCTTAATCGATGGTAAACATTCTGAACAGCAACAAGTACACTTACGACCAAATGAACGACTGTATACAAGAATACTCGTAGTAGCCCCGACAGCATATTACAAGATTTTTATCAGTCACTTAAAAACACACAACAAAACATGTTTTATTTAATCATTTTACATTTTACAAGCAAAAATTCATGAAGAATAGACAGTCACACGGCCAGTCAGCCGCTTTTTTCACTGGGCCAATCAGAAGCGATTGGGTGGAAAAGTACGACCTACCAACATCAAGAATTAAGAAGATACATTCAAATTAAGCTATAAACAAAACGCAACTTTGTTTCGATTATTACCGATTGCAAGTTCTAGTTTCCGTTTCCCGTATGAGTCTGACGCCATCTTTGTTTCTTTTACTTGTCAGAATTGCCTGATAGGTTAGTATTTTCACGTTTTTTTGTAATTTTAACTGATTTTACTTCAACGCTTTCCCACAAATTTGACAAAATCAGTTTCCAGTTGTGATATCAATATATGTGATGTAATTTTTGTGATACTACTTTGTTGTGAGGCATAAACATGTTCATAGCTATGAGTGCTATGACCATGCCGTTCAACAAATTGCGTGTTCTGTTGCAGAAGCTTCAAAATGCAGTTGCACATCAGAGGACAGTCGACGCACGTCCTAGACGTAGATGGACAAGAAACTGTTGGCCAAATCAAGGTAACATTCTACAATTATTTTTTGATTAACCTATATTAGATCTTGGTTAGTTGGCACTAACGTGCTTGATATCAAATTTAAATTAAATCAACATTTCTAACTTAGCGTACAAATTCATTTACAGCATCTACACATAGGATATTAAAATACCAAGTATGTGATAAGATATAAAATGAAGTATGTAATGTAAACAGGAGCGCGTACGTGCCTTGGCCGGTGTTGAAGGCGAGGAATTAACTTTGTCTGTATGCGGTGCTCCCTTGGAAGACTCCTGCCTGGTGGCTGAACTCTCTTCCTATGAGCTGGACCTCACCATGCCTCTGCTCGGTGGTAAAGTGCACGGATCCCTGGCTCGTGCTGGTATGTTGAGTCTATATATCTTAATTTATTAAATGTTCATTTTAAAAGTAAAATCTTTAAAGAAATTATTTCAGCAAACATAGTATCATTTGTTTTGTTAACAAGGGTTAAGTTGAATTGCTGTTTGACAACCATTAAAATTGTTGAGATTAAAAGCTTTAAATACGATGAAATATATTCTATATTTATTAAATTATCATTGTGTCAAAAAAAAAACATTAGTGGTGAATACGGTTTGAAGTTAATTTAAATGAATTCCAGATGAGGACCATTGAGACTAAAAATTTGAGTAGAATTTAACAGTTTAATATTGTATTTCAGGTAAGGTAAAGGGTCAGACCCCCAAGGTGGAGAAACAGCAAAAGAAGAAGAAGAAGACTGGCCGTGCCAAGCGTAGGATCCAATACAACAGACGGTAAGAATTACTATAAAAATGCAGCAGTAAACCCTAATAACACATTAAGAATAAGTAATCTTAATTCTTAACAATATTTTTTTAATCTTACCAAAACTACAGTCTAATTTTATCTGCCTATTCATATTTTATATGATTATTGCATATTTAAATTATGACTCTACTCTTACTTTTTTTTGTGACATGTAACTGAATTGCATTGTTATAATTTAATTTATCTTTCAGATTTGTCAATGTTGTCCAGACCTTCGGCCGTCGTCGTGGACCTAACTCCAACTCATAGATTTAATTAATCTTGTAAATAAAATGCAAATATGACATCTTTTGCACCATTTCCGACTTTTATTACTTATAGCTTTATTCAACCTATTCAAAGCTAAATATAATATTATTGTGATTCAGTGATATACCAAAACTATCAAGGATCATATTTAATAAGCATTTACATGCGACTTTGTCTAGACAAAATATACATTTTCTGATAAAATGTATTTTAGCCCCATTCGGACTATCAAAAAAAGACAATTTTTTCTTATATCTGCATCATAATAGTTTTATAGTAATTTATATTCAAATACTTATTTTGATTCAAACTTAACGTATGAAGAAACTTAAAAATCCTGACGTATAACCAATATTGTGAAATAATATATGTGAAAGTTTGAGGGTTGATTAGATTTGTATTAAAACCACTCATTTTGCGATTAACTCGATTAATACGAAGGTATGTCCCTACTTTTTATCTCGGAGAAATGTAAGGCTCCTATAGAAAAATATAAAAACTTGTTTTGTTGTTATAGCAGTAGCAGATCTACTCAGAAAATTTAATGAGTATAGTAGGTTCATGAGATACAGATCGCTGACAGACGGACAGCAGTTTTAGTTAGCGGGGTCTTGTTTTTACCCTTTGGGTACGGAAACCCTAAAAACGGAATATCCGGATCCATTTGATAAATTAACTAGATGGCGCTTTATAATATTTTTTTCCTCTCAGAACCAAATTCTAAATTTAAACCGTAGGTCCATGTAAAATTTAATTTACATAACTGCTTATCCGATTTAAAAAAATCTCATGGACTGTTGGGATGGATAGTCTACATTTGGTAAAAAAAATACAAACATCGAATTCCACGCAGACGGAGAGATTCACGGGCAAAGGCCAGTAAGAAATAATCGTTATTTTATTATAAAATGTAGGTAAATGTACAATGAGCTTGAAATAATTAGGTAGATGATACCACTTACCAAGCTTTTGACATGTATTAATAACAGCGCCACCTATCGAAGGAGTTCATAACTGATTATATTATTTTTGAAAGATCTAACCATACGAACTTTATCTTTCGTTAAACTAAAATGCTCAAAGGGCTAACAAAGCTTTAGCGAGCATATACTTCAGCCTAAGATCGTTTGACGTTTGACTTTCTAGATTCGAGTGTTTCCTCGGACATATATTGTTTACTTTACAATACCACGAGCAGATAATGGGGTCCTAAAGTACCTATTTATATCACAATCGTTAAGCATCGTTGATAGTAGACTCTACGTATATAAGAAGTAGGTTACTACTGTCAACCCCAAAGTTAGACAGTTCGAGATTAACGCATTTGTGCAAATTAACATTGTAATGCCTTAAGGAGTAAGCTCGCCAAACTTGAGGTTGTAATTCAATTAAAAAATAAACTAAGTAATAGATAAGTAGTCAATTTTTTATTAAATTTGAAAAATTATGTGAAATAAAATATTTTTAAATATAACTTCATCATTATTTAAAACTAATTATTCAACAACAAAAACTCTTATTTTATTATTCATTGAGTCGTAACAAACAATCCTTAAAGTAACAATTCCTGAAATATTTATTAATGAGTACCTAATTTAGAACCACTTCGAATTCAGTGGATTCCGACTAGGACCTTTAACTATCTATTTTATATATCTAGTATCTCTGTACAGACACATTGCAGCAAAAATATACGTCACACATTTTGTATAGGTATTCTTACCTATAAAACACATTTACACTTCATAAACTATTGGCCTGATAACGATTCCCTGCTTTGACGATAACGTAGATATCGAATTAAATTCAAACATACATACAAATGTAGTTAGGTATGTCGTATATAAAATGACACAGCCGCAGAAAATTCTTTAAAGAAAGATTTCACTATGGTAATTTTATTTACTTAAATTAATTTACCTTAGTACCTAATATTAAAAAAAAATGTAAGTGAGAACGATTGTCAAGGTACCTACTTAAGTATGTATGTGTGTTGTATGATATCAAAAGTCTATGTTATCTAATGGTTGGTTCCCGAAAACCAACGGATGATGTCAAACTGTCTAAAAGTCTTTATTTAAGCACCTATTTTTAAGCAAGTAGTTAGATGGGTATAATAGAATTGATCATAACAACACACATTGGCTCAGCCCTGTGCAAAATGGAATATTATAACACAGGTACTAACGATATATTACATATTAGATAAGAATTACCAAAACCAATAAGCAAATAATGCAATTTCCAAAAAACATAGATTCGCTACTGCTAGGTTACGAACTAAAAATTCTTGCGCGGGTAGTTAACCAAGCTGTTACACACACACAAGCTCCCCCACAAGGCAGTCATATGATATGTGTTCATACTAACTAAGAATCTAAGTAATTAAAAATCTAGGCAGAGGATATATTAAGTGTCTAATAAATAAGTACATACAAGTAGTTAATTTGGTTTCACATCTCTACAGGATCAACATGAAAAAAACTGCAAAAATGTTTATAAATGAATTAGTTATTGCATAAAGTTCTACAATTCAGTTTTTTTTTGTACTTTTGTCTAATCCTAGGTAATAAATGCATCGATTTGACTTCTAGTCATTGAAAAATTGTACTTTTATGACAATAAACCAGTTTTACAGTTCGGATAACGCTCAGGAATGTTACTAAGTACAAAATTATTTCAAATATATTTCTTTCATCTAATTATTGAATTTAGGGTGTAAAATGTGGATTTCTTTAATAAGTTAAGCAAAAAAAAAACTGTTTAAATTATTGTGATGTTCATTACATGTAGATAAGTATTGCAAGTGTGCTTTTCGGAAGTTTATTTGGCAAGGCAAATCTTTATGACTATGAAAACATTGTCTATACCTACAATCTATTTATTTACATTCTTAAAACTATAAAATATTCTCAAAGGAGAATCGTTTCAAAAAGGATTGAAAAGATTCCACGATAGTTACTATCTTAAATTCTCACTAAAATTTTACAATCGAACATTAGGCACATCGTCTTCTAGGTTGGTATAATGTCGCACTAGGTTTCTACCATCTTGCAAAGACACAGGGATGGCTAGCCATAAATCAAGGCCACGACTCAAAACTGTAATTTCACGCCTTGTCTTGTGAATTCATTTTTCTCTTTGACTTTTCCCATTTATTGACAATGTCGACTGGATAGCACATCAAAGCAGAGAAGAGGAGGCACGCACCAGAAGCATAAAAGGGGATCTCGTAGCTCTTCGTCACATCCATAAGGAAACCTGAAATGGTATTATGGATAATTATTTATTTGTTGACTTGACAAGTTAAAGGCAATCTGCGAAAGTTTTGATAATTTTTCATTTGTTTTTCATTGGATAATCGATAAGTAGTGAAAATTTCCAATAATTTTTCTTTAGCAAAAGATGTAAATAGGAATAGCAAAAGCCTTTAGCAAAAGGAATAAAATAACAAAATAGTTTATGTATCTCTAATCAAATCATTATATTTACCAGCTATGGGGGTACCAATAAGTGCACCAAATCCTTGCAATAGCAGGAACATTCCGAAGCAGTTAGTGAGCTGTTCAAGTCCCAGATACTCTACTACCAAAATTGAACGAAGAGATGCAAAACACGCTGCAAAGAAAAAAACATATTTGAAATGAAGATTATGGGATACAGTTTTAATCCTAAACAAAATTAAAATGGAGGTCTGCCATCTTTGTCAAATACTAAATTACTCGTAACGTGGGACAAAAAAGTTTTTTGGTCTTTTTTGTTTGTTGTGGTTAATGAATACGTTTTATCAAATACTCACCAACAGCAAATCCAAATACAACGCAATAGGCAAACTGGAATATCGTATTGAAGGAATATCCGCTGAACATTGTAGCGATTCCGCCAGCAGTCAATGCGATGTTATTTAACCAAAGAGGAGATACTTTTGGCATAGATGTCACTAGTCCGCACATGATACGCCCAATAATGTTAGCTATCCCGATCGTCGACAGCAACATCACACTTGTAGATTCAGGGATACCATTCGTTTGGGCCCTTTTTGCAACGTGCACGTAAGGTACGAAAAATGCGACCATCGTGAAGAATCCACTAAGAGCCAGTAATACGAATGTGGGTGATTTTAAGAGGGTCATATCAAACATCGTTGCCAGGGTTCGCGTGAAAGCTTCTGAACAGAGACGGAATTTTTTCTCTTCCTTTGTGTCTTCTTCAGTGGGGACATGAGTGACAGCCAAATGGTATCCGAGAGATGTTCTGGATGTGTATTGTGGGAGCCTGTTTAGACTGCCTTCATAGAAAATATCATCTCTGTATAAGGGTCTAACTACCAAATCGGTATGCGATCGTCGCGAATTTTGTAATTTACGAACTCTGGTTGTAATCGGTCCGGTTGTAATCAAAGGCTCAGTCGTGTCAACTACACTATCTTCTTGTTCGTCTTTCTCCGCTACTGGCGTTATTTCTAATTGCTTGTTACCTAGTGTATTTTTTATGACCCCAGCATTAGCTGATGATCTTCTACTAACAAAACCTCCTCTAAAAACTTCTTCAGCTGTAGGATATCTAGTGTTAGAAGCTACACCCATCCAAGTATGCGGTCCTGATCGGTTAATCGGAAGTTTTGGTTCTTGTGGCATAGTGATGCCGTAGTCTAGTTTATTGTCATGTAATTTGAGGATAGAGTTCAGTTTTTCGACTGCTTCCTCATGGCGCCGGGTAATATCTTCTTCATCTTCAACTGCGTCGGACAAAGTGACTCTTGTAGGTTGGATCGGTCGGAAAACACAACCGCAAATGATGCAGAAAAGTATAAGGCCTGTAAGTTCGAAAAAAAAACATTATTTTGATAAATCGAGATAAATTCTTAGTAAAACAAATAAAAAGACCAAATCCGACTTTGTTAAGAACTTACATGCTAGGACAAGAAGAGTTTTCCTCCAGCCCATTTGATTCAGGAGGTATTGAATGAACGGAGCGAACACAAAGTTGCCGACTCCCGAGCCACACAGAGCCAGTCCGGTGGCCAATGCTCGCCATTTCTCGAAGTAGAAACCAACAACCAACACTGAAGGCAAGTAGATCATGCAGAAACCGATACCTAGAAGAAAACAAAACAAAAATAACCAAAAACTCTAAAAAGCCTGCATATCATAAAATCAATATAGGCATTTAAGACGAAGTGAGGCTCTTCAATTCCGTAGCCATATTTTCAGTTTGACAAGATACCTTATTATACCTGCTATCATAATAACGTTTCCAAGCGGGTTTTTTAGGTTTAAGGTTTATTAGGATTAGTTATATATGGTAATTTGAATGCAAATTCGCTTAAGGTGAATAAAAATATAAATGTTGGGGATCAATTCAAAATATGTTATGTATAGGACGATCTCACACGTAGTTCGTTCGTACAAATAATATCCTGAATGTAAGTCTTACCTCCCATAATTCCATACACAACGTACAAGTATCCAACATTAGGGGCATAATAAGAGAGAGCAAAAGCGCTACATCCGATCACACTGCCCACAATGGTCACCACTCGAAAGCCAAATCTGGAAAAAAAAATTACTAAGAAATATAATTCCAGCCGTTTTTTAGGTTTTAGTTTATTAGGATTAATTAATATATGGTACTTTGGATGCAAATTCGCTTAATGTGAAAATAATATAAATGTTCTGTAACAATTCAAATATTTAATTGCTTACTTGTTTGCTAATCCTGATACAAAAGGTCCAACGAGTAGATAAAATCCAGAAAGGAAAGAGTTGACGAATGCCACTGCGCTGTCGCTCAACTGAAACAACGACAAAAATTAAATGTTGATATTTTATTGATAGTCCTTACCAAACAACCTTACCTTAACAAACAAATACACAACATTTCAAATTTTATGTCGTGAAAAACCTAATGAACAGCGATGAGGTAATTAAGTAGGTAAGTTTGGCTTATAGTCCATAGTTAAATATTTTGCTTTCATGTTAAATATGATTTTGATTAACGTTTATTTGATTTTAAGTTTCAGGAAGTTTGTAATGAAAGTGTCTCGGAGAGAACATGAACACGTTTATCACGAAAAAAATATATTTCTACATCCTGTATCTGAGCTGACACAAGGTCTTAAAACGTGGAAGTCGATTGCACTTCCCATTTACAATACTGTATCATTTCCTTTATATTTAATTTAATTAAAATAACAGAAACCAAATTACCTTCTATTATTTCCTACAAACTAATGAACAATTTTAAATTAAGGTACATAATTGAATTCATAAATAAGGTAAAGTGGCAAATAATTTTTACAAAGAAATGGCAGAAAAAACTTTCTTATTTAAAAATACTAATTAAATGTTTGTTAAATGTATAGAAATAGATACTTTGGATAACATAATTCCACCAAAAAAAATTACAAAAAACATTTTTCGAACACGCCCACATTAAAACATCTGACGTAAATAAAAAATCTAAATAGTTACGTGGCGGGCTGGCATTTTTTTAAATGCTTCAACTAGATTATTAGTTTTTACAACTAAATTAGGCAAAACAGGTTCTAAATATGTATATCTAAGTGTGACCTTCATTTTAGAACATTATTAAAAAGTCACTGTCTTGTCAATTTCAATTTAAAAACAACTGACAAGTGAAATCCATTTTAAATACGAGTTTGTAATTTAGAGCTCCAATTAATTCTATGAATAAGGAACCGAAAGCGGACCGATTTTAGGTAGAAACGAAATAATATCTATTTAAAATATATTCCGAAATATGAAATTTGCGACAAATGCAAACTTATTCACTCGAGGTCGAAGTTTTTAATGACTTTGGCAAACCTGTACCTAGAACTGAAAAAGATTTTGTGTTTTTTAAAATCACTGCAATGATTTTACGAGCAAAAGATATAGGTCGGTATGTCATAATCAGCGATGTCTTAACCTAACAATGGTTTTGTTAGGTCCTGATGAGTCCTAAGTTAAGTTGTGACAATATTTTGGTCGTTATCATAACAAAATTAATTTCAAAGCAGAATATTTGACCACTGAGTGTGCTGTGATGTCTTCGGAATAAAATATTTAAAAGAATAATTGTTTTGTTATGTTTACCATAAAATATACAATAATAATAGCCTCTATATTTGGAAATTTCAGATAAATTCTTATTCTAAGCTGACAAAGATAGATAACTTCTTAAGTGTGGAAAGAACCGCATTTTTATTAGTAATTACTATAGGACTAATTACTAAGCTATTCATTGCTTACTGGGTGGTCTTATTTGCTCTAGCACCGAGCAGAGTGCAGACAGTAGCGCTCAATGACCTAGACAGCCTTCCATTCCGGCTATACAATAACGGTACCTACTTAGTTATTGCTGTATACAAACTGACCCTAAGCACACACCTACCAACACAAGTCTTTACCTGGATATCATTTATTAAACGTTAGTAAATCTTTATTCAATGTTCTTAATCTCTTATTAAGGAATCAGACTAGGGAGGTAAAAAGGCTGTTTTACAATATTGTAGATATTTGAGTCTAAGCAAGCTTGTGAATTGATATGTCAGAGTTCTATACTAATTAGCGGCTATCTTGCAAAAAATAGAGAAACTGTCTTCAATATTGAGACCGTACTTTGAAAACCCCGAAAATGTTTTTGACCAAAATGTGTTTAGATATAAAGCTTAGTAACATATGATTAATACAAAATATGATGAATGAAGAATTTTATTACTGTAAATAAATAAAGAAATAAGAGGCAATTTTTCGCTTCATCTGTCAAATTTTATTAAACGCTCATACGGGGTATTCACATTAGGGTATTCAAGAAACGAAAACTCTCAGAATTTCACTAGGCCAGCCTTTTTAGGTTCGCAGATACCTACGACCAATACAATAAAATCAAAGCATCAAAAGAAAAATACGATTTTTAGAACTAATCTTAACACTGACATGCCACGGCAGGTATGTCACGGCCTTCTTATTGAAATGTAATTAAAATCGCCTGATTAATTAGAATCGAGCTACGCCTACTGTTTGTTAAACATGAAGAATAATTGAAAGTTCCAAGAAACATGTTCATGTTGGAATACGTAAGTATCCTTGTCTACGCGTTACTGTACCTACTTAACTTACTTTAATTATAATGTGAGCTATAGAACACCTGTAAACAAACTACTGTGAAAACTAAATGGTTTTATCAGAAAATTAGTTTTTAGTTTCGTCTAATTCATGCAGAAAATCATTTTAATTAATTCAATCATTTTAGTCAAACTATTTGTTAACGGGCTGTTTTTTTTACTGGTTTACTTGCCGTGATTTTTTTTGTTGTATTTCAAAGTCAAAGTCAAAATGTTTTATTCGAATAGACACAAAAATTCGATGAGCACTTTCAAATCGTCATTTTTTTAATACCACCGGATCGGAATGCTATTTCTACGGGGAAGAATCCGGCAAGAAACCTCCGTAGTTGCTTTATTTTAATATTCAAAATTTAAAAATAAATATATGATTTTAGATGATAATTCATAATACATAATAATTCAAGCTTTATAGTTATTTAATATAAAACAATCTTGATAAATAAATCACAATTTTATTTACAAAAATTTCCATGATTTTAAGTTTATATTTAAACCATACAGTCATGGTGGTAAGACAGCGCTGTGCTTCTGCCACACAAAAATTAGTTATTGCAAACTTCCATACCTAATGATCAAGAAAAGCAACACTAAAAACCATACACAGATTTCACAGAAACCAGAACCGTACCCGAAAGTTTTTTTTACGAAAAACCCCCTGTCCTTTTACTTATTATTTCTTTAGGCTGTAGTTTTTGGTAAATAAATAAAATTAAAAAAAACCTCTGCTTTAATGTGTGCTGCAGGTATTTATCTATATTTTCACCACATTCACGCTCATACTACGTAATCTTGCCATTTCCCGGTATCAGAGGCCTACTATAACCTATTAAAAAACCATCCAATCCCCAGACAGTTCTTAAGGCATTTGAATGGTATAAAAGCATAAAAAATGAATGACATGGTGAATGAATGACAGAAAAAGCAACATAAACGACTCCACTGTTGATCCTGGTGAACAGGAGTTGCAGTGGTGGGACAGTGGCGAGTACGTCCCGAATAAAACAATACAAAAAATCTCGAATTCTTAAAAAAAAATCTTCGGTGAATGGTTATTGAAGTCATCGTAAAACTGTCTGACAGCAAGCATGGCTAATAAAAGCTGATAGTACGAAAAGTTCATCAATTTCAATTTTTACCCGGCTATTAGAGATAATAGTAAGCACCCTGAGAGAGGCCAAGCATACGCATTCATGGGTGTCCCATTGTGTCGTGAGTTATGTCGTGGATATTGATAAACATCTATTAAGTACCTACTAACTTTAACATATTATTGTTGTGGTCATGTTTAAATAGTTTTTAGGGAGCCTTTTATAGTCATTTGGTTTTGTTCTTTCCAGATACGTGATTCAATTGTTTAGGAATATCTGTTGTCGAGATACGATATTTATAGTGCGATGCAGATCAAAAAGCATGAGATCTACATTTCACATCCGTTATGGTCCAGATATCAACGACAATAGAGTTTGAATCTAGCCATAGTGTAATGAGTCGTGTCTTATTTCGCGCGCCTAATTTAAAAAATAAAAATTGTCAAGATTGTAAACGTATGTCCTCGTTGTATATTATGAAATCCTCAACAAAGCAAACAACTCACACAAGATTTGAGATTTAGTTTTATTCATCAGTGTTGTGAAAAATAAAGTGTAAAGTTTCTGACAAGTATTGAATTTTAATTTAAATAAGTATCCATCTTTCAAAATTTTGCAACACCAGGTAAACCCGGAAAGGACACCAGTGAATAGACAAACAATCAGGTTTACCTTCCATACTGGAATGTGATTTGAATAGAATACTAAATGGATAATGTAAATGTAGCTTCTTGAACTGACGTATTTGGTGAAAAGTAAATGAATGTTCGTACAAGAGTTTTTCTAGATTACTGAAAAAACATTATCCTAAAAAATTTATTCGTAAATTTTATATTTTATTAATAAATAGGAGTTTCATAATACAATACGTATTATAAACTAAAAACGACTATACACGAACAATGAAGGAAACGTGACTTGAATTTTGAGAAATAGGTAGATACCTACCTAGAGTACGTTGATACGTTTATTTATGTCATTATTCCTGCCCAGCAGTGGATCCGAAATTTCGGCAATTTTTAAAGCTCAATAATAAAAATATAAATAAAAGTAAGTCCTTATATTTACCAATAAATTAAGCGCTCAGTCACGTTTTTTGTAATGCCAAATGAATTCATTCATGACAACAAGTAGGTAGGCAGGAAATTTTCTGAATAAATTCTTAAAGTCTGCAATATTTGCAAATGAAATTACTTTTAATATAGTATGAACCTAACAACTTATTTATAGGAAATATTTACAACTCCATTCTGTTATTTAATTTTGTTTATGTACCCTATCTACATCCAAATCTTTTTCATGTTGTATTCTTTTAATGGATTTTTGTTAGTTTAGCAGGTATGTATTTAGTTGAATACATAACAGTCAATTTTCATCTGGATCAACACTTTTCGGTTTCAATTATTTTACAATTATTTACTGTATTTATTGAAAATAACAACTGCACGCACAGCTTCGAAACGAAAATTACTTAGACAATTATATGCAGCGAATACTTATTTATTGATTATGACTGGTTATATATTAAACCAGTTAATTGCTTTTTAAGCTCATTATTTTCCTTAGCATGAGATCAACTTGGTTATCAAATAAACAAGTTGATAGTTGATACAGGTGGTAGATCTACGTGCGTGATCGTCTGGATTGATACCACCCTCCTTTCTATTTCTGCCGTAAAGCAGTTCGCTGTGTTTCGGTTCGAAGGTCTGGAGAGCCAGTGTAATAACAGGCACGAGAATTATAACATCTTTACTTCTACATGGCGTCAATTGGCGGCGGTATCACTTTTCATCAGGTGAACGGTTTGCTTGTTTGCCCATGAAGTTATAAAAAATCTAAAGATAATGGCTCATGGATTGAATCGATATCATAAACAAAGACATTTTAAGCACTAATACTAAATTAGGAAAAAAACTGGTTCGATAACTTATATTTTTGTTTGAAACTTGTTTTAAGTTATTATCACATGTTTATCAACGGTCAACATAAGGTCAATGTGATTCTATCATATCGCAACATTAGGTCAGATTTTATTGTACGCTTTTAGACGCTTTTAGCTCTACTCTGACTTAATAAAAAAAATCTTCATGTTTCTCATAGAATATCTACAATATTTATATAAATAAATTTTCAACGCGAATGTTTTGTAACGTATCACATCTCCAGAACTTTCCACAACTTTTTAACGAAAAAAGTATTTATTGATTATACCTTAACAACCTAACTTAATATCTTACCTATTACTTCGATCAGTGATTTATCGTCATGGGTCTCCTCATAACAAAAATCTTTTTTGCAAAAAGTTGCTGAGCATCAGAAATAGCCTAAAAATTGTCCCTTCTGAGAATCATCTTAATTTTTTTTGCCAAAGAAATATTATACTAATATTAAAGTTGGACAGTTTGAAAGCTGAAGTAAATTATTTGATTATGGTTTATATAATAGTGGCGGTCGTTTTTTTTTTGTAGATCAGACAATAATTTAGTGAACAGCATAATGCTTCAAGGCTGCCGTGTGACCGTACGATGCCCTCGATTCAACAGTTCCCGCGTTCGCTTTATGGTTTTGGATATTAAATGCACATAAGCGTTCTTTCCCTCGTGCGCTGGAAAAATACCAGCAAGTTGCTAGGGCTGCCACCAATAAGTAATGACCAATCATTTACTAAGCTCTACATTATCTACTGTCTGATACCTATTCTGTTAAGGCCATCATCGAGTGACTACTTCTTATTGGGATCAAACGATCGGGATAATACTGGAAATAAAAAAACACAAATCAACCTCTCAGTAAAACTCAGTAGAGCCCGACGAAAATTTATGGATGCGCAGATTGATATACAAACTATTAGAAAAAGGTATAAAATTAAGATTACAAATTTACCTATACCTGTAATACCTATAGAAGCAAATATTTCGAAATTACACATAGATTTGATGTTGTATTTTATAAAATACAGGCATAAATATGAAAATATTAAAAATGTGAAAACACGAAGACGCCAGTTGATAACCCTGTTGACTAGTAAACGGAATGCAACTGTACGTACTGTGCTGAGATTTACTAGTGGGCGTACATTTTAATTAACTGAACATGACTTAAAGCTTTTACATACGACATCTTAATAAATAATAAGAATTCAACTGTTGTTAAGCGCGCTAAATTTTCATTTTAAGTTATTAACTCTAAATTAACTCTTCTTGTTACCTTTTTTAAAATAAATTTGCATTTTTACAAAGAAATTATTACCCGGAAATATAGTTTTATTTAAATTACGGATTTATAGATTCTATTACAAATAAAAAACATTAAAGCAAACCTTAAGAATAGTACAGAAAGATGTATCATCCGATCTTACAAAAAAAAACTACTGATAAAGGTCGCTGTCATGCCGCACAAATAGTCCACCCAAATATTCGATTGGCTACACCCAGATAAATGACTTGATCTGTAAATTATTGGATCGATGCTAGTACTAAACAAAAATATTTGAATAGTCATACGATTTAAGTAGTTTGAAATATTCCCTCCAACGTTAAAACTAACAAAACAAACTTAAACTCTTTACGATATTAAGAATAGAAAAAGAAAAATCACGTGTTAGATAGAAAATGTGATTCAACCAAAACAAAGGAACCAAGCAAGGTTAAAGATTGCCATTGAAAACCGTTGTGCAGAAAACAGTGGAAATGTTACACTAGTTCTGAGTACAGGTGAGGTTGGATCCTTGGCCTTAACATTATCATAATATGATACCGGCACGATACCGACAACCTGCGATTTATTACTTGAAATAATATAATATGAAACAACCCGACATATCCCATAATCATAATACATTTTTAATAAAACAACATGAGCAAACAAGCAAACGGAAACAAAACCTGATGGAAAGTGATATTGCCTCCAATTGACACGAAAATGCTCTTGATGTCTTCGATCGCCAAAAGCACCGCCAATGCGTTGCTCGTGTATAGAGGTAAAGATTTTATACCTCTCTGGCCAGGAAAAACATTGGCTCTCCAATTCTTCGAACATAGTAGTAGTAGTTTTAAAGTTAAATTAAATTATTGGAACGTGCTATACCTGAGCTAAGTTTTAGAACTAGTTTTCTACTAAAAGAGGGCAATAAGGAAAACCGTCTAGAAACTTCTAAAACCAACTACACTCGTAATATCATTATTATGTTTACTTATAATATTGGTGACTTTATAATAGCCACTATTTTCATTAAATATATATGTAATTAAAACAAGCAATATTTGTAACGTATTTAAGAATTGTAATCTTAGTAAGAGTAAATGAATGAATATATTGTAGATTAATAGTAGTAATAACGTACCTTATAATTATTTATTTATAAATTAAATAAATACTGAAACTAGCTTTTTATAATTTGCCAAAGATTATTTCTATATTTTTTTTCAGTTCGCGCATAGTTTATGACTTCCAAATTTCAAGAATTTTGTAAATGTTTAGACCTCAGAAAGCCAAAAAATATTATTTATTTCCATACAAAACTTTTTTCTAATTTTCTTTCTCTATTTTTTTTCTTTTCACTTCTATATTTCTTTACTATTAATATAACTACTAGTTTTACCTAACCATTTTTTACATTTGTTATATAGATTTATAATGTATAAATTAATATAATTATAAATACATCTATTTATTTGTGATGTAACTATCATTATACAAGAATCCCAGATTGGGTGGAGGCCTCATGCAAAGACGCCCATTTTTCTCGTTCAATTGCCATTTGCCTCCAGTTCGTACCAGCAATTTTTTCAAAGAAAGAGTGAGTGAGAGTAAAAATACCTATTATTTTACCAATTTTTTTTTCTTCGAGTTTATTATAATTTCTAATTTATTTATTGTTTTTTGACAAATTTTACACATTTACTTTCCTTTCAAAAAAGTGATGTTAAATTTTTACAAAGGTACATTAAATGTACTGATTTTATAGATTTACTTTTGTAATGGGCGTCAAAATTTCGTTTTAGGTATTATCAACTTAAAATTTTGCCATAAAATATAATATACCGGAAATTTATCCGCATTTATCTGGATAGCATAGTCAACTTAGTGGCAGATGTTATCATATTTTATAATTATTTAAATAACAAGTCAAACAATAAATAAAACATGCGGTCAACACATGCAGACAGAAGTTCATATGGAATATTAATAGATACGTTGCAAAGTATTACACGGTTTACCTACAATGCTAAACCGACGCGTTCAAATCGTGCTCTGTTTACACAGGCGATTTTATCAAATTTCTAGGCAATTAACTGGTATGTCTATGTATGAAAATGCAGTCTAATAGTAATGTTATCCAGAGCTAGAGCCCTAGAAATATTCAAGTCACCATCACTATTCGTAATTTCAAGTTTTCACGCTATTTGTTGTCCAAATTAGTAAACGTCAGTTCATTATATTACGTCTTTTTGTAGAATACTTATTAGAGATGCTAGACTCATTAGATAAGGTACTTACATCGAATTCTTTTTGTATTGGTTCCAGGGTAACTCCTCCTGAGAATATAATACCATCGACAATGAAGTTGCACATGAAGGAAGCAGCTACCACGACCCAACCCCATCCACCGTCCGGCGGTACCACCTGTCAAGAAAAACCAAACTATAAATGACATAAGAATGTAAATGCTGTAAATTAACCGCACCATTTCTTTTCATAATAGCCTAGATATTTAGATTCCTAAAGTAATTAAATTATAATTACACAAGATTCTTCTATTAAAGGTTTTTGGTCTCCTGTACTAGATGCTCCTTCATTATCTGTTATGTTCATATTCCTAGTTTTCCCATGAATTTTTTAAAATAAAATAATTGGATGAGCAAAACAATAAATACGTAAGTAACGTTACACGTGACATTGATTGTCATTTCAAAATTGGTATTGTCAATTTTGGACTAAATATTTAAAAAAATTGCAAAGATTTAACTTTTTGGTTTATTAATCGATTGCGGTTTAGCACAAAGGGAATAATGAATTTCGCAGTCTGGTATTATTAATGACTTAAGTTGCACAAAGTACGCTTTGTAAACCCGCTCCATCTAAAACATAATATGGGAAAGTAAAACACCTTCTGCAAATTTTATATCAATACATGAATAACCCGCTGTTTCGTTGTTAATACAGTATATCTTTCATTTGGTAACGCCTATAATTTATCAGTTACTGGGGAAATTAACTCTCATAATGTACCAATTACCCACATTTTCTCAATGTAACTAAGTCGAGCAATTCAATCAATTACTTAATAAATTAACTGACATGCCCTTGGCTACTAGCTAACACTATTCCATTCATAGGGGCAATTCACTTTGAGAATCGAGAATATTGACTAGACACTTAAAGAAATTGTTTTTTGTTCAAAGTTTCGTTTATTTTAGTTCAAAAGTAATAAGCCATCATTATGGCCATGGATGGACATAATAACTTATTCATGTTTCTTATTTTGTGTTTGGATTCCGATTGAAAGAATAACAGGTACTGTGAAGCCAAAACTGATGCGAATTTTATATTCAAAGCGCAGTCGTAATAATTAAAAAGGTCCCAACATAAATTGCAATGCAAGCGACTGTATCCAATAAAACTTGCGTTACTTGAATGAGCACACGTTTCCTTCTCTGCCAAGCTCTTTCAAAAGCCATGTTTTACAGTAGTGTGATGATAAGAGACAGACTTAATTCGGCTATAATTAATGTGACAGTTGCATAGACGAGAAAGTTTAAAATTTTTTCAACGACTCTTCTTATTTGTCTCCTTATCCTCTTTCGCTGTCTAGTCTTCCTGAAGGTCATTTTGGGCCAATTGGAAGTGATTTTGAATGCAATGTTTCATATTGGCTTCGTCTATAGTTTGTTTGTTTTTCTTAATTTCATTCACCTTAAGCTTATTAAATTGGTTTGCCAGTCTTCTTACATAGTAGCTCATCACCGCAGATACATGGTTTATGTTTCTTCTTAGATTTTTCACTATCTATAGCGAACCCCTTCAAAACTTTCAGTAAATGACAGAATATAATAAATAATACCAAGAGATTTCCTTCATTTCTCATATCAAACTTTCAATTTGGGTGAATGCTTCATTTTGTTTGTTTTGATAATGTGACGAAATCAGTTGGCCGTGAACATTTTTTGAGTTTTTCGCACTCTGTCCGTAGTTGACAGATTTTTTTGACACATGCGTTTTTGCAACTTTTCAACAAAACTGGAAACAAGGTTTTAATACTAAGTCGTTTTTACGTCTCCATGATATGGTCGGTCTATCTTGTAGTTATACTACGGTAAGTAAGTAGCTTGCACCTGAATAATACATTTTTATTTTCCTCGCCTTTCCCCACATACAAAATAGTGTCATCATGGTGCAGATGGCCATGCAAGCCCAGCCCAGGACTCATAAAGCCTCACATAACAATATCAATCGTTATGCTCTACAATTTAAAAACGGTTCAAATTCCAAACAGGTTGGTTGATGCATGGCCGTGTGTACTAGGTTTTTCTGATATTGTAACTCACCAATGCCGCTTGAACCTTGTCTGAGTCGCTTGAGTCATCGCTGTCACTCCGGAGGTCCAAGCTCACTCCGAGGCCACTCTCGTCAGTGGAAGGAGACTGCTCGTCTCTTTCCGCTATGGTCTTGACAGCCATCTTCTACCTGAACAAAAAATATTCTATGAATTTTATTTGTTGTCGCAATTAAAAGTAAAAATTAATGTTTTTGAAATCGGAAGAGTAGCTTCGAGGATTATCTTATGATAACATGACAGAGTATAGCGTCTGAGTACTGGTAGCTAGAAATGAAACGGATAGTTTGGCCGCATACGAGATATTCGGTAAGCTGTCACCGGCTACCGGTTGGTCACCGGGTATCCCTTTCATCTCTACTATAAATTCCTCTACCATTATTCTTTACCTCGTTATTGAAATGTGGGTGATAAATATTGCGGCAATCCGGTCGAAGGTTTTTTATTTTTTAATTAATAGAGAGTAAAGTAACAAAGAAAGAGATGAACGGTTAATTAAGTAAACTTGAACAAACATTATGTTGATCGATGACATTACGACCTATCACCGTACGTACTCATACCAACCCATTTATAATTTTATTACATTGTATTGCTTTTTGCAAGTAAAGACGCATTTACAGAGAACGAGACTACTTTAACAGTCGGTAATAAGTACTTGCTTTCAAATTCTTGTTATAAAATTAGAAAATAAAAAAATAATTGAATGCATAAATTTTCCATCCAACGTGGCCGTATTAGTAAACTCTTTCTATAGACTTTTACAGAGATCTTTTAAGATCGTACCAACTTATTTTTTCGGAGGACCGCACCAATAAATAAAAAGAGGTTTTTAAACAAATCTATTTGCCAAGTACGGACTTCTACATTTTTTTTTAATTTATGGCAATACCGGTCACTCAAAAATATGTATAATTCAAAGTTTAATATACCTTTATAGTTTTGATACCTAAATGTTTCTGAAATTTCGATATGTGATTCATACCTATAATAAAAGCCGTCTATTTGAATACGATTTTAGTCACTTCTAGCAAAAAGGTTTTCGATGTTCGGGTGAAACAGGTTGTTGCTTTATTTTTTAAAGATGTGATCGGTCTAATGAGTTCAACTGTAATCCATTTTTTTCAAATGAAAAACGAAACTTTTTCAACTTTATCTTGTGTTCTGTGGTTCTAAATCTACTTAACCGATTAAGTTAACGTTTGGTCTGGTTTTTATAAAATTTTGGTAGCAAACGATCACGTCCTCACCGTTTGCAACACAAAAGATGTCACTCAAACGTTGCCGACACAGATAGCGTCCTTTAGTTACAATAATTTCTATATGTAAGCTATGCGTGTTATAAAAGCTTTGATTACACCATTATGAAGCGCATATCAAAATTCATGTTTAGATTTAAAACATTAATTCCTATGCAAGTAATAAAACTTGACAAGTCATTTCATTAAAATTTATTGTGGAGGCTTAGAAACTGGATGTTTAATTTAAATTTATTATTTATGATAATCGTCGAGTTACAATAACAATAACATGATACTGGTATTATTAACGTGTTATTATTCGCGTGTGGTTGTTTACCTACATGTGACAGATAGCGGGTGAACCCTGGAGGATTTATTATCTCACGCAATACTGACGTATTATTTATCAACGTTTTTAGCAACGAGAGAGGTCGATATTTGGAAAATCATGGCCACAGAATAGCAAAAGCTGACTGTACCCAACCTAAAACTGTTATTAATATTAGAACAAGATAAACCCAAACAGACAAATATTTAAAAAAAGTTGTCCATTGCCATATAGACATTAAAGTTTTATAAATAGCTAGACGATAGTTCTTTGGATTGGGTTATTTTATTGTAACTAATTTCTTAAAACAAAATCATTATTTAGATGTTTTATCCGTCCATAATTACTTAACGTTTTCAATACGACCTCTGCGGCGCAGTGGTGTAAACAGCCGACTGCTACGAAAGAGGTTCTGGGTTCGAATCCCGGCGGGGGCGGAACTTTGTGTTGTCTTGGATGTAGTATTCTTATCTATGTAGTTTATACCATATCGTTGCTTAGTTCCTGTGACACAAGTTCTTAAGATACTTACTGCAGGACTGAGTCAATGTGGGTGTCGTGATGTGGTTTATTTATTTATTAATAATAACCCAATATCTGGTTCTGTTATAAACTCATTGGGAGAAGACTTATCGTTGCCGAATCAACCTGACTGGTTATTTTAAGATTTACCGAGAAACTAAATAAATAATAAAGGTACATACACGGTATAAAGGTATATATGACCTACAAATGACACTCGCAAGTGCGACTGTTTTTATGATCACGTAATAAAAAATTATACCTTACCAAACCTACAAAGTTTTCAAAGATACTCGTAGAGTACAGCAACACTCGTACCAAAGACTTGGTCACTTTTGGATAAGAAAACTAACGCTGAGTATTAGCAAAATGTTCCTCCTCTCTCTTGAATTTTTTGCTTGTTCATTTTAACCTCTTAGTATGATATTTTTAAGACACAGACAGACGTTTTATTGATCTAATGTCGGTACATTAACGACACTTTCTTTGGAACTGCATAAAAGAAGATGTGTGACCTATCAATTGTTCCCTACCATGCTTAAATTCTGTTTTTAGTATAATTGAAATATCTTTGTTAATTTAATTTATAAGATAAGTATTTTCAACCAATTTTAAGAGTAAAAAGGTTCTGAAATGGACTGTTTTCGTAGAGATTTTTTGTAAATCGTAGGTTGTATAAAACTTATTGTAATGATTGATAGCATTCATGATCACATCGTAAGAGCATTGTCAGTGATTTGAAATAATCCTTTATATAGTTACAATTTTTAAAATGATGATTATTTTCTTCGTAGAAAAATCGAAACTTGGTTTGGTCGTGGAAAAAAAATATATTTTTAAGAGAAAGAATCTAATTTCTGCTACAAACACGTTTCTTAAAATCTCTAGCAATATAGTAGCAATAAAAGAGATGTTTTATACATAATTCGATCTATATAATCGATTTAACCTAGACAATAAACTGTATTTAATTAAATGGCCAGCCAGAAGTAGTATAAAAAGTTACTGATTCATTTAAAACTTTATTTAAATCCGAACAATGCTAAAAACACGAGTTTATTGTCATTGATTTAAGGTAACGGTTTTAGAGAATTGACTAATAATAATTGATGTGGAATTAATACTTTTTTACCATATTTTTTTTTGCATGCAATTAAAAATAAAGTGTCTTTAAAGTTTTGTTCACCACTGTACATAGTTTAAAGAAGTCAAGTTTTATAAATGTAGGTAATCTTCGAAACGACTCATCCAATTTCAATGATTCTGACACGAATATTAAGAAAGGATTTTCACCGGTGTCATAAGTATTTTTTTCATTATGAAACAAAATTACGAATACAATGTGATCGAGTTGTGTGAAGTGCAAAATGAACTAAAAAACAATGGTCTAATCGAGTCTGCGACAAATAGGTTGTAACTAGTTTATGTTTTATGTTTGATTAAAAAGGCAGGCGTAATATGCAAATTTTCAAGTTGCTGATTTTATACTCTAGTGTGACAGGTTGTTTATGCGAAAAACTTATTATGGAAATATACCTTTTTCGTGTCTAGAGACCAGAAAATTTTTGGAATTACAGTGCAAGCTTGATATAACAAATCGCAAGGGAACAAGTAAATATTCGTTATATCAAGTAATTCGTTTAACTGAGGTTTGTTATGTTGAGGCTGGGCTAAAATTCGTTGTAAAAAGGTAAAAACAAAAATGGTTATTTTACGAACAAAAGCGTGTCGAAACCTGTCGCGACATGAATCACATACTACGAGATTAAGAGTCAAACTTTACATAAACTTAACTTTACGTGGAACGTTAGAACTTTATATAAAGGTTTTGGGTTGACAAAAATCGTTAATTATAGCTATTTATACTATTTCTTGATAGTCGAAAATTCCTTATATAGAGGTTGTTCGCAAAAAATGTTCGCAATGTAAAGGTATATTTTACATTGACCCTTATGGACAATTCAAGGGGATTACGAAGAATTTGTTAGATCGAGGAAGTCGTTTTATTGACGTACGTTGTAAGGTTGCACTGTACTATTTTATATTTAGAATTAAGACGTTAAGTATTTATCGATACCAATAACAATATCTTAACAATTTTAAAGATGGTGTGGGTAGGTACATATAAGTATTAAATTAGTAAAGGACGTTTTTAAGAAATATACCTGAACGAACATGTAATAATTCAACATAACATTAAAACTGTTATAAAACAATGTTTTATACTTTTTCGGAATGGGCGTCTTGTTTTAAAATCCATAAAGCTGTCAGCTGGGGGGATTAAATAAGTATGTAAATTTATCGAAATAAAACTAAATAACAAAGTCAGTTTTCTGATATTTCGACATTTACTTACTGTATATTTTAGTTGACGTCTGATGTTTAAAGTAAATATTATCTGAGGACACTGTGTTTATTTAACCTAAAATCGTGATAGCATTGCCTTGATACAATTACTTATTTATTACTAATGTGCATTTAAGTTCAACTACGAGTTATATAAAAGCTTTATAAAGTATATTAGGGCTTTAATCAAGGTTTTATGTACTTTATTTATATTAAATTGTTATCTTCTTTTGGTTATCATAAATGTTTTGTAGGATCGTGGTATTATTGGTTTGACTACGCCCATTAATTAAAATTTTTGGTAGATACAGCTTCTTTAATGTTTTCTTCTCTGTGATATATAATCTATTGCTGTTTCTTGGTCTCTTTAAAACTTGAAAACGACTGAATCGATTTGAATGTTTTTTTTTACATTATTCGATTTTGTACAGGGTTGGTTTATAAATTTAAAGAAAATAGGAAAACCACAAGGGGACGGTCACGTGGTACAAAGCTCGCGGGACCAAGTGGTGATAAAAATAAGTAAAATCGTTTTACGTTTAAAGTGGAATGTTGCTGCGTCAACTTTCGTATAATTTCTTATCTAGGGCTAACACTTCTAAGTTTTTTTCTGCTTTGCAAACAATTTTTATCTAACTACAAATCTTAGAATTAGGAACATAAAAAATGTTTTGAAATTCTTTTTTTTTTTTTTTAATGAATACAAAAAGTAGAATAAAATATTTCAGTATTTGTATTACTCGAAGTTTTACGACCTCTTTATTTTAATGTGCAGTAGGTTCCTACGTATTCGTACGTACTGAGCTTGTAAGTGTTAGTGAACAACCCTGAATATGTAAGTGTAGCACTCAAGTTAACTTTTTCTATACTCCATCCCACGAGTCGAACTCCTAGGTAACAAAATTATTTGCAGCTCATTGGTCAGTGCGCGCGACCAGAGATAAGCTAAGTAATAAGCGAGTCAGTAAGAAGCATTAACCAATGGGCGCATACGAATAAAATTCTCTTTGGGAGTTCTTTTCGTGGAATGGACTTTAGGGTAGTGGCAGCTTGCAACCCCTTAAATAGTTAAGGAAGCTATAACGCAAAATAACAATTACTGTCTATGTACGACCTTTTTTAACATTTTCAGGTCATTTCAATGTTACATTATGTCTCAATTAAAAAGGAATCATAAAAATAACGTTGACTTTATTTTATTAAATTTTCCACTGCGTACATTGTCAATTATCTACATAATTAAACAAGTGTTTCAACAATACATTTTACTGAAGTGAATACTAGACTTATGACTTTGAAAAAGCGGTTTTAACGTCTTATGTCGAATCTCCGCATAATCAAGATTCAAATAAGTAACACATTTTACGTAACGTGCTTTGTCGTAATATATATAATTTGATTCATACTTCCAGAAAAATGCATTAAAAGATTCAAAGACAAAGTCGAAATATATTTATTCAAATAGTCTTAAAATATGTACTTTTAAATAGTCATCTTTTTGTACTACCACCGGTTCGAAACGCTATTTCTACGGGGAATAATCCGGTAAGAAATAAATTCATTTCTATATAAATTAAACAATTTTATAATTATAAACCTAATTTTTCTTTAATTTAAGTTATCTTAACCAATAAATTTAGTTGTTATATAACGATATATAACAACGATTCCAAACGTGGAATTTGAAATTTGGAAAAATAAGCTGGTCAAGTATCGGTCGGAATTATACATGAAGGGTTCCGTACCATCGTACAAGATTACACCATATGTACTTGTTACATGATTTCGTATAAGAAACAAGAAGAATAAAAAAAAATCGAAAATATCACTTTTCTGATATGGTATCCCCCTTAATTTTTTTTGTTTACGTTTTTATAATTTGTTGTTATAGCGACAACAGTAATAGAGATTTTCAAAAGAGTAGCTATAATGGTTCATGAGATACAGCCCGATGACCGACGGATGGACGGACGGACAGCGGAAGCTAGTAATAGGGTCCCGTTTTTGTATGGAAACTTAAAGAAGGATTTCAACACAGACGAAGACGCGTACAAAAGCTTTATTATCATAAAGTTTTTAGTCTGTAATAAGTATAGTACGAGTAGGTTTAAAAAATATGAAAGTTGAGGGAATAAAAGTTAGTATTAGCATTTTATAATTTTAACCAAAGAGAAATGTAGTTTAACGTGTATAAAATAAATACTACCTACTCGTGAACCTAACCTACCTTAAGAAAAATATTAATCGTTAAATAAATTACTCAAACTTTCATCTACTTTGAGTTTGAGCTTTGTTTTGGAAACGAACCCTTTTTGAAAACTATCAAAATTTTCGCGGCTTCTATCGCGTGCGACCTCCAAACCTACCTAACGCAGATTGAAAAACTTATTAAAAAACACAATACATACTCAAATTAGAATTCACATTTAAAGATATAGTATATATGTATAACGGCTGGGTAAACAATAAAATTTTAATATAAAATTCAAGGACAAATAAATTTTACATACAATTTTTTAAGTCTTATAGGTACCTAAATATAGTCACGTATTAGGTATTTCTGTCGGAAAAACCTGTTTCAGCTTAAAAGGAACAAAAATAAAACAAATTACGTCAAAAGATTCTCGATCTAGCGATACACAACTTAATAAAATTGTCAAAATTAAAAACAAGTTAGTCCTTTTCTAGACTCGATCGAACTACCAGATAGACATGCCAAGTTAAAAAAATGTTTATAAGAAACGTGAGTTAGGTTTGCATTGACAATATTACTTTTTCTAAGTTGTAACTTCTTGTAAGCACAAATCTTACATAATATGTTCATGTGAGGTAAATAAACGATACTGCTATAAGATCGATTTGAAAAATAAATATACCAAGTTTATGGTAATTATAGGCCTTATGTCGATACCTTGGTTATTATAGCTTATTCAATATATGCTACGGCCAATTAAGGATGTAACGATAGCTTTTGCCCGTGACCGTGCCCGCGTAGATGTTGTTTTTTTTTAATTTCTGAAACAATGTGATTCTCTATGTGGAAGAATTTTAGAAGTAGTTTCGAAGATTACAAACAGTATTTTGCTCTATATTATGTAAGAATAGATTATTATAAAATAAATCAGCATCAACTCATTGCTAAAACGGAAAACTTTAGTGAATAATACATTAATACTCATCAGTTACGTGTAACTTATTATCCTTAAATTGCCTAATAAAGTTGTTTGCCTGTGTAAATCTACAAGTCGTTACCTACATACATATTGTGAAATAAATGTTTTAAATATATATATCCAATACAAATACTTACAATGTTTTAAATATATGGGTGTGAGTATAAATAAACCTTTAGCATTCTCCTCTATGAAAGGCCTATGTATCGAACGGGACATAAACCTTCTCATCGCATAAATCCAGTTTAGGTTCTTCGCCCACGACCGACAGTCGGTGATCAATTTTTGTAGGTGAAAAAGAAGGTCTTTATTACAAAAGTCAGTCACAAAATCCGTCAAGACTAAAAATCGGACCGATTTATCGGTCCTACAAAAGATCAAATATCCAAAACAAAAGTCGTTCGCGAGCGGTGAGCCTTATCCGTAATTAACTATACATGCATTTGAAATTCACTATTGAATGAATGAGCTTGTATTTTTAATATTCAAAAAACATTTATATTGAAGATTAGTTGAACGCGACCGTTCCGTCGGCAACAATTTTTTTTTTTTACCTTTTATAGAAAACAAAGTAAAACAGAATTATTTAAATCGGCCCAGTGGTCGTTTTCGAGTTTAAGCTAGAATAACGAACAGCTATTAATTTTATATGAATGAAAAAGAAGATGTGCAATGCAACGAAGTACTGACGTCGTCGTCCACCCCTTGTGTTTGAAAAGGATACATTCATAGTTTCGAGCATTCATAAAGGGTGCTATTTCCTGGAAAAAAAATTAAGGGACGAACTTTTTGAATGAACGTGGCGCCATTTTTTATTCTATCAAATACTTGTGAAACTTTCGGATTTTATTTTTTATGCGATATCAAAAAAAATATGTTACTAGGTTGAACACTATCTTTTTGTTTCATTAAATTATGCCATCTCGTGACTGTCAATAATATTTTATGCATTGAGTTTATTTATAGAATTCAGTACAGAGTGACTTTCTGGGGTTAATTAATCATGAAATAAATTCGAAATATCTTTTATCGTTTTAAAGTTAAGAATGGTTTTCTTACAGTAGGTGTTAATAAATATTACCTCTTTCTGTGAACTCCTTAAATGAATAGTAACTAAACTCAATATGTTTTCTTATTGATGTCAATTTTACAGTTCAAACTATTACAATATATTGTCGAAATTGAAAGTCATAGACGTGATTTAAAATACTTGTTAAGTAAACTATAGTGAAAATTTTGCATTGAAAAATCTACTTTTTTTGAGGTTATTTTAGTGTTATTAATAAGAAACCATTACAATAATATATGATTATATTAACTATATCAACATTACATACTTAAAAACTACAAAAATAAATTCTTTTGACCGAAATCACGTTCTCTTCGCTATTCACGTGGTTCTAATAAAACAATTAAACATAAGTGTTAGAAATCAACAGCTCAATATCAAATATTTGAAGTTCACGAGAGTACACGAGATTATGAACTAATGTTGTGATCTCATCTTGTACCAAATTAATCTTTGTACCTACAAAGTATACTTAAAACATAATACTTCATCTGTCGGAGCAACTGCGATCCCAATTTCTACAAGAAAATTAAGATAAGTAAGTAAATATGAAGGTATATCGCATCATTTACACATTTCATTTTGCAGGAAAAGCATGTAGAATGCATTGTTTCAATATTAAATACTTTTAAACTGTGTGTTGTGTTGTACCGTTGGTTTGATAAGTATGTGTTTTCAATTCTAGGTTTATTGCTCGAAACATCTTACGCGCATTTTTGCATTGCGCGTAAGACGCCACACGAAAAAGAAAACAGAAAATCGCAGGCTCACGAGGTGCTCATGATCATGATAGAAAGCATCTATGTATGTGATGTTCATATTATGTATTTTATGAGCATATGTTTTTGTAAATAAATAATATAAATTTGCTATTCCCACATGCCATGATCAATAATGTTTTTATTTGCATTATCTTTCCGATAAGAAAACATGGAACAAATATCTGTCGAATACCTAATGACACTTATTTAACAGAGTATTGACCTCTGTGGAATAACTTTTCGGTGTTACATAAAATTTAAATTATTTAAGGTAATAGATTAGTAACGGGCAATTAAGCACGTCGTATTGTTAAAATATATAAAATTTTCAATGTAACGTTTTTGTATGATAAAAGATTTTAACCTTGGTAAAATGACAAAAAAATACAACAAAATAATAATTTTTACCAAATATTTGTTTGTTAACTTAACCTAAATTGATTCATTAGAAACAAACTATTCTTTTCGTGCTTCTCTAACTATTCTCTAACTAGTCATCTCAATTTTGTAACAACTTGATGCAGTTTAGATAGGTTAGACTAATGCTGTGGACGTTTAGAAGCCAAAAATAGTTTCGTCTGCGCATCTTGTGCGTGCGAGTAAAAATAAAATCGCTCGAACTAGATTCCTTCAGAAGTCACTTACCCAACAGTAACCAGCCGACGAGGGAACGACCCGACACAATCCGAGCGAAATTTCGGTAGATCCGTCTTGCTCTACCGGCGAAATCCAATGAGTGAGAAAGTACACAAAGTTCCCTATATCTATTTATCGTAGTGTCAACTTGACTATCGGCACTGAAGTTTGCAAAGCTGCAGCAGTAACTGATGGTTAATGTGTGTCGTGTTTTAAAAAAGCGATGGATAGCGCGCGCTGCCTTCAGCGGTTAAATGACTACTGGCCGGTATTTGCGAGCAGGCGCCATGTTAAGTCACGCACGCCTTGGCTCAGCTAGCCCGATAAAAATGTTGCCGAGTTGTATGGTTTGATATTGTTTACGCAGTTAAGACGCAAGCTTAGCCGGGCCCCTTGGTCATCACGAGACTAACCCATAAATTACATCCTTCGATTCTTGCTCTTAAACGCAGTTTCGGATCGTTAATCAATTACGTTCGTATTGGTTCCATAGTAGTCACAAGGAATGTTGCGTTGGATTGGATATTAATTTTTCAATTTAAATTATATTTTAATATAAATCGCTTTAACTTTTTAAGCTCGTCATCTCAACTTCCTCCAAATTATTGTTCAATTTTTAATTGAAAATTGGTAATGTATTCAACGTTTAAAACAACAGCAGGACAACAATCCATGGTAATTTTACTCATATTCGGTTTGGTCACCAACACCACAGTGTAGTCAAGGTTGCTAACTGATAGCAAAAAAAGACATGACAATGTCAAAATTATCGGCAGGAAGTTTCGCCGGTCGCGGTCGCCACATGTCGGAGTTGTTCAACACATGAATAATTAAATAACATTATTAAATTATTTATTCCTTTAACTTCAATTGTTATCAGCATACATTACGATACAAACATGTTACGTTCTGGCATTATTAAAAAAAGCAGAGAAGTATATAATAATAGTGTAAAGAAAAGCGTGATATCTGTAAGTTAAATACAGATTTTTTGTAACATCTAAAAATTTCAATACGTAATTCTCTTCTTAATAGAGCATAGCTTATTTTAAATAAATAATAAAATATTGATCAACAACAGATCCAACGAAAAACCAATAAAATATATGCTAGACTAATGATTTACAACAGCCAAGAAAAGACAACTTATAATGGTTTTAAAAACATTTCATAAATTATTTCATTTTATTTTTATTAAATTTCGATATTGATTCATAGATTTTATACATTCAATGTGAGGGGAGAAATAAGCTACCAAACACCCCTTACCCGTATGATCCCCTAAAAATTCACTATATCTCCCTCGCAACACCTTTTAAAGTTTTTTTACGAAATCAGTTTTTTTTGCGGAACCCGTACTTTTTAAAAGTTTGTAAAAAGTGGATTCTAAAAAGTTTTTTTTCTATGGATTCTAAAATGTATGGACGTCTATTTGCTAAACTATGACTTTGGCAGCTACGGAAACAAACATTTTGACTCATGATAAGCCACATAATACACACACACATTAACTCAGCCCTGTATATAATGTTGAATCGCAGGCAGAAAGCAAAGATATAGAATAAACTACATGGATAAGAATACATCCAAGACCGATAAGTGAAACAAAACGTCTTGCAAATAACACAATGTTACGTCCCCGCCGATACTTCGAACGCGGAACCTCTAGCGTAGCAGTCGCCTGTTTACACCACTCCGCCACCGAGGTCGTCAATGAACAAGACAAGAGAAGTACAATCATTTGGCAATTAAACCCTTGATCATCAACAACCACACTTGCTGATCAATAAACATTATTATGTTTATTAAGAACAAGAATCGTTACATACATTATTACAAAGCACAGTACAATATTTTTCAATATAATTAATAGTAATAATACAAGTAGGTACACGATTACTAATTGCCTATACAATTTGTGACCTAACCTGAAAAATGACTAAATATCACTTTTGTTTTTGCCTGTTGCCAAATCCTTTATATATAGCGGTAAAAACATGTTTTATGACGTAACTATATAAGTCATAACCCCCTGAAAATATAAATGGAATGAGTTATAATTTACAATTTTAACTTGACATTTTTATCTATGTTTTATTTGATCACAAAAAGTTCAAATTGAACTATGGTGGTTCTTTTTCTTCAAAACCAGAATGTTTTAATTGTGTTTAGTTTTTATGTAAATGACTAAACGGCTTCACGCTTAAAAGTGTGACTTTCCTGTGTCTTCAATTTACCAACTCGTTTTTATTAAATCAAGTGCGTTTGACGCGTTGATGTCTCTTCAAAGCGGAGATTTATATAAACCAGGGCACAGGTTTGACCTCGAAAAAACCTTCTTAGGAATGCCATACTAAACTTAATTAACTTATTGAATTATTAGATTATATACAGATAAACTATGTGACAGATTTATGCCATCTCAGTTCAGAGCAAGTGCGTATAAGGAACATGTGACCAATTGTATAAGGTTTTGCCTTTTATTCATAAACATGTTTGTTCGTCCGCTTCTATGCTTAGTTAAAACGCATTCTTAAATTTGTTACTATATTCTTACTTTAAATAACCGATTTATTGGCGAAATAAACAACGGAAGTACCTGTTGAAGTGTTTAAGCAAGGGCTTCAGATTTATATTCTACAAAACAATGTCAAGGCGAAAGTTTCTATAGTGAAAATTGTAAACAAATAGTAAATTTGTATTCCCAATCGCCTTCTACAAAGCCGCCGCAGTTTCCTTTTGTATATTAAAGTTCTCTATAAGGAAAATGACAGTAGTGCCAACAGTTTTTCCCCAACATAAGTAACCTTGAACATCAAAATCGTTATTTTATTATATTGTTATAATAATACGGTCACGTCACACAAATTGTCTTTGATCTGTAATTCATTAAACCTACCCTAGATTATAATAAGAAAAGATGTATTCATATATTAAAATGTGATATAGACAAATAGTATATAAGGAAACGCTGCACATCTCATCATGTCTTATCTTGTATCTTCTATATTTATTCAAACATTCAGTAAATATTTTTGCGACGCCCTTACAGGGTATCACATGTATACCTATTTATATTAATATACACATATTTTGTACCCATTGTAATGTGACAAGCAAGAAACGATTTGAATTTGATACCTAGATCGAAACCTTTGTAACTTGCTGATTGGCGCCAAACTCGCTTAAATTGGAATTGCTCTAGCTCAGCATCTATAACTTTATGGTAACGGTTTATTCTTACTATCTAGATCCTAAGTGAGAATGTTTACCATCTAACTCGTTGAAAAATTCAAATGAATGTAGTTCTAAAAATCCCATGATTCAAAAATGACATCAAAATGATAGCGTCATGTTAAAACAAAAATAAACATTAAATCACAAAAACTAAACCCTATTACTCATTTGTCTAAATTTTACATACGTAAAACATGAATAGTTGGAAAGACCTCGTTTTTGTAAATTTGCTCACGACTTTAACCTAAATTGCACTCATCTGCTGTGCTACATCATCGTCAGGCGAAAGACGTCCACTGTAGGCCTAAGGACACCACCAAATTTCTAGTTAGAGCGATCCTTACCTTTTGTACCTAGCGGCTCCCTGTAGCCCTAACAATACGTCTTCAAGCCTGTGGCCACTCTAGTACTTGTCTTCTCCAACAGCTATTGATTCTTCGAGCTGTATAGCCACATTAACTTGATTATCATTTGACATTTTGTCGATAATGGCAAAATTCAATTCAAATCAACAATTTTTATTGTTTAGGTACTCACCCTAGGAAATAAGGATTAAATTAGTCCTACTTCATTAACTCTTAAGTTACCTTTATCTTGAATTCAGACCATGGCCCCATTAGCCACTCGCTGTAAAATCTTCCGAGTTGATTTACAAATTAACGCCAATTAGTTAAAATTACCTACTTATCAATTTTAATTAAGTTATTTATTGTATTTTTCCAAGCCTTGATTTCAATGAATTTTAGTGAATTGGTTTTATTTTCTTGCTGCCGGAAACTCTGAAAACGTAATAACAATTGCTTAAAACTTAGTGTTAAAGTCACCCATTAATGCAACTGAAATAAAAGCTTGTTAAAGAAAGAGTCTGATTATAGTGTTGTAACCGATAGCGTGATGCGAATACTTATGGTAATAAAATGTATCGATTACATTTTCTTTCAAAGTAGGGTGACCATCTCATTTAAACTAAAAATTATTTCAGTTTTTTTCGGGCTTCCACGTTATGTCTACCTTCGAAATTTAAGAATTTTCACGTTTTTTAAATAAAAAAGGTATCTCAAATATTAAGCGCATTATTCTCAGACAGTTTTTTCTTACCATTTTTTTCATTTCAAGGCCTCCGCTATAATGGAACGTGATTGTTAGTTTTCAATTTTTGTTACGCTCACAAGAATTCGTCTGCCGCAAGTCTGAACAATGTTACATCATCCTCATACATCGTTTAATATTGGCCTACTTTTTTCAGTGTATCAAATTCGGTGTCCATTGCTTCCTAGAGACGAGTAAAAGTTAGGAGCCACATGTAGTTGCATTGAAAAACACCAGTGTAATTTTTTCTCGATAATTTGTCGATAAAAGTATCAGTTAAGTGTTTTATTATGAGGCATGGCATCTTGTTCCATCATATCGTGGTATTTAGAATGCATCTTAACGGTTGTTTTGTTTCTATTATCTCAATACACCTACTATCTCCTGTTGATATTGAATCAATTATTGCCACTTATTTGTAATTTCCATTTTGTATTTCACGCTAGTAACACTAATGAGAAAGGCTAGTCTTAAGTATTTAATTTGCAAGGTTGATTTCGCGGCGCGTGTACCTACTAAGCGCATTAAAAGTAAATTAACTTTACCTGACAGGATGTGAAAGTCACAAAATAATATAGGAAATGTATAGTTATGTGAATTTTTAAAGTTGTTTAAACTATAACTGGAAAAAACCAGGAAAAAAGGGCATCCCATAAGATGGGAGGATGAAATACGACTAACCTTAGGATTACTCTAGACAAGGGAGGCAATGGACTGAGCCCAATGAAAAAGGTTGGGGAGGCCTGTGCCAAAAGGCACACCGAAATACGTGATATCTTGTAAATTGTATGATGATAAAAATGTGAAACCAAATTTCGGAAATACCCTTTATCCTATTTTTAACTATAACTACTTACTCTCTTTTCAGTGTATATAACAATAATTAAAATAAAATAAAAAATATTCATCTAAGAAATAAGTTTAGCTGATATTTTGCCGATAACATTGCAATGCTGAGTGTTTTCCGTTTGATGTAGAAAAACCTATGAAATGAATATGACATTCATTTACGAGAAATCATGATAAATACCTGCTCGTACATGCGTTCGTAGGTACTTACGGTTCAAGGGGACTAATCCTTTGGATCTTTGGCGAGTTTTCCCTGTGTATATTTAGAAACTACATATCATCATTATCTACTATCTAAGTACCCATTTAATGATATAATTGAGTCTGAAATAAATAAGAAAATTTGTATGATTTTGTACGAGGTCTAAGGTCTAAGGCTACAAACTCATCAACAACGAGTTATAATATGATGCCAAAAACCTGTACAAATACTTATATTTATTAATACTTAAATATATACATTAATTTACAATATAGGGCAAACGGCCAGGCGGCACACCTGATAGTAGTAAGTGACACCGACGCCCATATGTCAGCAGATGCGTTGCCGACCAAAGGAGTAAGCCCTTTTTTGAACGCCTCCATGTATTGTATCAAATCTATTTTGTATGTCATCTTTCTTGTTTATTTATACATTTTTTTTCTTTCTTGCATTTTATATAGTCTAGAACAGTGTAAGTAGTGTGACAATAATTTTGGAAGTAATAAAACCAATTATTCTTCGTAACTTATGAATAACATTTGCAATTCAAATGAGTACTTTTACAATAACAATACTCTTATTAGCTGTTAATTCGTGGAAGCACGAAGGTTGTCCGAGATAAAATCTGAATCGGTTAATTGATAATGAGGTTCTAATTCTATCTTGTAACAATTGGGCGTGACACTATGCCAATGTTCCGCTAAAACAAGGCCGGCCTGATGTAACTGCGAGCGAAATTGCAGCAACCGGTCAATGACCTTGCACACACTCATCTTAATTATATCGGATGCCAATGGTAATCATTTTACTGAATCGCACATCATTTGCCCTTTGGCCGCGCCGCAGAGCTACTTGACCGAGCAAATCGCTATTCGTTGTACAATCTGAAAGAAAACCGTGTTAATAAATTCGTAAATTTAAAAAATCGTTGAATACAACCTCAACATATGACGACCTCGGTGGAGCCGTGGTGTAAACAGCCGACTGCTAAGGTAGAGGTTCCGGGTTCGAATCCCGGAGGGGCGGAACTTTGTGTTATTTGCAGCACGCATTGTTTCGCTAACTGGTATTGGATGTTATATTCTTATCTATGTAGTTTATACCATATCGTTGCTTAGTGCCTTCGATACAAGATTATCTTAGTGCAAGGCTGAGTCAATGTGTGTGTCGTGATGTGTTATTATTATATAAGTAACGCTCAAAAATCAAAAGACCATTTAAGCGAAAAAACTGCTCCCAACGCCTTGTGGTTACTGTCAAACTTCCACAACGCAAAATTCGTGTAAAAGCATAGAACTAAGTACATATTGTAATTAAATATGCGGTTGCGGCGGTACACTATACCTTATACACTGAAATAGTCTGAATAGTGTGACCTGAAAATAAACAGAACTGGTATAAGTTGTATAAAGAACGTAGGTATATGAAGAGTGTGTAAAATAAAATTTGTTGTCTTTCGAATTGTCATCTCGAATTCGAGGTATCATAAAGTAGATTGGTTACTCTGAAACGATTGATAGTATTTCAGTCGTAACAAAGCAGACCTGTTACATCATATAAAGTAATTCAAAGGTCAATGGAACTAGCGTATAGTAAACAACGGTTTCATTAATAGTGAATGTCAACGCGACGTACGTAAGCAAGAAGGCAGTTGAAATCTAGTGTCAATAGTAGTTGAACCTTCATTCATATTTTGATAAAGATGGAATGGTAATGTCAGAAAGCGGTCAACAACTACAACATAAGGTGACCTAATTCCTGCAGTAAATTCTTACATTCCTATATGACGTCTTTCATAGAGTTTCATGTTTTACAATTCCACATTCAACCTCACTCCATACGCATTGTCGAATTGTCGCTGGCGACCGTTATTTTCTCTATGTCGTTAAGCTTCTCTATGTTTTGATCAATACGTACGCACTTGGTCAGTCATATATTTTGATAAGCCTGTCGACTGGTAGACATTGCGTATAGGATCATAATGCTTATGTGTTTTCATACAAACTTTAGATTTTACCATGTTTTATTTCCGCCAAAATCATAATAAAACTAATAATAATAAGACATTGATGCAGTACCTGGTATTGGTTTAACAACTCCTTTATTAAAAACATATTGGAAACTACAATTAACTTAATAAGTTCCGACACGATTCAGGGTATGTAAATAAGTTAAAACAATAGGTAGCTAGGTTTGGTATTTATTCGTAGTTTTCTGACTTTAGGAAGTTAATTAAGTATAGTTTTGATTAGGCATAATATGTTCAGCTTACCAACTGGACCGTGACATTGGTTTATTACCAATTCATTAACCATTATCTTAGTTATTTTAATTAACAACAGGAATTCTTAAAATTAAATTCTAAATATTTTCCAGTTTTATACGGTATTTTATACGACTAACGACTACTATGTTAGAGCCTAAAACACTAAAAATAATTATACAAAAAAGAAAATTATTTTCTGTTCACACGCTGCTTCGACGCTATATTATCAAAATAAGAGACACTAGTGTGCACACATGGACACTCGGTATCAAAAGACATATTATAAGTATAACACGCCTTATTACAAGGTGGCGCGCCGGATTGAAGAACGTCGTTGTAATGTAATGTAAGCGGCTACCTCACGATTAGTCGGATTTTAATGACAATACGTTCTACAAAGCGGCATTTAACGTTTAGCCTTATTGTGCGTAGGGTCACTATAAATTATGAAGAACAAGTTTTTTTTTAAATTTCTAGACTTTTATAAGACTTCCAAGTAAAAATCCAACAGTTTACCTCCGAATGTTACGTTTTTCAATCCGGCGCGACCACTTGTAGTACGGCATAGACTGACATATACATACACTGAGAGTTCGGCGTATAGCGTCCTAGTCTAAACTTACCATAATGTTTAGGTAGGTCTTCATACCCATAGTACACATATATAGTATTTAACCATTGCACCCTTCATATTCAAAAGCTTGTTGAAATGACCTAGGTTAAAATGACAACCTTATCAAGTGAATCAATTATCAATAAATTGATTTGTTTAGACAACAACAACTGTTGACAAAACAAATTTATTAAACTGTTTATCCATTTAGTTCAATGACAATCATGTTTAATAAATAATTTCTTGGTACCTACATGATAATATTCTAACCTGTCTAAGCATGTACTGTTGATGTTGTATATAGTATAGTACCTACTTCTTATTTGTAATATGTATTTATGTAGGTATAACATGAATATGAGTTACACATGGATATTACCTACTTATCTCGTTATAATAATAATAATATCTCGATTATTCCACTCTCAACGTCAAAAAATCACCTACTTATATTTTATAAGTGTTTAGTACTACTGATCGTATTTTATTTCCATAATTAACTCATAAGACACTTTTGATCATGGAAAAATGTTAGGCTCCTGCTTATGGATTAATCAAAAAACGAACTACGGGACGTATCCGTTTGATAAATACACTAGATGGCGCTTTATCATGTTTCATTTCTCTCTGAACATTGCCAGCAAAAGCTCTATGGCTACATGATAAAAAATCCACTTACAAAGAAACTTGGACCGTGCAATGCAAGTTGAAACTAAATGACCTTCATGCACTTTTTTTTGAAAATCGTTTAGCTTGAAATGTATCAGTTCAGTTCCATTTGGCGATTTTATAACTTTATCTTGAAATATCTGAAGTTGTTCACAATATCTGAAAACAAAAGCAGCCAAAATAGATGTTGTGGACTGCAAAGATATCTTTAACACAGACACAGAATCTTAGGTCGTCGTCGACTAGTCGCCCAGCGACCGTTATACTTTCTAGTTTCTAAGGGTTTTATGAAGCTATATGCAATGAGTCGCCAGGAGCCTGGGCAATGGGCTCTAGTAGTATTTGAACTATTGTTTTATTAGCCTTTCTTATCCAAATATCCTATTTCGCAGCCATATCGGTCCTTCCATCCGTCTGTCATAGTTTTAAACTTGTACGAAGATCCGAAACCATTCTTGTGCGAGTCCGACTTGCAATGGAGAAGTTTAGTGTTTTTTATTAACTATATATTTCTTTAAAAATAAGTAAAACGAATGATATCTGTGATTTTTTTAAATATCTCTATAAATCGAGAATATGCATGAAATTCTATTGACTTATCCAGTCACTTCATCGTAAAGTATGTGGTAAGAGTATGTTTACAGTGAAAACAGAATTAAAATTGTACGAAAAACTTGGGAGATATAACCATTTAAAGTAAATATATGTATCTCGCTCATCACGACTTTTTCTATGGAAGTGGTATGGAGCACATGTACTTTGACGTAATTGTACATATCGGATTTCTCTGTCTAACTAACAACTTTGAAGCTTTGTAACTTAGTTAATAAGTCAGATATTTAAGATAATTTTACGGATTTGTGTATGGTATCGAATTAAAATAATTCAACAAAAAGTTAACGAGTAATGGGACTTCAAAGTTGCGTTTCCAAGAATAGCCGCGCTTGAGCGAATGACGTCATAGGACTGAGACGAGTTACAATTTGTATTGACAAAATGTTTGTTTTTTACTTTTTTTTCAAGCTACTTAAAAAGTATTGAGGTTTAACCCTTAAGGTGATTCACAACTAAGTAGTTGTGACAAGTTTGCATCAAAATTTAAACAAAACACAAAAATTTTATTTTTTGCCTTAATTTTAGTGCGAAATCATTAGGTACCTAGTTGTAAATTACCTTGGCGATTAGACCTCAACACTTTTTACGTTTCTAAAAAAAATAAAACCAACATATTTTGTCCATACAAATTCCATTAGTCGTATGATGTCACACGCGAGTCAAAAGGCCACAGACGTTCCGAATTAAAAAAGGTAAACTTCAATCATTTTTACTTGGTAATTTATTCATGGACTTCAAAATTATTTCACTGGTTTTTAGTTTTGATCTATAACTTAATATGATTTCGTTTAATATTTTTCACATCACTAAACTTCTCCATTAATTTAAGATAATTTTCAAATTTAATTTTAAAAGACCACTGGAGAGGTTATTGAGAACCCTATGGTAGCAAAAAAAAAAACAATTTATTTCAGTCATCGTTATTTTAATGAAATGGTTATTTACAAAATTATTCGGTGGACACATCAACAATATCTCTTATCATAGCTCTTTTGTTGTACCTTCGGGAGCAAAATTGTTGCTAAAAAAATATTATTGTGTAGTGCATCAACACAATCGCACATCTTTCGCGTGTGTGTATTTTCAGAAATATTAAGTAAAAATGTGCGAGCAAACAAAACGAAATCTGTCATTCAATATACATAAATACTTTGAGCCAATACTGATTTAAATACGAAATGACCAAATTTGACATCCATTCCATTCTTTGTGGTATATCATATGTTACAAATAAAATACATAGCCATTAATTGATCAAGGCATTTAACGGTGTGTTAAAACCTCTTTTATATTAATTTGAACATTATTTCCTACACAATTGAGTTCACTCCACATTAATTGTTATGCTTACTTCATCTGCTATACATTCTAGATCTTAAAAACTTAATAACACGTTTGGTTTCTCAATAAAGCTATAACAACATTAACATTACTTTTCATTAGGTATTTTCAATACGTACATCTATCTTTAATTTATACATTTGTATTCATACCAGCATATATTAAATCTTACACAAAAAAAAATATAATAAAATAGCATGATTTATTAATAGGCATAATATAGTTTTTTTAATAATACAATGAAATATAGGAGAAAATAAACACTTAACAATTTCTTTTTATTTTTATCACAAGATACCCTTTCCTATATCTAACACCTATGTTGCCTAACACATCCTATAACATACACTTATGTACTATAAATTTATTGACATAAAAATATTTAGTTGACAAAAATAGTATATAATATACTCTGCCCTATATACAATGTTAAACCTGGCATGTTTCTGTTTAATAAAAAAAAATGAAATGCCTTTTTTGTCTCTTACAGGTACTTCAGAGACAAGACAGCATATAATTGTTTTTCTTATTACAAGAACCACCATTAAACTCACTTCGATTTATTCGAGGAGAATATTTTTTTTGGTCCTAAACCTTTTAGAAAATCTACTTAAGTAGCAAAAAGCATATCTGTTGCATCCACTTAAGCAGGTTCCGTGATCTATAGACGTTTGCAGCACCAAAAGATGTCATATACGCGTTGCACAACCGTCGACGACAAATGGAGATGTCATACGGTCTAGCCAGTTAAAGTATTGTATTAACCAATTGGATTTTTTTTCTTCCAAAATGTAATGTCAATTGACCACATTTTTTTTAATTTTGCTTGTATTAGAATAAAACTAAATAAGTCAATAGTGGCCTGGTAAAGATATAACCACATAAATAATTCAATTATAATACGTAGTTAATTTCTGCTAAACTGCAAGGTAACTAGAATTACAAACAATTGACCATGTTACAATTTACACCATATTCATTACTATTATGACAAACGCTGTTAAAACTAGCACATCTTTCAACTTTTTATGGACTCTTTAGAATATATTGACATGCTAACATTTTGAGTAACCACATTAGTTAGTCAGAGAGTTACATTATTTATTAGTAACATAGAAGTAAGTGGAAAGTTGCCGTCTTAGATCTCAAATAATCTTTTCTCAGTCAATGTTTAAACATGTGGCCTCTTTTTAAGAGCATGATTTTTTACTTATTCGTAAACAAATTAGCAATAGATACAAATTGTTAATAGAAGTCCATATAAATTGTATAATTCTCTGAACGATTGATTTGGAAAAAGCAAAGCTCAAAAACTTACATGTCTAGCAAGAATAGGTTTAGCAAAACACCCCTAACGAAACAATTACACTCAGTTAAAATGTATTAATATTTTCGTGTGAAACATACTTAGGTGTAATTTCGAAAAATCAAAGTAGATATTTTAAGCCTCTAGCATTAACAGTGTATTTACAAAATGTGCGTTATTTTATTCCTACTTATTTGTATGTACATAATGGCGTACTTATCTCGTAGGTAGACGAATGAAAGAGATTTCTAGTAGATCATCAGTCGAATAGTCTGTTAAAACTTTAAATTAATTGTGTTCTAATATAACGCCAATTCCTCGGTCATTCAATCGTTCATCTGCCTACGAGATTTATTAATTAACCTAATTAAAAAGTTAGGCGCAAACAAACTTTTAATTAAACTAATCACTTATTGTCTATCTTTGAGTTTGTTGAAAATATAATCCGTTGCCCATTGAAACTACAATTACATACATAACATTAGCTGGTGTTCCTGATTTAACTAGACACTAAATTTATTGCTGCATTTTTTTTTAATTTTTAATCTCTACAAATCTGGTTAGTTGAGTATTAACAAATTCATCGCAGTTGGTTGATTTTTCACATCGTTATAATAGCACCACGACAAATAATATGGCACGTACGAATTGATTTCTCGCTACTTCATGGTTAATGAATTGTTTTAAAGTTTTTATAATTATCTCATTATTTCTATGCCAGTTCGGACATCAGGGTAATTATTCGCTTAACTTTTATTCATACATATTATAGTATAGTTTTTCTACAAATCCGATGTTATAAACCTATGAGGTGCGAAAAACGTAGTATTTCTGATTCTATAAAATTGATTCAGTTGACCTCAACAGCATATAAACCATAACTTTCTCATAGAATTTTTGAAATTCGTTTAAATAGTTAAAATAACTTTTTAAATTATTCCTATTGTACAGAATTTAACCCCGACGCGAATTAATTGCTCACATTAAAATATAGAGGAAGAGATAACACGATGTGCTAACATTTGTAATTTTCCTACAAGGTTAATCAGTAGTAACGTTAATGACCTTTGTTTTAGAATGCTTTCTGACAGGAAAATAAGCAAAAGTTTGGGGTTATCTCCTTCGCTTAATACATAGTTCATGCTTTAGGTGTTTCACTAAAGATCGTTCTTGTGTGGTAAATAAAGAACCTAAATAGTCAAGAAAAAATTTAACTTTTTGTACATGAGCATTTACAACTTTTTATAACAAAAGACAGAATTGGCACGTTTTTACAATGGTAAGGTTTTGTTTTAATGGTTTTGCAAAAGGATTGTGTGATTCGTCGATCAAACATCTTCAGTTATAGCTTAACATTATCTGAGCTAGATGGCGTTGTTTTTATTACTTCACTGAGTTAATAATTGATTTCACTTCGATATTTTCAATGCTCTAGCTAACCCTAGTTGGGTTTAGCATTTATATTAGTTTTAGGATTAAGCATTACCGTATAATATTAAATAGTTTGCATGGTTGTAAAAACTGCATCAAAATACTACGAACACAGATACATACGGTGGTGCGATTTTTTATCACTATACCTACACAGTGTAGTAAAGTAAACAAGTGATTTTATAAAGCAATGTATTGTTAGGACAAGCTAGTCTGACAAAACTTGAGAATTTTACCATAGGAGTATTATCATACATTTAAATAAGAAACGAAAATTCACATGGAATATAAAATTTTTGCTTTGTACCGAAGCTGCCACATGCCTGCAAAGCATTGTAATTAAAATGTTATATTGAAAATCAATAAACACTTGAGGAGTTTGAACTTTTATACGCACCGAGTACGCAGTAAGGCGTAACTAGACAAGCCCAGCACGCTTCATAAACGCGATGTAGCCCGCGACACGAGATAAGTCTCTCCCTGTCATTTAACATCGCTTTGTTTAAGAGAGAGCGAGAAAGATAGCATTTATGTCGCACCCCTGAATCTATATCACGGCTTCAGGGTTAGCACACTTAAATGACATAGATGCTGTCTCTTTTTTTTTCTTTGTTGTGACAGAGTATGAGAAGTATCTCCACGTCGCATTTATTTTGCCTGCTATCTTAGCTGCACTCAAATGACGATTTCTAGTTGATCTAATTATATCTTATAAAAGGATTTAAGGATTATATGTTAATTTCAGTAAGACTGTGTTAAGTTAGTTTATAAGTATAACCGCAAGATCGTTTGATTAAGTTACGTGTTCAGGCGACACCGTTAAAAGTTTTAGAACCGTATCGTAATTGAAAGAGAACATTAAAACAATATAATTTTAAGTATCCAATAAGTATTTTTACCGTTTATGTTTCGATATCTCTATTTCCTACTTAATTCAAATTAGCGGAAGACTTGAACCACTCATGAACATCTTAACGTAATATTGTCCACTAAACAAAATATGCAAACTGCCTTATCTCTAACTATGTGATTTTTTTTAAACTTCAAATAGGATGTTTGATAACACTTAAATGAAGATTTAAAAAATCTAAAACAGTAAAATTCTAGACCTGCCATGTTTTTACTTTAGAAACATGTACATTACGCCGAATAAACTTTGAAATATACATAAGTTTGCATATTTTGATAGAGACACATCAAGATAACAAATGAGTTTTGAGTGAGTTGCACCATATTACTTTAACGACAACCACTGACCCCCTTTACCCAGGAGTCGAACTTCAACCTAGGTTGAGTTAAGGGTTAAGAGTACAAGCGAAATACCTACAATAAAGTTATTTTGTTTATGGTTTAGAGTTAACAAGTAAACGCGTTGGGTAGACTTGTAATATATTTTTATATCTATATGTTATATCCATAGTTCATACTTATGATACTAAATTATAAAGGACATAACGTATATTGACCCGGGGGCCACTTTGGAAATCATTTTAACATTAACAATAACAATAGTCTCTGTGCAACCCACCCTTAATGAGCTAATTTTTAACACAGTCTACATTTTTGACATTTACCATTTTAACATATAAAACCAGCAATCGCACCGTACGTATTGTTAAAGAATAATGAAAACAATCTAACTTTTAAAACGTGATTGAATATACTGATGATTAAACAATATTTTCGAAATTTAAGTGCTCGCATACTGTTTATTTGTGAATCACCCTAACCAAATGGTAACTTTAAATATTACAACTAAATGAGTAAATCAATCTAGCTTTAATGATCACACTTCAAAAGAATAGAAAAAAAGCTCCCTCAAATTCATGCACAACATAAACCTGCAGACAACAATTATTTACCTTTGATTTGTACAATCCCATTAACTCACACATACATAAACTGACGACGTTAGAGCCACAATAATACAAAACATTTTTGATCAAAATAAAGAGACGTAAGCATGCCATGATAGTCCACTGCTTGGAACACTATGGTTCTAATATCGTCAACCTATTCATTTGAACTTCTATTCTTTCTTATAGAGTTCATTTTTTTCATATTAGCTGTTTAAATTTACGGCGGTCGCGTTTTTTATTTACATGCAGCATGTTAAATTCCTTAAATGGCTTTTGAACGTTATTCCACTAACTTAGAGCACACATTTCTTTTGCTCTAGCACTAACTCATTTTTCACTTCATTCTCTTTGAGTACATTTTCCACTATATTTTCATTTGCATGTACGTTCTTAATTTCAAATTAATAGACAATATGTGCCGTTATTAGTGAAATCACAATTGAACCAGTTTTCATTAGCGACGGTCACTCTCACGTTCTTTATACACACTCACTCACACGTTACACGTTTCTTATACTCTTAAGAGAATATATGCCGTAATTAGTTAAATTGGAATTGAACCTTATCTCCACTGGTTTAGAGCACACTTTCCTTCTGCTCAGGTAGTTCGGCTGGTGATGGTGGATCGGAAGGGGAGGCTGCAGTACGAACTATAGCGGGAGGGAAATGAGCTCCCATAGTTATAGGAGAGTCTTCTTCGTCAGATTCCTCTGCATCTTCATCTATTGGTGTTAGAACGTCGCTTGGCTGTTGGATCTCTTCCTGTTTTCTGTAATAGATAATTATCTTGTTAGCCTTGCCTAATTTTGATAATGATATCGAAAATGGATCGTGTCGTGGATTACCTACGTGATAATATTATTTTAAACTATTCCAGAAAGACCACTTGCGAACAAATCAGATTGCCAATAAAAAATAATACGTACTTGCGGAACAAAGGCGATGCGAATGAAGTGAGCGTGGCAAATAAGAAGAACCCGGCGGCCATGTAGAAGGAGGCATCATATGTTCTAGTCGCGTCATATACTAATCCAGCCAACGGTGAGCCAACCATAGCCGCAGCACCACGGAACAAGATTAGTAGACCGAAAGCGTTGGTTAAACGGTCCAACCCGAGTAGGTCTACTAGAATAATGGATGTTAGGGAGATGTAGCCAGCTGGAATGAAAAAAAATATTTTAATTATAGTAATGTACACATTATATCACACAATCCGTGCACTCAGATATTAGCCTAATCATTATCATCGCTCGTGACTTGAATGTGCTCCAGAAACCAGAACCACTTAACTGCACCATTTGGCGAACATCGCATTCGTCACATGAGTAAACGAATTTTCATGTTTTTTTTTCATAAAAATCGACCAAAGTGACCGATCTTAGTGTATTAAATGGCTAAATGTTATAGTGCCATCCGAGTGAATTAAAATGTTTGTAATTAATACAATTTATACTTACAAATTGCAGCCCCAAAGGCGATCGCTATGGCGACATATGCTGCATAAGAATAACAGAAAGGTGTTAGAGCGACCGATACCTGAAAAATACATTAGTTAGTAACACAAAACTTGCACCTTGCACTACAACTTTGTAACCTATTACATTACTGTTTTATTAATACATATTTTATGATAACTTTTGTAACTTCATTTCATTTTAATAATTTCATTCAAGTGAACTGTAAATTGTTCTAACGAATGAAAAGTTATTTGAACCGATATCAAAACTATACAATGCAACTTTAAACTCTATACAGTAAATAACAAGGTAAAACTTACTGTGGCAACGACAAGGCATATGTTGTTTAGCAATAACGAGTCAACCCAAGGGAAGTCCGCAACCCACCCGCATAGAATACGCCCGAAAGTATTAGTAATACCTATTATAGATAGTAGGAACGACGCTTGCGATGCTTCTACTCCCTGAAACAACAAAATTAATTAACAAACGGATGTATGAAATATTAAAGTAAATAAATTTTATGGGTTTTTACAATTGTTGCTTAGTGTCCCATAATATAAGAGATTGCAAATGACCACACACTATAACTATAAGATATGGATAACCATACACAAGTAAATAATGGATTCCATTCATTTAGAACCATTTTTTTGGGTAGAGACCATGGATCTTTATTTATTAATGTGATACATTACCAACATACATAATAGGGGTGGTGCAATATTAACATGTGGAAATAGTTTTAAATTATTCATCAAAATATAACATATCGAGCCTGTTCAGGAAAAACGTCATAAGCGACAATTTGCTTTTTTTTTACAGAAGAGAGTTACTTCATAGTTTTATTAATTAAATAATTTGTTATTATTAACGATAACACTTTCTTACTATAATGAACGTAATGTAAATTAAAAATAAAACTTAAAATGTTAAACTGTCTAGTTATAAGTTTACAAAAGAAAAAACAAATTCTCTTACGATGTTCTTCCTGAAAAGGCTCGATATATACTAGATACAATAGAAGGTGTAGGTACTGTGTAACTCACATTAAGCATAGCTGCGTCTACCAAGTACACAAACGGTACATAAAGACCAGCCATTCCGAACGCGTTGGACACCGCTATCAACATGAAGGCAGGGTCTTTTAACAAGCTTATGTCCAACATAGAGGATAACGCAGACTTGAACGACTCAGGCAGTTTGAGGCATGGGCACAGATCGTATTCTGAAATGTCAAAACTAGAATTAAAAAAAACGTGGTACAAAAAAAAAGTTGACAATCGCGTTCGCATTTAGAGCAAAATGCGGCTGTAACTCTTCGGCAGAGGATATTTTTTAAACTGTTTTACCATACTATGGTTTTAAATTTATAATACAAGCTATCAGGGCTGACTTCAAACAGGCATTTAGCCTGTCTAGAGATTCCACTTTCTATAATTGAAATGTTGCACAAACTAGTCGTATTTGATTTATTTATTTATAAATAATCCCGAACGCACTCAAAGTCAGCAGGTCGGGAAACTTTTTTCACATTAATTATTTAATACTTAATATTAAGTAGTGATTGGTGGCGATTAGTTTTTGCCAAAATAACAGTAAGGAACTGACCTGGCTGTCTTTCCAAGTCCCCTTGTTGCCTGCTAGCGGTATGGGGCAAACTGAGAACAGAATTCCTATATCCCTGTAACGACTTCTGGCTCTGGTACTGTGGCAAGTTTAGCACTGATCCACTGTAGAAAATATCCTTCCTCGACATAGGGCGAACCATTCTAGAAGGCTCCCTGTTACCAGACACTGATAACTTTGAGGTATACATTTGGCTTTCTGTGTCTCCCTGAAAATATATGAAAATAACTTTACAATAAAAATTTAAATAACTTTGATTGAAATTACTTTTATCACTGAAAAAGATAGCGATATAGTAGGTAAAAAAAAAAAAAAAAACTATTATAATACATCTTGAGTTTGCTACTATGCACATAACTTTAGAAGTTTTGCTATCAAGATAACTATTGTAGCTTTCTTAATTAATATTCCAAAGATTGAATGCTTGCTCGGTATGATACATGTTTACTTCATACATTTTAATGGTCGGTATGAGTAATGGTTGTTTTACTTTCGACTAGTTTTAGAACAATAAAAGGTGATTACAGTTCCACTTGGATTCCCGCCAATATGCTCGAAGCCGGTTGAAAGTCAAGGTTAAATGGGTATCAGGGGGGACATATTCTACATTTCTCCCTAACAAAAGGATGCCTTGTGAAGGCCTATATACTTACTCAGGCCTCTCACACATCCACTAAGGTTGAGTTTCTACTGACATGGTTAAGCGAGATTAATTGTCATTGGGATTAACCCGTAGACACAATATATAAATAGCGAGCGATCCATGAATTGACTAATCAGCCCATAACTTACGCCACCGCTCAGATGTGGTTAATTAATGCACCGCTAAGTTCTGCTCAGCTCTGCCTCAATGAAAACATAGCCCTATGACTAACATTAAAATTTCCAGTACAATTAATATTAAATTCGTGTACTTACATCTCTATATTGACTACTCATGGAAGTTTTGGACGTTGCTTTGATTGCAGCTAAGGACGGTTTAAATCTGTAGTTAAAATAATCAATATTAGTATATTTGATATTACTTTTAACTTACACATATCTAATATTGAGATCAAATAAAAATATATATGATTTTTTTATATGTATAAGAAGCAAGCATTTGGCCATAGTCTAAAACTAACGGTAAGTGACAATAAGGCCGAAGGGTTAAAAAATGGTTGGAGAGAAAACAAGTTTACTCTCGACTTCAAGAAGTTCAAGAACGATTCCACTGAACTATATTCACCACTATTCTATTTCAAAGCTCACTAAACATTGTTTTCTTAAGAATATAATACAAACATCTTAACTCTAATACATACAAGGACAAATCATCAATAAACCCCTCCCTCCACCCTATATAAGGATCCCTACGTTACCTATCGCCTGACCTATCTCCGGTGCTGTGTTTCCTTTGGCGGTCGAAGCACGGAACAGAGCCATTCTTTGGTAAACCTGGCGCTTGCGCACCGAACATGGGCGATGATACGTTACGAGACATCTGTTGCGGACCTGGAGTCAAAGCTGACCCGTTCTCCGTCTGAAACACGTAGAACAATCAAATTAACTTTTAGCATTTATCTTTATTTTTACATTTATTTATATTCTTGTTCAGAACTCTATGAGTTCGTATAGATCTGGAGAGTGTATCACAAACAGCACGTGCGAATGCTTCATGTGAACACGAGCTTATACGATGTGTATTTTAATATGTCAAGCTTTAGTTCCTCTTGCAAAACACACTTATGCGCGACCAACTCGCTAGATTTTTGTATATCTGAACATTACCTTATAGACACATTTATGGCTTATTTTTTTTACATTTTACGTAATTTGCAGTACCATTTGTTAGATTTATATTTAAAAATAATATTTGCATTTATTCCGTTTGCCCCGAAACCATTGAATTTAAATAAAATGATATGAAGATAATGACGCAAATTTTCTTTGCTTAAATGGATGAACCCAACAAGCAAATGATAAACTTTGAACAATGCAACTAGTCAAGCTTGGGTTAGTAGAAAGGCAGTTCAAAAATGATCGAAACACTGGACAAAACTTACCGTTTATGAATAGTGAATGATAAATATTTGTCTTGTGTTGTAAGTAAAGTTAGTCAACTACGTGATATTTATTTCTTTATTATTCAACTAAGTGTTAGCTATCTACTTACTGCTAAAAATCATACAGTTTTTTCGGCAGTTGACAAAGGTGTGTGTGTGTAATTAATTGTCGTTTTTTTTTACTGAAACAACTTTTTTAGTTCCAATATTTTTCTTACAACAGTCATCAACAGAATTCTAGTTGTAGATAGATACATTTTATCCAACGGTTTACTTCCATTTTAATTTTCAGAACTCGCTTCCATCGCAGACCTTTGTTAGTAAGAAGCTGATAGCAATACGTCTTGACCGTTACCTTGTTACGCTGTGGTGGGGTGACGGTAGCTTCAGTAATAGTGGGTAGAGTCGGTACTGTCGGTACTCCATGCATATTGGGGACAGTTGGGACTCGCGCCAGTGCCTCTAAGTTCAAAGACGAATGCACCCCCGGATCTATATTCAGGGGCGCCTGAAACGTGTAAACTTTTTATTACCTCCGATGCTTTTGCGAAAAGAGCTTTGTCAGAATCTCACATCTGCTCTGCTTTTTTTGCTTATATTTCGTAAAGACTTTGCTATTTTCGGTATCTTTGCAATTTCAGTACCATGTTTTATACTAAAAAGTGTAAGTAAGGCAAAAAAATCTCAATCCTCCCAATTTTTTCGTTGCGGGTCGAAAAAATGCTAGAAAAATGTCGAAATATATATGTAACTATATATGCCTGTGCTTCATTGCGCAACTCCTGATTAGTTAAGATGACGTCATTGGTGATCCAAGAGGATGTGACACGAAATACCTCATCATTTAATTCACCATTGCCTTTGACCATACGCTACGGCAAAATCTGCTTCCAGCCCTGTTACTGGTAATGCGGATAAACTTACATAAGATGCAAAATTCAACGTCAAGGCGTCAATGAAACCCAAATGATGTTCTCGTGCGATATTCCAAAACCAATTTTTAATGTCAGATGTATACAAACTCCCAAACATACTTATACAATAGCTTATTTCATGGATGATACCCTTTCTGCAATAATAGTAGTATGTGAGCTTTAAGCCAAGGATACCTTCATTCTTTTTTCCATGGTTCCATCGGGTAGTTGTACTACAAAGTAAGATCCACCGATAGAGCCTCGTTCCATTTGCAGTCTTTTTTCTTCAGCCATTCGTTGCAGCAACGGCTTTTCACCTGAAGTCTGTAAATTATAATTAAATCTCATTCGGAAAGAAAACTCTTAATTAGATCAAGCAATGTACAGTATTGAATGCTATTATTCTTTAATGTTTTCAATTATTCTTTTAAAATATGAAGAATAATATCAAAATGAACTATAATCAGAAATAAAACGAGCTTGTGGGATGTGCATGTTTGTTTGTCTGTTAAAAATGGACAACAAAAATTACCTTCGGATAGACCAACGGCCTCATTAAGGCCCCAAATACGGCACAGTTGAGAATGAGTCCAGCCAGCAGGAGGTTTGCGTTCTGCCATGACCCGAACTCGTTCAGCAAGATGGCAGCCAACGGCGCAAAACTGAAGGTCCCGACTCCCGACCCGCAGACAGCAATACCCGTGGCCAACGACCGCCTGGTTTCGAAGTAATACCCCACAGCTACCACCGATGGCAAGTAGATCATTCCAAACCCGATACCTGATGAAGAAGAACATATACGTATTTGAAAAAACAATAAAGCACACATCACTGAGACTTTATCAATTAGCATGGTACCTTTTATCTCAATATGATTAAAATTAATTAATCAAGACAATGGTGGTTACAAATATGACAGAATTCCACAAAAAAAATCCGCTACATAGATTCATAAGTTTGGATATTATTTTATTACAAACATTTAGGAACAAGCAATCCAAAGAAAATTATCTGACTATTTTTGTAAAAAAAATATATGGATGTTCTAAAAAGACAATACAATACAAAATCGTTTCACACCTATAAAATAAAGCTTCAAAGTAAAATAAAGCTTATTTTTAGCAGGAGTCGCCTAAACCAAACCAAACTGTTGACATAGAGACGCTAATTCTATGTGTGAGATATTTCAATACAATCGTAATAATGAACAAAATACGAGAGATGATATCTACAATTCGGCTATGTGCCAAATTAGAGGCATCATAGCAATTTGCCAGAGACGGGTCAAAGAATGTCAATCCCATTATTGCAAGGTTTGATGGCCACATCTGTCCTTTCAGACGTTTTCATGAACATTTCTCACAAAGATACATTTAGCCCTTCATACAAAGATCCTTTGGCTGTCGTCACATGTTTATATTTAATAGGTTGACAAGCACGTTTTCCTTTGTGAACTTCCTATAATAAGGTAAAATATGCACATTGGTACCAGATATTGTATCGGAACCTTGACATTCTTACATTCGTTTCAGTTACTGAAAACAATAAGTTTTTCTTGTTTAAATTCTTGCGCTTAACACGCTCAAAATTTTATGTAATTGAGCCAGTTACATGTCAACCAACATGTTACGAATCAATATAATTATTTACATTTAAACTATAGCGGACATATTAATCTACAATTATCAGAAATGCGATATCATGAGTCATGTTTTTGTTGCTGCCCTACAAACATATTTGAAGCACAAAGCAGAAACCGGTCGAGTAGGGGTCGATGGCTTTAAATTATGCGTCATTTTCCGACACACAAATATTTTTTCTGCTAAATTATGAGCATCAATTCAAGCTAAAAATGGAATATTGTTAATTGCTGCCAATGAATTTCCTGGCTCAAATTTTATACACGTTGTCGTTCTATGCAATGTGCTTTATCTATTTGCCGCTGAGGATAATGTTGAACAAACATAATCATATGCAAAAGTAAACACAGACTGAATCATGTGTCACAACATATTTACATTAAATAGTAAAACAATTAGAACGGTTAACCTATAAAATGTCTTGGAATTAATTTGAGAATGCGATTTTATTCCGATTGACCTGACTACATTTCATTGTGAAAGAGTACCTACGATAAGGTCTTTCTTCCGCATGAAATAATTTTCAAAATACTACAATAAAATAATGTTAATGTTAAGAAATGTTGTTTATTTTTATACAGATACTAACGTTTTATGCCAAAGTTTTGTTGATTCCATAGAACTCTGTAGCTCTATAGAACACATAATTAAGTCCTCCCGAAAAGGATAGGATTTAATTAATAAATACACATGCTAACGTTTTATTTCGGATTTAAAACGTTAGCATGTGTATTTATTAATTAAATCCTATCCTTTTCGGGAGGACTTAATTATGTGTTCTATAGAGCTACAGAGTTCTATGGAATCAACAAAACTTTGGCAGTGTGTCAACATCATGACGAGAATGCTAATTTGACAGACCGTTTCTAGACGAATCTCACCTCCTCTGAAATTATCTTAGAAACGAAAAAACCCTCCTCACATATCAACAAAGTCAAGGATTAAGTTTGGTGAGTTTCACCTTTTCCTTTGTTTATTTTACTCGTGACGTAAAACCAAGAAGTCATACATATGAACAAGAGATGTGAATAATAAGTTTAAAGGACTGTTTATTTATACAACAACAACTGACGGAAAGAAGTTTATCTAATGGATATCACGACAAGTGTTTATCTCGTAAATTGAATCTTGATCGCTCTATGTGTAAATAGGTCAAGAAGCTCGAGTTTGAAATAGCCCATCACGTTTCTGTAAAACCTCATTGGAAAATTTTTGATAACAACCTTATGTAATAATTAATCATTAAAGTTTTTTCTTCATAGAACGGCAATAGGATAATTTAGCTTTAACACTTAGAAGAGTTGTAAGGCACGCGCCTTTCGACTAATTGTTTTAAACCACTTTTATTCATAACACCTTAACGTGCGACAAGCGTAAAGTCATTATTTCAACTGTAAATCCTAATTAAATTGAGATAATATTTTAATATATTTTTAATACAACTGCATTAAAACTACATTAGAAAGATAAAAGTCGTGACTAGAAAGTTTTAACATCTTCGTATGCACTATATATGTGTAATTTTATGTAAAATACAAGTGAAAACTGAAAAGTTTGGAGAAGCGGAATTTATTCTTGAAAGTTGGTGACATTGATACCTTAAGGCGCCACTTCGTCTACTCATATTGGCAACATACCAATATCTATAAAACCTAACAGTTGGTAATCAAATTGAGGGTGGTTACCAACGCATATGCACCTATTTTAAAACCATAAGACCACTATCAGAATCTTAAGTTGCTGGCCTTTAAAGTTAGAGTGAAATAATAACACTCTTTAATTCAATTATTTTTAAATTTCTAAATTTTCTTGAATTTGCTCAAAGAAATCCTTAAAAGATTGCGAAACCTTTTATATTTAAACTTTGTAACTTGGCTTTCAAAATGCTTTTACTAACTTTTGTTTAATGTTACATATTTGACTTTCATAACTTCGCTTCTGAGTTAGGTATTTTAGACTGTGAAAATGTTTATTTTACATCATATGCAAGTAAAACAAAGTTTAAATGAGAATGATTTATGCAGTTGTATAAAGACATCGATTTACAATGTAGGTACTTATGTTTTCTGAGAAACATTGATTGCATTTCGCCCACCATGGGGAAATCCTTCTAGTGCAACATGCAATCAAACCAAACCCCACAAAACTCAGGTAATTACCGCTAAACATAGTGGCTGGCGATATTGGAAAACCCAACTGTATTGCATTAAGGTCTCCGCAGATTTATGTACCTACTTGTGTTTTACCTGTTTTAAACTTTGTTATATTCGTCAAAAAGGATTCGGTAAGCATTTGCATTTTCAAATGAAGTTTCTTTTGTTTCATTTTTCTTTCATTAACAAATGCATTCGATCATATTTTAATTCTGATTCCTGAATAGAAGCGTGTCGAATAATCCTTTATTCAAGCATTTTGAACATACGGCAGCTCGATTTTCCGTCGTTTGGATATTGGAAATTTTCCAATTTCACACTCAGCGTGATATTTTGCGTCAACAAAGGAGGAACTGGAAGCCCTCCTTTTAATAATGAAAGCCGTTAAATCTCGAGTACGACAAAGAGCTAAGCGTATGATTTCAAAAAAATGTTAGCAATTTCAAAGAAAATACAGTTTAATTTAAAACAACGTTCTTTGTGTTATGTAATTTAATTATTTAAAAATGTACAAAGCTCCCCCAACAAAAAATCAGAAAACCAATTCAAGAGAAGATATCCCGATAGAGACATAGATATGCTATCAGAAATTTCCCTGAGGAACCTGTGGAAGTAATATTGAACTGTTACTAACTAGCTTATTGTGTTACTATATTGTGATAGAATTAAAGTCAATAGTATTCAATTAAATTGGATCATCAATAGCAATATCACCTAACCAATACAGGCATGTGTATATATGGGATGGGCGTAACGGTGACAGTAAAAGTACAACATAATGTAATTATTTTTTGCTCTTACACTAAGTGGAAACTTGCTTACGCGACAATTTGTTAAATTTTTCTATATTGATTTTTGTTGTAACCACTCTGTTTTTCCAACATAAAGTTCAAGAAATATGAAATGTTCTTTTATGTAAGGAGCATTTTGATTGCCATCTTCGGTTTTAAGATCGTAGGACCACGTGTCGAGTGATTTCCAAGGACACTCGTAAGACACGCAGACGCCAGCCTAACTGTGCCATCGTGCCAAGGCCAGCATAGCCAAACTGTGACCAACATGCCAACACAATTTACATATCTCTACGCGTAACACGTCCCAACAACAGCCTAGTCATTGTTATCAATGCAAAGTGCAAACCTGTTTTAAAATTAAATGCATTTTATACTTAACGTTTATGTTTATTTAGATAAAGTTTTACGTATGAAGGACGCGATGTTTTATCGCAATCTAATAATCTGAACCTACTTTGTATTATGTTAATCAATAACAGCAAAACTAAGGACAATTGATATGTCGAAGAACAGTAAAAATGTATTTACTACAAAAAGATGGTTCTACGTAAAGTGGAGTTATATAACTACCAATAGACAGTAAAACTTGACTGACAATGGTTGGATTGGCAAGCAATCCATTTTATGTGGTATTATGAAATAGCACGTTAAACAAGCGACTGACGTTTGCGACCATCTGGATGTTGGCCAGATACATGCGGTTAGGGCTGGAATTGGTCATTGTACTAAAATTAAAATGATCTAATTTTAAGAACACTTTAAACAGAGACGAAAGAATCGGAAGCGGTTGTCAAGCGGGCAAGTACATTTGTTTCATTTGTTTTTTTTTTGTATCATATGGATGTACTTTAAAGATGCCTTAGGTTGCTCTTTGTCTACTTGCCAGAATATTGCAGATAAATCTTGAACAAATCAAAAGCACATGGTTTAAGGAAAACAGAAGTGCTTTGAACTTCGCGCAATTCATCCAACTGCGTCAATTTTGTTTGCCAAACGACTCATCCCGTGATTTAGAATTTCTTTTGAAAATACGGGAGTCTTTATTAAAATTCAGATCCCTGCCTTAGAATTCGTATCCAAAGAAAATTTCAGGATTTTTTTTTTTGGATTGTACGAGCAGATAGGCATCTATAAATTGGAACTGATTTAATTACTCCGAATTTTATTACACATAGCTTAAACCATAACTAGCACCTTATGATGACTGTGATGAGTTAAATTTATGTTATAAATACTATTTTTCACATCAAAAACAGAGTTTTGTAAAGACAGACGAAAATAACATTTTAAATAGAAACAGTGGTAGATATCATTGCAAGAAAGTTCCAAGGTTAAAGGACAATAACCAAAAAGAAGAAAAATGTTACAATAGACTTGTAATAAATAAGAATAGAACAAACTGACTGAAATAAGGGTTGAATTAGGTTTATTGTCGTCGATGTCAAGCCACTGAACAATCTTAGGCATCATTCATAAAGAGTTATAGCCGTAGCAAAATTTTTAAAGCATTGTTTTCTTGTTTATATTAATCTTTGTTTCTATTGATAATATCTAATAATAATATAAACAACACACACATCGATTAAGCCCTGCCTTGAATAGTATCTTGTATCGCAGGTACTAAGCAACTACATAGGCAAAACTATAACATCCAAATCCAATCCAATGTATCTTTCAAATACCATTCTACTTTCGCCCCGCGCGAACTTGTCTATTACAATTACAGAATCTATATGTTACCTCCCAGCAGTCCGTAGGTGACCATCATCACAGGGACACTCTTGCTGAAGGTAGACAGCACGAAGGCTGTGGCAGCTACAAGGGAACCCGCCACACACACAGCTCGGCAGCCATACTTGTTGCATAGCGCGGATACTATTGGACCTGGACAAATAAATACATACATTTTTATGATACAAATTATATTCAATTTAAAATAAGAAGCTTCCAAAAGTCAACATCTAAAAAGTAACTTAAGAATATTAGAATTGTGTCTTGTTTTGCATATACTAATAAAACTTTTTAGAAAAATAACACCAACTTCAAAAAGTACAAAATAATATATACCTTTATCGTTTGAAACTAATTCGTAGATTAAAAGGTAGTGCACCTGTAGGTAAATTCCATAAATATTATATAATCTACAGATTTTATGGGTCAAATATAAAACAATATAGCTATTGGCAGTTATTTTGTAAGGTGCAAACCTACGTTATGTACGCTACACAAACAATTTGTCGGTGGTACGGCCATCAAATATCTATAGACATAAAACTGAAGGTAGACGACATAATTCAAAATAGCTCTACTATTTACAAGGTCGGCTTTGTTTCATCAGGCCACTGACACGTATTTGATAAAAATAGATTGTCGGTATCTTCATTGATACTTTTTTAGTCTGCGAATATATGAATATAAATGGGAGTGTAATCTAGCTAGAGTAAGTCTTCACTATCTTGTTCTAGTTTATAAGTTGATAATGACAGCACAGGGCTTATAGTACAGAATGTACAAAATCAGTGCCGGATCAAGATTTATTATTTGGCGGGGGCTTTAGAACTTACTTTTTTTAGAAAACGTTTTAAGAGAGGGGGCTTAACCTCTCTAATGTTGGGTTTTATCAAGGAAACGAATAAAAGTGCGAAGAACTCAAATGCATTTGAGGGGAGGGCTCGAGCCCCTTAGAACCTCCACCCCTGGTTCCGTTAGTATACAAAATACTTTTCTTTGTACATAATTAAAAGGCTCACAAAAACAAAAGTCGCAGAGTAGCTCAAGTAGTAAATCGATAAGGTACCTACAATCTGATCTAACGTTTAAACCTTGGCTACGAGATCGTAAATTATAATGGCTAGCCCAGCCTATACAATACATTACACATGCTATAGAAACATTCGTGTTACGTAGTACCTACTATGTTAATAACGTAGATCACAACCCAATCACCTTGTGCTTAATAGAAAATAAACATCTGATCATCTTTAACGACCTATCATTTAAATTTTTATATCCAGACCAAGGACTTAACCCAATGTCCAAAAAGGACATTAAAATTCAGAACTCCGTTAAAGCAAAACTTATTTGAAGATCAAAGTTACGGTTCATGTTAGACATCGTAATTACTATTTATTCTGATTTTCCTGTGGCCTTTGATATTTTCTTGTAATCCCTCAAAAACAAACATCCCTAATTTAAAAAATCCTAGTTTTATTTTGACCTCATAATCAAATATTTTATCTACATCAGTTAATCTGAGAATAAAGACTCTCCGGGATGATTCAACTGATTTTAAATTTATATTCCTACAGGAATTCCTCATTTTAATGGGAGCCATAAACAATGGTTTTTATTTTCCTTTTTTGTAAACTTTCTTGCAACAGAAACACTTATAGGCGCTAAAGCTCAATCTTTTCAAAAAGGACAAAAAATACTCCTAAGTACGTTGTTTAGCGGTAGAACAAAAGATAGACATCTTTTTTAACACAAAGAGGTCAATATCAAATTTAATTGATAAAGATCTAGCAGTATGATTATAATTTATTTAATTCCTAACCGGGTACAAAAGAATCTATATTTTTATTTGATAACTATGATAATCTTCCGTAGCAATTGATATCAAAATATAAATATCATCCTCGTAGCATTTTGTAAATGTAACGATATGTTATCATTTTTCGTTATCCACGATAGAAGAAGCAATTTTTAATTGATTTTCATTTAAGATTGCGATACTAGATTTTAGATTATTTCGTTTCGAAGATTCTGTATAAAACTTACAAACGAAAGTATAGTGTATCTAGATTAGTCATGATGGGAAGGGAACGATGGGAAGTATGGCCCGAATTGATGGGAAATAGACAATTTGCTGCGCAGTGAAATGAGGAAGCAACGAAAACTATTAATGACCTTATCAAGGACTTAATTGCCCGTCAAACAGTTAAAAGCAAGTACCGGAACACAAAAATATGAATTTGTTAAAAGGTATAATTACTTAATTTGTCATGTTAAGTAATTATACTTTTTTCACATTACCTAATTATACTATCTTTTGCGCGCAACATACAAAATTTACCTCCTGACAATATTAGATGATAGAACTTTCGACTTAATTTAAGAAAATTACTAAACATCATCAGGTTTTACACTCAACACTTTTTTTCTTTCCATTACATTTACTTACCAGCAGCAAGATAAACTCCAGACAGCAAACTTCCAACCCACGCAACAGTGCCTTTGCCCTCACCGAAGTACGTCACAAGCTCAGGAAGGAATATGCCGAAGGTGTAGGCAATCCCGTCCACAATGAGGTTGCACATGAACGAGGCGAAGACCACGACCCACCCGTACCCGCCATCGGGGGGCGGGGGGATGGCGGTGTAGTCGAAAGCCTCGTCATCATCAGCTTCTGCACCTTCTGCGGTCAAACGAGCCGCCTCCTCGCATGATGTCTCACTTTCAGTCTGTGGAAAACAGTTTTGGTTAGTTTGGGTTCTGGATCTATACTTAAACGGGTAGTCAGGGTTTTAAGTTTGAGTTTGCTATTGTGGTGATGCAAGCTTCCATATTTATGCTTGTAGTTTGCTACCTTACCTACATTTACAAACACGCACAACAAATTTTGTACCCACATTAGTAGAGGCAGACCAACTTTCTAGGAACCGATTTTATAATTTAAAACGGATTAGCAACTATCCGTTGTTTAAAAGCTGCGAATATAAAAGCCCTTGGGACAATTCGTGAACTTCAGCATTAAGTTACTAATCAATTCCACAGCCATAATTATGGATTCAAAATATTATAAATTAAATAATCAACATCCGAAAATCTACTAAATAATCTCACTTTTTACTGGGTACAAAAAGACGCTGCCTTCAATTAAGTCGTTATTTTGCAAAATTATTACAAAAACCATCACTTCATTTAATATTGTCGTCAAAAATTAACGAGTCGTAAATTTAAAAGGCTGACGTCATGATTCGACTTTACTGTTGTCCATAACAAATTTACACCCCTATCAAATTGTGTATCGGATGGAAAATCACAACATCTCTGTTTATGGTAATTCTACGAATAAATATTAAGTCATTATCGTTACCATTGAGCTTATGAGCTAAACATTGGTACTTGTTGCTGATCCCCCATAATACATTCACTTTTTAATATACATTAAAGTAAACAAGTCAACACAAAGTTTTCCTCTCCTTAAAGCTTTGATGATTAGTCAAAAGTATGAGTACCATGAGTAAAGCTACGGGGAAGAAGCCGCCAAGAAATCTTCGTAGCTCTTTTTGTTTCTTTCGCTGTGCATTCTATTATTGGAGAACTGAGTGACAGCTCCTATTGCGTTTTATCATTTTATCAGTATTTGAGGTTAGCGTCAGTTATTGTTACGTTATTATCTGGGTCTCTGGCCAATAACCTAGGAACAAAGACATTACATATTCACTTATTTAACACCTATTGTGCATATAATCGATATTCTTAAAATTTAAAAAGAGGTTTCATTGCATTAATTAATTATTGATGAACTAATCGATTAGCGACTTCAAATAATGCAGTGAAGAATGCATATAGCCTATGAGTATTATTAAGTACATTATAGATTATTATGGACTATACAGAAACTATAGAATTATTCTTTTAAATCCTCTCAGAAGAAATCCTCTCCTTTCTCAGAGATGCAAGGGCATTTATAAGAGAATTATTAAAATAAGTGTTGGTTTTTAATTTTCATCTTTATTTAAGAATATTTTAATAAATTATTGATGCTTGTAATACAGAGGAAAGAAAGTTTATCTGCAAATAAATCAAAACGAATTTAAACGCCTTTTAAATGGCTAACTGCTGGATAAGCGACATGTACCTACTCTTTACCTAGTCAGGTCATAAATTTTGTCACATGTTTAATATAAAATAATTGAAACAAGTTTATTCATTATGTAACCATTTATGTACCAAAATGAACTTTAAAAAACATAGATTCTTATGACACTAAAGTTTATTAAAAATGACCTCCGTGATTTTTAATACAGGCCTTCAATCTGCGCGGCCAGTCGTCTATCGCAGCACGAACGAGGTCCATGTCAATATCGGCGGCTGCCTTCATCAAGGATGTCTTGAGTGACTCCAAATTGGGATGAGACTTTGAGCACGCCTTTTCCTCCATGTGTGTTGCCATATCTTGTTATCTAACGGATTCAAGTCTGGACTGGAGGAGGGCCAGTCTTCGTGCCGGATGAAGTCGATTTCACGCGGCGCCAGCCAGTCTTGTGTGCTCTACGCTCTATGAGCTGGCGCCGAATCATGTTGGAATACCCAGTGCCTGTTATTGAACATGGTATGAGAAACAGGTTCCACAAGGTTCGTCAGGACTGTATTTTGATACACAACTGCATTCGTTTTTACACCTTTCTCACAAAAATGTACCTCTGTTAAGCCCTAATAAAAAACTCCTAACCATACCATGAACGAGGATGGAAAATGACCTCGTTGGCAAGCGGAATACGGTTGCTCGCTTCTTCACTACTGTGTGCACACGTTATCATTTTGTTTGTTGTAGCTCTCTTCTATGGTAAAAAATTTTTCATCCGAAAAAATAATTTCCCGATATTTTTTCCCGCGTACCGCTTAAACAAAGCGCGGCATCTCTTCAGTCTCAGGTCCATCAGATGAGCATTCAAGCGATTACTGTTTTTCTTCGATATGCCCGAAGCCCTAAGTCTTCATTTAACACCCTTTTCACCATGGTTCTGCTTAACCCCATCTGAAGGGCCAACAGTTTCTGCTTACGTTTGGGATTTCTTTGAATCCGCGCCTTCACAGATTTTATCACTGCTGGAGTCCTAACAGACCGAGAGCGACCACTTCTTGACCTGTCATCTACACTAGAGTCTTCACTGTATCGTTTGATGGTACGATAAACGAATCTTTTGGTTATTTTTATTTTCATGAACAATTCGAAATTCGAATTCAATAAACTTTTTTATGGCCAGCATTCTAAAATAAAGGTTTTACTGTGTGACAATACTTATGACCTGAAAATGTGTATATAGTAAACATGCATCTATCATTAATTATGTACGTCAATAAAAAAATTATGATACCTACATATTATTGATTTTATATAAAACAGAACTATGCAAACCCAATAAATTAATTTAAGTACCTATGTAATTTATTTTGTTAGTCCATACATCATATAATCCATTATAAAATTTATTCGAATAGAAAACCTAAAATGTTTTAACGGATAATAAAATTTAACCTTTTTAACGGATAAACCGTAAAAACTTACAACACAACGACCAAAAATGATGAAGTTGAGATATTTATTTTGGGTGATCTTGCTATAGGTCAGATAAAATAAGGTATATTGTTACAATTTTTTTTATATATTTTACCATCAAAGAATTAAACTGTATGGATCATACAGCATCTTTAATACGCTCGCTATTAAACCACATTAAACTCCAGATTCGTTTTGCATAGACTGCTGGTTAGAGTTTGACCTTGTTCGCATTGTGTTTACATTGTGGTTAGTACAGTAGGTACACACTAATGATTTATTTCGTTAGCACACAGATTCAGATGTTTCATGTAATATACCGCGAGCGCTCTATAAAAAAATGTATTGAAAATTACGCTCTTAGCAGTATGAGAGAGTAAAATATTCTAATATGGAGTTGCTATTCAATATACCGATGGAAAACACAAAATATAGAGAAATATAGACTGATGAAATTATTACCCTCCCTTTCGAGTCTCCGTAGTCGGGTAAAATAAAGTCATATGCTTTTCTTTAAATGACCTCACATCTATCATTAAACTCGTAAATAAGTAAAAAGAGCTTCAAGCATTTTCCTCTAGATATATACATAATTCTTGCAAATACAAACCCAACAAGAACGCATATAAGTTATTTATTTATATTTAACTATTAAATACAAGGAACTTCTAATACATAGCGATTCAAAGACAAGGTTTCTTGGAGTTATGATGAGAATTGCTAATAACAACCGATTTATACCGTTCCTGCATTCTTACTGTGGAAAATTCGAAGTAGGAAGCATTTTAACCTTAGAATTAAGTCATGACATCAGGGACTGCGGCAGACTGCAGACAATTTATATAAAACCAGTAGTTGCGGCTTCATATGAAATACAAGCCTTTGAACACAAACTAACTATTCCCCGCACGTTAATAAATAATGATGAGTGTAAAAAACAAGCGATTCCGCGTTCCTTTAGGTATTCAATAAATAAATTTGAAAACATCTTTTACGATGCACTTTTACACACAAATTAGTTATTATCGGAATTTAGGTGGGGTAAAAGTTAAGCCAAAAATATATGAACAAAATTTAACATTTTCTTTCGTCAAAAATTAGTGAACGAAATCTAAATCGGATTGGGAATTTTTTAATTATTTTGTGCAAAGTTTACTCAACTTAAGTGGGAAAACAAAGAACACGCCTTAAAAGGGATTTGTTCGAACAAAACAAGGTCATTGTAGTTTATTGAACCATACAGCTATTAAGATTTTAAGGAAGTGAGTATTTAACTTTAAATCAAACCATCGCAGTCGAATGTAAAATTACTGAAAAGTTACTTAAATCTTGTTCTTAACTATTTTCTTTAGATTCGATTCGATTTGGGTAAACATGGAAAAAACAAAGGTAAAGTGAGAAATCATGCATGAACTTTCAAAAATATATAAAAGTTTAATGTCATTAACATCCAATATTTGATTTTCATGCTTTTACTATTGACAATAAAATCGATGTGTCTTTTTCTTTCTACGTTGACATTGTTAAAAAAAACAATATTAAGTAGGATAAAACACAACGATTAAAATTACGTATAAAATTAATAAAGTAAGGCAGCTAGGTAATAATAAGATCGGTGTTTATATAATTATTTTCGAATCATTTCACTTATAGGTACCTATTTACAACTACGCAAGCACACGTGATACCATTGTCATTAATTGATTACGCTTGAACATTGCTTGTCGCTAGCCAGCTCCTTTCATACTGCATATTATTACGTAATAACCGAAAAAAAAACACTTTTTCTATAAAATATCGTACGTAAAAACCTAACCTAAGATCAATAAGAGTACGATATTTGGGCTAAATATAGGAATTGTGCACCTATTGTTACAGTTTATTAATATCATACAATATATAAATACGAGTATTAAGACATAAGTGAGTAGAATATATAAAGTTTTAAATTACATCCTTCGTTGTTGTTACTTCACAAATTCAATAACTACAATTTGATAGCAGATGCTTAGAAGGCTCTTGCGGGATATAACCTAAAGTTATCAGTAAATTTTTTTAGGCAATCTTATCTGATGCCTTAATTTTTCTAAAGGTTACATACAATTTGCACTCACCATATCGATAGTTTCTCACACGATATAAACAAATTTAACACCCAACACCTTTCGGCTGCGAACAACAGAACACTAATGATAAGCGTTATTAAAGGAGTCTCACTAAACCGATAATTTCATATCAAAATCAACATACATCTTGATAATAACGTTATTAACTAATAAGCTAAGTATCCTTTATGATAATGCCTTATTGTAATCGCCTATTAGTTAAAATTCCTAGTATTCCGAAGGTCCGAAACAACATGTGCGATCCTAACGGACTTCTAGAGTCAATAGATGGTACAATAGTACAATGTACTTAACATTATCAATGTTATGTACTATGTACTAGATGAGGTTATGCAAGTAAAGATAGTATGACATACCAACTCCAGATATCCACAAAATCATAACCTTTGAATGGGTAATACTTGGAACTTTGAAGAAATGGTTTCATCGGGATATGATTAAAATATCTGATAAGAACACTCAAATCTGTGTTCTGTTCTCAAATCGTGGATGTTATTTAGATGCGACAAGAAGTGCAATAATCATCAACTAGTAAAAAACCGGTCAAGGGTGAGTCAGATTCGCGCTCTGAGGCAAATAAACTTATAGGCATGTAAATTATATAAATCGTTATAAATCACAGGGTTTTCGAAGATTTTTCCCTTTTTTCTCGAATTCGGATTTTTTTGTGATATTACTACAACTTTTTCGGTTTTCGGATTCGTTCCTTTATTTGCGATTTATGACATAAATCTTGCCAAATTTCATGATTCTATGTCAGCGGGAAGTTCTTTTGATTTCCTAGAAAATATCAAAATATAATAAACGGCTTTATCTTTTTTGCCGGTGTAGTATAAAGTTTGATTTTTACATTGCTCCAAGGGATTGAAAACCTTGGTTTAAAAAAATTGCTTTCTCCGTCACCGCTTTCCTGAGCAACAAGGCCTTGATAGACGAACGAACGAACGATTTGACAGACCGATAAACAGACAATAAAGAAATCCTATAAGGGTTCCTTTTTTTCATTCGGTCGTACGGAACCCTAAAAAGATTTTATCATCTCACGTACACGATTTCTGTACAAATTCTTAATTCAATGAGGTTTAAGTATCTTTTAGCTTTGTTTCAGTCGTTCTTAGTTTCCACCTAATCGAACTAAACTCAAACTAAGTCGTTTCGTTTCGTTATTTACAAACTACATTTATTTTACATGCATCTCTTCTTTGTTTAGTCACATAAAAGGCAACAAACCGAACAATAAAAATAATTTATCATGCTTTAAAAATGCATAGTTGCACAATAAATTAATCTGCTACAGCTAACACGTGACAAACAATTGTTCTGAAGTGAGTAACATAATACTATGTAAATAGAATAGGTATTCAAGAATAATTTTCCTTTCATATAACACTTTTTTAGGGTACCGGACCCAAAGGGTAAAAAACGGGACCATATTACTAAGCCTCCGCTGTCCGTCCGTCTTTCAACGGGCTTCATCTCATGGCCTAGACTCTTGAAAATTTCAGAGAATGTCTATTTATATTGCCCTTATAACACTAAATACAAAAACATAAAGAAATAAAAAAATAAAGAGCGCGTAATTTTTTGGACACTATTGCTTGTTTCTTTTACGAAATTATCAAAAAAGTTCAAAATTTTTAATTTTATGAGATCTCTAAAGATCTCATCATGTTCGAGTCTGACCCGCACATGACCAGTTTTTTTTTAAATAAATAAGTCGATGCCGATTCGTTCAAAGGGTGGTAATGATAATTCTTCTGAACCATATATACTGAATACGAGGACCTTACATTTTCGTCAGTTAAAACGTGTAAATCGTTAACGGGACAAAACCTTTACATCGTAAGATATTACTATATTATAATTAAAGACCCTTAAGTAATTATTAATGATATGGAAATGCGATAATTTCTATTCTTTAGAAAAAATCGATTCTGACAACTTAGATAGACTGAGATTGACGAAGCTTAGTTAGTCAAGTATAAAGTAACAATTTATTAATTTATCCATAAAACAATTGTTATTCGAATAAAATACGTATTTATGGATACTCATTGGAATATTTCATTATGTAATGTAAGTTCATCATAATAACAAAACAGGAAAACCTTTTAATAAAGAAGGAAATGGTATAACATGCTTAGGTATTGGTCCTTGTACTTTGTAACTTTTCTACAACTCCATAGAATTCGAAATATAGTATAATATACGTGTAGTAAACTATCATGTTCATAGAAATTTAAATAAAAACATGAGCCGAATAACTTACACAAAAACCAAATAATTTAGAATTTGGATACCTATCTTAAACAATAACTCCACCAAGTACTTGGTAAAGAGTCAAGTGTCTGATTTGTTGTGTTTTATGATTCCAAAAAAGGCATGCCATGTATTTAGCAACAATAATAACGTATATTTTATTTCTTACGCAAATTACACTCAATATGTACCTCCATTTATGTCTCCTATCTAATTTTATGCACGCCTTTTTGATTTCTGCTGAAACCACCGAAAGTTTTTTAAATTATTTGTTAGGTAAATATAAAATTCATCTTTAATTAAATTTACTCATCATTTAAAAAATATCTTTGCTTGCCTACTTTCAAAGGATCGAGTCGAGTATCGATTAGATAAAAGTGTGCTTGACATATAAAATATTTTGCAATAAGCGAAAAATACACTGAATTAATACCTATCAAAACATAGCTAAATCAATGTTCTTACAATTGCCTTAAAATTTTAATTTAATAAAGCTTTATTTTTATGTCCTAATGTTACTACATATATTTTGTAGGTAATATGACGCCACCAATATATGACAAATAAAGTGAAATTTAAATACTATTATTCAGAAAACAGTGTTTTTCTTATTATTTTAAGAAAAGAATATCTTAAACCACACGCATTCATATAACATATATATATATATATATATATGGTATGGGATGGTATTTATTATTTAGTTTAAAATACTATTTACCCCAGTATAGTAGACAAAGTTGTTAAATCGCTTAATAGACGCTCCTCGTTTGTATACGGTGTAACGTAAAAGCACCAACGTAACCGCAATACATTTAATTGATCAACTTACATACTAAATTACTAACTAGCTAGCAAAACTGCCTTTATTGGGTTTACATTACGAGCTCTTTTAAATTCAAAAAGACATCTATGGGTGCTTCGTCATTTCGAACCACGGTGGTTTGGAGTATGGTCCGAACAGCACAAGGACGTGTTTTGAATTGGTCGTTTCGGACCAAGGAAATTAATTATTTCTTTCGAGATTAATCATCTATGAAGATGATTTAGAAAACATTATTTACGCCACTTAAAAAAAGCAATAGTTGCCAGGATGTTGGCACAGTAGTAAAAACTTGAGACTGGTCTTTGGAGTATTTAGTTGCGAAGTGAAGTTTGACGTAGGCGAAGTTTAAATAAACAAAAAAATATATATTAAATCGTCTAACGCCCAAACGAGAGAATTTCTACATATTTTAATCAATAGTTTTTATCAACAAACGCCCTGACCTACCTACTCGACTAAAATGATACCTACTTCGAATAACGTCACAAACAAACCATCAAACATCGAGGCCGATTTAATAATTAAATACCTTCGTGACTGCTTCGAATTGTAGTGAACCTTTACCATTCGTGGTTCAAGTCCATGTTTATTTTCTTGTGCACAAATGAATAAATTCAGTCATTTACGACTACATATAACGTACACCCGCCAAATCTACATTATCACATTGCATGATTTCCTATTTCGTGCATCTGCCTATTCTTATGTCACCAATATCCAAATATTCGAGTGGCAAGTCAGAATTGTCAAAGTCAATAGTCATATATTTTAATGTTCCTATCCTAAATCACTCTGTAACCAAAATCTGGTTTAAAAGTATAAATACAGGCCTTAGTTCGTAAATAGATGAAAGTTTTTCACTCAAACATACTTTCAACACATGTAACGATAGTTTATAAAAATAAAGCCTTGGTAGCCAGAATCAGTCCCTAATCAAGGTTCCAGTGTAGCCTTGTAATGACGGCCATTGTCAAAGCCACATGCTCTATCCTGCGACACTGTGTGTGTTAACCTTGCTATCTCAATAACATTTCGTGTGTGTGAAAAAATGTAACTTAACAAAAATTTTCATTCTGCTTTGCAAAATAATTTGACGAAAACCTAAATGTTATTGATAAATCAATTTTTATTTTAAGCCTTCTAACTGCAGGCCATTAGAGATGTGTACTGCAATAAAGGATGATACATTACTTAATTTAATAATTAGGTGAATGATAAAGAACATCTAATTAAAGTATCAAAATTAAGTTGCATGTCGGTAACCAGAAAACTGTTGCAAAAATATTAAATTACTAATAATATAACTCAAAGAAATCTAACCTGAAACTTTGATCTAATCCCACTGAATGAGCACTACCATAAACAAAACATGTAAAGCAAATAGAATCAGTATTTAAATATATGTGTGACAAATTAATTATTCCTGATTTAATTATTCATGATCAAATTATTAATAATTTATGTTATTGCATGTTGTATGGTTGTTCATATTAACAATACTTATCTATGTACATTTATAAGATTAGAGTTAGAATATTTTATTTAACTTTTCATTTTATAACAAGTTTTGGTACCTTACCTTAAATAGCTGAATAAATACGATTATATCTAATATGAGGTGAAATATAACTGGTTCCTTAATGTTATAAAATTCAATATCTGAACACTGAAAAGTATTGCTATGTTAAAATGTAAAACTTGGACTCTTGTGAATAATTGAAATATGATGGACAAACACAAGTCACTAATGGTAGGATACTTATTGAGATAGTTGAATAGCTGTGGGCACACAGTAATAAAATTGCGACGAAATAAATTGTGCTAATCAAAGAGCATTCACAATCATCACACATACATATGTAATGAATGAGGTACCTACAGAGTAGCATTAATATTAACAGCAGTCACATTTTTCATCAACTCATTATTAAACTACTTTAGGGTTGTCAACCATCCTGTTTTCACAGGATGAGTCCCGCTTTTTGGGGAGTCCTGGATAGTTTTTAAATAGGGTTTTTAAAACTCCCTAGTAAGGTTGTGTATTTCAAGGGCATTAGTGGGTTTGTAAGTATGGGTTTTAGAAATAAATGTGAATATAATGTTAGAATTGCTAACCTTAGTGTTAAAAAAACATTAAAAGGTCAAAAATAATCTATATATTGATAATCTGTTTCTGCATCTTGTTTTTAAAACGAACTGTCCTGGGTTTTCAACTTCAAATATATATTTTTTTATAGTGTTTGGCAACCCTAAACTCCTTCAATGTTTCTGTTTATTTTTCCATTCAACCACAGTTTTTATAGTGCATTGTGTAATTTTATTTTACTATTTGAAATAATTTGAATATTTGTATTATATAAGACCTATTTTATAGAAGAATTTGGTCATTAAAATCTAAAGCCAAAAAATTACATAACTAATTTTACTAGGCAAGTTAAACTAAGTAACATCATGGAGACAAAAAATACAAAGAGTAAATTCAGTCCTATAGTTCTATATTTATATTTATAACTTTTGAGAAAAAAATTGCTACAAATTACATGTGTCAATCAATTTGTATGTCAACTAACAACAAATGAATGGTTGCAACATATATGCAACATCATAAAAGAATAAGAAATTTTGAGGCATCAATTAATGGTCACTTTATGGTCCTATATTGAAATTGACATTGACAATTGCCGGCATGACTCCACTCATATTAAATAACTGGAATGAGGCCCAACAAGGGAATTAACATAGACAGACCGAACAATATTACAGTACATAAAATGCAAATTAAATTATTTGTGTTTTGAATTTGGTATAAACCCAAAGTAAAAGAGTGACAAGTAATAAATTCTATTTAACTATTTTATCCCATATTGTATAAACTGTAACTGTGTTGCATATTTATTTTTGTTTCAATTTTTTTTTTCAGGAAAGGCACAGAGCCCATAATGCACAAGTCTTGCATAATTATAATTTGTACTTTCTTGAAGATGATAATGATATGAGCAATAAAAAGATGAAAGTGATAGATGAATTGACAAATAAGCCTTCAGTAAAATGCTAGTATGGTTACAGTAGTCTCTAATGAGTTACTTGGGAGATGAGGAAAGACACCCAAATTGTCTAAACTTTACTCTCCCTACACTTGTACTTGTACTTGTACTTGTACAATACTACAATCACTGGTTAAAAAACTAGCAGTTTTACACATCAAATTCTGCTGGTATACAACAAAAGATAATTAAAAAAATAAATTGATTGATACTACCACCATTTCCACCAAGCAACTCTTCCTTTTTGTAAAGCAAGGTTTTTTTATTTGTTTTCTTTAAAAGGAGCATTTCTGATATTTTTCCATGTGTTTAGATAAGAATCTAGAAAATTATATATTATAGTCTGCAGTATTTTATTTTTTTACTAGTTTTGGCTTCAATTTTGTCCAGACCTAAAAAAATTATCTCAAAACAAAAATTTATGTCTACCATGTCCAATATGTAATGGTTAAGCATGTTAGAGATTTTTTTTTCTAAAATAAAAAAGCATTTTATATTACTAGAAAGATAGGAGTGATATCATTAAATGAAACTTAATAAATAAAACAGTATTAGTTATTGTTGTTACTATAGTTACTTGTTTTAATAGAACATATTAAATTGAAACAATGGAGATAATCTATAAAATTATCAGTCAGATTAGTATTCAAAAATTCTACTAATAGGACAAATCTGTATTAAGCTTTGTCCTTGAGGGTTCTATAACAACTAATTTAATTATACTTGGATTTAATTTAAGTTTTGCTATCTGCATTCTATTTTTATTACCACATCAATTTATATTTCAAACTATGTATTAGGTAACCCTTAATTAAATGTTTTATTATTTAAATTGACAGTACTGTTTTAAAAACGTAACCTCAAATATTCTAATTTTAGCAATCCTCAAAACACCTGGCAAACACAACGAAAATTACGTAGCATCCAAACATAATACATATGATATTCTTACCCTAGAAATCGTCCTTAGGCGGTTAATTCGAGGGTTTGATGGTATGTTGTTCAGGGACGCTTTAGACATCTTCTGAATAAACACCTAAAACTTCTAATGTTCTTTAAAATTTAACACCGGTGGCACTTTACACTGGCTAGCTAGCTTTTACTTTAGACAGCAAACGTTAACGTTTACAGCACATTCAAAAATAGAAGTTAACAATTTTGAAAGAAACACCAAGAAAAATAGCACATATCCATTGTTTCAGGTTCTTTTGATGAACCTATATTAATAGTTATAACAATACAATTGGGCACATTCAGAGCTACCGCTGATTTGATGAAGTCCTATTTATCAAAGGACTATTTCTAAAAACAATAATAAAGTTTGAGCGAGAAGCGAGAAGGCAGCTCGCGACTTCACTTGACAGCTACGCAATCAAACACAGCGTTTAGTTTCATTCACACAAAATAACATAACGAACGCAAGTCCGACATACAACAACGCGCCCACGAAACGCGACACGCGACTGTGTAATATACATTTCTGAACTAACTACAATGTGAAGTTTGTTACAGGTTGCGATTTAAATTGCTCTTCACGTGTTATCGAAAACAACGGCGCCAAACAAATAAATCCAAAATGTTATGTTGATGCTTTGAAGCAAATAGATACACTTATTTTTATGCTTTGGTTTTAGATTTAGTTGAGTTTTCACCAATTCTGAATTAGATTTATAAATCACAAGTTTATTTAAAATATTTGTTATTTAGGGTTGCCGCGAATTTATTTCAACTTTGTTTTATTGCAAAATATGACTGTAGTTAGTTGTTTAAGCCACATAATAATGGTGAAACAAAAAAGGCCCCTTACCGCAAGATCCAACTCTTATAGATAGTAAAAGATGTAGGAACTTAGGTATATTTTTTGATATTAGAATATAAAATGTCAACTGGATCGAAGGCTCCCAGGGCATTTATTTTTAATGTATTTCTTTAACGTCATTAGTTTTAGTATGATAATGCCTAAACATCAGTTATTATAATTTATTCATTCTTGAAGATCATAAGATGATAAATGAGATGATAAGATGAAAGAGAGAAAGGGGAAAATCCGAAAACCGTAAATTTGTAGTGATAATACAAGAACATTACAAAAAACTGAAAAAATCTTTGAGACACGATTTTTATGATGAATGAACTATTTATCGCACTTGACCGGTTTTTTAATAGGTTACGTATGTTACGTTTTACGTATCAGATATACGAAAATATTTAAGTGCGTAATTAGTTCGAATTAGATCGTGCGAAAATCCAGATAAGCTATAAAAGTAAATTTAAACGTAGGTAGTTATTCGAAATCCGGGACAATCAATTTTAATTACTGTACAATTGTAAATGGGACAAGCAAGATGCAAAGTTCCGGGACAACCCTAGAATTCCCGGCTATCAAGCTTTTAAACAAGCATTAATACGCAGCGGAATACTGTGTAGACAGGAGGATAGTCTGGATCGTTATTACTAGCAACCTTCAAGAGAGCCAGGATATATCAACAATAATTAACTTTTGAAAAAAATACATATCGATTTTTAAAGTTACATTATTTTTGTTAAAAATAAACTAATTAATCGATGAGAAAACTCTTACTATTTTTTAAATAGAATAAATTTCAAAAATAATCACGTTACTAAAAACGCTTCACGATTGGTTTGTGACGTGAATTTTATGCGGGTGAAGTGGCTACGTCGTTTGTAAGAAATTATGTGCAAAAGTAGATAGGTGTTTTCTTTATGTTACGCTTAGCTTAATTCAATTTTTATGAAATTTTAATTTAATTAAGCATACCTACCTAAAAAAGCACCTACCTATTTTTTTTCATGTGAAAATTGATACACCGATGTGACGTCACGAACCAATCGTAGTTTGTTTTCGGTGTGCCGGGTTTAAATAAAAAATCAATTTGAAATAACTTTTGATTTAAAGGGAATCAAAAAAAGTTGAAATGGTTTTGAATGAAACATATTTATATATAGCAATTGGTTAACGGTTAAGCTAATAACCGAAATTCAGTACACAAATTAAATTTTTTACTTGACCTGTCGTAAAATGGTAATGGTATCCTACGAGGAACATATAAATATAATGAAATAAAATAAATAAAATGCCTTTTATTTCGTTGCAGATTACTACGAGGCCTTTACCTGCACAAAGGTTCTTGCAGACGAGGTACATACGAGTACATAAATAAAAAGAAAACGAGGCCAAGTAATTTATGGTCTTATATTTATTTTCAGGTAAACTAAGGTACCTAGTTTTTTTTTTTTCATTTGGTTAGAAATTAGAAGGTTCGATATATCTACTTACGAGTTTGTAGGTACCTATAACATATAAGATAAATAGAGTAGGTAAAGCATAATGAGGAACAAATTTACTTCTTAGTAAAAAAACATTATATTTGCTTTAATCTTACCGCTACTATAACTTTTTTAAAGAGAGCAAGACTTACAGATATCTAAAATTACAAAAAAAAAATAACTTACATATTTAATGCATATTTTATTTTAAATAAATCTTAGCTTTTCATAAAACTTCTTTGAAGCTTACCAACGAGCTCTCGGTAGGGTTAGGCCTGATACGGGGCTCCTCATCATCATCAGGAGTAGATTCTGCCCCAGCAGTCTGCCCCATGTTTCTGTTTGGCCAGTCCTACGTCCGCGCACGCAGCAGCGGCGGCGTTCGGCCGCGAGAGCCCGCGCGTCAGTCGCGCGATCACTGACGCAAAGTGCTCTACTACATGCCGATCACCAGCTAGTGTTGTCTCTCACGTCACCTATCGATACCGGCAATATACATCCAAAAGTTAATTTAATTTAAAATTTCTATAGATTTATCCAATAGAGAGGTTTAAGAGTAGATGAATCTACATATTAAAATAATATATCTTTAGGTGTTTCTTTGAAATAAGATAAAATAGGTACGTTGGAGACTGTTGTCTGCAGACAGTGCTTGAAAGCTCCTTACCGACAAGTTCTGAGGGCAAGACTATCGTATGCGCGATCGATACGCCAGGCGCAGGTCCGTACCGCTCAGCTGGGCTGTTAGCTGCAACTGACAGCAGACAGTTGAATAAAACTCCTTATATTGCGATTTGCGATTTTATAGGACGAAAAAAACTATTTTACATATTAATAAATGGGAAATATGGCATAGTAATATGGCAATGTCTTTAAAAATATATAATTTTATGTTAGATACAACAATTCTTACTAATATTATAAAAACGAAAGTTGTAAAGATGTAGGCATGAATGGATGTTTATTACTCTTTCACGTATTAACTACTAAATAGATGTAATAAAACTTTATAATAATATATCTTAAAGGTACATCAGAATAACACATAGGCTATAATTTATAAACATATTGTGTGTATTGTCCAAACTATAACGATAAATGTCAAGTAATTAAAAATCCTATCGGATCCATTTTCGACCACTATGCGGGTGAAGTCGCGGGCAAAAGCTAGTGTTTAACAAATGTAAATTGAAAAATAACAGCAATGAGATTCGAAACGAGACCTTTTAAAAATTTACTGCAAAATTTGTTATTCACTGTCTGCATCTACCTGCCTGCAGCTATCAAGAAATACTTATATGTAGGTACCTAGTATTTGTAAGATGGTCAACACAGTACTTTCACGAAGGATCCGACCACCTTCATCTTTTCTTTTGGAAAACAAAGCGAAGGTTGTAAGTTTTTAAAATTTTGGTCGGAAAATTTTATATACACACGATTTTTATGCATTTTATTAATTATATGGCTAATTTATAGAAGAAACAAAATTTTAGTAAGTAAGTAGTAAAAGTATTTAATATCGAATACCTTTGTTACGTATGCATGAATAGTGATAAATAAACTCCTTAATTTTTTCCTTTTTTTTAAAGTAATAAGAAGCCAAAAAATACAACTTTATTTTAAAGTTAAGAGACGGATAATCTTCTTCTCAAGGCGTTAAAATAAAACTGTAAAAGTTAAAAGGCCTCTTCAGAAAGTCTACCTATAGCTACACTAAAGTGAAATACGGTTAGTGTATATAAATCTATATAGTGTAAACTAAGATAACGTACTTATGTAGATTGTTAAAAAACAAAATAAACTTTAAGTAAGTATGTATGTATTTAAGATGATGTTAAATAATTAAGGGTTTTATCTGTAATTTTAAATAAAATATATTCTGAGGCCCCAAAAAAGCTAGGGCCCCTAAGGTTGGCCCTGTGTTGTGATCTACATGCTCTTATGATATATTATGGTATTGCGTTGGTTCTAATGCTAATTCGTGCTAATAATTCATCACCTAAGGTATATAGTTTAATTTAATAATAAAAAGTACTTTGTTAAATTGAATTATACAAAACGACAAGAATTGTAATTTGTTGCAACCAATGCCCTCTATTGAACAAATATGGTTTTCACAACAAAATGATAATTTTCACGATTTTCTTGAGATGGCGCTAGCAGTATATTCATGTCAGGATGTCATTTTATTTTGATCATATACACTTTTTATACATTTAAACAATACGATGACTGTCATGATGATTTTTATTTTCTCATTAGTCGTTTTAATACATCAATTTTTTAAGGTTTAATAATATCAAATTTTAGCTTAAAAGAGTTAAAATATGACGGGGACTTTGTAAGCGTTTGAAACCTTTGTTGTATTGTATTATATAATCCCGCTAAAAACATTTTGCTGAGATGAGACCATATGGGTTGCACTGCACTATCAAAAACTTATCAAGAACTTGAAGTCAGGATTTTAGACATTAATAAAATCTAAAGTCTATGAGCTATGCTATTGAATCCATCTGTTTAATAAATCTACTATTGACATCATATTTCTAACATTTGGTTTATCTGGTATAATCCATACCCAATATATGAGGGTTCAAAAAATAACGGAGCACTTTGAGAAGACAGGTAGTTAGTAGACCCTTGAGCTTCATCTTGCTCTTCTTTGTCTGATCATGCGTTTCTTGTCACCCCTTACCTGCACGTTATTGTAGTCGAATATTGTGCTGGAATAATAAACTTAAAGCAGCAGTTTTAAATAATGGACAAAATCATAAACCGCAATTAAAAGCAATCTAAGAAATCCACTTAATTTGAGCCCGGGACCAGAGTCTAGGACCGCGGCATTAAGGCATAAGTAGTATACCTACTTACCTACTTAGTAAGTAATATTCTAATTCAGTCCTCTATTTTTCTTTAATCACTTAGCTGTAAGGTAGGTTATTCTTACTAATTCACTCGAATGTTTGCACAAACTACTGGTGTAATATTAATCTTCTAAAGCAAGTGCATTAATTACAATAATGGCGATATAATATTTGACCAATCCATATTTCTCGTCATTAACTGTTAAAGTTTCATAAGTAAAGTAACATAACGTTCTGTTAGTTATTTTACAATATTATCGCGGTGAAATTTGGAGAAAATCGAAATAAATAGCAGTATATTGGTACTTTATTATCTGCTTATAAAGAACATTGAAAATGAAGCAGAATACAAAGAAAGAACAAAAAACAAGTGAAATTATAGAAGTTTTGCACAGCATAGGGCCAGCTATATTTTTTGAAAATTTCTTCGGCATATTTAGATTTCGCATAAAGGAAGGAATGATTATAGCATGCAACAAGAAAATGAAAGCATATTGTTTGACATTTATAGCTTTTAATATCCTTCTATTTGCTTTATTCTTAAAAGTGCCTACAGCTATAACAGAAAAGCTTAATATTTTGGTTGATAAAGAATCCGCAGTAGGAAATCTTCTACAGTATGTGACGTCAGGAATAATCACCACATTCTTTCGCAACGAATTGAACATTAAAATATTTAAAGCGATCGCTAAAATTGATGAGTCCCTCCACATTGGAACAAGCGGCAGCTACTATAGAAAATATCGAACAAAAATCATTTGCTACATGATTTTTTTGATTCTTATCCATGTTGTTTGCAGTTGCTTGGATCTTCTATCAGACGACAAAATAACCATGAGAAGTATCGTTGTTATTCCTATGTACTTTATACAGGATCATGAAATCCTTATATTTTGTGTTTTGATAGAAATGTTGACGTCTAGATTGAGGGTAGTCAACGAACATCTAATCAAATTTAATAAAAACAAAAAACATACTAATTTGTTTTCGATTGACAAAATTGTTTCCAAAAAAAGTTATCCAAACATTGATGTTATGCCAAATGTAAAATTGCAAAAGCTCGCTGCATCGTACGAATCAATCAGTCACACCTGTGGTTTAGTTAACGAAGTATTTAGCTTCCAAATATTCATGACTCTCGTGTCAACGTTCATGTATGTAGTCATAGCAATCTGGGCTACACTGTTTTACTTTAGTCAACCAGAAAATGCAATATCAGGATCTTTGATCACGATTCTGATAAGATGTTTTAGTGAAATTAGTACAGTAGCCGTTATGGCGCTAGTCTGTGAAAAAATTAAAAGCGCCAGAGTTGAAACGAAGATCTTAGTAAACGAAATAATCATGGATTACAATCTTCCGAAATTAACAAGAGAACAGGGTAAGGTATTTATGGATCTTATCGACTCTGGCAACTTGAAAATTTATGTTTATCACATGTTCACAATCGATATAAAGCTATTGTTGAATTTCTTAAGCATTGCTACCACTTATTTGATTGTTATTATTCAGATAACTCATTTAGCATAAATTATTAAGATTTAAGTTAAGCATTTCTAATAATTGAGCTAAAGTTTAATTAAATTTAAATATAAAAAAAATAACCTAAAACACGAATACGAAGTACTCGTAGAAGGTATGAAGGTTATTGATTAATTTCAAGAAATGGATGGACTCTTTATTTTTTAATCTGATAAGAACACACTTTCACGTATTAGAAGTTTAAGTAAATAGCATTATATTCTATGCTAGTTCGAATCGGAGCACTGTGGAAAGTGGTCAAAATGTATCCAAAACATAAAATAAATCTGAAAAAAGAAACAACTAACCTTGAAAAAACCCAACCCGATATAGTAAAGTCATCAGAAAAATTGGATGTTAACATCATCGCCTCTATAAAGTACATAACCATATTAGAGAATGCAGGTTTCATATTTAAGTACAGAATTGTTGGACGAAAATTACTGCCGAGTGACGGAAGACGAAAGGTTTTAGCAGGCCTTTTTGCTATTTTCCCAGTGATATCTATCTGGTACTTGGTGTATTCTATTTTGACCGAGAAAGAAGACGAACAGTCGGGATTAGTAGAAGTTGTAGACGATATTTATAATTTGTTACCAATTCTAAACGTAGTTAGTTTTTATATTGTTTGTATTAATTCATGTTTCTTATTCAGTAAAACCAATATTGAAATAATTAGAAGTTTCGATCAATTTGATAAACTTGCGCATATTAATTTGAGTAAGCAGTTTTATAACAAATGCAAATTTGAATCTGTGAAGTTGTTCCTATTTTTCATCACCGCTTCTTCCATTTTATATGGATTTGATTTATCAACTGGAGACACATCTGTAGTAGTGACATTAAGAAACTGCTGGGTAGCTTTTATGTTGGATGTTCAAATATTTAGCATTTGTAATCTGATTATTATGTTAACAAATAGACTTAAAATTATTAACGGATATTTATTTGAATATATCAAATCTCTAAAAATCAAAACTATAACGATTTTAGAAAGTACCGACCAAAGAGGGCCAGATTTTGAACTCATGAGTCGTATTTTCATGAAAAACAATGACATCATTGACATGGCTATACTATATAAAATAATAGGGGATACTGCACTTTTAGTCAACAAAATTGCTAACTTTCCGATTTTTATAATATTAATAGGAACTTTTCCAGATATTATTTTAGCTTTTTGTACTGGGTTGTATATATTCCGAAAGCCCAATTTTGAATCCAGTAACGTTATTTCAATATTTTTGTCATTGATCTATGATTTTCTAAGACTTTCTGGTATATGCTATATTATGAAAAACTTTAAAGTCACACGAATCAGTACACAGCACTTACTCAATGAAATTATAATGGATTATGACGTACCGAATGACACCAGAATTAAAAGTAAGGCTTTTATGAAAGTTATAGAAGCTTATCCTTTAGAAATCAATATTTATCATTTGTTTATTGTAGATTTTGAATTACTGTTTGATTTAATAAGCACACTGTCAACTTACATTATTATTGTTATTCAAGTTTCAAACTTAGCTTAGACTAAAACAAAATAGTAAATAAATGTTTTTTTGTGAAAAAATTGTTTAATTTAAATATTCAATGAAATGTTAACAATTTTAAGCGAGCAAATAGTAAGTATTTTAACAGTAATTAATTCAGAATTTTGTAAAGAAGATGTAATGGAACAACCTTAAACAACTGATTAATGCTCGATACAACGCGATCCATGCCATAATCGATAATTGGATTCCCAAATTCCTCAGCAACTATTCTCCAATTCTGGTTCATGAAATCTAGAACCGTCTGACCTAAAACCAAAGAACAGTCAAATTAAATACGCTGACATTTTTTTTTCGACTAATATGGCAAACAAGCATACGACCCGCTTGACGCTAAGCAGTCATCGCAGGCCAGCTATCTGGACGGCGGACTAAGAGTTTATAATTTATTATCAACATCTATGCTGCTTTTTTATGTGGCCCGGCTAACCAAAAGGATGAGGAGCTGCTGTAGCTTATGGACGTTTGAAATACCAGGGACGACACGTACGCGTTGCCGACCACGCAAAAACCTCTTTACACCCTTTTAAAAGACCCCATGCTTCAGTCGCTAGGGAAAATCATGCCAACATATGCAACATATGGTTAACTTTATTAAAATTACAAAATGCAAATTATTTCAAACTACAATGATCTGTCACTCATAGTATCTGAGCCACTAATTTATATTTCAGAGTTAAATTCTTGTCAAACGGTAGGAACTACCTAAACTTTACCTTAAATAGTAAATAAGGATTAGCGAGTACTTATTACTTACTCATCAGTGGATTCCCCTTAATAAGATTCGTAAGGCGATAAATGACTGGGCCATCAAAGTAATGTTTGACTTTCGCGTCCTTCAATTTCAAATAATCCTTACCATCACTCTCAACGTGTTTACCAAAGGATAACATTAGGTTCAACCTAAGATTGGCTGTAAAAATAACAATTCATGTACATGGTGATTTGTTTAGTTTAGTAAAATAGTGTAAGTAGTAAGAAATATAACTTACTGCATTTAATTGTGGAATCACCTTCACCGTTTATCGGAAATAGTAAAAGTCTCCCCGATGACTTATATTTTCCCTTGATCGTAAGGTTGCAATGCAACTGAAGATCCAATACATCATTGTTGATTCTATTAAAAATATAATCATTAATTTCTACCAGACTTTAAATCAAATGTCACTGAAATTATCCTTTTTCTTTTTTAGAATTTTTGCCAAGTTCCTTCATTTTTGTAAAACGATCGTAACATTTAATTGAAAATAGAAATCTAAGAACCTGACGTAAAATCTCAGATCACAGGTTTTGTCTTTCTCCTATTTGGCAAATTGTTTTGTTTTCTTACTAGTTTTCGTATTTATGTAAAAAAGAAATAGAACCAGACAATTTCTCATAAGCACTACTTATTGTTGAGCCAATTTCATTCAAAAATACACAAACCCTGCATGATCCACTATGCATTTTCTCAGTCCTTTTGCGTGGCCATCAAAAAAGCTTGTCTTGAGACCTCCAGGAAGAGCCAGGTCTAACTTATCCACTGAGAAAGGGTCTAGGACATTTAACCCTATATTTGGATTTCCTCGAACAAATCCAGCTAAAGAAGTCTTAATTGAATCTTTTAAACACTCTCCAGATAAATCTTGACACGGAGTTACATAACTGACTGAAACAAAATATTAAATTAAAAATAACTGGCTTATTGAAACACTCATTAAATAACATAATATTGTAAATAAACTTACTTGAATTTGCATCACTTACACAAATGTAACATAACACCAAAAAGGTAAAAAAATGTATGCACTCCATTTTAAACTGAACAATTCCACTAGCTATTTCCACTGCCACTGATTATAAAATATATGTGATCCCATTTTATATGAATTAGGATGCTCAAGTTCATTAATTTAAAGAATTAGTTGTGGTCATTAGGAAAGCTTCTTGATCCGCATTAGCAAAACGAAACTAATATACTATTTCATTAGTTATAAATTTAATTCTATTGTATATATTAATTACTAATTATATTAATGTGTCATTTAATTTAATGTTACAGTTATATTTCCTAATTACTTCATTCGGTTCAGTGGAAATCCGTGTTTTTCTTTTATTCTTATGTCTATATCAAAATTATCTTCAGACGGAGTGGTTGAGGGTAATGGCGATGTGAATATACTATTTATGAGGTCGTTGGAAACCGTTGGTCTGTTCGGTTTTGTGGTGAAATCATCGAAGTCGGGACCTTCATCAGTGACTGGATTGCTGGTAGTTCTCGGTGGAGTCCAGGTTGGAACGAATGTTGGAACTTGAGTGGAGGTCGTTGGTAATGGTAAGCGAGCTGTACATGGAGCTTTCCTGTGTGTATCAACCTCTGCAAATATTAACACACCAATTAAATATATCGTTTTATTGTAAAAAAGTCAAGTATTTACATTACTTATTGCATCGTAAATGTCTAGGAGTGACGATAGTAAATTAACAGTAACATGATCTTAAGTAATAATAAACATATAGCTATATTAAGTCGGTAAAGTTTTATAAATATTTCATTGCGTGCATAATATTTAAAAACAAAATGACCTCAGACTATACCATCTAAAAGTTTTTATTGCAAACAACACAGATGATATAAGTGTTTTTGTGTCTGTCATGCATGTACGTCAAGATCTAATTGCTTTTAGTTTTTGTACAGTATCCAAGGAATGTTTCCATCCACTAAGTATACACTCGTAGCTGTGTGTCAGTCCTACTTCAGCTATTTTTGTCATTTATTGTTGACATCTAGGTACATTTTTATATAGACAACTACTGATGACTCATACAATGTAAGGCCTAATAAAAAGTATAATCAATCTAGCATTATTGACTGTCATGTCGGTTATATTGATATACTAACCAACTCCACAAAACTTGGCACATTCGAGTCTGGATGGGTTGCTGTAAGTGACATTGTTGGTTCCGCAAACTGGGTTGTACTCCGAAGTAACAGGGCATGTCCTAACACAGTCCTGGACCGCGTTGGATGTAGCTGTTGGTTTTGATGTAAACCAAGGTCTATTAGTTACAGGGAATTGCCCATTTGGAAATCTGTAATTAAGTTTTAATTTAATTTTAAAATGAAGACCTATTAGTGAAGGTATATTAAAAGCATTAATTTGAAGGATTTTCATCCATAAACACCTTTTTGTCGTCGTATCCTGTTCGTAATAATCTGGGTACTGCTGATTCCAGTTTCCAAAGTTATTTGAATTCGGGTTTGGTCTGTTTGTGTTCCATTGTTGACCAGGATTTCCCCAATTACCTTGGTTCCAGTTTGGATTATTATTCCAATTTCCTGGAGTGTTGAAGACTTGATTCGCTTCCGGGTTGTTGGAACCAGGATGATTCCAAAATCTTAGAATTGGGATGCTCGTAGATTGGCCCGGGTTAATCATAGATCTTCGTCTATGACTCTTGATTATTCGATCCTCGTTTCCATAAACCTCAGTGCCAGTACCATCATAAATTATAACTCCAACCCTAGGTCGATCTGATAGATATTTTCTTATGTCATAGTCACGATCTCTTCCGTAATTACCGTAGTATGATCTTCCGTAGGCGAGCTGGATAGCGATGACAATGAAAACTGAAACGCAAAAACATATTTATAATGTAACTCAATTTATTTATACCTACTGATAAATGTTGAAAATACATAAGAAGTCTTTTATATACAAAAATAAAACAACCCCTTATTTACCAGTTCATTCACATCACGATTTTCAAACTTTGTTTAAGTTATGTTTATGTATATACTTTGATGGGCAAACAATAATTGATTATGTTGTGGCCTTTACAACGTATTTCTGTTTATTATGATTGTCTGTGTACGTCTTTACAAATATTTATTAATGGGTTTTTTAACAATTTTCCTTATGACTTAGGTTACATAGCTACTTACCTACAAGAAAAATTTTCTTTATAGATGTTTTATCAAGCAACGGGAATGTCCCATTCTTAATAATTATGTTTGAGAAAAAAAACAATCATTATGGTAAACTAAAACGCATTAGCTTAACGACTTTTAAATTGCTATCAAATGTGAACATGGGATTATAAATAATTTAACACACTTACTTAAACACATCACTTTGTTAGAATTCATTATGAAACCACACTCACGGTTACTGTTAATCACTTGATTGATTAATTTTATCGATTTTCAGAATACACATCTGCTTCGGACAGCTACAAGTAGCGTTATAAAATGATCTTTAAGTTTTAACCTGTTTTATTTCTCGATGACTCCCTCCGAACTTCGGAGGCAGGTCTGAACGGAAACAAGTTTGCAAACCATTAAAGGGTTGATTCATGTAGTTGCGACAAGCTGGGCATCAGTTTTATATTTCACAGATGAATTTTAAATTCGCGCACGAATTGTTTCATTATCAAAAACGTTATTTCTATTCTTAACGAGGAAATGATAACGATTAATATAGTTAAGCAAAACGCAGCACATTGGTCCAGATTTTGAAAATGATGACCATTCAAAATAGCTTATTTTAAAAATACAGTCATAATGCAGTAGAATAACAAATGTAGTTAACCATTTTCAATATAAATTCGTTTTATAGGGAAAAAAAATAGTGAAGAAAATGTGAGCAGAGGCTCAGTAATGGGGTAATGGTTTATCTGATAAAATACTTTTTTAAGAGTTTAAAAGGTTTTTTGTAGATTTACTAAAAGTGCTCTTTTAAGGAATCTACTAAATTATTTAATTTAAAATGACTGAAACTCAATTTATATCTTATTGTATATATATATTCACTTATTATATCGAAACGCACAAGAAATAAAAACCGACGTATCTCGAAAAAAAATTAAAACAAGTTTTTCATCCATACACCTTTTTCTTCACATTTTTTTTTCGTATAAAAACGAATTTCTTTTGAAAATGGTATACCACATTTGTTATTCATCTGCATTAGGACTATCTCGTAGTAATTTTTAAATTAGTTCTCTCGAATGTCCATATTTTCAAAATCCGGACCACTGTGTGCCGTCATGAACTTTGAAATTAAAAATATCGTTCACTTATTTGTTTCATTCGCACACGAATTCAATTTAAATTTGAGTAGGTAGATTCTGTGAATTATAAGTATCCAAACGAATAATAGGATGTGTAACGTACAAATCCGGCGTAAATGCCTGTATTGGAAGGTCGAGCAATGTAATGATAATGAATGATTAAGCCACCAACCATACTCATATATACTTACCTACTATTCCTACTGAACTTAATAATACATCGTTTCTAGGGTTCCATACCCAAAGGGTAAAAAACGGGACTCTATTACTAAGCCTCCACTGTCCATCAGTATGTCTACCTGTCAGCGGACTGTTTCTCATGAACCATAATAACAAAATTCTTGAAATTTTCTTATTAAAATGATATGATGATTTCTACTTCCGCTATAACAGAAAATACTAATACCAAATTGAAATTAAACATTAAGGGGGTCTCCCAAAAATAAATGTGATTTTTTTGATGTTTGGCTTGTTTTGGTGACTTACGAAATCATCTTAAATGCATTTTACTTAAACTTGCACGATGGTACTTATGTAAAAGCCGACTCACACTTGGTCGAATTTTTGTTATGTATAATATCCAATATTGTTGTGCATTAATATTATTATTACATTAATATTATTGTGTATATGCAATTATACAACAAAAATAAGTCGTAGTAAATAATAGATAATTACGAGGAAAGTCTCGTCCCTAGAACTGACCTAGAAGTTGATAATCTGGTTTGCTATGCACCCGGAGAGCTTGTTCTGTGAGGTTCTATGTATCACCATACCTATTCAGTAGGTAAAGGTAAAATGTTTTTACGATCAGATACAATGGAAGGTTTTTTGTAAGTGTAAATAAACTGCCTTTCCTATTTAAAATTATTGGGTACCTAATATGCTCTTATTAGGTGACAAGATACTAGAATATTTTAGTTGTCACTTAGGGCAAGAAATGAGAGAGTTCATTAGGCAGGCCGTCCATATGCATGTTTGCCAGTTTAGTGGTAAAAAAGAGTAATTTTTCATAAATGAGCTGAGATACTTTTAACGTTGGTGAGTCATTAGTTGAGTAATCAGTTTTCTAGAGAAAGTATATCATTGACAATCCGATGATTTCCTTAGAGCTATAAGTAACCGATTTATAAACAGAAGGATAAGAACGGAGCTCGTTAAGCGGGGTTTTTCAATCATAGAGCCACAGGTACAAACCCAAAGGAAGCTGTTTTTGCCCTTTTAATTGAATAAAAGTTTCGCTATCACAAAATGCTGTTTATACTTATATTCGGACGAAACAACAACGAGCCCTGATTGCTAAAACTGGATAAAAGCTTCAACATAAAACTTAATCTTAAATTGTTTAGTAAACATCATTGGAATTCCACATTTTCACATCAGTATTTCCCGTTAGGAGGACGGTGAAAATAAAATTTAATAATAATAATGGTAAAACCTGGTCAGAAATTTCGCATATTAATATTCATGAGCCTAGAAAAAACACAAAAACTTACTTATAGGTATAACTACTATGTACGTTTGGATTTAATTAATGTAAATTTATTACATCTTTTTCTTTTTCGGTTTATTTGCATAGACTGATACACATGACCCGTCGGTTCTTTGATGATTTTTTATACGTTTCCAGAAAGGGCTAAAGTAGGTAGTGGTAGATATATCCAAAAATAATCCACTACCTATCTCACACATATTGTCAGATATAAAAGAAGTATTTTTTTCTTTTGTATTCTTTTTGTTAAAAGTTGGAAAAAACATTTTAAAAATTGTTGCGGATTGCACTTTATTAACTACAATAGGGAATATGCATGACTTCTCCAATTTATTTATTTAATTCAATACCACATACGTACACACACAGATCCGTTAGATTTTCTCAAATATCTGACTCATCAATTAAGTTATTAAGCTTCAAAGTCGATGGTTAGACAGAGATCCGATATGTACAATGATGTCAAAGTACACAGGCCATAAGTACCAATATACCAACTACCATAATAAGGTTGTTCTGATGAGCGATATAGATAAATTTACTTTAATGGATAAATCTTTCTGGGTTATCGTACAATTATAATTCTGTTTTCAATGTAAATTCCACACACTTAACCATAAATTGATTAAATAATCATATTATATTTCATGCATATTCCATAAGCAAAGGATGTTACTTTTTACATGTGCAAACGGATACACAAATCATGCCCATTGCGTTTTCGAACTTCTTACTGGGCATTGTAACTAATAGTATTCTTTAAACTTGTTTTCCTTGCCTCTCTATCTACTTCGGATCAATCAAGGATCAATCAAAAATGTATAGAAAATGTCTTGTATATTTTGTGAGAATGTTATCTATTAAATGTTGAACCTGGGAACATGTTAAATTTCCTTATAATCACCGCTTGCAGCCCTATTTACTAAGATCTTGTGTTGTGTAACAAAGGGAGACTTCAGAGCGTTAAAGTTTGCCATCAAACCACCTTAATTAATGCTGCTGGAGTACCTACCTATGAAATAATAAATTTGCCTTACGAATGTGTATAATACAAGATATTTCAAATAATAATTGCACTGTAAGGATAATGTCAACTATTTAACTTAAGATTTGAAGTAGCATAGCAACAACTATAGGGACACTAGATTCAAAGGGAAACAAAAAATAATAAGGTAGACTATTTATTTTCAGCTATCTTAAGGAAACATAAGGGAAATGTTTTAAATCAAAGTTAGTCATCCAACCACCAATGAATGAATAAGTAGCATCATAAAAATTAAATTATTAACTGCTTAATGCAAGAACTACACGTTTTACGTAGGCAATCAATGAAAACCCCGAGTCGGCAACATTCCTGAAACAACATTTTATTGTAAACGCAAAGAAAGGATTTTTTTTTTTCTGTATACTAATTGTAACGTTTTATTTTAAAATTTATAAAATTAAATTTGAAGCTCTCGTATACTACTACAGCGACAGAGCATCGGAGTGCAGAATTGCGACATACAAAGTATAAGGAGCTGCTTGTGGCCCGCCCACCTCGCCTGTATTGGCGATTGTTCCTATCAAATATGCGACAGTAATTTTGTAGGATTATTGAAATGCCATTCGGCCCGTCCAAGTGCGCGCTATCCTTCATATGACATTAGGTAAAATTATTCCTTTTTCCTACATTTTTATCAACCATTCAATGTGTAGAAATATCGGAATTAAGAGTTTGTGAAACTTAAATGTAGGTTTTCTTTAAACGACCGAAAATAAAGGTTTTCTTAGTTTTGTTCCTTGTGGGGTTTTTAATTTGAGTTATGTTGTAACTGCACATTCGATAATTCGTGCGGTAGGTTAGTTGTGATGCGTTATTCTCAGTTGCACCTTTCCGCAAAATTGATATTTTGCTTTGCGTTTACCGCTTGTTTTTATTGCGATATCACGCGTATTTCTTATCAGGATGAAGAATGAGAGGTTAAGGCAAGGAGAAAGTAGGTAGATAGGTATTTTATTTCTATTCCAACTTATCCATTAGTATTTAAGTAAACTTAACAATGTGACATGTGTTTAAACTCTTTAATTACACTTTTCATTTAATACAAACTACTGATAAATAAAATACTGCCTTTTCTCTTAAAATTTTGGTAGTTTTTTTGCTAATCGGGACACAGACAAATCCGACAAAATAAAAAAATCAGTTAAACCGTTGTTGACTTTTAAATGTTACAATAGTGTAACCTAATGGACTTAGTTTTGGAAAAGTAGTTAAAGAAGAAGATCGTTACCTTTTCCATTTAAATATCCTAATTAGCAACGGATATTGATACTTTTTTAAACAGATTTTTATTCGGCTGAAATCACATTAGGGTTCATAGATTCTATATTTATTTCCCGGGTAAAACCGCAACCGTAAAACGAAACTAACTGGCGGCAATCCCAAACAACCGACCGATTATTTCCTTATTAAATAAGCTACACGATAAAACAAAAACTGGTAATACATAATATTTTTTATTCATATCTCTATAACTATTGTCACTATCTATATGCAACAAAGTGTTATAATAATAATTAGCCTTTTATCTGAAACAGTTGTAAAGAGCCATAATAAATATAACTCAATTTATCAAAGTTGTAACTGTCAAATGTCATGCTCAAACTCCAATTTGATAGACTAACATATCTAACTAAATACGAGGTGTAACAAGTTCGAACTGAACCCTGTAATCATAAAAATTTATTGAGATATTCGACATTATGAAAATTTTTGCAAAATTACAGTTTATTAAACTAAAAAACAGAGAATGTTACACATTATATCGCAGTTTTTTAAATAAAAATAAAACTTTAAAGCCTGCTCCCATTTAAAAGCTCCTTGTATTGAGTTATGTTTTTTATTTATAATCTGTTTGCAAGTTGAAATCTATTTAAAAATTACCTATGTTCGATAGATTCAGCTTGAAAGATCTATTGATAGTTTTAAACCCCATAGATGGCGCTATTGTTTGAGCGAAGCTAAGGCGAGTCAACTAGATGTATGTATACTTGTGTGTACAATTGTACGTAGGTACTATATTTATTGTGCCGGTGCAGGCGCTGGTGTGGATGGTGGACACGGTGATGCCCTTAGTAGACTTACGTCTGAAAATAAAGAAGTTAATTAAGTAAACATTAATGATAACGTGAGTATCAAGTCTCCCATCATCCTCAGCCGGAAGATGTCCACTTCTAGATTTTAACCTCCTCCAAAATATTTCCAAATAGAGCGATCCTGGGCTGCTTGCGTCCAAGGGCTGTCTGCAGGCCTAACAAGATCGTAGCAATATGGATCTAGTTGTCCATATCATTGGAAGAAGGTCTATTTTTTTAATACACAGCTACAAGTCAGAGTATATTTTTAAACAAGTGATATTTTTGAAGAATTTTCTTAATCCCTGGTTTTAGGAGAAGCACCGAGAAACAAGTCGATTGTCGATATTATGCCTTCATACTAGCAACATTTACTCATGTGGGAAATACCCACTCACGAGGAATTACCACATCGTGCTTTCCATCTACGATTACGCTTAAAGATAATCGTCTAAAAAAAAACATTTATTGCATGTTGCATGTTCAAAACATCTATGAATTTTCTACAGTGGCAATGTTTGAATAAAGGTTTCGGTGGAAGTTATAAATATGTTACATTATTTACACAGTAAGACAGGTTAAAGTAAAAGTAACTATTTTAGTTATAGCGGTGGAAAAAAGGATATTCTCTTATGTGCGTATTCTGACCAATTTCTAGCTTCAACTATATGTATATCATGTTAAAACCTACTTGGAGAAACGTTTCGTTAGTGTACGTATACTCACACACTTACTGTATAATTTCAGCTTGAAATAGCAAATTCATAAATAAGCATCCTTTTATTAATCAATCAAGCAATCTAAACATTGATTTTGTAATCAAATAAGAAAAAGCTAAATTTCTTATAAATATGAGGAAATTTCACCGTTGTCAACATTGCAGCATAAAACTAGTTTAAGAGATCGACACGCCAAAAACGGGTTTGACGTATATTTTTCCTTACAGGAAGCTATGAGCTACTAATAACATTTAAATAGCCATCAATGTTATTGTTACCATACAAATATAAATGCGTCATAATATAAATAACACTCCACTTCCAATCTCAAAAAAATTGGAAACTTTTAAGTACGTAGTAGTTTGACTTCAACTAAGTGCTTGTTTGACGCTAAATAATACTACAGTAATGTTTCACGGTTTCCGTCGTTTTATGGCAATGTAAAGGAAGTATCAAGAACCTGTTTTTACCCGACTACGGCGAAGCAAAAAGGAGGGTAATGATTTTGACCTATGTATGTGCATGTGTGTTCATCTTTGTTGTCGGTTCCTTCACAACTATAAACTACTTATCATAAATTGACAAATGATGGATGCGTCATGATCGTCCGCTGGTTATAGGCTATACTATGTCTCATTAAATTGCGCGCGCTGAGGCCTGAGGGGATTGAGGGCGCTCTCTGTAGGACATATAATCATGTTTTTTTTCATGTAATGTGACCGTGTTTGAGTTTAAATTAAAGGGCTCAATAAGCAAATTTTAAATTTTATAAATTATTAGCTTTTACTCGTGGCTTTGCATGCATGCAGCTGATAACTGTTAATAAATTGTGACGTGAATTAAACGTATATTCTCTCTAACGGGTAAGGTTAGAGAGAACATAAACAACACATACTTTTTCACTACAGATTACTCCAAAATAATAACAATAAAAATAGTTTAAAATACTGAAAACTGCGCTCTAAAAGTTTGAAACAAGCAAATATTCTCATCTAAAATTGTTAAGTATTAATAACAATTTAGCCGTGGACATGTGCGTATATCAAGCCACAACATAACAAAATAATACCAGTGAGTAAGTTTGCTTAATACTGTAGATGGCATATGACCATGTCCATAGGATGGCATTTCTATAGAAATGTTGAGCTTAAAATTTTGTCCTACTTTTATAATTGCAAAAATAGATGATATAAAATAAATTATTACGATTCTCATCGCAATTATATACTTTTTATGTTCGGTCATGTATGTGTTATATATCTGTTATGTAACATAAATATAAAATACATTGCATTTTCCATATAGCATAGTGGTGAGCGGCGCCGCCAGGGAATCAGATCAAGTTGTCATGAATCTCAAGTTGGGTTACTTACTGACACCACATGATTGCGCACACGACAATCCGCCTGGATTGAAGTACTGTACATTGTTAGTGCCACACACCGGATTGTACTCCGCCGTCACCGGACAACTTTTGATGCAATTGGTTACTGCACTCGATACTGTGGTGCTCCTGAAATGCAAATTAAAAATTGGCTATAACAATATACATTCCAGATCTACAGAAACTTTCGTCTTTTGAAATAGAAGATGGCTTTATATGACGGTTCTTTATGCTTAGGATAGAAACGCAATAGTAGTTTTTAATAAACTTACTCGCCTGACCATCTACCTGCTGTTACTTTTTTTACATGGTGTCACAAACAATATATTAGGTATTTAAAGTAAGGTACACATCGAATACCTCCATATATGTATCATCATCTCATAATACGCCTAGGGCTGGACTAAGGCCTCACCTAATTATTCCCATCTGATCCTGGGCCACTTGTATTCAGCGGCTCAGGATTGTCAAGATCGTCTGTCCTCTTGAGTAGCCGTCCAACACTACACCTTCGTAATCTACCACACATTCTCATTATAATTAAAATTTCTTGGGACTCACCCTGGGTTAGGTGCTGGTGTTGGTTGTGGTTGGGGGTCTATTGGTTCTACAGGTCTTGGAAACGGTCCAGGCCCAGGGAACGGTCTAAGACCAGGGAACGGCCGGGGCCTGTTGTTGGGAAACCGGCCAGGACCATTTTGTCCAGGGAATCCGTTGATGAAACCATATCTGTCTTCCAGATCACCGTCATCATCGTTGTTATCCGTTGCTTGACGTTTGTGTCTTACAAACAAGCCGAATGTCTCGTTAGCGAGTACCGCTAAAACAAGGAAAGTGAACAAATAAATAGTTATATACATCTGAACAGCTTGTTAGAAGTTTTTACGGAATTTTGTATAGTAACAACAGACTAAATGATTTTTTTTTTAATTTTATGTAAAAAAATTTAATAACTAGTACATATTTACCATAACCTAAGCATAGGTACATAAAATAAATTAATCATACATTATATATAAAATACCCATTCGGTTAGATAGCATTAAATAAAATTACGAATGGACCATGCACTTAGAACCAATGTGCTATAAAATTTGTTAGTAAAAAACTCAGTTGTGTTGTAAAAGACGTTTTGAATTCATATATTTTTAAGAAGGTTTCACAAATTTGAAGTTTTAAATATCATGATCCGAAGGGTATTTAAATGAAAAAGGTCCAGAAGTTTCCTTGTTTATAAAATTAATTGTTATTTTCCTGTTTTAGTAATTTAACGTTAGGTAAAACATAATAACATGTGTATATTCGCAATATATCATAACAATTTGTGTATTTGATTTGTGTTACAAAGAAATGTTGACTCAGAAATCATGGGGGTTTGGATAGCATCTTCATCATCAATTTGGATTAATAATTAGTTAAATGAGTACTTTTCAAATTATTACCTATTACTTTAACTACTTAATTTTTTACTGTGGCTTTTAATAATAATGTGGAATGTACTATTAATTCCCATTAAAAAGCAATGTTATTCAAATTGATTCCGGTATTATCTGCTATGTACAATTTATTTGTAAATATCAATATAAAATCGTTTAGTAGCTTTTGTATCTAATATATTTAAGCTTCATAGGCAAACGTTCACTCGATGGATAATGATACCGCGGGTATTGACACGTCGACGCTTTGATGTCTTCCAACGCCAAGACCACCAAAGCATTGCCCATATAAAGGTTCAGATGGTATACCTCTCGTGCCAGTAATATAATTACTCTCAGTCTCACTTTACTGCCTGTAAGTACACGATGATACGATACGATGGATGATGATTTAGACAGACTATTTTTTAATACATCTAAAAATACCGATTTGTTAAACATGTATAAAATGTAGGTACATTATGCGATTACATGATAGAAGTTAATCGACGTACGTAAAATGATTATACAAGGAAAATATAGCAATTTTAAAGGACTATATAATTCTTGCGTCGCGTACCGAAGCTTCAAATGTCGTTAGTTTTAAAATCAAGTTCGTAGTATAAATAAAAAAGCAAAATGAAGACTCCTTAATGATCAAAAGGTCACAAAGGTTCAGAGTGAGTTGCATCTTTATATTTAATTTTACTCAAATAAATCACTAAAGTTCTAAGGATCCTATTTAATTGGAAGAAATCGGATTTTTTCTTCTTAACAATTCCATTTTCTTTCAATAAAATCCTTTTGTCTCATAAATATTTGCCGAATTTTAATACTTATCAATATTTTGATTAGGAACAGACCAAAAAATTCGTAACGCAATTTCGTACATACAAAAATAAAGACAAAAAGATGAACCCGACGCTCGATGACTCGAAAAAGGCAAGTAATCACTTTTTTTCCTTGTGATTATTGATCATTGACGTTAACCATAAAATAACTTTATTATTGTTATTTTACTTACCGAGACACAAGAAAATGTACAGTTTTTCCATTTTTTCAATCAATTTATGAACTTAAAAAGTATTTTAAAATATAGCACGTTATATATTTACGGAGATCAACAACAAACTGGCACTCGACTACTGGTTCTTCTACTTTAGGTTTGCCCATGCGCAAGCTTTTTATGTGACAATTCCAAGATAATGGTAGTAACATATTTCCTGTGGCAAACATTGGAACTAAACGTTTTATTATAGTCCCAATGACCACTAGCGCTTCTTATATACTGCTTATTATATTTTTTTTCAAGGGTTTTCCCGAATAACGTTAATTATCATGTTCAGTTTATTTTTTTAACCCTCGACCGCTAAAGAGGGATAGTAGTACTAGCTTATTTTAGAATGTCTTTCGACCAATTTAATGTTTACATGATCGATGCTGTTCTGTTTTAGCTGTAATGTCTGAACTAATTTTGATAATCAAGAAATAAGTCCAGTTTAATTCTAATATATATATTAAATTTCTAGATAAAGAAGGGATTTTAGCAAAATATAATCGTTTCATTTGAGCTCATGTATAACCAAGATACTTCTGCTGTATTTCCAAATTCTGGTGTTTTTTTTTTGTTTTTGCTGTATGTCGAATGATCACAATTTATAGACAGATGAAGTGATGGATCTTGTAATAAGGATTATGAAAAACAACAAGTGATGGCTTCTATGATAAGCGTTTTAAACTCCTTCAATCGGTATTAACATTTTAGTAATTTATTTACTGTAGCCTTTTATTCAGATGCATTTGAAGCTTGTTGATCTATATAGTTAGTTTACAACTTTTAAATCTATATCGGCAACTGTGTCTGTTTGCCGTTTTCGGCAAAGGCCTCCCCCAACTTCCTCCATATGGTATGTAAACAGTTCGTTCATTACGGAGTCTAGCTTTGAAAATTTTCGTTTTTTTTTTAAGAGCGTCTGCCAATTATTTTTTGTGAAAGAACTACGATTTTCGTTTTTTTTCCTTTATTTATACCTAAAGAATACTCATCAGAATAATTGCTTATTTAAAAGATTATTGCAGTTCGCCCCAATAATCCTAATACTATACAATACAACAATTCTATACATTGCTTTTCTGGTAACATATCTCTTTAAATAATATATGCATAGGTACTCTCAATTTCTCTTACGTTGTTTAGATAAATGTTCTGGAGTTTTTGAGTATTAAAATTATAATATAAAGCACACAACAACATTGGATGACAAATTCTTTATTTGTGAGGTTCTTGTAGGTACATAAGGTCAATCAATCTAATCAATCTAATTAATTAATAATTCCAAAAAACGTTCCACTGTGACGTACAAAATTATATATCACGTTTAATACGTTTGATTTTGCATAGTTTTCTTAGATATTCTTGGCAATTTTGATGACAGTTAAAATTTCCAAAAAGAGGCCCTAAATGATGACGATAAAAATGAAAGAGAGTCAACTGCGATTTTGCCAAACACCTGGCCATCATATACGGTAAACTATTCACTTTGAGTTTCAAAGAAATATTTTTCGTAAATATAAAATGACCTTTCGTTAGTCTCGCTTAGCTGGAAATCGTCGATTTCAATGACTCCTTACTCATGAAAGTTAGATTAGTATATAAATTTACGTACATTACAATACTTACACCAAATTTGTAAATGAAACGTTTATTTTCCCTTACCCGCTTTTTAAAGCGTATTAAAATAAGGCTCAGTCGCTTCAAAATCGTCCTAAGCGAGTTTTAGTGTAGTGTCCAAATTCTAAGATCGTTCTGTATTCCTTTGTCTTTTAGTATACGTACTACTACGGTATCCACATTTTTTTCTTTGATGTAAAATACACACCCATCAGATCAAAATAATTTTCGCCTACCTACCTACAATTTGCAGTAATTGATCGTTACTTATCAATAAGGACAGTATAGAAATAGACAATGTATTTCTGGACTCTGATAAAATGTATACTCCCTCGGTTCACAGTTCAGTCAGCAGTCAGGGGCTAAATGTGTTCTCAAACTGTTACTTTTTATCTACCAATTTTTTCTGAAAATTGCTTCCAATTTGAGTCAAAGTCAAAATATTTTTTAATTCAAATAGACTTAAATAAGTACTTTTAAATCGTCATCTTTTATACTACCACCGGTTCGAAACGCTATTTCTACGGGGAAGAATCCGGCAAGAAACCTCCGTAGTTGCTTTTTTCAAAATAATTACAACAATTTGTAAATACAATACAGTTTTCTAATTATAAACCTAATTTTTCTATAAGTTTAAGTTCTATAAACCAATCTTTATGTAATAATCTTTAATTAATTTAATTAGTCTTTAATATTTAATTCGATGACCAAGTCTATATTCTAAAATAAAAATAATAAATTACAAGAATTACAAAGGATGCAATGAATGTTACTTGTGAAATATGCGATGGAAAAAGATTTACTAATAGATATAATGTAAATATTAAGTTCATTTTTACCGCGGTTCATTGCAACCTTTGCACTTCAACTGTTTGTAAGATAAACCTGTGCAGGTAAGTCAAATTACTTCAATATATCTTTTTCCTCTACATAATTTTAAAATTTATAGAAAGCCTTCTTAATTAAAACTTGTTTCACATATTTTTAAATTTCGTGTTTAACATTTCAGTTACATTTCTTGGTATTTTGTTGTAAAAACGAACACAATTTCCAATAAATGACTTATTAGTTTTTGATAATCTAGCTGTAGGGATAAGTAATTTATGTATGTCGCGGACACACTAGTTACGTAAATCACACGTGCAAGGGTTGCAATGGAAGTACTGTCCCAGATATTTACCAGGGAGATACATTTATTGGTTAAAAACATAGCGTAAGGAAAACTAAGTCACATCTACCTGGAAAAAAATCTACAAGTAAAGTCAAACAATCAGTTAAACGTTTCAAACTTTTTTAAAACTAAGTGAAAAATACATAATCCTTAGGCAAAGAGTCATTAGATTGTCTAAGCACGTATTGACGCTTTTATATTATAGTTAACACAAGCGACCAACCCCGGCTTCGCACGGCTGCAATGCTGATACTAAATATACTACACAATTTCTTTATATGCAACGTTCAAAGCTTTTTTGTCATTAGACAATACAAATATGCTTTCTTTAGAGGTTACTCTTGAAAGAGCGACATATAATTGGCCATGTAAAAAACTCTCAACGCTTAAATCTGCCACCCGGCCGGTACCATCTTACAAAATATTCATTTAAATTACAAGTTGTAAAGGGCCATATTGGTCTATATTAAATATATTTAAGGTATTTCGTTGGATAAGGGTTATAATTGGCTGTAATGCTTAAAATCGCTTCGCTAATAATCTTGTAAAAGTAAAAAAGGATAAAATTGTTTTTGTGAGTTATCCCTAAGATATAGACATATGTCATACCAGACCTTTTAAAAGCGTACAATACAATATATTGTATTATTTTGATCTATCTTGTAGGGATTAGCCAATGTTTGCAATGTAAGCGCAAAAAATGTGTTTATTTAAATCACATTACAAACCCCTAAAATGAGCTGTATTTGTCTATTACATCATGCTTGCATTAAACATATTTAAACCTTCCTCTTGAATCATTCATTCTATTTAAAAAACCGCATCAAAATCCGTACCGTAGTTTTAAAGATCTAAGCATACATAGGGACAGACAGCGCGACTTTGTTTTATACTAGTATGTAGTGATTTCTCATTAGTACGTCTTAAAGCATTTGCTGCCAGATTATGGGCATAAAGGTTATCAACTATAAGAACAGTTTTATAGCAAAATTCAGCAGAATCCTCATTATTTTATACAAATCGCTTTGATGGTTGGTACGGTAAGTATTATTTAAATGGCGTTTCTCTTATCGAAGTCGGCACGTCCTCCGGCCAAGTCAGAGGTTATCTGGGCACATCCCCACCACACGATCCCCCCTCCAAATCATCCAACTCCCAATATGATACCAATGCACCAGTTAACAAAAGCGAACTGCTACATTAACTTATTAAATTAAATAAATACATTTAAGAGTAAACATAAGTGATCGATACTATTGTGGTAGCAGCAGTTGTATTAAAGTGAGTGGAAAAGATATTGCAGTCGAAGTTTTGGGTTCAGACCCAAGCAGGTGGAAATGTTGAGCGGGAAGCTCTTTCTTTGCGTAGTTTTAGTAGCTGGTGAGTACCACGAATCAAACATTTTAGGATCGAATTATTTTTCTTCATTGTTATATTACAACAACAACATTGTAACAGTCGAGATTGTTATATTGTAACAGTCGAGATTTAACAATTAACTTTTAGTCACAGTGCATTGTTTGTAATACAAACAGACAAGTAGGTATATAGCTCTAATTTGACTATGATAAAGTTATTTCTGCTTGATATCGTAAATGTGTTGATATCTTCTGTGGCGCAGCGGTCTAACAGGTGGCTGAAAGATGTTCCGGATTCGAATCCCGGCGGGGGCGAAACTTTGCATTATTTGCAACATTGTTTCGCTTTCTGGACTTAGATGTCTTTCTTTTCTACGTTGCTTGAGAAACAAGATTATATATCAATGTGTGTGTGTGTGTTGTATTCTTAGAGACTGATCAGCAATTTTAATTTACTAAAGAAACCAAATTCCTCGTTTCTTATAATACAATCAGACAAAAGTCCACAAATTTTACTTTGTAGGGAACACTTTCCATTATTCTGCGCTTACCAAAAAGTTTAATATTAAACTTATTTAGTAATTTAATGAAAACTATATTAGATTAGCCTACCAGGACTACTAAGCTTATAGCAATAACAATTGTAGAACAATTTATATTTCCTACAGAAGAAAGTAATTAGAACCGTCTTCTACAAAAATCATTTCATGATATTTTTTATATTAATATCTGAGCTTGGGTTTGAAGCCACACCCTTCGAATGTTGTCGTGATTTAAGAGCTACAGAGGTCTAAAATATGCAAATATTTGGGTAATGCAAACATTAGGTGATAGTATGGGTGATAGGTGCGCAAAATTGATAAGGTAAAAACGTTACAAGACAACTCTTATCACCTACTCGTACGTACGTTTGCAGTTTGTTCGGTGCAGCTGCTGAAGATTACAAGACGTCATGGAAAATGTGTTGTAGAATTGTAAGCCTTATATCTTCAGCATTAAGGTTTAATTAAGTTTGTCTGCCACATTAGACGCATTGGCGGCTTGATCTTCAGGTTATCGAACACACGCCCATAAGAGCTACCAGTATTATTAGCGATGATTAAACGTTGTGCCCATACAACATAAACATTGCAATGAAACGCACATTTGTAATTCCTTCTGATTCCGATCATTGTCGGTTCAAGTATGAAATTATAAAATATTAGTCCTACAACATTATTAGTAGATTCAAATCAGGTTTGGTTTGATAAATTTTGATGATCTTACCCAATTCAATACATCCCCGCAGAGACCCGTTCATTTCATATTTGCGGTAAAAAGAAAATAAACATTCAATTTTGTTTGGGTATTCGTTTGTCTCAAGTCATTGGAATCTTGAACCTATGTAAAACATTTGTAATAATAGCCAAAAAAAATATTCTTTGTGAATACTGGATTTCTGAAGTTACTGTTTTAACTAATGTTTTATCTGATATCCCAGATTTATGATCATAATCATTGTGGTCCATCTTTGTTTTCATTTCAAATTTTCACTAATTAGGAGAATCTAGAAGCCGTGTTTGTTAGATAAATTATCAGTGACAATCTTCCCTCCATATTTTTTGCACAGTTGCATTATTCGTATTAAAGGTTGCCACTGTTGATCCTGGCTCACAGGAGTTGCAGTATTGGTGCCACCGCCAAAACCAAAAGGCGCGTGTGCTAACAAAAATAAAATTATTATAACAATAGCACCAGACCCCATGTTATGTGCGTTATTTGTATTTGATACAAACAGTAAATTTAAACGATGAGATCACAGGAAAATTTTATCAATGCGTACAATATTAATTGGTTTGACGACGAAAGGTCATAATGACGAAATTATCTACATTCTCGTCAAAACAATAATGGAATAAAACAAGGAATAAATACATAAATTGTTGATATAATAATTATATACTAACAATCCACATGCATAACATTAATTATATTCTTTCACACTTACACATACTTTGTATAATAAAATAAAAATTTCAAGAATATTCAGATCATACCTAACCTAAAGACATATACATAAATAATATGAATAAATTAGTAAAAAAATTACGGTAAAATAAGAACATGAATCGCCAGATTCCATCGGATAACATCTAAAACTTACGGTGCTATTGTGCACTGCAAGATAAAGGCAATTCCCTAGTTTGTTTACTCAGTCTCCCAGTCTAAGCGTCTTTGTTCTTCTGATTTTAGTATGGCATCAATCACAATCGGCAAGCGTCCCCGCTCTCACTCGGTTAGATGACGAGATCGTCAAATTGGAAGGACATGTAGAGGAGAAGGCAGTAGGAACTTGGACTAAGTTTGATGTGTCCAAGGCAAGAGTAAGGGAAGGGGTCCCGCCGCCGCTGTGCGCACGTAGGTGCAAGGCGCGACGGGCTGGCCCAGTGTGTGCATTTGACGCTACTGGAACTGCTAGAACATTCGGCTCCCTCTGCGAACTAGAAGCTGCCTCTTGCCGCGAAAGCACTTGTAAGTTAGTCAAAGATTACTAGAAGTACCTACATTTACTTATATTACGTGTTTAGACGAAATTGATGATTAAAACCAAAGTAAGACCTTGGCGATTTTTGGACCCCCTCTCCCCCTCCAGTTCGATGTCACGAGATCTTGCTTCATCCCTTCTTCCTCTTAAGCACCTTACGTAACTTATGGATGCGCCCTTTTTGTTTAGCCCACCTATTTGTTAAATATTGTTATGTATCTTGTTCTTTTTTTCAGATTATGCTATCACAAGCCTGGGTGAATGTTGACCTAATGGATAAGTTTTACTCTAACTATAAACATGCCAAAGAATTAAATTCAGGACTTCAATTAAGAGGAAAACAATACTTCAAATATTTGAAAAACTTAAGATTCCATTTTTAAAGAATAATGAATGGATCTTTTAATATGTTATGTATATATATACTTGTTCATGCTAAAAAAAAAAACTTTTTTAATTGTATTGTAAGCTTGGGATACCTGATATGAATAATTTTTCTTTTTTCTTTTTTTCATTGATTGAAGATTGCAATATTGTACGTTGTTTGCTTACTTTGGTAAATAAGAGCAGATATTAATATTAAACAAAGATACAACAGGCAATCGACCAGGATACTAAATCTTTGTTCCAAATACATAACGGTCATTAATCCAAATACCTACAATTTATGAAGGTACACAGTTACGTACAATACTACCTTGTCAACATTTGTACAGTGAACTTACTACCATAAACTGTTAAATACTACTAATAAAGCACATTATTAGCATCAATTGCATTATTTTTGATGATGTTTTTCGTAAAAGAACCATATTCTTCCAATAAAACCACAGCACATCATGACACACTCATGTGTGTTTCACCTCCAATTATTCTTATTTTAAAAGTTTTCGATCGCCACCCAAGGCTTCGTTTTAGGTGTAAAATAAAAATCGTCCTTTTATTGAAAAAGTGCCAGATTAAACCCAAGTAGGTATTGGATAAAGTGCCAGATATCCTTTAAAATTGGCGTCAATCAGTCTGAGAAAGGAATCAAATTATTATCTCTAAAACAACAGCTGCCCTGTTTAACATATCAACATTCTTCGTGATTTATTTCGATCTAATACCAACAACTAATACCACTGGTATTCAGTTCAACTCATATTTTTTTCTATTCCGAATGGATACCACTTGTATTTATAAATAATCGAATAAAATACGTTGGAGAACACTCATCATTCCCTTGATAAAGTAATTATCACATAAATACTTACATATGTTTATGAAAATTAAATTATGGTTGCTTTTTAAGCGGATCCCCTGAGAACTGAAAAATGTAACATTATTTTTCGCAGAAAAATGGCAGAAACTGTGTATGATTGATTTATTTTGAGAATATAAAAAAATCTCTTTGGTTTATTTAGGTAACAAAAAAACGTAAGGTTTAGTATGTTTATTAGTGAGTAATACGCATTTGTTAAAATAAAAATGTAAATAAAAAAACGACGCCACTCTAGGACAGCCTGATGCCTTCCGAGTTTTTACATTCACCGCTGCTTATCTTGTGCAGAGCTGAAACGAGGAAAAAGGCAAAATGAGTATTTTAAACAATACGCCCAAAAAAGTTTTTCTCAGTTTTTCTTTACCGGTCTACAATTGGTTGTACTGTTTTGAACAATGAACTCTTATTAAAAAGTAAATCACGAGCATATTTAAACTGCAGATTCTAATAGATGTTTTTATTTTTAATGGATCTTTTTCATGGTGTCTTAATTAAGTTCCGGACTTCCGGGAGCTAAGGGAACTCATGTTGCGATATTTATTTTTCAAAGTTTCTGGACAGGGGATTTTTTTACTTCCAGTCAAAGGTTGAAGTCCATTTTCCGTTTATTTAAAATCATTGCTTAACAATTGCTTTTATTTGGCGCAATACAGTAGGCACAATAACTGTATTTTATTATACGAGTAGTGTGAATAAATGAACACAAACGCCGGAAGCTTAACTTGCAACTAACAATCACAATATTCGCTATAAATACAAATATTTACGTAGGTACCTAATAAAAAACATACTGAACGATTTCATATTCATTTGGTTATAAACCATTTATATCTCCAAGCAACAGGTAAGCTAGCTTTTTTAAAGCAAAGCTAAACATTTAAAACTATTTTAAAGTTAAAGAGACATTTTAAAATTAAATTTTTTAAATTCCAAATTCCAGGCTTATTCGGATTTTTTTACCTATGTAATGTGTTGTCTTTTTAAAATTCTTTAAAAGCCATTATAAATAAATAATTATATCATGGCGTTATTAGCTACCACCAATGCCATGTCCATTGAATTAGATAAATATTAAATTATTACTATAATTACTGATTATTTGTTAAAACCCCTCAGTGGGCATCAATTACTTTAAAATAAATTCAATACCGGTACCGGTCCTTCATGTTTTATGGTAGCTACTAACGTCGCACTTTGTCCGTCCATTACACTTTGGTGGTATTAGAAATCCCACAAAAATTACTAAGGATATAAAAGTTTTATGGAATCAAGTAGCGTTTCCAAATAAATGGTAAAATTACCGAGGTAATGGTTATCTGGGCTGGGCAAAGATGGTGTTCAAAAGAAAAAAGTGTATACCTAATAACTGACTTAGCAGCCAATTTTTTTTAGATAAATCTAGAATCCTGGTGGAAACGATCCTTTTTATTCAATTTAGAGTTGTTTGTGTCTCAATACCCTGTACGTTCCTAATTATAACTAAAAAATAACACAAAAAGAATTTTTATTCATCTTTTCTAAGAACTAAACAACAATAAATAAATAAAATATATGCATGTACCCTATTGTAAAATTGTGAACTGCCCTAAACGCAAAAAATCGTTTAGGGCAGTTTAGGTATTTACAATACCTTACATAAGCTAATGTACTAAGCTATCGTGAAATAATGTGTTAAAGCAGTTCGTAACTTTCCGATTTTTATAATAGGGCGTTGTTCAAAATCTGATGGTATAATATAAACCAGTATATACCTGCTGGTTTATAGTAAATCAACTATACTTACTGTCCTTATGTTCGCAATTGTGGTTGTTCATGATGCATTCGTTCCCGAAAGACTTGGACTTCTCCCCGGTCTTCCCGGCGCAGATGGGCTCGAACTTGGCGGAGGTGCAGTCCCTCATGCAGGCCTTTTTCTTTGCGGCTTCCTCCTTCAACTTCTTCAGGTCAGGCTTGTCAGGACGACAGGTCACTGCCACTAGCATAACGGCTGGAAAATTTGAAAAAATTGTTTCTTTATTTGGCTAGTTTGCTACAAGACGCATTTAGATTTTTAGAAATAATTGATAATTTAGGTAACTGATTTAACAATAGGTACAAAATTCTTATCTAAACTGGATACGCTGAGGTTTATTATTGAGGAGGCTGAGCTAAAGCATCTCAATATTTTAATTGGTATTAAATACTGACTATAAATCTAGAAATATCTGTCAATGTTTAACCTCAAATACATAATATATATTTATTGGTAGTAGAAAATACTTGTAGTCGTTAATCGTACATCCATTTGTCGTATCTACTACGTACTCGTACGTAGTACACGTTTCTCAGTCAACTAACTCACACGTTAAGAACAGGGTTGATCTAGTTTGACATAAACGGTACATAACAGCATCGTGAACAGGACAAAGGCATTATTATGTTACATGCGCCTACGCACGCACGCCGCAACAATGACGATCGTAAACTCCTCATCATATAATAACAGGATGGATAAATAATCTGATTACACTTCAAATGGTTTTATCGCATAATTTCAATCTTACAGTCATTTTCACATATAATTTTATTGGCATAAGAACTAGAATAAGAATAATTATCTAAACCCAATAATATTACTATGGAGATTTAAAAAAAAGAAAATAAAAAAGAAGAAGAGTATGTTAACTTATCTAACACAAAAATTCATTTTTAGGGTTCCGTACCTTAAAGGAAAAAATAAATAAATAGTAAATTAATTTGTAGTTACATCAGAAAAAATATCGAAACACAGCTATCCACATATCAATAGCGTACTTTGAAAGTCTCGTAGATGAAAAATTTGTTTGTGTAATACCTTCAGGTATTTCGATATAAACTGTACAACACAGGTCTATTTTCAACAGAATTGCAGTTCGGACCTCGATAGACGCATGATAAATAAAAACAATGAATTATTTCATAAATGTCCGTAAATCAAGAAATATTTGTCATTTTTTTGCTACTCCTGCAAAATTTTACTGAATTTCCGTACAACATTGTGGGAACACCCACGATTTTGTACGGAATCGTCAGTGCATGAATTCGTCTCCCACTTGGCCCGTTTTTTTACAAAATGAGTCAAGTCAATCACAAAAAAAAGCTTTGATGTCGATGTTACAATCAATATAAACGTATAAAAATATGAGTTTTTTTTCAATAAATAATTACCTATGTCATAATCATTAAGACATTCTATCTTTACCTGTTGCGTACACACTTTGATGACTATATTGCGAAAATTAAAACAAAGTTTCAAATAAATATATAAATGACCTATTGCATATTTGCAAAACAACCAGCAAATATGAAACACTTAAAATAACTGTACAATAACATAAATAAATTAAACAATAACAAAACTTTATAACAGCGACGCAGACAGAAAAATCCATGCCAATGCCAACAAGTAAACTGTCAACTATGTATACTTTATACAGGTAAATAAGCTCATATGGAAACTGATCTCAGGTTTTCCTCAATCTTCATTCAATTTCAATCATTCTTGTTAATGATAAATTCGAGATAAAACCTTACCAAAAACAAGTACGGTCATCGACTTCATCTTGTATCACAGAATATTTGCACAACAGCCAGATATCAACTGGTTCGAAAAAGTGGGGGTCATCTTTTATATCCTCTCACTCACCTCTTAACCCCGATGGGGGGGACTTGGGGGGGACCGATGACTTCATTTTAGTCTAGAAAAACGCCGCTGCATTTTTTGTTTCACAGATCCTTTTAAACGCTTGGCAATATGTTACGGTTCGTGGACACAGTAGTGAATATAAAACATTTTTTTGTAACCGTCCGTTTTATGTGAATAAGTTAAAATTTTGGTCTGGTTCTTGTTGGATTCTACAGTTATAAAATAAAACAAGATTCTAATTAGTTATGATTTATACATATATGAGTTTTTAAACCAAATTTAGAAGTAAGAGAATGTTTTCAGTTCTATCTATCAAAAGTTAGGGGAAAAGGTGGTAATGTGGACCTCTACTTTGTTTTTGAGGCCTCATGTCAAGAACCAAAGTAGTAACCAAAAACATGTATTTTCTAAGAAATCATATTTTTGGAATTGGAGATGAAGCTAAATTGAATGTACTAACCTAAACTGAAACATAATGACAAAAATCATATCTTTGATAACGGTCTTCAAGACCTGGGCGTCTACTCCGAAACAACGAAAAACGAAGTATCAGCCGAATGTTTGTATGTTCTCTACTATAAAAGTAAGTCTTGCTCGCAGACCCATTAATTCTGATCGTACTTTTGCTTTATATATTGCATCAAAAACCTTACACCGAAGACACCGGTACATTGATTTCGAAAGGAGTGTTATCTACGCCCTGAAGTTTTGGTATCTGCATTTCAGAGTAGAGCCCGCCCTGGACCGGCGGTATGTGCCTTAAATTGTGACTCTGATTCTAAATCAGCTCCTCACTAGGTCTGTCACTAGAACAATGACTAACTCTGGTTCTGTTACCCATTTCGCTTTAATGTCCAAGATCGCTTCCACAACCTATTCCTTAATAATTTTTGGTCTAACGGCTTCAGTTGCCATTTTCATTTGATCCAGGTCCCAACTTTTTCTTTTCTCTGAAGTTTGAGTAATCTTTGTGGGAACATCAAAAAACGAATTAGAAAAAAAAATTTAGACCATTATAAGAATAATGCAAGGGGGTCAAATTGCAAATACTAAAAAATATGTAAAAAGTCATAAAATAGATATTTATTTATAAATCGATTTGTATAATAACCTAAAATAACATGGTATGGTATTAACACTATGTATTATTCAAATTCAAATTTACAATGTTTTATTCAAATCGTTGTTCATTATATATTGAAATATTTAAGTTTTCTATTTGTAGCTCAATTACTACCTTTATGTAAAGCAAATTACAATATTTAATATTTTTAATACTCAACTATATTAGAAGGATGTGAGCGACTCGGCACCCAAAGTTACCGTAAGCATTTAGCAGTAAATGATTATTTGCAATCCGTCACGCCATCCAATTTAATGAACAATTATAAAATAAATGAAGTTTCATCTGCAAAAAGAATAATATCACCAAACAGGAGATCGATCATAAACGGGAGATCATTAATAGATACCAAAAATAGAAGTGGTCCCAGTATCGAACCTTGAGACACGCCTAGACTAACGCAAGACCAAGATATTTTCGCTTTACCAATATAATTTTTTTGGGTACGTTCCCTCAAATATGATTCCACAAAGACAATCGACAAACGTTAATGTAATAAAAAGACAGTTACTATCCATATGTCTGTTATATGTAACAAATAAATAAATTCAATAGAAACACTTTTGCCAAACATAATGTCCGAGTCGCCAAAGGTTTGTCCGGAAAAAATATAAATACAGTGCAGATTTTAAAGTTTGCTGGTAGCATATTCCGATAGGCTCCATTAATAAAAAACGTAGCTCTCTCTACCTAATTCATTTGTTCTAATTTTATAACTATCACATGAGCTTCGTGTTGCATGCAAAATTCAAAAGATGAAGTGTTTCTCTATAAGAAATATCTAAGGAGGCCAATAAATCTGCCCACAGATTCGCAGGATCGCATTACCACATTTTCCTGTACTTTTATTCCTGCCCTGCATTAAATGACCATTAATCAATCATTATTTCTTTTGCTTTTTAAATTACGCTGGCATACCATCAATATTTATAAATTACAAATATTTACTTACTGTGATGACCACATAGTGTAGGAGTATGTTCCTACACCACGGTAAACAATACAGAGGCTATTTGCTTCTTTGTGCCTATCTGGTCTTTTTGATCTTTTCTACAACGAATTATATAATTCATTTATTTTAACCCAAAACTGCTTCCTGAGAATGTAAAAATCTAATGATGATTCTGTAACATTATGTATTTAATAGATATTCATAAATAACCTTATGCATATTATTTGTTTGCCACCCACTCAAGTCTATTGATGTTCTTATGTAAGTGTACATGAGCTTAGTTAGACCAATAAATAGGTTATTTTTTCTTTTTATTTCCTTTAGCTTTTCTTCAGTAATTTTTTTAGTTAAAAAGTTTTATGTTTTACTTTTTGTCTAAAATATATACATATAGCTGCTTTATTTATTATTGCCTTACTACTTTTAAAACTCATACTTCTTACGAAACCTTATTACCTATAACATTCCTTGCCTTTATATAGGATAAGGATTACTTGTTATCTCTCACGTCACACCCGAGACACACTCAGACAAATCATTTATACTATGGTAAGTACACAAACATTACAGTGATGATAACAGTTTATTCGTAGGAATTACTATATATGCGTGCCAATTTTCAACATAATTGATATACAAATTGAAATTCGGTAGGTGATTCATCAATCATCCCCAATTCGACAATTCAAAAAGAATAATTAAATTCGGACTACTCTGAAAAAGTTATGCGATATCATTCATCGAATTATGATAGATATTCACTTGAGAACATCCTTCATTTTATTAAAATACATAAATAGTGTCGTTTAGATAACATAATCTATTATTGTAGGTATTAACATGGCACCACAAAACTTTTCTTACTGTCTAATAACACCTACCATACCTACTTACTGTCTATTTTCGCTAGCGTTGTTACCAATACCGATGTTTCTGATTTAATAGTTGCGAAAACATATATTTTTTAATTTTCTACTTCTGTGTTGATTCTAATTCATTAATTTACCCTTCAAAAACTTTTTTTTTCGAGATAAACTTTAAGTTTACCTGTATTAAATAATAGATGTCATTAATAATATATTTTTTCAATGTTAAGAGTTTAACGCCAAGAGATGGCGGTCATCTGAAATTAGTTTCACTATTCCACCATAGATGGCAAGGTTTTTACAAAGTAAATTTATACGTTTCAAACACGACTACGGCAATGCCAAAAGAGGGTACATAGATACAGAGGGGTTATTTTGTTCTTGAATAATTTCTTATAATGATTTATTAAAATTATTTCTTTCGTTTGAATTTGTTTTAAAAGCTTTATTTGATACTTGCGCTAGCAGAACTTTTACTTATAATAACTACTAGTAATTTTTGTATTAGTACAAGGTGCATACTCAAACACTAAATTTTTAAAAATAATTTAACTGGAAAAACACCCAATACATATTTTTTTATTATTTAACTTTTTGTATTATAATCTTTCTAAAATCTGACCACGCCTGTAGCACACCTGCGCCACGAAACCGCCAAAAAAGTAAAGTATAAGTCTATTTTAGGCTTCCTGAATTAATATTTCCGTCAAATCTAAATCAATTATATTGAACAAGTAGTTTTGCTTTTTAAGTCTGTCGACTGCGACAGAAACAAATGCAAAACACATGGACCCACAAGATATGGCGAATCGAACGCGGATATGATAGGCGTCTGAGTAGGATCGACGAAATAACGGGAGAAAGAATCATAGTCAAATCTATGCGTAACAACAGACTGTTTCGCTCCTGTTTCGTTTGTGACAACTATCAATTAATGGCGAACCTAGTGTGGTTTCGCCGTAACGCTATCGCGGCAGGTGTGTTAAAGGCGATGAAGTTAGAAAAATCTAGTCCAATCAAGCGAAATAACTTTCTGTTTTCGAAAATACTATCAGCTCAAATCTAAAAATAAGTCAAGGAGTACATAGCGTTAAATTTGTTTATTCTTCAAGATTCAAGGTAAATGAAAACACTCTTTAATATAAACATTTTTTTATTCCAACTTATAACCATACATAATATACACAGTACAAAAAAAACTTGCTTTCGCCTAATACAGCAATAAGGACAAAATAAAATTGTCACATATTTATCATTTGTAACATCTAACCAAATTGAGAAATCTAATATAGGAGAAACTTATCTACACGCCGCGTTTAATGTACAATGCTTCGAGCGAATACGTTTTAACTTCAATACAATAACTTAAAAGTATACACTTCTTAATATGTACTCGATGGAATTCGAATTTAAAAATTTACACAATACATACATATCACTATAGCTACAATTAAGCTGTTATATAACCTGAAGAGTTTATTTTGTATTTCAAATAAGGAACATAAAACATATCCACATCTCAACGTTATCACCATATTCAGACTAATTTACATTGCACATTCTCCGATCGGACAGAGTCGGACAAATCACATTTCGTAGTACATTTACACACATAACTGGTACACAAACAGACCGCTCTCTCGACGGTACAATGGCATCTCACACACGCTCACTCGCCTCAATCTTACGTTAAATGCGGAACTTAGCGAATAGAGTTACGTTCGAAATTGAGATCAAATGTGGATCAGCGCGCGGCCGAGCTCGACGCCAGCGCGTCCTCAAGGCAGCACAGCGAGTCCTTCACCGCGTGGTACACGATGTTTTTAATCTGCAGCTTGTCCTCCTTGTTGGAGTGCTGGTGAGACAGGCGCCGGAACTGCTGCGAAAGCTCGAAGCAGCGCGACACATTCTCCGGCGAAACGAAGTCCTCCGCCACCTTGATGCAGTCCAGCAGGTTGCGGACTTGGTGCGGCGCGCCGGCCGGTACGAATACAGCATCCCCCGGACACTGCAGCACGGCGTACCCCTCCACGCCGTACTCGCGGTACAGGCGCTCGCGCAGCACTGCGTCCAGGTACCACGTCTGGTCGTGGACAGGGTCGTGGTGTGCTCGAGGTCGGGCGCCGCGCTCCAGCTCAGCGCGAACCAGGAAGTCGCGGATCTTGTCAGCGTCGCGGGCCGCGTAGATGTGCCAGAGCGCGCCGGCGGGTCGGGCGCGGGCTCTGCGCCGGGACAACACGTCCACGCCGGCATCCTCGGCCGCGCGGGCTGCTTCACGTGCGCGCTCCGATGCATCAGAAGGAGCACTGGCATGCACCATAACATTAACAGCGTCGCTTACATCCAGGTGCAGGTTGGTAGTTCCGCCGGCTCCGCCATACGCCGTGTACATTTTGGGCCCGAGGTCAGGCCGCACGAAGCACTCCGGCAGCCGCGCCGCGAGGTTCAGTTTCCCGTTGCGCGAGGTGTACTCGCTGAGGGGCAGAGCGCGCATAAGGTCATCGAACCTGGTGGGCAGCAGTTCGGCGAAGTCCTCACCCGGAGGCCAGTCCTTCAGCTTGAGGACCATGGGCGCGCCTCGCTCATCTCGCAGTCTCTTAGCCGCGAGCTCAAATCCGTCCCAGAACTTCCGTGCTAGCTGGTTTGGCACCACGAGTCCGGACGCGCAATTTACGAGGTCGACTTTTGTGTCCCCAAAGTCACGCGAAAAGCTTTCAGGAGTCCACAGGTCCTTATCGAGGAGAGTGGACAAATCTGAGACTAGAACTGGTTGACCACGTTTCCACTGGTCCTGTCAGAGAAAAAATATACCGAATTAGATTTTTCTCAGTCGTGAATGAAAATAAATAAACAGGGACAGTGAAACTCAAAAATGATAAAGATTTTTATGTGATGATGCAGATATATACCTGGAAGGGTTTGTAGTTGCCGGCGTGCGCGACGTCCGTGAGATGCAGCAGCTTGCCGTCGCAGAGCCAGGCGTGCGGCACGTCGGGGTACAGCAGCTTGGACTCGGTGAGCGTCATGATGCGCACGGGCAGCTCGCCGCGCCCGCGCCCGCTGCGCTCGTAGCGCTTCACATTCGTCGCAGCAAACGGCTTCACGTCTTCGTCGTCGTCCTTCTTCTCATCGACCACACTCGAGATCACGTCCTCGAGCGCATCATTCTTATTCTTCTTCTGCTTCTTTTTCGGCTGAGCTTCCCCGCCGTCGGGAGCGGGTCTTATCAATAACTCCCTGAGCGTTGAGAAGTTACCGCCTTCCTCGGAGTCCGAAGAGCTGGAATCCGTCTTGTCTTCTTTCGTCTCAGTCTTTAGAGGTATATCCGCAAGCCAGCTGACCACAGGGCTACCAGTCTTTCCATTTTCAGACTTCACAGGCGAAGATCCGTTTGTTGGACCATTCTCTTCTTTAATTTCTTCTTTTATATTATTCTGTAATGAACCAATAACATTATTATACCGCTCTGTAAAACTTAATAAACATTACATTTTAATTTCTTACTAAGCAATGAAAATATGTATCACCTTAGCCTGAATACTGAGTAACAGTTGTCGAGCCCTTGCTCTAGCAGCAGGGGAGGGGCTTGGGTTGTTCCTACAGGCGCAGAGCCCTAGACTGAATGCGGCCCTAACTGTATGTAGCCTGGTGGAGGCTGAAGACAATGCCCCTCCCGCCGCGATCTGAGTCAGCAACAACCGACCAGCCGGATGGGCACCTCCGCTCGTACAAGTCAACCAACTGAAAAAAAACAGCATTTTTATTTTCCTAACAATTTTACGACTATTTATTAAATGGCAAGTCGAACCAATTCAGCTTCAATTGCGCAGTCCACATCAGTCATATCTACCTTTTTGACATGTTTATAATCTTTAAAATTTTGAGCTTTCTAAGAGTTCGAGCCGCTTGATAGTCAGTTAGGGTCAAAAGGTTTTAAAATTTGGTTTATAAGGATGAAACTAAATAACATTACACTTGTTACATACACAAACATAAACCAAGTTTTTCTTTTTTTTACCAGAAAAAGTTAGATTATAAGGTAGGTAAAATGATATCTTACCCAAACGAATCTCTTTCATCATTACTGGAGTTATTTGTTGTGCTATTTGTGTCGTTGGTGCTATTAGTTGACTCGCCTGATGTACGAGACTGAAAATAAAGAAACAATTTTTTTATATAATTCTATTCATCCCAAAATGTTTTATGTATTTATGAAATGAAAGCCGCGTCCTGACCGGCCGACCGAAATGCGCGCTCGTTGTAGACGTGCCGCTACAATGGATCGCGCTCCTTGCCCCGCGAGATCCGTTTGTTGTCGGTTCCATGGACGCATCTACACCGGACGACCGACGACGATCGGGATCGCTTGGATCGCTCGGTGGGTACACGGCTAATAAGTATGATATGAACGCTTGTTCTGTGTTTCTTAAATAAACACAAACAAACCTTGAAAAATTACATATTTATGTTCTATAGTTTCAATTACATTTTTAGATGTATTATGTGTAATAACGTTCTATGCATTTTAAAGCTTTAGACAATCAACTAAGACAATTATTTATTGAAATGTCGTAAAGAATTTTATTATATTTCTACCTTATAACAATCTAAGCAGACGACGAAGCCACACTTCCCGCAAGTCCAGTGGAAGTTAAACAGCGTCGTCTCACAAACATCACACATCTCCCGAACGCCTTGCACGACGCGCTTCCATGCTATTGTCTTATCTGCAAATACAGAAACAACAATAAAAAAATCTTGTCAAGTATGAGTCGGGCTCGCACGTAATGGATTCCGTACCATCCTATAAGCTTAAACATGAGATAATTTAATCCTTTAAAAATAACAAGAAGCGAAATATGTCGAAAAAAATCGACTTTTTAAAAACTTTGTTAAAGCGGCAACAGAAATAGATATTTCCTGACAAATTACTATTATGGTTCATGAGATACAGCCCGCTGACAAACGGCCAGACGGATGGACAACAGTCTCTTGATAATAGAGTCCCGTTTTGACTCTTTGGGTACGGATTCCTAATAAAACAAACTACGATCCAAGCTATATTAACAATCCTACATGACGTTAGATAGTGAATAACTTCTTTAATAAATATTAAAAAGATCTAAGAAGATAGTTTATGGCTTACCATCATTCAAATGATGTGATTCAGCTTCTTTTTCTTGTTGCAGCAGTTCACAGAACTGATCTCCAATCTCCCTCAATAGGAAGCAACTCATTTCTATATCTAATTCAGCGGCGCCCGCAGACGAAGACAACCATAATTTCTTATCATCCTGGGTAATAAGGAAAACATTGCTTAGTAACCAACAATATAAAATGGTAAAGCAAAAAATAATGTAAAGATAAAAATTTACCTCCTCTGCGTCTTTATACGGATCCGAGAATCCGGCTATAGCTAATTGCCTATTCTTGGCGTACTTCAGTCTTCGGAAAGCGTAGAAGCGACAAAAGATGTTGGGCATGTCCTTGTCTCTCTGCGCTGGCGACCATCGGCACTCGCGGCACTTGGCGAGTCGTGGGGCTACTTCGAAGCAGGGGCCGTTCTGGAGGAAGGAGTCTCCTGCTGAACGAGCGCGCTGGTCCGGGCCCAGCCGACGCGGGCCTTCGTCCTTGCGCCGGCCTCCTCGACCCCCACCACGCGCTCTCCGACCCCCTCTTGCTCGACCCCCACCGCGGCGTCCTCCTGTACTACCGCTACCACCAGACGCCGAACCCGAGTCGGAATCCTTATCATCACTCTCCTTATCACTCGAACTACCACTACCAGATGCTTTCTTCTTCTTAGGGTCATCGCTAGTCTTTCTCGCGACAGTACCGCGTTTCCGTTTTGTCTTAGGAGGTTTTCTTTTTGGCGGCGCATTTGATTCTCGCTCGGAACTCGAGCTATCTTCTTCGTCATCTTCCGCGCGACCGTTAGCTTCCTTCGGCTTTCGGGGTTTCGCTCCCTTTCTACTGGCGGTTGAGGTTCGCTGAATAGACTTAGCGGCGACCGGTACGACAACATTAGATGCGCTCGAGTCGTCCGGCTCGGAGGCGCGAGTTATGGCCATCGGTAAAGTGATGCAGGTGCCGCCGCCACCGGAGCAATCACCTTCGCCGATCGGCGCCGTTTCGTGACGCTGCAGCCAAGCCTTCTTGCCAAGATGTCGTACCGGCGCGCCGTCCCGTGGCAACGGTGACGTGCCCTTCAACTCCGCGTCCGGCGCGGAGGCAGGCGGCGTCACTGGCGGCGCGGGGGGCGTCGGCGTCGGTGCAGGAGGCGCGGCGGCGGCCGGGGACGCCGGGGTGTGCGGCGCCGGGCTGCCGCCCAGCGGTGCCGGGGATGCGCCCGCAGCTCGCTCAGGAGTTTGCACGCTCCCGTCTGCAGAAGGAACTCGGACATCACAAGGTGGTCCAGGCGCCTGCGGTGCGGGCTCTGACCCATGAGGCGGTCGCCCTGAACTCGCCGCTGCACTCGCGATTAGTGGTTCTGGGGCCGGAAGGTCATCCAGTCTTCGCCGTTTCGCTTCCGCTTCATTGAGATCAGGTGCGTTGCGCCGTCTAGGCGACAATCGCGAGGGATCGTCTCGAGACATCCCGAGATCAAGAGGTTGAGTCTGACATGGTGAAGGTTGGCTGACAGGCGGGTCCGCAGCATGAGCTCGCGGAGGAGGAAGGGTAGGTAGGGGAGGTGGAGTCCGCGCGTGCGCCGGGGGTGGCCGGGATCGTAACGCGGGGGAGTACGCGGACGGAGGCGGATACGGTACGGGAGGAGGCTCTGCTTTCATTTGTGGGGGAGGTTCTACCGCAGTTGCGTAATGAGCAGGTCCAGGTGGAGGTTTCGCGTAGAGCATCGGTGCCGGGCTGGACGAAGGCCGAGCCGCCGGCGGGGGGTAATAGGGCGAGCGCGGCGGCTGGTAGATGCGACGCTTATCAGGCACCGGCGCAATGGGTGCGTGCGTGGCGGCGTGCAGCGGCGCGTGCGGTGGCGCATGCGGGGACAGGCCCGTCCGGTACGGTCGGGACGGAGGGTAGTGTGGAGACTGCTCGCTCCGAGGTTTGCTCGGGAACGGATGCTTCTGCTCCAGATGGATCTGTTTGGCGTCGTGTTTGACTATCACAGAGTTTTTTTCGGGAACTAGGGGTGGCGGCGCCGGAAGGAGTTGCTCCTTGTGTTGGCGGTATGCCGGGTAGTTGTAGGCGGCGAAGTTGGGTTCTCCTTTCGGTAACTTCCCGTCTTGCTTGGCGGGCAAGGTGATCGGTCGTTGAGGGTAAGGCTCGGGTACTCGCGCGTTGGGAGGCGAGTAATACCGGTCGGGTGCAGCCCGCAGTCGCTCGTGCTCAGCGGCTGCCGCACCGCCACCGCCGCGAGGACCCAGACTATTCAGCAGCGACCACGACATGTTATTCCGATCCCTCTGCTAACAACAATAAACAATGTTAATATAATCTATAATTTTACTTTCTACTTAAATAGCATCGCTATGTATAGCTTCAAAGTTTAGGATTTCCTGAATATTTTAATAAGAACTTTTAAAAAGCTACCTTTTGGTTGGCTAGCCTAAGCGATTCCTCGAAATGCCTGGACACAAGTTTGGACGCAGCATTTTCTTGATCTCTTCTATCTTTCTCTTCCCTTTCTTGTTTTTCTCTTTCTCTTTCTCGCTCCCTCTCCATCCGTTCTCTCTCTTTTTCTTTCTGTTGCTTTTCCAACATCTCCCTTTGCTCCTGATCCCTTCGTTCTCTGTGAACAAATACATTAATTAAAATCAAACTTTTAAATTGATTTTATGACATGAGGTTCCCCTTAAATTAAACACTTAAAAGACACAATGTGAAACATAGTTTTTATTAATTATGCAGGTTAAGGATAAATTATAACAGAAACAGGGTTACTGATGTTGTCAAAAATTAATATTTAATTAAACATTGATTAAATATGTCAGAAAAAATAAAAATAAGTACTTCAAGTTGGTACTTAAGATTTAAAATATTTTTAAGATAGCAAATCATGAAGGTCGTTTTGATAACAATAAAACTAAATGAGTTGAGTTGCGTTTCACTGATTTAATGATTGTAGCTATGTCTGAACAAATGAGATTGTAATGAAAACACTGCTCATGTAGGTCAAGGTCAATTTGTCTCTAAAATTAAACTTTACACGGTCAAATTAGGTTATCTTTAAATGAGTCTAGTATTCCAGTATGATTAATCAATAACTAGTTATGAACAGTGTTTTGGTCATTTTAAGACCGTAAAGAATTATAACATTCATAAATGAGTTTCTATCAAGTAAAATTACAAATTGCATAAATCATCAAAAACCTTGATATGTCATTGAAGATTTGTAGTATTATTTGAATTTAATTACACAGAAGTAATTATGTAAATTTTATAAATATTTTTCATTTAAATTTACTTTTTAAAATGTGTGTCAATATTCAGTTTTTCATTTAAAATCTCCCAAAAAGCCAAAAATATACCTTTTTTACTCTCCAATTACATCATATTTATATGTCCAAATAATTATTGTACTACATAATCCATTAATATCTATGCATTCTATAATATTAATAACTAAATAAACTTAAGTTCATAACTTTCCACCAAATTAAAACAAACTTCTTTAAGAATTATTAATGTATCAGGGAAATCTTTATCTGGAAAGTAAAATATAGGCAAATAACAAAAACAATATTGATGATTATGTAGAAACATTATCTAAATTAATATCTTGAAGTGCCGAATGATTCGTGTCCAACTATTCCTTTATATAAGTACGAAGAAACAATTCGACTTTGTTCTAGGAATAAATTAATCTCCCGTGATTTATTTACTTGTTACTTGTATTTAAAAAACAAAGCAAGATTAGTTTCATTCATTAAACACATCGAGCAGTTTATTTATATTGAAAAATTCCTCGTAAATTAACTAGTTAAGAGAGTTATGCAACCCTAACTTGTGGGTTAAACTACTGAATGTAAACTTGCATTTTTCAAGACGACACAAACAGGTTTTTCGTAAATTTTATTTAAATAGGAGAGCACTTTATAATATATCCCTTTTAATAGCTTCTACTTCTGATGCTTAAGAAGAAATGTAAGCCCATATTCTCCCAGCTTTCAGAAGTTATAGTAACACGGCATTTGTTTGTTCGGATGTAGGTCTACTAAGAAGTGATACAGATTCATCTGATTCAATTAGAAGCATTTTATCTGTATCTTTGTTTCATAATAATAGTTTTTTAAATAACAATATTCAATTTGATTGGGAGGTTAAGATTAAATTACATGAAACAAATAAAACCTCTTCAACGAAGTTTTTACAACTTTGGTCCACTTCTCATATTCGTTTAATTTGGAATTAGGTTTAAAGTTATTAGGATTCATCCCTTATATCTTTTCAAAACGTAGTAGTAAAAGTCAGTAAACAATAAAAAGGGCTTTCAAATACCATGCCATATTTTGGATTTAAAACAGAGTTAAGGATAAATCAAGAAACTGCAGCCAAAACGTTCTAGAACTTCTGCAGATTAAGGTACTAGAAACTGTGCAGTAAGCGAGATTTACAGCTCTTATAAGCTGGATATTTAGATTCCCTAGATATTTCAACGTTAACAGCACTAAAAGCGTCATTTAAATACGTTTCCAGAATCTTGCCGGGAGCTTGGATGCGACAGAAAGTGTTTTATAGGAGAAGAAATTGGAAAGGAAATTGGTAATCTCATGCAATATGTCTATTATAAGCTTATTTGAACGCACGCATAATTTCCAAATATGTTAATAAAATTACAATTTACACACACATAGATTCTTTCATCACAGCGGCACCATGACAAATGCAACTCAAACAATTTTGCTATCTCTATGTTTTAAGCTCATAGTTAAACGAAGGAAAACCTGAGGATTTCGCGGCCATTTGCAGAGAGCACAGAAAAAAAAGAGAAACCATTAATTCATTTAACTAAAAATAACTTAATTACACCAATCATTTTGGGAAAATATTCAGCCGGAAATCAACAAAAACGACTAGCATAAGAAATACTACGGAAACATCTTTCGATTTAGATCTTACTTCAGAATTTAAGTCTAAATTCATTTGCCTTATGTAACTGAAGCTTTAATGAGGGAATTAATTTATTAAACTATGTCAAGCAACCATTGTGGTTCACAAGGGCAGCAATGCGGAAGTTAAATCTTAACTAAGCTATCTCCTTAAAGCCATTGTTTTATTTTTGATCTAATACTTTTTAATGCTAATATGCTAAAACTTAAATAACAAATTTAAAAAACCCTGATTGGAGATATTTGCGTACATTTTCACCCCCGATAACTTTTGAATGAGGAAACCGATATCGACCAAACATAGCTAAAAATACGTTCGATTAAGTTACCTTTCAAACAAAAAAAATGGATCAAAATCGCTTCATTCTTCATCGCTTTCGAGAGTTATGATGCCACAGACACACAAGTCAGACTTATAACACCCTTCTTTTTGCGTTGGGGGTTAAAAATAGGATAGTAACAGCGCATGTAAAGAAAAATATACGTTTTCAGAGATAGACAAAACCTTAAATGCTTCTTTGACCAATATATCTTTACACTAGTAATATGTACTAGACTGTCTGACTGTGTTCACAAGCTAATGGTGACATTAATTTTCGAGATAACTTGCAGATAATAAGCATATTCCTACAATGTTTGTGAAGCTGTCACTCATTTGATCTTTAAAAAATAACATTATAATATCTCAATCTGTCAGATTTTACTTCTTTCTAAAAGGGAAAGTTATAAACCATTGTTATGGTATTATAATTCCGTTGCCACAAAGTGACCCAGAATTTTAATGGGCAGAGATACATTTGTTTTCAAGCAAGTAAGTAATAAAAAAACATTAAAGTTTTGTAAATATGGTATTTCAAAACCAATCAGCTATTAAATTTTCTAATAATTTGAAAATAAGTGGGGGGAAAAATATGTTCCTATTTTATTAAGCAATTGTAAAAATTCATCCTTAGAGTGGTTTAACTTGGTGCAAATGCGCCAAACAAAAAAATTCGTAATATAGTTTTTTTTCGCATTGACCTCATGAGAAAAAAAATGGAAAATACGATGATGACTAGCTGATAATATACACATCCCTCAAAAATCAAATCACCTCATCCATCAAACAAAAATCTACATTTATATACAAGTTGTAAAGAACCCTCGGTGCGCATGTCCGACTCGCACTTGACCGGGGTTTTTTAACGATTATTTCGATTTAGCTGAAAGTCTTACGCCGAATTTTACTACTAATACTATTTCATTTTTGTAAACCATAATACTTAACGTTTAAGTTAGTTGGATTGGATTATTTTTATAGCAAGTTAGCTAAAATGATTATTGCTATATTTATACATATTAGATCGCGGAGACAGTCGTGACTTGACGCCTTAGGTTTTGGATCCCTTTTGAGTATATAAATAAGTCGCGACCAAAACCTACGGAAACCTTAAAACAGTTGATTTCACTCAGATCATATTTGAACCGTACACTCAGACAAGTGTCACACAGAGAGCTTTAAAACTATAGCGTATTGTTTATAAACGAAATAAATATTTGAATGTAATTCAGTGTTTTTACGTATCGCGGTTTAATTTTTTTAGAACCTAAAAGGTGACACTTTTTATCTACGAGACCGTTACCATAGTGGGAAGTATCACACTATCAATACCGTATCGTGATATTAAAATGCGTTTCCATAATTAACGAGAAGTACTAACAACTGATTTTATACAATTACACTGATGCGACAAGTTTTTACAGAAATTAAAATGTATCAAACGAATAATTTTGTAATATAGGTAGGTATAAAGATTTTTTCCTCTAAACTAAACATAAAAAACAGTGTGTGTCCCAAATCTTTGAAGTCGAAAGTAAGTTTAATGTAGAGGTTATAAAATTAATTGACACCTGAATAATCAATAAAAAGCCTCAAGCTAAATAAACAAAGCTTTAGTATTCGACTTATTTCTCACTTTCTTCTTTTGAATCCGTAAATCAATTTTTCTCCCCTGTAACTTCACATTATAAAACTCATCATTTAAATTTGAACTTTGTTTTTAAAAATAAAGAAAAACCAATGCTCATCATAATAAAATCTGGACAGTAAAATGTTAAATTGTATTCATTTTTCATCAAATTTTCTCATTTTCTTAATTTACAACACTTAACCAGATTCCGTAGTACAAATAGCTAAACAAAATTATAAGAATTAAATGTTAAATTATGTACATAGTTAACAATAGAAAAGTATAAGATTGAGTCGATATCAGTAACCTACTTATTATTGTCACGAGCTTTGTTAATGTAAGTTTTACAAATATGGCTGACGCACTGCCGTGGACGCGTCTTGATTAAGATCTTATACAGATATTAAACAAATGTGAGTAATTATTCTTGGGAAAGGTGCAGTTTTATAAAACCTATGACTTAATTTTTGCCTCAAGGCCTGAAGTCAATCGACACGCATTTTTCCTACCTCAAGATCTTTATGTTCGTGTTGATTTCGATCTGAGAAAGAACTGTTCCTTTATGAAATTAGCTTTTCTGAAACTGTTTTCTGAAATCACTTTTAATTTTACTGACATGGAAAAATCCGGGAAACAAAACCAGAAATTTGTTTACATGATAATAAGCATAAGAATGTTTATTCATTATTATAAGGTTACCTTAATAATCAATACTAATAAAGGCTCAAGATAAGTAAAAAAATACAATCGTTGCTCTAATAAATCGATATACTAGAAATTAACCATTCGGAATTAGTGTTTAATCTATTTGTATCATTTCAAGCTCAAGGCGTGACCTCGAAGTTATTTCGGAGTATCAATTTTATCTATTTAAACATGAGATTGTTTTTAAACGTTCTTTATACCGTTTCCATAATGCTTTTGATAATGAAATTTTTATCGCATTAAAGAAAGCAAAAGTTATGTCACTAGGTATATGCGTTGAGTTACGATGTCACTTAATGTTTGACCTAGTAGCACACATTTTACTAATGTGCATATATTTTGCAGTTACATTTTATTGATGACTGCATAAATAGCACTAACATAATTATTTTGACTAGTTGTTTATATACAAGGAATTTGTTGGCCGCACTAGATTAAATGAAATGTTACGGTTATTTATGTTTTGGATTAGTGATTCCTTGTTATGTAGTAGGTACATATTTGGGATACTGTATTTATTATAGTATGGTGGACATTGGTATTTATCAAGGAGTATAAACAAAAGTGTTTTTGTTTATAGAGCTACATTGCAGCATTATTGATCTACAGTTCTATATAATGTAGATATAGTGTTAAAAGCCCTTATCTAGATGATGCGTGTCTATAAATTTAACTAAAATTGGCAGTAACGTATGTTTGATATTTCTTCGAACTAAAAATGACCTTGTGACTGAAGTTTTACTTCTATCGAACACAACTAACCGTAGCAGTCTTTCATGTCTCTCTCTATCGAAGGTTGCGAGGTAGTCCTCTGCGATGGCATGGTGCAGCGGCGGGTGTAGCGGCGGCTGGTACCGCTGCTTCCAGAGCAGCTCGCTGGTGTAGATGGAGGGCGGCGGCGGGGGGAGGTGCAGCAGCGGCGGGGGCGGGCCACCGCTGTACCCGTGCGCCATCGCGCGCCACTCGCGCTCGTCCACGGAGCTCGCGGAGCCGCCGGAGCGCACGCCGCTCACGCCCGAGTCGGACCGATCGTCCGCATCGCGCGTGCACACTATCACACAGTCGTCCTCCTCGGAGGCCACGGCGCTGGCCACACCATCCGCGCCGGCACTCACTTCACACTTCACTTCACCCTCACTTTTATTGCACGTAGACGCCGGGTCCTCCTTCACGCACTTGTCGCTTTCCGCACTAACATTTGTATCACTCGCACTTACACTGTCGCCTGGTGAACCTGCAACAATAAAGGATGAATGTTAGACATTGTTTTTGTTACAGTCGGGGAGGCATTAAGTTAATTCTAGGATTTAATAGATGTGTTTTTAAATAGACATGTCGCGAACCGGAACACGATGATTATGATGTGGTGATATTATGTGGGTGTCTAACATGTTGGCAGACAAGGTTCAAGCCGGTGCCACATGTGAATGGCGGATGGTTGGACGCTGGCCAGGGGTGGTGGTCCAAACATGCTTGGCAACCCACCAGTATGCAATCAGAACATTTCTTATATTTCATGACGCATTATTGATAAGAGCCCGATAAGTAGAGCCATCGAACCAAATTATTTCTTTACAAAAATGGCTTAGTAATAACGGCTAAACGTAATTTAGAGTAGGTATTTACCTCTCTACCATTAACGTCGTTATTAGCTTCCCTCTATTAATTTTAAATACAGTCGATTAGGCAAGGCCTGTCAATCACCTGAACCGATTAATGCACTGGGTATTATTATAAGAAACCGTTGGATCGTATTGATTTCTCACGCCCATCAGAACACGCATACCTACTTTAATTAGCATAATTTACCTACTAACAATGTTAAGTGTCGCGAAATCAGATAATTGCTAAAACAATAAACAAGAGGCAGCACGCAACCGTTACAGTCTATCATTTATTATAACACGCAACTCAGTATTATAGCGATAATTAACATTTCCTCTACTTTTCTAGCGCTTCGTCAGCTCATTCAAATTTAAATAAATTATGTAAAGAAGTGTAAAAGTAATGTTGAATGGCGGGACTACACTGCATGTTGTACAAACAGTAATGGAATTTTAATGAGATCGCTTGTAATGAGGATACAGCACTGCATTAGCATATCGCTGTTCAATAATATACTCATTATTAATACAAACACGACTCAATCAGAAATACTTTAACGTGACATTGATGAAACGTAACCTTTTAACTTTTTTAAGCTAAAACAAACTCTTCTAAAATAACAAAAGCTCGCAATACTATTTACCGCGTTGATTTTTACTTGAGATGCTTTACCTTTGAAATTAGCAAAGAAACAATGAATCCGATTCGATTCAATAGAAATGAAGCGATCAGGCCAGGGCAGGGTAGACAATAGGCTGCAAATAAATTCGAGAGCTGATTGACATAAGAATAGGTCGAAAGGGGCGACCCGTATACTGGCACGTGTTTGTTTTTTTATTCTACATAAAGATATAAAATAGATTATCTTTAGTTATCGTTTCTATTTAGCGGGCAATTATTATTTACACATTCAAATTAATACCTATCAAGCTTCTAAGCTGAGAGAGATCTGTTATTAAATGTTCAAAAATCCGATAATTTAACTTTCAGTACACAGATGATCTATTTTATTCCGATCGAATACCACTGATCTGAACCATCACTACGAAGGAACAACAAAGACAAAAGGTAATATTTAAATACTTGAAATGAATATTTAGGCTGTATTAAATATTAAACATGCGCATGTTGTCCGGTAGCGATCTCGTCACAGCCAGCAGAGCGGAGCGCCTCGCCCGCCAACCGTGTAATGAACACTTCCACAAGGACAATAACCGTTAAAAGGACAGACGGGCCTTTCTCTACTTAAAAACACTGATCAATAAACTCCTTATGACAAAACAGGTTGCCATAAAAACCTTCAAACTTAAGTAATGATATTTCGCGGATTTGGCAACGCTTGCTCCATTCTTTTGTTCCTAGACTAATAAAGTAGATGAAAAAGGATTGATAATAAATTATCTGTTTTATCCTAAGGCAACTCATATGCTAACAAGTTTTACTACATGTTTCGTAAAAAAAAATGCAACCCGGGTTGAGCTTACATTGTTAAGTATTAGCTTTTTTTAAATACAAATACTATCTAAATAAAGCTGTAAACCGATATAAATAAGGCATAAACTAGGCTTGGTACAAGATATATAAAGGTATACATGTCAGTCAACCCAGTTTTCGCTTGTTAGTCTGTATGTTCAGTGGTCATCAATTACTGTGAGCCAAGTTGCCTTATAAGGTCGTATGTCGTGACTACTAAACCACTACCACCTTGAAGATACCATAATGTTGAAGTTTCGTATCACGACCACTAACGCGAGGAGGCCGATTCATGAGGCGTTTACGACTAGATTATATCGCATGAGTTTAATTAAATTGGCAACGTGCAAACCGACACAAAATTCTTCCTTTGATGATTTTCTATGAAACGGTATCCGCAATGTCGCAATAAAACTAATTTGACACACTCACACAATACGTTAATGGAATCGCAAGTCCGAGATTTGAAAAAAGTGTATAGGGAGAGCCCATAAATTGCACAAGAGCTATTATTGAAAGCTCAAAGGCGGCGGGTTGGTAATCTCGCTAACATCTCACGACGGACGGGCAACGATCATTCGTGACTTGGAATTTCTGATAGGTACAAAAGCCGTAAAGAATCTTGCATGCCAACGACAACTAGGTTATTACGTAACCTAGTAAATATTTATAAAAATATATATAGATACAACTGTATTTTTCCTATTTCTAAATTATCTTTAATAAAGGTAGGTAAATGATATTCGTAACGACTCTGTAGGTAGGTAAAATAGATGTAGTCGTTAAAGTAGGACAAAGCACGGGGTCACGAGAGGGCGCGATAAACAATAGAGGCAGGCGCGCGATAAACGAGCGATGAGATAACATAATATGTGGGTACGGCGCTTTACAATGCACAATCCAATGCCCCATAGATAACGGACGACGTAAAAGGTCAGAACTAAACATAAAACTGCTATAAACACGATCACTAATGATGACAGTCTGGACCGATTAATGTAATGGCAATTTACATTATTCACTTGGTCGTAAGTATAGCTTAGAGGTAAATCTAACTAACTAAAGTAATTATTATTATGTAGGTAATACTCCTTTATTCTATTCTACTTACATTATGTAAATAACTTATGACCGTCGTATTTACCTGTCCTGTTTTGGACCTCATAGGTTAAATTTAATATCATGGTAGGTTGGTAAAATTTTAACTTTGATTAACTATATAAGCCTACTTCTATAAGATTAACAATGTAGGTATTGTATCTGGGTATTTGAAACAGACTAGTAACTACGTACCTACATAAGTGGTGGCCAAATTTTAGTATTAACCTACCTACATGTGTTGTTAATAAATTTTTAACACTGAATCTATTATATTAATAATGATTTATATTCTGTACATCGATTGCATAACTTGTAATTAGATAATATAGTAAGTAGGCATTACGAAATTTTACTTGCGGCTATTGATAAAATAATTAATTTTTATGTGTCGGAAGTCGGCCATTTTGATTAAATTAAGACCAAAATAGGAAGGTCGGTAATCAATTCTAGCAAAGGTCTTCTAAGATTTTTAATATTAAACACAATTATGAAAAAGTACTTATTCAGGGTACATATTTACGTTAATCGTTTAACATGAATCAACGGAAAACTCGCGACCGTTTCCATAAATAATTTGGTAGATAAAATACTTACACAAAGCTGCAGACCGTTGTAAATAATTCCAATATTTCCAGTACGTAGGTGCAATATTTAAATTTGAAGTGCCGAGAACACTTTCAACCACAAAGAAATATCGACCACAAAACTATTGCTCTTCCTAAAAATATTTCTAAATCAGGTATCAAAATCAAATCCAATTCTATTCGGGGTCACTATCACAGAATTTCCAATGGATATCCAAATAACAATGGCTGCAATCAAATTCCAATGCAACGTGGCAATTCTTTATAGCACAGTATCACTTGAGTAGTAAAAAGTTAATCACGATTTGTTAGGAACGTTGCGTGGCACTGTGTACAGACGTGCGAAAGCCTTGACGTCGCACAAAGAACTGTAACGCGGGCGGGCTGAGGCTGCGGGCGACGGGGGGAGGGGTATTGGTTGCAGGAAAAGGGAGACGCGGGGAGGCAGTCGGGCGCGTAGCAAGCTAGCAAACTAGCAACAAGTGAGCGCTGTCGCGGGGGGGGATAGCCCGCTAGGGGGAAGTAGCCCCCTCGGAAGCGCGCATGCACCTGACAACTTGGTGCATGCAGCCATTCCATGCATGCAGCAACCAACCACCCTATACTGTAGAATAAATGGGACTTAGGGAAGAGGAACAAGTTGAACATTTTTTTGTCGTCCCTTTGATCGAACTAGTTTTGCTGCTTCATAAATTGATATACCTTGTAAAAACTGCTTTAATGCTGTTCCCGTAATGGTATAAACTAGGTTAAAACAAGGGAAAATAAGATAAATAAACATTAAATACCGCTTGTAAGCCAACATCCCAAACAAATTCTAAGACGAATACTTTGGCATTGTTCCAAGCCTATGACATCAAACTACCTAACAAATACCTACCTACATTTTCAAATTAAACCATGAGCTCATTTTAAATAACTACAAGTTAACGACTTTATAAATCTGATACCTACTAGTAGATGCCTAATAGGTTATACAAGAAGTAGGTGGTAGGACACATTACATGTACAGTAAATTATGAATGTGTGTTAGTGTAAGATACATACTCGTATATATCGGACAACCTACGTTCGCTTGAAATTGGAATAATTAAAATAAAGCAACAATAGCACCAAGGTAAATATTTTGGATCAAACATTTGATTGTCTTTTTTTATACTAACCTTTAAAAATATATTTGTTTAACTTCATGCCATTTGGAGTTATTCAAAATTTTGTACAAATAAAGGAATAACAATAACATCACAATTTATTTCTTTATTAATTTAAATTCGCAAAAAAAGTATAACATAATTATTTAATTTGTTGTTAGCAATTAACAAATGCGGGCCTACATAACGTAATGAGGTCGTCATATCATTAGACCTTGTAGTGTAAAATTTAAAATTAGCATCGTATTGAAAAAATGTTTCTTTTGTATTAAACACTAGCATACAATGTTACACTATGTCAAACCGGTCTTCTTTAACATGTTTCTAGAAAACAACTCATATTTTAAATGGATATTAATAAGTTATATCGTAGATCTTACTAATTTAGAAAATCGAATAATATTAACCTTATATTATGAAACGTACGCATAACCATATAATATAGTTTATTTTTACGGATGTACACATTTTTACGGAAATGTATGAACTTACATTACAAATAAAAGTTAATTAATGGATCATGTCATGATTGTCAAGAGGTAAAATATATTACTATTTAATACTTATTATGAGAATTTCTTGAACAAATGAAACAAATTATCACTAACATTATATACTAAAAATAAGTTGAATAGAGAGAACCATAGTATGGTCGTGGATAAGTTTCGAAGTACAAAAATACTGCTTGATGATAACCTGGTTGCAATAACTGATAATAACTTACTCACATTCTGATAAGTATTTTGTGACCGTTACAAGTCGACTGCCGAGATAAACGAATGTATAACGTAAAAATAATATGAACGTAATGCTCACCAATGACACACATGTTAATTTATGAGTACCTCAATTATTAATAATAATATACCTTCTATAAATAATCATATACCTTCATGAACCGCCATGAATAAGCATTATTTATTCGAAGTAGAAAGATATTCCGAAAAATATTTATTTGTTGATGGCACATAAAAAAATTTAAACGTCATAAACATCTTACGACATAAGGATTAAGTACTGTTATGCAAATTAATATTAACATACCTACCTAGACGAAGATGATAACCTATTAAATGTTATCCGTAATACTACAAAGATAGCAGTTATCAGAGACTTGTTTGTTCTCTCCGTCGACAAAACTTTATAGTTTACTTTAAGTCATCAATTTGTTTTATTCTCTTAAAAGTATGTATTGGCTAAGCAAAACCCATTTTCTGAGGTATCCGGCAGGGCTGAGTCAGTTTGCGTGGGAGAAACGACAACAATAAAATAACTCTCTCGCTTAGCGGCTGACCTTAGAACAATGAAGTTATTTAACGTTATCAATTAAATAATATAACGCAGCGGTAAGTTTTAATATTTTAAATCATAACTACATAAATGTATGCACATGAAAGATAGCTATCTGATGATGATGCAACACACTAGTCTATGAATCATTAAATTATGTTAAGCATCATAAACTGACATCCGATGCAATGACTATTTATTATTTCTGTGAGTATAATTCTATTATTTAATTTAAGAACGACACACGAGGTATCTTAATACTGCTTAGTATGTGATACAATACAACGCTAGTAAGTTTTGCAATAATCTCAGTAGTAGCGTTGATAGTAAAATTGTAGTTTTACAAAATTAATGTCGGTTTGAAATTTAGGCTTAGTCACGATTCTGTCAAGATAAACTTTCGGTAGGCATTTCAGTAAGCCCCCAAGCGATAATGACAGAATGACATATGAATATTAATGTCAAACTAATATTACTGGTATATTGACTTTCGGAAAGATAAAAAAGTAATAGTAATCGATCAAAGGGAACACGTTTTCATTTCTAGTTTCGCTTCCGCCACCGCGCCGGCCGTGCTCAAACAGCTGCACACGCAACATTTTCAATGTGATATGATTAACGTTGCAAACATCTTTGCTGTGCCTCTATGCATGCACGCAACAAGCAATTAATATTGAATGATAGCTATTTTCTATTGTTACCCCGCGAGTAAATAGAGCATGTTCCGCGGCATCAATACATCAGCACAATACAAAAACTCTCACGTACCGCGCCGGCTATTGTACCATGCATGTGCGTAATTGCAATCAAGAGTAAGTATTTTCTCTCACTCAGTATGGACAACTTTGTATATAAGATTGGACATTCATTTAGCAGTAATTAGTGTGTGATTAGAGTCTGACAGCTGTTATTAAACCGGTAATCGGTTTATGTTACGAATAATTCATCAGTGTTCAGTTAAAGACAAGATGTATGCTCGTTAAATTTTGCATTATCTTCACTGGGGTTTTTTTCTAATTTTTTCGTTGCATGGTGGCCATCAGTGGTTGGATTTACGGGAGGGATCGCCGAATTATAGGGTACAAAGTCTGAGGGCTTATGAGTTAAGTATTAATAATATGAAATGTCGACCGTCTGCTCTACTCCATCCATCTACCGCAGACACCGCACCGCTCCGCTCGCATGCAAAACCGCTTATTACGAACGAATGCGTAACCATGAACTATACACGCAAACATGGCGGACTGATCCGATGGAATGCAGTAAATTTTACTAAGAGTTAAAACAAGTGGTTATATTAAAAGAGATCCAATTACTTTCCGGTTTGAAGTCTTATTTCGATTTGACATAGTTCGTGATAATAAATGTATGAAACAGCTGCGGTTGACAGCGACGCTTCCTGCCGTCGAGCCATTGTTAGTACATATTGTTACGAACAAACACAGCTTTTTTTAATGCGAACAGTTTTACACATAAACACCTTGTAGATTCAAGATAAGCTTTACATTTAAAACTGAACCCTATTTATTCCGTACCTGTGTGGGGAATCAATTTTTTTAATTACATCTCTCAAAATCATGTTTTTATACAGAACAAAAAAATGAATACTTATATCGTTGACGATACGCAAAATCACATTTAAGACGTTTTCTGGCTCTCCACACTCTTAATTCACAGTTGCATACGAATATAATTATTTCACTTTAATGACGATCAAATGCTTACTCCTTGTGACATTTCTAAAACAAACAGACGACCAGTAAAACGAGTTTTTTAGTTTTGTCATGTCATGCCAGACTTGAACATTAAGAAGTTGACAATGGAGGGGTCAGTGAATGTGTATTGTTCAGGAGAAAGGTCTCAGTTGAAAGATTTACAATTCACAACAATGACTTGCTCCAACCTGAGATCACGTCGACTATTGAATGCTGATTGCACTTACAACTAAACAGTTTCACTAGACGTCAAATTTGGAAATCTCGTTACAACAAAGAATGACCTCGTAAATAAAAGAGATCAGATATTTACGTAACAGTTGTGGTCAGAGTTTTGAACCGAATCTATGGAATCATTAAAAATCTATTCAAAATTAGTTTTGATCTTGCTAATGACATGCGGTACGCAATCCTTCCTACTTCGTTGCCGTCGGTTGCGCAATTCATTTTGATTCGTTTTGTTATCTCCGAATCTAATTTGATGGTGGGTGTCTTTACAATGTTGATAACTATTATGTCCGATGCTATAAGAAAATAGTGTTGCAAGCGGTGTCGGCTTTGGTTTTTGCATTACACGCTCCTTTTAGTTTGGTACGTCGTATAAAACAATAGAGATGGGAATGACCCTTAATCGTGGGAGTTTAGAGTCGTGATCGTCTGCCACGACGCCCCCGTGTGCCTCGCTCAAACAATCAAACACTACAATGACTCCATTGTTGCTCACATGATCATTTTTTCCCTTATGCTTTTTTCTGTCAACTATCAACAAAGACTTCCTAGCTTTGAGACATGGGTCGCAAATTTCACAGTTACTACCAGCATTGTTGCCATGCCTAGCTTTTTCTTTTTGTATTGTACGATGTTTAAATTAAAAGTATTTTTATTGATTCAACTTTGACCGCCTTACATTTGACTGGGTATGTTGTTCACACTCGACCGGATAATATATCAATATCAAACAAAACGTAATGGTAGGGTGTCACCAGGATACGGCCGTACATCACTGGGCTTGACTGCCGGAATCCCCTATAATATATGGAGGGGGAGTCGAGCTCTCTGTGTCCTTCCCCCAGGCATATTTTAACTAAACAATTCCCACATTAACGACATAACTACTGACTTACTATACATAATCAAAAGCATCTCAAAGAAACTGCAGCGGAGTTACCATTACCGTTTGGCAATTTGGATACTCGCCAAATAACGTTTCGACACGTTACTAGTTACCGTTATCGGATAGTTGGCGAACTGTGCATGTATGTATAACCCTTTTAAAATTATGCTCGACATAGCAGTTTCTGCGCAGTCTGCTGCACCGAATGAGTTATTTTGGGTCAGATAAACTAAAGTCTATTTTTTCCGGTACATTATTTTTAGAATATAGTTGCTGAACATTACTTTCGAATTATACAATGTGTTATTTTTAACAACCTAACCTCCGATCAAAAAAGAGACAGTCTACCCACGCTAAGTCTACATATCTTGAAGAAATAACTCAGCTTTCACTGAACAGATAGTTATAATAGTCACTTTCATTAACCGTTGAGTGAGTGATCCTAATACGACCTCCAGACGACCTCCTCACTAAGACGTCTTTGTTATTTCTCAATATTCATCATTCACGCCTACCTTATATTTAATATCAATCAATAGTTTATTAGTATACATTAATTTTTGCCTAATAACAATACCAATTTTAGAAACTCCATTTAATCTGATAGATATTTTTATAACTAAATTCATAGCAGACTAAAGCAAACTTCGCAAAGCTAAATTACAAAGTCATTAGAATAACAAAAAAGTTTTGAACAAAGGCAGTTTAATTTCAAAATTTCATATCGTTCAAAGATTATTGGACGACAAAAGGGAGGTAAGAGGAAAATGTCACAATTTAGTCGGAAAATGTGGTGGAGGTGGTGTGGGGTAAGACACCCGTCTCCCGCCACCCGAATGACTGCTGGCTCTGGCTGTTTACACGCACTCCCTGCCTCCAAGTAAATCCGGGGGAAAACTTTGATTAGTTATTCTTTTATTTATGGCGACAAGAGACCATTCATTGGGTAAGCCCCAAGAGGGTGCTTACAAAAACTTTTGATAGCCACTTTTTATCACATAAAAGAGGAAGTTACCTATCAGTTGACCTAAATGTAAAATTATTTTATTTACCATTACGCGGGCGGGAATGCTTTTTTTTCATTGGATTGTATGAAAGTTTAGGGTGATACCTACTCGTTATGATAAATATCTATATATGATGTGCCTTAACTGAACTGAATGTAACCAATATAATAATATTTTTTTTCAAACTCAATTCTGGATGACATTAAAATAATTCCCCTGTTTTATTTTATTTTAAAAAATACAGCTGCTTAATAAAATGCATCCTCTGTCTAGGTATTTATTTATGCATTAACGTTCAGACAGTGTTTTCACGGTTGTGTATTTTAAATGATACAAAAGATATAATCTAGGTAGGTAAAGGATCTTGTCAACCCTTCAACGCAGAGGGGAATTCCAAGAACCCTCTGCTTACCCTCCCATCTCACCCTCCTTCAGAGACGAATAAAAGAAAAACATTGATGTAAGATATTAGTTGAACAGACGTTTCCAAGGGCACGCTTGAGTTATAGCTGTTCAAACGGTTTGTCGATCGGCCGCCTTTGTTCGTGGAGACGCCTTTAAAACGTCTAGAAACTGTCATGTAAATGAAGCTATAACGATGAGCTAGTTCGGCTGTTGACGGATTAAATTAACTAACCGGTTTCACAACAATTGCGACGAGACGCTGTATTCTGATTGCGTCCATGTTTTCGTGTTAACATCACGTTCGTTCATTCCATTACCGGACCGCGTGCACCCACTTCCATATTAAATTTCTATTTTCCCAGAATGAGTTGACCTGCGTTTCGATTATACAAGCAAAGTTGTTTGTACGCACATATCTATTTCAAAAAATGGAATGAATAAATTAATCGATTTCATCGTTTTTGTTTTTATTAAAATTAATTTCTTAAACATATATTCATAAAAATTGTCAAAACAATTTGATTGCAATGTAGAAATATTGAGGACGCTATGTGAGTTGGCGACGAAGGCATGAGTCAACTCGATTAATGAAGTCGAGTTGATGATAAATCCCGAGAGCGAAATACATTCAACAACATACTAAATAATTTGGAAATATCACGTAAATACTTTTTTAAATACTCGTTTAAAATCATTTCCGCAGTTTAAACAACAATTCCAGCCATGCTTAAATAGTTTTTGAATTATTTTGATACGATCTTCTTGCATCTTCGTCATAGTCATTTTCACTAGTGGTTGTCAACTCAAAGATACCATCTAGGCATTCTAAGTATTATATCTTATTCTTCCATTACTTAAACTACGCACTTAACGAAAACGATTTAAGATCTAAATAGGTTCGTTCGTTTTCACGTGAGATCCATGGATTCCGTTGTTCCGCCATTTTGTCGTAAGTCGTGGTCTTTTGCTCGTGACCATTTAGAACAGATCGTTGTAAGTTCAATAGGTCATTGTATTTTTAACAGTAATGTTGTGGTTATTTGGTGCTGTTTGGATTGGCTGTGTTACATTTCGTGGCATAGAATTCTCTGACTGTCCATAATTGGCTGCGTTGCGCAACCAAGTTTTGTTATTCAGCCATCGCCACTCAGACTTTACTTTCTCGACCTCTTTAACTGTCAGGCTTTGCTAATTACTTTCTTCTCTTATTTCATTATTTGATATAAGTTTTTATGAAACAATGTCCTCAGAATCAGTTAATAACTCTAGACATATGATATCTAGTTAGACGCAACACAGAATATTTGGTTTTCTGTACAACTCAAAATTGGTTTATATGGTAAACTGCATAATAAGAACCAATAACCCAAGCCTTCCAAAGACGTTGGGAAAACCCTACTTTTCATAGGATTGTTCGTCAAATCTAATCTTATTACAATGAGGTAAACATTTGTTTTTTTGTGTCGGTATCCTAGACATTTTATTTAATAAAGATAAAACTTAATGAACGTTTGACAAGTTTCCTATCTTAATATAATTTAACCTCATCTGTTAATTCGATTACGTGTGCAATAAATTGCATGCGCTTATTGAGTGCAGTTGTGTAAGAATGTACCTTGACACAGATTGCATGCTGGCCTTCATCTTTAACCGTTTAATAAATTGTTTAAACTGCCTTAGTTTTTTTTCTGAAATCGCATTTTTGTTTTTAACTTCTATCTATCTATTTAATTAATTTTAATTTGTTTATAAAATTACTATAATGTTATTTCTGTGTCATTGAGGGTAAAAACAATATTGTGGTTTTATGCTCCATCTGACTGGATGTTAGCAGATCAACAACAGGAAATGTTTTCGATAATCAAATAACTAGAAAATGTATTCACGCGTGGGAAATTTCAAACTAATTTATTAAAATACGCATAATCAGAAGACACTATAAAGATAAACAGGTTTTAGTTTAACGAACAGGTAACCGATCCATAACATTATATTATTTACTAGTCTTCGCCTCCGTTGGATCAGGTTTACTTTTGAACCGACAGAAACCGGTTGGAACTGCTTTAATTAACGTACATCCGGCTAATCAGATCGAGATTGCCTCGATAAAACCGCTACAATACCGTTCGGAATTGAAAGTAGCATAGTTGCCGATCCAATAACCATCGAATCCCATTCCTGATTACACCATTAATTTGCATGTTTTGATGGAACGCAATATTATCTTGTAGACCTAACAAAAAGCAGCGAGGCGTGTACGTGCTAATGTATCAAAAAGCCAGAAGTCATTGCCTTGAAGCCGTGGGCGTTCATAACTCATACCTAATTAAATGTCGAGGTTCTTGACTCGATCGCTTCGAACTAAGTATACCTACGCTTGCTTGGGAACCGGGCCTGGCTTACTCCGAGCGAATACCTCAGCCGTGTTGTGCCCGACTGTTCAATACTGTCGACAGCCAGCCCACGCCCGCTATTATCGCAGGCTATTATTCATATTGTTATGTCGGTAACGTTCCGAATCGCCTGTCAGACAGAACTCGGCGTTCATCTTGCCTCGATTCCTAGCTCGTCAAAAGGCCGTTGGCCCGGTTTACACGCGCGTGGGCTGCGCATTATGTACAATGCACAAAACATTAGTGAAGATACAGTTACATGCAACAAAACAAACGTTTCCTACGGACCGAAATCTTTTGTTGCGTGCATTAATTAGGTAATCGTAATTGCGGCAGCGTGTCTCGAGACCTATTCTTCAGACGATATCCATTGCTCACTAGCCAAAAGCCATTAGTCACGAGTAGAGAATAGCCCGCTGCCTCGGATTATCCCTGCGGAGACGGCAACACAGCAGACAACATGATTTATACTGAGCGAAACCCTTCATCCGTTAACTCTTTCTTTGTAGCACCTAGTGAAGTTTCCTGCTTTTATAAACAAGAACACGAATAACCTTCTTTCGGGTTGCTCGAACGTAAATAGGCGCATCCGCCGTTAATAAATAAATTGTATGCGATGATATAGCACAGATGCGCTCCGTTTGAAGCCTTGGCGTATTTTTTTTTCGGTGAAGCAAGAAAGGAAAGTGACCGTCGAGGTTACGGAATAGACTGTAGTGATCGGCGCGGCGTGGGTGCCAATTTATCAGCACTGTTTTTACTCCATTGGAACCGAGAATGGTGTTGTGAGTTTATAATAGGCAAACAATGGAATGGTACTGAGATTCTTCACTTTTTTCTTACCTTACAGTGTCGATAGGAAGTTGAATAAGTTAGACGTGTGAAGAATACTGATGATAACAGAAACATTGGCTGGTTTCCTCGAAAGCATGACTCTCGAGAACCAGTTACATGAGACCGCGCAGAAACAATGCATAAGCAATGTTATCCATTAATACTAGAATGCATGACTCTGAGAAAAAAGTATAATGTTGCGAATTAAACAAAACAATAGCTTTGTTTGCACATGTGTTGGCTGCTGACTTTGCACTCCCGAAGCATTTTTTCATTGACAGCATAAATAACAATAGCAAAGTAGACCAACACGTTTAAAGTTTTTTTTGCTTTCGTATTAAAGAGGTTTTAACTTTATGTTAGTATAACAACGTTTTTAATTGCTTAAGGTTTATAATTTCGCTAAAAAACCAGTTTAATCGTTTATTTCAATCATATGTTCCTCATGTTGTCGTTGTTTGAAATAAATGCAGGTGTGCATATTTCAACACATTTTATCTAAATAAATACACTATAGGTAAAATTACCACAAAAACTTGTAGCTAAGTCCTAGTTTAGTATATATTTCCCTAAACGACAAGTGCTGCGACCCGCAGGCCTTAGCAGCTTTGCCATGACTTTACTTTACCGTGGTAATCGTTCCCTATACAATCGATCAGACTGTAAATATCTCAACAAAAATAAGTGTCCTTCACATCTTCAAACTTCATTATGATTTATTTTTAAACTTGAATAATTAAAAATAACATTCTTTTACTAAATTAAGGAGATAAATAGGTTGTTTCAACAGGTAGTTGGTATTTAAAACGAGCTGGTATTTGAAGGGCAAAGGAAGGTGAACGGGCAAATAACATGATAATACAATAAAAACATTCAGTTAAATTACTTTTAAAGTATATTATGTCAACGAACAATATGTTGAATAAACTTAAATACAGGTAAAACATTCGTATGTTATTGGCTACAAGAGGAAAATAAATTAGCCGATGATTAATATTTTAAATTGAATACTTACATTTACATAACAATACATTCAAATACAGAATCGAATAAAAACATTCGTGCCAACTTGAACTTCATACATTAATTATCTGAGTTTTTAAAGAAGGAAGTTAGATGAATTTAAAACAAGGAAAAGCTAAACAATAAGTTTATTTGATCCAGGGAGCAATTAATTAATTCGTAGCTATAAATAAGCCTGGGCAACGTAACATCAATCAATCGTGTGGTTCTATCGTATCCGTCTGTATATTGATCTATTCAGAGATCGAGTTTCCAGCTGCATGGTAATTTAATGTTCACAATACCCGCGTCTTAATAAATGCCATACGTGTACGATGCAAATTGGACACTGCTCTTGACTGCCGATAATAAAGTACTTGGTTCGTAAATAGCGAACGGGTTTGCCCATTTGCTAAGCGTCTCGAGAACTGGTTTATCGTTTATTTTATTACGTCGCGGAAAATGGCAGCATCTGTATGCTTAACAATAAACGTGTCATTGTACTTATATTCCTCTATTTTTATCACTGAGACACCTTCGAGATTTTGTTTCTTTATTAGCATGTTTAATTCCGCTTGAGTTAGCTAAGGCCACGTACTACATATCAGTAATTTATTTCTTATCTCGTTTTACGTGATATGATAAAAGCGAGTGGTTGATAAATTTAAATATAACTGATTGCCGGTTAAAACGTACATACCAACAACTGATTAATTAGCTCACGACGTCGACACGGCGGCGGATGTTTTATCAACAAAAAGTTGGCCAACCTCATTTAAATAGGACGTCTCCCCTGACCAGTCGGTCGGCTCTGTAGGGAGTTATAAATTACGGCAAACGTAAAAGACAGATGAACGGGAATTAAAATGAGATGTCGTATAGTGAAAAGTTTACGAGGGAGTCGCAAGCCACAGTCTACGCACACCACTTGGCGCGGGTTCAATTCCTGTTTGAAGTATTTTAGGAGCCACGCTCCCGCTGCGCTGCCGTCCTCGCTCGCCCTGTTTACAAAATACGACCAGCCGCCATTCGCGATTCAATTCCACAAACTTTTGTAAACATTGAGCAACACGAGATTGAATTATAGCTGAGTACCTTACCTACCTACCGATTCCCAGCAACTAGTTCGATCGATACATTTGTATGTAAAAACAGTCCAGATTTATCTTTTTCAATCAAACTAGAGATCCGGTCTCGGTGACATTGTTAATACAAGCGCCAAGAAAATCAATGTTATGTTTTAATATCATTATGATATTATTACCAGTTATGATGAAACAACAGCATAAAATAAACATAGTGATAGATCGATCGCTTTATAGGCCTGGAATAAATTGGAGAAGAAATGTAGCGAGACGGGAGCTTTGAAATCGTTAAAATAACAGGTTTGATATACAAGTCTACGTTCGTGGGAGATATATACAACATGGATACATGTATAGAATACGTGGCTTGCCGTGTCTGATAGCCGGGAGGCATTTCCGTGGAATCAAGAAAGGAATAAATTACAGTACGTCAGGATGAAAGGGCAAAAACACGAGGAATCCTACTACCTGAGCCGAGCGTTAGGGGCTTTGTTGCTTTTATCGCACCGTACCGGGCTATTAACAGGTACCCATATTAAATATCCCAAGGGCTTCCAATGTTATCATACATTTAGAGTTTCTAAGAACTTCCAAGTAATACAATTAGGATTAAAATGTAATACCTTGCGTAATCATTTTAATCGGATTTCGTTAATACGTAATCGTTCATTTTACTCGTATTCCATGAATTTCCGAATAGGATGCTTAATTATATACATTTATGTTAATTGCTAAGTTTTCTGTGTTATTTTTCTAACACTGATTAAAAACTTATTTCATATCAACCGTAAATGACTATTGCTAATGAGTTAGTGAAATTGAAAAGCAATCTTTGAACGAGTTTTCATGTTCGTGACGTTTCCGTCCGTAACACTTTGAGTAAGACCAACAAATCGTGATTTTGAAGCTTGCCCATTTATATAAAACACATTTTCAAAAGTAAACCAAAACATGATTAAAATGGCTGGGTTAAGGTCGTTTTTCGTATAGTCAAAATCTGCACATTAAGATACTGTTACAAAAAATGTGTAGTCTCTTGAATAATTTCACGTCTCGGCCTCACAAACGCTGTTTTTGCGCTGTTCTTTTATGATTGTAAATGATTTTAGATCGTTCAACTTGGTAATTTTGCCGTGAGGTTATTAGACGTGTTCGTATAAATTGTATTACCAGATAACTATGTTGTTTTATTTTACGTAGATAAAAACCAGAAAATAATGACAATAATTCAAAATGGATTCCATCCAACATAGCAACAAAAAACGTGTTATTATTATCAAAGAGCAGGAGTTAAAGGAACAGCTGTTGAGTAAATTAACCTTGGAACCTGTCTCGGGCATACTTTAGAGTGGGGGGATACGTAACCACCTCCCTGGAACCACGGGGTGTAACACGTGTTCCACTCACGCGAAGTCATATTTATGGCTGCTTATACAATCTAATCGAAAAACAGTCACGTAACGAGAGAGAAACTATGTTGTGTATCTACCCTTCTAAGAACAGTAAAGTTTCAGTTGGACGTGGTGAAATAGGAGAGAAGATCAACAAAACAGGTCACAAACAAGTCACAGTACCCTCTCGACAGAAAGGGGTCAGTGACTGCTCGCACGGGGTGGCACGGCGGGGGCGAGACGGGGGTTGGGTGGGACGCCATGGGGCTATAATAACACATTTGAAAAAAGTACCCTTAAACATCTGCCTTACATGTGCGTTTCACTACGACAGGGAATAATGTAAGTCGTGCGCGCAACCGCATCGATATTCCCGAGGCTTTTTGTTCAGTAGCTTTTTGTTGTCTTCACGCTTTGTGCTCGCAAGCTTTCAAACGGACAATGACTGTTTTTTATAACAAACGAAATCAATACATTTGTGACGTCCTCTCAAAGAAAACATTTAGAACTGAGCAACGGATTTATGATTGAATTGAACCTGCCAAGTATAGTTTAAATGTTGTATTTTTTGCTTATGAAATTCTTACTAATAATAATGCGTTTAACTGCAGAATTAAACATTAAAGTAGCCAGAATTAAAAATATATGTAATCTGACTAACATAAACGAGCTGTCACTGCAATAATGATTAGATGCATGCATTGGATACCTTGCATTTGAATTATAGTTTCTACATACTACGTGGATTTGATCACATCAATTTAATGTAGTTGTCGGAAGATCAAAACAATTTGGAATGTTGCCAGAAAGTTTGATCACTGAAGTCAACGAGTAAAAACTAAAGACAACAAGGAGAACATAAGCATAAGCTGCGAATCGACAAAACTGATCGTTGTCTGGACATTGCTTTTCTTTTTCTTCAAGTTTAATCCAAACAGTAGACTTTTAATTAAAAATAACTACTTGGTGATATTTTTCTTGCTTTTGTAAGCAACAGCGTTAATACTGCTTTTTAAGCATCTACTCGTAAATTTATTTTCTTTATTACCATTTTTTTACAAAGAGAGAGAGATAGAGATTTTTAGCAACGGCATTAATGAGCATGGTACGTACCTAGTCGTTACTAAGGACTTCGAGAATCACTTGTATCATGGTGTATGATCGGAACATAAGTTATGCTATTTATGACTCCTGAATATCTGAAATGATACCTTCGTCACAAGCAAGACACGACGACTTTTTATGTTACTCCATCAATTCGATATTAAGTCTATATGACTTCTAGTCAACATTCTCGGTAACATGTTTATGATAATTAGGTATGATCTAATTTGTTAGATTTTTTCTACTTAGACTCATTTAAATGAATTCCCAAATGTATCGTTTCTCAAAATTATTATTTATTGTACATCGTAACAGATAAATTATTGACATTAAATATACTTATAAGAAAGTAACTGATAAGATACAACAAACAAACAACAACAATTTGTTACGTATGCTTTCGAATAATAAAATAATAATCGAGACAAATTATCGTAACATGAGCGCGCGATGTTATTTCACGACGCGTTATAACCTCATTATAATCATCATCATGATACCGCAGATAATAAAACACAGAATTGATGTCGCAATCGGCGTCTGCGACGGAAGCGGACTGGGGGGAGATCAGGGGGGAAAGGAGGGGGAAAAGATCCCGTTAGGAGAAAGTAGCCGCCTACACTCATGCGCTTAAGTCGTGACGGCTGGACCGATCTCGGCCATCTTGGAAACACTCGATCCGATTGTAATCGATAAACCAAACCCTAATATGGAGTCCCTACAGAAACCATCCAGATGGTCCACTGATACCAAGGTTGGATATTAACTTATTTATAGCAAAATACGAGCAATAAGTCAGAAAAGGTAATTTTGTTAAGACAAAAAATATATTGAAAAATGCACATTAAATTTAGAAAATTGTTCATCGAATTTCCTGCACTGAATGCTTAATTTATGATATCATTTTATCAGCTATAAACTAACCTTAATTATATTACTTACATTAATGACCAGCGCACCCAATAAAAATTTGCATTCTAAAACATCAAGCATAATAAAATTATAATGATAGTTCTTTCACCTCACTTATCAACATCAGATGTGTGTGTATCATTAAAGAATTTAAACATAACATTAAACTGTACGGAGATTGTTATTGTAAAGAGGCGGAGAACGGTTTTCTGCGTTCATCATAGCAATTATTGCGCAAGCTGTAAAATAAAATCAGCGATAAATAATGTTTCATAACTACAAGGCATAGCAGTGGTCGGCGTTCGAACCAGACTCGTGCGACCGGTTTGTCTGCAGGTGGTGGCTGCCAACTAGAATCACCTTCGACCCTGAGCAATACCCATTGTATACAGAGACAAATAAATACCAAAACCCGCAAAACCTAATTCAAACATACGTATGAATAATTCAAAGAAAACTGATAAAACTATGCTAACAGTTTAGTGTTAAAGAAAAGAATTTAAAGTTGACATCATTTACAAGAATACTAAGCCGACGAAGATTTTTCACTTCGGAAATAAGTTTCCAAATATATTATCTATATACGAACAAAACAGTGAAAGAAAAGAGGAGACGGATACATAAATTAGTAAGAGTATAATACGTGCTTCGACCAGTACAATACATATACGTAACTAATTTGAGCTAAATGACTCAAATGTTTGTTAAAGTGATTAGTGACTCAACAACATTGTCATCTGAGCACATAGAACGTGAACATTCGACACGGTATAATTACCGGTGCGTAAATGCTAAAGGCGGAACGTTTTATGGAAAGTCGTGCGAAATTGCAGGTTACGCTCGGAACCGGTACGGTAACCATGCGCCCGCGCAGCCCGGCTGTATGTGAAACTCGAGCATTAGCTGCCTGCCACGAATACTTGCTTATGTTCCACCAGAACTTAATAATTGCCTTTCTCAATAGACTATTATTATTCATTTATATTAAATAAACTGTCAACGTATTATTATTGTAATATCTTAACAATTAACAACTCAAATTGAACCATAAGTAATATGTAATTGGTACAAACGTGGCCGGCTATTTTAGAACTTAATTCATATTGTACAAATTAATTCAACAGAACATATAAGTGTTAAGGTAGATTATGTGAATCAAAGGCTAAATCCAACGCAATCTAATTTCGAAACCTGTGCTACAGGCATTATTAGGAATACGAGTACATTTCAATTCACACTAATCTTCAAGTAGGTAGGTGACTGGCGAATGTCCATTAGATCCGGTAATAGGTCGACGAACCCCGACATGCGGGCTCATTAATGCACCCACTGCAAGCAATGCCCGGTGCATGGCAGCCCATAGTCATTATAACTGTTTCGATCGCAGCGTTTATTTACCTCTACTGCTTTATGACTTTTAATCAGCTGCATTGTAAACATAGGCAAGAAAAGTTACGTCGCGTTCGTGTGTTCTATAATTGTTTTCATTTTCTTTTGAGTTTGGAAGTTTTCTTCGTGAAATCGGAGGAGATCAAACAAGGAGAGTAGATATCACAGACTTCGTTTTTGCCCAAATATGACATGCTATCTTACGCAAGCTTACCATCAGTCGGCCCAAATAGAAATACATTGAACGATCAGCTGACAAGGAATAAACACGTTCGAAATCCTCTACTAGAAAAGAACATGAACAAAAGGCTTTAACGATCACACATAAATTAGACTTTCAAATATGTTTAATGGCATAATTTATGCTTCAACTCACCTTATTATAATAATCCAAGAGGTTTCCGACCGGTTCTGAAGGGTATTATGAAACGACATTCAAATCGGTAGCGTTAGACTGGGCCGCGTACTTTCACCGACAACTTTCTGTGTTGCATACGCGATGAAACACGGCGCCGTATTCTAGTCTAACATGTTTCATCAGTTGACCTTTTAGTGTTAAACCAGTATTGTTCTGTACAAGAATTCTTTCGACTTGTCCGACAATTCACCATCGTTAACAATCTCCGTGACATGAAATAAAAGAAAGTGATGAAGATTTCTCTTTGATAGTTTAATGAAAACGATTGTGAATAGAATATATTGCTATTATATAATGAATATGTCGTTTGTCGATATCCTGTGTCAAACATGACATTATTTACCTAATCCTAAAATGACCAGATGGTTTTCTATTAACTGCTCCAATATGTATATGTAGTGGTAAAACCAAATTTAAATGGAGAAGAATATGAATTACAATCTCGATACAAATATGTTTTAAGCATTAGATTAACAGTTTCAATTAATCTCTACTGTCAGGATATAAAAAACGTAGCTAAAAGCATGTGTATGTTTTTATATAGACGTACATCCATGTACATACTTACACTTAGTGTCAGCCATAACCGACGACGGTGTTCGGTCAGGACGAGACGAACGATCACGTTTTCATATTTTTTCAAGTACTAACTCAACAAAAAGTCTTGAATACCGGTTCTTGAAAGCCATTAAATGGTTCTGTGCCTGAGGCCGTCGATCGCAACGTTGAATATTCATTTAATTATACTGTATGAGATTCGGAATGACGCACTCTAAATTTATAACTGACGATGTCTTTCGTAAAATAATAAAAGGTGAAGGTTTTATCTGAAGTAATTAAATTTAAAAACCAACAGGAAGTGTTGAGTTCATAACGTTTTTCCGTTTCTAGTGAAAGAAAGAAGAAAAATTTTCAGAATAGCACCGCAAAGTTTGCAAAATACCTTTTATAAATACAACTGTAATAATGTTCGGAGTATAAAGGTTAGCTCCGAAATAGAAGCAAACAAAGTTGGAAACCTTGTTTTATCCAGTGTTTACTTTATTACGTAAAAGCAACAGAAGCGGGATAAGGGAAACAAAGCCTTCGTAGGTAGGTAGGTTAGCTGGCTCGATACCTCTCGTTTGTGTGGTTACAACGAAAATAGAATCAACTGGAACTGTTGTTTTCTGATTTATCAATTTATCTGACGTACCGAATAAATGTAAGTATATTTCGATAACTTCTAATGAAGCATTTTTATTATTATCCTGAGCATATTTTAATGTACTCGTCGACAGGTCGACACCGACCTTATTTTTAAACAAACATTGTGTTAAAACATATACTTAATATGAAGAACTAAACAATTTAGATCGTTTGAGTGCAATTGAAAAGGTCCAGTTACTTCAACATTTATTTGAAATTTTAAAGAACATAGATCGTTTTATAATCAGATAGAATTTATTTGTTTGTCCGCAACGACCTCTCTTGTTTTTTACTTTAAAAATGTGATGTATAAGAGCTCCATACATACGCAAATTAGTTTTGAACAAAGGTACAGATTTGAATGTAAAATTAGAAATGGTGATCTCGATTTTTCAAAATAAACACATTTATAATCACCGAGTAAGGGGACGAATAGACTTGCCAACTGGTATCCATAAACCTTACAATGAACATCCAATACGTAGGAATTGTCATCTTTTTGTTTACATATATTCCAAGCATTTATACATAAACATTAGGAACACAACATTAAAAATTGACAAAACTGTAAAAGCAGTTGTAGTATGCCTTGTGCTTTTACTAAAATGATTATTCACCAACTATTAGCGTTACGAGTTTATTTTAAAGAAATCATTTTTCCAAGAAACTTAATAAAAACGGTCATAAATTTAATATGACAAAAGTGAAGGATAGGCTTTATCTGATGAAATTGAAATCGAATTCAAACAGTTGCGCGACAATGACGCTAAACGGTAGGTAGGAAATTTGGTAAACAAATCAATCGATAGTATAATTCGATCAATGATAACATAAGTGACCATTGAAACGATTTATGAATAACAAGTCAAAAAGGATTTTTTTTTTGAAAAATATCTGAAAAGGTCTTCGAGCTGATTTAGTAGGAAAATTCCTGTTTTTTTTTTGTAATTTAAAAGAAGATAATTTACCTTTTTTATTAATTTCGCTGGTTTCACGTTCCGGGGAAGAAACTGAAACAAAAGATGTTACGTAAGATGTGATGTAAATATTGTACAAGTATCAAGCAAAAAAAAAATAATTTAAAGGTCAAATATTAAAAATATATGATGCCGATATTTCTAGTACATAAAAGTAACAAAAACAAACCATTAACTCTTAACCTGTTTCGATAAAGTGAGATCAAAATGTTAAAATAACCGTTTTATGTTTGAAGTCCAACTAATAACACATAACCTGACCTATTATACCTTTATGGATTGGATTTGAGGAAATAGTTTCATAGTTCATAGTACGTACCACGTACAATTGAAGTCTCTTCATGGTTAGCCATTTTTGCCTCTAAGAAAATTGATTACAAAACATTTTACTGCCGATCGATCGAATACAACATCTTTTTCTTTTTTATAACTCTTTCAGAATAGCATCTGAGGCTTTATAGCTATATTTGGAACAAAAATATTCCTCTATTATCTTTTTCTCTGCAATTTTGACCTTCAACTGTTGGTTAATTCAAAGCCAGATGTAATTAAAGAAAAAATATCATAATTCAGAATGTTATGAAATCGTCGTGTATAAAAATATATTTCAAAGAAGATTAAGGTGATAAAGGTGCGATTAAAAGTGATACGGGTTCAGAGGCAGGTGGTGGGATTGCGAGTCTTTGCTGCGGTTGCTGGGCAACTGCAATAGCAGCTGGCAATAGTTCACTCACCCCCGATATGCGTCATGCATGTAACTAATGGACTTGTGATTCCAATTTGCATTTCACTCCTCCTTTATGTTACTACTTCCACCATCTTGGATTCAATTTACGTTGATATAAAATACCTATGAACATTGTGTGGTCAATCACTCAGACGAGATCCATTTACTTTATCTATTTTATTCACAGACAAATCGACTGTCAGATAACCTGACCGGGCCATAATCAGAAATTTTATGAGTATTTCAAAAGTTGAAAAAAATCCAGATATACGACTGCATAAGGACATGTTATGTACAGATGCCGTTTTTGGAAAGTGGTCTCGTCAGACGGGCAATTAATTCATCGAAAAACCTGATGCCCATAAACGTGGGTGTAAGCTGAGAATCGAGATACAGCTGTGTATTTATTGGTGGCATGACTCGGCTGACATTAAGAACCGGTTGTGAAGTTATGCAATAGAAAACGTATTCCATAAGTGGTATGCTTCGAGCTATGTCGTCTACTTGATCACCTGTCAATTGTCTCGTGGAATAAATTACTCAGCCATTAACTAATTCAGCAGATTCTAATCTTGTTTGTTTTCCATTTGAAATGATTCATTAACATAAAAGTATTTAATCTCGTATGCTAATTAATAACAATAAAAAATTGTTTTATGTTGTTGACAAAAAAATTAAAGATAACAGGTATTTTAAAAGAACGTAAACAGTTTTGGGATAAAATTGTACAAGTTATCTAACTTGGTATTCTTAGTCTTAATAAAAAAGCCAGAAGGTTTTATGTTCCCTTCAATCAACTTCACGATTAATCTGGATAGTAAAATAATTACTGGGCTAACAAGTGACTTGTTCCCAACCCTCAGATCCAGTTGTGGATGCAGGTGGCATCTGATAAATAATAAGAATTTGTCATAACCCGACAGCCACAATCGTTGCATTAATTATAATGTAGTTGGCAATGACAAATCTACTGTAATTATAGATTCACTACACTAGAAAAGAGTAGAAAAGTTAGCACATATAATGTTTTAAGGAAATAATGTCCATTTGATCTTTAAACCTTCAATACTTTGTAATATCGGGTCTCACTAATGCCAGGACCCCTTTAGGCAAAATAAATTTATTTGGGATGTTTTATTAATTACTTATTCACTCATATATTTACGCTTATTTGCATTAAGTTATATTTATGTACCAAACAATAGTCAGTTTAAGACTTAAATTAAAATAGTTCTCCTTTAAGTTAAACAACCCACAATGTTTATTATTTGTGTAAACTTTCCAACCGTTATTGCTTTGCAATTGTCCCAACAACTTAATCAAAACCGTCTAACTTAATAATAACTTTCAGATATGCGCCACAGTTCACTTTCAGACAAAGTTGAAGTAGGTATTACAGTTTAGTTCGGGTAAACACTCGTCGATGCCAGAACTATATTCATTGTTGAAACTTATAAACCAACACACAAATTTGCTTCGTTTCAGAATGTGTATGATAATAACGAATACCTTCTTATTCAATTAAATCATTCATCAAAAATGGGATTACATATTTTTAAATAATGACTGAAAGGTGTCAGTCTATCGGTAACATAAAAAAAAGACAAACGAGCTAAAAATTCTTTAAGATATTCTAAAAGAACCGCATCTCAAATTCGTTAAGGAATCTTGCCGAGCAAAGAAATTTCTTGTTGACCTAACCATAAATGAATTCTCATATGATCGGACGGGATCACTGACAGGAAAAACAATCGGTGACGAAGACAAAGACGTCTGTGCAAAAGTATGTACGTATAGGTATTGTGATAAAAAGCCGTGCCGTTGTATCGGCGCGGTCCGCGCATGCTTGGAGCGTTTCTTGCGCGAGCGCGGCATGCGGTCAGGCCGGTCTTGTGACCGGTGGGTATCGTGAGAAACATGAGCTTCATCATTCACTCATCTGCTGAGTTCCTGTCAATAAAATCAGTTTGCGTCCCATCTTTACAACTGACCCCCTACTTTTGAATCATCTGAATCTATCATAGGAATAATGTAAATTATTATTTCATCCACGTGTCCTTCCAGCTTTACCAGTCACTACACTACTAATGGTCAGGTACGATAGGAACTTATAAACTATACAGTGCAATACAATAATAAATATCTGAACTGTTACTTACTACAGCAAATGGCACAAAATGTGACTTTGATACCTACGAGTATTCTACACGGATGCAAAAGTTTCCTTTCATTAACCTCCGGTTTATTTTTTTAACTACTGTGAACTTCATCATCCAACACACACACATATGCGTCACCTCTATCATCGGTTTAGTGCTGGCACATGTAAAGTTACTTTAAATTTTAAGATGTTGCGTCGAAAATAAGCCCGCACTTGGCAAACGTATACAAACAAATAATAATTTGGACCGATCCGGGATTTACAGTATCTAAAATTAGGTATGTTTTCATAATGCCGATATGAGAGTTTACGCAGTCAAGTATGAAATGAGGTCAGAATTCTTGGCATTCGTTCGTCTTCAACCCAATGTGCTGATGATGGATACTAAAACAATAGGATGCCATGATAATCAACAACCTTGCTTTTTTATATTTTCTTTGAGATATTATGATTCGTACGGTATTTTTACTATAGCAAAATCAACAATAATGCTGATAAGTGATAAATAATGTTTAGGTTATCTTAAATGATAGCAGTTAAGGAGGTTATTAATTAATAAAACAACTTACAAGCATTCGTTGCCAAAAAATACAAATAAGAATATTTATGCCCAAAAATATCAATTTTGTCTCAAAAAAATATGTTATGTTATGTGCTGTCGAATTTTCAAGGCGATAAATGAAACATTCATGTATCAAATATGAACTACATTGTATTATTAAATAATTTTATGCCATTCTTAGCTTTTTCAATATTGAAACAAGTGTTTTGTAAACAACTGATAATTTAAAAAATATTATAAATTGAATGTAACAATTTTTTTTTTTGAGATATTGAACTGAAAAACTGTATTTGTATGAAAAACATTTTTAGTGTAAACAATACTTGAATAACAATGAGATTGATACGGCCTTTTGTACATTGAGTCAGAAAATGGAAATTGTCATATAGATTAGGACCATATCAAAACATTTATTTTATAACTTTAATTGTACGTGAGCGAATGAGTCCAAAGTGTACATAGTTTTTACAATGAGTCATTTCGCAAATAAATCATAATACGACTGCAGGTCATTTCGCAAATTGGTCTTATATATTATAAACCACATAATATTTACATTTTCTTTATTTAAAAACCCGGGATTACATAATACGCAGAAAATTGTCAAACAACATTCTAAATTAAAGTAGATCTACTTACTTGTGATGTTTTTCTCTCAATTTAATCTTACATCATTATATTTCAGTCAAATAAAAAACAAGGTTATATTAACCATTTTGTTTGATTAATTAATTAGCTCAGTTCGCGGATTAGAAGGAAACTGTTTGTCACCACTTTTTGCGAGGGTAAAAAAGCCATTACTTCACCTCTAGAACGACCATGACTAAGATTCCATTCGTAAATAAAATTAACGAATTTGTATATTCATTCGTAGAGGTCACTTCGTCACATTCCGACTGGTTTGCTACAGGGATTGTATCCATCTCGATCTTTCATAGGTTATGATGGCCTTTAAATGAGGGAAGAGTATAAATTAATATACCATCAACATGTTTCTTGAATAGACTGAGACCGTGGTAGAATGAATAGAAAAAATAATAGTAATAATCTTTAATAACGAGGTCACTGCTTGTCAGTCTGTTCATTAATTTAATGTGATAAGTTGCTATATCTAAACACATTGATCTTGCTTTAATAACGCCCACTTGGGTTATTAAGGAAGACTTATTGTTACATGTTTAATTTGATTTTATTTGAAATTGTTTTATATAAGTTTTAAGCTGAGGAGCTTTCAGACTTTTAAGAATTAACTGAATTTGAATACGCAGATAATAAACATATTACAAATACATAAAGCGAGAGCACTATTTTGAACACATTCCAAGGAGAATCGTAAACATTATAGATAGATGTTCTCGTTTTAAAACAAGTTATAAATAGAATCCATAAAATATATCGTATCAAGGTGGAGCTAATCTTTAAACAATTTATTTTTTCTCGGTTGTTGACTGTATAATACAGGCAATTATTGGCTCTACATTACAATTTCAAATATTTTTCTTTTTCATACTATCAAACCTGCTTTTTATCTTTTAAATCTTGTTCTAGACTAGACACTGTTAAATTAAAAATGTCCGTTATCCGTAATTACATACCTATTCACTCCTACAAGACGCAATACATAAAACTGGCGTAGGCAGTGAACTTGAACTGTTACAAAAATCTAATACAACAACAACAATGGCCGTTAAAAGCCACGCGATCATTTCCCATGGCCGTAAGAATACAATACCCTTACATCGCTTAAGAACATAAAGACGAGAACAATTGAGCGAATGGAAACCAGAGAGCGATATAAATCAAGCTAAGCATTGCGTGCACCGGCCGCCCATAGATCCTCACGTTTCGTTCGTCTTGCCTTCCCGCCGCTTATAATTACAGAGTACTTTCGCCAACCGAGCGACGCCATCTTGCTATTTATACACGCAAAATGGCGGCCGCACGTGTTCCTATTTCTTTTGTTGCATTTGAAAGGCGCAACATGCATGCCAAATTGGGAACTCTTCTATAACGTAGTTTTCATTATGCTTTATAAATTTACTAGAAAATTGTCAGAACGGTGTTTGATATTAGTGTGGCAGCCGTAACGTGAAGGTCACCTTGAACAGCATCGTAGAACTTTATCACAATGTAGGTATAAAAATTATCAATAACGATATTATTATCGCGAAAACCATATGTCTCACACTTTTATCTACGTAACTTAAACTTCACGTTGTTATGGTCATACCTACCTACATAAAATTACAATTATGACTTTGTGACGTATATTTATGCAAACTAATAAAACATACGTATATTGTCTCTAAACAAAAGTGATTTTCTTCGCTATAATAAGAAACAACGTATCATAATTAACGATTCACTGATAAAACAATAGATGTTTACAGAAGATTTTACAAGAACAAAGGAAGTTGATGAACTTGAGAAATCAATAAACATCATTTGGTTCTACATAGGACACAATAGCAAAATTGCGCAATACAGCACATCATATTCAACAAGCTGATAGCACTTATCTGCACAAGTGGGTCAAACTAAACAAATTGGAGCGTATTTGTATCATAAACATTAAAGTACCTACTGTCAGCGATAAAGTTATTGATAGCGGGTGTTTTGTTAATAATCCGTCATTTCGTTCGTAGCATGATAAATGTATAGGTATTATTAATATGTTTAGGGGCATTAGCAATCGTCTCGATAGTTTCCTGCTATGTGGTAGTAGTTGGCAATGCGGTACAGGAAGCCAAACTAAAAGATAATTTCAATGCAGATGTTGCAAAGTTGGCTACTTGGTATTCAGCGAGTTTTGCGGGCCAATGGCGAGCGACTATCGGAGTCCGGCGCCTGCTGAATATGTATGAACTAGCACTTGAACACTGAACACGCAATGTTTTAGCCGTGACACACATCCTCAGTAAAATTCAAACAATTCACCTCACTTAAAATCCTAATATGGCTGCCGTTCCGCCCCATTAAATTTGTATTTGCATAGGTGTCTGACTATTTGAGCAGCTTGCCAATATTAATGATACTTTAAAGATGTTTTATTCATTGAATTACTGGAAATGGTACTTAAATGCGTGGTTACATGTTCATGACGTTATTAATTAATGTTACTGAGACATGTGCGCTTACAATTCATTAGTATTAAACAATTTTTAATCAAACTTCTTCTTAAAATTAAATGATTTGATCGTGTAAGTAATAAACGTAACACCACTCAAAGCAAATTCATGTAATTTGAGGAATGTTTTTATTTCTTATATAATCAAGCACAAGGTACAAAAATAAATGTTGTCACTTTGTAAACTGAAATTTTAATGAATCTTGGTCATATCATAATAATATCTCAAGTTACAATTAAATAGTTCAGCCTACTTATTATCTTTTTATAGTTACGCTGAAATGGTCTAGAAAAATTCTATTCACGCTGTCTGTTGTTCTTGGACATAAAATGTATTTAAACACATGCTCGACTAATGATTGTATCATACAAGTGACTCTACCTATGTCACATGTGTTAGGCAGTTAACACATGTTAGTTAACAGCTAAAATTCGAATACATCAAATTTGTGTTAATAATAAGAGACCTTTAGCTCCAACAATATGGTAGTAAATGACTAATCATGGAAAAACATGAACGACAACTTTGAGGTTACAAAACGTGGACTAGATTATTTTTTACGGTTACAAAACGGCAAAAATACAAGTTCAATCCGAGATCTGGGTGCAAAAATGCAGTTGCGAATTACAATAGCAAAAGAAACAAACAAGAATAAGGTATGCCGAGTGGCTCGCGACGTGGGAAAGCGAATGGCGGGTCTGGCGGCCATCTTGATTCGAGTTCGTTTTGAAAGCATCACGCGTCCTCGCGTCCGCCTGGCAACAACACTGCGATCAACCAGACGATAACAAATACGGACCACGTGCTGATTCCTTCATATTTCCCAGAGGAAGAAAAGGGGCCTAATTAGAAGAAATATATTTCAGAATCGACCTCCAATAAATCAGCAAACATAACGAATAAAAGCATTCATTTAAAAAAAGACCTAAACCATACTGTTTAATGTTAACCTACACGAGTTATTGACACGAAAAGTATCAACTAAAAACAAAAAAATAGACATCGAATTATTATAACTACAAGAGGAGTTAAATGAGGCGACCCACGCAAAGCAACGACTCACGTAACGTCTGCAGAATTAGATATCAACCAGTCTGACCTCCTCGTGCTAGTTTTCCAAGTATTTCTATTGTTGACTTCCTCAATAAATATCCAGATGACAGTCCCTGTTGCAACTTTAATAAAAGACGTTGTAAATTCAACTCGAAATATACCTTCTACTCAGAAGACATTAAATTTGTTACATATTCAAAACAATTAATATAATATTCTATCGAATGAATAGTTTAATAATCGATAGATTTTGATAAATAAACAAAGTGGGTTTTTAATAACTTTTTTAGAGACAACAGGACAATATTTATTCAAATAACAAGGAAAACTGCACAACGCTTATATAAACGCTTTAAAGTTTAACTCAGATAATAACGACCAGTCACTAAACAATACAAAATATCTATTGTTCTAACCAAAACAACAAATTGATTACCTTGATGTAAGTTAATATTCTATGTTCGTTATTTGCTACCTTCCGGGCTTCATTGACCTCGTACATTTAATCTCCTTATTCAAGGGAAAATCGTGTACCTAAGCATTTCATAAGCTTTTGAGGGCACGTCCCTGTTTTCGTGGTACGTTAGTATGTGTGTAACATCCAGGGAGTTAATGGGGTTGGGTGGGCATCAATCTCGGGCAAACCTAAAAAGGTGAGCTCCGTTATATAACTCGCTTCTCTGTTCGTGTTAACAGGCTCTCAACCGCTTATAATACATTATGCAAAGAGTTTTTATCTTGCCTCTTTGCTTCGGTACGCATCGTGAATGCCTCTGTTTAGCTTTGCATGCAAATGTTGTTAACGAACAGAGACGCCCCTAGCCTTGGATTGTACCCCAAAGTCCGTTTAATTTAAATTTTACCTGTTCCATAATGGATGAAGCCGAAAATGATTTTCATGGAATTTGCAGTGAGAATAAAGCAATAAAAATTGTAAGCGGTGGGCATTATCATTACGCAACTGAGTTGGTTTTTAAAATTTACGATAAAAGTAATCACAGTCACAGAGAACATAGCTAGAGCCACACCGACACCGTCACGTAATTCGTGAAATTCAACGACAAAAAACCACATTGCAAAAAAAAACGGCGACCAAAACTCGTGGAAAGAGATAAGGCGAGAAGTTTTTAAGCGTTTGAAGGAGACGGGTGGGCACGCCATGTTGCCTGCATCTACTCTTTAGTCACGCGCAGTAAAACAGCGCGTTTCTATTTTTTGCGCGCTTTCGTCTGACCTCGTTCGTTTATCGTTATCATACAGCTCTAATAATAAATGGATTTCGCTCGTCGTGGAATGTGCGTTGGCACAACAAGCGGGCATCGTAATACAGATAACCTTCCACTCCGGTTTATCAAATTTATTTGCTTGTACATAAGCAGCTGCTTGATGAATTATTAAGACTACGGGAACGTTCATTGAATCTATTTTACTTTTAATTACATTCACGATACGAACGGCTTAAACGATAGTTTGCAGACTCTGATTATATTTAACCTCCTCAATAACAAAGTTCAGACAGAATTAGCTCAATAACAAAACAACTACATATTTGCAAACGGCAAATAGAAACAAATTGCTTTTGTTCACAATTTAAATAGACATTACACATGACAAAGGCGATATTTTATGAGATCGTGACTGTAAACATCATTAGTAGGATATTTGCATGATTTTGACAGAATTTAATTAGTTTAAAAGATAATTAGCAAAACTAAATCAAGGTCAGGTAGTTCAGAGTTGTTTTAGTAATCAGATGGTATTTTAATGAAGAGAACAGAGGTTGTAGCAAGGTTGAAGGAACCACGAGCGGATAGATATAGTGAGGCAAATGTTGGAAGATCACGATCGCCCTTTGTCGTGACTGACTGAATCGACGCTGACTGCATTTGCATTATTGCCTATAAAAATGAACAGGTTTTCCTTCAACAAACTTGTTGATTAATCTTATATACATTTATACTGTATCTATTAAAGTAATACAAATAAATTCGTTTGTTTAAATAAAGGGATTAATATTATATAAATAGCAAGTTTTGATATGAATTTCAAGTTTAATTTAAAAGGACAAAAGTGTTTAAATGGGTTTCGAAGATTCATTACAAGAATAAGGGACGTCACTATAAATAACATAGATTGTACAAAATACTTCGAGAGATTTTATGAGCCCTGAAATCACACTACAAACAATGAAACAAGAACAACACACATAAACTTACAAAACTTTGTAGGAATTGCAACAACTTTAGTAGTTGACAACGCAAAACAAACTAACGACAATGAATAAGAAGACGCTATAAATTAGCCAGGGTAATGTAATACAAAGTTTATTCTCAGCTAGACTGCAATTACGCAGGAAAGTTTAAGCGGTATTCACGAAAGAGGTGGTGGCTGCCCTCGGCATTCACCCCTTTGTAACATTTCCATTAGGGGTTCACCCCACACCTACATTCGCCGTTCCACAGCTGATTATTTCGGAACCCAACCCAAGTTTCCTCGATATTCTTGACTAACCAGGAAAATATTGAAAGATCTCCTTTAACAATAAATAAAGCAAATGGCAAAGGAAAAAGTTACCACCCGTCTTGTTTGTTTCAAAAGAAGTAATTTCGAAAGAACGGAAAATAATAAAGTTATGGAAGTTAAACGTGTCATAAAATCAGAACAAAGTAAACATTGTATTGTGTTTTGCGTAAAGTTTCGCTAAAAGTAAATTCTTTGTAAGGAAACTTCAAATGCAAGTCAGAAATAAACACGTTATTTCAAACTGGATTGGTTCAGTGAGTTGGGAGAAGTTGGCCAAAGTCAGCTACTTCCGAAACTTGGCAAGTTCCAAACTTATGCTTGGCGTAACTTGGACTTAACTGTAATGCCGTGAAGAAGATAATCTTCAAGTTTATCACTGTAAGGGAACTTTGGCAATATAAATTATAATTAGTTCTGGAATAACAATATGAGCGGTGGACCACACCCGTTGCAAATTCAAGTACTTACTGCGGAAATGATTTCTGTAGGTATTGCATGATCTAATACAAATTTTACCACACTACTATATGAAGCTTCACACACCATTCAATAGTTAAATCAATAGTTTAATCATAGATATATCGAGTCAAAATCCGTTAAAATAAAGTAGTTCAGCATTATTGATTGATTGCGTTTGATATGACCTTCAGATTTCTTCTTATTTCGTTCAGAATCAATTTACTATCACTTTAAAGAACATCTGCAAAATTACTATAATTTATTAAATTACTCCATTCCAACTACATTCATAAAATAGTTAATATTCAATTATGCTCAGATTGTGATTCATATACCTATTTCATCACTTTTAAACTGATTCTATATTAGTTCCTTTTAAAAGTTCTATTTTTCAATTTCTTAAAACTTATCAAATCCGAATACAATTTGATTGGATTTAGAAAAAGTTTATTGGTTAAGTTATAAAAATATACTCAGAAATAGTAAAAATAACAACATAGACCTACATATCTAAAGTAGTAAACTAGTAGGTGTGTTGAAATTGATTACTTTAAATAATGTGAGTTTGAAGAATCTGATTATTTTATTGTTATTAGTACTTAATAAATAAAACTAAAGTTCTTGTAATTTACACGTGACTAAACAATGAAACTTCACTCCACGAAACGTGAAATTCAATAAATAAATAAACGCTGAAATTCGCTACAAGGGGCAAAAACAATAACAGTAAATTAACTTGAAAACTCATTAAAAGCTTGCGGAGGGTGAAATAACAGGCGAATGTAAGGCACAAGCGGATGTGTGTACCGTATACTTATTGAATGGGATGTTTTCATATGTTAAACGAAATTTCAGCAGGGGCGTAGCCATTGAAAAGTAAATTGTTTTAGCTTTGAAATTTCGACGAAGTTTTATCTTGTGCCAGTTTCATTTTAATGATGTCAGTTAACAAAAATTTTGTTGCCCATTTTGAATGTTTCGTTAATCAATGTCCTTATTGCGGTATCTTTTCAGCTTTTGACACAAGTAACTTGTTCAAAAACCAATTAATTACTGAAATACTAACCAATTAACATCGTAATAAAATGTACACTATAAATATAAAAGAATAAGAACATCAACTTTGGCAGGACTGATTTTTTGTGACCGAATGGCCATAACCGCTTTATTAAAATTTAAAGTATAATATTATGAAACTGAGAAACGCACTGATACGAAATCGAGGAGTCGATTGATTGGCTACCTGCATAATATATTTAATTTATAAAGGTTGACGGAAAGTATATCTTTATCATAAATAATAATGCGGATAATTTGAATAAATACTCAACATATTTCACTTCATTATAACATTAAAAAAATATATATATATATTTACTGACGTCATTCAAATTCTTTAAATTATATTAATTTGTTATAAGTTTGGTAAGTAAGATTAGGTAACGATAATATTAAATATTGAAAAAAACAAAGAATCCTTGATTGACAACATTATTGGAAATGGCAATAATTTTGGCGGATGACAAGCAACTTTCTTGTTTTTGTTGATCTTGAAGCGTGGCGAATGTTAAATCATCGCTGTAAATAAATAAAGTGGCATCGATCTCTTCAATCCATTAGCTTTCACTCGTATGTGTGTTTCGACACGTGTTTCTTTTAAGATAAACAGATGTGAGACTGGAGTCAGTCAAATCGTTGCAGTATGTGATATGTTGCCAGCAATAAATACTTATTGGCCTCATGCCAAATAATATGACCGCAATTTCCGCGACGTCGACTAAGAGTGGGCAAATCCACAAAATTCCAAAGTTCGTGACATTCTTGGATTTATAGCCAATAATCTTATGACATGTATGATTAATGGTTTCGTATTTAGGCTATTTAAGTTTCAGCTTTTCAATTAGAAAACCTATTGACTGAAATAATTATTTAGATACCGCTTATTTATTGGCAAAAACATTTTAGGTATGAAGGACGGTGGGTACTAAAAGAGCAAATAGCATTGTACTTTATATTAACCATCATATCATTGATATTTCCAGTGAACATTAATAAATGTGATAAGCTGATAAAGTTGAACGCAATCTCCTGCGAGGTCAAACTAAACAAGTTGCGGACAAGGGAAACGATTCATCAACATTGACTCGATACTGAAAGCTGTTTGAATACGTTTATAATGTTGCTTTCTTGGCACGATTCCAATTCACTTATAATTTAATGAAACGACTTGATACAACTGCATAACTGTTTATTTTTATTAAGTTTTTGATGAAAAATATTTTACATTTTGAGGTTTTTGGATAAATGAATAACGACTTTATTAATTAAGCAAGAGACTTTAGAAACCAGTGTCCTAACTCAAGTTAATCTATAGATTTTAGTTAATTTTCAATATAATGCAGATTGTTTGTTTTGACCACTACAAAACAGAATATCTTCATTAAACTCAGCTATATTGCTAAAGGTTTTTTTATAGTTACATATAATCTGGTTCGATACACGATAATGATTGTTAGAAAAAGTTGGAATTTCATTACTAATCGATTTGTTACATTTACTTTAACAACATCGCTTCAATTAATCCGCATAGGAATTTAATCTTTTTGCCTGATAGTTTTAGTGCAGTTGTTGCAATGTCAGTAATATACCTACCTGACAATGAGGGCACGAACAAACACGGCATCTGGCGACGTTCCCACATTTGATTCCTTCCTACATACTATTGTAATTTCCTGTTTTAATTATGTTAACGTTTATTTTTAAACCATCAACGAGATGTATGTTCGCTATTATTTTCATTACGTACATATTAAAAATGTTTTTAAAAATCTGACGTAGCGTTAATGCTTCATAAAACACATTAATATCTGATATATGACATCTCAGTATGTAAGATAAGATATAATAGTAAAAAACACTTCTCAAGAGAGTTATTTAATTCTTTAGATAAACAAAACCGTGATAAGAAAATCTAGCAATCATATCAAGATACAGACACAAGATTTATAAAGGAAATGTTTGTATAAACAAGCATTTTCTCAGATGAAATCTGGCAAACATTTTGGCTAACATCCAGATGTCACTCTTCACGTCCACTTTCATACAAACATTTGTATGTATACATAAGCACTTCTGTATGTATTATAGTAAAACTACGAGTCCTCAGTTAGGTATTATACGAGGTATTTTAAACGAACGAGGAGACTATGATTTATATCATTTTAAATTTATAACCAGACAAGTGGAGTTCTCGGAAATCTCTTATTTGCTTTGTAGAATGAGTCATAGGAATTGTGTGGGTAAAGTTTCTGTTTACATCAGTTGGACGTCAGATGTTTTACCGAGTTTACGTAAGAATTTCACAATTTTACTATGTGTTAATTAAGTATCATATTCTCCAACTTATAATTTTTTGACTATACTTTTGCACTATCGCATTCATCATTTATTTCCAGTTGGTTAAATGTAGTTACATTTCAAGAGTATTCTGTCGTTATAGTAAATAAGATTTAAATTCTACAGCTTAATTAATTCAATCAAGAAAGAAGTCGGAGGTAAGTATTCTTTGGTAAAGCATTTACAACAAAGTTGGACGGAATTGGATTAAACTTTGCTAACTATGACTAATGAAGAGGACTGTAGGTATGTTTTATTTGCGTAATTTACTATATTTAAATATTTATGAACATTATAACGTATAATTCCGACCATCTGTTTGATTTCCCAGTATTTGAGTCACACACAACGATCTACGATCATTTTGTTATTTTTAATAAACTTACTTGCATTATGTACCTACCTGTTTTACATTTTCCTATTATTTATTTTATAATACTAGTAAACCGATCTGACTTTGCTCGGGTGTCGGGTATGCATTTTCATTGTTTAAAGTTAAAAAGCCTATGATTATTTCAGTACCTAAATCTTCAATACAAAATATGAACAAACCAACATACACTATCCCACAATTCGATATTAGATAGGACTATTTTGTTTCATTATCTCAGAGGGTATCAAAATTTTAAATTAATTGATTATTTCAAACATGACTTAATCATAATTAAAAACATTTATTACAAGACATTAATTACCTATTGCTCACTTTTCTTTAATTCTAAAGTAGTTCACATACCTAACCGCAAAGCTATTAAATATTTGAAACGGGTAAAAAATGTTATCCACATTTAATTAGCTAAAGCAGGATGTAGCCATGAGAAACCTTTTCAATTCAACGAATTAAAAAATAGTTGTATTTTTAGATCAGATTTCTTAAACCTGTTCTACGAAAGTTACATAATTATTTACGTTCATATTTGAAATAAGCTTTAATAAACTCCAAACGAATCTCCGATACACTTTCGTTTTATGGGATTAAAAAAGCCTTTTACAAACGTGCAAACGTAAGTTTTCGACAATAAATAAATGATTGCCTTTACTGGACGAAAGTTTTAATAACGTATTTATTAGAAATTTGACAAATATAACAATTTGTTTTAAACCGTAAAGATTAAATCGACCCGTCATTTTAACTTACTAAAAAGAACAAAACGCACATTTTTAAGTTCTTAAAAATGTGGCCGTGTGTGTGTAAATTGATAAGCTTAATGTGATGTAACGACCTCGCATAAAATCGTAACAATTCTTACCTCATATAAAATAATTTGAAATTGTATAAAAATGATATATCAAGGTGATTAGTTACTAGGTAGCCAACACCTTAAATTAATGATAAGAAAATCCGTTTTGTACCTACAAAATAATACAAAAACATTGAAAACTAAGCAGCACCTCATTAAATAATAAAATTACTATCACCATGTATATATGCATACTATTGTATAAATGTAATCATTTGTTTTCATTTAAAACCTCACTGTAATTTTCTCGAACTTATTTACATTATCAATGTCCGTAGATACTCATATATCCGCTGATAATATAAAAACATTTCAGTATTATTATACAATATACATCTGTTTAAGGCAAAGTAAGAATCAGGCGATTTTACTGATAAAAGTGACATTATCGTTACCTGAAATAACGTACTCATGAATAAGCTTTGTCACAATAAATCGTGTCCCCGATACAGATAGCGTTATGATAACACGACAAAGAACCACGTTTTTAACTTATCTACCAGCCTTATCTATCTGATAAGAATTATAAGTTACACTTCCCGTTATATCAAATATTTACCGAGATTGCATTTTATTGTAGTTTTAACTCTGTGTTATCTGGTTAATTGTTAATCAAGGTACATAGTAATAATAATAATGTTTTGGGATAATTCACATAAATTATTTTATTGCCAAGCTAAGACACAAGCTTGAATTATGAATTCCAAACGTGAAAGCGAGCTGATCCAGATATTGTTTTTATAGCTCGACTGATTTAGTCAATACACTTGAAGGCCAGCATTTCCTAAATAGTGAGATTTCAATGAAATACAAATCCTAATCTGTAAAAATAACAATTAATTGCTTTGTTTAACAACTTCAATCAATGTTTAACATTTATTTCCGTCCATTTAAAACCGATCAATCGATAAATTTCATTATTATAGTATCGTAAACTTATCGAAGGAAATATCGTATACGTTCCAATTGGTAAGTAAAATCATACAGTAATTATATAGCTAGCTAAGTTTCCATCGAGAACCGGTTAGTCAGTTGCACCACCATCGATTAACACACAAGGAACTAAAGTTAAATTAACGGACAATGTAATTAGCGATTAAGTGGAGTGACCTGTGTAGGCAGGAGCGGTTCCATTAACGACGATTTATGAAGCTGTTAATATTTAAATTAGCGAAAGTTAACGTGTTGTAAACCTGTATTATTAATTGGTGACATCGGACCTTATAACACGACACAGAAGCTTAACGTTTTTATTTCCATTCTTAAAATACTAATAAAAGGTATTAAAAAAGTTATAAATATAATTGCTCATTCGTATTGTTCATCGGTAGTAACGTACGACCATGTTCGGGGTACACTCGCCACTTTGTCCCCACACTGCAACGCCACAACAACTATATTAATGAATGAATGAAAGTTATTGTATTAATTAAAAAGAAAATTAATTCATCTGGACTCTTCTTTTTTTGAAAGGAAATGTTTGTATAATACAAAAAAAAAGTGTTAATTAAGGAATATTTAGACTTATCCAAACGGAGGTAGAATTTTAAGTCAGAATCATTCCGAGGTATTAAATAATTAAGTAGCTACCACCCATTAATTGCAACTTTTTCTCATTATTTTTTTATTAAATCATCCTCATAGCGATCAGTCTCAACACTTACACACTGAGGTACTTGACTAACCTACTTTAAAAGAGCATCTGTTAATTACACGTTCAAGTTTTATTAAATCTGACACGTCTACCACCAGCTGTTTGTCATCAAATGTCACGTCAAAGCTGTTTGAGTATTATTATATATGTAGTATCAAATGTCAAAACTTATCACACATCACAGGCAACTCGATGAAACAGTGCAGATACAATATTAGTGCGTTATCTGCGTGCGGCCATGTTGGAGACTGGGCCATTATTATTATAACTATATTTGTTTTACTATTCCAGTTACGGCCCCCATTATTCCGCAGATACTAAGAAAATCGTGTAAGATTTCTTGATATAAACCAATTTAAATACTTTGCATTTGGTTGATTTTCTTATCCTATGTTTTAAAAGATTTCTGATATCTGACGTAATAGAAAGAACATTATAAATGTTATTATAAAAGGATGGGTTTACAAGACGAGATGCCTTAAAAAACGTTCATGAATTGCATGCAATATTTCTAACAAAAAAAGAAGACTTGTTTACAATTTTTTTCTCAACAAAAAATCAGGTAAGCAAAGCACCAGACATCATAGGCAATATAGCAAAGAATGCCCTTTTTCGAGGAATCAAAGAAGCTGTTTATGTAGACTGTACAGAAAAAAGCGATGCATTATGCTCGGATCTCTTTTGTTAAGCGGTAATAATTTTAATAATAAGAATAAATTTAGGGAATTTCCTTTGTTGCCGAAGGGGAGTTTTTACATACGGTTAACGACCGCGGCAGGTGGTAGAAATCTTATTGTATAAACAAAAAATGAGAGCTAAAACTTCGTCGAGCGGCGGCCATGATCCTCAATGTCAAGTAGAGGTCGAACGCTCAGTCGAAACAATTTGTACTGACGTTTCAACGTTGACAATCAAAGTGTCACGATTTAACTGTTCAGTAGAGGAAAATATTTTAAACAAGAAATCATATTCTTATCCTTCATACCTATTAATATTTATAAATGAGAATCACGCCTTTTGAGCGAAATCAGATGAAACTTGGCAAATAGATAAGACAGAAATGGTCTGAGATTAAAAGATTATTTATAAACCCGCAAACTACTTCATTCCCATGAATTATAATTATGTATGTTATGTATGTAATTTTTAGGAACCTGACTTATATTCGTTTTTACTTTTAGAGCCTTTAAACTTAAAGCATTTAAGTTTATTGCGCTTTATTATCATTTTGAAATAATTGCAATGTGAGCATGCCCTTAAGATTTTGAGATAAATAAATAGCAAAATTCCTTTCGCGCATAAACCTATTCACTGTGCAACCTAGTTTTAGTCAGTAAACAAGTTTAATTTGGCGCGACACAGTAACCTACTGTTACTATGGCAACGTATTTAAAAGCAGCCACCTTTAAAGTTAGTTTCGAAAATGTTTTTCTAATTTTCATAAAAATATTGATATGTGCTGTAAAAATTCAATTATTTATAAATAGTAATTAACGTCAAAAACTATCTCTAAATTTAATGTAAAAATTCATAATTTTTAAACATTTTGTGTTCAAGTCGACTAAAGGTTTAATAAAAACCACGCAAGGAGAGCAGGGCAAACCGGTATAGGGGAAAAAGTTCTTTTTAATGGCAGCGGTATAAATCATGCGGACTCACGATCCGGGTCCGGCTCGGCATGGCTTCGTGTCTGCTTTGAACGTCTAATGAATCTTCAATCAAGGTCGGCTCTTTGAAATGTCTTGCCGCAAAATAGCTTTATTTATGGAGACCTTTCAAGTTAATTTTTATGTAAGTACGCAGCTTATTTTGATCAACTACTACTTCGTAGGCTAAATCAGAAGCAATGTCATACGCTAAGTGGTATTAATTATAATAAAACAATAGATCTTCGTATCGTTCAACAATGTACTAAAATCTCCAAACAATAAGTATGCTAAAGAAAAAAGATTTAAACAGATTTAACCAAGAACGCAGGCAAGAGGTAACAATAAAAGCAGCAGTGAGCTGTTCCCATTGTGAGGTAGGAAAACAAACAATTTCTCATTAGGCGACTAGCGCGAACCGGCCATTGTTCTGCGGGACGACATAACGGACCGTGTCGGATCCACGTCAAAGCTGAAAAGACCGACGACCTTTGGAATGTTGCACACTAACTTAATAATCCAAATCACATCTCTAGCTGCTCTTTCGTTGTATTTTGTTATAATATTTAAACTTCAAATTTCGTAATTTAACTATCAGCAAATACAACATACCCAGTAAATAGAATGGAATGGTAGAACGGGGTCGTTGTACCGTGGGCCTCGGACCAATTCGCGACATGAGATTGAATAATAAATTGATTGCGAGTGGCCCAAGGCCGGCAGCCATTACTGCGCTTCGTATAGCCGCCATTTTGCTTACTGGGCACTAGCCGAATGTTTTCCTCTATTATTCTATTCTCTTTGACCCACTTTGCGGCCAAATGGTAGTAGAAAATAGGTACAGTAGTAGAATCAACGACAGTCATAAACGTTAAAAGACGATGTATAATGCGTGTGATTAATGTTGAAATGTGTCTTTGTACAGTCAAATCTGTCTTAATTTTTTAAATAAAGTTCTTTTAAAATCCACATTTTGATTTTGTCTAGCAATTGTATTCCAAATATAAGTTTAAATCTAAATTGTACTGTTTTTTAATGAATACTTCTAGCAGTAGTAGTTGTAGTTCTACTAATCGTAGTGTTAGTATGACATTTTTTAAATTGATATTGCACAGTAACATGGACAATATACTAAGGTTTTAATTGTTCACTTCCCTTATTGGTACAATTGGCACCGAGTTCGCAAAAAGTATTTTTTCCTAAAATAGGTATAGATAGCTGTAAACAAATTGTTACATAAAATAATCAATTACTTACAATTGACCATGAAGCTCAATCAGCGCAACGATCAATTTAAATGCGCCAGCGCATGGCTCACTGACGTAATACAGACGCCATCTTGGAAACTTTGCGGTTGACCTGCTAAGATTTCTTGACGCATTATTTCCTACACTTTCAAGTTTTTAATTTTCAGCAATAACATAAAAACATCACTTAATCATTAGTCAATAAACTGTAAATAAGAAGGTATTTTAGATTATAAATTGTGATAGTAGGTAGATATTAAACCTATTAGAAGCAGCTGAAATAAAATAATTTTAGCGTCTTCAAGCAATATAAAAGTTTTTACGTCTAAAAAAACAGATAAATTACCAAAATAAAACAAGCTAAAAACTCGACACACCACATTCCAGTCGTCGATATTGATTGATATAGTTAAAATTATAGAACAAAACAAGTCCTTTTAAAAGCAGCCGCTTTAAAACAGGTTCTACAAAAAGGGTTGTGATAAATTCTTCCTGGAAGCCATTACGATTCGACAGCAAAATTTCCTTTAAGGGTCTCATGCATTTGCCCTTTACGGCTATTAGAGGGAGCAGGATATATGTATAAGATTACACAGATAGGCCTGCTATGCCAGCTTGTATTTTATTGAGCAGGTTTGGAACCGGTCTGTGAGTGGGCATAGTGGCAATGGGTAGATAAAAGTCATAACAGAGTGACTAAACATTGACATTGTCACGATAATTATGTGAAAAATGTATTTCGTTGATCTGTGAGAAATTCCTGAAGCTACTCTACTGATACTAGAAACGAGTTTAATACCTTCTTTGTTAGTTATTCAAACAAAGATAATATCCAAAATCACACCTAATAGTTCTATAAAACTGGAAATTAAATCCAAATTGATCTATAAAATACAATTACTTTAAGATAGGCATGCGTAACAAAGATAGAAGACCCAGTAGACGTATAACGGTAAACCGGGGTGAAAGTACACATAAATAACATAACGTTAAGACAGCGCAATATACGAGTGTTTTAGCAGACCAGAGATCCATTAAGATGGCGATAACAATGACTATTGACCGTAGTTTGAAATACAGTTATGGGGCATAACTTACGGCGTTTTCAAGAATAAAAATGACTGAAAATTGTTCTTTAATATGTGGCAGGAAAATGAAAGTCAAGATTGTTGGAAATCATATGTAATAACTTTACAACATTTCACCAAATAGCCAATTTAAAACACTTTATGAAAATTACAATTCAAATTAAGAAAATTTATATTTATTAAACGTACTCGCGACACCGGAAACGGCATTGTCAGCCATTACAAATGCACGAAGATAATACATAGAAAGAAGCAAATTTGAAGACGTATTGTGAATTAAAAGGCTCTAGACCGACCCTTTCTTCTTTCATCATGTTTTTAACTATAAAAATCTTAACACAAATTTTAATTTTGCTCAATCCTGTCCAGAAATACCTAAATAAAACTAAACATGAGTACGATTGTTCGATCATCATTTATTACTAGAAATCAAGAATATTTAATGATGTAATTAGTTTACTTATTATTATTGTTATGACATATATACAAATTTAATACGTAATCGACAACTACACCGACATCAAATCAAGCAAACGTAAAAGTTAGACATGAAGTTAAATATTAAAATCTAGGTCATAAATCTTATTAAATAGCCGATCTAAGCATGAGAAGGGCACTTTGCTGTCAGCCTATTGATGGGTTGAAAATAATCTGGCATAACTCAGTGACCCTCGTTTTTCCTTAGGGTTGTAAACGATCTCATAGAAAATGTGCTATATCTAAATACTTGAAATCATCTTTGTGTAAGACAAAAAAAATATTTTGCCAGTACATATCGACTACCTTTCATACATTTTATATTACTTTATACGGTGAGATAGAATACATACTTAAAACTAGTAATTTCATTGTTTAGTCATATAATTCAGTTTAATTTAAATAAAGAGTTTCACTTAGTCAGAGATAGTTATTCATCTTTTTTATTTCAAGATAATTGAACAAGTGAATAGCAAACAACAAAGCCCCCCGCAGTCATACACGTCGTTAATTAAGTTGATGTAGAGTGATTTAGCGCGCGGCTGGGAGTCACTGACCTTCGGCTTCACGTAATGGCCGCCCGGATGCGACTAACGTGAGCACAGTGCTGCCACCTTCACACCTTATTTCAATTTTTTTACTGGTGATCATAATAATCACATGTTTCAATCATCAAGTGTTTATTAAACTGCGTTTTAAAACTGAGTTTGTAATCTCTTTTAAAACTAAAGTAGTACTTTCTTTTTAAACTTCCTATATCCTAAATAATCCTAACACACGACAATGCAAACACACCTATCAAAGTGATTACGTACATATATCCTAATCATGTTCTTACGACAAGACGACGGAGTTCGCAGATGATGTAATCAATATTGTTAAAAGCCGTTTCATCCCATTAATTTACCCTTTTACTACTTTCGTATATAAGCAACATAAAGTATGACATCATTAGTTACCAAATGGAGCCTCAATTTTATTATAATCAGGTGAGCATTATTAAAGATTAGGGTGACAAAGCGCATTCCGACACGAATACGTGAGTAAATGAGGCCAACCCGGTCCTTTCCGCCCCTACCTCCCCCGCTTACGCTAGAGGGGCGAAACGCTTGCTTGCTTTCAGAACCTGCAAATTTAATACTGTTATTTTTATTCTGACTTTACAAGGCCAGTGGGGAATATTTGAGATGAAAGGTTTGTATGATTCGATAGTCTCTTGAAATTACGAGGAATTTTGTACTCGTAAAATAAATCACTGACAGTGAATGAAATTGAATATTGACAAAACAAAGTACTTCTATTTCCCAAAACATCAGTATTCAATTCATATTTTTCCAACTTCCATTGAAACCATTTGAAACCTGTTCCAATTGCGAATATTTTCAGAACAATTTCATTTTTATTCAAAACAAAAGCAAACATAGGTAACTTATTTATGTTCGGTTGAAATTTAAGGGTGGGTTTAAAATGTAAAGTTATGCAAACTACATGACGAACCGGTGCGGTTGGGCGCGGTGCGGTTGGCACGCAGAATTTGTGATGTTGCCGTAGTCAGAATTTAGATTAGATACTTAGTTGCATACTAGGACTGAATAAATACCATGCCTTTATATAATAAGCGAATATATGTCTTATAGGCAACAAGCCCACCTTATCAAAGAAACTAGTGGGTTTCCAGACCTCAAGCGTTACGCGTCATTGGCCCAATCTCTTAGGAGATTTGGCAAACATATTGACTAGAGAGAATATACCTTCCATCACGATCATTTGACTGTTGGCCTCTATTAAGAGCTATAAAACTGAATTGATAGTCAACTGCAATACGCAATTGAAGTACGTTATTTTCTAGGTATCGATTTAACTCACCAGGGAAGACCAAGTTGGTTTGAATTTAAACGAATCTCTCATGACCGTACGAATAAGAGCTAACTTTAATAAAGCTTAAACGAAATTGGCTTATCTAGTTAAAACTTTTGGAATTCAAGTAGGTACAGAATATAGATAATGATCGAATCGTCACATAATTTAGTAGAATTTTGATTAAATAGAAACACTGATGATATTTGCTAGAATGATTAATGATATTGCATTTGATTAATCTCATTATTTGATCGATTACAGAAAAGGTTAGTGAAGCGATACATAAAACCTTAAGCTCATTTTAGTTGCTAGAGAAAGCTACCTTTACGATACAAAACACTTAACTGCCTTTGATGTTATAAAATACCTACTCATTTTTCTTTCAACGTCTGTAATAATCTCTATGGCAACCTTTGAAGAAACAAACTAATAGTTGATTATTCCTTGTTATTTTATTTTTTAATAATAACTTATAAAAGGACTGGTGTTGGCATAACTGACCTTGACCTTGTTTTGGGTTACTTAAAATCATCATCGATCGAGCTTGGATTTTTATCTAAACCCTGTTTAATGAAGCCCTGTATTTCTATATGACATGTCAATTTTAGATTTAAAACGCTAAGTAAGTAACGTTATACCTCACGTTAGGTTATATAATAAAATTTGGATATCAAAAAAACAGGAATACTTTTAATGGCTCGACATTCCCTAAACGGGAAATACTTCATTAATTGCTAATGATAAAGTTTAAATATTGTATCTTCCACAGAATCGAAATAACGCCCTTAATTTACATAAACATAAAAGGACCCTTGTACATGATGATACCGGTTGAACGTGTTTAAATATGTAGTTCAGTTTTAAGAGAAAACAGGTTAGCCATTGTTGAGTTTTACGTGCTAGCCCTCTGATAAATAAATTAAAAACATCTGAACCGTCACATTTCAGGGAATGGCATATAAAACATTTCAACGAAGGCTCTAAAGAAATTAAAATACCTACATAATATAATGTTGTGGCAACAACTTTTGATGCTTGTACAAACATTTTGAGTTAATACAAAGTGACCCCAGGATCTAGTCAAGTAGAACATCCATGACTCATGAGTCAGATAACCCTAGCTAGACATTTTATGTAACTGAACCCGAGGCGATTCATGACGTCATCATATAAGTCACGCACGCACAAAATATTCAAAAGATTAGTTAGATTATCACGATCTTCCGATTAATGCTGTTTTTTATTACACTTGGAATGAGATATCTCCGTTGTTGTAGTTAACGAGCGAGTAAGTAGGTGGTGTAGTGTAGGTTCATTATGATTGGTAATATGCACAAATCATTATTATTTTCTAGAAATTAATGATCATTGGCCTGTTTTATTGGCTCTATTATTTCGCATTAAAAAAAACTATTTTATTTACATTCTGTTGCAATTTAATATTGCGTTTGATGGTTTGATCTTTCATTGCTATTTATTTGAAAAAAAATACAGACAAATTTTGTGATATTTTCTACAAATATCTGCGTAAATACGTATCGCGAAAGTCCTTCTGGAATGCTTAATTTTACCCATTTTATTTCATTCATCCAAGCTTTCTGTATAACACACATAGAAAAAGTAAAGTAGGTATTCTTCAAAGTACAGCAAAAATAAAAACAGTACCGTAATACAAATGTCAAAAACGTAAGCATACAATAAGGATGAAAACGTTTCAGAACCTTACGTGAATTCTCTACTTAACATGACTTATGTTAAATACCTACCAAGGGTAGGTACACTCTTCGTAGTGTGTTGGCAATACTTGGCGAACATTTGGCAGTCAGCCAAGTCAAGATCCGTAAAGCACATCTATAACTTATTTTTTCTCTTTCTTATTTAAATACAACAATTCAACTCACAACTGCTTTACGTCGTTGTAAACAATGAAAAATTCAAACAAAAGCGTTGAAACTGAAACCTACATGAAATTTTTGTACTTGCAAACGAATTCTGAAAACAGTTTCTGAACAATTAATAAAGCTGAATACAATTTAAGGAATGAAATTCAAGTGAATTTCAGTTTCATTAAAGCCGTTTCCAGATTCAGGTAAACCTGTAGAAATAGGTATTAAAGGAGTAACAGGCACATGTCTGACTGAACGTACCGAGTCCTATCCTATTAAGTTGGAAGCTGAGATGGCACTCGAGGGACCCTTTGTGACTACGTTTAGACTATCTACGATATCCACCTACAACAGGTAATATCATATAACTACATATTCTTTCATTTTAAAAAGGCTGATAAAAGTTTTCTGGAATGTGACTCAGTAACCCTCTTGTGAATTTCCATCATAGATTCGAGATAAAAGTATTTATACGAAATCGCCTCGTATTTAGTCTTTACATGACAGTATAAATATTTTTTGAATCTTCAAATAAACTAATTCAGTACAGCATTAAATAAATAACATGGTACCCCCTTGCGTAATCGATTATATTTGGTTTAAGTACCAACTAAGTTATGTAATGTTAAATTTACACTCTCCATATTAAATGTATAAAAGCCATTTAAACTCCTGAAGTTATATTTTTAATTACATTAAAATAGAATCCATTAAAGAGGTCAGATTGCTATCCGCCTTCGTATATGAGGCGAGCTACTTGTTCATAGCAACACATACTGATTCCAGCAGGATCCAGCTACATAATATGTGGGTACTGCGTATTACTTGGCTTTATACAATTGTCAACTATAAACGTTCGTTCCGTCGAACAAAGGAAATACATTAAATTAAAATAGAATTTACACAGGTGTTCCAACGATAAAACAAATTATAAAGTTTACAATAGAATACTTCATTCTCAAGAATCTTAAGATAATTAAAATAAACATCAGTTATAACGATTGTGAATAATTGATAACAAAAGTATTATTTATAAAACTTTAAACTGTTTTCAGATAAGATACGATTTGAGATATCTACACACATGTAGGTTATATTGATGTTATGAAAATTTGTCAGTTAAGTAGCGCCATCTATGAATACTAACTGAAAACTTTAGTTTGATAAAAATCAAAGTTGTTTGGATAGAAAAACTACGTCTTACACCTACCTACAATGCTCTAGCTAATTACCTAAATGACAAGACGAGTGAATTTTACTTAAGAGGTCTGTCGGGAAAAATTGCAAGCAATAAACTTCTATGTCGGTATTCTGGCTGTATGAATGAGACGTATCTTACCTGTAGGTTGTATGGGTGGCTCCACAGATGCAATCTGTCCGTTACTCCTTAGTGTCGCTTTCTTCCTCCCACCTGTAGTAGCAGGACTCTTCGCACTCTCTCGCTCTATCCTCTGTAAAGAAACACAATAGGAAATTAATAAAATTTAAACGCTTCAGTAACTTCTACTTTGGCAGAGAAGAAACCCTACAGAATAATAAATTCCAAGATGTTAAAGTTTTAAACATCTACAAGTATATAATATATGCTTGAACATTATTGTTATTTAACCTTGACTCGCCTTGAACCTTATTTATTAGTCACATTGTTTTGTATTTTCCGCTTTCAGACCTTGTATACAAACTTTCAAGGTGCTCTCAGATCACACGTATGGCGTGTTTAAGTGTAATTGAATTAATTGCTATTTACTTTGTCAGTATTTCCAATTACCAGGCATGTAAACGAAAATAAATTAATTTATTCATTTGACGAAGTAAATTAATAAGCTTTTAATGAATGCTCCTCGTATTATTAAAAGCGTTAAGCGCAAATCCTGAAAAGGAAATAAATAACTCAATCCCTTTGTCTAAATCAAAATTAGACATCAAAACGTTAAGAGAGGAAATAAGAGACTAGATATTTAATCGAACGTAACAGCTTTGAAGTGAAGCCATCGCCAGAGGTTACAGAACGGGTTCGTTCAGTCGTGAGGTGATTGGGTTATTTCGGCTGGCCGACTATTGCTGAGTCAGGCCGAGTCTGCCGAGTTGCTGACTCACGCCCGAGCCGAGCCGTGTCCGCGCCTACTGCTGCCAAGTCAGCGCACACCTCATCTTACCTATTCAAACTTCAACAAATAACAATCTTTAGGTACTTGATTGATTTTTAATTAAAAACAATAATGTCCAATTGCTATTCAGTTCCATTAATTTATTTTACTTTCGCAGACCTATCAGAATCAACTTAACGACTTCGCTCTTGAGCTGGAAACTGAAGGATAGAGCAAGGATGAAGTCAAACAAAGGAGTTACTAACTCCCACCCTGTACTCATAAAATAAATTCAAAAAGTTACTTTTGCGCGTTTTCAAGTCTTTGTTAAAACTCGAGCAGTTTTAAAAGCATTAAAGCTGAAGTGTGTCTAATCTAATCTACTTTAATTTTCTTTTATCCCATTTATGTCTACAGAGGTTATTTTAACTTGATAACTAAGAGACAATCTAGTTGGAACAAAAGTTAATATCCTTTTATGTCAACTATATTTCTAACATTTGTTAGTATAAAAAGCAGCATACAAGGAATCAAAAGTTATAAGCCATTAAAATAAACTTGGATTTACGAGAGTGGAAGTTAGACGTGAGTAAGCAAGATATACCACTAAAAGTTGTGAAAAACGTGGTGTTTGGGGTATGGGGTGGAGACGTGTAGGGTGGCACTGAGGTAGGGGTAAGTGGGCGAGCCGGATCGTGACTCGCCTGAATTGTTTATGTGCAGACTGAACGCTTTGACAGCACGCTGCGTCATCGGCATATTGACAAACAACCTGTTTAAGACCTGTCCTGATGGTGGTGTTTGGGCGCCTTTGGTATCAACGTCGCATAATGTAGATATACCCATCATTAACTATTTACTCATTAACTTCATTTCTTTTAATAATGATATTAAATAATTCTCCAGGTTTTAGATCTTTTCCAGTGGCTAGGTAACATTGAGGCTCCGATTATATCACGGGCACATAAAACAGACCTTCATAATTTTTTTATTTTAAATTAACTAAAAGTATAATATAAACTAACTAAACCTTTGTAACCAGCAAAACAGTCAGTAGTAAATAACTTCTGTTAATATGGAAAGTTTACACGATACTGAAAAGTTGTTTGTTTTGCTTAAAGAGAAAGTTTGCAGTATTTAATTTACTTTATTGGTATTTGAAGTAAGTTGCAATTATTGTCTCATATATTTTAAGTAGGTAGTTACTAGTTATATCTTATAGAAGATTTTAGACACTAACTACGAACGTAATTATGGATTTTCATTCAAAATTGACTCAATTCATCGATGCTTTTAGAAAAAAATAAAGATAAAAACTTCTCTAAGGCTTCCTCGCAGTCAGGAAAACATAACCTTATTTGTACTTACTTTAGACATGGATAGAAAAACAAACAAAAATTACATGCCGAGTGAAAGTGAAATGGAGTAAGTAAAGTAGGTATCTTAGGGAAAGTGGGCTTGACTGACCTACACGTAACGCTAACGGACATCCAGGCCACCTGCCTTTAAAATATTATTAAAAGTATTTGTAACAGCAAACTTTCAGGTCAAAAACACCTATAAAAGACCTTTATCAAAATAAAAATAACAATAAACAATTGAGTGGCAAGGCAAGTCAAGCGAGCGCCAACGAGCAAAAGAAAAAATATATGGGGAGAAAGGTGTTGATATACTAAATAATAACTGCGAATTGTACTTATCAACTCATCATAATTGTAATGAAAACAAAGTGGAATGTTGAATCAAATTCTTTATAAAAAGGTATTGTTTAACTGAAACTTTAATTGAATAATGATGTTATTAAAAACACTCAATGAACCACAAAATTAAGAAAAACAACAATCTTCCACAAACAACATTCCATTTTAATTATAAATTTTGTGTAGCTCGTATGTAAGGATATTATTCATTAAACGATATGATAATTGAGTTTACTGGTTATCATTATTATGTTATTAAAGCAAGCAAAAATTTATATTTTGCTATTGAAATAAGTAATCATTGTTTCATTATTCTTGTAACAAATCATTCCTTTTCTATTATTCTGTGTTACAATTCTATAGAAATAAGTGACTATTCCATTAGTTGCCCACAGGTAAGCGATGCAAGTTACAAACTACATCGCCGCGTGTATTTTGCTTTTGTTTGCCATTCCTCCGTATCTCCGTGCCTACAATAGCCATAGTAAACAAGCAAGCTATTGTATTCAAAGGCGAACATTCGAGCTGCATTCCAAATCGGCTTTTTGCACAAAAAATAGCTACTGAACATTTGAAGGAGCTTGTTACAATGAACGCTATCTAGGCCACTTTTAAAATAAACTTTTACCGATGTTATTTAAATTAACAAAAAAAAGAAAATTTTAACAGTGACCCTACAGACGTATTATTAACGCATAACATAATGGGGTTTTATGTCTCTTGTGGTAAATGAGGCTGGTAAGATACAGAGCGGAACAAAAAATATGGTCACGCTCACAGCTTGGTTCGTTGGAACCGGTCACTTGATTACAAGTAAGTACCTAAGTATCATGACTTAATAATGTAAAGCAGGTAGGAAAATTATAGACTATTACTTATTCAATACTAAATAAAATGAACATTCTCTTTAATACCACTACAAAAGTCCAGAGGTTGCCAACCTTTAGTAACCATAGTAACTCCATGAAAAAATAGATCTCGCGAAAGATGATACCAAGAATTCCAAGTTAAAAGGAAGGCGAATTGATCAATATTCTTGAAATAAAAGCTATAACTTTGTTCGACAAATGAAGCACCATTCTTTACTATATATGTAACAGCTTTAATTATAATGAACAAAATGTCAAATGCAAAACGAAATATAAAATTCAATAATATCCAGCAATCAAAAGGTTTCGATGAATTATCTGCACGATACAATTTAATATTATGCAAAAAACGCACATAAATATAAAGGTCTGTTTGCATAACCCATGCATAAAATATGTGACGCTATTTTAACTGTTACGCAAGCATTTATTTGACCCTTGTCCGCTTCTAACCATAATCCTATGACTATGTATAGCTAATGCATATTTATGTATACTTTATGTTAATAGGCTTACCTACCGTCTGAGTCTAGTTGAACAGTATCAAATAACACGCGACCAAATCTTACGCAGTTAACAATTGTGGCTTACTTCCCAGTGCCATTGAAAAACCGATGCATTGATAAAGAAATAAACATTGTATTTTTATATATTTTACGGGCATAATGTTTAAAAGTTATGAAACTTACCCTTACTATAATTTAAATTTTTAAGGCCGCTGCCGCTTAGGGCAAATTCGAAGATAAGAAAACTTCCTGATTCCTAGCTTCCATAAAAGTGTATACCGGAAAAGAATACAAATTGCAAGACGAAAGCATAGCCATTGCGGTTGAACAATTTTAATTTTATCTCGATACAATAAATCGATTAAGGAAAGGAAAAAAACTGCAACTGCGCAGTGCATTATCCGGAGAATGCTTACGTAACATTTACAAACATTCCACGTATCCCGCATGCAATAATCGTAAAGTATCGTAAGAAAGCCTTTGGGTTTATGTTCGAGTACACACGGCGCATCGTGTTGCACGGGGAGGTATCTCTCAATCTCGCTCGGGGGCAAGAGTGCAACACGACTCGCTCGACCGGGGCCCCCTCCCTCCCCCTCTTCTAGCCCCTGCCGGGCCTTCGTCAACCGGTCCCTTGGTTTCTACCTAAGCCGGATCGCCTTCCTTAACTACATGATAACTAGCCACGGCTACCGCGCACGAAACCCGCATTTGGGATAAACGCAATTAGAAAGTTTTTTTTTTCATATTCTATGCAGGAATAAAAGCAGTATACTGCGCAAGACATTTTTGGATCTGTCCTGATTGTTTGATGCCTTAAAATCATAAGAACATTGACATCGCATATTAAATGAAGGAATAAAAAAAATATATTTTGGAAACAGATTTATCCTACAACCCTACCTTTAAAATTTAAGATCGCTTCATTGCATTTTAACGCGTTACTGATTGAAAAGTGGTTTAATATTCTGATTCTGCAGTAAAAGGGCATAAAACTGGAAGTAAATAATCTTACTAAAAACTCAATTTCAGTGCAACATAAATTCATTTTTGTACAACAAATCAACATTTACAAAGGTTTGTTAATGCTCAATGTATCGTAAACAATGATAAGACAGCAGTAAATTACATTACTGCGATAGCAATCGAAGATGACGTAGTATCAAGCTTAAGGATTATTAAATCAAAACAAGATTTCCATAACGCTGGTTACGTATGCATCTATGCAGCTATTATCGTAAATCCGACTTACCGCATACATAGCAGTCTTTATTGCAGAAAGACCACGATGTATGCTTTTCATGACATTAAACGTTCAATAAACAAAAAACAATTATATTTTCTCAAATCCTACAATTTCGAAATACACAGTGAAATAAATGACTTTTGAAATTAAAATAACTGTGGTGAAATTGTAAGCAAGAAAATCAAGAAACGAAAAAATAACTGACCTTGTTAAGGAAAAATGTGAAGAAAACAATCCATGAAAAGTAATGCAGGAAACAAACCAATTCCATTTGAAGATGTTTCGAAAAATCTAGCTTCTATTACACAAAGGAAAGTAAGTAGTTATAGTACAAATATTTGCACTCGCAGACTCCAGGAAACGTAATTTTTAACGTATTTAACGTAACTTACGTTAATAGCCGACGACAAGTTATAATAGACGAAAATTGTGTAGGCGTTAGCAGGTACTATAACAAAAATCAATATCGTCTGTTCGAACTGACATGTATTGAAGGATCTATTTATCCAGAGCCTTATAAACAAGAGGTAACTCAAACATGAATACACTTATCGGATACATTAGAGAACGTTAGAAGCACAAAACAAAAATCAAGATAGTAAAATCATTCAAACAAAGAACTTATACAAAAAATATGTATTAAATATAAAGGTCGAACGGCTAAGCAAGCACCTGTCGTGTCTTCCCCAAAAACAGCATTTGGTAGAGAAGTCAAAATTTTCAAAAACCATAAATAAAGGTAACAAAGACAAAAACGTATAACTGTATAGTCAAGCACAAAAAAAACTATTAGAAAAACATTTTTGGGAAAAGGAATGTTTGTTCAACATTTGTTACCTTCTATGTTACGTAAGAAATGTTACGTAACTTATAGTAGCAAGACAATCAATAACATTACAAGAAGCACGTTCGTATTTAAGCGTTAGATTTACCAAGTGTTCCTTGTCAAAGAATTACAATTGACCTTTGATAATGCATGCACCTGCAATATGAAAGTCACGAAACGCAATCCATTACGAAATGTCTATTACACACAAAGATTTATATGCTTATATTAAAACAAATCGACACAGCCCTTTCATAGTAAAAGAATGGGACATACACGATTCGAATGTTAATTCAACGATAAAATGTTCCTTAAATAAACGATTGATGTTTATAAATATCCTGTCAATAACTACGTTCAGAATTCTTTACAATGGAACAATAGAAAACAACAATGAACTTGTGAAAAGAAAACTCAAAATACAAAACGCTTATTAGTAAAGCTTTTACAACCTGATAATATGACCAATTATTTCCAAAGTTGTTACGTGTAATCATGATGATACAATTCTCATAAAAAATCACGCCCTCAAAATAATCTTATACATCTTCTAAAACATAAATGATGATAGATGATTTTTAGTTGACGCTGAAGTCAACTAAATCTCGAATTTTCATATAGGAAAGTATCATAAACTCCTTGAAATTAACGGTCCGCTAAACTGCATCCGTGATGGCAAAAAGAGATAGTATATAATATATTTACATATGTGCGAGTGAGAGGAAGCTCTTATCGGGGTGTGGTTATCTCGACGAGCTACTTTGTATGCGCTCAAAGTACATGGTTGCACGCGACTGTACGTGTAGGTGTATTTAAATGTATAAACTTGGTAACGTATGTATAATGTAGTCGTGCACATGCCATTATATGCTAATTAGGTTTCCGAAGCATGCTTACTGCTGCATATTAGGCATTTATCATTTTATGGTAACCAGATAAAGGGTTATATAAATAAAAAACCGTAATAGGAGGCTGTAAATCTGCAGTCTCATTTCATATATTATAATTTACGAAGTTTAATTTTAACTGCGAAAAAACATAGGAAAAAACTTTAAGCAAAGTTTGAAACTCATAATAATACTGATCTGTTATTCTGTAAGTAGAGTTACGTAGGAAATAATAAATAAATAAGTCATATGATAGAGAGTAAAAATACTACATTAGTTATTACAGGATATTTGAGCAATAACAATGAATCATGTACCGGTATAAAGCCGGCGAGCGGCGTCCAAGCCGGCGCTCCTCTGTCCGAAATGCCCACTAATCACCAATTAGACCTTAATCACTTCACGGTGACGTCACGCGCGCTCCTAATCTATTCCAAATTTGACATGTGATTGTAGAAGACGGTGAAAGGTAAGAAGCGATCCGCAAGCGATCGGAGGAGTAACCGAGTGTGTCAGTACAGAAAGCGCGGTAGAATGGCGCAAACTGCTGGCTGGCGAGGGGAGGCCCCCCGCGCTCCTTACTGCCGGGGCCCCTTCCTCCGCCCGGACCCGACCAACCGGCCAGACATTAGCTTTGCATAATTGGACTTCACACACTGCACCTTCCGCGCCGGCAAGGTCATCGTTTTTACAATGATCACATGTCGAACTGATTTAATTATGTTAATTGCTTCACAAGCGGACCTACTTAAATTACCGCACATAATTACAGTTTATTGTTGTGCGTAAACTGAAGGTTGATTTGTTTGGTCATTTAAATAGCTGGTTTGAAGTTTCATGATAACATTGTGAGTGACATGTAAAAATATTCATGAAAGAAACACCGATTCAGATGAAAAGATCCAATTTCATTTGAAGATTCCCAAAACTTATTCTATTCAGAAAACTGAAGAGTCTGTCTTCCAACTGTCATTCGGGTCAGAACGAATATTAACCTTCAAACAAAACAAGAACAAAGTAGTGAGTGGCACGTTAAAGGGGGCCTTGTTCGTGGAGCGGGGCCCCCGGGGGTGTTTTTGAGCTAGACGGAACCCGGAGCAGTCACGATCGATATCGTATTCTGTACACAGAAACTCGCATTAACCGAGAGGTGGCAAGTCGGTCGGTTGTTGCAAACTTTAGCGATTATACAAACTACAAGTCCGCCCCTGTGTTAATGAAACAATACTTACACATCAACGTGCTTTGTTTGTTCTCAATAAGGAATAACATTATAAATACAAGCGAGTTTTCACGAATACAAACTAACGACATACTTCTATTAATATATTAAATTTAAATAAGCTTATCTTTGGCAGAGAACTTAGATGAGAAAATCGATACGTTGTTGAGCTTGAGAAAAGTTCTTTGTTCATTTATAGGCATTAATTAATTACATTCCGTTTTGTAATTAAGATTAACTTCTATGCGAACTGAATAAGAAACAAAGGAAGTTATAATTTCATGTCTGTCGTGAGATCAAAGGGAATCCGAGAACCATTAACTGAGATAATACCTACCTAATATATAGTATTATCATCCCTCCCCACATGACACAAGCAAAAGCCTTGTGTTTCTGCGAAAATAATAAATTAAAGCTACGTAAATTTCATCAAGTTCATAAATTCAAGTTATTAACTATCATGAAGTTAAAATTATATAAACAGATGTTTGAGACTCATTTTATGTGTCTAACTACCTACTTATCGAACTTTATGAACCTTGTTTTATGTTAATAAATTATGTATAATATTATTACATTGAGAGAATGTTCGCTGAATTAAATTTAAATTAACTCATCAAACGGTTTATCGGGAGACAAAAATGTTGATGATTTTAAAGAATATAAAACATTCTTATTTTAGATAATACATTTGTTTATATATTTAAGTCCTTGTACGTACACAAAGCTCACAGGTGCCCAAAATGATAGTAGTCCCATTTCAAATAATCGAATTAAACTGAAATTATTAACGACATAATATATTGGCGTATTTTCACTTTATTTTATCCAGGGCACGATGACAATGTAACGATGATAAATGATAGTAATTTACAGAGCTATCGCTCACTACTAACCACTGCCAGTTCAATGAACGATTCATTTATATTACACTTTATGCAATTAAATAATGGCTGTATATATGGTTAATATAACGTGTGACTTATAAGTTATCTAGAGACTTAATAATAAATCTATTACTTAAAAAGATTGGCTTTAACATGGGAGCCAAAAAATTTGATTAACATGTACATTCAAGTATATATTTTATATAGAAGTGATTCACAAGATTTGATCATGCACATATTATAAGTATAAAGGAGAAATGTTTCTTCTATCACCTAACTTCGTTCAGAACACATTTGTCAATTCTGTCCAATTATATCAATGTGTCAAGGCTCCCGTACGAGAACACGTAAGAAACGTAGCTACCTCCGTAATTAGTATAGTTTTAGAAATACATCGATTGAACTTACAGAAGAACTTTGTTGTAAACAATCGTAAAGTACAGAACGGTTCAGGGCCGAGTCTAAGTTTCTTGTATAATCAAAACTTAAGGCAAAAGTTCTAGTTACTTGTGCAGGTTTACGTTGAATTTAATGGTTTATTTAAACTTAAATTTCTATCTTTGCTCTAAAATTTTCGCGAATCAGTAGAATAAATTCCGTAATGATTTTCACCAAGAGTTGAAGACTCCATGTGTCTTAATAATATAATCAATATAGATGCAACGTATCACTTTATACAAGGTATAGATGTTATTTCTGGCTTAGCGCCAAAACAAATGTTTCCCATGTGAAATTACACCCTTAAAATCCACTTACAATTCCTACCTAAAGTTTTCCGCTAATGTAATTTTAATACTAAAAATGTTTCTTTTAGAATTCACAAAATCTATAAATTTAAAGCTTTAGTTTTGGATGCTGAAAGATAAGTTAAAAAATTCCATAAAAGTAAAAGAAGAGTCGTTAAATTTATAAAATTGCCCATTTGGAACTATCTAACACTGAATATACTGAAAAGAGAAGGCAATTATTTTCTTTAACACTTAACCATTCAACAAACAGTTTTCAATTCTAGAATGAGTCATTGAATTTTCCGTGTCTATTTACCGAGTACAAGTCACAACAAAGATGCTAAGAAAGTTTTTAACTGCTGAAGAAAACGATCGACGCCAACTTTTATCCCGAGATAAAAAGTTTACCGACCCAAGTTTCTTGACCGTTCAATTCAGAAAAGTCAATAAAAAACCTCAGTAGTTTCACGATCGCAGAACACCTGCACTCGACGATGACAAATACAATCCAAAAACACTTTTAACTGCAGTTTGTAAAGAACCATTTACTGTTATCAAGGAACGTGAGGGGTAACACCAGTCAGGATTACATTCAACTCACGAACCGAGAGGGACAAACCTATTACAAACCAGTTAGAGGAAAAAGTACAGATGATTTGTTTGAATCGATAGCGGCAAACACATTCATAATGCCTTCCATCGCGTAGGTTTTGCGATGAATTCGATCAGAAGATCCCAAAGGGGTCGCTGAACCAGAGAAATATACCTACGTGTATATGCGTGGAGAAATTGCGCGTTCCCCTCGATGTCAAATTTAAGACGCCACGTTGCACGCATCTTACTAACGAAATTAAGCCACGGCCGACGGCGACCGTTTTATTGCATTGTTGACTGCGCAATTTTTACCTTGACTTTTGAAACAATCAGTTGTTCACAGGTTTTGCCATTACTGAAACAAACAAAATTTTCCTCCATCGCATACCTATTTATTTACCCATACACATTTTACCTATTTATATCAGCTGGTTTTGAAAACTTTATAATTGAGCTTTCAAGACTAGAAGCCATCTAGGTATACATAACGGAAATGTGGATTTGACAATGTGAATTTAAAAGCGTCAAATAGTCAAGAAGAACTAGACTAATGGAGTTTCAATAGAAAACCGTCGGGTTTAAATTTATTGATATATAGAGTCATGTGACGTGATTGGTGGAGCACACAACAGGGCCGAAGCCAGCAGGGGCTGAGTTATGGGGGGGATGGCGACCGCATACGAGATGAGGGCACTATCAGCCCAGCCCTGGCGGAACGTGAACCACATCCACAACACCACACTATATCAATCCCAGCCTACGACAGCGAAACGCTTTACGGAAACATGTCCACCACTCTCTTTTATGCCTACCACTATGATTTAATTCTTTATTGCGAGCGATTCAAACTTGAAATGACCAAAAAAAAACCAATATAAACAAACCTTAAAGTAAATCGTTACAAAAATACGTGGAAAATCAAGGTCTTCTCAAATAAAAGTGTCTTTATTTGTAATAATGGATGTTAAAATCAGAAACGGTATTAAAGAAAAGGAAACGCGTGGGTGACCTCGACTACCCTTACAAATCCTACCAGTTTAACATGGTCTACTTTCTCACCCTCTCTATATAAGAAATATCTTTATCTACCTATTTTCTCTAAACATTTTAAAGCTCTCAATAAATTGGTTCTTGTACATACACATTAACAAACAGGTCACTGCGCAGTAAGTAATGGCTTTCTTTGTCTGTTTTATTATTTTCATTTGAAACCTTTATAAAGTAAACGGTCTTTTGTGATGTCATTTCTGTCAAACTGACCTACATTTAAAAATAAAAGGGCAACTATTTTTCCTAGCTCACAATCCACCAGTACATAAATCTATTTTAACCACTGCTGTTATATAGACAAGTAAAAAATGATAATTTTTTATAATTATTTCCCTCGTTACTTTTGTTAGGAAGAGTAAGTGGAGTGTGGTAATTATTCAAGACAAGATCTAAAACGACCTTCATTGTTATTCCGTTTCGTCCTTGTTTGAAAATTCTCCTTGAGACGAATGTTTCAGATGTTATTTCTCATCTCAGTCAAACTACCTACGAAGCTTGAACAAAATCGTTTGCTAGAAAATTGTTTTCATTATTTTAACATTCAGACTCACATTCTAACATTTTAACTTGAAGGTTATATATTTTGTTATCTAAACAAAGTAATGGTAATGAAGTTGGTAATTTATATATTTTAAAGGTAAAGGTTAAAGTTCAAAGCTGCTATTTTCAGTTTATAATTATCATAAAAACTGAAATTATATTTGCGTAAAACAACTCTGTAAATATATAAACACCGGATTATTTTTAAAAAGTACCAAAGTTAATGATGGTTAGTGTAGGAAGGAACATTGAACAAGTTAAACTAAAACTAAATGCTCGACTCTCCACTTTACCGGACTCATTTGAATATTGGACTAGGGTCTTAGTTTAATCCCTCCAGCATTGTTTTAAACTAATGTTAGTCTGGAGTTTGCTTACATGGTGCGCGATGAAAGTGAAAAGCGGCAAGTTAAAAAGCTAACATATAAAGCAGGAAAAGAAAATTATTCCTTGATTCATTATGAAAATACCTTATAAAAAAGACAACTATGAGGAGAAACATAAACTTTGTCTATGAAGTATATTCAATACTTTTATTAACATGGATAATAATTGGGGTCAGACAAGGACCTAGTATTGCATTTCATGATTCCATTACTAATAAAAACTCCAATCGCTTTCCACTTGTGTCTCCCATCAAAGTAAACCAGTATAGGGAACTCTGAATATTCTGGCTTCGCAATTCCCAAACCTCTAATTTAGATCACTTCACAAACAAGTGTTCTACATAATTAGCCAGAGTTTCCGTTAAGAACTTTCTGGTTATGTGCTTTGTGTCAGAAAGTTTGAAGGATGGTGGATATTTAAAAATCAGTTTTAGATAAAACATTTTATCACATTACATAAAAATAGTTTAATACTATCACATCTTAGCATTCATCAGAAGATCTATGTCCAATGAACTTAAAATAAACGTTGCAAGCCGGGTTCCAATCTATTTCTATTAAGAATTTATGACGTTTTCTATTTCGGCACTGAATTAAGGTTTCTAATCGCCTTTCTGTTTTTGAAATTAATCTCCACTAAGGTTTTCTTGATCGTTAATAAGTCAAATTACAAAGTTTTCTGTAGCTATTAAATTAAACTAGCGTAGCGGGAGTGCTTTTATAACGTTCGGGCCATGTTACTTTGTATGTGTCATGACATGGATGTTATTTTCGCATGAGGGTTCAGGGTAATTATAGCGCATGCGTCACCATCGCCAGGACCTGTCCGGGCATGTTCAGAAATAACGAATAGATCGGGGAACGTGGGGTGAATGCGAAATCTCCTTTAAGTTCAACAAATCATCATAATTGTGATGCTTCGGAACGTGTCTCCACTCCAACGAAATTAGTAAGCGGAGAAGGGACGCTTATAGAATTTATTTTTATATCATTCATAATGTTTCTGTCGTTTATTGGCTATCTGACGACTGGCATTGAGCACGCTCAGACAATTTGTAATAAATTTCAGAGCCAATACTATAACTAAGAGACAATAGGTAATTAATATGGCGCACATACATTTATTAATTATGTTGCTACTTTATCCTGTTCTTTTAACTCAACTTTTTCCGTTTTTATGACAAGAAAAAATTGGTACATAAATAATTTCACGTCTAAATGAATGAATAACTTCGAGATGAGACTAACATATCAATACTATTTAAAAAAATAGGTATTCGAGTTTGACTTACTTGAAGGTTAGATCGAGATCTCCTCGGCATCACGCCCACCACCTCTCCCCTCATGATTGACTCTATCACTGTAACAAAACCAAGTATGAATATTAAAAATAAGACTTATTTAACCTTACTGATTATAATATTAAAACTTCAAAGGAATCTTCCATTTAATTTCAAAGTTATTCGTCCAATTTCTTTTTTTCCTCCGAGAGATCTTCAAGGAATTTTGTCAATTATTTTTTTAACAAAAACGCATTCCTTTTCTTCCGGTGTTTGTTAGTTTAGTAATAAAAATCTTTGAATTAAATTTCCCGGTCCCCTAAAAATTTCATCCCTTTTTCCAGATTTCGAATTCAGAATAGTAGAATATACTCGTATGTTACCCCATATATTTATTACGCATGGTTTGTTGAAGAAGGCAGGGGATTACGTCATCATATGGCTTCTCATATCCAATTATGTAAGTACACTTCTTCACTGCGTTTTGCCTAATATGTATAGTCTACTTATTAATATTCTGTATCTAAATATGAAATCTCCTATGAAATAGTCTCTTAAATAAAAACAGACAGTACCAGTTCTTTTGTAATAAAATACTCTTAGACATTAATTTAATCTCAAGAAAAGGTAGAATAAGGTAATGTATATAAATTGATATGCACGTCCTTACCTCCATCTCCGAGCAGCCTAATCTGCACTAGAGCTGGATCCTCACTGTGCTCCTCCAGTACTGTGTCATCTGTCACTGTCAGTTCCTACAGACAAAAGGCAAATCCTCTTTAATCCTCCAAACTATCTATAAGTTCTACGTTATAACAAGGATCAAGTTGAAAAGTTGTGGGAGCAAAAAGTTGCAATTAGCCCCTGTCACAAGCAAAACCTTTATTGAGAATAGTTTTAAAAACAGCTACTTCTCACATAACACATGATTGCTTAAACCGTCTACACGAATTTCTTTATCAATTTAAACCCAGGAAACAGAATCAATTTACATATTTCAACATGACCGAATAAGCAGCATAAGCGAAAACGTAAATATGTGAACGCCTTATCAAATGCGTGGAACGATTGTTGGTGCGTAACGTTTTCCCACGGCCGGGCCCGCAACAAAAACAAACATACGTGTAATAAGTGTTACAGTATGGAGGCGTCTGTTTCATGTTACATTCTCGGAGTATTCTTGTTGGTTACCTCACGGGGGGCATTCGTCGTCTCACAAGACCGCATGCCATGAAAATACCTGCCATATCATTATTTATTAGTGGAACGACGAAAGAGAAACATGTTGTACAGAGTATATTCGTAGGTAAATATTAATATAATACAAAACGAGGAATATTATGAATTATTTTATAACGTTTATATAACTGTAGTTTCCTTTGTTAATATGTCAATTGATCACTGAACAGTAGACACTGAACATAGAACTGTAACTTCACATATATAATTTTTATTAAATCCTCAGCACAGGCCACGACTTCTTTGAACAGAAACACATTGAAACCGGTTTGATCTATCTAAACGTATATGTACTTAGCTTACATTCAGCAACAGTACCTTCGAGTGTTCATTGAACCTGTTAGATCATCGAAACATTAAATAATAATCTATTCAAAGTTTTTGTGTGAAGAGGATAAAGTTTATCAGTGTTGCCATACCATAAGAAAGTTAGTCGCGAATACGGACTGCGGAGGAGTTGGGGAGAGGCTCCAAACTTCCTCGTCTTGGACTTCCAGTAATACCAACTTTGAAAACTTTTCCTTCCCCCTTGCTAATTCTCAGTATAAATTTGTTTAACGTCTCAACTTTTTAACTGTAATTACTTATAAAGGTTGAAGATAGATGGAACAACTTCATAACTTTCGACATGTCTGTTTTGATGAGTTTAATAATAGTTGATAGCTATTAAAACAATCAATCACGTTTAATGTCAAAGGAAAGTTGGGGTTTGAACAAATATCAAAACAACGTCATAGAAATACAATCAAAATTAAATATTAAATTATTGAACATAGACTACTCGAAATGTTTTTGTAATTTCATTCACGTTTTGGTGGTAAATATTGAAGAAGAAAAAAACCATACAGAAGCAAAGTCCCAAAACATATTGTTTGAGCCTTAAAACCTTGACGTTTTCATTAAAATAAGCACGGTTAAAAAAATTAACCTATTTAGAAATTGTTAAACATTTCAACTGAAATTGTTTCAAATACAGAATTTCAAAAGGACGATGAAAGAAAAACAATCACAAACGATAAAGTGTTTCAATAAAGCGAAACAAGAAAGTTTGTTGGGGAACTTTCCAAAAGAGGGGGAAAAGTGGTGAGAGCCCCCAACACCCGGGGGCTGGAAGTATGAAAGTTGGCATTTATTGCTACATTCTTATGCTAACAATAACCTACGCCTACCTGGGGTGAACTTTAATGTAAATCACTTATCGAGGAATTTGATTTGTTTTAATTTGCAAAAGTTTGTTTTGAATAATCTTGTTAGACTTTCAAACAACAATGCTGTGAACAATGTTTAAAAGGGTTTATTCGGACAGAACAGAACCTTCAACGAAAGCTTCGAAACTTCAAATCGATTTGCTCTCAAATCAAACGTTAATTTTAATCGCAAGAACAATGCAGAGCAAATGCATTTAGGCATTGGAATTTATGTATACCTCGTTCAGTGGTCATTATCCTTTTAAGGGGGCAATTAATAAAATCGAATACGACCCTGTTTTAAATTCACGTCGAACGTTTATGGGTTTGAGTGAACACTTGCAAGTTTCCAAATATATCAGAAAGCATGGCCATGTTGTAGGAATGTAGTACTTTGCGAGTATACCTACTCGTTTGCAGTTACTGACACTTTCGTTCAGTTTACTGTTAATAGAAGCGCTTTATCGGGTTTGAAACAATATCTTTACTGTTAAATGAACTATCTATTTAAGCTTCCATTTTCAAACTTACGTTATTAGTTATTTTTATGTTTTGATAGACTTTGAAAATAAGATCTCTTCTTTTTTACATTGGTTTGTAGGTGTATACATCCACCTAAAATGATTCGAATCGTTTACAAGATTACAATATATTTTCAACACGTTTTTGAATGTAACTTTACCGCATTCCTTTCTCGACAGGATCTGGTTAGATCCAGTGAGTCAGACTGGTTCTTAATTATATCGGTTCTGGTAGAATGTCTGATACCGTAACCGCAGTAATGTCTCTTTGGGGATCAATAAATCCTGCTACACGCGTATTATTCGAATTATAACTGAACTTTGAAAAGAGCGATGTGTATTCGATATCAATATTGTTCGTTGTTAATCTTTTTAAAATATAGTTCAATGTCAAAATATATTTTCATGTAAAATCTGATTAAGGAGCAAAATTTTTTAAAGGTTACATAACATCTCTGTAGTCTTTATGAATCAGATGCAGGAATTTATAACAACCTCTCATGTGTTATCTTGTTTTTTTGTCTTTATTAAATTTGTTTAACTTTAGCAAACAGTGTATAATTCCAATTTTTCTTTGTTCCGAGACAAACTAAAGAAAATTCATGTTGTTATTCAATTAATTTCCCAGCAACTTGGCACATTAAAGATGAAACGTTTGATTTATCTACATTTGCACATATAAAACTCTCCGTTTGGCTTCGTAGTCTAATAAAATCAATATATGAGTTCCAATTATAACGACATCCCGCCAAACTTACCCCGGTATGTTCGTTGAAGCCAACAATCACAGCAGTGTACCACTGAGTAGCTCCTGCTACCCGGTACACCTGAGCCCTGCAGCCGCCCAGCACCGAAGGCGTGGTGGTCAGGATCCTCTGACCGTCCTGCAGGGTCCTCCATTCAGCTGCCTCCTTGGACAGTAAGGACAGAGTCTCTGAGTCGACGCCACTCTCTGATCCCGCCAGGCAAGCGTCCCATTCCTAGAACAAATTAATACATGTAATATACAACAATATAAGCTTGCATTTAAAAATTAAAGTAACCATGATCCGATTATCACCTTCGCTTTAGATAATGTTCTTGTTCTTTTAACACTTTTTGGTTCAGAGAGGTTGTTATGCCGGGCCGTTGATATAAATAAATAAATTATAGAAATAATTAATATAAATACACGTAGATATATAAATAAATCATATATCTACGTGTATTTATATGAATTATTTCATGAATTCATGTATATTAATGAAATTATAGAAAATAATATAGGAATGCGTCGAAATTTTTTCTTTTTTAATTATTTACGTACGAAAACTATAAAAAAAATGAATAAAAATATGTGATAACCCTCCTATTTACTTCGCCGTAGTCAGGTAAAAATAAGGATTTTCAGTGCTTAAACGCATTTTGGTAATAAAGGTAAGTAAAATATTATATTAAGGATGTGAAGTGTACCTACAGGTGTGTTAAAAATATGGCTATCAATTAAATTCGTTTAGGCAACTACGTACACAAGTCGTAGAACTATTACACTTGAAGTTACAGTTGAAGTTATACAATGATAAAAATGAACGTTAAACATAAGTAATTAAAACTAACACGATCGTTAACTTTACGACACTTCGTTGTTTGTTAGCACAGAACGTAATGTTTTCGGTTAAATTATATAATAAATGTAAAAATATGCCTATTGAACACGAAAACCTGCGGGCGTGTTTTTTTATTTATCTTAATTAAACTTTACAGCGCATGAGTCACAGGATTCTTTTTGCGATTAAAAGTTTTATAATTTAACTCGAACACATGATCTATCTGTGTGTCAACCTTTATCTAAAATCGTTAACAAAAACAAACATCGGCGACAACTTACCTACGTAGGTATCTACAACTCAAACTCCGTTGAAAAGTTGGTATTCATTTAAGAAAAAAACATTTATTAAGGTTATTGTGGACATTATTTTATTATACTTAGTGATTGTCCTTGCGACTTTTTGCCTCTCGGAAATCGATTTTACTTCGGCACGAAGAAACAGTTTACTTTCGCCATCTGTCGTAGAGTTAGGTTAACTAACTTTTCTGTTCCAAATTTTTTTAGATTTTCTTTCGAATTTTTTAAATTATGTATAAATGATGTTTTCGCATCAAATTCCGATGGAATTCCGATCTCTTCCCGAACATAATAATATCATATTAAAAGTTTCATAGACATATGTATGTACTAATTACTACTAGTATGAAACTGTTGATCTTGATTAAATTAGACCTCTTTATGAACAATTTATTTAATTTAATGGTTACATTGTATCGGGTTTTTTTATTAAGCTCTACAAACGCTGGACAATCTAATTCATCGACACTCGACAGCTGTTTTTATCAGACTGTAAGTATGTCATGTTTAAACGCATAGAGTAATAAATTCACGACACCCAAGTAAAGCCGCCGGCTTCACACGAGCGCGTTGTATTTATGTCAATGTTACATTGCGCCCACACACATACATGCGCTATGCACCATATTTACGTGTGTGTATATCGTTGTAGACTCGTGCCAGGCGAGAGACGTATCCGGTGCGTTGAACTACCCCCCTCTCCCGTATTCACCCCCCTAAGCCAATAACTATACCTAGCTACAGTTAAGAACTAAGTATACGTGTTTACCAACTATAGTTTTGTTCTATTCAGGGTCAGTTTGTGTGTACATAGTTAGCTGTTTGCTCAAGTGGCAAGAGTAGGTTGAAAAAACAGTGTTCAATAGGAAGGTTTGTTTGCGATATGACTTTATGCTAGCTTTGTTTAAAATTTATATTTTAAAAGTGGTGAGATCTCTATTTCTGCAACAACACTGTGTTGTTAATAAGTTTTATCACTACCACAAAAGAGGACCTACATTACTAGGTTATTAAAATAATGTGATATCGCTACATTTTTACGCTCTTTAAGTTGTATTATGTTACGATGATTGAAATGAAAAAATATTTGTGTCTGCAAGTAAAGTGATAAATGCAGGCTTCCAACCATTCTATTCTATCATTTTGACTTTCCAACGAAAACTCCGTTAATAGGTCATTAATAAAACTCAAGTAAAATTTTAGTTTCAAGATAATTGCCTACGGACGTCAAATTCACGGTCGCTACGCTTTCTCCGACTCCAACGTAATCTCAATCAGTAATGGCTGCCAAGTACATAGTTTGCGTAATCGCCACGCTCTAGTGGTGGTCTCCGCAGTCGCTAGTTGTACCAGTGAGTGACTAAGCAAGATACACAACTGTGTCATATAAACAACAATTTTATTCTTCTACTACTGCATTTAGTTGCCTTTTATTGTATTTATTTTAATTGTTTTTATTATTTGTTTTATTTTACTAAAAACATTATTCAATAGTTACAAGGACAAGTATTGCTTTGTAATCGAACGAAAATGAAACATAATCGTAACTAAATCGATTTCTTTGATTATTAAACAGGTAAATAATCAAAGTTCGATTTAGATGTTCTGAGAATAGTACTATAATTGGAAAATTGCTTACGACGAATTCTCGAAATGGTAATATTATCTTTCGATTTTGCTAAATTGCTTTTAGACTAGGTACTCAAACAGAATTTAATTTCCTTTCGTATTTCGCTCTTCAAGAACATCTAAAAGAAATTACAGACGTTTTTGTATTTCCAAAACTTAGAGGTCGGTGAACAAATTGTGTTACGTTAGGTAGTAATTAGCGGCTTTAATTTAATACCACTGGGTTATCTGCTTATATCTAGTACCATCTAGATTACTGATCCATCTAGGCTACTAGGAAGCTATTACGGGTTTGTATGACATACTTACTGTAGTTGTCGGGTCTCATTCAATTTCCTGCGAACCCTAACCGTGCCAGTAATAAACCACTTGCATAATATGAATGTGCTTTTATGTTCCTTACAGTATCATTGCACTGAGGTTTTATTACTGATAGCTTTTTGCGAATAATTTAACCGGGTAAGAATTTTTCTTACTATAAAACTTTTGTATGAACTTCTAACTATAAAACCAGTTGTTTGATATGAAAATATTGTCGCGTGTTTCTAATACGAACATACATATCTACAAAGGTGCAAAAACAAGTGGTTGTCACTTGGAATTACAGATAAGTAGGTAATGTTATTTGTATTGAAATGTAAATGTAGGTAAGTGTATTGAAAAGTAATAAAATTGTTTTATTAAAAATTTACAAAAGAAAGGGAATTAGGTTTACTAACGTTAAAGTAAAACAATAGTGACGGATTTAAACATTTAACAATACATCGCTATATAATTGTATGTGCCTTCAAAAATAACTACAAGTATCTAAGAGCAAACAGTATTTATTGTATTTTCTTACAAAGGAAAAGGATTTATACATCCCTGCTTTCATCTGTTTTATTAATATAATTACGAACCGAGATGTATATGTACTCCTAAACAATATAACTAGTAGTTCATCAAATAAACGTTTCTAGGAGATTGCTAACAGACAGACAGAATTGAGTATCAATCACAAGAGTTTTAATTAAAATTCTCTATCGAGAAAAGATTTTTACGACAAAGGTAAATTAAAATATCATTCAAAGGCATAGTTAAGAGCGTCTTTTGAAAATTTCTGAACTGATTTCTTTTTATAAATGTATTTTTTTTTTTACTAATTGATAATTATCCAGTACCTACTAAATCATTGAGTTCGTAAATTTATTTGTTATTAAAATTAAGTACATTAAACGTAGACGTTCAAATAGATTTATAGTTCAACATTAACTTATTGTAAAGTTCTTTGGTAACATAAGGTTTAATATGTAGGTAGGTGGTACGTACCTAACCAAACATGTATGAATATTTCAGAAAGCTTCACAATTTCCTTTTGCTAAACAATTCCCTTTACCATATCCGACTACCTTTTGATGTAGGGAAAACCGAACATCTAAAGTAAAATAACAACTACTAAGAAGGACAAAAATAACATAACATTTTCTTCAATACCATTATATTCTGACTATTAATTTTGCCAGAATCTTGTACCTTTATCTTAGTTATATTTGGCTTCTTGTACTTAAGTGGAAAATTATAACATGTTTTATTATTCATGGCAAGTAATTGCAACGACACACCTACCCTAAAATAAGAATATTATATAAATATTAAAGACAAGTAAATATTGGAAAAACTCAACAACATGAAAATGTTATTTTTCCATAGATATAATACTGTCATACTAACTAACGTTGAAAAGGGAGATATTTTCCAAAAACCTTTGAACAAAAATTTTGCTACAACTTGCTATATGTTTTTCATTACATTTTATACAAATAGTTATATATACACAATTTTAATTAATCTCAATATGTAACAAAGTAAATCAATTTGTTAAATAAAAAGCTATTATTGAAACATTGTAACAAAGTTTCCGATATCGATAAATAAAACACCACTTAGGTGATTCTGATAAGAATTCGTTTGTGTGGGTAAGTATGGGGGTGTGAAGTAAGAGATGGGAGAGGGAGGGATGAAACAAAACGGACAGTGGGGCTAACTGAAACAAACTTTACTCGTTTAAATTTTGCGGTACAAGTTCCCGAGTTGGGTTTTGTACACGCTGACAGCGAAGTTGCGAACTTCACTACCAACTTTCAATGCCACTTCTTTAATTAGGTTTTGAAACGTAAGTGTAAAGCATTCTACGTCTTTGTATGCATAGCACGTGTAAGGGATACCTGAGGTGATTGTACAAAATAAATATCGATAAATTTCTGCAAGGTTAATTACATGAATTTTCTGTTACGTCAACATTTTTAAAATGATATCTTAACAGAAATAGATCTGTTCCAGTGATTTAATTTCTATATATTTTGTATAGTAGCAAAAGTAGATTTTTTTCCAATTTTTGTTTCAATTGAATTTGTTTTTAATTAATCCTAACGTAATCCTTTATGCAACATAACAAAGCAATTAAAAATAACAGCTTTTTAGTTATTAAATCATCAATAGGTTGCTTTTGGAACCAAAAGAAAACAGTATGTGATCGAGGAAACGAGGTGAGTAAGTGGATATGTTGAGTTTGTTTGGGATGGCAATCAATCATAGGTTACCAAGTCGCCGGGCTGCCCCGAAAATAGCAGAACCTGCTACCTGGAGCGCGGGGCGGGACACCCCAAAGAAAATCAATAAAGCGGGCTGCGAGCATCAAAACATAGCCTCCCCCGCCCCCTCCTCCAGTTTTCCACCTCTCCCGGGAAAATCCGCCCCCTTGTTTGGCAGACACTGGCCTTGGCACCCCACCGCCGTGGCTGGGCGCGTAACTTCGGGTAAACACTCAAATCGTCTACCACAAATTAGGTCGATTATATGATTGCTTTGATTCTACGCGACGCATTGTCATATCGTATTCATGTAGTAATTGAAGTTACGTATAACCTAAACCCAATGTTGCTTTAGCTTAATTGAGTTCGTTTTAGAACGTCAATGTTGTTTGATTTGAGCTTTTGTTAAATTTATCAAGTATTAGAATAAATTTGTAGATATATAGCGTTATCTTTTGATAAGTTTTCACTGCTAAAATCTCTAACCTCCAAAAAAAAATTGGTATGTCTAGTAACAAAGAAGCCCGGGCCCGGATACAACGTAATTATATTTGCAAAAGGCTAAGGAATAATGGATCCGTGTACCTACAATGGTATGAACCAAGACAAAAGTGATACAAACATAACAAGAGTCTAGTCAACAAAGCGTATGTACTGTTTATATACATTATTTACGTTTAAATACAAATCTGAGGAAGATGGAAAACATGTCAAGTATCTTATGCTATACCAGGTACACTTAATTGATTACACAGCAAATACATCAAAATATGTTCAGTAAGGGTATTCTTATACGGGATTTTTTTGAAATTAATAAAAATAAGCACAGGCACAGGCACATGCCTGTGTTTGCCCTTATTATTTATATTGTGTTTGCCCTTATTATTATTTTATTAAAGTATGTACTTTGTAATAGTTGTACACCTCATTTTTTTTAAGAAAACAGTTTTAAGATATTCTCTTCGGTAAAGGAAGCCCTAAAGTAGATTAAAAGCTCACAATACCGTTAAGGAGAGACCGGTACGCTGTAGATTACGCTGTGTAAAGTGCTATAATGGCATCTAACGCGGACGAGATGCACTCTACGCTCTCGGGTCACCGGGCATAAACCAGTTCCTGCCGATGCAGTACGAAAGCACTTCCATTATTTTGTTGTATTAAGTTCGCGTAAAAAGGTTTCGTTTTTAAAGAATGAGTGAAAAGTGTTGGATTGTTTAGGTTTTTTTTATTTTTTTCACTTTACATAGTAAAAGAATAAACTTAGTTCAAACTGTATAGTTAGTTGGAATAGACCAGTCAATAGTACTATTGATGTAAAAGGGTGTTTTAGGTGTGCATTAAAAATATGCAATGCATATTGCATTATATGAATGACGCTTACACGCATAAATATGTGACAAACTATATAGTGTACCAATAGAATTTTTTTTTGGTTACTCCAATAAAACCATGGAATGATTGAAGAACTCTTTGCCTTACTAATACCGAAATGTCCTACTTCTAATAAAATAAACTACAATTTGATCCCAACAAAAGCAGAGCTAAACCACTATTTTATCTTTAATGGTGGGAGACTTTTGGGTTGGCTTGTAATTTAAATGAACAATAGTAGTTACAAGCTAGCTAGTTTCAAAAATCGGGGTTTGAATACCTACAGTTAGGGTATTATTGTAAAGTTCACTACCCTACACCTTCTTCCAAGTATTTACCCTGTACTAGGATAAAAGTAACGAAGTAAAATAAAAATGTTAATATATAACTACTTTTACCTGAAATGGTTGAAGTTTGGCATAGTCCAGAAACTGTATTTGGCGATCATGTAGATACTCCACGGGCTGGGCATCAGCTTGCAGCGTCAGGTCAGAAGCCAATGGCGTGAACGTCTGAAATATAAATAATAAGAATTAGAATAAAAAGTAGTAGCTTTATTAATGAGGCCGAAGGAACTTTCCTCTGTAAGACCTATTATAGTTCCAAGGTTTCTTTATTCTTTCTTTTAGTTTCTAATTTATCCTATTTATAGAGTATAATAATATAATGTCCGTGGACACTAAAACATTCCTAACAAAAAGGATTTTTCATTGTTTCAGTATTTGTTCAATTGAGCATACTACTGCCATCTATCGGCAAGTAGCGAAACTATATCCAATTTTGTGGAGGCACGCAACATTTAAAACAAAAAGCGTTGTCTATTGTGACTTTGATTTCTAGTACCACTTCAGATTTCAATCCAATTTAAAGCAGTGAAAAATGCAAAAGCAATACATTTGATTAATTTTAACATTTTGAAAAGAGAAAAGGTTTCCTAAATAGACAAATCAGTCAAAATCAAAACTACCTAACGCAATACTAAAAGTAGGTTATATAAATGATAAACTATACTTCTATATTAAGTGTATTATTATTTACCGAAGTGCTGGCTGTTGATTCTTTGATTAAATACATAATGAGTAGATCACCTTGTTGAGATAAGACACTTATGTTCTGTTACGTAGTTTATGTTTATATGAATGTGTAAACAAGGTAAAGGGAAAACTGGGTAATAAATAACACATCGCACTGGTAAGTACTTGCCTGCATGCATTTATTTATGTAAAATCTAGGTTGCCGCAATACAACATCGAGGTTGTTACGCAATAAATGTGTAAACAAATTTAAACTATTTACATACCTACGATCTATCTTTGTAAAATGCAAAGTTATTTTATTCGATACATAAATTACATACTCGTACTGTGATGAGTTTTTTATTCAGTTTTACTAAAAAGTTCCTACAGATGTTTCGTCCATAATGTAAAGTAGCTTGCTTATGAGTTATTTGCAACAGTAAACATGAAGCCTAGAATATTAGACTTGATAAAATGTTATGCATTTAAGTAAATATAGAATTAAACTCTCATTTCATTTAACAATATTTTAAGCAATCATTAAACATTTAGAGTGTGATCAAAGCCCGTTGTGTATACGAGTAAGTATCCATGACATTGCATAATATAAGCGAAATTAATGCGTTATCAGGAACGCACTGCATCGTGAACAATATGCAATATCATTGGAAGAACTCGAAATAACTATTACACGTGCATTGTTACAAGTGTTTTTATCACAACACGTGATCTGAATAATTGAAGGTTCTTTTTGAATACTACGTTAAATGAGATTTATCTACGTTTTATTTATATCTATTGAGGTGCGAAGATTAGCAAACAATGCGCTAATTGAGTTTTTTCTTTATTCTACTGAGGTGGCAAGATTAGCAGTCATATGCTGCCTGCCGCCAGCTTTTTGATGGTAAGCATCTAGTTTTCCCTTACCTCTCAACCCTAACAGTCGCTCTACACAATGCCACTACCCTGGCAACAATGGTAAATCCTAAAGGGCTATCGTGTGGAAGTGTAGCGTTCGCATGACCATCTCCGAATGGCGACAGATGGTGTAATGCAATGCAGCAAGCTAATAAAAGATCTAATGCGACCTACTTACTTGCAGGAACACACTTTAGCACTGGCACTTGTAAATGACGTATTTTTTGCGGATCATACAACTAAATCAGATACTTAATATGTCTAGTGGTATTTTAGTATGCCGCTATAAAGAAATCACCCATTATTCGGTTTCTAATGAAAATTATGGCAAGATTAGAAGTTACATTTTAATAAGACTTACCAAGGCAGGCCATTTCACTTCTTCACCTTTAACATTTTTCGGGGCCCACACTAAAGTTCTTTCCACTAAAAACACTCGAAACGTTCTACGCGAGTACACAGCCACCCACTCACGACGTTGCCAGTCTACGCCATCATATTCCACGAGTACCTAGAAAAAAACAAAATTGTCATTTATGCTCTTTAAAATACTTATTTATTATTGTATTTTGTTTCCAATTTTCATTTTTTTTAAATAAAGTGCTTCCATCTGTTGTTGAGTAGCGTAACTTTTACCAGGTAGTGTTAACGCAACGTAAAATTTCACTTTGATACTAGGGTCGTTAGATGGCAGCACCATCATATTTTATATTCATAAATTACTAAAAAACTCTGTATCATATGTTATGTATTAAAGCTTTGTATCGATTAATCTCTTAAACTACACTCATGAGCAAAAACAAAACAAAAATATTTTTATTCCACTATCCTCCCACAATTTTTTTTACACTAAGGGAATTTAGCGCAGTAACCCAACCGAGTTATCAGTAAAGTTTTCTACTTGTAATCGACACTTAGGTAAAATAGGTGCGGAAGGGATCGAGCTTACGAAACTTTCACCCCAGACCATTTGGAGATAATATATTTTGAGGTGCTTTTTCCGAATTACAAATTTGCCTCCTCGTAAAGTTAACTAAAACTACCAAATGACAGTGTCCCTACCATCAGTGTGCCTACCATGAGTTTTACCTTCGATTGCCGCTTGTGACTGCAGTTACAAATTTGTATGAACCTTTGTAAAGCGCCTCTAACGGATTGATAAGGAATTAAGATTGGTCATACAAAATCACTGTAGTAATCTATGTTACCTGACGTGTAGAAAAACTATACGAACTCATGGTGTTTAATCAGTGGCGGCTAGACAGAGCTCTTTCAAAACTGCCAACACACTGCAAACACAGTAAAAATTTACCCTCGAAAAAGTACTGCAATGAAACAGATATTGTATGTATTAAGTTTTATTTGTTCCCAATACTTATTGGAAACAAATACATCATATTATTATACCTACATAGGACAAAGGTATCAATAAGGAATTTTATAACATACGTAATACTTAAGTTATGTAAGTTTCAATTATAAAATAACTTAGTAGATTAGATAAATGCTTCTATTTTTATACCAATAATGTCACACATAGTACTAAGGTCAATTCAAACTTCATTGCATACAACATACAGGTGTTATAATATGTTATAAATAAAGATAAATAAGTCATAAAAGGTCACAAGTTATTAAGACTTTACACTACTCATTAAGATTTATACAAGATTATGTGTAGGTAAAGGAAATTTCATAATTTGATGATGATTTTGGAACTGATCGGCTGCTTTTTGGCATGAAAATATCATTCAAATATGAACTTCAGCTCCTAAATAGAGTCTATAGCCAAAATGGCAGGTTAAAAGCTTGATAAACTTTCCAGAGTTAGGCGATACTTCACAACCAAGCAAATTCTATAAAACTCAAATTCGGTTATGATTGGAGGTCTAGCAGCTTAAGATTCTATTGAAAAGCGAGCTTGAAGATTCATGGGACTAGATGATGATAAGGATAATTGATTTTATAATAACTTTGAAGATCTCAGACATCGGCGCAAGGTTGCATGTTTATCTGTATTTTATAAGATACATTTCGGAGAGAGTGCGCAGGAATTGCACGATTTAATTCCACCGGCCTCATTTCATCATCGGGACACAACAAGTAGGGAGAAGTTCCATCGTTTCCATTTCGGTGTGGATATTCCAACCATCCGGAATATGAGGGCGGGTCAATAAGTCCGTGACTTTTAGAATTTCTGACCTCTTTACTAAAAAAGCAACACTACTCCTGTCAACAGGCATCTGTCAGTTGACTCCTATCAAAATTTGAACTTGCTGCGTCAGTTAGTTTGTGTTTGACTTTTGAATCTTTATCAGATTACCCAGTAATTTGAGGAAAAGATGGAAAAAAGTGAATTTCGTGTGCTTATTAAGCATTATTTTTTGCGAAAAAAAACCATTACCGAGACCAAGGCTAAACTTGATAAATACTATGGTGACTCTGCACCATCGATTTCAATGGTAAAAAAGTGGTTTACTGAATTTCGTTGTGGCCGTACAAGCACTGAAGATGCCGAACGTCCTGGACGCCCAGTTGAGGTTTCTACCCCCAAAAAAATCGAAAAAATTCACGATATGGTGTTGACCGACCAAAGATTGAAAGTGCAAGAGATTGTGGAAGCCGTAGGGATCTCTCATGGCTCAGTGGTTTCAATTTTGAATGATCACGTGGGCATGAGAAAGCTTTCCGCAAGATGGATGCCGCGTTTGCTCACAGTCGACCACAAACTCAATCGTGTAACAACTTCACAGGAAGGTTTGGCGTTGTTTAATCGCAATATGGGGGAGTTTTTGCGCCATGGATCCATCACAACACACCAGAGACCAAACAACAGTCAAAACAGTGGATTTCTAAGGTTGAATCGGCGCCAAAGAAGGCCAAGGTGGGTTTATCAGCCAATAAAGTTATGGCGACTGTTTTTTGGGATGCACGTGGGATAATCCACATTGACTACCTTCAAAAAGGAAGAACAATCAATGGGGAATATTATGCCAACTTATTGGACCGCTTCAATGACGATTTAAAAAAAAACCGACCTCATTTGGCCAAGAAAAAAGTTCTTTTCCACCAAGACAATGCAAGGGTGCACACACGCGCAGTTGCCATGGCAAAAATCCATGAATAGGGCTATGAATTGTTCCCTCATCCGCCCTATTCTCCAGATTTGGCTCCGAGTGACTACTTCTCGTTCCGAAACCTGAAGAAATGGCTTGGTGGAAAAAGATTTGACTCCAATGATGAAGTCATCTCGCAAACAAAGGCCTATTTTGAGGACCTCGACAAATCATATTTTTTGGAAGGGATAAAAAAAATTGGAGAAGCGTTGGACAAAGTGTATAGAGCTCAAGGGAGACAACGTTGAAAAATAAAATGATCTATTTATCAAAAAATCTATGTTTTATTCCTAAAGTCACGGACTTATTGACCCGCCCTCGTAAACTCTTTTTAATGCGTACTGCAAAGGAGTGGAATTATTTGCCAGCCGATGTATTCCTTGATAAATATAACTTGGTGGTCTTTAAGGCAAAAGTGAAAAGAGTCCTGAATAGGCATACTTTTTTTTATCATTTACTACTAGGAAAGACTTTAACTCCAATACCGCCTGAAAATCTCATCACCCATTGTTGCGTGATGCGAGTTCACATTTAAATAAAAGCATAAGTTACATTTTACATATGAAATAAGTAAAACGCAAGTTAAAGTTGGGGTTTAAAAGGATTTCATGAAAATGAACTTAGATATAGTTTATTATTTTGGGTAACTGAGGTTCTCATGAGATTATCAAAAATATAATATGTAAGATGAACGCATGTTGAAGTTGAGTTTGTGACGTTCGTACGTAAAAATATAGATTTTACAAAAAAAAAATATCATGACATATATTATGGGAAATTGTTTTTAGTTTGTTTTTTTTTGTCGTTTATTGAATCGGAAAGGAGATATTGTCAAAAAACTGTTTTTTGCCGCCATTTTTCTAAGATGCGTGCGAACGATGCAGATACGAGGTGGCTAAGTTGGAAAAAGTACCTACCTCAACATCTATTAAATTACAAATTCCTAAAACTCCCGGAAAAATTATCAGTTAAAACTGCCAAATGTCAAGTAAAAGCTTATTACGTAAATAAATATAGAATACCATAGTATAGGTCTTAAAGAAGACTATCAATGGACGTAAGCAGAAACCTATCCTAAATATGTTGATACTGTTTGTTCTACAACAATCCCAAAAAGACACGCTCCCATCTTACGCCCTTCTCAGTGTCTGTGTTGTCAACTTATAATTTAAAACACACAACTACTACTAAGAACCCTATTAACATTATAATATCACAAAAGTACTTCTACTTCGTACATAACATAACCCATTATTTTACCTTCCATCTTACACACCTACAACAGATTAATAAAGTTTTTTCATTAAATTAAAATTCCACAGGCAACCCAACTGATGGTAAATACAAAAGTTTTTGTAGTCAGAACTCTATTCCAATTGAAGCATGGCATGAAATAATGAAACACAGAGTATAACAGTGGGGGTTTGAAAATAATTGTAGTAGGAGTATTTTAGGGGAAGTGCTGCAGTTGGCAGCACTGCTCAGCACGGGTTTATTGGGCGAGCGAGTTCAGTGGGTCAATGAACGCCAGGTAGACTTGTCTCGCGATTTGTTGCAAAACACCGCGCGTTGCTCGACCTTGCTTTACCGGTGAAAGCAAAACAAGAAAAACTTTTCCAGATTTACAAATAAATATATTTAATTCCAATTTTTGTTATCCGCTTTTCATATCAAATTGTACATACCATTTAGCGACCAAATCATATCTCGCAAAGAAAATGTTTACTTTAGAACATTACTTTGTTGACTTCTGATAACATATTAACACCAATTAATCTATTGTTAGAATGAAGATTGCACTTTAAACTGAGTAAGGTATGTTCCGAAAAAATGCTTTGCTGTTTTAATTCAAGACGGTGAGCATTTGGCTCCGAATGAAGTTCTATTTTCGTCTTATGATGATATACAAACAAACGATCAGTCCACCAGGTGGAAAGCGTCGGAACGTTCATGTATAATTTATATTTAAATCCAGAGAAATATGTTTCCAGATTTCTAGAAGATTTGGTCATTGGAATACATTTTTCACAATTGAAATATGTTGTAATTATATTTATTCATTATTTAATGTATTAATCAGATAATATAAGAAGCAAACCAATATACTTTAGTAGCTATCTAAATAAAATAGTAAATTTGGTTTTTAAATATTTTCCTCTTTCCAATTTTGTTCTAAAAACCTTGCATAGATATAACACTATATCTAAACATAAATATAGTATATTATTGGAGTATGGACCCTTCCTGTTAGGTACTTCACAGTCCTTCCTCGCACATCTCATTTGAGTCATAAATTCATAATAGGAAATGTAACCTAGCTCAGTGAGACAATTAGAATTCCCGAGAGAAGCAGCCTGCCTCCCTTGCTCCAAAGTGCCAACGACATCATTAACTATTTATGCACTCCACTGTACCCTGAAGGTACCTCTTTTCAGTCTTTGTGTCTGTAAATATACGTGTAGATATGTAAAGCATTAGTAAATGATGTAGGAATGTCTTATGTTTCTGGATTAACGATGTGTGTGTGAAGTTGTATTTACACGAAAAAAACAAAGTAAGACTTTAAAAGAAATACGCGTAATCGGACTAATCACTAATCCAGTGGTAAACTATAACTTCATAAAAATGGTTTTAATGCAAGCTAGGAGGAGCTTTGCTTTAAAAGTACTTAAGGAAAATAGATTCTTTCTACATATTCACTTAATTTATATGTAATTTATTAAGAATAATGTTTTAAAAAAATTATTACGACACGAATACACACTCAAAATTACAAGACGCCGAAGTCAAGTGCAGTAAATGACGCAAGTAGTAATTCCTAAATATGGTGGATATTGTACAGTAACTAGACGAATAACTATAGGTCGTTATACTTTGTTTTAACAAAGAAAATACACAATGAGACTCAATCACGGATGACTTGAAACCGAAAACGAACGAACGAGTCGAAATAAAACGTAAACGTGGTAATCGCGTGATAAAATCTATAAGATTAATGCTATTGTATGTCAAATAAAAGAAAAAATACATTAGAAAATGTTTTTTGATAAGCATATTTTACTAGCCAGTCTAGGTGCCCCAGAATTGGCTTTGTATGAAGGATGTGTCTTTTTGAAATAACAATAATATGTACAAACTTAAATTACAAATTTAAAAACCCTCGATTGGACACATTTGCGTACATTCGATTGTTAATACCCAATTTCACCCATAACTTTTGAATGGAGGAACCAATATCGAGCAAACATAGCTAAGAACACGCTCGCTGAATTCACCTTTCAAACAAAAAAAACTAAATCAATATCGCTTCATTCATACAGACAGACACCTCCAAATTCTAACACCCAGTACAGAAGTCTTAGCAGCAATGTTTAATAATAGTGTAAAGTTAATAAAGTGATTACATTAGTATAACAAAGTGACCTTGCTGCCACTGACCGGCCATGTAGTCGACCTTCTTTTAAGTATTCAATGATAAACAAACCCACTTTAGAATTTAGAATAACGAAATAAAAATAGAAAAACATAATAGCAAGAAATTACATAAAAACTAACTACCCAATAAAACAAGAAACTTTAAAGTTTCTCAGTTTTATAATCGAAAGGCACTTTTTTAACCACTTGCTCATGCACTGACCAATTTTTGTATGCATATTTTATTCATGAATAATTTGAATAGTATCTTCCTAATACAAATAGCTGCATCTACTTAAAACAAAACTAATCCCAACTTGAATTATTTCAAATTAATCGTTTAACTAAAACCGTGCTAATCTAATAGATCGATGAAATTAGGTGTCATTGAAAGCAAAAGTTTTATAATTTCATGGCTCATTTTCATGTCTTACAGACGTTCAAATTAATAATTTTTGTTCCGTTCATCAACAAATAGCCTTAGGTATAACTACCTACTTGGTGAAAATTGAAAAAACTGGAAGGGCAAACACAGCCCTGTGCCCTTGTCTACAGGGATCAGGGACAAAGGAGGGCCGGGAGGTTGTTAACTTCTCCCTTCAACCCCCCCTCCCTCCCCTGTACCTTCCTCAGTTTGCAGTAAACTAGATAGGAGCCTTGCGGAAAATGAATTTTTGCTCAAAAGACGTCCACAATGGATATTGCTTAGTTCTGGCCCTCCAATGGTAATAGAGTTCTGACAACTCATCTCTTCAGTCCTATTGTATAGGTTTGTTGACATATAAAATGTTAATAGTTGTTTTTTACTTAAGTATAGCTTAATTAAATACGGAGTAATACATACATATATACAGTCGAGGTACGGAAACCTTTCGTCAGTTTCAAATTTATTATTTTATCAAATATATTTGGAGTCATGCTACCCTCTAATTCAGCTTTTTAAGGATTCTTTAGTACAGTAAGCTTAGGTACTTTAAATGTATCTAGTAACGCAGGATACCCTTAGTAAATCCTTTCTGCATTTTGTTTACACAACAGATAAATTTAACGAAAACAAAACACTCATAAAGGAAGGACGCGTAAAAATATTAAAAATACAAAAAGAAATATTATTTCAGGCCCTTCCGTGTAAAAGCCCGGATTTTAGGAGTTTCGTGTGAAAGGGAGATCGATAACTTCGTAGGTAGGTACAGTACCTACACCCTTTGTACTATCAGCCGTGAACTGATAATTATAACACGGTTTATATAAGAATAAAGTCGAAAGTAAATTGACATTTTCTAGGTAGGCACCTTTGGCCACATCATCGCTTGGCGTCAGACAGGTAAGATAGTCGGAAAATGGTTGTAATGACTGAAATACATTTATTTGCTAGAAATTCCTCTACACATAGATATTGTCAATTCAATAAGTAGGTACAGCGCTTATCGCTCATGAAAGCATACAAAATTATTTATGTTCCTATGTACTACTAAAAGTAACAATAACTCATTCATGACTGAAAGCAATATTTTGTAATTAATCAAATAAATCTAACAAGAAACTACACATACTACAGGTTTCGATGAGAAATTATTTGATGTTCAATTACTTACCTACGTCTAAATACTCAATCGGTAATTTGTATAGGTAGTACCTACTAGAAAAATCAGAGAGCTAGCGCTATTGTGTAAAGTATAAAAAAATTATTGAAACTAAATACAACATCATTCACTATATTTTCTAGTATTACCAGTACATATACAATAAAAAATATCTTTACATAAATCCTAATTCTTAACTTCTCTATAATCCTAACTTAATGCTCTTAAAATATACAGTTAGTCTTTGATTTAAGACAATTTAGAAACAATACCTAAATTTTTAGTTACTGCATGGAGAAGAGAAGAGCAGAATGGATGCACACGCGCATCGTTCTCGACCAGTGATCGCATTCCTAGCGGTCACTGCACGAAAAGCCTCAAATGCTTAGTGGTTTTGAACTCTGTTCTTATGCGTTCTTCTAACATTATCATATAGTAAAGATTGCCAAGTGCTGTTAATATAGTTAATATAGTATATGTTACTATGACGGCCATCAGTTTGATTGTAAGAAACGTAACTAAAGCAACTTGGGTTATGTTTTAGCGTAGATTTAAATTGTTTGACTGTCTTAGCATAGCACGTTCGATACCCAATGGTAAAATTAAATCAAATGAAGCACTAACGTAAAAATAGCTTTCAATATTATTACGAGAAGACAAAAAATGGCTTAATCTCCAGCTTTTAAGGCTTGTTTCACGTATCACAGTTTGATTACATTATATAATGTATATTCATACCTTACCAACTTTATATTAATCTAACTATATATTTGAACATCTTAAAAACTTGTGACCCGCCCCGGCAACGCACGGATTATACATGTATTATTTACATATAAACCTTCCTCTTGAATCACTCTATCTATTTAAAAATCGTATCAATCCTATGCGTAGTTTTAAAGATCTAAGCATACATAGAGACAGACAGCGAGAAGCAACTTTGTTTTATAAACTATGTAGTGAAGAGATCCCAGACATGGGTTTAACAGTTGAATGAGCCTTAACAGGGTCAATGACTTAGTATTTTATCATAATTTTATTATATTAATTTTTATTTTAACATTATTTTATCATAATAAAATTAAACTTTAACTAAGCGCGAAACAGCCCAGGTAAGTACTTACTTGCGAGTACAACGACGCGTAGCAGTAAAAACGGAAATCTCATAGAAATAGAAAGTCACTTATGTTACGCAATCACGTTACGTTAATGGAAGAAAAGTGGCAATCAAAAGAAAATTAACATTCTCGTATTCAAATCAAATTACATAGTAATTTCAGTTATTTAGTAATGTTTATTTTTAAATTCACGTAAAACAGAGCGTTCCTTGGACAACAATTTTTAATAAGTAACATTCATTAGGAAAAAGTGCATAAATTTCTACAAACTACCTAATTACCAACCAGCTACCTAACTGCATTTTGATTAGAAAAAAAAAAAAACCCTTTCTATTACACATAACTACCTATCTAAACAAACTTAAATTAAATAAAAATTATCGTCGTCGATTACATATGAACTGTTTTGTCCAAAAATAACTTTTCAGTTATAATATAAATTAATTTATTTACTGAATACATTATATTTTGGAATAATTGAAACAGTTTTCTATATTCACACATGCCAGTAGCCTCTTCTACGGGTTTTTCTTTATCCAACCTAGCCACTCTTGGTACTATTGGGTTCTAAACAAAGATTTACATTCATACAAATACTTAAATTTATACCTCTTATAATAAATTACACTACCATAGCATTCATTGAAATTTTTCAATTTTTGTCTATGTACAGTTGTACATGTTTTTACATTTCATCCTATAGTTCCATCATCGATAACTGATGTTTTGATCTTTATATCGAATAGATTATACCTACACAACTAGCCTAGAAAAGATTCTGAGCTTTTAAATTGCAGAACATTTAAATTGCCTTTTCCTCACACTTGTGTTATGTAGCATCCGCATTTTACAGTAAATTAACACACTAAAATAGCTTAAAACCGAAATATTTTGAAACAAAACATAGATGAAAGGGTAGGTGAGTACATTTTTAATTATAATACCCTTCAGTCAAAAGTTCACAAAGTTAACCAAAAGAGGATTGTTGGAAAAAGTATAAGCCTACCCCGCCAAACAAACGAATCCCCACATTTTCTATTTTTCAGACTACGTTTTCCCCGTCCTAATTACTCCGTCTGCGCAGTTTTAAAAACCAACAGAAAGTCTAGACTTGAGCCAGACTGAGACTCGAATATCAATTAGCAAAGAAAATGGAGACAAAAAAAGGCATTCAACTTTTGAAAAGGCGTTAATATATTAAACATCGTATTTGTTGAAAAATACTTGTATATAAAACATGATCACATTTACTAGTATACTAGTATTATTAGGTACTCTAGAGCAAAAGATGGAAACAGTTGATAAAAGTACAGTGAACAAAAAATATAACTAACTTACATTATTCGTAATTTTTAGGTCCTTTATAGTTATTATCATATTTAAAATATTAACCTTGAGAATTTAAGTAAAATGGAGGAAAAAGGATACAATAATATAACGAAGTCAAAGTACATTCAACGTATCGGAAATCTATAAGAATTTTTTGAATCTTTGTAATGCTCTCCTGTGATTCAATTTTATTATAACAGTGCAGGGCTGAGTCAATATGTATGTTTGTATGTATGTGTATTCCCATTAGGGTGTCGATATAAATATAGCGTTAAATAATTGAAGAATTCCATCATAAATCAAAATGCAAGGCAATAATAAATTTTCAACAAAAAAAAACATTTTAGCATGACGCGCTTGTATAATTCAATATCGATGATTATTTAGGCCAAGAATTGAGAACTCACTTTTTAATTACAATCGTGTTGCATCGTCGTTGCGGCATTTGCGGCGATATAAAAACTAAGTTTTGTGAAATATACTTTTTTCTTAAGAACCTTATTACATTAAACCTAAGTTAGACTTTTATCATAGGACAGAGACCTTATTTGAGCTTCTCTATCTAAAATTTGATGACATCAAATACAAACGAAAACCAAGTGGTACATTTTGATATTAAAACGGAATAAATTGTTTGTTATGTGTCTCTTATAAATGTATGTGTCGCAGAAACATTTACAAAATCCTAGGGGTTCAATATGAAATTATGTCACCAGACATTAAAATTAAACCAAATCTTTAAAAAGTAAATTAGTCGGAAAAGAAGTTGAAACCAGCTTAATTAATGTTTTTTCATCACATCACACTTCATTTAACTCTTAAATTATCTTTCTCTAATTTGAATTTTAATCACTGAGTGTAGTCAAAATATAGTAAAAGTAATGGTGAGATAGTTATCAATGAAAATATAAAATGAATTCGTGTTACAACACAGAGGCCGTATTGGACACCCTCATTAATTCAAAATTCATCTCTGTCGCGAAAACTCAAGGGAAAATCTGGACCAAAGTCGTGTCGACCCTCACAATAAACCGTGTCTACATAAGGCCTTAGGTATAGTATACCCAAAGAGCTTGTCCCAATTCCGACCCTCCACGTTTTGACCTATTTCCAACAGCCCTCCCACCCTGTTACGACCGTGGCTTAGGTTTAAAACGGGCTTGAAATTTGGCGCGCTTTTAAGTACGTAGGGTAGGGTGAAATGAGACAGTTTCATAAATTCACGTTCACATTTATCTTCACACTCACATCGGTATAAAATGTATCAGAGCAAACAAATTTCACTTATCATGTTATCAGCATTGTAAACAGATTTTTACTTAGTCTTGTTAAGTTTTCTGCACGGCTAGTGACTATCAAATTATATTTTTTTTGATTTATAACCTTTCATTTATCATTTAATATTGGCCAGAAAAAGTATACAAATGATATTAAAATGTAAAATAAAAGCTTTTCTGCCAAGTGGTAAAAATATTGCTTTATGCTGCCGTTTTCAAACCATAAACTGAAAGGCGAGAAAAACGTATCACTAGAAGAACTAGCGATTCAAAGTTTTCAAGGTACAGTCCTTAAGCATCCCCTAGGGGTGCAATTAGAGGGGGTTTTGGTAGCTCAACCCAAAATAAAAGGTAAGGGTTGGTCGTGGTCGAAATCAACCAAGCTTCAGGTTGGGAGTAAAATATAAGATAACTTTTTAACTTTTGTGTACTGAGTAATACTATTACAACATATTGTCTACATTTTCTCTTTCTGTATACATAAGCCAGGCTTAGAAAAAAAAAAACTAAGAATTTTGCGAAGTAGATATTGTGATTAGCTATAATTTAAAAGAAAAGGAAATAAAATGTAATTACAACATTTAATTATACTGTAGTAATAAAAGCAGATATTTTTTCTGTCAGAACTCCAAGTAAGGTTCAATCAAGGGTCAGTGCTTGAATAATTAATTTGTTACTCAACTCAACAATCATAAGAGATGTGCCTATGTAAAAAATTTGTTCACTGAAGATATACAAATATTATTTTTTAACAAATGAATGGGTTCTTAAATTGGATACAAATATTTCATTATTTTTTTTCTATAATAATTACATGTTTTAATCTACAAGCAAATCAAGTACTAAACAACAATACAAAGTGAGTATCCTCGAGTTATGGTAAAATGAAAAATGTCTGTCATCGTCATAGAAGGTACAAGATTCAATTCAGATTGAAACCTAAGGTCATAAATTAAAGTCGTCTCCATTTTTCTAAAGCTGTGAAATTGTACGCTTTCGCTTTCATTTGCATTGTTAACTTTTTTGTATTCGTATGAATGAATAGTTATAGGTATATTTCATACAAACCTATATCAAAAATGAAGTTTTCCATACTTACTACATTTGTTTCAATTATTATTATATTAATATAGTAGTTGTCATAATAAAAAAATTGTCTTAAAAACGGACTTAGAGTAAAATGCGAGAGTATAAGTATAAATCAAAGATACATCATTCAACACACGCTACCCTGAACGTTTACATGTATCACATATGCAGTCTCGCTATTTTCATAGAAATAGTTATAACATGACACTAAAATTATTTAAGAAATTACCAGAAAATATAAAAAATTACATTGAAACAATTCAAATCTGCATTATTTAAAGGGCTGGTCACAAAATGCTACTATTCAGTCAAGGAATACTGGGACACAAAAAAATCGGTTATTTGAAATGTATGACCTACCTTATTCAATTTATTACATTAGACATTAGAATTGCTTATCTATCCTCATTCATTGTTTGACATTTGAACGGTTTATTGTATATAAATCGACATTTGTATTTCATATTATTTGAGATTAGAATTGCGTACATTTTATAATATTTGTCATGTAAATTGTTTTCTTTTTTAAATTATTAGTCCTGATGACCCACTTGGACTTGACAAAATTTTGCATGCTTTTATAAAGCGAAATATGTATGAACTATTTTAAACGAATGTAAACATCTGTAATGCACCATATTTCTAGCAAATAAATTTCATTTCATTTCATTTCATAAGATTATAATCGCATTAGCACATTTAACATTTAAAATTCCACAAAAGGTTAACATATGTAATGTATGAATTCTCTACTTCTAGACAAATTATCATAAACAAAAATTCCTTCATAGAATAAAAATAGGTTCCTTCCTAGGTAGATAAAAATAGGTTTCGACATTACTTGCTAACGGTTACCTATGTACTAATATGTACGATGAGGTACTTGACAAAAAGGTTGCATTTCAAAAAAGTAATTAGTTTCAATGGCTTTGGAATTATATTCAAGTCATTGTTAAATTTAAATGGAGATTGATAAAGGATAGCGAGACCTGTGAGGTCATTGACCGCACGGCAGGATGGAATTTGGCCCATGTTTCAAAACTGTCGGCAAGGCCAAAACAAGACAGTCCAGTTTTGTAGTCTAGAAGGCATCGATTCAACTTACACAATCAATTTAACCATGTATTTATGTAGCAACACTAAGGTTTTTAGCATGTAGGTAGGCCAAAAACTAAATTAATATAATCAATTTACAAAATTTTCTGACCGGTTGCTTGACGGCTCTTTAATTAGTTTTTGTATCAAAAATAAATTAAGAGCAGTTGGAGTGTTGCGAATTAACATATTACCATTAAATTATATTTCAAGTAAAAACATTATATCGTTGCATTCTTACTTCTTATCTCAATTCTTTGAGGCTGGAGTCGTAACTCTATACTCTGCCGAGGTCAAGGATAAAAATCCAATGTAGGCAGACATATAATGTAGGTAACTACAACTCAACAACAACACAACAATATCTATTAAACAACAACTCATTATCTTTTCCAATAAATTAAAAGCTATTAAGTAAATAAAAGGTATGATGGGCCCAAACATGTTTGTTTTGGTGCCCATCCTCTCAACTCTAAGTTGTATGAATCATGATATTTTGTCAGGTTTTGCTCATGTATCTTACAACCAAGTTCTTTGACTACGAAGTTCTTTAAAAGATGCCTTTCAGTATATAGCTTGCTTGCTTGCAAATACTTGTTTCGAGTTGCAGCCCCTATATCTTTCAATATAACTGTGATATCTGAATATGTGGATATAGACAAAAATACAAAAAAAAAAACTAAATTGGGTGAATTCCGGTTTTTGAATTTTGGATTTTAATTAGTTCTGTGACCACGTCGTTAAACTGTCGTCAACTGCGCGTGGCATTTTGACATTTGTAGAAGGGTCAACTTCTTTCTATTGAATGGTGAACCTAAATATGTAGAATGCATATAAGTTTAAATCAAAATACTGTAAGTACCCATTCGAAGAGTTAGAAAAACATTGTATAATTTTGCTCTGAAGCCTGCTCCTAAGTAGCCTCCTACTCTTAAGTATTAAATAAGATTCGACGCAAATTAAGAATATAATTGCTCTCACAAAGCACAGCACCGTAGTACAAATTGATATTATTCCGCTAGTTTATTACCATGGATGATGTCAAATACATATATTCACAGGTTTTCTAATAGCAAGCTAACTCATCTTTAAATTCAACAGAATGACCAGTCAATCACACTGACTGACTTACAGTGTTATATTTTAAGATATTTTATTCGAAACAAAAAGGAAAACAACAAGAGACAAGTGCGCAGTTAGCTGTTATTGTGTAATGTAACGCGAAACGAAATCTTTACTTGTAAACCTCTTGTCTGCACCGTTCACCATCCAAGGCCTACGGTCATGGTAGGCCATGGTACCACATAACCGCCTCATCAAAAAAGCATTTTCGCTTGGAAACGCTATCCCTTGTATAATCTCAATTACCTGCCAATAACCTTATTGGTAGAAAGTAATGCTTCAGTCGTTGAGTTCAGATAAGATAGTCTTAATCAGTCATTGCAAACTGGTCAAATCATAATAATTTTATACCGCTCCTTCCGAAGATTATTAACTGTTTTCTGCAGACAGGTATGATTGTAATCACCTGTGAATCCAGTAATAGGTGATTGGAATTTAATTCTGATGAAATCAAATTTAAAAAGTTTTTAATGGGCAATATCCATTCAGCGCGACAGTCAAGTGAAACAAGGCGGACATTTTATTAAGTTTGGTAACAGGTTACTTGTACGGAGCCATCGTTGAGTCAATATAAATAACAGTTAATTTCTCCTCCCACGGTCCGTTAGCTGCCGTCGCGTGCCCGACGAGCTTCCTGCTATGGCTTCGCATCGACAACATAGATTCCTTGCGTTCAGTGAAGGTCTTTGTGATTACTTATATTGAGTACAACACGCTTCTTCAATGTCGCTTATGGTTCCCCGTTCATAGAACATGGCAACAATAACTCTGAGTTAATAACGTAGCGAGCGATTTTAATTGGTTGCGCGACCTTGAGGCTTGAGAATTTGTTTCGCGTGGTGGATTGCGAATATTTATCTAAATATGTTTGTGTTCTCATGAAATAAAATTATGATCAGCATCGTATTTGTGCTTTTTAAAAGAAGGTTGTCCATAAGTCACCTATTATAGAAGGATAGGTATCCGGGGCAGGTCGGACACGATTCAAGGAAGCCGCACTCTGACCAACACAACTAGATCTTCCAGTCTTAAGTCAGTTCAGTGTAAATAATACTCAGTTTTAATCTTATTGTAAAACTTGATATGTATACGAAGACTTGCGAGGAGTCGTTTGTAAAATCAGCCTCTAGATGTTAGTGATATTTATACTTGAATGACCAGGAAAAACAATTAAAACTTGATTTGCTTGCTAATGAAAATAAAAGGCATTTTTTTGTAGACCCTAACTTTCTAACATTTCTGTCTATACAATTTATTATACAGTAAATGTATTCTCGAGTACCTGATGACCTAACGCGAAGATTCGCCAAGAATTTAGGTCGCCCCTGACTGGGAGGTAAGCAAGCTATTTCCAATCATCCTTTGGATTCCAAACGTATAACATATATGATGAAGTTCCAGACATGCTACCATCTCTTTCGTGCCAATTATGCATGAACAGGATCATATTACATCTCCGAAATCAATTGAATAAATGGATCATCAAAAGCATTGGCTATTGGCTAGAGTCACTTGTTATGAACAAAACACAAAACGACCTACATAACACTTCGCGTAGATACTCGTATTTGGCACTTACATCATTTACGTTGTGTAATGAATTGTAATAATGTTGTAGAATCTAAGCAATTACTTTTATAGTCCTCGGAGAACAATTGAGCACTTGGTAGATCATTACCGACTATTATTTCGCGAGAACAATAATATAATATTGACAATGTATTGATACATTGGAGATTATTGGATGTCTTTGTTTCTTACCAGAGACGCAGACTTGCACTTGTTACTTAACTAACAGGAAACTCTCGTTCCACATTCCACAACTACACTACTTATACCGCTCACTACAATATGTCATGCTCTGCGTTCATGGTTTTTCTGTTTGATTGCGCAAATGTTTTCAGGTAAAGTTATTGATAGCATAGATGGAAAACAAGTCGTTTACAAAGTTGCGCTGATGTGTTCAATAGACACTGGCTGAACTTTTTATCGCAATTATTTACTAACTGGCTAGGTCGAAAATACACTACTACTATACTATGCTTCTATATTAATTTAGCCGACTGCTACGCTAGAGGTTCCGGGTTGGAATCCTGGCAAGAGCCGAACTTTATGTTATTTGCATGACGCATGGTTTCAATTTCTGGTCTTGGATGTAGTATTCTTATTAATAACGACGAATTAAGTAGGACATATAGGCCAAACACAATTCAATTTTAAGAATGTAAGACATATGAACCAAGTCCATTCGTTTTATTACCCGAAATGTTTGTATTCCTTATATCAAATAAGAATCACCAATGCACTCAAAATTTTCAAAATATATATTTTAATCAATTTATTTACCATATTTTTGGTTTTTTTTTGGTGTTCTAGCGGTAATGGTGCCAATTACTCGAAAAAATTCAGAACTGCGACAAAATTCTAAAGACAATATAAAGGCATATGTATTATCTTATTTGATTTTACTACTATTTGTCTTAGCCGGACTTAGCCGGAACTTTGGCCGGGCCGGTTGTGGTCCCTAACGGATGCAACACCCAATGTTCCAAATTTATAAAGTACCGATGGTATTTCATAACGAATTTTATTTAAAGTTAATTCTGTATAGCTATTGTCATAAATAAAAATATTATCTTGTTCAAAACTTTTTGGACGTTGGTCACCCGGTTATTATCAACTATACAGAAAGAGAATCTAAACTAATATGTAGATACAGTTTAGCGTTGATTATCTAAACTAATTTAGGGACGAGTGTATTCTGAGCACCGTTTATTCTTTTCGGATTATCGAAAAGTGTTGATTCGTATAATACAGCCAGAACGTAAAGGTTAACACATAGCAACATCATAAATTTTCTCATGGTTTGATGTAGATTAATTTACTAGCAACTATACTTATAATAAAATAAAACAGTCCTAGGAACAAGAATGCTTAAAAATCCTATTATTAAAAACGAATAATATCTACTATTTTGAAAGTCCTTACCTTACCTTTATTTAAAGTGGATTTTCAGGATAGAACCAGGTCAAAAAAATACAACACGAGTTCGACACGGATGTTAGCGGGCAAAAGCTAATTGCTGATGAAATAAGTGTCGAGTGTGGCGAGAAAGTGAAATCAACTGAAATTCGCCTCAATAAATAAGTTGTTTATAATAACAGTGATTGGTTTAACAGGTTTTATTTTAGTCGATGGCACAGCGAGCCGGGGCCTTGTAGGTGTAGGTTGAGAAGGGCCTGCAAGGTCGAAGTTATTATAACCGACCTTATAGAGTACACGGCGCGTTAGCCATGTCCGTCCATCCATCAATATTATTTACAAACATTAAGCATCAATAAAAGTATTGCTCCCTTTCTTTAAATGGTATGCAGGCACATCGTGGTTATGGAGTACGAATTAGACTTTAGTAAGATCAGGCCAAGTAGACAGCTTCTAAATTATTATTTTTAGTCCAAAATCAGTACTAAACCATTATTTTCTCTTATGTACGAGTATAATATATTATTTTCATGTCTACCACAAAAATACGCATTACAGAAAGCCTACCTCTTCTGCCTACTGCTACAGCTATTGGACAATTAGACTCTCATTATGGATGACCATGCAATGCATGCATCTCTGACGCTCAGGCCTTATTTACCGTTACCCGTTATCTATGTTTCCAGACCATCATGAATATACTCGTAGTGACCCGGAATTAATTTTACCAGCTCTTAGGAAGCAGCTCTTGCATAAAAATACAATTACATTGTAATTTATCAATTTAGGAGTTATAATGTTCATAAAAATGTATATATTTTTCTTTTAGGGATCAAATCTCTTTTTTCAACGATCTTTTCTTAGCTTATAAATATTATAATACCAAATTTAAGCTACTTATAAACTAGTAGTTTTAGTGGTGTTAGGTTATAATTACGTTGGTGCTACGATTTGATAAAATATATAGGATGTATAGATGCGTATGTATAGGTGGTAGTAAGAAACTATAACCCTAGTAGTTTGCTTTTGGGTAGAAAAGTTTGTTAAAAGGTAACTCTGTCACACCTTCCCGTCTACAGCATTCAAGCTATGATCCTGAAAAATTTCTTTCAAGTAAATTTAGTTCCATATGTAAGTAGTAGAAATTAACAGACCCACGAACATACTCAACGGGTCGGTTTGTTAGGTTTTTATTTTTCCAGACAACTCTTCTTATCATTAAATTCTTACAACAAACATCCTTACACGAATTAAATATTTTCGCATTATATTTAATAATAATTTATTATGCTTACTCTATTCTTCAATACTCGACCTTGTCCGAGGCCTTGTTTGGATGAAATAAAATCTAAAAATAATGTATTAGACAAGAGATACATAATTATATGTATATGATTAGTTAGAAATAACAATCATTTTTAAAGTAGAGTAAACTAAGAAAAATTAAAAGCTAAAAAAATATTGAAGCATGTGTCCATAGAACATAAGTTAAAACACGATTAAAATAGAATTTATGGCTTATTTAATGAAGTAAGTAAAAAAAAGATTAAAATAATCAATGATGTTTAAATCAGAGGCATTTAAATTAAATTTAAGACTCGTCGTTAAAAAATCAAGAATGTTGACTTGTTTGTTTAAAAAATGTTGACTTGATATTTTGGGACCAACTTTAAATCTGGTTTTATTTTGTATGCCTCCATCCAACCTAGTTGATAGTTGGGCAGACAGGATACGTGGTTGGAAAAATGGTATTACTATTTAACAAAGTATTACAGAAAAAAACATATTCCCTAGTGTAATTTTTAACTTGATTTACTTGGCTGTTGCATGAAGAAGTAACTGATTGTCTTTTAGTTAAGTTACTACAACTACAAGACCTAACACCGAACTAATTTGTAAAATACACCATTCCAATTTACTAAGTAGGTAGGTAAGGCACATTCAAAAATTTCAAAAATATTTTTAAGTAGAATACAATTAAACCGTTTAATCAAAATATTAAAAAATTAATCAATGCTGTATACATTTAGAACTTATCTTTTCTAATGTTTATTCGTTTGTCGATAGTATATCGATAGTATATCGACAGACGAATTAGTTAATGTTATGTAAGAAACTTGTAAAACATGAAATATGACTGCTCAGTAGATACTAAATTCTTTTGGACTTCATCGCATTCAGACAAAAGTAGTTCTCCAGTGACTTCATTATTGTATTGTATTTTATTATGGAAACTTTTTTATGTATGGGACAGAACGTAAGAAATTAATTTTCTCACGGTAGGTATGTGACTGTGACTAGGAATCTATTAACTACTAGGTATAGGTAGGTAAGTTAAGTACCATCACGAGTCGCAATGTTAGTACATACTACAAAAACGTTGCAAAGCGAAAATTTTGTCAAAACGTATTTAACTTAAATATTAAGTTAGTGAATTTGAGTGTGAGACTTTAATGTTTCTCACAATATCCCCATAATCTATCTACTCTTCTGATAAATACATAAACGTTGTTGAAGGTTGAACATAATGCAATTTTGCTTTATTTAGGCTTGTTAACCAACTTCAAAGAAGGAGGAGGTTCTCAGTGCTCTCAACTTCTCAGTTCTGGATAGTCTTTTAAAGATTTAAATCAACATTAATTAGCAACACATTTTGTTTCAAAAATATGTGTAAAAGAATAATAGAAATAATTGATCAACCTAACCTATTTCAAGTTTGTATCTTTCTTAAGTTGTACAGCATACGGATTGATATTACACTTATTCTGTTAAGCTTTACGTGTATCCGTCTGTACCAGCAAGGTGGCAAACAAGAATACGGCCCGCTTGATGGTAAGGTCCTCAGGATTTCTAGTTCTAGTTGCATAACTATTCTATGCATTTATAAAAGAAAAAATAACCCATAATCCTACTAAATTACAATAATAAGTAGGTACTTACTCACTAATTTGCTATCAGTTAACAAAACAATGTTTAATTATTGTGCGCATCAAAAAAGATAAAGAAAGTAATCATTTATTTGAATCACAGCAAGTTCCATTGTTTTAAATGTCAATCAAACTCAATTACGTTCTATACCAACTTATAAGATGGCACAAAAGATTCCATATTAATCTATATAGGTATCATCTATTTTAATCAATTTTAGATCAAAAACCACAGTCAAAATGTCGACGAGAGACACGCTTTCCCCGGCGCTAGGCCTCGGCCTCGCTCGCAGTTGATAAGTGGCCTAAGGGCTCCCCCCGCGCCCCCGCGACCTACTTCCTCTCCCCCCTCTTCCCCAGAAGCCCTCGTGATCTTTGTGCTACGCTGTGGCTGCACGCCACTTGCACAACTCCGATATCAGCTGGCTGATAATTCAGATTGTACCATTCAATCCACGGCTCGGATCGATTTATTTTTAGACATGGCATGTGCCTTTTATCTATCTGTTTTACATGACCAAAATTTGTATTTTAAGAAATCTTTCTAAGAATAAGGTTGGCAAGCATACGGTTAACCTGTTACAAGTTACCGAGTAGGTATGGCAAATGCATATATTACGAGCCCAAGACTTCTAGCTTCAATGTTTCATATAGGATTATATTTAAGCTTAACACACAAATAACGTGCAAGAATACACAGACTAAAAAAATGAATTGTGACCATGTTATATGGGTTACTCTTTTCAAAAAAGGGTTGGGCTTAATTTTATAATCGGACTAATGTGCGTTGTATTTAACGTCTTTGAAATAAGTAGGCTAATGGTATGTGTGGGCAAAGCCCTAAATTTAAAACCAAAAACATAAACCAACCTTCCAAGTACCTACGTGGGTAGGTTATGTAACTGGTGAAATGAAAGAGAAACGAGAAAAACATCAAATTTAACACTAGTTCAGTTGAATCCAAAGTTTAACGGAAATACATAGTATGATTCTCGTTATCTTCTTGCTTTACTTTGATATGTTTTATAACAATATGTTCTAGAAGTGAGTGCAGGGAGTCCCTTTTAACCATTTACTGATTCAAAATGATAATTTCTGCTTCTCCTTCATCATAGTTTGGACGGCAACAAACTGCATCCTAGACGGGTGACAAAGAACGTATTGTTCAAGTCAAATAGATATTTACCTTGAATATACCACTACCACCATTGATAAGTGATAAAATATAAATAAGAGGTAATAACCACATGTTTTTTAAATTAGTTTTTTCTAAAATCGTAAAATTTGTACACTTCTACGTAAGTTGCTCTATGCAAATATTTGTTGTTTTTTTTTGTGTCAAGCTTTACAAACACACTAGTATAATTGAATGAAACGATTACAAGATTATACTTGAAAAAAATACAATTATAGATTAAGTTTTAATATTTACATTTTACCCAAAATTTCATAGTGTGAAAATAAATTTGCACATTACAGTGATTCTATAGTTCCGAGGTTTGCAGGTTCATACTATCATAGTTAGTCGGTTAGTTGGTAGTGTTGGTGGTACGATCTGGCACTGGCATATCTCAGTCTCAGTGGGAGACCGGTGTTTATAATGATATGTCGTCTATATTTAGCCCCGGCAATGCAAGACTTTCCGACGCATCGCAGCAGGAGTTTAGGCGGATTCACACACACAGAGAGTTTCAACGAAATCTGATTTTAAGTTCGTGATCTTTAGGCTCCTAGACAACTATGTTTCCGGAATGTTCTTTCTAATTCGGTTTTCTAAACTGATGATGGTTCTTTATGATATGAACTCTTGCTTCATGTCTAAATATCTATCTGCAGAAAGAAATGAACACGAAAGACTGGCCTCATTATCTGGTCAGCTCAATATTCGACTATTAATACAAAAAAATTACAATTTGTAGTTAAATTTTTAATTAAAAACTTTTTGATGATCATCGGAACAAAAAAAAACCAGAAAACGTGACAACTTAAGAAGACTTGACTATTTTCTAAGAAACCAATTTTTACATCAATTAACCCCATTAGATGGCAATTTTTAGTTAGATAAATATTTTATAACTGTGTAAGTATCGTATCTTTAACAGGGAAAATTCATAAAATATCCTAAAAATTTATAGGTACCTCAATGTGTAATTAATAAACATTCGTAAAAGGCAATCGCTTTTACTTTGTGAGAATAAAAGTGCACATATTACGTATTATAATGATAGTTGAGTACGTAAATTGTTTAAATTGTTTATTCAAATTAAAACAAAGGTCACCGAGGGATGTCATTTTATCCAACCACGGCAAAGTCTGAAGGTACGATCGTTTATGAAAGTACCTTATCTTTCAACCTTTGACCATGTTATCTGTTACTAATAATGAATTCCATGATATTCGTCCGTAATGCACACACTTGACTGCACTCGGCTACTGCAAGGCCTAGGCTAGGTATATGAGATCACTGGATTTAAAAGTAGGTAAGGCTTGAGAATGCATAGAGAATGCAAAGAATTGGCCTTCAAGAAAGACAGGTGAGAGTGATCAAGAGAGTACCGTTTCGATTCTAGAACATTCATGTTATAAAAATAATAACAAGTGAAAGGAAGGGCGAATAATAAAGTAAACTTTAAAACTAGTTGGTATTTGAAAAATCGGTCAACTTGTCTGTTAATGTTCCGTTGCTTTTCAATGTTTTACCTAGATGCTCAGGCTATGTTTAATATTGTCAATCATTATTCTTCCTTCCAGTACGATAATTAGACGAAAGGACAAAACATTTCTTAAGATATTAACTTAAGTCGAATAGATTTTCTTTGTTCATTATTATTCTTAGCTTTGTATTCATAAATATTTCTCATAGGCACTAACAAAAACAATAAAAATTAAACACATTTTTAATTTTAAGTAGGAGCATAACATATACTCTGCGATATTGTTAAGATTTTCTGAAGCCGGAAACGAAACTGTGACAAGTTTGATCAAATGGAATTTTCGATCGTTCTTTTTATGAAACTTTACTGGGCACTTTGCTTCGTTTTTTTCGGTATAGTTGCTAGGATGGAAGTTGGAACGGGCGGTTAGCCGTACGATCGGTCGGACGGAGCGGTGCATCGAACGCGGAGAGAGCGGGGTCGATGAACCCTGCGCCATGTGCATTTTGGTTTCGTAGTAGAGTAGGTACGTAGCTACCTATCTATCTACGCATCTATCTAGTGGCGATGGAACACAGATAAAGGGAAATAGTTTGAAACAGCTGTTCCCTGTTTCGTTATGGGTTTTTAACGTTTTAATGAACTGGTGTGAGTAACGTTTGCATTTTCTAATGACGTTAAAGTATAAAGGGCGGTGACTAAACATTTTTCATTATCCTCTAATAAAATTAATCTAAGCTTTTTATTAATACCAACTTAAAATCGAATTTATATAAATTTAAAAAACAAATACCTATGTATAAAAGGTACTATAGGTCTCTACCTATAGTAGTTGGCCTGTAAGTATAGGTTAGGTACCACCTCATCTTATAACCTAACGTATCTATATTGTCCAAAGTGCGTACAATGTATGTGTGCGTGTGTGGCAGTGCATTGTACCAAATAAGACATAAGTAGGTACTACCAACAAAACTTAAGGTAGATCCTAATGTTTTTCTACTTTCATGAGAATGTAACAATCCTTATTATAAATTTTTCAATAGGTACCTGTTAACCTAACCTATCTACTTTGTTTCACAAGTTTCATGTGTAAATCTAAATAACTAACCTAGGTATGTAGGTATCTTAAGAAAGAACAATGATATCAAATCGCTATCTGGTTAAATAATAATTAATAAAGTGAATATCTCAATGGAAAATTACAATGCAGACTAGTGAAACCATAAGTTTTATTTCTTTGGATAAATCAACTTTAAATAACGTACAACATTATTTGGCCTCGAATTTCTTGGCGTTAGCATTCGAATTGCTATCGCTATAATGTAATGACTGTAGGGTAGTTAAGCAAGGTACGTACAAATAAATACCTACCTACAAAGGAAAATCTAAATAAGAACACAAGGAGACCTTGGTGTCGTTGATTCAGCAAAATTATGTTGAGAAATATTGCAGATAGGTAGGTAACGGACCTACTTTATATTATAACCGTTCTGGGTCTATGGTCTACGCTACGGGTAGACCTACCCTCGTTTTCCGCACGGACTTTTGACTGACTGTTTGACGAGCAAAAAAGTAATGTCTTATGTTATTATTCTTGTGTAAAAAGGTTATTTTAAATATAAAATTATACTCAGGAAATAGTTTCATATAAAATACCTGAAGCTCCTTATTCTTGTTATCTTTGAGCGATGCTGCTCTGATAACACCAGCTTTCCATCCCCATTCGGACACCTTATTCACATTAATTTTTGTCACACCACTCACAGAGAGAAATCGTTTGCCAACTAAATCTTCACGGTATTTATAGGCCATAACGAACTACACAATCACATTATTCACTTAAAAACCGCACCAAACGTCATAAAACACAGCGCACAAACGCACTACACGGCACACTCTCCGTTCACCGAAGAGAAACTACGTGGAAAATACAAATAACAAAACGTACTACGAAAAACCACTAATTTAAAAAGACAACTTGAACAAGAGATCGTTCTGTAAGTTTAAATTTCCAAGTTGGTCGTATAATATTTGGCCACAATTTTATTCGGCCAAAAAAGGTTGACATGCAATCTGAAGCTATTGGAGAGTAATCAACTCTCTCAAATTTGCTCGGTTTATTAGAGCTGCAGCCTCAAGAACGTAGTTTTTACGTCATTGTTTATGAAGGCAATAACAGATGGCAGTAGCACACATATCATTGCTCTCAACAAACAATAGATGTCAGTAGTATATTCGCCAGTTTAAAACTAGAAGCCATATTGATTTTTTTGTCACGTGATCAAAACATCAGTCAGTCAGTGGCCGATTCAATATGGCGGGTTAAGACGCACGGCTGAGCGGTTGTGTTATTGTCATGTTTATTTAGTGAATATTTGAGTGAATTTTCTATATGAACAGTTACTATGATACCTTCAATAATATCCCGATTGGTAATGTAAGTATTTTTTGCTTGTGGTATAATACTTTGATATTATTTTTATACGAATAATGTTTTGCTGAAACATTTGTCCATAAAGAAGTCCTTTGTGTTTCGAACTTGTTAATTTTTATCAACAATCCAATTATTGCATTTACTCAGAGCTCAGCCTAAAAAGAAACGTAGAAATAAAAAAAAAATCTTTACACCTTGGAAAATCCTTGAACTTTTATCGTTGACAGAAAAAGAAAAATGACATTTGGTCGTCTCGGATAAAAATCTTTATTACTTTAATTTATCAGTGGTCACCATAAAAACACTTGTTTCTATAAAAGTTAAAATGTTCCTATGACATGGTACCCCTAGTTAAATAACTATGTATCTACGCATAATACATACCCCAATTAATGATTATTGAAATCCAGCTGTTAGATAAACATAAAGGTTCCTTTACTACCTACTTATACATTTAATTTAAAATCCTCTAACTTTTATTGTGACTATTTATTATGTAAAGGTTTATTTGGATATGTTGTACACATTTGTACATGTTCTACATTATAAATAATTTTGGTTTTTGGTTTTGTATATGGATATGTTATAACTGCACTTTACCATGAACAAACATTTTGAACTACCTTTACATTAAAGATTGAAATAGATCATTGATGTAATTTTAATTAAAATTCACTAGGGGTTTATTGGTCCTTTATAGGTAGATTGTTGTTCTGGATATGTTGCTAGATAAAACTAGAATGTATATATTTTTAGCATCTTTGGAAAGGATATTAGATTCCTATTTTACCTTTTACTTTTAAAAAACTGTACCATCACACATTTATTTCTTTAGGATAATATATATGCCTATCTTAAAGAAAAAATTAATATTCAAAGACCTAGATAGAATAGTTACTTAACCCTTATGTCCCTCAGATATGTTTTATTTGATTAAATAAGATTTTATTGCACAACCAAAACACAACATTTAAAATGCTATTGTAGATAAAGACAATCCCATGTTATATATGTTTATCACAACTACCTACAATATTTTAAAATGTTGTATCCACTTGTTGGCAAGATTCCAACTGTTCTTAATTTCTGGACCAGTCACACTATAAAACTTGGCAGTAATGTGGTATGCTTGAGACTCTTAGTCTTATTTCCACCTTCATACATTAACCAGCTATTAGGAGAGCTCAATTGTTATGTCTATGACATCTCCAATATCAAATTTTCTTAAATTACAACTGGCAACTCTGTGGGGATGCATATAGATCGAAAATTGAATTTATTGGATGAGATGAGGAAATGAAATAAGTTTTACTAAAGAGGAATCTTTACACAGATCCCTTCATGTTTGGATAATTTTCAAATTGAAAGATAAAAATAGCTGTTGAATCCAGGTTAAGCCTGTACAACGGAGGTGGGAGATGTAAGACAAAAGTACGATTGCGGAATTCGTCATCGGGGTATCCCGCTGCACTGCCGGGGGCTATTTTCAGACAACCCCGGCCATTAGCCCGCGTCGCGTGAAGAGAAAAGCTCCAAGCTTCAGTTTTACGGGCAGCGTTTTCATAGCTTGTCGCGCTTGATAGTAAGCGCTGAAGTGCATTGACTTATAACTGTTGTGTTGTGAATCATCTTTCGAGACTACGAAATAGCTAGTGCATCATTGTCAGCCCAAGTTAGCTCAAACCTCCCTGCCTATCGTCGAATACCTTGACAACGACATACGGACCTAATGAGACCACTTGTATTGCCTTTTTAGGCGCAACCTCGACTGAATTACGTGTACCATTACCCAGTTTTGCGGGTGACGTAGTAAGGTTCAATTCAAAATGTCTTCGAGGAGTAAAATTGAAATAAGAATTACAATATACTATGAAGATCATGTTGTTGTAATATATATTTAAATCTCATTAACTTTGGAAATTATTAAGATTGTCTGTCGCAAAATTTAAGTAAGAAATCTAGACCGTCTTTCTATGTTTATTGGAAAATGTAATTCTTCAAATCGATTTGCGTTTTAGTGGAAAAATCTGTGAAATTTCCATGGAACTAATTATGTACCTACATGGTGTACTTTGATAGAGCAGATGTTTCAAAACGTAGCGAACTAGCGAACCATTAAAGTAGGTTAGCCCCTAAAATAACCATGGCATAATTACAACCATAAACCTTTCCTACCTACCTTAATATCAGTCATGAAATCGTTACCTACATAATTCAGTAGTTATCCTACATTTTCATAATGATTACAAAATATCAGAAAGAAACTAATGTTAATCCCTTTTTTCTTATTTAAAAATGTTATTGCACACTGGTTTTATTCTACGGTTGTAGATAGATCTTGCTAGGTTTAAATATTGAACATTGATATTTATTTAATCTATCTAAGCTACGGTAACTAAAGATTTGAGTAGGCGTTTTAGTTTTGTCATGTTTTTAATGATTCTGCGGAGTTCCAACCTTGAGCTTGACTAAATTGGGCAAGATTTAAGTAAGCGACAAGGTTTTCACCATTTGCGATCAGACATTCATTTTCGATGTCCTTCAACAAAGGAGTTCATCAGATTATTTTGTCCTATTTATTTAACAAAGGCACATAAAAGTATTAGTCATCACTTTAAACGTTAACAAAGAAATAACTCTTAAACGGAGATAAAGTTTTTGTTGTTCCTAAAATGCTACCAAGTCTAATCCTTTATTCTATAATAAAAATTGTTTCATGGGATAAATAATTACCGAAACAAAATGATAAAGGATTTAAAAGCTGATTCAAAGTAAAAATCTGCATACCTATCTAACCGTTAACGATGTCTGGTTGGACATATTCTAATTGAATTACAAATGGACCGAATAACTGTTAATAACATGCGTCGAAAATCAATAAAACAATACTAATGATTTATCAGCTGTGTTTCGCATCAACGGTTGTTACATAGCCCGTATGCGTGCTCGCCTTATTTGGTGGCTTTGTGAAGAACCCATGCGTGAAGGAATATTGTATTCAATCCTATCATAACTAGCAACAGAGCCGGATGCATTCGACTGTGCAACGTGAGTAGCATTCGGGCTAAACTTATCATAATGTAACAGTTTATTTTTATAATTCAATAATAAATAACACAATCTAGAACTGTATTCACCGATTCATTCAAGATAGCTCTAACAAATAAACATTAAGTCAATGACTAATACAATAAATAAACATGCTTACAAAACCCAAGTTAAATTATACATTATTTATTCAACGTTGCACATTTATTAAGATAGGCGTGAACTTATGCACTATGGGAATTACAGGGTTGCTACTGTATTGAATAATATAATTGGTTACTTTCAATGTAATGAATCCTTAATACAAGCCAATAGTAAATTAGTTTGCGCTCGAAATTTTATGAGCTTTTAGAGAATTGTGATTAATTCTAGCATATAATAACGTTGGCTTATACAAAAAGTATGTACTTTAGCGTAATTTTAATTAAAAAAAAACTGTCTGTACATAAAAACAACTCTTTGAATGGTTCTGGTTTAAAACTGGCTTATAGATGATGCGTTTAAGATGCACCGACTAGGGTTTTTGACCTATAAGCACAACGCCCTACTTTGCGGGAGAGATTCGATAGGATAAATTATATATTTACGTTACACGTCATGATTTTAATCTTTTTCATTCTAGAATTTTATTGACGTTGAGCTTTTAGATGAAGTTAAATTAAAACGTCAGTAAATTAAGTTTCACATTATTTATAAAAAAATCACGTCAATAACGGTTTTGTGAGTGGTTATGATTTTTGCTTGATATCGATTTTCATTTACGTCATGACCTAATTTGAAAATTATGAAAGCAGTTTTCGCAGAAGATTCCAATTACCTCCATGAACATACCAAACGTAACATGCTTTGTTAGTAAAACTAAAAGTTGTATGTCAAACTCTTTTCTGTTTTGAAATTTTATATCATGTTTACTCTGAATTATGATCGAAATGGCTCTAGAATATAATAACCCATAAATCCTAAAAATGTTTTAGTCAACATGCAACCCATGTAACCTTTTTTAAGGATGTGTACTCTTTTTGTGTGCCTAATTTATCTGTTATATAAAATTCTGCACTCAATTACCTATCGAATTATCATGTGGAAGATAACAATCATAATGTAAATTCTTGAGGAGCGAGATACCTAAACATAAAACAAATGTGGTGTGCATCAAATCACACATGCAAACGTTCAACAACAATGCATTTGCCGCGCAATTCATCTCGTTTATTTTTAAACTGATCGACCAGTTTATAGAGAATCTCCGTAGGCTGTCCCCTTGATCATGTGTCTTCTGGCACGTCGGATATAATTTAGACCATCTTAAATTGGTGGCATTCAGATTGTGGCGTATCTCAAACGGTATGAATTGTATCCAATTACTTTTGTATAGGTCATTTCCTCTATCGTCCAATCGATTCCGATTAAATACCTACCAAACAAATTATTGTATTTGATAGTCCAAATATAAGCAAAACTTTCATTTCTGCAGTGCCTCCGTGAAGTTACCTCTCGGTTTTTTTGCAAAATTGTTAAAGAGACATTTGTGTGCCATTCCAGATTTAACGATACTTACCTACTAAACTCAATTAAATTGTCACGGTCACTTGCACTTTACCGTTTTGTGAACATAATTGAATAGGTTTGACAGTCAAACATAGCACAACCAATAAAAGTATTCGAAAATAATGTTGAAAGTTTGTTAGACAGCAAAAAGTTTATTTTCAGTGCAAAAGATCTATTTAATGTTTTGGTTACTTTGCTATTCAATACTTTCATCTTGAGTTTACGTTCATGCTGTATTGAAGAGTCGATGTTGAAATAAATAATAGCCAAATACTGTTAGGAAATCGACTTGCTCGACTGACTAACTATTTAATTGCGTTTTTAAGCCGTAATGATCACAATTATAAACGTTTACTTGGACACTAGGAATTCATTGTTCTCTAGTAAACAAAAACGACTCCTTTATTACTTTTTAACGTTAACACGGTGTTAATTGGTCTGCCCTTTCAAGGTTTGTTTTACGAGCAGTATTGATTTATAAACATAGCACGCCAGTAAGTCTAGACATATCTTTCAGCCCTCAGCTTCAATAACTTATCTCACGATATGTGGAGAAGCGAGTTTTTTGGGTAACTTGGGAGGACGCAAACAAAATTTGTTTAATATAAAATATCTAATTTCGGTGTTTCGGATGTCGTGCTTCGCATCTCCATGGAGGAGGGTCGTGATGGTCGTTACCGTGACTACAACCCTCGGTTACCAACGCTGAGTCTCGGACTTTCCAGCGTCAAACTCATTGTCAGCAAGCTCGAGGCCGAGTACGGACGTGCCCATGACGACGGATCAACAAACCGTGAGCTTGTCAAATACGACCCGGACATCGAAGATGACTTCCCTCTCAGTCCGCCGAGAGGACAAGTCTGCTATCGGTTCCTCCTGAACCTGGCTGTTGCTCTGAGTAAATGCATACCCAGTGTGACCTACGGAAACTTTGCCGTACTAGCCTTGCTGACAGGATTCTTCGCACCGAGAATGATATCTTATTTTGTGATATATCCGCTTTGCAGATTGGTATTCGGGACACTCTACCCGGCTTATGCATCGTATAAAGCTGTTAAGACGAAGAATTTGAAAGAATATGTAAGTGAACTTGTGTACTGTATTTGTTATACCTAGTTATAATAGCTTTTGCGAGGCCCTTTCTGTGAATAAATTAACGTGGCCGTGATGTATCAAATCCATGTTGATAGGCGTCGTGCTCGACGTCGCATACAAAACAGTGCAATACCGGAGTCATACACCGTAACACATGTTACTACTCTGACTGAGTTACAAACGAATAATGGTACCCACAGATAAGATACCATAACGGCCTTGTCTAAATGCGCACGAGTTGCTCTCAACGCTTCAGTTCCTACCTCGTCCTTCACCTTGTTTTGCATTTCCCATAATATTTTATTACTGTTCTTATACTGTGTAGCTTCTTAGACTGAATTTAACAATGCTTGGACCGGATAGCCCAATTATTGCAATTTTCTCGTTCTGTTCATTGACCTTGGTTCGTGATTACTTCCAATCCACTTTTGTTTCATCAAAACATGCGAAATATTTACAATTACCTACAGTTAAGTAAATTAAAAAATTTAACATTTTAAAGTAACTTCCTACGTCATAGCAGCATACACATTTGCTTTAAATATTTCTTTTGGATCTCAATTTATGAATTTCCTTTATAATAATAAAAATTTTCTACAGGTTTAAGAAAAAATACACAATCCAACTTTCAAGATAAACTTTTTGTTAAAAATGAGACATTGCAGTACGTAATAGACTAAACACAGTTATACTGTGTGTGTATTTAGGGTCTTGGGCGGTTGGGTTATAAGAGAAACGAATCGAACTCATGGTCATGCTAAAGAATCTTACATCTCAGTCGCGGTTTAAGCAAGAAGAAACCAATTAAATGTCCATCTCAGTTTAATGTCAGCAGCCTTTTCTCTTTCTTTTAACGTCAGCATGAAATTTGACTTGATATCGAAGCTACAAATATTTCCATTTATGTTTAGTCAGTGTACGATTAATGTTTTTTTTTTCATAAGTCCAACTGTAATTTTCAGGTAAAATGGATGATGTACTGGATAGTGTTCGCTCTGTTCACTTGCACGGAGACCTTCACGGATGTGTTCCTATCCTGGTTCCCTTTCTACTACGAGGTGAAGATTGTGCTCGTCCTTTGGTTGCTCTCACCAGCGACAAAGGGCTCCTCCATTTTGTACAGGAAGTTCGTTCATCCCGCACTTTGCAGGAGAGAACAGGTAATTATAAAAAACTACTCACGAACTAACTATACAAGCTCAAATAATTACGTACAGACAGCAATTCGTTTCAAAAGACTCCACTGTTAATCTTTGTTAACAGAAGTTCCATTGGCGGTTATGCTCCCTAAAAAAACTTTTCATATTAAAGCTGTGTGAATAATTAACTCTCAACTCATTGTTGTCAAAATGTCAGTTTTCAATGGAATCTCAAGCCTTTTTTGGTTAAAGAAAATAATATCAACGCATGATTGCACCTTGCCTTCATCATGCAAATATGACCCATTCTTATCTTGAATAACCTATTTGGGTGGTTACAAAATTGTGACATTTCTCATCATTCATTCATTTTAAGTTTCGATTCCTAACGTGAAAATAATTGCGGTAAGTTTAACAGTCTTTGACAATAACGACCTCTTCTTATTAATGTTTCAGGAGATAGATGAGTACATAGCCAAGGCCAAAGACCAGGGTTATCACACCGTGCTCAACTTGGGCACGAAGGGCGTTAATTATGCTACTACAGTTATTATGCAAACCGCCATCAAAGTAAGTTTTTGTTAAGACACTATTTCTCCTGTAATTACTATTATAACTCTAGTGCATGCTTGTCACTTTGTATCGAATGCTTTGTCTCAATAAAAAAGAAATCTTTTTCGTTTAAGAAAAAAATCTTTAGCACCTAATTATTGAGGTTAAGCATTTCATTTTACACTTAAATACATTGAAAGGGTTACGGTGGACTTAACCCTTAACCTAAAACACTTATACCATTTCAAGTTTTAATCAATCGGTGTTGTTTTCGTTTTAATTTGAAAGTCAAGTAACTAAGACAATGGTTGTGGCATGTTTGATTACAAACCTCATGTAAATAAATGTCATATCACTAGTTCGTTTTTGTGTTAAAGCGAAAAACCGAATATACACTGCAAATTCAGCTTAAAAGCACATCAAAATTATCGTTTTGTAGACACTTTAAAACACGAAGCGCTTAGCGTTCCGATCAACCATGGCACTAGCAAAACACCATCATCGTTTTAGTTTCGAACACGGCTTTAATATGATTTCCACCGTTTTAATTTTTTTATTTTTTTATTAACACGCTTTTTAATTTCCCCCTATCCACCCTTGTCCTTTTCCATTGCTGCTTTGCGCAGAATTTCAATTTGCCAAGTCCTGAGGCGGGGAGAGCTTTGCCGGGAGTTAGACCTCGTGACGTCACCGATGGCCCCTACGACGAGCTCGAATTAGACAACCAGCCTCAATCGAGCGACAGAAACCTCCCAGGGATAGTAGAGATCGTAGAACTAGATGATACAGATATGCGTCACGAATACGTAATCGAGGAGGGAGCCGGTGATTCGAACGACCCTGACTATGAACCAGGTTCATCCGCCGCCAGAAGTAGGGGTAACGTTCCGAGGAAACGTAAAGTTGTTAAAGAAAAAAGAACTAGAAGTAAATCTAGAGGCAGAAGGACTAGGAGCCAAACTGCCATTGAACAGAACAACGAAATTTTGGTCGACTGATTATAAGTAATAAATAATGCCTACTATGATACTGTGATGTTGTAGAAATTTTTAGACTCGAACATTGTATTAGTGAACGGCCTCTAGCTTGATTTTGCAAAATGAGGTGTCAAAATATTGTTTTGTCTAAGTGCATAGATAGTGCGTCATTAAAAAATACGTGTCTTTGTTTTAATGCTTCCAGTGCATCATAAATTCCGATGTATTCTTTTAGGTTTCAACGCATAATGTTCCATTTTATAGTTACTCTTTTAGCCAAAGTATCGATTTTTTTCTCGCACAAAACATTAAATTATACCATTATTACCATGCCTTAGTTTTCTAGTGATTACCAAAATATATTAGTTCATAATTATTTACTTTCTGCCTTTCATCAGAAGCACAATTCGAAACAAATTTTGTATTTTTTTACAGGGCATGAAATATTGTTGAAAATTTTTACTTTTAAACATGAATTGATGTTAAATGTGCGCATGTTGTACATTAGTTTTAAAGTTTGTGTGACTGATTTAGAATAATTTTACTTTAACGTCTAATAAATGATAATGAAAAATATACTTCTCTAAATAATTTTATGCATGAGCTTAGCTTTAATCTATTTTACCTAAGAAAACACCCAAGCAAGTGAGTATATCATTTTTAACTAATTGAACTAATTGTTAACTTATCATTAATAAAATGATTTGAAAGACTTACCCACTGTTAAAATTATTGTTCTCTTTTCAATATTTGCATTTAAAACTCAAAATTATACTAAAAAAATATGTTTCCAAAAATCATTTAGCTATCTATGGCTATCGAAACAAGTTTACAATTTATAATGAGGTATAATGGATTACAGGGCGGTGGTGGTCTAGTTCAGCAAATAAGGAAAAGTTACAGTTTGTCGGACCTTACGGAGTGCGACCCTCGAGAAGAGAGGGGAAATGATGAGGCTGATGACGTTTTAGCAGAACCAAGACTTATAAGACGCGCCGTTAAAAGGTATCCTTTAAAATGTAACGCTTAAATACATGTTTGCTACGGCTAGGAGATTCTTGAAATTTCTTCTAATTAAATAAGACAGCCAGTAGAATATCTGGCCACGTAGATTGTGCTTCATTGCAGTATTGCTGTGGACGAATTGAGTTCAGTTTTGTTCTGGATAATGTTCTACCTAGTGGTATATTTGTTATTTAATTTGAATATAACTTATGTACGTATATTTTGTTTTCGTGTGTCTGTTGCTATGGCATCTTGTAAACAACGTAACGGATTTTTATACAGTTTTCACGATTTAGATATTTTTTTTGTATTACAGTAGCTACAACACCCGCCGGAGTGCTTCGGAGTCCAATAGTAGAAGCCCTATGTACTTCCCTGAAGTTGATGTGGACGTCAGAGCCACGAGGTCGAGAGGTGAAAATCCTGACCTTAGGTTGGTATTAATAACCCCTCTTTAATGTTGGTTTAAAGACTAGATAGCTTTTTGATGATTGATTTAACTATTGTTGAAATTAAATACACATAACTCACTCGTTGACTCTGCCCTGCACTAAGATAGAATCTTAAATAGCAGATACCATTAGGTGTAGTATATACATACTCGTATAGTATATAGATAACAGTATTACATCCAAAACCGGTGAGCCAAACTATACATCTTACAAATAACATAAAGTAGCTCTTGCGTAGCAGCCAACTGTGACACCAACGCACATACATAGATTTGGATGATTTAGGCGGCCAAAAACATTTTTTGCTTTTAAATTATGTAATAATTGAAAAAACCCTTCAGTATTTAAAATATGCTGTATTATCACCAAAACAATACATTTTAACATAAAATCGACATTTAAATAGTGTTATGGAAATTAAATCTTTTTATATTTTAGTTTCAACAATTGTATTTACCTATTTAATTATACTAAGTTTATACCTGTATATTTATTACAAGCTAACGTTATGTTCTGACCCGTCTTCTTGCTCTGACACAGGATTTGGCTCTGCTGACATTAAAAGTTCAATTGTCTCAGGCAGGAATGATTTTCGTGTCATTTTTTTTATTTCCCTCATACAACTTATCAGAGGGTCAGAAGTTAACAGAAGCCTTTGGTAAATATCTAAATTACATTTTTCCCTGGAAAATTTTCGTGCATAATTTTGCCGATAAGATCGAAAATGTTTATTACGAGCTTCCGCAGCCTCTTCGAAGAGTTGGCCAATAGACAATATTGAAGTCTGTATAATGCTTGCTCCATGAATTAAAATTTTATGCAAAGTGGGAGTCATTGGATGCCATCCATACAGATTTATATATAATTTGGCTGTTTCGATGGCGTATTCATCATATTTTTCTGCGTTTATTCTATGCCCACTTGAAATTGCCTCTAATATGACTTTCAATCTCGTAATTAATGTTACGTCAATTCCAGTGATTTCAGCAGTTAGCTCTGGGTTCTCAAAAAATCGTCTGCTGGTATTCCCATCATTTGTGTTCCCAAATTGAGCTTTTGGCATGTCCACTAGTAAACCAGTTCGAATCCTAAATTGTTCTTGTATTTCTTGCTTTCTGCTTTCTTCCAACTGTTTTTCATCCGGTGTCTTTCTTTTCTTGTACTTCTTTACAGGTAACTTGTACGCCAAATGTAAGATTGATTCGAAAATTCGAATTCTGGCATGTAACACCGACAAACCAAATTCCAATGCTTGTGGGCACAAAACATTCTTCTTATCCAAACTATTGAAATTTTTCGACGTAGCTCCGCATATATAACACCGACTGGTAGATAATGTATTAGTGGCAGCATTGCAAACTTTACCGTCTATCATTGTCATTTTTAAAGTATATCTGAATGTAAACTCTTCTTCTTGCAAAGTTACAGTCAATGGGTTCAATGACTTTATCGCGTTATCTACATATTTTATTTCATCCTTAATAATGTCCGTTGACTCTTTTATGTATCTAAATCGTATTGGCCTGCAAAAACGAGGTGATGATGGTGTCGGGTTTTGCCAAATAATCTTGTCACCTTTTTTTCCGCAAACAATTTGCAAAGGCACAAATGAGCTTAAGAAAAGGCTGCCATCGCAGTCGAAGTCATTATCAAACCTTTGTTTGAATTTGTCTTGTTGTGACCCGTCACAACCCCATTTACATATTAGGGTCAAAGATTGTTTTTCCATTGTATTGAGGGTTAACAATACTTCTTCTAAATACAATGGTAATCGTTTAACCGTAAGGTCCATTAAGCATTGCAGATTACTTTCGGCACAGGTAGCTGTTACACGAAGGGATTCTTTTGGCGTATAGCACTCTTGCTTTGCTGATAACAAAAGATCATAACATTGGTAATGTTTCTTGTTCGTTTCTCGTATAATTTCATACTGTCTTCTAGTGAGGTCAGCTTCAACAAACATTTTAAGGGCTTGGAATGGAGAAAGAGGAGCGATGGTTTCATCTGCCTTTGAGTAAGCTTTCCTATATGCGCTGGCCTTTGTTGGAGAATTTGTTATATCTTTAAGCACTTTTGACGCGTCTCTTTTACCACTTTTTTGTAATACTGATTGCGCTGCATGGACAATGATTTCATCATCTATGGTAGCGCGAACATCTACGGTTTTTCTCCGTTTGCTTCTTTCGCTCGAATCTTCAAAACTTTTAGATGGACGTCCTTGACGTTTATGAAATTCTAGCGGGATCTCAAATGTTCCTTGTAGCCAAGATTCATTTTTCTTTAGAAAATATTTTTCCACTTTATGAGCATTTGCCCATCTTTCTTTTATTTGAGATTTTATGTAAGAAAATCTATGTTTCAAGCGGTTTTTAGCATCTTCTGTTTCTCCATAATGCAATACTAAGTATGTCTCATAGGAGTCTAATTTTTCAACCAAAGTTGAAAAATTTTGAGCTTGTATCTGTTCATATAAGTACTTGCGAGTGATTACTCTCACGCCTGAAGCACTGGAAGACCCTACGACAAAATAAAGTTATATTTAGTACATATTAATAAAACAAATGTAATTTTACCAATTTTTTCACGTTTTTTTTAAAATGATGTAAAATCGTATTCTGCGGTATATTGCGGCTATTATTTTGTCATTACAAGGCTAGATATGTGTTTTATCTTGTGAGATAAATTACTTATCAGGGACGGACACGAAATAAAAAAAAATAAAGTCCCAATTAATACAAAAAAATGTTCAAAGTAAGACTTTTGAAACACCACATGTTTGACGGAGTTTTAATACATAAAAAAATACATGAGTATCATTTTTTCTCTCTAAAAATAATTGATTCTTACCTGAATTTTCAAAATCCATCACAATCACTTCGATATCACAGTCCACAAAATAAATTTTGCAATTTGAATTTATAGTACAAACAAGAGAGCGCTCACTGATACGTTCACCTTAAACGACAACCGAGTTTCGACTACCTGCGAAAAGGTTCAAACGCATCGGATTAGCGCGGGAAGGGATGTATGACGTACTTAGATCTGTTACCAAGCTAAAATATAAGTGAGTCATTAATTTGGAATGTTTTATAAAATTTACTTTTGACCGCCTAAATCATTAAAATCTACATATGTGCAACGTGAAAAAACTATAGAAGTCTTACTAATTATATATATTTTTCTCTTTTTAGAATCTTAACTTTATTAACTAACAGTCAACTGCTCACTAATGCTACGCAAGAGGCTCTAGTAATCTTTATTTATAAAAGTTCTACTGAAATTGTTTGTTATGTTACAGCCATATAAAGTCAAGTGAAGACATCAGCTCGGGTTACTCTAGCGCGGATAACTCGAGCAGTCTCGCTCGAAGCTCATCGGCTCGTGCACGTGCACGTACTGCGGTCACAGCGATCAAACGACCCCAGGCAGCAGAGGTGCGATAATACAACATATATATTATGACCTATTTAAAAGTAAAACCTCCGCTTTGTTGTTTTTTAGGTGAAAATGATTTGAGGTTTAAATTCTATGGTAGCTGTAAAGTTTTAGGCGAATACCTATATATATTTTATGATTGAAGTAATAAATATTAAGTATGATTTAATAAATATTCTTCTATAAAACGAATACTGATTTTTAGCATTTTAAATCAGTTTTTCTAGTCCCCTTCACGCCTATGCATTTTCAAAATTTTATAGCTCTTCTTTTTATCTACTTTTATTCTTGCACTATTTTCATTATATTTATTTATAATAAGTATTTTCGTTTCTATAAAAGTCTGTGTATGCATTTACTAGTGTAAACCATAAAATATTTATTCATTATGATTTAGACTTAAGTTTTTTTCTATTTAAAGGATAGTGAAGTTATCATCGAAGAACTACACGACGACGATTTAGATTTTTCGAATATGCCTCCTCTTGTTAATGTTCCCTCTCCTCTCTTCATATCCCATAGCGATCCTCCTTTTATTTATCAATATGTTGGTGATCAAATAAGAATAGTACAAGTTCTAGGCAATAATCCAATTATTAATCATAACCAAACTCTTAGTAATAAAACAAAGCAGATTATGAATAATTATGAAAAAGATGCAATAAATGCCACCTCAACGATCAAAGATCAAGAAAATCCAGCTATTAAAAGTAAACTCGAAACCGATTTAAATAAAGACAATAGCTTTCTAATTGATAAAACTTTAAAAACAAATATCATTGCTAGTGACACACTTGAAAATGTTGGTCTAGTAAATAAAGAAACAAATAACTGTAAGGAAGAAGAAAAATGCAAAGAAGAGACAATCACTGAACATAGAAGTGAAGAAATTCTTTGTGAAGCAAAAGCTCACGAAAATCATGATGATAGTAATCCTATATCAACAACTTTTAGTCCTGAAGGAAAACAAGAGACAATCACGGGACATAGAAGTGACAAAATTGTTTCAGAAATAGAAACTCTTGCTCAATTCGAATCAAAATCTTTTACTCCTGAAGGCAAATATAATGATACTAATTTAGAATACACAGAAATACATACTGTTCCGAAAACTGACAATGTTGTCGAAAGTGAAACGTTCATTGAATGTGAAGACGAGGAGGCTACTTTTGACGAATGCATTATAAATCAAATTCTCGTCAAAGATGACATTGTTGACACAACAAGTATCAGTACTTCAAACTATGACAACGAATCAGCAATGAGTGACGATGAAGCTTCTTTTGGGACTCCTGAGGACTCTCCCAGGAGTAAAAGAAAATCACCTAAAGGCAGATATGGAAAAGGAAGGGCGCCGTCACCGCCAAATTCTGATAAAACATCAGAAAATAAATCTCCTTTATCTGAAACTATAAACAAAACTTCTGATTGCAATATAAGTACAACTTCTCAGGAAAGTTTAGTAGAAATGCTTAACAAATTTCCAAATATAACTTTTAATGAAACTGGCATAAAAACTGCGCATGTTAATCCAATTGCTGAAAAGAAAAAGCGTCATAAGACAAGATCTCCGGGTACAATTTCAAAAGGAAATAGTTCTGGATTAGGAAAACTTTTACAACTACCAAGCAAATTTGTGTTTTGGCACAAAAGTGAAAAGGATGACAAATCCAAATTAGACTCGACATCAGTTTCGGACGACCAAAGCCGAAGGTCTTCCACTGCTGAAAAATTAATTGATGATTTCCAAAGCTGTCATGAGCTCAATAAAATTGAAGGAACCACATGGAAAGAACAAAAATCTGAATCAAAATTAGATCACTATTTCGATGATGCGAACGCTCCTGAAACTGAAGTAATTTCTCACGATATTTTAGACAAAAGTGATGCTTTACAAAGACTTATCGAAGCTAAGTTAGAGAGTCATCCTGAGTACAAAATTGTACCTTTACACGGGGAAATCCCATCAACTTCTAAAAGTACAGATGTTTAAAGAGGCTTTCCTATATCCTTTCCATTTTAGGGACAAAGGCGCAGGCACGGACAGTATGTTAATTTCAAATATTGTGTGTCGTTCTTGCATGGAACTTGACTTGACTCTTGTAACCCAGATTGAACCCATTGATTAAATTAAAAGAAATTTGTAAATAAAGTGCTTTGATAAATAATTCAAAATAATAACCTAAACGCTTTTAATTGACTATTTACAGTTTCTATCAATGCGTTTCTGATTCGATTTTGCCTGATCTATATAATCCACTTTGCCTTTATGATATTATAATCAACAAATTCTTTTGGGCTAAAGTTTTATTTCAATATTTACAATGTAAATTTTGCCTATTGTATATTTTGAATCGATTTTAAAAGCATGATTTTCTTTATCTTATTATTTATTTACGTTTATAAATTGGTCAAACATGAGGATTTTTTATAACAAGTAAGTCTTTATTTATATATGTATTCTATAACATTACCAATACTCATTTATTTAAAATATTAGCAACAGTAGAGTCTGCAATTAATCATATTTGTATTTATTTTCTGATTTGATGAAAAATATTAACAAATTATTTTCTTAGTTGTGTCAATAAAAACAATCTTTCATCTAAATATTATTTTGAACTTACTATTTTGAAGCGGATCACAAAGTTTTTTAAATATTTGTTTTGTTTTCAGGCAATGCTGTCTGCCTCTGCAACGATGCCTCGCGCTAAAAAAACATCCAAAAGAAAGACTCAGTAGGTAAAGAAATAAGAACGCTTATTTGTATATAATACATAATTATGTTCACTTCATACATTTTGGTTTAAACCTAATTTTGTATGAAGATGTATGAAAATTAAACCTTGCCCTGTGGAATCTTGTTTTTAAATAGCCACGCATTTTAATTCGTTCAAAATAAGCTGATCATTCGCTCTTATTTTTAATTTTTACGTACGTACGTTTAATACTTTAATGTCACTGTGAAGATTTTTTGGTGGATAACCTAATGTTAATTCAAACAAATTCCTATCATTTGTTGGTGAATCTGATAGAAATAACATAAAACTGCTACTGTATTAACGCATTATTCTCTTAGCAGCAGTACAGTAGCAGTTATATGTTCGACCTAATTGTTAGTGTTACCATTGTAGCCTATAGACGCTTACAGCAATTGGTCACGCCCGGGTTGCAGATTAAAAAAAACTCAATTGAAAATTTATCCGAATACTCAATGATCTTAATGTAAACTACATGACATTTTTAAAAATACGAATTATATACTAGACCAAGACGCAAAGATAGTTAAAAATAACCTAGGTTAGCGAAAAGTTAACTGACTGACGAAGTACGGCCACTTTGTCTAGTATTTTTCATCAAAGTCATTGTAAATGCTCATGAATTTAAAAAGTATTAAACTAAATAAATACGATGTTGCAATAACTTCTTGTTGAGCATCAAATGCACAAACTTGGTTATTACATTAAAAGATATATCTATTTTAAGTCAACTTATACATAGCTAAGATTCTATATGACGACTGGAATTAAAATATATTTTAAAAATTATATTGGGTACTTACTGGTCTACGAATTCAAACTGAAATGAGATTTTGCGAGGAATCATTAAAAACAAAGTCTTTAACTTGAGATTAATTTTCCTTACAAAACAATTTAATGTTGAAAATACGTAATTACTTTTGATTTTGGCAGGTAAACTAACATATAGTAAAACTTCCTCTCTATAAAAAATAACTGTTTTCAAGAAAAGTGTGATTTATTTTAAGCCAAAATTTTGCCAAATGAAAAATCGACTCAACAATTTAGTAGAATATTTGTTTAAGTAGTCTTTAAATCTTAACAAGGATTGTTAGCGTATTAAAAGGACTAGTCTTAAAGTAAACGTAAGCAGCTTCATCGAGGCTTTTTCATATCGATTAAAAAAATAAACGTAACCTTATACATATGTTCGTTAGAAGAAAGACTTAAATGTTTTCATAATTATGCAGAAAAACGTAAAAATTTACATTTCTATCATTTCGAAATTTCTTAAGCTTAAAAATATTGCCTAACATAAACTGAAGAATAGAAGTCAATGTGCAGAATTTGTCACATGTAAGTGTTTCTAAATATTGTTTTAGTCAGTTGCTGTTTGTAAGAAAGTTAAATAGAAACTTAATCGCAAATGATACCAAATTATGATTTTAAATCGATTATTCCATGACATTTTAAGAATTCGACTCGCGCACCAATAGCATAAATCGATAAATTTTTATATTCACAGACAAGCCATTATATCAATGTTCAATGATTCAAAAATAAATCCAATGTATTTTAACTAAATTAAATCTGTTACACCCTGCCCAGCCTCACAATTACTTGAGTACCTAATGATCATGGTCAAGCCATGTGATAGTATGTTTTTTAATTAACATTTGTATAATTTTATAATGAATGTTCCTTTAGGGTAAAATATTTAGAGTGTGTGTACAATGTTTGTATATTATACCTTTTAAACAAATGATTTTGTGTTGTATTCTTGTTATCTTGCTATCATAATGAATGCATTGCATTTTGATTTATCTCAAGTTACCTTCTAATTTGTTACCAACTTTGTGTTTTTATTTTTACTGTCACAAATTACATGCATATATTATTGAAATGAAAGAGTTAATAAAGTTTTTGAAGTATTGTTTTGTTTAATTATAATTGAAATACAGGTAGCTCTAAAAATTCTCTCCGCTTCGTAATTTTAGTGTATCAAAAATGTATGATCCATGATCGCTTTTGTAAACGGTATTTAAAAGCTGCTGCTCCAAAAGGTTCAAACAGTTTTCATCCCAACACTTAACCCAATAAAAAATTGAAAACAATTTATAATAGCTATTTGAATTATTTGTTGCATCAGATATAACAAGTGAAGGTAAATTTTCAATAATTTTCAGGAATTTTGGTTTGATAATATTATTAAATGTTTTATTATTACACACTGCAAACTTATGAATGATGTCAACAGTTTGTACAGTTACTGAGTCCTCCAACAAAATATCTGGTAAAGTTTTAAGCCAGCTTTCATAATCATCACTTGTATGAAAATGGCTAAGTTTATCATTTAAAGCAATATTACAGAGAAAACTGAAAAGTTTTTGTCTAAAACCCTTGTCAAGGTTTGGTTCAAAATATGCTGCAATAATTTTTTTAAACAGAGAGTCTGTAACAGTTAACTTCTTTGTCCAATTTGTACCTTGTGTTAAAAATAACTTATTAAGAATTTTTAAAATAACTTCATTTGTAGGTCTATCTGGACTTTGATTAAAAGTTCTCTCAATATATTCAAGTACTGATTTAATATCTTTATGTTGGGTCTTAATGTTCATATGAGAATTAAATACAATGAACAGGTGGCATATTTCAAGATTGTCAACTACTAGTTTTGGATCTGTAACAGTGTTTTCAGCTGGTGTATTATTCTTTTGTTTAGGTCGGATATTGGTGACATAAGGAAAGGAGTTTACAAGATGTTGACTAAAAGATTGTTTGTGTTTCTGACAGAATTGTTTTTCCATATTACAATTTGGATTTTGTCTGTCTAAATATTGAACTAAATCCCAAATAAGTGATATAACTTCAAGCATATGTTTTAAAAGAATTGCAGCATCTTCTGAAATTACTGTTTCTATGTTAGATCCACTAACTATGTTAGGGCGAACCTCTAGCCATGTTTCAAACAATAGAGGCATGAGTGTATCAATGTAAGAATTAAACTTTTCCACTTCATCCAATGGCACTTCCTCCAAAGATTTTTTGTTTGAGAAACAGGATACATGGCAAACAGCTAAAAAGTTTTTATTAAATAGAGGCACATAGTTCATTTCAGCATTATTAAAATAGTGTGTGTTTTTTGTTACTATTTCATCTGTCTTATTGATTTTATGATACGCAACAAAATGTCTTAAAAAATCTTGTAAGTAGTGCAGGACTTTAATTCTCCATTTTACACTTGTAACTTGGCTGTTCAGGTTGACAGTAAGGGTTCTTCCGGGTTTAGAATCAACTCTCATTTTCGATATCATGTCCAAAAAATTTGGGATGATCTTGTGGAAGTCTTGTGCCATTTTTTCTGGTGTTGAAAGTAGCATAATATCAAGAAATGCAAGGGCATCATCTTGTATCCGGTTGTCTATATGGGTCATAGCGCTTCTGAGATAAGTTGACAAAATATCAAAGAATGGCTCTATTTTATCTAAGGAAACTTTTGACAGTAGGAGCCCCAATACCTTCATACAGTCTTTTCTAACCTGTAAAAGTTTATAGTTAGTACACTGATTAAAAAATTATTATGACAAACTTAAGTAGAGACTAAATTAAACTTACATTTTTCTCTATATTAAGAGTCATTGGTGTAATCCCATGTACAAGTTCCCCAAGATTTTGATTTAAAACTTCTGGGTGGAGTGTTAATAGTTCCTTGAGGCCACCGAGAGCTTCTATCCTTGAATTTACATTAAAATGGTTAAGGCGCGACAGCAATTCTTTTGTATTGAGTTTTCTGGTTGATAAAACTTCATGATCACCATGCTTTTTTAACTGTTCTTTAATGACAATTTTCTTTACTTTGAAATTGGTCTTTGTAACATTTGTGCCTTTTGGGAGGTCCTTTTTGTTTTTGAGTTTAGTTTTTGCTTTTTCTGACTTTAGGAATTTTTGATATCTGGTGGCACCTGTTTGAGGCATTTTATTTTAATAAACTTAGATGTTAAAATATAACCTAAAATCTAACGCTGTACTGCGTTTAGTTATTCTAATTAATCAAAGTAATCAGTCAGTGTCAGTCAGTCACATTAATCGGACAAACCTGAGAACAGGCAAAAAACGTGAACGCATTCAGCTCCAGTCTGGTTATTTAAATTGTTTTCTGGTGAACAACAATATTTATAACATGATTGAATATTGTAAAAGAGTTCTACAAAATGATTAAAATTAAGACTTAGCTGCTGGATATGACTAAAGAAATATTTAACAGTACCGCAGACTTGGTTACCTGAGCTTTGTCTTATTAACAAATCATCACTATTTAACTAATTTTAAATTTTAGTGTGACTGCAAGAGGGTTTAGAAATCGTTCATGAATTTGATCCAATTTTATTGTATGACATTTTAAATCACATTTTATTAAATCCTGACATAAATGAAAAAACTATTAGGTTGCATCAACTTGATATGTATAAGTTATTTGTCTTTGCCTTGAAAGGGACTTTAAAATAGAAAACACCAAATGTGTCAAATTTTGTGTTTTTTTGAGGTTACAAATATTTTTATTTTTCGTAAAATATTAATACACTCACAAATAAGTCTTATTTGTATTTTATAAATAAAAGAAGATGGCACCAGATATTCCAGACAGGTGAATTAACTAGGATTTCAAATGAATTGACCTTAATAACTAGGGATTTTTACATAGTACTTTCTATTGTTTTGGTATGTGGTAATTTTTAATTTGTTATCAGGTGGATACCGTACGATGCTTGCGGAAAAGTTATTGAAGGAACTAAGTTTATTTGCTTTAAAGTGCCTCTGAGAAAGGTAAATATTTAATTACTTTAGACTACTACATAATATATTGTTTTCAGCTAAGTAGGTATGTAACAACATTGAAAACAGCCCTTTAAACTTTTCCGAGAATAGTGATAAAGACGAAAGCAAACAGTAAATACGTAAGAATGTTGAAGGTACAAAAACATGATTATTAGGTTGGATTTTCATAAAAATCAAACATTTCATCCTCTATCTGTGCTGTTTATTTTTAAACAGTGCCATCTAGTATACCAAGAATATACTAAAAAAAGAAAACTTGTAGTAATATGTTGATTATTTGCTAGATGTCGCTACTTGTTTTACATCGTATTATTAAAATGTTTATCTTTTCAAAATGTTTTTCTAACAGAATAGTGAGTTCCTAACACATCCATTGACAATTTTAATCGCTTAGAAATTAGCTTGATTTACGAAAAGAGAGACGAAGTAGTTGATATGCCTACTTGATTATTTGGCTATGCACTTGCAGCAGAAGCCAGTGAAGCTATGCCGACACTTTACCGACAATGAATGCATTATTGGTGAACAAGTGTGTCCACAATGCGTGTTTGTCTAACTGTTAGTTCTTGCGTTCACTTGACCAAGCCACAGTTAATCAAACAGTCAGCCTTCGATCTGTGTTAATTTGTTCTGCATAGCGCTTGCATCGCGGACGTAATCAGATGTGTGTTTTCTCAAAGTCAACATTTATTAAGTGTAGATACAAGTTTGACATCAAGAACTTATCAGAAAGTACCTAGATAATAAACCTCACTTCCCACAAATAATTATACGCATTTTGACAGAAATGAACTTCCTAAGGTTTTGAACATTTTTCCTACACATTATCACCTATGTTTTTTTAGATTTTGATATAATTATTATACCTACTTTAAAAAAGAATTATCTGTATTGAGTTGGTTGGTATTGTTTTTAGATTTCTCTACATGCTAAAGTCTAATAAGCAGGGCCAAATTTAGAGGTCCGGAGGAGCCGGGGCAACAAAGGAGCGGAGGCGTCTTGTGCCTTTCCAAATTAAATGAAATTTTTTTTGGAGTGATCAGTGTAGATCAATGAAAAGAAATAATATCAAAGAAAAAGATTTCAAAATTCCATAAAAGGATTCTAACTAAATTATTTTATTAACTAAGTTATTTGTGTCAATTTCAGACATTCATGTTCTTTTGAATCCTAAAGCCTGACGCCTATAGTCAAATATACATCGCCTATATTAAGCCAAGTCTTGGTTCAATATTTTTATCATATATCTATCTGAGAATTTTTCTTCCAACTCAAATTCACAAGGTAATGGACGATCCATAGGATAAGTAAGTTTAAATATCAAGCCGCGTCATGTTGTAAATTTGACATTAGAAACATTTACACAGACCTACTACCATTGTTAAAATACCAGAAAACGAGTTTGGTATTAAAAAGGTTGTAATAAAATATACAAAAAATGACGCACTGAATATATTGTGTTACCGAGATAAGAGAAAAGGATTAGAAATGTAATTGTCCGTAAAGATGTTGATCTTAATCCGGCACTCAGATTCCCTCTATTTGCTCAGCCGCGTGTCAAAATATTTGTCCCTTACAAAAAGAAACCGTTCCTGAATCCGAAAGGACTAATCTTATATTTGATAAAGCAGCGGGTGCCTCTACACTGTCGACTCCTATGTGAATATTTCTTTTATCTGAACATCCATAAAGTTTTTTTAAGTCCTTTATTCACAACCCTGGCGCTTTGATACCGTTTCTTTATCCAACGGGATCTGCCTCCTAATAAATTTGAATAGTTTTGTTCAGTTTGAATTATAAAGGTATATTACCTTAATGGCAATCGGTAGGTGTAATTTGATATAACTCTTGGCCATACAACTGTTTCTTTATGATGATTTAGTACCGAGTTTTAGTTTCTCATCGCTTTCGGTTACGGTTATGAATTCCTAATCATTATTATGAATGTTCTTTCTGTTATTGTGTTTTCGTCTAAAGAAAGTAAGTAGCGTTAAACGTTTAGTTGTAATTTAGTACTGCCTTGGTATTTTGGAAAGATGAGCCACTTTTACCTTTTATTTTGATTAAAAAAAACACTTTAAATCTTACGAAGTATAGAATGATGGTTTAAACTATTTAACACAATTAACAATATTGTAAGTCTTCTTTTAAAATAAGTAAGAAACTTCTTTAGACACTTCTTTAAAACCTATCCACAGATAGAGGCTGAGGTATCATTTTTCTGATTATGACATGTTGCCATAACAAACAGTAATTATTGCCAGGTATCGATTTCACTATCGGATTTCATTTCATTCCTTTTATCAAATCTAAATATCTACTTAGTAGAATGAAATTTAGATTTAGGTTACAAAGCCGGGGTAAATTTATTATTTTGTTATAATGTTAAAGTAAGTATTTGATATCTTAATAATGAACTTAACAGAATAAACAGCACCATGCATACCACACACCAGTATCGGGTTGGAAATCAGAATTCAGAGTGGTGTTGCATTTATCCGGCTATCAGACCGAATAAAAAAGTAATAAACCGATGACACGCTTGGGAACATGGGGTTACAAATGACAGCGAACCGATTTTATTGGGTCGGTCACCGGCAAATGCCTCATTGCACTTATCTCGACGCCCATGTATTGATGTAACGTTACACGATCGTAAAATTCGAACCGAAAACTAGTTCGACCTCAGTCATTACGACGCTACGGATTAGTTCTCGCTTCATGTTAACTTGAATATTCATTAGGGTGTAAAGGATCCAATAATTAATAAAGAAACCGATCAAGCGTCAGTAACGAAGGAAAGCGAGCCGACTTCACTCATTCTTCCGGACAAGTTTGATCGACGTCCTATCATGAAACCCTTTGAGACTAACAAAGTTCCTTATCATCTCAAACGCTTTGTTCATTTACCTAGAAGCGCTGAGTGAACTGGTTGCTGTAAATATTGGAAACAATTAAGGCCCAATTTATGTACCACAAGGACCCGGTGCAGAGATTGACGTAAATCACTACCATCTCGAGGTATGCCGGACAAAAGGACTTTCTAAATCTATTTTATTCCTATTGTCCGAGTCGGTGTCGTTAGGAGGTCGCTGCAACGGTACGAGAACACAATTGTTGGGGTTTGTACGCAAAATTACACCTCAATTATACGCAGAAACTTTCAAAAAAAGACTCGTCCTTTGTGTACGGGCGAAGGGAGAGGTAATAATTTATCCTCTGTCTGACTTCCGCGTGGCGTCAAACAGTGAGCGTGTGGGGTTGGTTCGGGAAGCCATCTGTTTCTTACAATTGCAGTTATGAGCCAAACCGCATCAACCCATGTTTATACCAACTCTAATAAACGAACGTTAGTATTTTATTGTATAGTTTAGTTTGGCACGAGTTTAGCAGTTGTAAGTAAATCTGTGTGTCGTGCCTGTCTTTCTATATATATCGGCGCGTGGTAATTGGTGATTAGTATCGACGTGCTAAAATCAAGTTTAGTGCGGAATCGATTAGCATCGCATCGATTGCGGCGCCGATTCCGGTGGGCAGTGTTAATGGTATTCCTTTAAAGAGATGTTTGATTTTATAATTGTGGTCATTTGGTAGCACTTTGTTTTTCAATCTATGCGGTTTTTGGTGTGATAATGTGTAAGGTAAACTCTTTCTTCCAATTGGAATTGTGATGGTGATGATTGCGTCAAACATTAATGTTTTTGGTGTAGTGTGGTCATCGTCTTAAGTATTCTTTGTGTGTATTTTTATTTGATGATTAACTGTAATGGTAGATGGTGTCATCTGGACTTGTGGGGATCATTTCAATAATATCGTAATGAATCCATCACACATTAATGAGGTCTGTTCATCCGTACAATTTTTAAACGATTGCTAGTAATTTGTTTAAGCGTGTTTGTTAAGACAATTGATATATGATAATCAGACTTGACAGTCATTAAATACTTAAGGAATGGCGTCTTTATTTAAAAAACCGGTCAAGTCCGAAGACTCACGCACCGAAGGTTCCGTACAAACTTGTAGGTACAAATGTAGATAATTCTTTCACCACGAGAATTAGAACTCGATTTTTTCCGTTTTTTTTTCTAATTTTTGATGATGTAACAAGTTTGTTTTTACCAGTAGTCTATGGTAAGGCTTCTTACCTAATTTTATAATTCTAGGTCAACGGGAGGTATCCTATAGGTTTGATCCCTTACGAGTGAGAGTGATATGGTGAAACACGGTACAAACGGTGATATCATTTGATTGCGCAATCACATATCCAGCGGATTACAGAATTGAGTTTTTGATATGAATTTAACTTGATACCTCCACGCGTTCTTGAGTAAAAGAGTTTTGATAGACAAACAGGCACTGATGTAACAACAAGTTTACGGTTTTCGGATCTTTTCATACTTACTACCACAAGACATTGCTTTTTGCCAAATTTCATTATTTTAGGTCAACGGAAAGTACCCTATTTAGTTTTTATTCCCTTTGCGAATGTTTAGGGAATGCGACATACACAGTTATATCTTTTGGTTGCGTAGACTTATAGATTGATTTTTTCACAGTTCCGAGGAACCGTAGACTCCAGTATTCTATACGCGTTCCTGAGAAAAATGTATTGACAGACAGACGGACAACGACGTCTTAGTGTTCCTTTTTTCCTTTAGAGGAACAAAAATGAGGTTCAATCAGTTTAAAGTTTTTCGTCATTTAGAACTTCAATTAAAACTTTCCAATCCTCGAGTGAAGGATTTCTTATTTGATAAAACTTTTTGAATTTTATGAGTCTAGCCGATTCACGTTCTGGGTTTAATTAAAAATCTAAAAGTTTTATTCATCAAGTCTTATTAAAACTCCTTTGAATCGTCAAACTTATTACCGGTTTTCAATGCTGATCTATGGGAATGACTTTTGTTCAAATCTTAGGTGAGCATGCTAACTTTAGTTACATTTCTAGTATATAAAATAAGATTTTGTTTCTTTTAAAATTATTTACCATGATTGCAACACTTGGATTTTTTTATAAATTTTAGACACTTTTCACTTTCAGTGAACTTGTTATGAAAGTTCATTACTTGAGAAAAACAAAATATTGCTTTTTTAAATATTTTTGAAATTTATTATAATATTTTAGTACAATAATATTACTTAAAAAAATTACACCATCATCATAACCCTTACATGAGAATGATGGAAAATAGGCTGATGTAATACAGGGGAACTTAGAGTTCGTAGTATAGTCGTAAACTATGACTTCATAACATAAAGCAATGATCATAATGCCTATAATGTGACATGCTCCTGTGCCAGTCAGCTTCACTGGGTGGCTCCTTTTATGGGACACTCAATCAACGCTGCGCACGCGCCACCAGTTAAGAAAATTGACCTGTAGATTATTCTACTTCGTACTGAATTGCAGTATCATCAGTATAAGTTTGTTTTCATACTACCTACCGTTTTTTGTGATTTATTTCTGTATATAAAAGATCTTTTTCAATTTTGTAGAAATATGTTTAGTGTTTACCCAAAGTATAATGGAAACAAAGAAAATTGTTTTAGTGTATTATAGAAACTTCTTGGTTTATTGTAACTTTTTTGTTAATTCTGCAAGCAGTATTTTAATATAATGATTTTCCCTTTTAGTTACAGACGTAGGTATCTATTCTCCTCCGGTGGCGCCTATTGTTACTCTTTTGCGCTTAATTCGGACCACCGCGACTAGAAATGTAGTAATCTTAAATTGAGACTGGTTAAACGAAGAAATTTGTTTAATGGACTTTTTAAGTTACGCAACCTGTTTTTACTGTGACTCGAATAATAAAGTCCATCAATTTAGGAAGAAATGTTTGTTGGTTGGTTCATTGTTTAAAATGTAAAATGTCTAAGTAGAAGTGAAATCCCCACAAGGTACACGTTTAACTAATTGTCTCATCTCCCGGCATCTTACAACAGAGATACGGTGATATCGATCAGTATCTTTAATCTTGGGATTTTTATTAATTTCCAATGCTCATAGTTACAAATTTATTCTAATTCAAAGCTCATGGCGTCCATTTCCCATAGCAACGCACCCGTATCAATTACGCAGATCAAATGATAACGGCCCATAAATGGTGGACGCAAGATAACCATCTTAAAGAAATCCGATTGGTAGAGGCGTTCGGAATTTTTCTTTAATACCCGATGATTTACCGTAGGGTTATGAAGTCTGCTGTCATTGTCAAATTATAAGGGTTGAGTTTTATATTGTTACGGCGTGAGGTCATTGTAATTTCATTAGAAAGTTGTTGTTTTAGGGGCTCTTTAGTAATCCCATCCATTAAATTATAAAACGTGAAAGTTTATTCTTTTGCAGGGTTAAATGGAGGAGATATTTAAAATGCACATTCGATTTCGATCTTCCAAGATTGATCGTTTTGTATAAAAATAATTACTACTCTAGACGGATAAAAGGTAGAAAACGAATTAAATCTGTTTTCATGAGAATAAAATTATTTATATTAATGATTGTCTTAACCCAACTGACCCTTAAGGAGGGTAATGTTTCTAGTGCGTACGTATGTGGGTATTCATGTCAGTTCCATTGTCACCTCTTGGAACCTGAACCAATTTTGATAAATTATATGTAGTAGTAGTTATATTTGTCTTTATTTGATAAAACTTTGGAAATTAGGTACTTGTAGAAGAAATGAGATGGATTACCTACAAAAACAATAATAAAATAAAATAAATGTACTTTTTTTTAAGAATCAGTAATTTTTGATGATTTATTTACTTTGAAAGGAACCCTGTATAAGGTATGTTCGCTCTTAACCGATATTATTGATTAAGATTTATGTGTTGGTTTAATTTTTAGTGTTTTTTTTTGTCAGTTATTGGTGTTTTCGTTGTCTTAAATATTTATTTTTCCCTTATTTATAATTTACTTCATTCGACAATGTTTCATACGAGAATTCATCCCACAACCCACTTTAATTGATACCAAATAAAATATTTGACCTGTATTATTTTAAAATTTGTTGCCTATTTGGTCAGTTTGTATTAAATTATTAGATAACCTTTCTTTTGGCTTTGCCGTAGTTGGTTAAAAAGTAAATTCTAAAACAATCAATAAGGCCGGGCGGGACTAAAACATTAGCTTCTTCAGTTACGAGTTACGTCCACACCACACTAACAGTTAATTTCTCTCAGTCATCGGCATCTGAACTATGCATCATCTCCCGTCAATGAACGGCGCGAGGCCTTGTTTTGAGAGTCCAGCCGTTTGTTTATAAAGGCCCAAGACCACACAGTAAGCAGGCAATCACCTGACTATCGCTCGCCCTGCTCCCCAGGAAACAAAGATCAACAAGCATTGAAATTCCAATACTCAAAAATTAATCCGTTCCCTTATGTCTATCCTGCATACCAATGCATGCAATTTGGTACGAATAAAGATTGAACAAGAAGAAGATTGCACAATCTGTTACGGTATTTACAGACTTCAATGTTTAACGAACATGAAAACAGTAAAGACATAATATGTACATCTGATTAATCTTTGAGAAAGCGCAGAGTAATCATGGCATCATTACCTCTAATGACGTGTTAACGTTTCTTTATGGGAATGCCAAACATGACGTCCACATTTCGAGTATTTACATTTGTAAATACATTTGTCCAGTATCTATTAATTGTTTACTTACGTCTCTAAAACAGAGGGCGGCGTCGCCACCGACCTGCTCAAAGTTCTTTTGAAATGTGACCTCATTTCTAAATTACGAGTTCACTGCTTTTATTCGGCCATAATGAAAAAAAGAAGAACAAAAATCTTGACATATTACCTAATGCACTTTTTGCTGTAGATGTATTAGTGAATAAATGATACCGTTCATCCATTCGTTAAAATATCGCCTTGTCTGGGAAGCCATATAGTCTTCTTTCATTGCGTAGGGAATCATTGCAATTTCCATTATAATTTTTTATCGTCGTCTAGTCTTTTAAGCGGCTTGTGGCTTACTTTTGTGTTGTCTTAATTTTCATTCTAACTCCTTCACAATTTATAGATTCCTTTTATTTATACACGGATCAAAACTAAAGATCTTGCTAAAAACGTAATTTAAGCGTGCTTCTAACTAGTCTTCGTCAATTACCGAGTATGTTTGCGGTTGTTAGTTTGTTTGAACCAGCTAGGAGAAAAGAACACCCACGATTGTCCACAATCTGATGATTTCTAAGTAGTCTTACCTTTTAGCCGACAAAGATTGAAAAAAAGTAATTTCAGATAGTTATTAATTAAATTTAACCTGATACGAAATTATTGTCTTGAGTAAATCCATTGAGGAGATATGGCCAGAGGTCTATCTGGTGTAGGCTTCACTTCTACCGTTTACATTTTTTCTCTAATAAATAACCCACATTTTCACAACCTGATTTAAATTGAATTTGTATTTTGCATATTTATCACACATCAAGAATACAATCTACGTTTTTATTTGTTTTATAAATAGGTTTAATACGGTGAATAAAAAATATTCCGTAAGAAAGCCTATAGGTACAACAATTTTCATTTCTTCGCAAGCTGAGTCTAATTCACACTTCACATTTAGCTAACCTTTGAGAAAAAATAGCTTAGTGTAATGATGACTATGGTAATGCATTTTTTCGTGTACTTAAAGATGCCCGACGCTATACGAGTACAGGCGTTAATCAAATTATCAGTGCATACTTCCGCGACGTAATTTAAAACTGGTTTATGTGTAAACAGTTTTTGTATGACACAACACAATACCCACAGGCTAGAATAAGATTTTGAAAGTTTTCAATTTTTTGATTATTGAGACGACACTGTTTTATTTATTTAATAGACACACCTACAGCACTATCGTTCAAAACAAATGCTGTATATGAAGGTACAGGTAAGATTGAGGTTTTCGATAGCTTTAGTACCTTGAAATTATGTCTAAGGGACCAATTCGAAGGGATCCTTAAACTTGCCGTACATAATAATAAAGTGAATACTATCGTTCGATGTTCTTTACACATACTAGTCACGTTTGTACAATAAAATATTCACAGAAAAAATCTATATGGAACTGATAATGGTTTGTGGTCACGAAGGTGTCTCTGATGTTCAAGGTGCCAGAAAAACGTGAGTCCTGCTGTTACCCTTTATAAACCAAGTAACGCATTTGTTCTTACAAATTGTCTCATAAGTTCCTTAAAGGAAGCGAGCATAAAAATCTAACGCAATTTAGTAGTTTGTAGATTAGTCAATTATACCCAGTGGTGTACTCCCCTCCTCAATATAAATCATTCGCAGGTACTACTCCGTCTGGTGCAGTCGCGCCTAGCAACGCCAGTCGCGTTAATAATTTTGAATATAATAATGTGACCGCATGCTTGACTAAAGGTTATTGGATATTGAAGCAAATTGCGATTTTAACCCAAAAGCTCTATTATGCTATTGAAATTTTACTACCGTTGACCGCAATAACGTTATTTATGGGATAGATAGGAGGAAATTGTCTATAACGAACCTGTTGGAAATTCTTCTCTGACTATAAATAAAAAGATTAAGTCTTATATTTACAATCATTTTGAATAGTTTAAGGGGCTTTATTTCTTTCAGCACTTTTCTTGTCTATTATTTATATTTATTAAGGAAAACTCTTCAATAATATTAAAATGAGTACATTATGTAGGAGTGAAGATAAAATCCTTTCAATAGTAAATATGTCACGTTTTGTGCTGTTGAAGTGTCTAGATTGACAATGAGCTTGTCCCGTGAGCCGGCATCTTGCTTCCCATAGAATAGGACAGCATCTAAACCCTCACGTGTGTGTACCATGCATTTATTTGTACGCAGCTGCGGTGCCGACAACATATTTATTGTTCTCATTAACCTTCAAGAACGCTATTTAATTGTCGGCCGTTTTTTATTCAGTTCACCTCTGACCCGTGCGCGACTTATTGCCTCCCGGCCTCTCTTTGAAAGCGAGAACTGGCCGGTTATTTATTACACCGCGAGACGGGGATGCGTGTCGCTTCTATCTTTGTGGCGCTTGTGAGTTCTTCCCTATGATTTATGTGGTTATAAGGACGTGATTACTGTCGCACGAATCCTCTCTTGTTAGCAAAAGAGCCCGCTGTATGATGTTACTAAGACGTTGTTTACGGCACAGGTAAATGTGTGAAACGAAACAGGATTCAGTAAAGGAACTCGCTTGGACCTGGCTAACTCCAGGTTATCGGCATTAAATTAACACATTATTTTAGTCCTATAATAGAAAACGACGTGTATTTCATTCGGCCAGTCATTTGAGAGGCAGTGAATGTTGTCTGCCCATTCACGGTCAGTTAGGTACAAGATGAGCCACTGCAAGATAATGAAGTCCTGCATCATAATATACCGGAATATTGGCCGGATAATGTGGAATATTATGGAATATCTTTATAGCGACGATATTGTCAAATAGCCATCTATTTTTCACGCAGCTGGAGCCTGTACTTGCGGGGGTCTTATATCGGAGGCTAATGATCAAAACACATGGGCTACAGGAATTTGTGTATACAAATGTGATTATTGAATAATAAGCTCATTGCGTAATTAGAAACATTCCTACATACTATTATGGATTTTATGTTCAATGCTGCCTAGATTTCATTTACAGATTATTTCGGGATCTTGCTAGAGAAACACTTGTAAAATTTTAGTAAATAGATAATAAACCTATTTTGTGAATTAATTACACTAACACAATTCAAACTATAAACAACAAGGATAACAAATGATCTACCTTCTGCTTAACATGTAGTAAAAGGGAGTGTTATCACAATGACTTCTTCGTCACTATTGTTCTAAAGCGTTCTATCAGAGCAAGTTATGCACTTGACGTTTTTATTATATATTATTGTCAAGTAAATTGTGGTATCGTGTCGGTGGGTTGTTCGGTATGGAACCGTTTATTGATTAGTATCATGGATTCTTCGCTGTTCACTTTAAATAAAAATCGAATTATAACTAATCATGCACGTGCGTGGGAGACCGTTGCACTCCGCCGGACGACTACCATCTATCATATTTTCTGATAACGCCACTATACGGTTGCTATGATGCATCTCGTAAACGTATTGGGACAATCGATTGGAGCCTTAACTATGTGACAATGGGATATCTTATATGTACTTACGTATGAAGCCTTTTAGATCGCCGTGTAAAATCTTTTATTAAATGGCATGACCTTCGGCAATTGAAAAGCAACAATAGAAGTTAAAACTTCCAGTCTGTATGTGGAATGTAATGCAAAATTGCGGCCTGGATAAAGTCTAGTGTCGATGACAACAATAAAATCGGATCATAAAGTTTCAATCGCACCCTTTGAGAATTCCTATGCAATCTCAAGCTCAATTTTATTTCCAATATACCGTAAATAGATAGCTTAGGCGGGTAGATGCAAGTGGAGGAACCCCGGGGCTCCGTTGGAGGCTCCACCAATTGAATTTGTCTGCGAGCGCGTCGCATTAATAGCTTACTAAACTACCTCGGATACTATTATTGATATTTTCATAAAAGCCCGTACCTTTTGTGCGGTGACGATGTTCCGTTCTCAATCTAGTTTTACTACAATTTCCTTTTGGAATCTCAATATTTTATGTCTTGAGTCATTTGTTATTGTAGTGAGTTTGTATTTTATTTTATTGCTTCATTTACTGTTTTATTTGGAGCTCCTGGTACTTTAGTCACCGATTTAGAAGTTTTTTAAAACCGTCCCTGATTTGTCTTTTCTTGTACCTACTGAAAAATACTACTAAGTACTCGTAGTTCATACATTGTAAAATACACCTGTAGTTTAAGTTGCAAATTAATTTCTGGCCACAGTTCTATTAGCTATAATATATTTGGTCATTTAAGCTGCAATCGCTGTGGTGTCCAATGCGAGCGCGCGTAATGTCGCCATTTAATGTGCTTATCTGGCGCTGTAACCTTTCGTTACTGCATAAGAAACACCAGTAGATATGATACAAAAGCAATTGAATACAAGGATTAATTTATTTATATCTATGTTTATTACAACTAACGTGATTTATTTAATTATAAACAAGAAACACAAACATTTGATTTGGCTTCTAAGGTATCTGAAAAGAAGTGTTCAAAACAATGTTTTTATTTTTTTATTAATAAGCCCTAAATCTTCTTTACTTTAGACAATTTATGTTACAATAACAAGCCAGTAGACGACGTCTAGTAAGTTTTGCGTGCTAAGCTATCCTTTAAAACGTCTCGAGTCGAAAGCACATGACACATATTATGCTTTTTACGCACGACATTATGTGTCGTCGAACAAAAACCGAACCTCGCTTCTATACCCCTAGCCTTATTAACAACATTAATGACATCATTTATGTTAGCCAGTGTTGTCTTAATATGTTTTTTTTCTTCTTATTTTTTACCATTTGTAAACTTCCTTCCATGGTTATTTTCCCAAATACCTAAAAAAACTCTTCCTAATTATCTTTATTGGAGCATCACCATGATTTGTGCGAAAATGTAACTTTTTCTTACGTAAAATACTAAGCAAAAACGAAGACTTATAATTTTAATTTCACCTATGTTACAAATAAAAAAATGATCAAAACCTATGTACTTACGTCATACCTAAATCCATCTAAAATTGCAGTATATACAATGTTTTGAAAATTAACAAGGAAACTGTGGATTTATTATAATTACATCGGAAATTGATTTTCGATTAATATTTATACTCGTACTTTAGAAATCAGTTTTGAAAAATAGTTGCGTTTGACTCTATTTGGCCGGCTATTATGTCAACATGGATACCTTAATCACTACACATAAGTTATGGATCGAAAGTGTTTGATAAATATACTGTTGTCACCATTACCGAATGTGATCTACGCTCCTCATTAGCTTTACCAAATAAGATATCATCCTATGATTAAGTGGCAACATCGGATAATTATTTTATTGCATTCCAAAGGTAATAAAAAACATATCGATTAATGCTTTTTGTATATAGCGGTATATTGAAAACGGTATTTTCTGGACCTGATTTCAATGACGGAGAGGATTTCTTTGAATGTGTATTTAAAATATAGTTTTGAAAAATTACGAATACTTAGATTGGTTTTTAACTGACTTCCAGATGAAGGAGGTTCATAAGTAGATTGTGTATTTTGTACGCTATATCTTTGGTAATTTTTAGACGTCCGAGTTTATTGTTTTTTAGGACTCACATAATCGTGGGACCTATAAAAAATCATTTTAGGTTTATTAATGAATTTGATAAAATCTGTTAATTGTTTGCTATTAAAAAATCAGGAAAAAAATGAGTTTCTAACCAAATTGAAAACTTGTTAATGTAAATCGTGGCGACGTTGTTTGTTGGTTGAATTGAGACGATGCAAATGAAGATATTCGGAACACCTATAATTTATGATCTTTGCTTTGACTTCCTTGTCTCAATTATCATTTGCAGTCGACAGCTTAATTCGAGTGGTCAGAATCGGTACTAACAATAAATCTAAGGAAGCACAAACGCTTCATAAGATGAATGCCCAAACTAGCGCTCGCAATTGATTTCTCAACTGTTTTAGCCAGATTATGCATTTGAATTTACTTGATTGACGGTAGCAATAACTATTGCATTACGATTACAAGTATCCGCAATTCTCATGATGTCATTTCTTGCCACTATAAACTTTATTACATTTTTAAAATGGAATTGGAATGGAACTTTATTTATTTTTCATGGTAAATTAATAAAATTACTGAGTTCTAGATGATACGCATATTTAATCCTACCTATATACCCTAGAGTTAAAGTAAGTGACAGTTATGTTTTAATCATCTTATTATTTATGAAATTTATAGGCTTTATTATGTTAAAGTTTATTACCAAAACGACACATCGTAAAGTTCAGATTTGAAAGCAAAATATGTATGTTTCTTATCTATATTACCACGAGAATTCTAAGATGCTTGTACCAGTAAGAAGTTATAATATACATAAATATTATCTTTACTTAATTTCTAACCTTCATTTTCGATGTGCGTCGTCAGATTAATTGATTTATGATAGCTTTTAATAATGACACTAATGTATTACTTAATAGATTTCATTTTATAGCTCTATTCCAACTTGCATATTTAGTTTATTGGGAAACTATGGGTATTTTGTGTAACAGCACCAATAAATCAAAGATACATGCATAAGTTATGTAGCGAAGACGTTATAATTGCTCAATCATTGAAATATTGCTAATTATGATTATCTATTGGCCCTAATTGGAATTTAAGTTATTCTGTGTGATACTGTCGTCTACATTGTTTTCTTCACAAGTTTTTTTAACAGTTACTGATTTGTGAAAGTATATCATTGAATGCTGTTTTATTTCGGTTTTTTACGGAATTTATGGAAGATATTTTTATGGAAGGAAAATTTATGAAGACTATTCAAACACGTTATAATTTTTAACAAACTTTATTAGTCTGATTATATCTTAGGTCAAATAGTCATATTCATCGTTCCCGCGAAAGCTTTCTTATCTTTTAATTAAATTTACATGATTACAAACCATGTTGATGTATCAATAAAATAATTCAAATTTTATCTTGTAATGATCTTAATTTCTTTATTATCTAACATGTTTCTTGTATACGTTTTAGAACGCATGATAATTTATGTTTTTGTTTGTTTTATTTTGGTACCAACTGTGTTTTATCTAGTAATAATTCTTAGATTTCCGTGAGTGTCGATTGATATTTTGCTTTCCATTTCGTCGTCACTGTTTCTTCCGTAATTTGATCACGCCATGACTATAAAAGATATCGTAAAAAACCATGTCATATGAAATTACAAAACAACGAATTTTACGAGCTGCAGTTTTGTCCATAATAAAGGGAAAGGGAAAATCTTAGCAAGTGTTTTTTTATACGGAGGCGCATCAGAGAGTTTAATTTTATAGGTTTTTGCTGTCAGAGTGTGAACGGTATCAAGTGAGGTACTGTGCTTGCTTGACTGTAATGAAAGGGAGGAGCGAACCGCCCAGTTGCCGTCCCTTCGCAGCGCGAGAAAAACTACAGACACCGTTGTTGGTAATTTGTTATTAACACCGTTTACTTTTCAACGTTTGAGAAGTGGAAGGTTTTGTTTGTTAAATCCTTTCCGCTACATTATTATTAATTAGAAAGTTTTTTTGTAATGGTTTCCCATTGGCGTAAATGCTTAATATTTAGATGAAATTTGCCATACGGATATGCACCTGATAAACATAGGTAGGCTACTTTTTTAACTCGGTGAATACATAGTTGTCGGTCCTGTGGAGAAACACGTGACTAAAAGCTAGTAAAGAAAATAAAAGTTAAGGTTTTCCGATATTACTCTCTAAACATTAAACAGAATCGCAGCGCACATTTCGTAACCTTGATGGAATTATTTGACGTATATATGTTTGGTTGATTAGTCTGTAAACTTACAAATGTGACGCTATTTTACCTCAGGTACTTCAGTGACACGAATAAAGCTTAAGTGTTTATGTCGTTGCGGTATCAAGCGTTTACGGCCTTTGAATCCGTCAATATTTTATGGATTTTAGTAGATAAGAGATTGACGAAATCATTGATTGGGATTATCTTTGCAATGTTGTCATAAACGATGAATGTTAAAGCGTATTTCTGAAATCATCTTTCTGAATGAGTTTTTAACGGGATATGACATTTTTACCGATATTTTACGCGATTTGTATAAAATGTTTTTTTCTGTTTTTTGTTTTCATTATTTAGGTACTTAGTTTTTTACTTTGATGGAAAATAAAACGAGTATAACAGACAAGGCGGCTACTATGACATCGTAAGATATTTAAATACAATATTTCCAAGAATACGAGGCTGGTTTCGACTTCATACCTACTTTGTCGGGTATTTTATCTGACGATTTTTATTTGCATCGTACGTTAGAGTAGCAAATAGTTTTTCTAGGACATACGAATAAAAACCTGTATATTTTTTATTTTGTAACTATTTGTAGTTACATAGATTATTTAAATACAGGAAGTAGTATTTCCTGATAACTTCCATCAACATTTCCTTGTTCAGATCAAGAGTAACTTGAAATAGTAAATTTACCTTAAGCTCTGCATTATTAGATACAACTTCAATCAAGAGATAATCTACTTGGAGATACAATAGGTCGACTTTACTATGTTCGTCTAGTGTCGTATCGTCTGATTGTGTTAGGATTCTTTGGTCATAGGCCGGCGCCGGCGCAGTCTTCTCACGAATTTCGCGGCGCGGCGCCTTCGCGTGGGCGGCCTATCTCGTACTGCCATCACACGTCTCACTTCCCACATCACTTTTACACTCACACATAACTTTACCATCATCATTATAAGGTTCAAAATTACAATTAAATATTAACTCGTCAATTTAGCATTACATATGACGGCCCTTTGTTGTTTAGTGCGTCTAATTAGTCAGAATGTTTAGTTCTAGACCTGCAAGATAGTTACAAAGGTCTAGTGTGAAATAATATGATACGATGTAATAGCCTCGGGCAAATGTTCTGCAAATTCAATTTAAACTTGATTTTCTTTTACCCTCTTTTTCTGTTGCATTGTTTAAAGTTTATATTATTATTTGACAATAGATTTTGATAACGAAAAGTGATTGTTACAAGCCTGTTTTAGTTTTTATTAAAGTACCTTTTAAAATTGTTTATGGTGGATCTCTACCATCTTTCAGTTGTGTAATCCTTACATACAAGAACATTCGTAATCGTGGGCGGTAAATACCTGTACTGATGTCGTATTTCATAAAGTCGTGGCAAGATTGATCTCACTTGGGACATTTCTTTGCAATATTACCTACGACTTTCGTTTATTTAACTTTAACGATGCTATTTAAGTATATTTTTTTCGATTGTGTGTTATTCCACCGACTTGCTTACCTACTTTTCTTACTTTCTGTTGCAATTTTGATTTTGTCGAATTCTAAAATTGTGTGGTACACTAAAGGAGGTAGACCTTTTTGTATTACTTTGTACTAAATTACGAGTCTTTCCTGGTTCAGTGTCAACATTTTCGTTCTATGTAACTTTAAGAAATGTCAGCTCTATATCTTAAAGAATTGGGTAGAAATTGGCTCATTCTAAAGAATGGCTGTCGTCGGCATCCTTGTTGACTGTGACTCCTTGTTATTGATATTGACTTGGTACTGTCAACAGCGGTTTGTTTTCTGCTAAGTATAATAGACTTTGCTTCATCAAAATGTCGGAGATTCTCTTACCTTTAAACATACCACTGAAATGTTGTTAAAACTGATATTGTTGTATGAGTGAGATGGTTACTATTATTTTAGTTTCAATTACTGAGTACGTGCAATCTCTTCATACATCTCAAGAAATATTAATTTGAAGCAAAATAATAATCTTCAATCCACCTGGCGACAATCGTTATTGGATTTTCAAATCTTAAAATTTGTCCTTACTAACGATTTCGATTAGGTTAGTTAAATAAGCATAATGATTTTCTGTTAAAGTATTATTATTGTCGAGAACAAAGAAAAAGCCCAACAAAAAAATACACACTGCCGTTCACCTCAAAATGTAGATCAAATAAAACCAACTGAATCAAACGAAGTGAATTGAACAAACTAAATGAAGTGATTGATATGGGATTAATCACTTAATCAACGTCTGCGCAGGCTCGCTGATTGGGTTCCATCATAATTACAAGTTGAGACAGGGGAGCGCGAAGTTTCGTACCGGCTCCGTCTGCCAAGGATCGTGGGAGCAATCAGTAATCACCTTCCCTGCCTCGACGTAAAATGAATATAACACCAGATAACCAAGATAAATCCAACGAAGCTTGCGAGTTGAGATTAATTAAAATCCGTACTGACATCAGTGCTACGAATGTTTGTTAAATTTTCACGAGATAACTAAATTGAAATTAATTTAAACATCAATTTTCTTGGTTGTTTTTCCTTAAGAAACAGGCGAATCTGCTGAGTAGTCGGAATTAATCCCAAATGTTAACAATTTCGTTAAATTATAAACTGTTGTGTGAGTTAGCGAAAGCGCTACGTTATTTGGTAACCATATGAGTAAAGATAAGTAAATTGAACTTCAGATATTTTATATGAAGGATAGTGTACAATAATTTTTCTGACCATAAACCTTAAGGTCACGATGTTCATGTGTCAAGAAAAGTAATATTTGGACATGTGTTTAATGAGAATATATGCAAAGAAAGGCCTGTATTTCTTGGTAACAAACTGTTTATTGAGAAAATAAACATCTGTGCTTTTGGTATCCGGTTCCTTTTTGTTGCCGGTACCTACACTCTAGATTGTAGGTTTATTATCAATACTTAACTCTGGAGATAATAATTATTAGACTCGGTAAATGATTCAGGAGGAAATTGATCTTCCGCCGGTTTTCTCGCGAGAGGAGTTTATAATTTTTATAATTAAAAGTCATCGTGAACAAACATGTAATTACTTAGGCGAATTGTAACGCCTATTTTAACTAGTTGCTTGTAGTTGTGTAAATCATATTATAGTTGCTATAAAAATTAAGTAGTTTGCCAGAATATATCCAAGTTTTTTTGTGTCTCTGTTTTTTTTTTCAATAAGCTTTTAAAAGTACCAGTTTTAATAATGAATTTCTTAAAATCATACCTACCTGTAAAATAATAAACCGAATTTATTATATCACTTAGCGATCAGACTTTAAGCTTCCCTTCACTTAATTGTCGTAAAATACAATCTTGCGAGCGAGATTTAAGCGCGTGCGCCCGATGCCAAAAAGAAAACAATTAACTCTTAATTTCGCAACACCCGAAAAGCGATGTCGTGTAGGGCGACCATTAAAATATTAAGTTATCTTAAGATATGGTAACGGGCTGTCGGATTCTTTCGGCGATTTTAATCGCAAATTGGAATAATAAATGTTATGGATAACAAGCCGGGATGTGGTTTACGGGCTTTATGTTCGCGTTAAAAATTAATTACATTTCCTTATTATGTTCAGGTTTTTTTACAAAAACATATTGATTTTATTTTTAAGAAAATTAAGCCTCAATTTCCACTAGTCTATATTTTTTCTAGTAAAGTTAAATATTCCATGAAACTTGTTGAAAGTAACGTATTAACGTATTAGAATGTGTCCCGAGGCTGCGCCGAGAAGGACTCCCTAGCTAAAGGTATCACTGTAGCCCATCACACGCCACCCAGTTCGTTTTGGATATTTCGGCGGTGGTCGCAATTAGGCCAGATAAATGCCTCCGACATCCGACACGCCAGCTTTTCCATCGATTAATCGATCGAATCAAATATGGAATCCGATTTTAAGTACCATTTCTTTAGTTGTTTATGCAGCATCTTGTACTTTATTCGGTTTATCTTAGTGAAATCACCGTGTTCTCACTTGTAATGATCGAAAGGTGTCGACTTAATGATTATATGATTTTTTTAACTTAAATGTTAATCTCGTATTAAATGTTTTGTTTTTTTTTGTAAGTACCCGTATTCTTTTCAAGGGACTAAACTTTGAATTAGTAAAACACAATTGTAGGGTTAGTAGAATGCTGACAGTGCCCGCATGTATATACGAGTACCTTACCAAAAACCACATATCAATTATTCTGACAGCAATAGTTATTGCTCAAGCAATTACATTTGTTTATTTTTATGTCTCATTCAGCTTGTAGTGGATGCTTGTGTCTGACTTGACAGATTTACTTTTATCAGTGGTATCTGTTTGCTTCGTTAGAACAATGGCATGCATTATTTTCCAACAATCCTCATGCTCCGCCCATTCTGGATCTACCGCAGCAGTCAAGCAGGTGTCAAAACTGAACATGCCGGTAACTATCAGTGGAACATCAACCTAAGCTCTACTATTACAAGGCGACAAAATTCTAATATCAATAGTACACAATAGAAATAATACTTGCCCTCTGTCAATTATTCTATCATTACCATTTGAATAAATGGCGTAACGGGTCAGATGATCGACAAAAACAATACAACGAGATCTAGTACCAAATGCGTCGCGACAAAGGAATTTAAAGCTTAATATACTATTCGTTTAAGATGGAAATGAAGGTGTATAAAATGACATGCAGTTTTAATATTTAAATAGTACAGTTATTTGGTTCAGTAATAAGTTGCGTAGTTTTGATTACAAAAATAAACAATAATAATGTGTGCAATAACGTTTTGAATATATTTTCTGATAAAGCATATCTCAAGGAATCTTAAATCTCACACAATCTTGCGTTGTTTATTCGTCGAGATTCCCGTTTCAAAATACAGATGTTAACAACTATGGATCATTTGGTGAAAGTCCCTGAAGTTATTTGGTGTTAGGATCTCGATAAGCAGTTACAAGCTCCTTTGTGTAACCTCGTAAATTCAGTTCATGTTCGACTACATTTGTATCTGGACACGTTTCAAATTGAAATTTAATACGAAAACATTACTGACTCACAGTTACATACAATTTTGCGTAATGTCTATTTTGTCAACTTTGTTGATCTTATTTCCAACATCGAACATTTCTATTAGATAACTCTATTTGATCTTAGATAATATTTATATAATATTAAATGCTAGGAATGCTTACTGTGTTAACATAATATTGTTTCATGTTTCGCATCGTGTCAAAAGTGTATATTCGTTTTTGTTTGATTTAAAATGCATCGGCATCCATTTAACTTGATTCTTTTGTCGTGATCGAGGTGTGCAGAGGTGTTATTCGTTTAGTCGACACGCAATTTTGCGATAAGTCTTTGCTTTGCCACTTATTATTTGATGGGAGGTCCGCAAAACTTTTATAACTTTTATTTTATTTGTACAACACATATTTTATATCCTTTTGTATTTGTGTACGTTATAATAATCATGACAAAATAGTTTACTTACTTATTTAAACTTCTTCGTCGTCTGGTATGAAAAGTTTAAAATTTTTATGTATTGAAATTCCTCTACAGGTGGTATCAATTCCTCCGTGTTCGAGTTGTCGTAAAAATGACAAAGCAACATTTACGTCGGTGGACAACATGTGTACACTGCCGTAAGTAATGTGCAAAACCAGCGTACCATGTTTGTCAGCGGGCAATCGGCGATTTATAAACGTTCTTTTGTTGATTATTTTATTAACGGCCCTTTTTCGCCAGATCGATGCTCATTACCATTCTCTGATATACGCTGATTCTCTTATGGCTTCTCTGACGTACATTACTAATCTTTTTTCATTTTTCACGGGGATTATTATTCTATGTATAAATTCGCTGATTACGAATCGATTAAATTTTTAGGCAATAATAGCATTAAAAGCTTTATATTAATATTTCGGATTTGATGTTTTATCCGTTTTTAGCTGTAAAAATAAAAATAAAATTGTTCGTTTCAATTGTTCTGATAGTTTCTTTAATTTCTATGCTGACATCATTTATGGTCCATGAAATTCGTAAATCCGATTACGAAAACGGAAAAAACATACCATACATACCAAAAATCTATAAAAGAACCCATAAAAGTGCATGAACACAATTTTACAAAGAAATTAGTTTTCTTCGGGCAAGTTTTTTTTTGTTTTCAATGCAACAGTTAAAATTATATCAGCGAGGTGATTAAAAGCTGTGATTGAGAGTTACTGTTGTCATTATTGAAGTAATGGCACAGAAGTTATGTTTCCAATATGTCTACTCAGTCCTTTTCGATTTTATTATATGCTCTGAGTTTAAATTTACCGATAAAACAACTGAGTACATTTCCAACTCACAGTTATTAAGGAATGGCTATTTGTAATGTACCTACACGATGCGTAGTTAAGTTTTTTTTTTGTTCGTTCACGATTATTACGAGTGGTAATACTCGATTCAATTTAAAGGTTTATTATTTTAATAGATGAGACTTTTAAATTGTAAATTGAATTGATCTTGAAGTAATTCCAATGTAACTCATCCTTAATGAGAATTATTGCCTAATTTCGTAATGTTATTTAAAAAATACGACGCAGTTTTATTTCAAGGATGTTTTGCTATAACAACAGTTGCTTTTCTATTGTTTTAGTCTTTTCTCTATAACAACGTGAGTAAAAATGTAATTAAAAAGAAAATTTGGTAAGATAATGCTCTCATGATAAGTCAAAATCATCATGAAAAATTATGTCTTACCTTTATTTAAAACAGATTATAAATTTACTTACCTATAAAACATTATTTACAACAAAAGTATTACATTCCAATCCATAACATGAAACAACTTCATCAAAATTTCGTTAATGAGTCTCATATTTTAAATAAAATTAAAATATTATTTTAAAATATGCTTGTTGTTTCGCATTCGTACATGACAACTCTTAATTTTTTTTCATTAAAATTATTGATGTCTTCATCTGACCCATATTCATTTGGTTAGTCTCAAGCAATAAGTATGAGCAATATACTGACCACAGCTCGTTACCGATCCCAATGCAATCAGCAATTAATTTGTTTCATTCCTGGCCAGATCACCCAAAATAAGATATCCCAGTTGTAATTTGGCAACTTTCTTATGCCAAAGTTTTCTTTTTAATTGATCTTTGAGAATGTTAATCGAGAATCTCGCTCGGCTGAGTGTCCAATACTCTTGATTGATTCTCAGAATAAGATTGAATTTATTTAAATAACCAGCTTAATTTACAAAGGCCACCGGCGAAACCAAATTGAAAATTAACCTCATTTTGGACACGCCTCCTGGCGCTCAGATTTTTGGCCATGCCTGTTTTTACATCGTGTCAACACCGTCGATAAATTACGATCATTCCACCACCTATTATTATGGGGTCTGACATTTTATTTAACGTAATTTTGGAGCAAAATTGAATTTTTTGAAGGAAAGTTTAGGCCCGCGGTGCATTCGTTCGGGGGTTCAAGATTTATGCTAACATTATGTAAAGTTGTTACTGTTTTATTGAGCACACGTATCACTCATAAATGATGGTTAAATTCTCAGTGCTTTGTTGCTGTTTTTTATACTAAAGGTGGTTTAGCAGACAATCTGGTAGTAACCAATTAACGTAGCCTATGGATGTTTCAATCCCTTTAATCCTCCGAAATCCCTTCAATCCTCCGAAGGGGAAGTAACATAACGCATGATTGTTTGGGTAATATCTTCTTTAAGGAGAAACTTCCCCAGTCTGGTCTAATTTGAATATTACAAAACCTCTACCAATTTAGGGTTTGTTTTTCTACCACAAGTTTCGTCTTAAGGTCCTGGTTTGATTATAACCCTCTTGCAAAGGTCATCGACTCCGACGAGGTAGGGCTGCCCGTGATTGATCTTCCTCTTATCAGTGTCCTGTCCCCAACAAGCGGCAGTTCAAAGCCTCATTGTCTCGGACCACAGAGGCTTGAGCTAATGACGGCCGACCCTCCCGAAATTTTAACCACACGAATTCCATCCTACACAACAATTATAACACGACTTAACTACGTATGTGATGTGTATAGCATAGATTGTGTCGTTTATCATACTTTTTGAACATGAAGGTTTCGTGACAAAAGTCTTTGTTAATTGGTTTGTTCCTAAAAATGTACTGACATGTGATTTTATTTAGCGTATGAACTTATTTTGTTTAGGAAATGTACTTGTTATTTACCACTTCTCATTTGTTTCAGCAATGCCAAATCCACAAGCGAGATATCAAAGAAATGTAAGTCCCTATCATTTCATTTTACCTTTTACTTTTATAGGTAAAATGCATATGAAGTTTGAACCCTGGTGATGAATATCCTCTCGTAAGAGTTCTGTGCCACTTTAAACTTTTTAAATATAGATATACTATGTAGGTTCCAAGTTCGGGCATATAGCCTGTGCGTCATTGGACATCTGCATTATTCGTTTCAAAGGACGTCGCTGTTGATCCTGGTTAACCGGACTTCCAGTTTGTGGAATAGGGTGGCAGTTGTGCCCCTTATAATGTTTACTGGAATTGTTAAAAATACGTGTTTTCATTTTATGTTCTATCATTTCAGATGGGACATTCCAACTGTACTTGAAAGGATACCTAACTTAGGAATTGTCATAGATTTGACAAATACTTCGAGATATTACGATCCTAAAGTAAGTTTTCTACAACAGTTAGCATTAAACTTCAATCGTTGAAACAAGAAATTACATAAAGTATACATGGCCAGAAAAAATCACTAGGAATCGAACTTTGGACCTGGCGACTGGAAAGCCTTTTTTGAGCTGACTGTACAAGTTGAAAACAGTAAACACCTAAACGAGGGTAGCTGGTATAGATGGTGGAATGTTTACTGGGAAACAGTAAAATTATTTTTACGACTGAAAGTCACATTTTCCAGTACGATGCTTTGTCCGTAGTAACGTCTGATTGCCTTGTATTCATCTTCTGCATAATCCAGTCGTAAAACACTGTTTTCATGGTGTGCAGCGTGCGCGCAAAGCGCATGTTACGAGTTGTCGAAAAACTACGAAAAGCATTTATACAGAGGGACGTTATATTGTCATATGTTTTTGTCGTTGGAAAAATTATGACTTGTAACTCATAAAAAGGTTCCTAGGTGACTAAGCAACGGTTATTATAACTTTGGGTCATACGCTAGTAAGTAATTGAAAATGTTCTATTTTAAAGATTTGGATGTTTTAAGGCAAAATTCGTTGGCAATAAATTGAGTATGTTCTTTGAACTAATCTGTTTTTTGTAACGACATCCTAACTTAATTGAGTTTTTATTGAATATTAATTACTCAGAACACCTTATAAAAACTGGTATTTAATAGGGTTATAACTATTAATTGAGTAGTTTTATTGATTTCTTCAGTCAAGCAATTAAATTTTTTACAAGTGATGTTGTTTTGTTTTAGGATTTTTTGGAAGCTGGTGTCCTTCATAAAAAAATAACAATGCCAGGTCGCATAATACCCACTGAAGATAAAGTACAAGAGTAAGTTTAAAAAATATTTTAGATAAAGCAATGTTAAAATTAATAATTTTGATTGGATCGATTTTGATGGGAGTTTCACTAAAGGATATGATATTTTTCAGGGCATGTTATGGTCTACTTTGATTTTTGTAAAAGAATTAGGGTTCCGTACCAACAAAACTAAACCCCTAAAATTTTAAACAAAAGCCATTCCAAATGTTAGATATGAAATGTAATAATGACTGGTGAGTTTTTAGATTTTTAAATTTTAAGGGAGCAAAACGGGGTTTAAAAATTTGAAATTTATTGGCGAGTTTTTTAAAAGATGTTTAAAGCTAAAATTTCATCAACTTATCATCATGAATTCGTTGTTTTTGAATTTCAACATTTTAGAGGGTTAAATTGGGGTTGAAATTTTGTATCGGAATATAGTTTATATAGGATGTTTAAAATTGGAAATATGTACTTTGTGTTACTACCTATTTGCTAATAAGCTTAAGTTTTTGGATTTCGAGGTTTTAAGGGGGGTTAACCGAGGGGGTCAGAAGATAAAACGCGCGGAGCTGGGGGCAACAGCTAATCTGTAAATATTTTATTTAATCTTTTTAACGTTCAGTGTTTCAACTATTTCACTGATCTGCCAAACTATCTGAAAATTTTCTTTGAATCAACATAACCTGTAATTACAAATTGTGACTTTCTATTCTATTTCCTAGGGCCCAACTATAACATACCAGCTATAACTATAATACATAGTTGTATAGATAGGTATAGGTGAAGCCAAATAATTCACATCGTTCACTAGCTCATTGCATTGAAGATACGCATTTAATGCAATCGATCACGAACACTCGGCACGCTTTTTATTTTTTTCGCGGTTTTAATTTGAACCATCGTCGGTCGTCGTATTGGCGCCATCCTCAGGCCGAATACGGTTAACGTTATAAATCTCCCGGAGCGTGGGCACACGCGGCGTGCGAGGCGGCCGCGATCGAAACCGCTTAAACATTCAACACTAAACCGTAGTTGATCTAACACATAGATAATATGTGCTTATGCGTGTAGATTTTTGCTTTGATATATTTGGATCATGTAGGTCTAGTACGAAAATGATAATAACCAAACGTAATAAAAGTCCTTTAGTCCCACACGAAGGCAAGAGTTATCGCCTGTTGTATGGGCATACCCAAACTACACTTTCACTAAGCTTCGTATAAAAAGTTGTAGTTTTTTTCTCTCTATCATAATGAGAAACTGACACTCTGTCACTATTCGGTACTGAGACGTTCAATTGAAGCTGGTAACAAGCGCATTTAAGTTTATGCTTAGGTTACACTGTTAGCTTTAAAAATACAGATGTAACAGTTGATGGAATGGAGTTATGTCCAATACAAAACTATTGAATTTCTGTCCATTAATGCATATGTAGGAGTATATCGCTCTAGAACAAGTTGAAGTCAAGTTGAGACATAATTATTGCAGACACGTGTATTTCCAAATTCTTAATTTGAATTTTGTTATATAGTATCCATATGATTAATTTAGCCGACATTGGTTGTGAAGAGCAATAATAATAATGGAATAATATTACTTGTTTCGTAAAATATAATTACGACGCCGCTTCTGAACTTGCTAATACTTCTTTTTAAGAAGATGTAAATGTCAGGTTTTTTAATGTATTAGATATTAGCAAGAAGATGTTCTATTAATAAAGCTTGCTATTAATTAGTACAGGTAGCGAACAATACGACTCTGTCCTTAGGTTTGGACGACCTGCGCCCACGCACACTTGGGTTTTGGAATTTGAAAGGCATTTGTTAGTTGTCTCCAAACGTGTCGTCTCTCAGTCAACATATGTACCCACGGCTACAGACAAATATTTTATTAAGTCATAAATTGTGGCACTGAATTAATTTCAATATCGGGAAAATTGATTCGAAATATTAGTTTGTAAAAGTTAACACCGATAAATTAGGTATGCAATATTTTTGTTTTGAACATGAAAACGATCAGTATAGTAGCTCTAAACATTTTTTAAACGGTATTGCTTAAAGTTACAAATCAAATATTGCCTTAGACAGTTAGCTCTATAAATAATGATGACAACGAAATAAAATATCGGTATCAAGACAACTGTGAGGCTTTAACTAAGAGATTATCTCGATCATTTGTCTGTCTTTTTGTTTGCGTTGCGCCCCGTCGCTGCCTGTCATCGGTGGGAATAAATAACTCGAGGCATTATTTCAATACTGCATTTTGTTATCTCACTTTTGGAGTTTGAAACTATTAGTCACGTTTAAAATAACGTACCACCCAAACGTTCTATGGACTATTTTAGTTCTTTTAAATAGTTACTATTATCTGGGTAAGAATTGAATTTTATATATTTTTATATGTAAAGCTAATTTGAAAAAAAGCATGCCTTGTAGCAAAAAGTTGATCGTAATTATCTTATGCAAGCCTACATACATATATAGCCGACATTGTAACTGTAAGAGTTCTAGCAAAATTGCTTACTGGAAGATGTTTCTTATATTTTGAATTGTATTCTATTTGCTTTGGTATTCTTTAAGGTGGTTACTCAAAATTACAAATCAACCTCAAAGACTAAGTAGCTTCCTTAAATCATGCATAAACTTGGATGTTGCACTTGTAATGAATAGCTTGATGTGTGGAGGTTTTGGTTAGGAAGCCTTCCAATATAATTTGAGTAAGACAATTCAGCACACATTTCATTTTTTAATTTTATTCTCCTATATTTAGAATCTTGTTGTTACTAGACCGAGTATTGTCCTTCAGGTTGTTTTTAAATAACCGTTGAAATTTACTATTCGCCTCGTCCGAGCTTTAAAAGGCTAATGATGCACGCGTGCCATCAGCGTCACATTTATCACTGGTATATTTTTCTTGTTTCTGATGCGTACTGTCGGCAATCATGTCATTACAAGCACCGGGCATGTTGAGATCAGTGCCTCAATAAATTGTATCCGACGCCGGTGGTATACATCAGACTAATAATGTTTAACTGTGTTTGCTTTCTGAATGTGGACGCACTTGCTGGCTGCCTGTGCTTGACCTTAATTGTACATTGGGAGTCAATGACGATGCGCAATGCAAACTGAAGTTAAAAAAAAACTATACAAAGTGACGAAAAATGCTTATGGTTTTTCCGATATTATTAGCATAGATATCAGATATGCCTCAAAACTCATAGATCATTATGGAAGGTTAAAAGTTAAATACATTTAGTATATGCTTATGTCAACAAAATCGATATTAGAATATCATCTTGCTAAATCCGCTTTAATAGTTTTTTTTTCTCGTTTTTTGTTTGTTATTCTATTAGCGCATGATTGAGAGTTATCGCGAGACAATTTGACGTTGTTGTCAGTCATTGCTTATTTTAAGTTGTTGAATTCATTGTTTTGACGCCAAAAAAGTAGCACGTCTGAACTTTGAACGGATCTTAGGAGTTTACTGTTTTTCATTATTCTATTTATAGTTATTGCAGCAATTGGACGACCTCGTTGGCGAAGTGATGTTAAAAGCCGATTGCTACGATAGAGGTTCCGGGTTCGAATCCCAGTGGGGGCGGGACTTCGTATTATTTGCAAGACGCATTGTTTCGCTTACCGGTCTTGGATGTTATATTTATATCTTTATGGTATGTACCATATAGTGCCTGCGTTACAAGATTATATCTTAGTGCAGGGCTGATTCAATGTGTGTGTCGTGATGTGGTTATTATTATTATAATTGAAGCTTGTTACATATTTTTTTGTAATTATTTAAAGATTTCAGGAATGAAGTTGAAAACAATTGAAGTTACGCATAAATTGAAGGTTAAGAAAATACGTAAAACAAACTTTCATCGTACCAATTGAATATCATCAATTTATTTGTGAATGATGAAATAGATGAATGATCATCGTTAGTTTTTGCTACAGAATTTTTGTAGGTTTTAGTGTTTTCGTACTGGAAGGAACAAGTAACGCGTAAGAAATAACTTCCTTTCTTAGTTCCAATAGCTTTGTTTTCGTTCAAGGTACGTTGTTTGCGTCGGTGGCAAATATCGCGTCTAAAAATAGATTTGAAACCTACATTCCGTTTGTTGGGGTAAACAAGTGGGGATGATATTTTCCCTGTTAGTGTCTAGGGCGTGAGGATTTGCGCTATCTCTCTCAGGAACGTTAGACGTGACCTAACTACGACTATACGACTGTTTGTTTCTATTCCGAAGATGGCATAAATCAGCCACCGTGTGACTCCTAGTTCGGTAACAAACACATAAATATAGTGACCGGTGGTCGTTTCGCGAATTTACTATTGGTTAGCTATTGCCGGAGTTTTTGATTTGTTATGGAATCTTGAGAGCACTCGTTAAGTCTGAAAAATATGCTTTGTTATTATCCCCGGGAGAAATATGTGAGCTACTCTTTCAAAAGAAACTTCAATACAATGTTCTGTGTCGATTGATGTTACATTTATCACAATTACAAAGGTATAATAAAGATATTATACCATTTAGCTTCAAATCTCATCGTTAATAACCCCAATCTCGACGGATAAGATTGAACAATTTTAATAATACTAATAATATACGTATTACATGTCTATACCGCGTTTCAATCGATGTAATGATCGCTCTATATCGATAATGTTGTACTTTGCTTATAATACAGTACAGTATGTAGTGTATAATCATTTTTTGATCGGACCACACTGGGTTTATTGAGACATAAGAAGACAAAATTACCAAACTGTATTTCGAAATGAAGTGCATTGAGATTTAATTTATGTTACGAAAGCAAACATTGACTGCTACTTTTGATTATGGCCTGCTATTGTTTTAAAACTAGTAATTATTATCTTGTAGAAACAAGTGACCGCGGCTTGCTTGACGTTTTGGACCGACACTTTATAAATTAACCCAGGTTTGTACAGAGCTTATCAATAGATTTCACAACGAAACTACTACCTTTCATATCTGGATCAGTAACTTCTCTTATCGTTTAGTTTTTCTTATTAAGTATTGATGTAGCGTATGTAGCAATGAGCATAAGGAATTATTGTTCAAAAAGTTCTTTTGGTTTTTCTGATAGGAACAAATTGAATTTGGTAGAATTTGTTTGTCATATAGGATCGTAAATGTAATGTTAAGCTATATAAACTCGCATGTACGTATTTTGCAGTAATCATCTTTAATTCCTTTATTAATTCCGCGTCATTAGTCATAAAGTATCAAATGACGGATTTGAGTAATCCGCTGGTATGCACGGCGCCAATATTAGAGGTCACTAATTAATTTGCAACATCCCACGTCCAGTGAATAAGCATAGTGCGACTTCTGGTTAAATTACAAAACAAAAATACTGCCTGTTAAAGTTAACCGCAATGTTTTAGACTTACTCATCTCTCGTAATTGAAAATATTTGATGTTATGGTTTATTTACTTCGCCATATTTGATCTGTGATGACATCGCAGAACAAAATGAAACTTTTATACCACCAAGATAGCAAACAAACGTTTTGGCCTGATAATAAGCAGTCACCGAAGCTTATGCGTGCTTGAAAATCAGGGGTGACACGCACGCGTCGCTGACCCTAAAATAACTCTTGGAACAACTAGGAATTCAATCTCTTGCTTTCTTCTTCTCCGAACTATAGGTATATGAATTTGAACCCCTTTTTCCGAAATTTGGGTAAAACAATAATGTACAGTTATTACGTAGTTAATAAACTAGAATTCATACGCAAATTATTTTATTCGTAATTCCGAGAACTTGTATGTATGGTAACAATAGTCTACGCCGGCACATAAAAGTGATTCACCGCATATAATTGAGATAGTTTTTACGAGGACGTTTGTGGCGGAGTTAATAAAACGGGAACAGTATTTCGACTCTATGAAAAAAAGAAAAGTAAAACACGCTTCACATACTTGACCTAGCTGATTGGCATATGTAATTATGAGCGATTGATACCTAGCAGTCTGACTCATAACTAATTGAAACCCTTTTTCCACATTCCTCATTTAACTATTCCTCATTTGAGAGACAGATTGTAAGTCCTGTTTAACTGTTACTTTGAAATGCAGTCTACTAAGAAAATATTTTTCTGACATTGCTTCCTTGTTAAAATAAAGTAGTGTTACTGTATGTACTCGTATATATATAGGTACACGGTCGCAGTACTTGTGGTTTGATACGGAGACTTCATAATGTTGTGTTATGTGATTCTGAGTCACATTCACTGGGATAATGTCATAACAGCATGGCATGTGTTCTGCATTTCCGGACTCTTGGTTTTGCTACTTGAAACATGAAAATGGCAGTTTTACCAGACGTTAATATTTGATGCGTGTTTTGCAACCGTAATAGTTTATGTTTGGGTGTATAAAACAACGCACGCCTCTTGTTGAGTTTTTTTTACGATTGAAAGTGGAAAATTTATCAGGGACTTCTTCGGAAAATCTTGATCCTAAGACCAAATTTCAATATTTATTTTAAGATACTGGTTATTGTATTACATTTATGTATGGAGTTTCGGGTAAAATTTTAATGTAGTAACTTCCAACAAAGTTCAAAGTCGCATGTTATATTGAAAATACTAGTTAAAGGGAACTTGAAAGAGTCAGTAAAATAAATAAACACTGGATTAAATGTCAATTTTGATTTCGATATACCCAAACTGGGCTGAAAAATCGAAATCGAATCAAATCTATTTTTTTAATCTTGGAGAGTTAGGATATCCTTACTTAGTTTTTTGTGTTTTGTATGTCATTAAAATAATTCGGTAGATTTTTAATAAAGCCAGGAACAAAAGAAATCCTTTATAGAATATTTAAAATCGGTGAAACAAAATAACAATAAAATAAGTGTTGCCTAGGTAGTAAAACTGACGCCGATGTTCGATCCGAATATTATCCGATAGTACTGAAAACTTTCCCGACGTAAACATATTAATGGATTGGGTGTCAAGTCTGGGATTTGATTGGAACACTTAGCGAATTGTTGGTTTACGATTTACTTGCTGTTTTACTTCAGGCCACGAGCAGCTCTAAATAAAAAGGCTTGTGTCCATACATTTGAAATATAACTGATCTCAAATATCTGATCAGATTCGTTAAAAAAAGGCTTGTGGCTTGGAATGGGTTGTCTACGAAATATTTCTGATGAAAATAAGCAGGTGAATCTTTTTCTTGATTTTTCGTAGTTAGAAAATTTGAGTTTAGTTATATGTTTTGTCCTCTCGATTTCGAAGCTAAGTTCTTTCTTAGTTTATCAAATCATTCACTCTGAAAATTTCGATTGCCTTTCCTTTCTATTACGTTTAATGAGATTTAGCCCCATGATCGAACAGTATGACGGACGTAATGCACATGTTTTATCATTTTAGGTACGGTACATGAAAACGCATGTGATTAGTTGAACAGAATAAATGATTTCAGTTTATCTTTTACTAAAAAGTAGTTCGTTAATTCTACTAAATAATTTTAGTAAATTGGTTATATGAAACTGCTACTTCCAAACATAGCTTTAAAAATTGTTAAAAATCCTCGATGAAACATCCGCTATATATATATATATATATAAATATAAAGATACTTGACACTACGGAGTTATGTTACAAGACACGAGTTATAAGATTAGAAACTATTATAAACGGTAATTATATCTTTAACACGTTATCTAGTAAGTCAGTTGTATCGACAGCCCCTGCGGCTGGAGAAGGATGAAAATAATTACCATCCTTCGCATATAGTAAGCCTTCTCGACCAGAAACTGCCTAGTCATACCGAATGTTTGATAAGAACTGCCTTTGTTCATTAGATGTTAAAAAATTTGTAGTTAATTTGGTAGTGTCAAGTAGCTTAATTGGAAGTAAATTATCTTGTCCTTCAGTTTTGATTAATTATTGTGATTGAAAGGTTTGTATGAGATGTTCAAAAGGCATTTGCAAAAAGCGATCAAAGCTCGCAATGCATTCGCGTGCGCAGTCCTACGGGCCAATGCATCATTCGCCATGCCAGTTAATTACTTCCCGACGGCAGTCTGCCACCGGCTGCCATGCTGTTCGCACGCCGTAAACACAACATTCACCCCGCGAAAACGATCTCCATCACATAAATTACACCACTACTGCACCGCAGCACTAAAACTTCATTATGTTTATATTAAATCGTTAAAATACTATTGATAGTCTTTTTTATGCTGTAATATCTTATTTTACATGTTAACAGCACTTTAATGATTTTTGTGACCCAAAATTTTTACACTTGTAATAAAATTATTGTTGGAATCAATATACAGTTACGTGGTTAGGTGCATTGAGGGGTTATATTTTTGATGCGGCCGGAAACTTCTGAATTGGTATTTTGTCCACGTTTAATCTATGGCCCCTGAGCACTAGGGCTCCGCATCGAGATGGAAAGGTTCTCAGCGCCTCTTGGAAACTTTTCTCAGTTTTATCTCGCGTTGTATCAGAATGTCGCCCATTATCTCTCTTTGGGGCATTTTCGGCGCTTGTCTTTTCGAGTTAAAATGCCGGGTCGTCTTATGACATTAGTAATAAAGGTTATAATATGCGGTAAAATGTTGTCGGTTGAGATGTCATAAAATATGGTGATGTAAAAACATGTAGGAACATACCATGATGGATGCTCTCGCGTTTCGATTGTGAGGCCGTGTGTTGTGAAAGTCCCCAATCAGTTCTACATGCTTGTCAAATAAAATCTATAAGTACAAAGTAAAACGTTTTACCGCCCTAACCCTACTACTATAATAAATACTTCATATTGTTAAAGGATTTATTTAAAAATGTTACTCTCTGAAGATAACTTAGTTGAGAATAAATGTAACAATGAAATAACATGCAGTAATGATTATATATTAGGTTCTTTTTAAAACCGTAACTAAACTCTTTTTTAATAGTCGATTGAAAAAATACCGAATGTAAATAACTGGTTATAAATAAGAATTAATAATCAGGAATCATTGATTTCAAAGTAATATCGGTACGAGTACAAGTTCTTTTTACGATGTCGTGTCGTCAGCGCATGTAATGGTCATGTAAATTTTAACTTTTATCGACCACAAAACTTAAACATTATCGATGAGGACATTAAATCTTGTACTATCAAATCAACGAGGCTAAGAAGTGTTTGGTCGTCTGTTATTTCAGACTTTGAAGCTGCAAATGGAATAGTAACGTTATACACTACAGAGGAAGAAAAATCCTCATTTTCTAGTATTGAACACTCAACAGGAGTCATCAGGTTTTAAAATGTGAACGGAACTCCTTAACGAAGAATGGGTTTGTTGTTTCTTCTACGTAACGAACATTTTGTAGAAAAAACTCTTTCGCGGCTATTTCTGTAATAAAACTTGAGAGTGACGCACCTAGCAACCATAAGGAAAATAATGAATGGTTTTGATTATTCGTCATATTTTAAGATATATTCTTATCTAAGGTTTAGTTCGTGGTTTTGATATGGAAGGGTAACCGACATTATCGTAGAATCACAAGTCGTATCTCCTATAAGATGCAACCGCGCTATAATTGCAGCAGTAGGTACATCGGGTTATTGTAAAGTACATAAATTTTATCCACAGTGGCTCCCCCAGTCGGTCCTTATGAAAAATACCCGGATTATAACACGGGAGCGATCTTTATACGAGATAACAAGTCCGGGTATAAATTATACAACAAACGCAAGACGCGGCTAATATTAAATAAGAAAACGTGTAATTCAATGTATCGGTGTGTATGGACGTTAGTAATAAAATACGCTTTTCTGACAGTTTGTTAAATAATGACGGGCTTGTAGCAGGAAATGCCCAGAAAGTGTTATACAACTAAACATCTTTAGGGAAATTGATTCGGCGGACGTGTATAAAGAAATCCTTACACTCCAGTAATTTATTAATAATTTTTAAAGTATCATACGGGTTGAAGATGAAAATTGGATATCAGAGTTGTAATGTAATACATAATTTAATTTAAAATGTTCGTGACAAAACATCATTCCTTGAAATTCCTATACAAATTATTTACGATTGGAAAGTTTTAATTGACTGTCACAATTAAGATTAATTTAATTTTGGCTGAAGCAATCTTATAGTACATTTGATTATGAGTTCAAATATTAAGCTTTTTTCATGTCACTGTTGTACTGCTATATCAAAATCACTATATAAATATGGTATATTTCAGTTGAACATAAGATTACGCAGTGAAATCAATTAAGGAATACAAAATAATCATTGTTTTCAAAACATTTTTGATCATCATACCTAAGTAAAAAATCATGATGATCATATAAAATACTCGATCAATCCAAATAAATGTATTGTACCATATATTTTTATGATTTTCTTTCCTTAAATAACGGAGCCGAGTTGTATTGACACTATTAACAAATACTCATAGGAATTTGCTCGATCGTGACAAAGCATAATAATGTGATGGTATCTTCTGGAGCCTTCCTTATTACCAGAAACAATACTAAAAAGCCAAATATAATTAATTTTAAATTTTCCTATAAAAGCAAATTAAAACCGATTCTAGGTTGTTTTATTCTTCTGCGGGGTTTTTCGTAAATGTTTCTATTTATTGGATGTTTAGCAAAGAGTTGTTAGAAGCGATTTAAATAATTTACGAGGTGCTCTAAGCTAAAGAGCTCATTTGCAACGATTTAGATGGTAATACGGCTGATGGAGTGAATTGTAAATTCGGTTTGAATGCAACTGGTTCTATCTCAGAGCTCGCCCGAGGCGCCTCGACAAATAATTATTAAATCATGCGAAATTTTACATAACAAGACTTCATCTACACCACCCCCTAGTTTAGTCACCTCTCAAATATTAATTCCGACCTTAAGTGTTCTTCCGGGTGATTTTTGAGGAAGTATATTAAACTGGGAAATGAACAATCAAGTCGTTAGACCACCCCTGGAAGTTATTTCAGAAAACATTCCAACAGGGCAGTGCGCACGCCCTCTCAGTAAATATTAAAAGGCATTTGTTATGATGAAAACAAACATATTTTAGTAAATTGGCAGGAATGCGACCCGCGCGGCCGGGAGCGGTTGGCGGCGGCGGCAGAATCGCCTCGTAATACCGTCTCGATCACAAATCGTGCTGTTTAAGGTGTAAAAAATCGATTAAAGAATGGCGACACGCTGTGATCGATACATGATAATATTTCATGTCCGACTCGGTTGACGGCATCTGGAAATATTTCAAATTTTGGTAAAATTTAATTAAAGCTTTTATATGAAATCTACGGTTTCGGGGTATCATTTTACTTTTTATAGAGTCGACTGCGCTTTTAGCCTGTTCGCGGTAAGGTGAAACTGCAAATGAATATTATTTTACAACCGAGCGGTGGGCGGTATTATCTCCTGTATTGTTAGGCGTGTGTTATTATTGATGCATTTTTATTTATTTGCAGATTTACTGAAATCGTCGATGAGTTCTTAGGAAAAGATGGCGGTAAGTCGATTTTTCGTACGCTGTGATGGTAGTGTAACTTGGTTGCGGTGGAGCTTCAATTTCAGAAAATATGTTTGTTGAGACAATTTTGATTTAAAGTATAATTTTATACTATATGCTAGGCAGGTAGGTGTAAGTATATTTTTTTTGGTTTCTTTCGACGACGACAGAAAGTCTATATATTCGTGTCAGTGCGCATTCGTCTTTCGTGCAAGTATACAAGTCGCATACATTCCACAAACATAAACAGGCAGTAATTGTGCTTTTAGAAAGTAATGTAGCATAAGATTGTTTATTCATGGTAGATGTAGGTTAAATTCATGTGTTATTTGAAGAGCAGCGGCTTTTGCGTAGGTGTTGTTGCGGTGAGGTGTTAATGCATGCCCGTTGCTTAATTGTATGGCTTTATGAGACAGTCGTAAAGAGTGTCATTGGATCAAGTCATTATGGACTTTGATCATTTGATCGTGGTTTCATTGTGTTTGCCATCTCGGTATCAAGTATGTGTCTAGTATGTGGCAATACCGCGCGGGGCGTTATTCTCGATGCAGTAATAAAAATCACATTTGAATATTGTTATGTTTGGGTTTATCGTTTCGTAATTTGAAAATTGAATTTAAATTCTCCGCTTTTGTGGTATTCGGACTTTCTCGGTAAAGTTTGGTAATAGTTACGTACAACTTACTGATAAAAACTTAAAGCGTTTTGGTTAGTCATTCATTAGTTTTGTAGCAAGAATTTAAAACTTTTGGTTCAATCGGCTTGGGCTGAGGGATTTTTGTATAATATTTTAATAGTTATTTCTTTAGGATACCTATTATCCAAAGAATATGAATATTATTTAATCAATTAATTAATTTAATTAATTACATATTTGCTTTTATACTTACTATTATCACCTGTACAATACATTATGTGTTTGCTATGTTTTTATTCGGGTTCGTAATAAACCAATCAGTGAATGACTTACATGTTTACGAAGAGTTGAGGTATTATATAATATTTTAAATAATATTCAACTTTCTTCACGAGGAAAGTAAAGTTTCGAACAAGTAATACTTATAGTACTTACACATCATGAACTATTTGCAGCTCTTCCCGATGACGTTACATCAAGACGTCAACCGTCTACTTATCAGACGTCTAACACAACATACGATTTCAATTAAAGACTGCTTCTATTTAGTGGAATGTCTCCAACGACCATTGTACCGAGACCTATCAGACATACAACTACCACTTAAACCAACTTGACACTTGTCATTTGCAGTAGCACCAAATGGGCCATATTAAAGTGGCCAGTAAAGCTAAAAAGTAGTAGGTTCGGTCTGCATGTTGAACTTATCGACTGTAGTTTTAATTACTATGACACAAATCGTAGTTATCGAAAATCTTCTCACGGTGTTATTTAAATTTCGAATGTTCATTAGTTAATTACATATGGGCGCCCTTGTTTGTCTTGATCACTAGAAACTTGCTTTTATTAGATTATGTGGGCAGTTCCAATTAATACAATAATCTCTGTAGTGTCAGTCGGCGTTTCGGTTTATAATGACCGGTTATCAGTGTCGGCAAATACATTGATTATTTGTAGTGAAACTTAATAAAGTAACTGGATCAATTATATTGTTTTGTCTCTGTTCATCGGTTGCGACAGCTTATTGGAAAGTGTTTTTATTGCGGTGATTTGAATGAGGAAATACTTAAGCTTAATTATTTAAATAAATGTTTTCTGCTTCTGTACGATTATAGATACTGTACTGAGGTTTTAAACTCATGATAATGAAACTTGTTTATTCTCTTCGACTGGAATGGTATGAGCATATCACGCAGCTTTTAGTTGCAATGTATTGGGTTCGATTCCTAACGTTTCGTCTTTGTTTGTTGATATTGAAAGAACAGATTTATGAGGTAAGAATATCCAGAATATCCAGAAAATAAAGCAAGAAAGTGACATGAAACATGCTTTAATTGAAATGTATATTTAAATCACGTTATTGATTTACTGTAGCTATTGCATGGCGCATATATTAATAATTAGCGACTAAGCCTAGCTTAGCACGGGTTTATAACTTAGTTCCTAAAAAACAGTTTCCAATAGATTAGAAAACATAGCTAGTTATTGAATGAATAAACGTACTACTACTAACTAAAAAAATACTCTTTCCTACACTCGGATTCAATTGAATGTTCAATGTTCAAATATTCAATGTTATTATTGAATACTCTCTATAATAACTACCAGTTAAAACCCTCCTAAACAAAGGAGTCCAATAAAATTATTGGAAATCAAATAAGTCAATGGAAATCTACCAACAAATGTTTAAAGTGTGCTGACTACTTTTTTGACGTCATCAATTCGTTATTTGTCATTAAAGGAAAAAAAGCGACGTCATTGTCGCCTTCAAATAAATTACTAAAAAATAAATGAGATCCATTGATATTGTTCAGGATTCAGAAATTGCCATGGTTTGAGTATGCCAGTTATTTTTTTTTAGGGTTTTTCAAACATGGACATGTATGTTTAATACTCGTAATGTATTTTTTTTGAGACAAACCGTCTTGCCAAATTTGATTTAAACAAGACAGACTAAAAATGGTATATATTTTAGGCGCGAGGTAGCACACTATATGTCTTTTGCTTTGAACGTTGTTCAAAACGTGGAATCTTTATCTATCTGGTTCGTATCAAATACATTAATGACACCAAATTGTTTGAGTAAACGAAAACCTTTTAACACATGCTCATTATTTGTAAATATTTTTGAGCGTAATATTTTCGTAAATTACTTTATTTACGAAACATTATTTACTTCTTATTGCGTGTGGCCCTTTAATTTATAAGCGTTTGGTATAGAGTAAAAATTAAAATAACTTTGTTGTCTTTGAAGATTAACATTGCAAATTATTTGTTAGTGTATTTGAAAATGAACTCGCTTTTTAATTAAGTTGCTGGCGAAAGGACACGTTGATGGATGGTTGTAAATAGCTTTTTAGGGATCGGTTTAAATTAAATTGCACGAATGCAAAAAAATAAACATTCTTACAAATTACTTTTAATGTTTTACTATGGTAATGGTAACTATTTCACTAGATCACTACAACTACAATTTTAAGACTAACAAACTTACTTTAAATATTAACCAAGTACACCAGCAACACTAATCTTTTGCTATCCTTTTATACAAACTAATTCTGAAATTAATGTGCATCCTTAGCTTTTGTTATCAGCAGACAAAAGTTTGCAGTTAGAACAAAGTTTTATATAAATTTCGAACGTACCAGCAATCTGTTTGATCTCGTTCAACTCTTAGAGAACTTGTGCTTCAGGATGAGAGTTAACCTTGGCGGGTTTTTTTTGGACAACTGTCCAGAGTCGAGTCGACGTCACATTTGCATGTGTAATGCTGCAAGTGCATTACATGTCGACTGTGTGGGAATCTTTACATCAGTTCTCTTTTATTATGTCGCTTTTGTCTCGTGCGAGACGTATACCAGTTTTAATGCGGGATGCTTAATGGATTTCGAATTCCTTTTATTGTTCAAAGTCTTTTGTCTTAACGTGTTTTGGTTTTACAAACCTTAAATTAAATTGAAATTAATAAGTACATTATATTAGCATTTCAGCATCTTTACAGCTGATTTTGTCAAACCTGCATTTGTTATTTTACTTTTGAATAAGATATTAATACTGCAGCGTTTTATTAGCTTTTGCATCGAAACCTTAGGTTAAATTCTAGGTCTTGGTTCAAAATCGAAGGCTATGATACAAATATTTCGATGGCTGTTTAAAATCTAAATTCAGTGGACAGTTGGCCATCGCTTGAACATGATGTTATCCATCTAACTTCTAATATCTTAGTTTTTTTAAAATCAGTTAACACCTGATAAGCGAGTTTTTGCGCCACTTGAAAGGTGCCTCCCCGCAGTCTTCCTGAGGAAGTGTCAAACCACGGCTGTGACTTCCTTCACCCCACCTTCCGCTCCTTGGCGGGGTGTAAACAGGCGAAAGGGGTGGAAGTCAACGACCTCCCTTCGATATACCAATACTGTACTCGCGAAACAGTAGAGCTGCTTTGAACGTGAAGTTACTAATTTAAAATTGGCCTATAATATGAACGAACGTTTATTACTTTTTATATTTCCTTTTTTAAATACTCTTTAAGCGGAAAAGCCTATACCCATTGAGGCGTTTTTTGGGTAGTCTTGCCACCTTTGGACATCTTCACCTCACATTAGGGGAGTTAAAGGTCAAATTCTTGCACATCTTGCACAAAATTGGATATTTGGCTTTGGAAAATAAATATGAGAAACGTATACACAGAAGCCCTACACAGAAGCCGGAATCGATAAATAAAACCTATCGCAATTAGTATTAGTGGATTTGGATTCAGACACAGAATATAAAATCCTCATTTTACTATTACAATTTTATATATGCCATAGGATATTTGTGATTTATTAGCCGTATATTTTTTTTGGACATGTTCTCTGTAACTGGTTTTCCCGTTTTGCGTTAAATATTATTTTTTTCGAAGTGAAATGGTCCAAGAAGTACACATCTACCATAGGCGATTGCTTTTACGTATATGGATCGTAAAACACTATACGAAAGATCCTAAAATTTCAGAAAGACGTGAGATTTTATTAGCAGCTTTCTACAATATTTGACATGAAAACTTTTTGGCTGTATATAGTAGTTAATTAAACAGACACCCTACTGTATAGTACTGTATAGACATGTCTAACAAAGTCTTATGTTTGCGGTGCGATTTTGAAGACACAAACATGGGGTTTTCCATTATTTCCCGCGGATTGCGTCGCTTCGTTATTGATCTCTTTTATTTTATAGTTTTTTTTTTTGCTTTTCTTTGACTGAACATACAGATAGAAAATTGAGTCAGTAAAAAAACGAAAAAAGTATTTATTTGAACATATAAAAGCTTAATTTAATGTAAAAGAAATAACTGATGAAACTTACCTGTTTTATTTTGAAATTCAATAAATTAAATAAGTTTCGCAAGCTACACCTTGAACATTGGTGGGAAAGTAAAGCAAATGACGTTTTTTGAGTACTATAAAAAAAATTGAAGTAAAACTTGAATATTGACAACTGTTTTCGTTTGTTTGACAGATTCCCTTATCGGAGTACACTGTACGCACGGCTTGAACAGGACAGGGTATATGGTCTGCAGGTACATGAGGGATCAACTCAATATACCCGCTGAGGAAACTATCTACAGTTAGTTCTATTTACTTCATATAGTTATTGGAGAATCACCTTCATAGTATTTTACTTTTCCTCTTTAAGCGGGAAAATAAGTTATTCAATCAAACAAAATCGAATGTTATTGTTGATAATTTTATAAAAAGCACGAAACCCTGTAATCAATCAGTAAATTCAGTCTTAAAAACTAAAAATTTTTATAGGATTTGAAAAGGCTCGTGGATACAAGATGGAGAGGGAGGTATATTTGCGTGATATTTGCCATGATTCACCTTCAGCTGTGTCGCCCGACCCTCACCGGATGGTGAAAAGAAAAGTCCTTCACCTACGAGATTCAGCGAGAAAAATGAAGGGGCCCTTTCTTGGAGATGCAGATTCTAATTCTAGATCTGACTTTTTTACGAGAAGAAATAAAGACAAAAGAGTTAAAAAACAAAATACGAACAGTAGCAAGAAGTATTCCTCAGACATTAGAAAAAAATGCAATAGCACAAGTGAAGACGAACCATATGATTTTAGATATGACTATTAAAATTTGACGGTTTATAACAATAAAACGCTTTTGTGGTTAAAAGAACTTCATTGAAAAATCCATAATAATAATTTATCTTTATCTACGGAAATACTGGGTGTTCAACTATATTCGTTTTTATAGTCCACTTTTAAGTAGAAAAGGTAGTTGGTCCATCGTATTTTATATTTTGGTCAACTACTTATACATAAATACATTACATAGGTACATTTTAATAAAACATTAGATGTAATTTTATCATATTTATCCCTACAATGCTGCTAGAGTTATTTCTGATGTATATTTTTTGAATTAAATATTTTTTTCAATTAAATTATTTCTAGAATTTTATTATGGTAAAACTAAAAATGAGTAAAACTGTTTAAATTTTACTATAATTTACGTTTTGTCCAATAAAATTCTGTTTGTGGTATATAATAAATATTAGGAAATTTTAATATGACCTGCTACTCGTCTTTTTATCTTTCAAATCATAATTTAACTATGGAAAAATGTGGTTTGGGTGATGTCAGTGAGCATGAGAACATGTCTTGTTATGGTGAAATTTTTGTATCACGTATGGCACGTGAGTGATGACATCGAGTTGATGCCCCGATGATTAGCAGCTCAGACATTGGGGAAACCACCGATTATGATGCATGTGTACATGAATACAAAAAAAATACTCAAACAAACACTTTGAAATTTTATACGTTTCAGTGAATTTCGTTTGTTTTGGATAAATGATTTAGCAAAAATGCAAAACCTATAGTTAAAAGAAATTCTACTGATATAAATGTGATCGTTTGGATGTTAAGATGTTCGTTACTGAATCAACCAAAAGCGGTTGAAGAGATTTGGATGAAATTTGGCACTAGGATAGTTTATAACATTGAAAAAGGATATTTTTGATCCTAAAAAATATTAAGTTAGGTAGAGGGATAAAACAACATCTATGCAGACCAAATTGCGGGCAACAGTAACGAATAACTATGATAGGTAGCTTAATTAAAGGGTCTTCTCCAATCTAAAAACTGATTGGATACTTTGTTTACGGACCATAAAGCTGTATCACCTGCTCTGATGACCTACAGATATAGTCGACGAAATATTTCGTGAATGAATTCGAGTCCCACTTTAGAACATAAACAAAAAAGGTTAAGTAGCATGACTTATGACAATTTGGTGTATTTTTAGAGGAGATGTTTTGGAGATACTACGTAATAGTTTCTTGTATAAAACTGGACAGATTCTCTATGTATACGAGTAACATTGATTGATAAATTAGTGTATTATAATTTAGAATTAAGACTTGTAAGCCAGTTGATAGATGATTTTTTATTTTAACACATACTTCTTCTGATAATTGATGTTAAAGCAATTCGCCGTTTAGGGATAATTTTACGAATCTCCATCGAAAAGTGTCAAATGCGCGAATTAAACTTAAAATTTAACATAAGCAGAAAAAATCACAATAGGCACAAAGCGGGCTTTTTAACCATACTGTATGTATTAATTAATTAACGAAGCATTAATTGTATATTTTACGAGGAAAATAGGAAAACATTGTGTCTATTTTGTGATTAATGTGGAATAATAAAATAGATGTTTTATCAAAGACAAGTATTACTCGTATTTGTACAAAGTATAATTGAAGAAGGTTTTCTCTGATTTATTTCTTGTCGATATGCAATGCAGTAGTAACTTTCTAGTCCCACTTATTGCTGTATTGTTTGCCTCAAGAAATAGTACAATGTTTCAAGTAATTTACTTTTAACCAACCGCTATACAATGAATTACACTCTGAAGTCATCGTAATGATTTTCGCTTTTAACTTACCCACATACTCAATCAATTTACGTGACACTTTTAGTATAATTTGTACATTGGTTAAAATAACAAACTTTTCTTTGCTTTTATGTACTTCCGATTAAATGCGACATGACAACAAGAAGCACGGAGGAATTTTCGTTTCTCATACAAATAACCTTCGTCCTAATATCTAGCCTATCCTTTATCGATGAATCAATTAACAGCCGAAGAGGACGTAAATTATCTTCACTTTGTAGCTAATAAAATTAACAACTTAACTTTCCTAATCTTTTATTTTTGTTTAGCATCTACAACTACCTGGCTTCCGTCAAGGCATATATCTTCAGCTCGCCGAGACTTCTTTATACCTGTTTGAAGTAGCTTTTAAATCTTTTCTTTCTGACAATATTGTTTATGATGAGAGAGTCAGACTTGTTAAGCTGTTGTCCACTGGTGTCAATCGTTACTGGATATCATCGGAGGTCCTTTCAGTTGAGTGACATGGATGACTATATAATTTATGTGGAATAGTTGGAAGCGTTTGATTTTAATGTGGTCGTTAGTTCGGTGACAGGCGGGGCGCCGGTTTGATGCTTATCAGATGCCGGCGCGTTACTATGTAGGCTAAAGCAGGTTTTTGTTTAACTGTGATATAAATTTTATCAGTGCAACAAAGCCTGCATAGCAATTTTATTTCGTGCGAAAGACATTATTCCATTGGATAGATAAACTTTTTATGCTATAAAATTACAAACAAATAGGGGTTCTTAAGTTTGTATTTCTATAAAATTTAAGTAAAGAAAGTGAAATCTTGTGTTAATACTTGTACGTTTTGGTAATTTACGCTGGGTACAATTTAGGCCGTTTGTCACTTCGATTGTTTGAGTTATAAATGTAATTAGGTAGATATGCTATAAGTTTATGCAGCTGTGTAATAAAAGCACCTAATACAGGAAAGGAATCTAAATCTAACTATTTAATACAAGTGAAAGAGCCACAAAAGTGATGGGTGATGTTTTACCGTCACCAAACAAAAAAAAAGAATTTAAACCTCTGTAGAGTGAAAAAAATTGATTGAACTCTATAATTAAAACAAGTCGAGACAATGTTCAAAAGCATTTCTCTTCGGATGAAATTATCAGATCGATTATTCAATCTGAGTGTATATTGTTTGCCTGCGGCCTCTGGACTACTGAAGGAGTATGGGGTATTAAATTTATTAGATTAGAGAGAGTTCGGACAACGACAGCCTCAAAGGTAAGTCACCTTGAAATATTACTTAGAGAAGAAAATATACACAAGAAAGAGCTCCTTTTCATCGGTACTATATTATATTTGTGTCAATTTTCAAAGTCAGTAAGGACTATTCATTATTTTTATTTGGTTTTGATTTAGTAGTTGGTGTCGAAATGAGGTACATAAGCTTAGACATAACTTGGTAAAAAAATGGAACAATTGTGACTAAAGCATGAAATTAGATTACATAGTGGATGGAGATAAAAATCTCATTTTTTACAAATTTAAAAAAACAACCCTTTCTTTTCGAAAAGTTTGTTCTTTGATTTAAAGGATAATTACGGTAGGGCACTGTTATTAAATCATGAGTCCATAAATAAAAGAATCAATGAATATTTCTTATGTAAAGCCTTCATTATGAATATGATACTAGAATTATATGATACGGTATGTTATTGTAAAGTGAGCTACGTTTTAATTAAAACTTTCTTTTTACGTATTCAAAGAAAATTAAAAGATGCCGAAGAAAGTCAGTCATCTGGTGATTTAATAAACCCTCGACAGTGTCTAAATCCCCCTTGTGATTTTACTTAGGTATATTATGTGAAGCATAGTTCACAATGAACTGAAACCTGCACTCATACGATTGAATGTGTTTATCTAGGGGCACGGCATAGCCCCCGCCAAGTCGATTTTTATTGACTAAATATTTGGTTTTAGCTCGCGACATGATATGAGTACAATGTCTCCAACCTTATATACCTAAGTAAATGTTTTAATTTGTTTTTTTTTTTACTTTTAACAGAACAGAATTTATAGCTCTTCGACACACAAAGGTAGGCAGGTACTTTCAGCATTTTATATAATATTGGACTTAAGAATTTGATTTATAATTATCTTGATATAAAATAATAATCGGTCTTTCCCAATACAGAAGGCACACAAGGACACGAATCTATAGGTAACCAAACAGGAAGCGATTTATTATATTCTAATCTTTCAATCGACATTTTTTAATCCGCGCCGAGACTATGTAAATTATACGTCCTGACCAAATCCTTCGTTTACACTGAGGAAAAGCTTTCTTGGAAGAATAAGCCATACTAGTATTATTGCTAGTTTGATATTCCCTTCCTCAGTAGGTATCAATAATAGAGCTAGGTTAATAATACTTAATTATAATAGGAATGGACAAAACTTTTAATGATTGTAAAATTTGCCAAATTTGTAGTTAGCCAAGTTTTTAGTTTCAGTGTTTCCAAGTGTTTCAAAATGAATGAAATAATTTCACGTTAGTTTAAGTAAATAAATCGTTTTCAATTTTTCGGCAAATTTTTCTTGCCATAAAATAAAACAAAAAGCAGGGCTCGTCCGGGATTTGAACCCGGGACCTCTCGCACCCAAAGCGAGAATCATACCCCTAGACCAACGAGCCGCTTGTGTTGATGACTAAAGTGAATGGTTGGAACTGGCTGTATGTGAAAGTCATCATACGTCATGCATTCTAATAATTTTACATGAAAATAGCCTTTATTAATATAATAAATTATGAACTACCTGTTCTATTTAGGAATAATTAAATGTTTTTGTATAAATTAGGTAGTTAGAACTGCCTAGTAGGATGAAAACTATTAGAAAAAGTAGGTTTTTATGTAAGTATTTAATCACGCACATATATGTAGATAATAAATAAACGAAGTCATATTGTTACTGTAACAATAGCAGTAACTATTTACAACCGCTCACCGTTATATTTATATTATTTTACTTATTACATATTCAAGTTTATTAGATTTTTTGGCATTTTTACTTTTGTTTTATGGTTAATTTTAAATAGGTACACGATTTTATGGCACTTAGTTGAATATATATTTATTAAAAGATAAGTTTATTTTAATTTTGTTTTCTTTAAATTTCAAAAATTCTCAAACGGTCCCGTTGTTAATCTAATCTTGTTTATTTATTAATAAACACGTAACAACTGTACGGTAACATAGGAACGGGTCAAATTAGGCATTTTTCTTATTCTTGGCATGTGTCCATGATAAGTAAAATCTATTGGTAATTATTTAGTAATATATTGAGCTTTAATGTTTTCTATGAGTCATTATCTAAACATTATTCCTTCTTTTCCGATTCGATTTGGAGTTTTATCAGATTTTTATTATTAACGATGTTGTTAGTAATTAATCTTCGAGGGGGCTCATTAGAATTCGGTGATTGGGCAGAATACATATTATGCTTGTTCTGTAGGTTTATTTAGGTCCCTTGTTCTCATGTTTGTGTATTGAGAAATAGCAAGGTCTAACTAATGACTACGACCTAAATGTTTAATACCCCAATCCTGCTAGGCTTGCTAAAGTTAGTCTTGGAGCCCATTGGTTGAGACAGGCTTAGTTAGTTAGTTAAATTCGTATTAAAATCCAAAGCTGACTTGCAAATGAATCGGTAATACCAGCTCATAGTAGCCAACCGTATATTAAAATTCATAATAATATTCATAGTTTTTTTTGTTGCAAGAAATGATAACAAAGATTGCTGCAATTTAATCGATTTTTTACTTATGGTTGGTGAACATTATTGGAATATTGATTTCAAGGTTACAACAATAAATTAATCATCTAAATATAAATAAAACTTTACGATTTTTATTGTATTTGAAACATGTGTAAAATGTCGATTTACATCATCGTACAAATGTGAATGATTTAAATGTCATTGTTGAAGAAGGAAAGTTTACTTATATAATATCTATTACCTATATTATTAAGAGTTGATGGCATTGATGATTTAAAACCTATTGAAGAAAAAACCTATTGAAGATCAAAATTTACTGAAGTCAATACATAACGTAATCACGACTGCTAAAATAAAATTATATTAAAATGGAAGTTTTAATAGAATTAGTAGTATACCATTAAGTGTTTTTGAAGGACAATAAGTCTAAAAACACCGTTTGTACTTTGTATCGAATGTCAAAAACATAATTGGGCTCGTCCGGGATTTGAACCCGGGACCTCTCGCACCCAAAGCGAGAATCATACCCCTAGACCAACGAGCCACACACGTTAAAATTCAAAACATTTAACATAAAATACTGGAGGTAATAAAACAAAGTCAATAAGCAAATCGAAACATCAGCGTGCGTAATACAATTGTGTACTCAGAGGAAAGTTATTGTTTTAGAGTAATTTATAGCGCACACATACTTCTCAGCCTTTAGTATACCTAATAGAGATTTCAATTCATGACTTGAATTAGTTTTAGTAGGTACGATGTATAACGTAGTCTTACGAGTAAACTATGAAAATGTACGGGTCGACTCGATAACCTCCTCAGTTTTTGTTTGTTCGTCGTTTTAAAACAAAGGTAGTGTTCAAATTGTTTGTACAACTGCTTCTTCCGTCTTATTTTGTGAGTTTGATTTTCGCAGCGGACATAACATTCAATATCTGTCAAAAGAATATAACTATTTTAATATAAATCGAATGTAATTTTCTGAAATTTCATCCGCCAACAAGAACAACGTTTTATTGTGAAGGTTTTGGAATCAGAGGGTTGCAACCCTTCATTGTCATTGTCAGGTTCGGGTGTGGAAGAATGGGCGAATCGGAAATGCATCACTGAATCTGACAAAAACACGTGCTTAATGTCTCATTTTGTTAGATACTATACGGTATCATTGTATAGTCTATGTCTGTACTTATTAATCAATGTAAGTGGGTGCGCGTTACCTAGTAGTTTTCGGGGCACTAGGACCAACAGTGGCGTTCTTTTTAAATGAGCTGCACTTCGATCAGGCTACACGACTGGATATGATGCCGTCGTGGCCATAGTGAATTAATTGTAAGAAATTATAAGAAATAACAAACATATGCTGTCCTAGAATATATTTGTTACTTCCCTCGCAGCAAATGCTGTTGAAATGATCTATAGTTCAACGAAATCGTATAACAGTATAGAATAAGCATGACTGTCAATACTACACTATGTTACTGAACCATTTATGTTATTATACTATGTATAACGTGTTTTTGATGATGATTATTGTTTATATTATATTTGCAATAATTAATTTATTGGCTTTTCCCGTTTAATTTATAAGAAAATAAATAAATAATAGAATAGTTACAGTAGTAGAATGTGTTTTGGAATGCCGATGGAGTCCCGTTAATACTGTTAACAATGGTTGTACTACATCTCAATTAAAACGACCGTAGTAATTTTATGATTCGTCGTTTAGTGAAATTGAGAATAAGTGTTTTTTAAGCATGTATTTTTTTACTAGTCACAAGTAGAATGCGATAAAATTAAACAATCTAGTGCAAGCCAAACCTTACTTGCGTTATTACATCGTTTGGATGAAAGCCATCAGAAATGTGTGATGCAGTCCTTACATACACTTCCACCTAAGACATCGAAATACTAAAATTAATCCTTGTCCATAAGACTTGAAGTCTGTTTTGCAACACTTATGTTTTGTTTTATCAGACTTTTTATGTATTTTTCAACCTATTGAGCCTATGAGGTTCCTGACCTTTGTCAAACAATACTTATATGGGGGCTGGTTTTGACAATATGCACTAGCACTTTATGTCTGAGGTAAACTTTCAAATTATAATATCCTTATAAACTAAGTTTACCCATGAAAATCGGTTGCGTAGTAATGATAATTTAATACTGTTTGGTTTAAAAATCTCTCTAAAAATACTGTTAAAAAAAACTGGTTCTGTTTCGTTTTCATGCCAAAAACACTGAAACAATTTTGTTGTTTTATTTGTTACAAATGGCTCTTAGCAAAATGATAGGATTTTCTCTAAAATAAAACTTGAAGGCAGTGAAACTGGTAATGAAAATCATAGCAAATAATAAAATTAGAAAAATAAATCTTAGTACAGTTAATCGTAACTGGAAGCGTTGTCCCACCAGCCCAAGTCAGCGGCTCCCGAATATCTTGCGGATTTTAGCGGAAATGAAAAGGCTTGAGTTTTGGCACAACTTCCATCAAATAAGCGGTTTTCACCACTTTATAAATACGCCGCCTGACCCTAAATTGCAAATATATTCAAAGCTACCTAAACATCTCAGTCAATGTATGTACAGAAAACAAATAAAAAAAACAAATTTCTATCTACTCGTATACAAGAAAACATTGGAACAGTTTGCTTGAATTTTTTAAACATGTGATTTGCATTTGATATAATTGTCCCTATTCTTTTATTAAGCTTGTAAATTATTATGAGCCCATTTTTGGCTATCCATCCATGTTACTTGAGAATTTTTGTTTTTGTTTTGAAGTTGGCATTCTTAACACTGATTAAACAATATGGTTAAAGTAATAAAGTGGTATGCAAATGACATGAGTTGCATTCTTTACAGATTAACGTCACTGGATTCATTGGGCTTGTGGACTAAAATGTCGCTTTTCTACTTATTTATCCTAGTAAGTACCTAGTTTTATATATAAATAATACAGAGGCAGTGCTACCAATGAAGAAAATTTAAAGTTGTTTCATTATTCTTTGTCGTACACCATTGTGTTGGGTTCTACTTTATTGAAAATTCTAAATAAACTATCTTTATAAAAAAACTTTTTTGATGTCTATAAACAAAGTAAAAATTGACAGTTTTTTTTAATAATCACTACTTTTGACACATTTCGACGAATGGGCATTTTAGAGCTCACCATTTAAAGTCCGTGAGGTTGCATAAAAGTGGAGATTAGCAAGTAACTTCGTAAAGAAACACCGCCCAGGAATCCAGTCCGCTTTGTTTTCACTATATTTAAAAGATGTTTAGTGTATTTTCTCAGTAATAAACCACAATGCAACGTTGTAGGTGAGCCTTCGAACAACATTTTAGTGTAGTAACTGACGCCATTGTTTGTATTGATTTTAGCGTTTTTGAAACGAGTTCTTAATTTCTTTACACTTGTGTTTGTACGAATAATCTCATAGGTACATTTTGAAGCTTTTGAAGCCAATAGACTCTAGCAACAAAAACATTACGCATTTCAGCAGTAGCTGCCCACGAAAAGCACTGTTATCACTAACAGAAAAAAATATATCTGGAAATAACACTACAATGAGGAAATTCATTTCAATACATTTTTGTTTTCTGTTGGCGTTAACGTTTCCGGAACATAGAATTTGTTTAAGGGGGCAGGTTTCTATTTATTTTATATAACGAAGTAATAGCGGGGATCTAAAATGTCTGTCGCTTCGAGAAAACGATGTTAAGGCCGTGGCTTGATTTTTTTTGCTCGACTCTGCGGGTGACCCAGACGAATAACTTCACTTCAATACTGCGATAAGAATTTCATGAATCTTCAAGCAAGAATACCAAAAAAAGAACTTTCGTGTGTGTTAAATAAAAAAAACTTATGTAAGATTTTTCTATTAATAAAAGCTAGGGTAATCCATTAAATTGATTTTATTATTCATATTTAACGAATCCGATTAGCATACATTGCTTGTTATATGAGCTAGGGCGTAGGGGGTGGAAGGGGTTGTATGGGGAGGATCCCCGTCAATGGAAAGTGTGTTGGTGTTCTAGCCATCGCGTCGCCGAATAGACGCTGATATCCTTATACAGGATGTTTTAGTTTCAGTAACTTGGCAAGTCATTTAATTATGTTAACAACAACAATTGACTGAAACATTTATGATCAAACCTTAACTTTCATTCTGTTGAGTTTTTTTTTCTATTACTAAATGAAATACAAATGCCAACTTATGTTCTTTCTGCCACATCTTCTTTCGAGCTTGTTCAATCCTTTTTTTAATTAACGTTTACAAATTGTCAAACCAAATACCTGTAAGACTTTTAGTTTGTAGACTTCGAAGCTTTCCTTATATATCATGTAGCGTAAGTAATTGGAATTTCGCTGTTTTGTTGATATATATTTTTAATTACTCGCCTGTGTGCTGCTGAATCACCCTGTATAAGAGTTTATGCTGATAATCACGCTCCCACGCGGTTTCGCGTAGGCGTAGCGGCCAGTAAGGGTAGTTCCATATTGTACTATAATATTTCTGTCCGGAGACGTTTGGGGGCGTAGAGGCGCCACTGTCGGCCTTGAGTGACGTCACCGACGCCCAAACTACATGCACCACTTCCAAGGAAAGTCTCTCTTCTTCGACGCCCACACGGGGACTGTAGTTTTTAGTTCAAGTAACATCAATTTATCAAGTTTTGAGAATAATAAAAACGACATTTATAAACTTGGATTTGAATTACGTTCGCAGACACCGTTTGGTGTAGGTGTTTTAATGAACACTAGGATAAGTTGATTTCATCATGATTTGGATGGAAGACGCCCTGCTAGCTAAAAGCCCTACTCAAATAGTTCGAGTCAGAACAATCGAGGACCGCTTGTTTCCAGTGGTGTTTCCTCCAGCTCTAACAAGATAGTTCGTGCCTTCTTCCTCCTGCACCTTTTTGTGTTTGACAGAAATTAGGCTAATTAGGTGAAATTTTCGATTTGACTGAATTTAGGCGCCGAAACCACGGCACGCGTTCAGCGTTCAGAGTTCCGTTCCACCTTCACATTTGCGAACATTACTTCAGCTTAACCGTCGCGATGTAACCGCTGTTGCTGAGTTAAATTAAACGTGAAACGTTTGGTGTCTCAATTCAGGTAAATTGACAACCATGACTTTACTTATGATCCCATAGGTCGTTGTTTGTTATCTTTATTTTGTATAAAAAGATCCATACAAGAAGCGACAGAATTTCCTGCAACGTAAAGATACGAATGAGTTAATACGGAAGAGTGAAATATCTTTGAAATATGTATTTCCCCGCTCATTACATTACTGACGCCTTGTACTCGACGTATGATATCCTCTTATTGATAATTTAGTTAGTAGTTAGTTGATTTACAGTCCTATAAATATTTTATTGTTGTACAAATTTATTTAACTTTTATCTTTTGTCGCTCAATTATCCCCAATGAATATAATACCAGTACTTCCTTCTTATTTGATACTCAAAATCATAGCTTACATCTCGTGTAATCTTTCAAATATCTATTGAATCTTAAACCTTCAAGCTTTCGAATACATTAAATATTTTTTACCTTTGAACTGCATTTTTGGACTTATGCCAGTACGCCAAAAACTATAGTAGCAAAGTAATTGAAAAACGCTGGTCACTGTGAGCATCAGTGTAAAACATTATCTTTGAAAAAAATAATATACCTATATTTCCTTTTGCGCGTAAACCAATTTTTTTCTAGTTGATTATCTAGGTTTAATGTAGATAAATATTGCTGTGTTATACCTACCTGAAGCCGATTGTGTAGAAAGGGGGCACTCAAACAGCCGGACAATAAAGTAAAACTTAATAGATTTTTTACTCAAAACCTAAAGACGAGTAAATATTGTAAGACACTTGGTGTTTAAAAATATGAAGAAATACCCCACATTATGCAGTAGAAGCACTAACCGTTTGTAAGGTTTGCCGAGGGTGGACGGATGGACATGAGGAAACTGTTACATAAACTACGGGACCCTAAAAAAGAGAGTAGATCCTTTTGGACTGTACTTATATTAGTTACGAGTAGTTAGCAATAATAAATCACAGAACAATCCAATTTTCATATAACGGCTTTCTACAGATTGTCGAAGCAAATAAAAAACCTAGCTCATGTAGAGCTAAACTAGACAGTTTATGAGACGTCTTTATAGTGTCTATCAGTGCTTACAGCGAGATACGCGCCTCTTTCTGCGTTACGAACCGTTACTTATCTTGAATAATGTGTTCGTTCATTGCAATATCTTGTTAGAACATAACATCCTTCTACACATGAAAATAAAAAGACATATTAGATAGAGAAGGCACTATCACATCTTTCTGTCTATCTTACTTTTACTAAAATTGATGTTATGCAGTGGGTAGCAGATACGGGGTGTTGCTTCGGATGGCATTTTTGTCACCCTTAACCTTTCGCAAGGTCTAGATTTGATCCAATTTCTTGGACGGCAGCCAGGCCTAGACTCATTCATACTTTTGATTCAATGTCTACGTAGTGATAAAGTTGAGTGCGGGTGCGTGGACTGGCGAATCAATGTATCTGGAAAGGTTTTGAAATTCCTGCCAAGAATGTAGTCTGTTGAAAATTGATTTCCACGTCTGAAGAGATAAATAAATACGAAACATCAGAATGCGCTTTGTGGTTTTCCTCGTGAATCTTTTTAAATACTTACTATGGTAATTCTTCGGACCTAAGAGCCTCCAAAGTGTTAGGTTTAGAAGTCAAAGCTGGGGTTTGTACGTCTATTAATGATGTTTTCCAAAATGTTTAAAAAGTATCGAACTAATTATATTTAATCAAAAGAAAAATCCTGAAGAAACCCCGTGTAAACTTAATTTATTTATGAAAAGCTATGTTTGCAATTCGATAAATTGTTTTTTTTCACAAAAAAGAAAGTAGACCTAGATTTATAATGGAGCAGTACTCGGAGGCATCCAGTAGAAATTCAATTTGCTCAACGGCTAGTGTTCCATTCAAGTAAGGAGGCAGATAGCAAAAATACTTTCCATTCGAAATTTAATTTTAAATTCCGAATGCAACTGCCAATTGTATTCTTTGATATTTTGTCTATGTATTTAATACTATAATCGTATAGAAAAATGTGTTTCTACTCGTATAATCAGTAACAACAAAATTAACAACTCATATCTTTTGTTGTGTTATTACAAATTATCATGTTAAAATGGTTTTAAACTAAGAATTAGCGTTTATTCGGGAACCGGAAACTGTCGAACGACGAGAAATAAAACTGGAGAAGAAAACACGAAGATAAAACATTTCGTTCCGCCGCGTGCAATTCAGCGAAAGTGTTAATACTGGTAGAAAATATTTGATTTTTATGGATTTAAAATTTAATTAACCTTAAAACAATATATTTAATGAAAATGCTCGTAAGAATATGTTACGTTAACTGCTTACCAAGCCAAATACTGCTTTGCCATAAATAGAAGCACATATTATTCGGAATTGGGATTTACTTTGATGTTGTTTTCATTTGAAATTACTACTAACTACTTGCTGGGATTTTTATTGCAATTTTCAACATTTTTCCCTTCTTTCATAACATTCGTGTTGTTAAATGCACGCTGTCGAGATATAAAAATCAAATCAACACGCTCCATAAACCGATTTGTTCAGACGCGCACCTACCTGAAAATTGGAGTTATATGTTAAGTTTATTTTTTATGCAAATCCATTCAATTTATATACACGTACCTACAAATATGTAGGTGATGTGCTGTTTTTGAAAAACAACATTTATAAAACCTAAACGCTAAATACAAATTATTTAATTTATCCCAGTCATTATGATTTTTATTTACTTATAACGGTACACTAACAGAACACGTATACATCTTAGTTTAATCCCGACAAGATAAAGTACACTATGATATGTGTATATTGTTGATTGTATATCAGTTTCTTGTGTATGTTACTGGTGTGTAGGAATTGACCTAATTAAACATAAATGATTGAGTTTAAAACAGAAAAAACTGAAGCTTAGTAAATGAACGATGATAATAAGATTCATTGTATAGAGTCATGTTTTGATTCCTGTTTTTGGAAATTCACGTGACTTTATCCTTAATTTGGCAAAACAATAACTTGACTGTGACATAGGTTGTAAGTTAGTGCGCTGATTTAAGCATTTTTTCCTCTCTGTGATTTAATGCTTGCTATTTATGTGTAAAAAGTCTTCTATGATTTGTTCTTAGATAAATAGTTTATAAATAAGCGAATCTGTCCCATAGCGTAGCTTATGTACCCTTGCAACATAGGATGTCTCACTTTCGCGTAACCAACTTAAATTACTGACTTTTGCGAGCTACTTTGTCCGTGTTTTTTTATTCACATCACGACACAAACATTGGCTCAGTCTTACGATACTTACTGAAGTAACGTAAGTACTTGTGTTACGGGAACCAACGATATGGTATAAAGTATATAGATAAGAATACTACATCACTACTACATTTTACGGATGACAACTTTCGAAAACTTTTTCACTTTATAATACAAGTAAGTAATACATTAAATTATTTTAAATTGTGTGCTAAGTCCCGGTTGTGACCTAAATACCATTATGTGTATAACTATTTCATAAACTTTATCCTTGTTTTCTTTATAGCATTTGCCACCAACTTCATTTTGTATTACGATTATTATGCATACTTTAAGGACCTCCATAGTCAATATATGATGTCAGTATACCTTGGAATGTCAAGCATCAATGCCGTATAACTGATTTTAATAATTCTGTGATAAACTTTCTTTGTAAAGGTTAGGTGTTTGTTTATAGCTTGGTAAATAGTATAAAAAATAATGAGAAATTAATTTGTTGTTTTTTTCTGGAACATAATTGATTTAAGTTTCGTTATTTGTAATAAAAATACAAGTAGTATCATATGCCATATTTTATCCAACGTCACTGGCAAACAAGCAAACGGTTCACCCGATGGAAAGTAATACCGCCGCCCACCGACACGACGATGCACTTGATGTCGTGGAACCACTGCCCATATAGAGGTAAATATCTCCTCACCTCTCGCGCCGATAATTACACTGGCCCTCCATCGAACCGACACACATCTAACCGCTTTACAGCAGAAATAGAAAGGAGAGTGGTACCAACTTAGACGATCATACACATAGACCTGTAAAACAACCATAGTTTTATACCTCTATTGATGGAAATTTTACATTATTGAAGACTAAAAGAGTCATCAAGGCATGTTTAAGTAAATTAACTCTCACTCAGTTATTAGGTAATCTTTGCTCTCGCTAAGTAGAGGTGTTTTATAAAAGTTGAAAGGAGCCGTCAGCATATTTATCAACACAACTATCAACTTGTCGTAATCCAGTTCAACCTGATTCACTTTGATTGATCTATCGTAAAATCAAGCAATTATCCGGTTATTGACAATAGCGCTAGTTGTCGACTGGATTTTAATAGGATACTTAAAACCTTTAGTTCCTAATTCAGCCGCGGTCACGGTCTAACAAGTTTGTCCGTGTATGTCTGGTGTTAAAATTTTATATCACCAATCAATCAATTTTAATTCGGAATTTAAATCCGTTGACAATTTTCGGCCAGTGTTGATAGTGTCGGGGTTTTAAACAAATAAATCAAAATCAAAGTCAGGTAATAAAGTCACAGTAAAATTAAATTATCTTAACTGTCAATTGAGTTTAAATTTTACTGGCGTTGTGTTGAATAAATAAACAAACATATTTTCAATTTAATTCATACGTGTTTAATTAATGTCTGCTACATATAAATAACGAAAACGTAAACCGTTAACGATCCTAGAGTTGTTCCGTCTCAAACTATAATTACAATTATTCGTAATTTTGTCCTATTACTACTTTTATTTAGTTCGATATAACAATAAATAATATGTATAGTTACTATATAGCCTTATATAGGAGTCAATTAAAATCGTACAAATTGATAATCGATATACTACTTTTGAAATACATCAGTATGTAATTTCATGTGGTTTATTACAATCAATCTAACAGTTAGCTATTTAAATCGAGTGATTGATCTACTTTTGGACTCGGTCACTTTTTGTTGGATTTTTTTCGTCTTGTTAGTTTAATATAAGTTTTTGTTCGCGATGATCTTTAATGATACCGAAATAAACGTTTTTTGATGTCTACATCGATATTTCCTGCATTTCCAGACCTTGATTTGTACAGATGTTAAAGGTTTACTGTGATCTACAAAATCATAGAGGTGGTGTCCATGTTTTTCAGTTATCGTTTTATTGCTGAAATTGCTATTGCTATTTGTCAATTAATATATTTTCAAGTCTTTACCTTAAAGGTAACAATAAATCAATCATAAATATTAAGCATTGAGTACAAACCTCTGTAGTTTAAGCATTGCTGAAATTACTGATCTAACAACTTTTTCATGTTAAATAAATAAAAAAGTGTAAAACAAGGAGAAAGATTAAATAAATTTCTAATAAGTTTGATTTTTAAGGGACTTATTAGGCGCGGCGTCAAAATTAAATTCAGTTTACTTAACTTGCTACTGTTGTTACTGTTTTTTTAATGTGGTAAATCTGAAGTGAGACCTATGTTTCGTGTATCCATGTTCAGTATAGGCATTATAGAGTTCTCGCGGCACGCAGTCTGTGGATTGAACTTTTTACTATTGAATTTTTTGTTGTAATTGTTAACATGCACAAAACAGAGCGTAATTGATGATTTGTGCTTCGACGAAATGTTACTAAGGCTTCATGTCAAGTTTAATGCGATAATTAATTTAAGTTTTATTGTACCAGTTTTTGTCGGTTTTTATCTGAACAAGTACTTATTTATTCAGTTTTGAGAATTGAGATTTTATAATTGAACATCTGAATAGATTTTTTTTAAATATTTAGTCTGTCAGGTGTGCCGTTTTTTGTAAGTTTATGATTCGTTTAAAAATAATTTTTAGATTTTTACGATGACTCACACAAATCATAAACCATCTCTCACATATCATCGTAAAAGAATAAAGCTTGACAAAATATAAGCAGATCCATTTATCTTTTCCAGAACCTATTTAAGCATCGCCAGTTTAATGTAGACTTGACCATAATAATTAAACCGATTATTATTGTTGAATTGGCACCTTTTGTGTCAATAATTGATCTTAATACGATTTATGGTTTTGTGGTTGGACACGTGGCAAAAATATTCCTTTGCAAATCTCTAGGCAGATGGTGAAAGCTGACGCACAAATGAATTATTTACTATTATACTCTTGAATTATGTTATACGGACTGTCCATGACAATAGAACTCTCCCTTTACACCATATTTTGGTATTTAGCTGTGACATTATAATAGTGGACAGACGTCGAATTATTCCGATGATCTTTTTGCACTGCTATAACTCCGTTATCTAAACTAAATTGCACTCTTTCTTAAATACTTAAAGTTGATATTGGAGGAGGGGGCTAGTGTCGAGCAGAATAATGGTGTGGAGATTAGAGTCCATTCCATGGCGAATTGAGTCGTCGATTTCAGACGGATATTGACCAATTTACCCCCGAATTTATTCGTTTCCTATGGATTTTGGGGTAAATGGCTAACAGATTTGGTCATTTGGGAGAAAATGGTCGAATTAAGGGTGTGATAAATGGAATCAACGTTGGAGGTAAACGGTTTTAGATTTGCAAATTGGTGCACATTGTGGGAGGTCTATTCAATTATTCTATTCACTAAATAAGTTAAATTTACGACTCGGTTTCGTTTATTGACATACATTTCGCCCAAGGAATTCCCAAGTCTAATGAAGACATTTTATTAGTGTCGTGTTTAATTTTCGAATTTCTTATGTAAATTTCTTTTATAACTTCGATTGTTATTATGGCTGTATAATGGTCCAACCACTGTGGTCCATTTTATTGCCTCATCTTCGCCATAACAAATAAATTCTGCATGTGTTAGCTCATGAATTTTATAGGATCCTTATGGTTTTATGTGTTATAGTTGAAATTATTGCATGGTGTAATATGCAGGCTTGGTTGCTGGGGTTCTTTTATTTGAATTTTAAAGTTGTGTTGCAAGTTTATTTAAATTGTTAGAACTGTGTATTGTCGAATATTCCTTTTTCGCGTAGTGTCAGAGCGGTGGGTTAGCGAGTTTTGTCGCTCAAATTTGTGCAGTTTAAAATATAAAATACCGCAGCCTCGTTTGAATATACATATGAAAATCAAAAACTTTGATCAATGTAAATTAGATATTTATTATTTTTTATTACTTGATGTTATATAAGTATTCATATAGTGTATATGGTCGGCACTTAGTATTTGATCCTTCAACAGGCAGCACGTATCATTTTATGGCACTTTTCTATCGACCGCCTTGTGAATGATTTAATCCAACATAAATCGAGGACATGTTTGTTTACACATTTGTATCATATGTTACATGTAGTTGTTTATTAATACTTGAAGGTTGTTTACTGAAACGTTGACGACTTTAGACTTTATGTTAACATTTAAAAGGTAAAAAAAATAACGATGAGACTAAATTAAATTCCTTTTTTTGATTTATATCATTTGGGTATTCTTTCTTTATTCAACTTTAGATAAAATGGTAAATGCGAAACTTTTATTTCAAAGGAACATAAATTCTTAACCATTTTTAAAAAGACAAACAAACGTATGGCTGGTGCTGTGAAATAAATATTATTGAAAAGATTTTAATAAAAAACTTAATAAACATCCCAATCCAATCCCATCCCTTATTCCAATTTGGTTGCGTAAAGTTATGATTGGGAACATATTAATTATGAGTAAGTTAAAGAACTTTTATAGTCCGGGAATACTTTTAGATAGTATTTTGACTTTTGTTTTTTTGCAGGACGTGGTAGCTCAGTTTGTTACGTGCTTTGAATAACCGACCGACTCGAGCCGACAGGTCGAGGGATCGAGTCTCGGGTTACCGTATTTTGTAGCTGCCATGTTTCTCAAAATGCCCCGGATAGTGGCGACAGATTCGAAACCTGTCACACTGGGACGCAATATAAACATGCGAAAACCGGTGTGTAGCACCTCTGCCTACCCCTCTCGAGGGATAACGGTGTGAGTTTATATGTTTATGTCTGTTTTGTCAATAAAATAATAAATAAAATACTTCCATAAAATATTATATACCTAGTCGCGATTTGGTTACTAAAATTCAGCGATAAAGCCTTTCAATAAAAAAAATATCTGGGTACTTAATAAACAATGCAGACATGTTTTTGCAAGACTAGCAAGATTAGATCCTAATCAAGCACTCGACTTATTGTAAAATGCGTAGTTTATACGATATTATATCTATTTGCGTTTGTAAATTTCTTAGTAGCACATAGATTACATGTTCAAATATGTATATTTTTTAACCTAGAGTGGTGACCACGGGCCGGAAGACGTAGTGTTGGACGGCGCTACATGAGGTGGATAGACGATCTCGTAAAAGCTGCATGTAACGTCTTCCGGCTGATTATGAAAACTTTCGTTTTAATTTGTTGTTAATCAGCTGGCGAGCAGTTGCATAGTGTTATTATTTTGCACTAAAAGTTATTAAATTTTAGTTTTCCAACACTGTAAAATAAAATCCTGATCAAGAACATATTGGAATGCGGTGGAGTTACAAATGTTATAAACATCAATTAGTGCGTAAATTTGTTTGTCAACACGGACGCAAATATTTCTTTTATCTAAAGAAAATAGACTGATAAGTCTGAAAATATCTACATCCATTTCATTCATGAAAATAATAATACATTGGCACTTTAAAATTCTTTAGATAATGATACTTGGAATATTGTAATAACTAAAATAGCGATTAATTACAAAACAGACTATCAGAACAAGTTCCTATTTTTAGTTGGGTTTTCCCTGTAAATTGCAAGATAAGAAACATTTCTCCTATAGAGTTAGGAATGTTTTCAACAATAGAAAAGACTCCTAGAATTATGTAGGAACAATTTTTCATATGCTCCTAATATAGGTAACGTTTAATTCACGAGAATTCTAATGTTATGTACACTGGTATAATCATATATATCAGACAAAATAGTTAAATATGATTTATTGCGAAAATATGTATGATGTGGTAGTACTATTAAATCTTATAATGTAAAATGAATCGCAAAATGTGTTGGTAAGCGCACAACTCAACAACGCCTGGACCAATTTGGCCAATTCTTTTTTTAAAATATTCGTTGAAGTTCAAGGATGGTTTTTACGGCGACAAAAAATCGAATAATTAAACTATAAAAACAGCCCTTTTCTCTTTCCCATACAAAAGGTTTTGTTTTCTATATAACAGGACGAAGTCTGTCGGGTCCGCTAGTAAATATATAAATATAAACAAGATTTTGTACGCGTACCTCAACAGTCAAATTTTATAATAAAATTAAAATCTTACAATTTTTAACTTTCAACGGATTATCCTTTTTAAGAAGAAATACCTACGAATATATGTAAATACGCTTTATATTAAGAATATTTTACCTTTTTTCAGTTTGTCGTCTATATCGGGAAGGCAGGTTTTAACTAACGTTTTATGAGATTTTTTAAAGATCTTTATTTTATTCAGTTAATTTCATTGGTTTTCTTTGTAGCTTTTCTTTAACTTTGTAGCCATTGAAAATCCTATCGCGGCTTTTTGGACATTCTATACAGGAGTTCTAATAGTTGTGGACTTTGTTAGTAGCCGCGGAGTAACAGGCTGTAGCTAGTCATGAATGTAGGTGAAGACGAACACTCGAAATTTTAACGGATAGGCTGGAAGATAAGCGTTTCTCGATGAGACACTTCAGCCTGACGCCTATTTCTGAGGGAATATTTTTATACTCGATACGAATCTATATAAGGTGATAAGGGACAACAATTACAATGATAAGTGTAGTTACTTCTGGTGAATGTCGGATATTGTATTGGATTTAAACTGTCCTCGAGCGATGATCATATTTGCAGGTATGAATATATTTACGGGCATTTATTTTTTTATTTTTAGAACATTCACGTTTTCCTTGGCTTTACACTGTTGCATTTTTCTTTTTTAATTTTAAGGATAATATATGTTATTTATTAACGTCCAGGCCCTTTTCATTTTCTTAATTTTTATAATTATTTTTGCTAGTTGTATCTTAAAATTTGACTCTTCATGAAAATTATGTGAAGGGAAATTTATGATGAGGAATGCAACTGTCAGTATGTTACATTGTAGCGGTGCCAATACTACATTAGAGTAGTAAATATATAATTAGTATGTGCAACAGTGATGTGACTTTGCTAAGGTAAAGTCAAACACACGTCTACAAACACTGGAAGGATCGATGACATACGCGCGAGTACCCTCCTTGAGCCTTCAACTGGACTGCACATTTATTATGGTTTAATGCTAACTTTGAAGCAAGAACTGAATGCGACTCTTTAAGCTGGAGAAAAAATAAACCTCATAAAATTGTAAAAATTATCATCCCTAGTTAGTTACTGTGTTTTTAATTTATGTCTGCCAAAGTGGGTTTACATACACTTGTGGATGTCCAGCTAAATATTTTTTGTTTTTTAATATTTCTTATTCACAGTGATAAGTTTGATAAAGCTCGTCATATTATCAACAAAAACAAATTACATTAAATTATACAAATACGAAGCAGGTAAAATAACTTTCAAAAGATAAAGTTACAATGAATCGAAGTTGGGAATACATATTTTAACATTATTCCATGCGGCCATCCGTGCACCATATTTTACCTGATAACCATGGAATAAACAAACACTTGGATAAAAAAGCAAATTAGCTAATAAAGAAAAGTTATGACTGTGACCAACTATTAGATATTTTGTTGTGATCAGGAGATTATCTACACCTACAGATTTTGAAATCAAAGCGAGAAACCAATTTAGTAGTTAAGATAAAAATATGAGAAGGTTGTCACTATAATTTATTACAATTAACTTTACTTCCCTATTGACACTAGAAGGGGATTTTGTTAAACACTCTGTCAGCAACTCACATTGTCTAATAGATCTTCTCAACTTGGATACTGCATTTATTCTTTCACTGAGCTTTATTTGGAAATTGTAAAAAAAATCACTTGTCTCTTCATATAGAATGGCAATTAGTGCTGTTAGTAAATTCTTTAAGAAGGTTTTTCAGGCATTTAACGGATATTTGGCAGTAGCTATTGGCGAAGATAACATCTAATGTAAAAGACATTCGACCATGCTTCTCCGGTTATCTTTACATAATAACCCAATGGAAGGCTATTTCACAAATACACTATTTGGAACTATTTTGCAATTTCAATTCACTTTTTGAAATTCTTTTTCTAAAAGTAAAACATGCAATTGAATACGAATTGCATCTTTTGTGCTATTTAGTTATAGAGACTTAGTTACCCTGAGTCATCCAGAGATGAACCTATAATAAAAAGTGTACGAGTATATAATAAAAAAAACAGTTTAATGTGAGTCAGATGGGTCAGAAACCATCATGTGCGAGTTATTGTACCATCTTATAAGTTTTAACAATATGTAGATAATTTCGTAAAAGAAGCAAGAAATGTGAACAATTTCTAACAATCAAGTGACTTGTATGGGAGCCCCCTTTGATTTTTAATTTCTTTATGTTTTCAGTATTTTTTGTTATAGCTTCAAAAGAAATAGACCTTCCCTGAGAATTTCATAAGAATAGCTACTATTGTTTATGAGATACAGCCCGCAGACAGACAGACGGACAGCGGAGGCTTAGTAATAGGGACCCGTTTTTAGCCTTCGGGTACGGAACCCTAAAAAATTTACAGCAATTACCACTAGTACACAATATTAAAAATTTCACTCCAAATATTTTTTCTGGTAGTGTAGTTTCTACTAGGCAAAAAGATAATGAAAATACTCTTGATTACAAAAAAACACTTTTTGTCAGTAGACAATGATTTTTATAACCGGCGCTAGTGAAACTATGGCAACCCCTTTAAAGTTTAAAAATTACCCTCGGGAATATTACGAAATCCAGTATAATGGCTGCGACTATGCAATAGACCGGTTTGGCACAGACCACATACGATCACATCTTTATATAGATTAAGGGACCATTTCGTTTGCATAGTCATGCTTTTAATTCTTTTTCAGATGCAATATGTTTGTATAACATTTTAATTGAGCTTCAATTGCATAAGAGACACGTTTAAAAACTCAACAATTTATATTTCTTTTATCTTCGGACCTAATTTAAATTTCATGAATAAAAAAATCCAGAATGCTGCAGAATATGTCATTTACTTGAAAAGATAGTATGACACTGGGTTTACTATATTTACATTTGAAAGAAATTTCGTTTTATTTACAAACATATTAGCTATTAAATTTTTTGTCATCAATTGACAACTTTGCGCAGCCCTAGGTGTTTCATCAATCAAAATTGATTTCTAAAGTGACACCCCTACCGATGTGCGGTGGCTTGACAATCGATAGTCGATACAAAATAGTGAGGGGAGGAAATGAAGCCGGTATCACTTCCTATTCCACCCTTCGTTTCCGAACAAAACACTTTTTTTTCTATTCTCAGTTCGTTTACTTCAAGGCAGTATACAATGTATACCTACATAAAAGGTATAGTATAAACAATATTCGTTTTTATATTCAGGAAAAAAAATCCATAATCAAAAAGCGTTTAGTTCTTGAAATTATGTATATAATAAATAATGAACATACAAATACTATTATTACTTATAATATTTATTACAAAGAAACACGATTAATGATATTACAAATTGTTATGACGAATGCAATTCACACGTGCTTGTAAATCGATTTGCCGTGCTCCGCCATGTTGATTGATAGTGAATGCGCGCGCGCAGTTTTTCGACCCTTCCGACATGGACTTCGGATTTTGGGGCGTGAAGGGTTAACATGAATAAATAAATTAGCACCAACCGAATCCTTAAAATTCATTCTTGCAGCTGTTGAACGTAATCCTTTTTTTAAGCCAATAAAATTTTGTAGTACTTTTATTTTAAATTTCTTTTTTTTTTGTTTTTTTCCGTAGCAATTCTCTACAAACAATTATGAAATAAATAGTGATTCTCAAAATAAACTGCTATTAAATTTGGCGTATGAAACAGATGAGACTGTCGTATGTACTTTATAATAAGTACCATCTTATCAAATATTAGGCCTATTCAACCCACAAAAACAACGTAGCATTTACTTTGTCTTTTCCTAACTACTTTAAAATAGACATGGAAAAGCAAGAGAGATGGGTTAAGTTAGTTAAGACTTTAACGCGAATCGTTTGGTTTTTAACTGTTCGTCTTAAGCAAGGGTATCGGATTTCTGTTTATGCTGACGGTGGCTTCTGCAAGATTCTAGTGAGATGTCTGTGAGATCTGCTGATTATGTTCGAGATATTCCTATTACTGTATTTGCAGATAATGTCCGCCCGCAAGATGTCTTACAACTCTTGACATACATGTCTTTATTGGAATAGTTTTTTTTTTGTTAATATAAGATTGTACAATATTTCAGTAGTGACTGTGAAAAGCAATTATGGCAGATATCAGGTTACTGTTTTTATTGATTATTATTAAATTAGCAATTAGTCCAGACCTGCCTAAAAGTCAATTGGACTGAAAATTTTAACGAAAATAAAAATAAATCAAGATATCATTTTGCTTAGTATAAAAGCTCAGTGCACAATACAAATAATGTCAGCTATGCGTTATGAGTTATTACTCGAGTATATTACACGTACATAGCTAAAAGAGCAGCAAAAACGAAAGTGCACAAATGAATAGAGAGTACTGTGAATGAAATAAATGAATTCACACCTTAAAACGTCGGCGCAACTTAGCCGCGAGTAGGAAACGAAGAAACAAATGAAAATTGAACAATACATTTGCGTGAAGCTAGAAAGCACAGTTGCTACACTTGCCGGGGATCCTTGCGATGTCTTCGGACCTGTTTATTCTATTTAAACTATTATATTTCATTCCATTATTCGAAAACAGAGGTGCTAAAGCTTTTGTGTCAACTCCTTTAAGTTTTTAATGAATATGTCTTGAGTGACGTGGTGCGGCATGTTTGTGGAACGTGTGAAATTCATACTTTCAAGCATAACGCTGAATCCGACTTTTGTTCCGCTCGTTTCGACTTTTGCGAGTAAAATAATATCAAAAATAAATAAAGGTGACTGAAGCCTTTATTCATTAAAATTGTTTTAGGAATTCCAAGTACGCAACGTATTGATCGATAAGGCAAAATAATTGTTATTAAGTGTAATGTCGCTGGCAATCAAATTAATGTTATTAGTTACAATTATTATTAGTCTTTATTGAAAACGATATAAAATTTTATAAATTAACAGTTAAAAAGGTGTTATTATATAACAGAATTACATACATATCTACTATTTAAAGTGACACGCAACATTGTTACAGTCATAGTTTGAAAGTTTTAAACGATAAAGTTCGAATGCGGTTGGCATATAAGGGCAGCACCTAGGAGACATTTATCGAGGGATAGTTTTATTGATTTCTAAGTATTTACGGGAAATGGTGAACCTTTTGTGACATAGGTATATTTTTACGACATACGTTCTTATGACTGTCGTCTTCTTCATACTTATTATCTAAAAAAAAAAAAAAAAAAAAGAGATGTAGGTACAAAAAATTACAGACAGCAAAATCTTTGAAAAATTGTCGCATCAATAAGAAATTTAGTAACAGAACAAAATGTCAATAAGAAAAAGTACTTGTACCTACAAAATTATTTAAGTATAGGTACTGTATTTATGTATAATTTGTGATATTATATGGCGGGGTATAAGGCCCCCTTTTCTTTTCCACTAAGTCAAACTCTGTCCTTATCCTGAAGTCCTGAGTCAGTTCCTGCAACAGGACTTAACTAGGTTACTAGATACAGTGAAATGATCTACTTTACTTTGTAAATGAACGAACAGTTATATGTTAATGTTACTGTTACAATACCTAAAGTTTAATGAGAAAAAAAAATGTCAGTTTCGTCATTAATTAATCTATCTAATCCTATTTGGTTCATTTTTCAGTGAATAATACAAAATTATTTTATAATATATAGTTTTTTTATTGATTGATATAATATGGGTAATTCATATATTAGTCATGTAGCATAAAATGTATGTTAAAAAGAATTTCAATTTTGTGAAATATTTAAGTTAAAAGAATTAAAATTAAATAAATAAAAATTAACGCATTGACATTATTTGACATCCGTAGGTAGTCACTGAGAAATTTTAGGAAACAATCAACTTTTAAATATAATAATTAAGATATTATCAAGATCTGCCTGCGGTTTTGCGGTTATAAGTTTCTTCTTGCGGAAATCTATTATGTTTTCTTGTTAAATAGAAATCCACGGCCTCGGCCTACTTTTATTCAACAAAAAACATTTCTACGACTCTGATGAAATATGACAATAGTAACGCTACAATCATAAATCATAACAACCCCTATATAACTATTTAAATGCCGAATGCTAACCTCAAATTTCTTTTATTGCATGTTTAATTAGCAGTACAGTTTCCAACACATTCTTCCTTATGAATGCAGCATGAACACTTCTTACAGGAAACAAATAATAAACTTTAAATAACAATTGAAATCTTTGCAACACGAAGAAAAAATCGCGATTGTCAATTCATTCAGCAAGTTCGGTTTTGTTTGCGACCCCTACAACCCTCTCGCTTGCAAACCGGTTTACCATCCCTGTTTATTTTGAAACTTAAAAAAATTAACACTATTTGTCGGTCTGATTAATTGGGTGTTTTAATGGGATATGTTAAGAAAAATTTAGTCACTGTTTAAAAATAGGGAATTAAGTGATCCTGGATGCGTCAGCGATCGTGTGATGTGTAGGGCGACCGGTCGGGGCGAAAGTCGGCTCCGTCCACAAACTGCCACTCCGCTCTACCACGCCACAGTCTCATCTAAGCCGCAGCTATGTGCACATCTTCCCCTTCATAGCCGAATTTCACATTCGGGGTCCCGAACCACGCGAGCCGACGCGACGCGGTAACCGAATCACGAATTCGCGAGTCATAATTTTAATTTTAAATCTGGAATTTTGGAACTGATTTAAAATTTCACAGACTGTTTGGAAAAGTTCGAAGAGTTGGCGGTAAACGGTAAAGTTCTGTGTTGTCAGTAAAAGTGCATTTTGCATACTCATTTGAAGCTAATTAAGATTTTATTTGGTGTTCGTTGGTGTACCGATAGATTTTATTACTGTGAAGTGCTTTTGTTTTTGTGCGCATTTTATTTGGATTTTTTTCCTGTGGAATTTTGGTTGGTTATTATTTTAATTTTTTTACCGTTTGAATTTTTAGTTAATTTGTTTTTCGATTAATTTGTTTTATGCTGCTTGTATATATTTTATTGATATTGGGCCAATACAAAATAATGGTTACGGAAAATTCTCGGAAAATGCGTGGGCATCATGAATGCGTTTACTGTTAGACTGTTAAAAGTTTTCAAGAATTTGGTCTTTACAATTTTCATTGCTTTGGTATTAATTTTATAAAAGTTTCCAAATAAGAAAGCTGCTATGCGAACAACAATTTAAAATGTAAAAATACATTTTTAATGTGTAATTTAAAATCCAAAAATTATATTTTATACTAAATAACAATAAGTTATGTAATAAATAAAGATTTATCCTATATACGGTTACTACTGAATATAGGGATTTCACTATTTTGCCTGAATAGCAACTAGAGATGTTGTTAAATTATAAAAACTTTAATATGGATACGTAATCAGATTGTAATAAAAAACAAGTTATCGTAGGTTTCTACACTCGCACATAGTGATCGGTTTAACTTTGTATATATGTATGTATATGAGCATGTAAAGGTTTAAATATACATTTGAACGTCTCACTTCTTGTAGACAGATTCAAGTTAGCATTAGCATATGGAAATATTTGCTAGATTTCATTTCACGTCCATACTACCCAGACTTAAGTACATAAATATAAAGGTATCCATTTTACCTGTCAGTAAGTTATAAATTGAAGTGAATTTTTTAAATACTTGAAGACGAATTTGACAAAAGAAATTGAATTTCAAAGTCTTTACTTTTTATTTTTGTTTTTTGAGTTTTTTTTCAGATTCTTAATTAACTGGTCTAATTTGCGTACGTTTTAATTAAAAAAGAAAAAAGACAACGATTATAACCGAATTTTACCTAAATATTCTTTTCGAATGTTCCGGAAGATAGAGTTTAATTGTAAGTCGTTTGAGTAACATTGGGATATGATCATCAATAAATTAGTACAGCATCTCGAAATATTGCAATATTCGAAATGTGAAATTTGAACGGTAGATTGGCATTTATTGAATAACCGTTATTTGCAACGGGACAGGTATGGTGTTAAGTAAAGAAAACTTTGCTGATTAGCCTATAAAAATAACTTTTTGTATGATGGCAATAACAACTGTATGTAATTGTGACTAATGCCAGACCTTCATAGATTTGTATTAAATATTTGGCTAAAAAAACCAAAAGTGATTTCACTTTATTTTTCACAGCTATAATTTGCATTTGTACTAGATTTAAAAAGGTATTCAATGTCAAGGGTTTTATGTAAAATATCTTATGAGGGGTTTTCTCCGTCTGTTTGCATTTTGTAAAGAAAGAAGGCAAGTTCGTCAAGGTTACCCTTAATATTCACATACTCGGAATTAAGTCCCTTGCAGATTAAAATGATAAAATCCTACAATTTGTGACACTTAAAATGATAAAATGCTACAATTTAAATCAATACCTAATTCTGGACAATTAAGTTGAATTAAGCATTTTCATAATCGCTGACTATGACGCATATCTCCTTTATTTAAGTAAATTTGGCAATGTTACTCACATAGAGGAATATATTTTGTCTACTGCATTGTGAACAGTATCTTCATCACCATCATTTCAGCTGGAATACGTACAATGCTGAGCAAAACCCTGCTGAAATAATTCAAAAAATGTTGGTCCTCTTGCAGCACGCAGCCTAAATCCAATCCTAAAGCCTAATTGGAGGCTGCAATAGTGTAAATTAGCCTATTTTACAACTAGGTTTGAGTTTGAAAGTACTTCGATTATTTGCTTACTGTTTAAATCAACATGATTTGTTTACTAAGAAACATTTGCAAATGTCTTCGCACGTAGTTGCAGCTAGAATAAAAGATGTATTTTCTGAAGCGAAATTTAAAATTTTCTTTTTATACGCAACCCCGAAAACCGACGAGCAACTTCTTGTAAATGAGAAATGAGAAAGCTCTAATCGACTAGGACTTGAAAGTGATGTGATGCCTCCGGATAACGCAATGATTGTAGTATAAGATTATTGTTCATTTTGCCGGAGAAAATAACCCACCATTTAACATCGCCGCAGCCACGTAAAAAATACTACGGTTTCTTGAAAAATTCTTCCCCGTAGATGATCAATCCCAATCAGGGGTAGATTAAAAATAATATTTTTTTGTCCATTGGGACTAAATAGTTTATTTTGAAAGGTCTACAGGCTAATAAGCGTAGGTACCGTAGCTTGTATTTCTACTTGAAAAATAATGAGAAGTTTAGGGAAGACTAGAGTATGATATTATTTCAGCTATAGTATTACTATTGTTAATTAACGTTTATTTAAGAGCCGAGGCTACGGTTTATGCGGCTCGTCACTTTTAGGACTTACCACTAGCTGAATTTGATTACACACTCAAATTGTTGTTGTAACATGCTTTCGATCGTACGAGTAACCGTAAATCATATCGCGCTCTTATTTTTATTTTAATTTTAAGAGCGGTTGCTACTAGGTTAGAAATCGAAAAAATATATAAATGTTTGATCTCAATCCTCAGAACAGTCCTATTCACTTGACTTGACTTTTAACTTGACTAACAACTTCTTAGCTAAACTAATAAAAACCATTGAATTTAATGTAGATCGAAGAAAGCCCCATGGTTTTTAATAGTGCAGTTAATGGAGTTAAGAAAAAGGTCAGGAAACCATATTAGTGAAAAAACGAAAGGTCAAAATTTCTTTACGAATTTTGAACCGACAAAGTTGCAAGTAAAATAGTACAAAAAGACGGTCTAGTAGACAAGTACAGGACTTTCAATTTAGTTTAACGTAATTACAGAGATAAAAGATATTGTGAGAATAATTATTTTTTTGAGACCACTATGTAACCGAAAATATGAAATAGGTAAATCAAAAACTATTCAGTTTTTGTTACGATTGCTTACAAAGTTTAATAGAAATGTATCAGAGAGAGCTATTTTGTTGAAAAAAAACAAAAATTCTCGCGGCGCAAACATCCTAATTGTAAAAAAAATCCAAGTGTGACTCGAACTAAAAACAATTAACTATAAAACAATAGAAAAATATTAAACAATTTAACCTTTTGTAACCGAAAGTATTTCGTAAAAGAAACAACACCTAGCAAGAAAAGTCGAGTCCCCTTTAGTATTTCTATTTGTTGTTGTAAAGGCAACAGAAATAGACTAACATGGCTCAAAAGATACAGCCCGCTGACAGACGGACGGACACCGGAGGCTTGGTAGTAGGGTTCTCTTTTTCACGTCTTTTAATGGTTTTCCGTGCAATAAAACTACAAACTCGTAGAACTTCGAGCACAACGAAATTATTAAAATCCGTCAAATATGTATCTAGTTATAGCCTTAAAAGGATCTAATCGCTTAAAACTCGTCCCAGTAAGTTCAGGCATACTAAATCTAAAACTCTACAATGTATTCAATAAAGTAATGCTTCCTGAATTTTGCTAACTTCAGTCGCGAACCTTCCTCAACATTGAAAGTTTTCTACGAATTTCTCTCACAGATAAGGAGTTACTGCACTTTAAATTGGATATATCGAGCCATATATTTTAAGAATGGTGTTATTGACTTTTAGGGAATAACAAATTCTCAAACAACATCTAACGTTGTGATTGCACTCTGTTCGATTTTCTTTAAAAGTGCTACGGGTGCAGTAAACTTTAAAACTTTCCTTCAAGAATGAAAATATTTTATTATGACACAAATAATACTTTTGCGCGATTTATTCTTCTTCTTAGTCTTATAAGTTTTGAAAGAATATTCTGTTATAAGCTGTTTTAAAATTCGCTCAGACATAAATATTTTATTTTAATGAAGTGATATGAAATTCAGGATACTCTGAAAGTTGGTTATTGCTACAATTTGATTTATTGTTTTGCACTTAAAAATTATATTTTCTGAGAATGTAAAATCTACACGTACACTAACACATTTGTTACAGGACCAAGGTAGTCCAGATATCATTTCGTATAAGAATTTTATCATTAAAGTAGCTATTAATTATTCTCGGTACATTTATAAAGGGTAGTCTACACGTGATTCAGCGCGTTAGTTCAATCGCCCGTGTGACGCTGCCTAACTCGTTCAATGCACCCAGTGTGCACGTTCCCTATGTTGCATCCGTTACGTTTCTTTTCGCTTTTCCAGAAAGAAAAAAACTTTTTGAAATGAAACTTTTAATTGAGATACACGGAAATAATTAATTGATCTTTTAGTCATCATGAGCGTATATAACTTTAATCATTCAAATCAATATTGTATAAAAAAGGAAATTGCCTCTTCAATTCTTTGCTGACTTATGATTAAGCTGATTAAACTTCTTTGATAACATTGATTTCATTTTAAAACAACAAAAGTAATTATTTTTTGCTATTTGGCAAGAACAACCATAAATAAACTTATCACCAATTATTTTGTTTTTGATAGACCTCCTTTCTTTTGCGTCCGGCTTGTTTTATCTCATCAAAACCTGTTGAGATTGTAAACCAATATTGTTCCAATAAATATAAAAATTACATCAAATTATTGTTTCATACTAGTACTTGTAATAGTATAGTTTATTGTTGTATACTATTGAACAAAAAAAAAACACATTTTATCAATTTCAAGTACTTTCCCTTCATGCATTGAATATATATTTTGATAAAACAAATTATAAGAAAAACAACTTTATCATACTGAAATTACTATTCAGATTTATTGTATTTCCCCGTGGTACAATGGGCACGCACGGACATGTTTTGAACAAAACTTGTGGAAGGCAACGTTCAGGAATTCCGGAAAAGTAACGTTTGCGTCCAGTATTTTAGTAAACACGCAGACTCCTAACTCGCGCTGAGTTTTTGAAGCAAAACGTCACCCGGGAAACTTCTGCGATTTATGATCCTTTGATATTTTTAGAAACGATATCGGGATGTTGTTTTCGGTTCGTAAAAATACGATTTTGTTTACAGATATACGCACAGGTTGTGAATAGTAGTTTGGGGATTATGTGGAAGAAATCTGTTTAGGATACATTTCGCATTTAATAGAACAAAAGTTTAATATAGACATAAGACTGAGGTGTTAAAACATTTAATAAGGGGAATGGGATGTCTAACAATAAAGATTGAATGAATCCTATTTTTGTATTAAAGGAACATTTTTTTGTGAAGAAAGAAAAACTATTTTCCATAAAAATAAATTCAAGTCTTAAAATTCAATCAGGTTAGTTAAAACATTAATTATTTTTTAATATATTTTAAAAAAAGAATTAATAGTAAAAGATTAAAGTACAAATTTTTGTGAGTGTTCTTACATAGCTTCTTACATAATTTCTTAAAACATTCAAAAACACTCAACATTTTTGCGTTTAATTTACATGCAGTAGTATATCGCTCCAGCAAACAGACCCCCGTATTCAAATTCCCTTGTTTTCCCCTCCTGCTATATTGGCAGCACGGAACCATGAAAATGCTCTCCGTTTTTCGGACGACCTGTTTTTCTCAAAACTGCACTCTCCACCGAATGAACATTTTCATTTACCATCCGTCTGTTGATTAATAGTTCCACAACGAATTTATTGCTTGCCGACTGATACAGTTTCGCCCGTCCGCCCTCGGATCGCTATCTGCCGTTGTAACTCTTCCTGCACCGATTTAAGGTTGTAATTAGAATGGGCGTCAAGTTTTTTCATTTCGGTATTTTTTTATAGGTTAAGAATGAATAATGTTATGTATCGCGTGTTATTGGCCGTTAAGTAAATCACAAGTCCTTCATTGTCCGTTTTTCTTATTGTATCTAGTTATAATAAGGAAAGTTGACAGTGCTCTATTAGATTAAAATCGAGAAACTTGCCCTATTTCCCCTGTTTTCATTGACCTTTTATCTTTTATGAGTGCTGTTTTTGAATTCGCTAAATGACTTACCTAGTTTTTACGTATAAAAGATCGCTAAGATACGCTATATAGTCTTGGTATTTAATTTCATTGGTACTCAAACTTTTATAGTACAATGATACCGATCTTAATCGAGACAGTTTAGTCTTCAGTAATTAAAACGACTTTTTGTAACCAGTACCTTCTTTTAGCTTTTTTACTGAGGAATATTATTCAAATTATCTTTAGATAACTGTCACAGGGTAAAGGCTTGTTGTGAAATGTGTAATAATGTAGGTACAAAAGGAGAGTGTGTTTCATTATTATGAATATGCATCGAGTGCCCATGAGTCTAATCGTTCGGCAAACAGTTTTGTCGACGGTAACACTCAACGTGTGGTCGCGCACCACAACTGTATGAAAAGTTTTATACAGATAAGAAAGCAACTGGAAGTGTCTTGAGCTTCCCATTCGTTTTAAACCTGTGTTTGCTGTTAAGGCAACTAGACGTCAAATAAAGTTTACTATACCTTAAAAATACATTTGTTGTACATCTGTATTCCAGCATGTGTAAACCCATTTATCCCAATGTCCCTTAAATAGAGAAAAATAGAGAAAAAATAAAATTGTCTCGTCAAATATCGTGCCCAACGGAAACCAATGTATTTTTGAAATTATTAACATTTTGTTTTGCTTATCTATGATGTCAGTAAGTCACATCTAGTTTTAAGACATCATTGAAATGAGCTTCAAACCCAAAGTACCTGAGATCCGCACTCAGGACCTTCACCTTTATTTATGTACACTTGGACAGAAATCACCCTTTGCGACGCCCGCTCTACTCATGGGAACCAAGAAAGCATTCAAAATGATTTATTGTAAATGGTTTTCTACTTTGTTGGCTAAAATAATAAGCCTCGCGTTCAAATTGCTGTTCTAAATTCGATATTTTATTGTTCCCTTTTGCCTCTCCGATACGGCCATTGAAAAAATTAATTTGCTATCCCTTTGAGCCCTTAGCGCCGATGGTTAGGTGAATGAGCGATATGGTAATCAGTAACACACTAATGACAGTAGTCATTAATTTATTCACTAAGGAGAGATCGCGCAACAGCTAGTTGGCATCAGGCATTATAGTGACGTCCCAAGTGAATGAGATATCGACAACGCAAATAATGAAAACGTTATAACAGCACAGTAGGACTTGCGGGCGGATTTGGCTTTGTTCACTCACACAATAGTACAGGACGAAACGATTGTCGCTTTTCTCCGGAGGTGTTATGAGAATTAGTGGGCCATTATTGCTTGTAGAAAAAGCACTGGTCAATCGGAAAGCAGATAACAATAATTAGTTCGGACGTTACAAAAAGTGACATAAATCCCGCATAATAGGTTCTTCGATGTGCAAAAAACAGTCGTACCATTTTACCTGACAGTAGTTTTTGCACCGTGACTCGGAGAGAACGTGGGCCGATATAATAAACACCTCAATTCCCGGCAGAGGCATTGTTTAATGATTCTTCTGCTGTGATATTGCACAATGTTCGACTGAATATTTTTTTTTAGATGAACTTGTGAGAAAAATAAAAGTTTTTGTATGTCATGGTAGCATTTAAACAAAAGGGTCTCTGGGTTGTTCGAAGGTGTGATTTATTTACGACTTTACCTTTGGAACCCTCCCTTGACCGCGTTTGGGTGGCTTGTGACGTATTTTGTTACGACTAAATTGAATCAAATGTTTGTAAACCGATCATCAGCAATAAAGTTTTAATGTTCTTTTTCTTTTGTTACAGGGGCAATATGGAAGGGGAGCACTTAAGAGGAATAGGCGGCTTTCATTGAAATAACTAAAAGTTCGGTCCAAAAAAACTTACTCTTGAAAATGCTGGGGTGTGCTCGATATCGAGTGACCTTGGTATTATTAATATGTTCCTCGTTTCTGATTAGGTTCAATTTGGCCGACGACACCCGGTGTTTAGACAAGTAATTTCTTGGAAAATCATTCAAATCTTCTCCGGAAATACTACTAAGCAGTACTTGTTCTTTCGGTACTTTAATACAACCAGTAAGGAAAGTAGTGTTGAGGCATTGTTTACATGAAGTGTGTGCACCGCTATAGAGGGCGTACTAGGATCGCCACTGCGGTGGTATGCTGTATATAGCACCTTGGTTCGACAGAGCGCTGACTGGTCGCTACGTCACGTGGCTTCCCGGCGCGCGGACCCAGTGCTGGATGCTACTAACTGTATACACGTAAGTATTACGCCACTCTAATTTACTATAATTTGCTGTCCATTACCGCTTCTGTGATCAAATGAAAAAAAAATGCATCGAACCTTCAATAGGCAACATTGGCACATCAATGGTTCAGTTTTCCACGTAATTCTTAATGTTCATTATAACTGCTTCGTTGTTGTTAGTACAGTTAAAGAATTCGAGTTTCATAATTACATAGCAATAGAAAGCGCATATTTCTGGACCGTTTTGAGCTGACCTTAAGCTACAAATTTTGATGTCATCTGCGTAGAAATCGACTTAAACGTTGATGGGCAAACAAGTACATAATTTTCCGTCTTAATTATGTCCGACAACACACATAGTTTTGTATGTACACTACCGTTTCCTATTTATTTTATTAGAATCTATAGATCCTCAACTGTTTTTATCGTGGAAGTGATATTTGATTTTACAAAACGTGACTTCTCTTTTTGTGAGCCTTTAAAGTGTCGGAAAGACCCGCAAACAGTAATTACGAATTTCTAGGTTTGACTTCGTAATCATATGTTGGGTGTCGTAAGAATGATGTGGCCCTTTGACCTTTTGTGTTCATCAATGTTAAGGACATAAACCTCGTCGGATCCCGCAGTTTCCTCACACTTCAAGATCTTTACAGACTAGCTTAACATCGGCTGGCTAATAACTTTGTTAGAAAAAGCTTTTGCAAAGATGGAAAGTATCCATCCATGTTTGAAATTTGTATCCAGTACTGTTTTTACATTATCGTTCCTTATACTTAGTATACGCGCTTGTAATGAAAGAACCCATAAGTGGCGTTTCTCGTCAAATTTACGACACATTTGTATGTGACGGTAAATACTTTTCTTTCCGACATAGGTTTTGTTTGTGTCCATCTATTGTAAGATAGATTTTACAACCATAATTTCTTTAGCGAATGACTGCTGTAGTTGTAGTTGCGTTATTTTGTTTACGGAATTAGAGAATAGGTATATAATTATTTTTTTCTTCGAATTATACTTGATGAATTCAAAGAAAGACGTTTAGTATCTAATGGGAAGTGAGTTTTAGGTTTCGTTATAAATTGTATTCTCATCTACAGATTACGCTAAGTGCTCGTCGATAACAGTAGTGGTACATTTGAATAGTTAAGGACTACTAATCTGGGTACAGAATAACTATACTGGAGGTATATCTAATTTATTAATTTATCGTATTGATATGTTTTTCCTTATATTTATTATTCACCGATGTTAGCAGGTACATATATATTTGTTTGCCTGCTGTTAGAATTTTAAATTTATTTCAAGTTGAAATACGGAAAAAATAATGTTAAAATTTCTACTAGATTTCTATGATTTCACGAAGTTTTCTTAATATTAAAAACTCGTTGATCGTTCTCAAGATGAAGTCTTTTCTGATGTTTGGTAATGAAATATACAAAATATGTGTAAGTATATGCTTGGCATTGACTTATTCTGTTTGTCTATTAAGTTTGTTAGAAAATTTGACAACGATGTGTTAAATCGACTGGTATGTTAGTACATTTGTTGTTAAACAGTTTATTTAATTATCGTTATTAATTCATCATTGCGTTCTAAATTTGCTCTCGACTTTAATCAAAATATCTTTAAAAGGTCTTTAGATTTATCTTTTTGTTAAGTTTATAAAGCAGAGATCTACGTATCTCAGCTTCATATGAAATATCGAATGAAATTTTCATTTCTATAAATGTGTATAGTTCCTTATACAGTATTGCAAATGCAATTTGAAGGTTAGAAAAGCGATAAATAGAATGTCATGAAGCAACAACCTTGACCAATTCTACCACCCACGACACTCTTCAATACTTACCCAATAAGCACAATAGTTATTGTCATAAAAATTTTATTTTTCTGTCATATCTGTTCTCTAATTTATACTGACTCTATGAGTTTGTTGGATGTAATTTATTATAGGTTCGATATATCTTTGTACATGTCCTTATTTGCTTCATTTGTTTATTTTTAAATCAAAAAGTTTCTGCAAAAACATAAATTTAAGGAAAAGAAAAAAAAGTTATTAAAATTCAATGAAATAAACTTTGATAAATTGAAACTGTAAGGTTATGTCTTTGTACATGTCCTTATTTGCTTCATTTGTTAATTTTTCAATCAAAAAATTTCTGCAAAAACATAAATTTAAGGAATAGAAAAAAAGTAACTAAAATTCACTGAAATAAACTTTGATAAATTGAAACTGTAAGGTTAGCGTCTTTTTATAATCTATATAATCTCCGATCTATAGACCAGTAGCTAAATAATTACACTACGTACATAACACAGAAATTTGCATATACATTGCCTTTTTTGCTTCTATGAGAAACAGATTTTGAAGATGAAAAAATGGCGTCAAAGGGCTAATAGGATTATAGCTGATAAAAGGTTCCTAAACTTCTTAACTTCTTCGTTGCATAATCTTGTTTGACATTTAAAGTTACCAATATAGATTAATGGTATCAAAGCATCTCGAAGATTCGATGATATACTTAGGGTATACCGTCTATATCTCATACTCGTAAATTATTTTGGTGTGACGAATATTTTATGTATTTTGAATTTGAAGCTGATGGGCGCATAACTTTTTAGATTTGATAAAAGACTTATTTATTGTAAATGATGTGCATTACTTCTGTGGTCAGTTCAGTTTTTTTAGTTTTTCGGTTCAGTTGTTACATAACGGTATTCAGGTAAAAATTTCAACAAGACGTTGGTATTTTAATTATTATTCAACTTTCCTTATAAGATGAGAGACGCGACGAGTAGGTAGTGTATTGTTTAGACTATTGTTGAATAGTAGACGTATCGTATTTCATTTTATCATATATTAAATGCTCGCAGTAGTTCCGGATCAACTAGATTTTTTTTTTCATAGGTAAGTCATAAATAGAATAATATAGTTGTAATGGTTTAATCTAAACCAATGTTATTTTTCTTTGTGACCTGTTTTTATTTTAGTATATGCGTGTAACCTTTGTAAATGTTGTGTCCGTCTGTTATAGGCATGTACATCAGTTTCTGTTTATAATATGTGATTTTTATATGTTTGTGTAATGTACTTGCTGTAGACGTCCCTAAATAAATAAAATAATAATAATAATAAAAATCACAACCTATGAGTAGCTTACACATCAAGTTAGAGTAATTCTAAGCTTAAAGCTTGAATCGTGACTTTTACCATTACCCATCTTATATCCCCTTCTCTTACAGTGGTTCCCACTTTTCAAAGTAGAGTGAGGCAAAGGAGACATTAAACTGTGCAAAAGTTAATTTTAGTGAATATTGAAGGCAATTAACCTCCTTTTTATGTCATATTTGGCTATATCAAAACCAAAGTTTGAACGGAGTGGAACCTCTGAGGGCGTTTATTTCGTGATAACATAAAAATCACTTAACAACAAGACACGCAGACATTTTTTATTAGATATCGCTTTCGTAAAATGCAACCTACTCATGACATTGCTACTGTATGCAAATTGCAACACTTACTTTCTACTGTAATATTTTGCTGTATGACAATTGGAAAGAATTACAGAAGTTTAAATGTATAGTTTTTGATACAATTAATTTATTTATTATAATTTTTATGTTAGTTATGTTTGTTTTAGAACTAGTTAATAAATAAATAAAAATGCAATAATAACCCTTTTTTAATAAATGACAAGAAAATGCTAAATTCTCCTGATTTTAAAGGCATGCGTGCGTTTTAACATCATCAAATTTTATTTGATTACAATTTACGTCTAACGATAAACCTACGAGTGTCTTAATTTGAGTGGATAAGCAGTCACGTAGTTCATCAAAGTTTTGTCTAAAACAAAGTATTTTTTCAATTTCTCAAACAAAAGGCGATAATTCGACGCGTTTATTTATATCTACCTTCCCGCCTCGACTTCGCACGGATATTATGCATGTATTTAATACATACAAACCTTCCTCTGGAATCACTCTATTTAAAAAAAACCGCATAAAATCCTATAAATCCGTTATTATTAATAAGTTTATTCCGTTAATCACTGGTTCCAAAAATTTATGTTGTGGAAGATACCGGCAAGTACCCCAGTTTCTGTAATTTATTGTGTTGTGTTTTTTACTTAAACACTAATATTTTTACAGTCTAGGGATAGAGAATGCGATAAAGCTCATGTAACAATATACGAATTAAAATAAAATTATTTATAAATTACGCCTTGTAGTGACGAAAAAAAATATCTAAGCATACAGAAGGAAGCGACTTGTAGTGTAGTACAAGTAGGTCTTACTTGTTTGAAATTAAGGTTAGAAGAAAAACTTTTCGGCTCAGCTCTTTAGGTCGATCAGATAAGCAACATTATCGATCTTATATAGTGTGATAAATTTGCAAGTGATTGCTATCGCGAACGTGATGCTACTGTCCAACAAGTATAGGTAGGTGGCTTAACTGTTGATTAGAAAGACATTCGTTGTATTGAACTAGATTATACCGCGTTTTAGGACAAAGAAAGTGGTTTTTTTCTCTCCTTCTTTGGGGTTGTTATATACAGCTACGGTTTACTTCACTTTGTTTCAGTAGTTAGGTTAGTTGTATCCCCACTGTGTTTTATTTTTAGGTCATCTAATATATTTTACGTTAATAGGTACATTTCATGAAGTACAAAATATGAATTATTTTGATATCAATTTTGTTATTTAGGGATCTAAGAAACAAGTTTCCCCGTAAAACAGTTTTGTTATTGTCGTACTTGTAAGGTACTACGATAAGTTCTTTCTCGACTCGCATCGCGACATTCAATTGTGTTTAGTAACTTTTACAGTATTTCGTGTGTAGGCGTCTTTATTAAGTGCGTGTAGCAAGGCCTCGGTATTTAGTTAAATGGTATTTTTTTAAATTTATCGCTCTTTAACTTTTTAATTTAATAGAAAACATATAAGAATTACATTCCAATGATAGATGGATCAAATACAAAAGAATCCGATATTCATCATTTAAAAAACGTCGTGTTTTATTAGAGAAAATCACAGAGGGTGACAATACGACTATGTTACAAGTTTCTATTTCATAAAAATATTTTTATGTTTTTTTCATACTATCATAATAAAATAGTTTCAATTTATTGATTTTACTCAGAAAATTTAAATTTTTGAAGTATTTTCTCAAGTTTTGGGTTAAAAAGACTGCATACTGGATCATACACAATGTACGAATATACATTCTAAACTAGTACAATATGTCACGACCCCGATTTGTCTGAGGATCGACTTCCTGAGGTCAGGTGGTCCTCTTTTGTGTAGGCAAGAGGGAAACGGATTTTGGGTGGTTTAAAAATACACAAGGCGGTAGTAGCCCATTACCCTTAAAATAGGGTAAAAATGGAGTTGCTCCCAGTTTTATTCTCATAAGAGGATTAAAAAGGATTCCTGCAGTTAAGGGCTTACAAAAAAAAGTCTTATATCAAAATGTTTTGAAACAAATTAAAATAAACCTATTCAAACATTTAAAGCTTAATTTCTAATAACCATAGTAGAGTTGCCTAGCAACCCTTTGTTATTGGGATTATGTATTTATAAAAACAGTACAGAAGAAAAAGGAAATAAGTAGCTAAATGTGAAAAATATACGAAGCCTCTAAATGAATAAGCTTTTTAATTTCTCGTGATGCCATACATACTAGTATATTATCTTTCTATAATGTAAGAGTATTAGCAAAATTAACTGTTTTATATTAATTTGGTGTTTTTCAAGATAGCCGCTGTCGGGGCTTTTGATCCGATCGTCCAATATGCGTAATTGTGGGTTTAGTCGTTTTGAGTTTGGGGTAAGTTATAGGATGTTAGCTGGGAAACTTCTTCGATTCAAAAAGAAGTGGCGATAAATAAAACATTCTAATTGTTTACTATTAATCAAGATGCACTCTTAACATAATTGGTATTTTCATATCTGGCTCAATAGAAAATTTTGTAACGATTATGGTACCGTTTTTATAAGTTTATCATCATCCTAGATAATGTTGAACAGGATAACAGAAAAATTTAAATTAACAAAAAATTTGAGCCTATTTTTGTTATATTTAGTCAGTCTTATGAATTCGTACGATGAAATGCATTCATTAGAAGTTATTTTGATATTACAAACAGGTACAAATTAAATTTTTACTTATTTGCTTAAATGTTTGACAGAAAATGAGAATAGAAAATTATGATCATATCCTGTAACTTGCACCAAACTGTAAGTGAACTTCTTTTTTAAACGGCTCAAGTGTTTTAATGAATAGGTAGTTGCATTATAATCGTGTCTGCATCGCTTTACCATAAACTGTTGATGTCTTATTACCGGAGACTATCAATACCTTTACCTTGATTATGCATAAAATATATTCAGTGTTAAACCTTTAATAACCATTTTTTTGTCATTTAAACTTTTAGCTCTTTTCATGCATAAAAATACTTATTTATTACTTGTTTATAAAGATATTACCCTGGCACAAAGATGTTTAAGTTGTTTTGTTAGAAGAGAAAAAAACAAACCACGTTAGGTGCGATTTTAGTTTGCGTTTAAATGGTTCCGTTCAAATAAAATTGAGATTTTTTACTGATTTTTAAGATTTAAAGTTCTATTTTGCTTGGAAGCTGTTTATTTTCCTTACAAGGGGTAGGATTTAGGTAGTAGCATAAGTAGATCTAGTAGATACTTGGGAAATCTTAATTATGGGTTGCTCATTGATCCCTCTGGAAAACTGCAATCGTCAAGGGACTAGTAAAACCTTTTTTTCAAAATAGGAACCAATATTCTTTGCTGCTATTATTTCACTGTAGCAGATTTAAGCGATAAATCGGACTAAATCGTTGGGATTTCATGTGCTGGTTTTTAATGTAAAGTAGGTAAGAATTTACTCTAGATTACTCGTTGTGATGTGGCTGAAACTATTTAAAAAGTCTACCTCAAATAAACATAACATGGGCTGTGATTCTGATAACAATTGTACACGTAACGAAAAATAGTTACCTAGTTTTTTCAGATACGCAACCCTCAAAATCAATCGAACGGATGTCAAGATATTTTTTTTATGTTTTCATTCTTATGATAATCTCAATGATGCTTAAATCTCGACCCTATAAAGCTATGATCGATTGAGTGCGTCTTTATCCGTTTATTACATTTTTTAATAAGAGGCCGGTGTTTTATTAAGTATAGCATCGATTTTTAATCGTATGGGGCGTTGAGAATTTCGATCATAAATTACCTACCGATTAACGCAACTCTTCTTACAACTTGTGTCAGAAAATAGTAAGAATAAAGAGAAATGGCCGAAGATACTTCCATGTACATTTACGTGATAAAACTCATATTTATGGGTAATTAAGGGAATGATCGATTTCGTTCGAAACGGAAATTTTTGACCGTAATTTAATGTATTTTATTACCAATTACAAAATATCATTTCTTGTTCTTACTTTCTGTCGATTCGTTTACGAAATATTACATCGTTAAATGTACGGGCATCTATTTTCTTTATACAAACAAATCGTTTGGAATGTATATTAAACGGCTGTAAAAGTGAATTTGCATAATATTTACTTTTATAGCTTTAGTATTAAGAGAAGTTATCTCGGTGCGATTGGTTCGCGTTGTAAACTAATTATGTGGTGGTCGATTAGGATTTTATTGAAATTATTACTGGCTGTAAATATTAGATCAAATGCTAGCGTAAACATGGTTGAGATTATCAAGCTTTTAAATTCATATTTAATGTTATTTATTTCTTCATCTGACCTGATTTATTTTCGTACTGAAATTTGAGTTTAACGAGATTAGATATGAGAGTAAATATGGTGGTTTTAAGGCGGTGCGTAAACTATATAGTTATTTATTATACAATTGAGGCTTTTACTAAAAAGCTTGAATATAAAACAAAATATCTAAAATTGGTATAATAAAATAAAACAGGTATCTATTAGTTAATTACGAAGGCGTCTGCGCACAGTCCCTTGGTGCGACTGAAGTAACTAGCAGATCAAAAAACACTTTACGATTATTAAAACCTCCGATTGACAACCGGGAAGGCATTCCTGTGTCTTTTCCATATTTTTATTGCATGTAAACCCGTCGGCGCCTCTTTACATCATCTCTTTTTAAGTGACATAAATTCTAATACAGAGTCCATTTGTGTATCTCGGACGTCTTAAAAGGCACGGGGATAATCATAATCGTTTTTCTGCTTTTTACAAGGAACTCATTTCAATTATCTTTCGATTCGAAAGGTATAAAACGGAGTGGTATGTGTTGGGACGCTGGCGCCCAACTGCGGCCCGTTAGTAGTACGCCCTTTTGAATTTCGAAGACGCTAATTTAATTATGGAATTTTAATTTTCTTTTATGTCATTCGCAGCTGTATCCTGCCAGCGTTATATGTTTTCGTCTAAAAAGGAGTTCTAATCAAGATTTTTATCTATGTTTTTCAGTGTCAAGGTTTGCTGTTCATAAAATTTTAGTTAAATGAGTTGAAAAATGTATTTGAATATTTGTATTTGTATTGAACTGTAGCGTTGGTATATAAACTGTTGTTTCGGGATAGGTATTTTTAACTTTATAACGTCAACCAGTTTTCGTTGGAGTTGGTACGTTGATACGTTTTCATAAAGGTATTAGCATTATTATAAGAAAAATAATACTGGCCATACTGGTAAATGAAATTAAACCATACGTAAAATACAGCATTCTTAACTACTAGGGAGAGGTCAGATTCATGTATGTGAGTTCAATGAATTGATCAACTTCTTTTATTTTTCGTCTTAAGGGACTCGACTAGTTTTTACTGTTATTCGTAAGAAAACTGTATTGTCCTTTTGTATATTTAAATATTAAGTTACATTACAAATGAACGACGTAGAAACACCGTTGCTTTATAAATGATCTTTTTACTCAATTCGTTTGAAAAAACGTATAAAGTTTAAGCGGAGCAGCTGTTGCACTTCATTTTATAGAGAAAAAAAACCTACAGGTTCAAAACAATCAATCAAATGGCAATGATGGTTAATATTTTATTTTTGAATTAATTGCAATACTTTCAATTACTACCTGTTCCATTTTCTTTTCTGTGGCAATTTGCCATACAAGTTATAATAATACAAAGAGAAAACTAAACCTAATAAAATTAAACATATAAATCAATAAACAAGGACCACCATATTAAGAGAATGATTTAAACCATTGGAAGCAGAGATTCACCATCAAATTAACCAGCCCAGTCACCAGTAAGACAGATGGGTGCTTCAGAAACCATAACAAGACGGTAGACGCCATTCATCAACGCCTTGTCAATTATTTATTATTCTAGTAGCGAACAGGCACGGCATTGGTCAGCTAATTAAAATTTATTTGACACTTACGTTTAGACGGGACCCGATAGAGAAAACCTACTCAGAATAACTCATGGAATTGGATTCCGGTACCCATATTGCACTTTAATTCGGTGAAATCGTCACCTTTACTTTGTAAAGCTAAACATTTAAAAGGAAGTCATGATATCCAATTACACAAAGAGAAGCTTAGAAATCTATTCTTTGATACGGTTAAACTGATTTTAGCAGTAAAAATAAAATTGGTGTTAGTGTAAAGCTTTTTACCGGGGAACAAATAGAAAAACAGTTAAAAATTACAGATGAAACAATGTAGTAATACCTAAACATGTTAGAAGACATTTGGCTGGAAAGGATTCTACGAATAAGAATACTAAATTGCATACTATTGTTTATCAATGATAGAGCAATTAGATTAGATTACATGAAAATAAGAAAGGTAATTTGTCTTTTGATTGATAACGCAAATATCTTTTTTACCCACTGGAATACCCACAAGGCAATAAACTTCCTTTTTCGTTGAAATATATTTAAATAAAAGACAAGTACAATGAACAAAGTATAAGCAATATCCTATATATGATAGACTATAATTTCCTAAATGTGTGATCAGTGGACATTAGCAAGAAAGTAACAATAAAATAACTTACTGGTATACTCGTACATTTATTTGAAACTATTCTGCAGTAACTGGCGTGTAACAAAATGTCCACGCCTCTTCGTTCAACATTACCTGTACTTTCAGTACAAATGAACCGTGCTAGACACTTTCTTCGTTGATGGTAATATTTTTACCAATTATCCGACGTAACGAGCATTTCATAAACTATTTTACATAAACCATGAAATCATCTTACGGTTTGTTAATATTAATTAACAACCGTGTAATTATTGGGTCGTTGTTTTAAATCGATTTTCTTGTCGCTCAGTACTTGATTTAAAGTTTGGTGTGAAATTTTATTGACTACTAAGTTAGAGGTGGAAAATTAAACACATAATTTTACTATCAGAAGATATATATGGTACTTTACATTAAAAAAGAGAGAGATAGAAGTGATTTTAATGTAAATTGGGTGGATCGCATAATATATTTTTGTGATTTTTGCTATTAGCTATAAATATTGCTACTCGTATAAGGAGCATCTAAAAAAATTTGGTCCCATAATTTTATTTTCATGATGAAAACAAAAAATCTACTATTCACGAACTGAAATTATCTACTATTCATGAAAAAATGTGTGTAAATGTTATTTTTGTACTGTGCTTAAAACCGACGATTTATTATTTTTCATGAGTTTCACCCATGAAAAACAATTTTGAGTTATTAATAGCCAAGGTTCTACAACATGTTTGTTTTTTCTATTTAACCTTTATTTACATTCCTTATTTGTAAGGTAAGACCGTCAGTTTTGACATTCAATTTGCTCCGTAATTAAGTTTTGCTACTCGCACTTGAAAAGGTATAATTTTATCCTTTGATCGCCCCTTACTTTTAAACGTTTGTTTGGTTTTTCAGAAATTCTGTATTTTTACTCATGTAGATATTAGCAATCGAATAAAGGGGAAAATAGAAACCAAAATAAAATCTAGGTGCATTATGAAAAACTATTTTCAGTTTAAAAAACAGGTTTAATTAAAAGAAAACGAAAATAAAATTAAACCAATTAAAATGCCAGCACATACCGCAAAAGCTGCATGTTTTCCAACTATTATTCAGTACCTCATGGCCGTGACCCTCTTAGGCTTTAAGTTTCTACTTATCCAGATTTTAGTTTCAGACTTGGAAGAATTCCTAACCTCCACTACCTGACTCTTCACCTTTCCTTTTCACTTGTACTGATTTAACCGCTGTAAGAGCGAGATAGCTCTGTTAAGTTCGAATTACATTAATATAATTGATATTTTGGTACGGGGACTGTTTATTTTATCGTAGTTTGAAATCTTCAACAATTTACGTAACAACCCTTAAGTTCAGACAGATTTTATCAAAGGGGTTTCATGAAGTTGAATTTGTGGTTTCAGTTCAATTGTAGGTTAGGGTTAGGTTTATTTTATTTTGTAATTTAATTTATCTTGATTAAGAGTCAGAGTTCAAGTACTGTGTAGGTGGGCATTTATATAGGTACACTCTTTCCACCCTTATCCAATCTCACGTGGCGTGAGATTTAACTTTCATACGTTGAATCTTTGCATCGCTAAAATAAAGAGCAGTCGCCGGAATAGCGTGTTCTTGGTCAATTTAAATAATTATCAGGTTAAAAAGTAGGCATTAAATGTTCCAAGTGCTGGTGCTTGACTAAAAAAACGACACGTTACAATATCTTAATCGGACTAGTAATACTCGGTACCAATTAGTAAGCAGAAATCAATTGCGTTTGTAATGTGAACGCAGGAATGTGTGGACGTAGACAACTAAATAAAATGTTGTTCACGAGAGCATGCACTGGGAACAGAATATCATAGACTAATATTATAAAGAGTTTGTAAATATATATGTAGAAAGAAATTAACTAAGTTCGATACTACTCATCCGATTTGGATTACAAAATGAAACATTTTTTTTCTTACATAAAAGAAGTTACTATTAGAATACAAATTATCATTTCGCATATTTTGGTCACCTTTTGATCTCGTTACTAAGGAATCTATGGGGTTCAAAACAATTTTATCTTTGACTACTGGACTTTCTGATAGATACCTCAGTCTATTAAGTCAGAACCTAGATAGGCACCGAGTTGTCAATATTGTAATCGGTATGTGGTCCGTAAGTACAACTGTCACTTGCAATGATAATAAACATCAAGTTTTATACAGTTGCATTTAGCAATTAAAACCTTTATAGTTGCCTTGTAAAAATTTTACAACAGGAAAATATTGAGATGGTATCTCTGATGTTTAAGCGTTATCTGATCTTGTATGATAATTGCATTTTTTTTCAGTGTTGTAATAGTTTTATTGATTGCAATTATTTCTGGATTTTCATATTTAAAAATCGGAGCTAAAGAAATAGAAGATATTATTTTGAAATAGAATTAACAAGTAAGTACAGCATGGGGTTCTTCAGAATGGGTTTTAAGAGGTTCTTGCAGGGTCGGCAACGCGTGCGTGATACCCCTGTTATTGCAATCCCATAGGCTACTTACCATTTTAAACAGATTTATTTTTTCATTTGCCAATGCCATTTTCCTCAACCTCTTTCGCAATAAATAGATTAAATTTCGATTTCAATCGAAACCCTTAGTTCTTTGAACAATAAATAATTCGATAGCTCATAACAACGGACATTCATTAGACTACACCCAGTAAGGAACGTTTAATTAAGACTAGTGGCACAAATCAAATTAATGTTAAAGAGCCAGTGGCAAATTGATAACACGCCCTATTGCGCCGACCGACCAACTATATTCATTTTACATGCCATGTTTTGTAATAGAAGCTCTTTTTGCCTTTAAACTGATTGTTAGCACCTGGAAAGTCATTTTAAAACAAGAAATCAGTTTCACGCAAAGAAAAAAATATTATTAAATTAAACAAGTTAACTTGAAGCCCAGTTGCAGCATCACAAATCACCACATCATCAAAAATATCGGGCTTTATTAAAATCTATGTTATCATTAAAAGCGAATTAGCGGCGCACTGGGCGGTTGACGGACGGACAAATGGTCCAGCGGATGGGCCAACAAATGATACGTGTAATGAAGAAACATGCTCCACGATTATGGAAGCATTAATAAAACAATTTGTTATTTTAAACGTTTACTTCTCCTGCTGATGGGACGCCATTACTCTATAACCGACATGGCCTACAAATTATTCTTACAATTGTTTATTTGCAAATTTTATTAAGACGAAGAGGTTGGAGTAGTGGTAAAAAAGCCCCTCATTTTAATTATGAGGTTCCTGGATTCTTGATGGAAATAGCCCGAAGTCTTAGTTTAGATTTTTTATAAGGCCAGTTTTTATGCAATTAGGAGAATATCGTGATTCTTTGGCAACCTGGTAGCTTGTTGATGTACAAATAATGACTTATATAACACATTTATATTGTTGTTGCTTATATGCGTAGTGTGAGATCAAACATTTTGTAAATATTTATTGTTATCGTATTTCTGTTGGTAACTACGAGTTCATAAACATATAATTCGTAGTAATTATGAACTTGAAAAATATAGCAAAATTTGTTTAATTGATTGCAATAAAATTCCAATAATATACCATCATAACCTTTTAATTGTTAATCTGAATATGGTAATAAATACTCATCAATCTAAAACAATATTCAGCGACTACAAGTAGCATTTATGATTGATGCCCACATAGCATTAAAAGAAATTAATAAAAATCAATACATTATTCATGATCATAACAATCAAAATATTAATTCTAAAGCAATACAAATGGAGAATGAACTTGAAAAGAATAATGCGGAAGTGAGTAATCAATATCAAAATCAATCTATAGTAATGATCGTGCGTCAAATAATATGAAACTAGTATTAAGCATCTCATCTTCTTAAATACAGAACAAGTATTAGACATAATGTTTGAATGGTCACGACTTGATAGACAACACTCATTACAATTGTTTATTTTTAATGATACATACAATATTGCTTAACAGTTAACTTGTAACATTGTTACATTTGGTACATTAACTACTGATTTATGTTTGAATAATTTACAAAATTCCGCTAATTTTTTTACTCAAAAACGTCGTGATGGCGTATTGATTCGTGTCGGTGTTATGTTCGTTACTGACTGAGCTACCTATTTACCGATTAGATCAAATTTTGATCGAAATTCTGTAAAGATTGATATGGAATAATGACGATTTAAAAAAAAACTTGAAGACAAGGGTAAAAAAACTATAATAGCCCTGCAATGATTGAGCGGAGTATTGGTAAAGTAAGTGATGGAATGAGAAGTAAATACGTAGAATTAGCTGGTTACCAAACAGTCTGCCTGTCTAGCGAGGATTTCACTCTCGAAGATAACATAAAGCAAACGCATACAATAACCTCTAAAATAACTTAATAAGATGTTTCTGCATGCTGAGATCACTTTTAAAAATAAATCTCTTTTATTACTTTTGCGAAATGACAGCGTTTACGGCTTCTGAAGCCATTTAAAGAAATTGTTTGTAACAATATGATGAAGATATTTTGAGTTTACAATAAAATATTACAAATGGTTATTGGTTTTGTATGTGCTGCCGCTGTTGTTGGAGCATTTTGATTATTTAATATTGTTTTATTCTAAAACAATTTTTCAGCCGTTGAAGAATTTCCTATCGAACAGAATGTACATGTAGAGAATTCCACGGTTCCATGCGTATGCTGTCATATTCATTATCCAAGTTATGTACCGCAAGCATTGCAGTAATTTCTATTGTTTATTTTAAGTAACCAACTTCTTTTCCTTCGCCTTTCTCCTTTGGTTGTATTGTTGAAGCATTATTTAAATACGTAGTAACTCAATCACAAATTATGGCTTAAAGTATGACTTGTTCTTCTATCTCACTGACATGGTATATTGGTAAGGCTTGAGGGGTTATAAGGGTAAATTAAGATTTACTTTCTGGCAAATATTTAAGTGGTTTAATGTTATGTTATGTCACATTTGCTCCACTCGGACTGTTAGCGTTTATGTCTGTGTTTAACGTTTACAATGGCATGTCTGTTGTTTGTAGCTCGGGATGTTCTCTGTTAATACGGGCCTGTTAATGGATGTTGGAAATTAGCAGTGTTGCCAACCTTCGGCTGTTATCCTTTATGTCTTCATTTTAGTGTGCGTAGAGCTTAGAAATGGTTCTGCCTCTTAACAACTGAGCCAATTACTATTCAAATATTTTTACGATCTAAAATATCCTGCCTGTCGGAATGTCTTAAGTATTTTCCAATATAACTTTCATAAAAGTTATACCTTCAAAACTTTGGAAATCTGGGGAACTAGTTTCGGCGTTTCGCTTGCCTTAATCTATTGTTTTTTTAACGTAAATCCCTTTAGTACTTTCATATCATTGAAAATCAGCCAAAAAAATATTTTACTGCGTGTAAAAAATGTCGGTAGCGTTAAAGCTCTCATGTTACGTAACTCACTATATAGATAATTAACGTAAGGCAAGACGGTAAACTATTTTTTCCAAAAATAATATAAAACCTTTTATAATGTTGACTCAAACTCTGAAAAAATATAGAATCAGGAAATCCAAGCTTAATAGACCATTGTCTGTACAGCAAGAAATTTATAGTTACATTAAAGTTGCCAAGTTAGCGAAAACCCCCAAGATGTGGTTTGGCTGCTCTTACCATCATCATAATTTGTGGGATTTTTATTGCATTAATACAGTCGTACGTTAAACTGAAAATGTAATATTTGTTTATTAATTGTAATATTGTTAAGTTATACAAAATAGGTTGAGTTCACTTAATTGTAAAGTATTTATTACACATATATTAAAAATGTTTATACTTTGGTTTAAATTTTAAAGATTTATTAAACAAGTCAATGTAAACTACGAGAGGATAAGTACGAGTACATAAGTCATGTAAATTATTATCTCCATGAAAAGCATGAAGTTTGTCGACAAAACGTATCTTAATAGCTTGGTAATGAAACTTCTTCAGTGCGGCTATAACTCAGAGTTCCATTCTGACGTCAACGTGTACTCTAATGATACACTGAACTAAAGCCGTTGATAGCAGCACCCTTATCCAAATTGAATCTAAATCGATGCGACTAAGGATTAATATAACAATTTTAATTGTCATGTTTTGCATAAACGCATTGATAATAAATTATTGTGCTGAGAGTGGACGTGGCAAGTTGACGTGGGAGGGGGCAACTTGATGCGCGCGCGCTTCAAAATGTCACTTGGCAACTTGTTCAACAATATTTATTCAATAGCACACCGGCTTCAAAAGACTGACACTCAAAACCTTTACGCAGGAAATGGTTAATGACATTCAGTTCTTAGATACACAATGAATAGCATAATAAGTGTACAATTCGTAAGTGTGTTAATGTTGCCTTTGGTTTCGCTCCGTCTATTAACAGTTTGTGAAGATTTATTAACGGGACAAAAAAATGACAGACGACGCGATAAAAAGATGCTTTGTAGTGTCACAAAAAGTGAAACAAGAGAAAATCTTGATACAGTTAAAATTTGATTGATGGTCGTATCCGCACACCTCGCCAAGGACGCTTGGATAATTGAATTATGTTTACAAGTTAAACTGCTATTGACATAAAATCTCTCGTCGTTATTCCAAGGGGATAAAGATTTTTGTACAATGTTTTTGAGTTTGACAGTTGTATTAAAATTTTGGATATTCATCGTCGGAAGTCGAAGAAAGGCGGGTATGGTCGGCGGTATTCCATTTGATCGTTAATTTGCTTCGCGTCAGCTGCGCAAGAGTACTTGATATGCAAAACAATCGAGATTATTGCGAGAGAGCAAGTTGACCATCCTTATTTATGCTTACCTACCGAGACACACTGAGAGCAACAGGAAATTTGCTCTTAAACGATATTCGCATGTCTAATGTTAAAAATCGAAATATGTGTTTGCAAATTAACCTTCAGCAATCAAGTATTTTATCAGTACAATTACCGTGAAATGACACTGTGAATAAATAAGTTTGTTTGTTTAGTCTGACTTCTAGTACGTCGGAGGATGTTTGCTAACCCATCACACTAATTAAGAACAGGATTCCTACTAGGTATTTCTACTTGAGATCCACTTAATCTGATGTGTTAGTTCAGTACGTTCTCTGAACTACTTCTCTCTGATCACTGGACCTAAGAGCTAGGCGGTATTAAAGCAGGTCAATGATGAAGAGTTACAAGAAACCCTTGTTTGCGCTTTAGAGGCCAGTTTCCTATAGAATTTTCTGGGCTCTGATATCTGGGAAAAATTCTCTTGGACTGTACACTTGAAATCTGAGAAATATTTTGCAATAAGCTTTTGGCTCAATAAAAGTGATACACATACGCTTATTTTGATTAAAGGAGTAAGTAATATAACAATTTAAATCTCTAACTCAATACAGTCTTTACTTAACGCGGCGATTTACAAAGCTCCTACGCATTGGACGATAGTATCCAAGGAAATGGTGGCGCCACAGTAGTTTTAGACAATCTTCTATAACAAATGTTGTTTCGATTATTCTGTATAGACACCAAAATGTTGACATCAGCATAAAAATGTTATTGAATATAAGATAAAAAGGTTTAAAATAAAACTTTCCTGTAGAAAAGAAGCAGACTCCAAATTAATTAAGGATAAAATTATTCTACATTCACATTTTTATTTTAACCGAAAACTGTAATAGAAATTAAAGTAAATGCCTGATAAGAGTTAATCTTGACTTAATCTTACAATGTGGGTGTCTCTGCTCACTATTCCGATTGCATTCTTAACTACAAATTGATATCGAGTTCTAAATCGAATATCTGTTATTTGAATACAAAGTTATAAGTGTCATGATACGCAATGAATACCAATGTTGTGGTTATTTTCGGTCAAAATATAACCTTCTTAAAATGGAATTGAAGTTTGATTTCGGCGAGATTTATGAAGTGTTTTTTTAATAAAAGAGTAGTTTTGAGGTTTAATATCCTTTATAACGTCTCGTCAATTACGATTACGATTACGATAACGTCGGTTTGTTTTAAAAAAGTCAACCGAAATAAAATAAAATGAAAATAAAACAAATCACTCAGTAGAAACCGAGTATACAATTTTATTGTTTTCAAATTAGTTTTATTTTCTTCTTAAATTGTGTGATAAAATCGATATTTTCCTTAAAGTTTTGATTCTATAATGAAAAACTTGAAATAGATGTGATGTTTACTTTTTAACCGACTTCTTCTAACGTAATAATACAGACTGGATCTAAAATAAATTTAGGTACCAAAGAATACTATATGACAACAGAAATGGTTCCAGTTTAAATGTAAATAAAACTAGAAATTTGTAATCGGATACGTCAATAATAATTTTTGACCATTAATTTTTATTTCCATTGTTTCCATGTGACCAGAAGCTTGAAGCACATAAAATACAAGCCTCGTTCAGCCACGAAATCAATTCGCATAGGATTCGAATAAAATTAAATAATTGAGTGAAACGGCTCATTAAATTGATTGTAAATCTATCTATTAGCATTTCATTAGAAACGTCAGATATTTATTGTCTTTTTTCTCGCGGTGGCCATCCAAGTTTCCGGGTCTCAAATTCTCAACAGTAACAATAAAATTTTATTGACATTCAATTTATTATTTTTTGTGAATTGGTCATGGTTACCATAGATAAGAAATTTTCATTTTTAAATCAAGGTTGTGACGTGGGTTACATTTAATTTAATTCATAAAACAGAAAATTTTTGCAAATTTTTATTGACACCATAATTATGGTAAAAATTTCACCCGCAGCGTGATTAAGATTTATTGTTTTTAATGTTTTTCAGACATCAAAAAAAAACTTGAGTATATTGTGATAACATTTGTTTTATTAGTCACCACTCGTGACGTTAGTTCGTGCTAAAAGGATATGGCAATAAAAGAAATCATAAAAATTACCTAAATTCCCCAAATATTCACGCTTAATAGACGATTAATTTTGTTGATAAAACAGAAAAAATGAAAATTCCTTAAAACAAGCTCATGTCGTCTAAAAGTCGCATGATTAGCATAAGGAACCGATAATTTATAATTTCGACAAATAGTTATTACGTGTAGGTATTTGAAATTCGATATTTATGTGACTTTGGCATTGTTGAGTGTGTCGAGTGGCAGGTCTCATAGATTAATTAACACCTTTGTTCTTTCTTTAATACGGTTCAACCAGTTTTGAACACAATCTCATATATTTGGTTATAAATTAGTCGACTAGTCTTACACGTAGGTATTTCTCGAATTCCTCGTGTCAATCCGTTTAATTTATTGATTTTGCTTTTTACGTCTCTTTTTTTACGTTTGAATAAAATATTATGCAATTTACAAACAAGACTCGATTTTACTTTCGGTTGAATTTTCATAGTAGAATATAGACATTTATAGTAAATCAATATAAAAGAAAGCTATCTTGCTATTTATCTTTAAATACAGCTTTTGACTTATTTGAAATGAATGTGAAAATTTTCTTTTGGCGCCATTTTGACATTTGAAATTTATGTTACAAATTTTTTTGGGAAACCATTCTTTAGAAACTAGGTTGAGGCTGTAGAAAGTGAAAATAATGGATCTTCCAAAATGAATTTATTGTATTGTTTTCTGCGGCTTTTTTATTGTATACGTATAAAAATGTATCTGTGCTAAACCCAATGATTTGATAAACTTTTAAGAGACATGATAATTTTTTACATGCTATGAATTAAATTTAGTTATTGATAGTTTTCTGTTGTTTAAATTCCTAGGTCGATTTTATCTTATCTTGATATCCCACAAAACTACTACACAGACATATCCTTTAATATAAAATTCAATGGAAATTGGAAAAATACATATTTACTTTCTAATCAATGAAGAATGAAAAAATTACTGAATGAAAAATCTTGATATCCACGTCTCAGTGGCTATACAATTGTTTTTAGAATTCCAGAAAAAATTAACTACTTTATGAAATCAAAGATGGTGCACATAAATTTAAATATTTTTAATAAGGAACAAAAGATCTGTAGAATTTACTACTCTTATAAAAAAAGCCACATGATTTAGATTTAAGATATATAGTTACATATTACAAAACTAGATAATTTGTTAACATTTCAGATTTTCGATCTCAAAATTTGTTTTAGACGTTAGTTATTGGCAATAATTTAGAAATGTATATTAAACGAAATGATTTTGCGTGGGGTATAACATAATTTCGTCCCACGTTTTTTTAAAATTTGGCTTTAAATTGACTATTAAAATGCATTATTAAAGTTTGAGCTCTTATGTTTATGATATTCATGAGTTCTGAATTTTGTAGTTTACAATGCTGTTTATTAAATCAAGCCATTAAAGTTTACAAAACAACGATCACAACTCAATTAATAATAAATTGAATTAGTTAATGTAATCATATCTACAATACAATAGTAATAATTACAATATCTGCAGGTATGTCACTTCTATATCACCTACTTCAGACAACTGTTAACGTGAATTTATGATTTAAAAATATGAGACTGTTTTAAAATTTGTAGGTTCCGTAAAAATTTCGTCTCTTACGTTACCTACCTACCTACTTTTTCAGTAAACATACGGGTAACGTTATTATGTTGAAACGCAATTTCACAGAAAACAGAGGCTTTCATTGATTACGATTTTCTTGTCTACAGTGATGCTGTTTACAATTTAGGTGCATGCGTCTATATTTTGCGTAATATATTTACTTGAGTATACAGGTCTATATTCCGCCTAATGTATTCATTACAGACAGTTCGATGCGTTCACATGCCTTATCTGGTTTCCGATTAAACATATTATCTTTGTTTTAGAACGGACACTGTCTCGATTAGTTTAGATTACAATCGTAGTATATATCTTTGTTATTTTAAATATAAGTACATAACAATACTGTAAAGAAACAAAAAAACGACTTCTACAATTATACGTATCACATTATGCAAAAACTGAAGGTGTTCTCACTTTTTTATGCATAATTAATAACTGTTTCCATACATCAAGAGAAAATAAAGTTAAGTGTGGAGATTCCTACCTGTAAAATCCTTTTTTACTCTATGTCTACTGATGAATTTATTATAATGTTGTTTTTCAGCGTAGTTTTTTTAACCATACTCGATTATATTCGATAGTGTTTCCGCCTCCATTCTTTTGTACACTGATCTAGTTGGTAGGGTTTTAAAGGTAAAATTCGCTTATTGTAAAAAGGTTCCATTTTGATGCTGAATCCTAAATACCCTTAGTGAAGCTGACATTGAGTTAGGGGACGTCGAATTAATCCCATTTACAGGAAACCTATCGAATGCTATTTCATCGTATCGGATTCTATCACTATAGGGACATGCCTATTGATAGATTAGATCTTGGAATATCAATGATATCAATATTAATGCGATCGTAAATTCTATAAATTTTTCAACTGATCTTTGAAAATAAGTTTTGACCATTAAATTTTACTTTTGTTAATCTAAATTTCGAACCTTTTCATAAAAATAAAACATTAAAACCTTCGTGGTCGCAATATAGCCAACAAAGTTGCAAATATAACACAATGCTTTGTTTATTTATTACTTCTGCGTATTTTCTTTATCGTAGGAAAATGATATAATTGCAATTGTTGTATCGGATACTTTGTTCAACAACATATAAATTGAAATTCTAGATATTATATAAAACATGAATAATTTTATATATAAGGATGAGAAGGCATGTTCTGAATAAAATTGACGTAATAACAAAAATATAAAACTTATTTTAAAGTTTTGGTTAGATTGCAGATGTGATTAGATGATATAATAAGTAAAATATTTGACGTAAGTATCAACATCGGGTTTAATTTATAAAACAAAGTTAGACATCTTAGCTTAGACTTGTAATCTAAAAACACGGCAAAGGCCTTCCTAAAGTTCTTTGAAAAGTCTAACAACATTGCCGTGTGTATTTGTATTACAATATATTCTAAGATGTTTATTATTATTATAAAGATGACGAACGCATTCAAGACGCTCCTCATGTTCAACGTTGTGGTTTCCATAACAGATCGGTATGTAATTGCAATGGCGTGTGGTCGTGCAACGCCATCCTAATCACTATTTGTTCGACTGATAGATGAAACCTTGGATATGCGTCCGACTTTAAAATAACAAGTTTAATAAAGAATTAACAATACACTAACGCGTGCCAGCGTCTTCCTTGTATACTCGTGCCTTGCGTTTATTAAATCTCTATTACCTGATGGCTATCCAAAAATCATACATCTGATACCTCACTTGAAGAACCTCTACAACTAGGACCTCTTGAGAGCACTTCTAGACAAGCGTCATCCACCTTCGGCTTAAATATTTTGGAGATTATTTACGCTTGCCTATTTATTTTATAGCTTTTCAGGTTACAAGCTAGCCTTGTAGCATGAATTAGTAGAGTAAAATCAAGCAAATTAATGCAAATGATTTAATTTTTTTAGAGCATATGTACATACCTACATTTAAAAGCTTGTAAAACGATAAACACGACTAGAGTTACCTACTGACATACCTGCTTGTTCCTTAAAAGAATGTAACGGTATGCAAATATGGAAATTCTCATAATGTTTGTATTGTAATTAAAATATACCAATTCGACATAGTTGGCACGAAAATACTAAGGTTTGTGTGTCCGTACGTTCTTTTCGTGCCTTTGCATTAATTACTTGTAAGTAAAATTGTACTCGCATGCTATGTCCAGGGTCATGTTTTAATTTAATTATTTTCTATTTCCCAACGCTAAACTCAATAGCTAGCTAGAAGTTGAATAATAATAATAAATTGTAGCTTTGTTATCCTGACACAACCCTTGTGCTAATGTGTCAATTTGTTTGTTATCTTTATAAACATATAATGCGTGTAAAAGTATATCTATAATGATACTAATTTTGTTTTTAAATAAAAATAACTAAACCATTTTTGTGTCAAACCTACCCCGAACCCTCAAAAACAAAAGCAATGGAAATAAAAGATTCATATTTTAATTTAACTTTTCCTCATCCGAGGGATCTTACTGGATTAATTTGTATTAAACAGGCGCATTAAGTTTCTTCTGTCTAAAAAAAATACACATGTCCAAGATTAGACGAAATTCAGTGGGGCAGTTTTATTAAATGAACAATACCTAATACGAAGGGTTTAAATAACAGTCAATATTTATTCTACTATTGTCGGTTTGAAACATTTATATATATTTAACTTTATCTATGTGAAAGTGAAACTGTTTGTTTTCCTCAATATTCTTTATAAAAACAATTCTATGACGAAACACGAGCAAAACAGTTTCTAAGGATTAAAATTACGTAAATATCTGTGTACGATTAAAATCGAAGTCTAAATGCATCCGTCTGAAGTTTCTGACTAGGAAAAATGAAATCAAGGGGTATTTTTACTTCAAATTGAAGAATGAGATTTCAGGGCAAAATAGCCAAAGTTTGAGACATACCTTTTACAATGGTTTTGTGTGTATCTGCTATTTTTCACAGAAGTTACCAGAAATCTATCAATTTTATTCTATACAGGTATTTTAAAAGGCAAATTGGAAAAGCACTGTTCGAACGTGGGGTTGTGTTTCAGTGATTGACTGTATCAAGATTCAGATGTGTATTTCTGAAGGTATAATAAAATTATTTATTTACTTTATGCATAGGTGAAGATGATGACTGTAGGTTTGTTTGCGAATATGTTTATCCTCATAAACTATGCGCCTGACCTTGTTATAAATGCATCAGCAAAGAGAAACCGACCATCATCAATAGGTAAAGAATGTGGATATTTATTATTACTCAGAAACCATTTGTTTCACGATAAACTAACCGATTTCCATATGTTTTCTCAACTTTTATGCGAAACTGTTTCTTTATTCATAAGCGGCACTGGCTGTTTATGTGGAATTATTATTTAAAAAAGCCATTAGGTTTTCCGCAGTGTTTCTATTAGTTCCAAAAATTACCTAACATGTACGTCAGCAATATGTAATGGGTAATATAGACAACTTTGTATCTTTTTATAAATGTGCATGAGTATTGAACAATCAAATACGATGTAGCTAGGGAAAACCTTCCTCGTGATCCAGGAATTAATTTAAGCTCTTAAGATCTTTTACCCATACTGTTTTAAGCTTGGTTCTACTTTGTATGAAGAGGTTCGAATTGAGTTCAGAGTCCTCTTGAGACAACACGTGACTAAACCGTGCTAATTACCTTAATTAATACCAAGAAGCCTTTTGTTAAACCTTCCTTAAGTTTTACGGCTTATTTGTATAACCTAATATTTGCTTGCTTTCCTCCAGATTTAGTCATTTTCAATCGTTAATGAATGTTCATAGGTTTCAAACATATTTTTTTTATTACAACCCTTTATCATTAAAAAATGTGAGAATACTTCTTTTGCCACAAATGCGTTTGAACAAATATAATTATTGAGGAAATCCGATTCATGAAGACATAGATGGGGGCGATATTGTAGAACATTAATCCATTGCCTATTTCCATGGCCTACTGCTAGTAAGGGGCATAGAAAAGTCATGGTCGAACTCCAAGAATCGCATAGTCATACGGTCTTATCCTTACAAGCACCATTTGCATTAATAGGTTATTTATATAATTTACTCGAGGATCTAAGAATCCTGCCGTCAGGAAAGGTCAAATGCTCTTATGTTTTGTTATGGCATATCTTTATTTGTAGAGTGGTTTTGCAACGGTGCAAAGGTATGTGAATTTCAAATAAACGTCGTCTGCCACAGTGCGCTATTCTGCAGTTTCTTATGTTTTTATTAAATTTTAAAATATCAGCTACAAAAAATAAATTTGTGTTTTCCTCTAAGACTGATTTAGGCTGACTTTATGGTAGAGATGTTTTCTCCAACACTTCCTTTAACATATTATTATTGCTTTTATGTTCGGTATAAAATATATATTTTTTCTTCAGAACCATTACATAAGGTAGGATGTTTAGGTGGCTCCAATTATTTTTAGATCGGGAGGTTTTTTTAAACATTTATACGTTTTATCTCAATGTTTTACTGAAAAAAAAGGATTTTTAAAACTGTTGATGTTTGAATCAAAGCTAAAATGCTTTGGTTCAGATTACAGTTCAGATTAAGACAATGGCTCCATCCATTGTTATTGGACTAAAAATATGTATCTACCTCTAAAACATTTTTTTTACAAACAGATATTTTAAGAATAGAACCCGTCGTCAACAATACATGGGATACGACTTAGCACTTCAATCCAAAGATCTCAGTAAACATACAAAATGGCTAAGAAAATCCTACTAGCTAATCTCATTGTTTTTGAAAATGTGTTATGTTTAAATTTTTTTGTAATATTGTATTTAGTATTTAAATTATCAGTGTCATATGAGACAGAAACATGTTTTCGTAATTCGTATTAGTTATGTTGTTTTTGAATAGACACAAATATTTGTCAAACAGACACTTCTATTTGTTCCACTAAAATACTTTTTTAGATATGTAGTGCCTACTGTATTTTTTTTTCGATACAAACGATTAAGTATGAGCTCATAGTTGGCTGCTATAAAACAGTTAAGTACTTACTTTCCAATAAGGTACATAGCAATGTGACTTAGGTAATATCTGAGTCAGGTTTTTCAGAAAATTCAAGCCTTTTCATTGTTTGTTACGTGATGCAGTTCGGTAATTGTTATTTTTGAAAAACAATGCTCTGGAAAATAGTTTTGTAAACCTTTTTCATTAAAAAGAAATATACCATAGGTTTTAGGTAACAGCTGTTGTTTGTTATTTTTCCTTAGTAAATGCAAGTTGCAAAAACAAGTCGACAGCTTACTTAAAGTTTAACAGATTTGAAATATTATAGAACGATTCACATACGACCACATCACTTGGAAATATAGATAGGGAGAAAATTGGGACACAAACATAATAAGTTCGTTGACTCATAGATTGCTGTAATAGCATTCGGTGATGTCACATTGCATCTGCACTTTTATTTAATTTACGTTCTATGGCTTTTAAATTTAATCTTTCACAATAATTTAATCCGTAGAATCTCTATCTCTTTATATTAACTAATATTAAACGAAGGTTTGTTTATAAAGTAATTTTCAAAACTACATGCTATTTCAAAATTATTTCACCTATTTTCAGTGAAGTCTATCAGGGTAAACGAACAGAGCTATGATATTAGGGGTTACAAAAAACGCGGGCCAATTCAGAGGCAGAAGTTGCTTTATTTCTATATCGGTAAATTAGTTTCATCCTTTTGTTACAAAGTAAAAGATAATGTAATCTGTAAATGGCTAATGTACAGTAAAATGCAGCGTTATGTGATTTAAAGTACTTGCAAACTACTACGAGTAAATGCTTTTTAATGTCCACCTACTTCTTGAATATTTATTTACCTAACATATTATCATGTGCGGCTAGAGGCGCCATGATAAATGTAAAGATTGATAAAATCGATGCATCGATAAGCATTGTTCTATCTTTAGGTTTAAAGACGAGTTATATTTTTTAATTTTTGATGTCAGACTTCCCTTAGAACAAAAGAAGATCTCAGATTTTTACCCATCAGGCGTTATGATTTCCCACCGTATAGTTTTCTTATGAATTTTTGTAATTGTTTTAATTTTGAAGTGAAATAACAGGGAATTTATTAGTTGTGTTTTAGCATCGAAGTTTTATGCGGTTCAGGAATCAATAATGTGAATTTAAATGTCCAATTGACGTTATTTTATGTAAGCAAGGGGGTCCCCCGACCGCACAACTTTTATATAATTTTTTTAAATTGGTATTCAAATACAAGCGTTTTATTTGATCAAACAATTCAAACAGACAATTGCAAAATTTCATTGAAAAAAAATTTGTCATTACTGAGATGTGTCCACTTGAATATTTTCCATGAATATACCTACCTACTTTATGTAAAGTTCGAATGTTTGTCGACTGGCGCCTCTTATGTATTGGACAAACAAACGGTTCGACCAGACGCTTGATTTACTGATGTAGCTAGTTTTAGCACTTACACAACTAAGGCATGCGTTTTGTTCATCATTTAAATTAGGTTAGGTTTTAACAAGACTGCGCCCATCTCATTAGAAATTCAAATTATACAATATTGGTCCTCTTTACACATTTACTGGCTGGCTTCAGCTCAAGCAAATTTTAGATTCGAACTACTTGATTCAAAAGTACTAACTTTCAAGTTGTAACTTATATCTACAAGAAATTGAAGTGAAATCGACTGGGTGGTTAAAGATATTAGCGTGACGAAAACAGGGATATGTGGTTTTAAAAAATTATGATGAACTTTATACATTTTCGATGCATGACACTTGCATGCATGCATGCATGACGCAGTTTTATACATTTTTGATTGGTTTTAAGAAGAATTGTAACAAATCACAGCTTAAGAAACAAGAATGCAACGGAATACTACGGCGTCATGTAACTGTTCCGAATTAGACTATGTTTAAACTTCTTTCTTGTCAAAACAATAACTTCAATCTACACGTGTTCAAGTAAATATTGCCTACAGCCTATGAAAATACAGATGACTAACAATAAAAATATGTTAGATCTTATAAACAAGATGATTAGATTCAATTTCGAACGATGAAAGATAAGATATATTTTTCAAGTTCATAGACCGATCTTGACTTTAGGTCTGGAAGGCGTGTTCAAATCAATCAATTATATTTACGTCAAATTAAATAAAAATACTCAATTTAAATACAAAATGTCTACATAACAGTATTCACATTAAAAAAAAACTCTGGAATGAGGAAACGTGTTTAGTAAAAATAGTATTTTTTTTTTGGCAAAATATTGTTGCCCAACTTTTTTTTACGGTGGAATTTATGTAGCAAATGACGTGTTCAGTGAAGTTACCGGTAAGCTAACTAAACTTATTCGGGACTTTCATTTTGTTTTTAAACGACACAGAAATTCTCAACAGTTGCTTACTCTGGAAAGCATGTCTGCAACATTGTAGTATAAAAAATCTTAGAAATGATTTATTAGCTTGCAACACATAATAAACAACAGTTAACAAAATCGAATTTTCTATGAAAATCGTACCTACGCTGCGTCTCAACCAAATTTATTGCATCTCTTAAAATGTATTGTGACAACTAATGAAAATATCATAAAACAAAACGTATTAAACGTATCCACCAACCAAATAATTGTCAAACATAAATTTCAGTGCAAATCTAATGATGTTAGAACAATGAGTCTCTTGCCATTAACTTATAAAGTGGACATAACGTGTTCTAACAATAGCCATTGTCAGTTTAAATATTTGACACGAAAATGCCACCTCCGAATGCCATCTGCTTTCTTCCTTCATGTTCTATTGTAATTTACTCCTTAAGTTCTTCTAGAAGTTTTTGCTTGGGGCATAAATTTTCATGCTTGTGGCCTGTCGTAAGGCTGTGTCGTGTTTTTACTTTGTAGAGGCTGTAAAAGGGAGAATAAGATGTCAAGTAGTGTTGAAATGTCTTTAACTGATAAACCAGCTTGCTATGTAATGGACAACGTGGATCCTTTGACACAGCAAAAGTATCATGACAATATTAGGATATAAATTGTCATTTATGTCTATATCTATTGATTTACAATCTGACTCGTTAAGAAAAATGTGTTTTGAGATGAGATTTAGATGTTTAAAATTTTTTGTCTGTCAGGAGGTAATAATTGATTTTGTTTAGTTTTATTTATTAATCTAAATGCGCGCCTGCCACATTTGATTTTCTATAACAATGTAGGATTTCATTAAATAGTACTATTTCTCATTCTAAAACGTTTAAAACATTCACGGTGCACATTAAGTACCAATTTGTGCAACTACAGCTTTCAAGTTTTCAATGGTTTAAAAAAACTGTGAACAATGACTCTGTGTAACTTGGCTCCTACGTGATTTCTTTTCACCTATAGAAATTTTCCTCAAACACTCGACTGTCCACTACACTCCAAAACATGATTGACCTTGTTTCGCATGTCACGCGTACTTAATAGTCAATACACCGAAAAGCTCATTTTACGAGAAAACATGTGTAAGTCATCAGAAACCTTACTTCCGACTTCCTGAGTCACTGACATACACACACACAGACAAATCATGCATACAAACATGTTTAGTTTTAAATACTTCCCTGTTTCGTTAATCAATTCTCTACACATTAATAATACACAATTTACAGTCAAAGTAGTCAACCTTTTTTTAGTTTAGTTTCGATGGATGATTGTAAAATGAAGGAAGAGTCAAGTTGATTTAATAACGTCACATTCGGCAACGGCATTAAACGTTATTGTTTTCTAAGATTTAAGCTTGTATAGTATTAGCAATATGTATGAACCCTGTGAAAAACACTTAATCTTCATTCGAATTTAAGAAAAATGTATTCCTCTAAACCCTAAAATAACATAAAGTTTAGTTGAGTTAAAGTTTGTGTTTAAAATATTTGAAAATCTGTCTAATTAGCGAAAAAATGGTTATCACATTTGAAAAGAGGCACAAGGTGAATGATGTCATTTTAAATGAAATGCAAATGCACGCATCCACTTGCATGAAATAATCAAAAACTGAATTTGAAATGCTTCTTAGAAGGAAGCGTTATTCATGCTTACGCACCTAAGTTTCGAAAAGTTATAAGGTAAATCCGATTTTATAAGCTTTTCTAAGTAAAAATCACGATATCCTATATTGACTCAGCTGACCATCTTATAATTACGAATTACATTCTTTGTTATTGATTTAATAAAGATTTATTTCGCTCTTGTAACGTTCTGTTACAACTGTGATTGTGTGATAACGAGTAACTACTAAATAAGTATATCCAAATATTACAACTCTTATGATAACTCATCTAACCGTGTACATGAAACCTCAAACAGTCTAGTTTTTAACCTCAGGCTTATAATATTCAGTATTTCCTAATCAGACAGTTACTTTATTGAAAATTTCATAAACAAATATATATTCCTTAATATTTGTGGAATATTTTAAAGGAATGTCTGATTAAGTTTACCTTGACCTCAGTACATTTGACCGTTCGTCGAGCCGCAGCCCGCTGTCGACTCTGTACCACCGACCTCTAAAATGTCACATCATTTCCTTATTTACATTAGATACAAATACGTCTTTACGTGCCCGAACCTGGAATTTAAAAATCTGACTGAGAATTAAAAGAGGTTGGACTCAAAAAGGTTTTGCGTTTAAATTGTACTGCTAATAAGTTTTGAATTATGAAATTCAGTATTAGGCTGTTAAAAGTTTCAGGTTAGCATCAGTTTTGAGATGGTTTTGTCTAGTGTAATTCACCCTACAGAAAATGTTTCCCACAGATGTTAAACAAAAATAATAATGGTTGACCTCTTAACATGGACGTTTATATTTGGTTTGTCTAGATCTAGCGGATTTCAGGCGCTTTGTCTCATTTATTATATGTTTAGCTATCCAATTAGTAATAATATTTCGTAACAAAACTGTATTAATTAGTTGTACCGGTCTAATGTAAAAAATAAAACATCTTGTTAGTTATGCTAATAAAATGATACAATAAAAAACCTATTAGATTCAATATGTTAAATCAATTAAATATGCTGAAGTTTTACAATTACTTGTTTCTGATTTGCGATATTTTGCTAAATGATATCGTGATTTATCTAACTCCGATTGGTTATTAACATGGCGCCTATCGCATCCTTTCATATTGACGTCAATGTCTTTAAGAAGCTTTTTTTGTGTCTATATCGTGATTTTTGATTTATTACCCAATATTTTTCCAAACAAGCTAATTCTTTTGTAATTTTAATTTTTAATATCTAATTTCGGTTTGTTTTACTATTAAGAGTTATTTAAACAGTCGTAATTAGATTAATGGAGGACAGCTGTTCAAACGGAATTCTGTTATTTGACCCTGAAAGCCTCTACGTACATTCAAAATAGTCGCATTTTTTAATTTACGGATAAGGTTGAAGACTTCCTAGATTCCAAAAGTTCTATAAAATACTGGAGATGTTGAATTTTTAGTAGGTAATATAACTAAAACAAAACATTTATATCGCGCAAAGAAAATTTGTCGATAGTAAGTACATAGTACAAAGGAGCAAAGGTATATCCACATTGACCCATTTTGATAAAGCAAGCATAGATTACCCGTCCACCTTGCGCTAGGTGCACGAAGCGTTATTATCAATGTTTTAGGACGTCACCGAAACTTTCAGTTCGTTTTCTTGGAATTTCAAATTTGTATTTAAAAAAGGAATTCCAGAATAAAATTGTTAAAGGCCAACAACAAAGGCAGCAATGTTTCAAACTCGCACACGCACACGAACAAAAAAGTTTAGCTTATAAGTTTATAATCAAGCCAGGTTTTTATCTCGTTTTCGTAGTCGGTCGCCGCCCGCCGTGCAGCGCGCATGTCGTTCAAAGCGGTGAAGCCTCTTAAATACGCGCGTGAAAACATACTAGCATATGAAAAATAAAAAAGAAACTCCAGCCAGTCTGTTTCAAAGAACCCCGGCCATCAAAGGCGTTTAAACACAAAAAGGTGTTCCGTTTTTAAATAGTACTGGCTTTGCGGGTTCATTCGGAAAATTATGAAAGTGTTGTGAAGCATTAGAGGTGTTGCTCCTGAATGCGCTACGAGTTTTCTTAGTTTATAATTTTCTTGTGACTACAAAAGCTATTGTTTGCGCTGTTACCTACGATTCGCCACCAATTATACTATTTAGTGTTTTGTTCTTTGAATGGGACGCGTGCTGAAAAAGTATTACATAAAAGTGGATTGTTCAGTTTTAGTAAAGGCAAAGTTTCAGTGCAAATCAGTTAGATGTATGTTCAACATAATATACAACGGGACACACCATGACGGCAAAGTTCGGCTATGTGAGTGGATGTTTTCATTTTATTTTGTCCATGAAATGTTCATTTCCGTTCAACGTTATCGACTGCATTTCCACTTGCACCGACTGAATGACACTTGGATTTGTTTTTCAACTGACGTTTTTGTTTTTCATTTCAAAGTGGCGAAGTGGTGTCTGTAAACATACGTTCAATTCGATAGCTATAGATAAGCACATATAATGATTTAGATCTATTATCTTTTCTATATTTTACAAGCTTTAATCTTTTATTGTTATGAATGGAATATTTTCATAAGGCTAGGATACGATTACCTCGACGAAAGGGTTCAAAATATCACATGATAATGTCTTGAGTTATTGATATACATATCAATTTGGTTTAATTCCAAATAGGTGTCTGATAAGTCTTTAAAACAGCTATCTTTGACGCATAGCAACGCATCAGCGAGTAGAAGTGTATACATTTATAATTAAATTCACAATCCAGATTTTATCTTTATTTTTGAAATATCTGTTGTTGTTTGCGGACAATAACAATAAATAATTAGCACGAAAACTGCAAAAATAATATGACTATTATATGATATTATATGATATTATATGACTATTTAGGTACTACATCAAAGTCACTATGAAGCTGATGCTAAATGATGTTCAGTTTACGAGATTCTAGGACTGAAATAAAAAGAGAAAATTGTTGTAACAAATCTGACAATGTTATGGACATGTTTATTTAATGAAAATTAAAAATAGTTATCATCCAATTCATTATTGATTTGCTGTCAAAGCCGCACTAGCCCGTAGTTATTTAAAAAACTAACTACGTTAAAGTGTTCATTGGAGAGTTAAGTTTTTCGAAACTAAATATAGATGAGCCGTGATCGTATCGTACCGTTAAATTTAGTGCAATTTATTTACTAATTATCAATTTATCGATCTTCAATGTATTGTGAGTTTGGCGTGTTTAAATAGTACCTATTGGTTAAGTGCTTTGTTATATCAAGATTTGCAAGACATCTTTCGATATCTAAAAATGTACCAAATGATTTTATCAATGAAATTTATCACAATATTTTTGTTAAGTCAGTAGCAAACTGTGTTGGCGTTAAATTTATCAAAAAGATAAGATAAGTAAATAGATCAAAGTAATTTATTGCATTTTGGTGATATGTATAAAATGTGTTTAAATAAGAATCTAACTTATTTAGTTTTTATAAATATATAGAGAAATGGAAGGTAAAAATAAAAGTGTGGTAGAGATGTCTTTAATAAATTTTCTAACTAGATTTTTATTGCCCAAAAATATGAGTGAGACTATTGTAAGTGGAAAACCCATTCAACTCACTCATTACAGCAAACCTCACGTGTAAGTAAAAAAACAAGCATTGTACGCATCACACTTAAATTCCAAGAAACGTGGAATTTGTAGGATATATTTCTTAATTAAAATGATGATTGTAACCTTTGCACTCGTACGACCTAGGTTTTTGTTGAAGCGCTAGGCTAGGCGCCACTAACGTGAATAGATACCTGGAATCTAGATATCGTATTACTAAAACTGATGCAACCGACACTGTTATTAAAATGATTAATGGTTTTGCCACACGCAGAGTATCATTTTCACATATTTCTTACATAAATATACACGTTTTGATATTGATAAAATAATTATTTATTCTATTACGAGGGGCAAGACGAACTCCTGTTAACTAAGATCAATAGGGATGATTTTTACAATAAAGTTGCGCTATGTGTGTAACTTTGGTGTCGAAGCCTGGACGTAGGTACTAAGTACCAGTTGTTTTGGAAAAAGTAAAGTTACTGTCAGTATTTAAGAATAAGAACAAGAAATTGTTGCGCTATGAAACACTCACGGTGGATGTGTTCTCCGACCATTAAAACTTGGGCCTCTTCAAGAGAGGAGATTGTGGCCAAGTACTTGGTAATTAAGCATAAAAATCGCTTAAATCAAAGAAAGTAGCAGTCAAACAACATAACGCCATGTTTCGAATAGGAAATCAATTCGAAACATAAAAGTTTCATCGTTACGAACAGTCCGAAACTAAGTATTCGAACATTATTTTTCATGACCATTTTTGTTTGTTTTTTTTTTTCAAAATATGACTATAGAATTTTTGCATCGATGGCACACTCAATGTGTATGTACTTTTATAAAGATCGTTGTTGTCCTGTGATTGCTATCATTGTTGAGTTTTTAAATGTATTCTATTATCCTAAAGCATGATGGAAAAAGTCAATAAAACATCCTTAAAACTTTCAAAACTCTTAAACAATCGTGCTTCATCTAAGAAATCAAAATTTACTGTTTATTTCTGTAAACATAATCAGTGGGAAACAGTCAAACAAAAATCTTGTTCTTATGTAATTAAATATTCCTGGTCTACAAGTTAGTGGTCGATCAGCTATGTTTATTAACACATACTCAACATTATTTGAGCTTTCCATTTCCAACAGTTTGTTGGTTTTTGAAGTATGTTCCCAAATTTTTATAAAAATATTTTTAGAGACTTCACTCAGTTTATTATGCATAGTTTAGTTAAAGCATCGAACTTTTCTACTACAAGATAAATTATAAGTACATTAGTATAAACCGGCTTTTCTTTTTCAGGTTACCACAGCTTGCCGTCTCTGCAAAGATATTGTGCCTCCTGATGGTATGTACTTTCTCAAAATATATTAAATTAAAATTTGTCACCATAACCGCAAATATAAAATGATATTGTATTTAAATTTAAAAAATATGAAAGAAAGTTGATGAGTTGGCTTATATTAACGGTTTTCTGTTGTTACTATCAAACTTTAATATTTCATATTACAAGATGGTAAAAACATGTTACGGGTTAGCTAATTTTCATCCAAAGGGGGCCTTACAATATAGTCAAGTCACACAGACGAATAAAATATAAAATACATGATTTTGGAATCTAAATTGCATGTTTCTCTTATAATTTCTAAATGTTAATAATTTTATAGATTCTTTATCTTTTATTACAATCAATAACGTCATATATTAATAAATGTCGATTTGGTATTTTGTAAAAGACGTAAAACAAAGATTTATGAAGTAGTCTCCGACGAAAACATAAATTATTTAAGTTTAATCAATTATACAATAAATAAGTTCAGTTTATTGACGTTTAACGAGGAAGTTAAACATTCTAGATGAAAAAAAAAAAACATAAAATCATGGTCAAAGGTCATATTTGATAAATTTAACAATAACTAACTGATAGATACGTCATAAAATTTAAGGTTGCAATAAAAACTACTGCTTGGATCAATAAAAAAGGAGCTGAAGAAAACTAAGAACGAAATTTCGTTTATTGTATAAGTTTATTACTTTGATGATTTACCCTGAAAATTGCCCAAAATAAATCATGATTTAAAGATTTCTCTTAAATGAAAGCTTTTTGTAATGGCAGATAACGGTCAATAGTGAAAGATTTTGACTTAGCTTTGTTTTTGTCATTTTACATCAAGTTCCAGCAGATCACAATTTTAAGACCAAGTTTTAGATAATGTAGGTCCTAAAATGTGTAATTATTATTAATCGTAATATATTTTCCATATGTTGTAACTTGAAAATTTTAAGCTATAATAGTACAATCTACAAATATTGATTATTATATTATTATTGACTATATTGCCTTAAAAATTGAGTACAAATTAAATTTAAAAAAAATCATAACAATTATACAAATACGTTTAAATTAAGCAATAAAATAATTCCATGTCATAAAAATTATTAGTTAGTAGAGCCTCACTGTCATCAATCTAGACCAATGTTTCTGGATTGGATATTCAACTCTGTTAGCAATCATACTGAAATTTAAACATTTCCTTGTCTGATCCATTACAAAATTTAATATTAGATTTAACAAAAAAAATTATTCGTGTCCTCTTATTTCAGTAAAGAATTTTTATATTGTTGGCGAGTTATATGAAATGAAGGTCACGTTTATAAATAGTTTATTTGTGTTTAAGTGCTGTTTTCTTTTTCCTTATTGGCAAAATGCATCCAAATTACCATTGACTTCGTCCAAACATAATTTTTCTGCATTAAAACACCGTTTCAGAAATCTATCTACTTATTTGCCACATAATTTTATGGTTCTCAATTAAATGGTTTATCATTAATTAAAAGATAATATTTTGACAAATATGCCCAATCCGATGGTAATATAATTTCAATAAACTATCATAGATCGTTTACATAATTTAACAAAAGATAAAAGATATAGTTACTGTCCAATTTATCACTACAAAATTTTTGTTGACCTAATTATAAAATAAAATAATAGCTAATCGTATCTAATAACATTTTATGAAGAAATAGAATATACAGATTTTTAAACAAGTTTATAATTTCAATAGTTGAAAGCAAACGTGACTTTTTAAGTATTTTTGCATATTTATTGCCTTATTTGCGTCAGTTATTGCTAACTTTCTTTTAATTTAAATGTCTTAATAAATAATCGGTTAATATAAAACCAACAATTGTGTAATCCACTAATCAATTAATAGGTTGTTAAAAATATTTTTGTGTGAAAGTTTACGTTGTTATGATATTAACTGTTTACCTACTACAAATGACAACATATTTTTACAACACAACAATCATGAACACAAAAATTCTGAAACAGAAGTATAAACACATTACGGCAATCCTAATTTGGTTCGAGTTGTGATGGACAGATATATTTCGATTTTGATTCCCAACAAAAAAAAATCAAATGGTATATGAATTTTATGGTAGACGATTTCTGAAACTCATTTAAACCTACATAGTGTTCAAAAGAACTGTAATCCTTGGTATTGTTTACGATAAGTTCACTTGAAACTTAATACTCTGGGTAGTGACCACGTCGCGGTAGCCTATACTTTCCCACCTTAATATGACACCACCGAATCAAATACAAAAGGACTTTCAGCCACAACGAAACCCAATTCAAACGACACTCTATCTATTACAGTTTACGTTTGAAATTCCTTTAAATAAGTTCATGTAACCCCCGACTGACGGATTACCGAGCTCGCCTGACCCATTAAAACGATCGATTGTTTCCTTATACGCCTGGAAACGCCAGGTTTAGAAAATGTGTATGAAGAATGTTAAGGTTATTTTCTTTTGAACAACTTTCATTAGGATCGGTTACTGTTTACTATTGATTTGATATTTATCAGAAGAAAAAGGTTGTACTCGATGATTCATACAAATATTTTATTCTTTTCTTTTATTGGTACAACAGTATTATATAAGGAAATATAGGAAAGCTATTTCATAATTTTCTGTTTCAAGCGTAGCCGGAACGTACCAACTAGTACTATAAAAACAAACAAAAAATACATGTACAAGTAATCAGATAGTACATCTAAGACCACCCTATAGATGCCACGTTAAGGATGCAGATCAAAGGAAATTTAATTTAATTGACAATCAAAGAAAATGATCAGTTTTAGGGTTAACGAGTGATTATTTAAGTTCGTGAAGTTCCCGAGGTTAGAGGAGATAGTGTTGATCAATATCGAGTTAATGAGGTATCGATAGTGGCGCCATTAAATCCCGGAGAAAGTCGATGGAATAAGGGAACTAATTTAAACGATTCAACACATAGTTGCTAAGAGTGATAGATTCACGTCGATGTAGACCACACGCAGTTGTTAGGTTCCGCGTGTTGATTTCTCTTTTCATTACAGCCTGCAAGAACTGATCGAAGGATTATTAATATCACTTACACGTAGAGATCATATTAATGCCTCAGATTAAGGCTAAACGGTCATCACTTAAAGTCTTCATGATTTATTATGTATACTGACTGACTGATCTCATTTTTCTAACAAAAATACGCTATTAAAAGTGTACATAGTGTAAACCTTAAACTGTAGTCAAATTAAGTAATACTTGAATAATTTCCTTGAAAAATAATCTCAAGCATTGAATTTTATTCTAATACTGGTGGTAAATGAAATCCAAACCAATTAGAACAATTCGCGTTAGCTAATGCTAGTGATTTTGATTATCGTCTCTTAGCGTTAAGGTCAAACTCTGATAACGGTTAACACGGTTTTTATTAATTAATCGAAATAATGTTTGGAAATTTGAACTTAAAAATGATATAGCTTCTGTAGGTATTTGACTGCAATTAAAGTCCGTTTGAAGTCATTATAATTAGGTTTGAGACATTTCTCGAAGAGATCCATGAAATGTCTTTCAGACTGTTTTATTATTTTAAAGCCAGATGTTGATTAAAAGTGTATAAATTGGTAAGAAAACTATAACTTAACTGTGAAAAATTGAAGACGCTGTTATCGCGTATCGATTTACTACAAAGATTACGATCGTGACGATTCAATAAGTATTGCCTACAAATTTATTTTCAGCCGTTTGCTATGCTACTACTGATACTATGACTTGAAATAGTGTTTTTGCGTCACCTACGAGTGTTTGTAATTTTTCTGTTTGACGATTTAACCAAATTTTGAAAGAAATTAGTTACGTTTACATCTGAATCGAGAAGATATACTCGAATGATTATTTTATATATTCAGGTGCATATAAGATGACCAGAAAAAGAGGTATAGGGTTATTTACCCATTTTTACTTCAGGTTTTTTTAGCTCGGAAAAGCGCTCGTATTAACGAATGAATGGGATCGATCAATCAAACATATGATTAGAAATTGAAACATAACACTCTGTCAAATCTATTTTATTATAACTCTCATAGTAAATAAAATGCAGCAATTTATTATATTTATTCGAACTATATACCTGTGACAAAGCTCAATAATTATCGGATCGATGATGGAGTGATTAGATGTAGTGATTTAATAAAATAAAATAAAATCCTGATAAAATGGTGTGATTTTCAGTATCGTTGACTTTCACTATACCATATGTACGTATATCTATATAAAAGATCTGATTCTTGATAGTATCAATTAATGCTATTTTTTCCTTGAGTTCTCCAATCAACAGTTGCACGTTAAATATCTAGTCTGCTGGCATGTTCTTGATGGATAGTGTTTCTAGGATCTGATAGCGCGAAAACACAATATTATTTTATACATCATATATGTACAAATACTAGAAAATTATCAAATAAAATATACTAAATCAGTCGAGGCATTATGTAGCGAGATTCTGAGGTATACATACATATACAAATGTGAATTATGAATATTGTCAACAGGTGACGATCTGCGTGGCGGTACCATCGATGGTTCGGTCAGTCCGGCTCTACAGCCAGTGCTCTCACATGTACGTCAACGTGTTCAGAAACGGCACCGTCATGGCCCGCTCCGATGGAAGCGACAACCGTGAGTATCACCAAGTGCCATTCTAATGCTACCTGTTCACTGTGCTGTTTATGTCTAAACGCTAGGCCGTCGTCCACCACACTCCACTCCAGTAGTGTTTTGAATGTCAGAGCTAATCTTTGGGTCTTTTCAATTGCTGCCTGATCTTTTGCTGAAAGTGAAATCTAAAAACTGTTTTACACTTTTTCTTTTAATTAAATTTGATGCGGGTCCAAGACTGCCCATATGTCCTGGGCCATGTTCTATGCACATTAAAAAAATATATTGAAATAACTTTTCGATTTTTTATAAACAATCCAAACAAAGGTTATCTACCCTTTAGGTCCCCCTTTTAAAATTTACATCACTTTGATTCCTATAGTGCAATAATAAATTTTATCAGCAGAGTAAAGTTGAAAAAATATAGATCAATACTTTAAAAAGGTTGTTCTGGGTAGGTATGATTGATAGGATAATAAGAAGGCAAAAGGTTGGTAAAAGGAGTTGTTATTTCTCCTTCTCTATCATAGTGAAACCATTGATTTAGTATTTAATTTGTCCATCAGTAACTAAGGTCATAGGTAATTTGTACCGGCAGGTGGGTATACGTAGTTGTAGGTAGGCGTCCGCTGAACAACTACTTGTTGCTTGGACTGGCCGTTCACCCTACAGTATTGACATATTTCTATATTTTCTCACGTATAGAGCCCACCTAACAAAGTCTCCGTAGCCTATGTTTTGCAGTTATTCTTGTTTCGTTCCACTTACAGTGCTTAATCTAGAGATTACTTAATTCTTTACTTTTTTTTTGTTTTCTTCGTAGATAAAAAATCAAGGTTCATTAATTTGGTATTTTATAACGTTTTCCATTTGTTTTCTTCTGTATTAAAACCTCAGTCTTGGTCACAACCAACAGCTTTCAATTATGATATTTTATTTTCAGTTTCAAAAAATCACCTTTCCAAGATCAAAGCCAGCAAGCTACGTAACAAAAGTAATATTTTGTGTAATATTATTCTAACAGTCGAATTACTTAATATTTGTTCAGAACATGTTAGTTTAGCGTTCACTTGTATCAACATGGTACTTTCACCTTTCTTTTATTTTCTACTCCTTCGCCGAGAGCGCGTGATCTTGTCGTTTGCTTTTTAATTATAAGATTTTGAACATGTAAATAGTTTTTGGAATCGATAGTTTCTGAATTCTTCATGAACTAATAAAAATGAGATTACGACAGACCACACATAAATAACTAATATTAGAAAAAATGCAGTTATGATATTTTTATAGCATTTATTTATTGTATTCATAAAAGTAGATTAAAAAAATTTAAATAAAAGAAAGGTCTCAATATTCTTATAATTATTCATGATCATTATTTTTTCTCATTCAGATTAAGTAGGTACGTTAAAAAGTGTCAATTGTAATGCTTCGTATATATGCAATTGTGACGTTTATAAGTTTGAAACGAAAAAGCGATCGAATCTTTGCCGACTCACACTCGGGGCTGTATTATAAAGTTGTTAAAACGCAATACCTTTCTGTATTTACTTCGTATAATATAAGTATATAATTATATGTAAAGATTTGCTTACCTGACTAATTGGATATTAACAAGGCCTTTATCTCATATTTCAAATGATGACCTGATAAGTCCATAGGATAATCTTCGTTTAAATGACAGTTTTACTGTTTTAATGACATTACAGAGATTTTAAAAATTATTTACTTGTTACGGCTTTAATAGAGTGTTTTAAAAAGATGTGAAAACCTTCATTTTCATTGAACTTGAAATGAAGGGACTCATGTTCAAGTGATACATTATAATCGTATTATCGTATAAATGATTCAAAGTTCTATTTTGTATTCAAATACTAAATAACTAGAACCATAATAAAGTATCTCAGAGAGTAATTCACCAAAGATGTTAACTACAGATTTTAAATAATACAATACCAATAAATTAGTAATGTCTTGCTAACATATATCATATCAAACATGAACAATAATCGCGTGAGAACAAACATTTATTTGAAATAATAAAAAAGATTTAATAACTTGTGTGTGACCCGTACGTGTTGATTCTTAACCACCTAATATTAAATTTAACGATTTAATATTGCATCTCCAACGTCAATGGACCTGCTTAATTAAACTTATTTAGAATAAAGACCGTACAGTTTACAGGTCTTGTTAATTTGGTCGCTGACTACTCAACGGTTCCATTGCACCGCCTACTGCCGAATATCGGGTGAAATATGTGACGCTTTTTAATTAAAATTTGATTTGGACGTGTTGATAACGAATTTAATTACTTACATTCGGAACGTGTTAGAGATGTAACATGTGTTTCGATTCACGAAGGCGGGTCGTACTTGGTTATTATTTGAAAGCACACGCACAATGGTACTTCTCCAAGTATGATTCAACCGCCTTCGTAAGATAAACATTTAAAATTGGACGTAAAAATAACGGGAGCAAACACAACCGAGATATAAATAATAAATAAATTTTCAAAAATATATTTCAATTCCAGGAACCGTCACGTCTGAAATGGTCGAGGGCCTCTTAAATTAAATAAGTTGCTTTTAAATTTCGTGTAGACAAATGGTATCTCTGTTTTTTGCAGCAATTTATTGACGGCATGTTGGCGGTAAGAAAATTATATGAAATCAATCGACGTAGGCGGTGCGCGGCGCCTTCCTAAATTAAGTTGTTAAATTATAAAAATATAATAATAAAATGCCCATAAGACCCTCTGTTTTGCGAAAAAAAATGACCTACCACATACACACCCCTATTAAAATAATTGAGTAGGGTAAGAGGATAAAACGGAGTGATCACGAAAATTATAGATTTTTTAAAATTCCGGCCTTTTATTGATCGATCATTAAGCTGTTCATAGAAGTGGGCTTTTATACGTTTGTTTGTTTTTTTTTCTCTCTTATTCTTCTAGAGGGGGTGTTATAGTGTTGTATGTAAAAACTTATTAGGAAAAAGGATAGATAAACAAAATTTGTAAAGCTTGTTATTATTAACCTTCGGATTGTAATACACATTTCATATAAATTATTGAAAAAATAATTGTATTACATACGCAGATTAAACAATAGCTGTAATATAAAATTACTAGGGCCTCTAAACGCACATACTGATAACGTATCTGTTTTTATTACTATATAAAACACGTGTCGCCCGACAATAATACCATTTGGGTGGTCCTTTAGGTTCGATGTTTGTGACAAATTGAAAAATAAATAGGTACTGAATGTTTGGCAAATACTTTCTGCGAGTCTCGTGTTACACTCAGGGTTAAAAACGTGAATAATAAATATTTTTTTAACTTCGAGCACTGACTGCCATTGAGTAATGTTTACTTTTCTCTTCGTTGACACTTGCTATTTACTAAAATAAAAATGTCTTTTCCTGAAGACTTAAATAAAACATTCTTACATCAAAATACCTTGGTTGTGCATTTCTTTAAAAGTGATATTACATTATTTTGCTTCGTCGAAATGCTATTTTATCTGACTGATACAAAACCGATTTGACCTCATTTCGATGTTACACTTCTTTAAGCAATCCTATCATTTTGATAAGAAAACTTCAATCGAATCTTTCCATTCCGTATTGCAACTAATACTGTTTAAATAAAGTTTATTTTACTTTTCATGTAAATAAAGTTCAATTGTTTTAGAACATTTCTTTCACCTACTTAGTTAAGCCAGATTAATAGTGGCATATTTAAATATAATCCTTCAAATCTTTTTTTAGTGGTCCTCAAAATAAGTCATTACACGAAATTTTAGACGACTCATAAAGTTGATTATCAACTTGTAGTCTAAACATTTTAAGTCTCTGTTAAACTGTTTAAGTGTTACGTTCCAGACAGTCTATGACAATGAAGAATGATTTCTCCATACTGTTCTAGAACAATATACAGTGTAACCTAGTTAATTGGGATCTCAAGGGACCAAGGATTTTGTACCATTTAAAGAGGTTTTCATTTATCCAGTTTACCATTTAGACAGGTTTAAAAATTTGTTGTCTCATTTACAGAGGCCGTAAACAAAACACGTTCAAAAGAAATTCGAATGTTTGTAAACAATCGTGTCGAAACCTGTCCCAACCTGATACATTATCTCACTTATAAAGGGAACTGAGCTCCAGAGTCCCAATTATAGAGGTAAACATGAAAAAAATCCTAGAAATCAAATCTCATTTAATCAGGTTCGAAAAGTCCCATTAACAGAGGTAATTCGATGAAAAAGTGCCGGGACTTCATTGTAGTTCTCAATACTAGAGGTTTCTCACTTATCCAGGTTCCACTTAACCAGGTTTCACTGTAATTTCCTACCCTAAAATTTACACCTATCAAGTTTACCAAACAACCTATTTGGAATTCAATATTAGAATCTATAATGTATTGTGATACAATTTGATACATATCTTAACATTATAATAATGATAGGTATTGGTGTCAATGCCGTGTTATGTGGTTATGCATGTAGATGGCTAGACGTAACATGATTCCCATACTGTACCATTATCTATATTAATATACAATGCCAAAGTGTGTTTTTATGTCGCCGTATTTCTCTTTCTTGCTATCCTCCAATTCGAGAGAAGTCAGGGGATTTAATAGGTTTCTTTTCGTAGTACTCTATGCAAAATCTAATGTTTCAAGTTTTGGTACTTCGAATTTTAAAATTATTCTTAAATATCTTGGTAAATTTAATTTCGCTTTAGTATCACGATTAGGTATATGGCGGATATAATATAAACTTGACGCATATTTTTTGAAATTTTGAAATCGAAGCAACGTCTCACCAGGAACGCTCTTGCTTATAAATTATTTACCAAGAGGTTATTATATTTTATTTCACAAAGATAAATGGTATTAAACATACATTTGGTTGAACTCGACATTTGGTCTTGTTTGAGGCACGATAGATGCGTCGTAAGACTGGACTTACATTTCGTGAAACTCTGAGTAAAACTAAATACAATATAAAAATAAAATCTACTCTTGCTAATATATTTATTCCAAAATGCAATTTCTTCCAGAGATAAAATTCAAGTAAACTATAAAGTACTGTTCCCATTTTATGTTTCACAAGTCAACAGCAATCTAAATGACTGGTATTGACCTTTAGGCATTGCAAAGATGCCTAGACACATTAAAAACACTAACATCAGAAAATGTGCATTATTATACGTTTATTATAATTTTAATAAACATCATCATAAAATACCTGTTTGAATATTTACCTACTTGACTCTGTTATTTGATTATTATTATAAATATCGATATTCATAATTTTCACGTCTTGCTTGCGTTTGAAATAACTTAGTGTTGCGTATTATATCTAGTACAATTTGACCCGTCTGGTTTCTAATTGATAGCCAAAATTTATCTGTAAATAATAAAATCATTTGTCCTGACTGACATATCAACCTAAAACACAAGCAAATGAGTCTAGAAATCTGGCAGGAAAGTAGTTTATTGGTAGTAGACGTCAGTAGAGATGGTTTTTTAATTCATCCCTTTCTAACGTGTTGTGAAGTGGTTTGGGGGTCGATCAAGCAAAGCTGAAGCGGGTCGTTTGGTTATAATAAATCAGTTTGCCTGCCCAGCTATTATTTTCATAAATTATGCAAAAGTAACAAATAGATGAATATAACATATCCTCATTTTTTATATCTTTATCTTCATAAAGCCATATTTATATACAGACAATGACTTGTAAAATTCAAACTATAAATCCGACAATCCTTTTAAAAACAAGACTTCATTTTTTATTGTGTCGTCTACCGTCAAAGCGGATAGAGTAAGATGAAGTTGTCTCAGATTAGGATTACAAAAGTATGCGGAGGATTAAAAAAGGTATAATACTTAAATGTGTCCACGAAATAAACCTTATAAAACTGTGTGTTTCCCGTCGCCGGGAAGGCGCTAACTTTTCAACGTTTCCACTTCACACAGTTTTTTTTAAATTTTACAATAGTATGACATTAAAAAGTCTTCGACATTATGGTATAAAATTATCATATAATTTTAGAATAAAATCATTTCGTACCATAAGTTTTATTGTAGGAAAGTCTTTTATTCAATTCTATTTGTAGCGGAAGGTTTCAGAAGGAAGCGTATTTTATAGTAGATTTTGATGAACTACTCGTATAGTAGGAAGATAAACAAATTTTACAGCCACATGTTGTCTTGATAGTTTGTAAACAGATTTACGCTTTGTTTTGAAATATTGCAAATGTCATACTTATAGAGCAAAACATGTAAGTTATCAACCTAACTGTGATTTAACATGATTTTGTTTTCCTTCGTAATTTCGATTCGTATGTAACAGTGGAAACGCGCTTAGCTTCCAAGGAAGCGCTTAGGATTCCATTCTGAGATTCCCGACAAATACTAAACCTACCGCAGCGAGATCCAGGATTCTGGGATTTATCCGGGATTTGCCCGGGATTACCCTTCTTAGTGCCGACTTGATATTCAACTACGTAGAGATGTATCCATGCTATGCTCGAAATTACTGAGGATTTAAAATTCAAAATTAGAGACTTTGGTAGTACGATATGAAAACGTTAACTTTACTGAGCGAATCTTAATCAATTTCATACTACGCATAGCAATTAGAAAATATCAAGTTTCCGTTTCTTGCTTGGTTTTGCAAGTAATATTTTTTATTCAATTTACTTTTCGTAATAAATCAACCATTTAAAAAAGGCCTAGTTTTTGCACACTTTGACTCAGTTATAAATATGAAGATTTTTAAAAGCACGTCTAGAAAATTACCTAAAAAAACGCCAACAAGTAACAACACAATGATATTTATTCCTGTATAAATAGAACATACACACACGGCGTACAGCAAAGACAAGTGTCATCACACCATGGAGTGCGCGTAGGAATTGCACTATTTATTACCACCGGCCCCATCTTATCATCGGGACACAAGACGTAGGGGGAAGTTCCATCCTTTCGTTGTGGATATTCCAGCCATTTGGACTAAACGCTTCGAAAACTCTTTTATTATCCGCACTGCAATTGAGTGTAATTCTTTTCCTGCCAGTGCCGATGTATTCCCTGATAAATATTACCTGCGGCTCTTTAAACCAAGAGTAGGCTTCTCCTAGGTTAGCATGTTCCACCTTAGACTTCACCACCTCTTAACGTCAGGCGACACTGGGGTCAATTATTTCTAAGTAGAAAAATTAAGTCAATACATCTCGAGCCGGGATTCAAAATGATGAAATTTCAACTCGTCAGGGTCACTTAAAACTGAGCTATCATCTTTACATTGTGTAGGTAGCCACAAATATATATATATATATATATATATATATATACGTCGTACGTCCTTGTAAGTTTGTAAGTCTTTCATCATATTTCTCAAAACAAGTTCTCATCTCTAAATCTACGCACATTTACATAAAACTTATTCAATTTGTATAGTTTACTCATAAATTGGCAATGTTAATTAAAATGTTAACCTCATACTAAAATGGTAATTAAATAATCACGTAATAGTTGTTATCTTAGTTTAACTAATAGCGTCATCAGTCGTTTGCGAATGGGTTCCGTTTATATTTAATAAATGTTACAATGTTCCAGAGTTGGACATTTAAAATGTGAAGAACAAAAACCATTAAGGAATTTAAATAAAATATAGAATAACAAGGGTAAAAATACTAAAAGTTAATATTCTAAAAAAACGATTAAACGAGATTTCTAAAATTTTGTATATAATATGTTTTGAAAATGTATTTTAATTGTAATGCTCGGGTGAGCCTGATTAAAACGGTTTCCGTAAATAAAGGATCCCTAAATACAGTTCATGCCATTGAACTTAAATTGTTATGTTATCATAGCATCTTGATGAATATTACGTAAAAACGTCTAAAGTCTAGTATAATATTTAGTTTACGATACCATACTCAAGGCCGGCAATAAAATATTAAAATTATTAATGTTAAATGACTTTTTACAAACTTTTTATGTTGACTCTACTAGGCAATTATTGTTACTCTAATACTTTTAATTATTTTAACGGACTACATAACTGGTTCAGTCTTGTTAACAGAAACCTTATCTAGTTTTATTTGTTTCTGATAGAATGACTACTGGATTATTCAACTTTGGATCACAATTTTTTAAGAACTTACTACTACTATGTTACAAATCTTCTCATATATATTAAAATGAAGAGTCACGCTAGAATTCAAAGAGGATGGATCAAATTAAATTATTTTTTTGCTCTAATACGAGGAAAGTTTATATGTTTAAAAATTTAAATGTTCCCATTGGAACGGTCACATGGTACTAAGTAGGCGGGGTCAACTAGTTAAAAATAATTATTTTGTAACAGAAAAATCGACTTACAACCATTAATTTATTTATATGTAAATACTTTATTTAGTTCTTACGCTGTAGTAACATACATGTACTTATTTTATTACATCCAGTTGTAACGGTGGTACGCATTCATGTGCATTTAGTTTTATATTGTATTGAAAATAAAGATAAAGTGAAAACTGAAGATAGGGAGGCGTTATCGTCGATACGCGGTCATCGACCGAATCTATATAAATAATGTAGCACAGATATTTCACTTCAACATAACTTATGGAATTAGAAAAAGCCAATTCAATTAAACTACTACTATGAACATGCGAATTGCGGTGTTTGAACACCTCTGCCTACCCCTCTCGTGGGATTCATTAAGGCGTGAGTATGTTATGTTATGTTGTTTTACTAAAATTAAAAAATAAATATCATTGTCATTTTTTTTCTGTGGTAACGAGAAGAAACTGAAAGATTTATTTTGAAATAACTCTTACAGTGTTAACGCAGATATATTTCGAATATCTTGCCCATTATGACCATTTAATATTTCCTTTGCACAACTGTAACTGTAATTTGAAATTGTTTTATGGCGTTAATTTTTATTCAGTTTTCAAGTTATTATTTTAATTATAATTAAGTACACATCTGGAGCCTAGATCAGGATTAAGTAATAGAAATTGACCCAGTCCTTTAAATTTTACGAGAATCAGTAATTTTATACCAATATCAGATTAATTATAGTCTCTTCTGTACAGTTATATGGACTTCACAACAATGTTAAATACAATAGGTACTCGTATATATGATTTTGTCTGAGTTCGTGATATTTTTGCTATCAGTTCTATAAACAGACAAGAATCTGATTAAGAATTATTTTAAGTACTGTTGTGGAGCCAAATCTAGAACATCATTGACTGACGTCAAATCGATTGTATCGTGTAAAAGATCGATATCTTGTTAAAAACCGAAAATGAATGAGCATTGAGGAAATTACTGTTTAAATTTTGGGCGAGCTGACAATAAAGCTCGGGTTATTCCCCCTCGGGTTACATAACGTTATTAAGCTGAACACTAACCTCGCACATAGTAAGCAGGAATTTATAAAATTTCGCACAGACAAGTAAAACACTGTCATATAGACTTGTTTATTACTTTTGCAGTTGGGTAGTGGACAATACTTCTACCGTTTGTGAGGGACAACATTGTCAGACAAAAGTGAAATGCCATATAGGTAGGCGGCGGCGTCTCAAAGACTGTTTGCTTTGACTTGAGATTATGTTGTCTTTTCAAAATTAGCCGGAGCTCGTCTTGATTCAAGTTGAGCAATGTTGACACTGGACGCAGTTTCAAAACGATTGCAGTGTTTAACTTCACAATGCTGCAAATTACAGTTTCACCAAACTGTGGTGTCTGTGGGCGGTTTATATTTTTTTGAGGATGATTTGTTTTTTTTAGTTTAACTTTTCGACTTCCTAACTCTAAAAAAAAATATTCGGATTTTTCTACACTGTTTTATATATCAGTGACACCAAATTCTTATACAGTGAATCACATTGGAATGTAATACCGGACAAAGAACAAAAATGAATCATTTTGATAACTTTTCTTGCATTATTTAAAATTGTATATAACTACATTATTTTATTCATAACATGCACAAGATTTTAAGTAGTATTTGGTCTTCGCTTTTCATGGTTGAACATTTCTCTTTTAAAACTACTCTCGGTTCAAATTATCATGAATCAATCAAATGGAAAACATCGTATTATTACAATGTGGTATTAGATAATTCAATTTTATGACTTGTTATTTCAAGAAAAATATTCAATTGTGTAAAAGAAAATAAGAGATAACACACAATGTTTATAGTAAAATAGAGGATATAAATGAATGTTTCTTGAATCAATACCTAATTGAAAGAATGCTGCTGTAAAAATAAACAAAACAATATAATGATAAGTTGTAGTAATGTAAACCTGCCACGCGTTTAGTCCGGCATTATATGAGTACCTCTGTACGTAGTCTCTCTATAGATTAATATTTATTGACATTTTCATTTTGTATTCAAATAAAGTTCGAATATCAATAATGAAACCGGTCGCAATGTTATTTAAGCTAATTTAATTAAAAGTTTCCAGTTGACACGAGCGGTATCGATTTATGTAGAAATGAATTCACGGTACCCACTACGGTAGTTATTATAATAAACTATTAGATAAATTTGGAAATTCTTTGAATAGTCACGTCCCTCCAATGGTTTCTCTCACAGATTAATAATTAATTCATAGTGGATTCTGAAGAGAAATCTTAGATACTTTAAACTCTAATCAGTATTAATCTCGTTGTGTAATGCTTTGACGCATTTTATTTGAAATTATCAATTTGGAATCAGTTGATGTGATAGCGACAGACAAGTGCACCTACTTAATTTAAAATTTTGTGACTTACTTAAAGATTGATATTAATGAGTTCAATTTATTCGTTCCAGCGAATCTCACCATCAGCACGCGAGGTTTCGGCTTGGAGCTGCTCATCCACTCCCCAGTGCAAGACATGTTCCTGTGCTTCAACCGCTCCAGGCTGGTCGGCAGGCGATTGGTCAGTATATGCCAATATCTAATTACCTTTATATGCTGTAATAATTTTTGTACTGACTTTCTTTTCTCAGTTCGGGTAAACATATATATGAATGTCCCTTTTTGCCTACAGACGCGAGCTCAAGCGGAGAGACAGCCCAACTGCCTATTCAAAGAAGAGTTTGTGGATGGCTACAACAGATACCACCTTGTGAAGAACGAGGACCGATACATCGGGTTCAACAGGCGCGGCGCCCAGCTCCGGCGGGGCAAGAGCCGGCTGTCCGACCGCCTGCACAAATGCTTCTCCTTCATGAAGGAGGCCCACGACTTCGACATCAACCGGCACAACATCATGCTCGCCGGCGACCTCCCCAAGTGGCGTCCGCAGCGTAGGCTCCGGCCGGCGCCGCAGAACTCCATCAAGGCCCCCTGCCACGGGGTCCGTCACCATCACGGCAGGCATCAAAGGCGGAGAAACTGCGACGGGACGTAGACCGGTCGCTGACTCAGCTGCTTATTTACGCTTCAACGCTTACCGCGTTTCGTTGCCAGCTGTCGATGGACATGTGATGTGAGTGGACAGAGTATTAGTCAACTATCGCAGTATTATTACAGTGACGAGGACTGGATAGCATTAGGTTAGGGCTCGGAAGGTGGCCGCGGCGACTCAAACGCCGGATGAATGGTAGCTGAAGCGAGCGAGCAAACATTTGAATGGGGAAAAAAGCTGAGCCGGTGCGAGCGTCCGGAGCTGTGAAATTCCGTAAGGTCGTGCAACATCGTGGCGCTCGTTTGCTCTTGTGCCTGCGGTCGGACTCGTGCTCTAAAAAGAAAAAAGGTTTTCTGTGAAAAGAGTAAATAGTAGTCGCGCTAGTCACGAGTCTTGATGGACCACCGCTGAATTTGATGGTCTTTGCCTTGCGCTCGAGGGAGGGCTTATCTACGGGTCACTTTAACGTAGGATAAGTAATGTACGACGTCAGTCGGTTGTGGTTGACATGATGGGAGAGAGTATCGGCAGTCGCTTGGAGTCGGCGTTTAGACTCTTCCATTGCTCAGGCTGCGGCGCGCTTGATGTTCGTTCTAGCAATAATGCCTTAACGTCAATTCTCCATGTGTTATAATTTAAACGCTTGACTGTTTAGTAAGGATCGTGTTATCTGCTTGTAAATATATTAAAATTAACAATGTGTTTACTTATTTATCGACAAAAATTAATCAGGAGTAGTAAGCGTAGTTGTTAGTTGTAAAGTTGTATTTAAACGTTTTGTATTTAATTATTCATTTAATCTATCCGACCAACGGCTCTCTTGTGATTAGTTTCAGTTTTAAATTGACCTACAATTACTCCTACACATGTAAAATGGAAAAAATCATTTATTCAGACTGTAGGATTTTGAAAAATTGAATGAAACATTTGTGGAATAAAACTTTTGGCTTTTGTTAGAAATTATTTGACTTCAATCTGTACCAAAACAAGTAAGTTATACCATTTTCATTAAATCAAACGCCTGCAGTAAGTAATGACCGCAATTACCACAAAATTTGAGTGTATTGTTTGAAAGTTTTGTAAATATTAATTTAAGTGTTCGTTTGAGAGATAATTAATTTGTGAATCTCTTGTGTTATTTAGAGCAGTATCCCAATGTCAGTTAGTGGTGCCTTAAATGTTGAATACCAACGCTATATTTAAAGTTGAAATAGTTCCTTGAGTTAATAAGCATAACTTTTATTTGATTGAATTAGGCATCACTTTTAGCGTAGCTGTAAATTTTCCCGAAAAATACTTAAATTTATATCTTTAATTTTAGTGATAAATCTTTATACGGAACCAATCAGATGAAGGTAGGTATCAGAGATAGCAACTTTTTGGATCGAATTTCAAACTCTTTTTTTGTGAATACTTTCTTTTGGTTGGTTCTGTGTAATAGAAACCAATAAAGATCTGTGCCATAGTGTGGTGGCAATGTATTGATTTGTGCTAAGTAGATGGTAGATTAAGTGAATGTCTGTTAAACAATGAGTAGATAAGACAAATAACTGAACTTAATTATTAGAATATACTTTACTCAATATATATTTAAATTTTAATAATATATTTGCTGTAATGTTATACTGAAAAATATTTTGGATGTAATAGAACAACTTATCGAAGGGAATAAGGAGTATTCAATTAATAACGATATTATTATCGTTACCATGGCGACCGTATGTTCTGTTAAGCCGTTTCACACGACCGGATTAATTTGTCAGGATCAAAGCAAATACGGAGGAGATTATTTGATGTATAGACAAACGGTAATCCAACGGGTGCCTAATCTGTCGAAACCATCGAATCAGTACGTTTGAAGTCTTCGTGTACCTAAATACTAAAATAATTTCACCTAAAAAGTTGTTCTATTGCACCTATACGAAACCATTTTGTAATGAATAGTCAAAATAAAAGTATTTCGTACTTACGGGCTAAAATTAACATTCCTTGAAAGTGTTCCATTTTACTTTGAAATCCCATTGATATTATTTATACTTTCAAAAAATGTAATTTAAAATAATTATTTATTTTACTTATAATTCTTACCGATTATTTGTTTTTAAACTTTAAACCACTGTAACAACATTCCAAAACGAAATAGATTATAGTTTAAAATATGCGCTTAAACTGAAATGTGAATGACATATAAGGATGCATTTTCGCCGTGCTACGTGCAAGTATGGTTTACTTACATGCATAAGTGAAGTTCTCAGATACTTGCATGGTAGCGATGCCTCTTTATTGTATAACTGTGTCTCACTGTATTTTGAATGTTGAGATCGAAATAATAATACCTACCTATATAATGGCTAAGAAAGATTACGAAATTAAATCATATTTAACTCGCAGAATTAGTTATTTTTATTTAATTGCAGTTTCCACTCCTCCGAGTCTATTCTACAAAATTTTTAAATATTGATAATTGTCGATCTGCCTGCATGCTCCAAAACTTTTAGAAAACTACGTTTTTTACATTTGGGTGGGCTTTAATGGGATTATGGTTACCAATTTACAAAGTAAAACACACCATAGTCCTACACCTTACCCTTTGCAAGCTTGGGGCGTTTTTTTCATAGTAGCCAGCCGGTTGCGGCGACAAAAAGGCGTTATTTCCAACAAATGCGCCGGAAGAAGGGAGTTCGCTGGTAAAACTTAAGTTTAAAAACAAACAGGGGAGAAAACGTCTAACTAAGCCTATGATGTGTTGACGACGAATGGTCGGCCAGCGCGTGCGTTTTGATTAACACCTCTTACCGACTGGTTCGGTATTCAGAAGGTTACATGTAATCATGTTCGTACTAAAATATTTAAGTACACAAATCTTACCACCTGCTCGGCTAGACACGATGTGCTTCATCTATGATGTTTAGTTTCTAAACAGTGTTCTTTATTACTTAGAGCTTAATTAATATTTTCCTATGACAACAGATTTTGAATAATCGTGAACCGTTGAAAGTTAGTACAATTTTACTCACATTAAAAACTTACTTTTACTTTTGATGTTAGGTATAGTGGCAGTGGACTACATGAACTATACGCCCTATTGTACCCAAAACAAAGCAAAGTTAGTAATGTAACATCTAGGTGGGCTTGGATCAGGTAGACAGGTACCTGTTTACCCAAATATATGACGTGAATCGACCTTACGATCTCCGACACTGAAAATAAGTTTTCACATTGCAACACTGATTCTTTTGGATCTATCTGAAGATATTTTAAAAAGGTTACTTGATGAAACTGAATTAGAGTGACTGAACTGAATCTTTGGTGAGTAACCGTAATTTCAATGAGCAAGCAATCACATAAAGCTCTGCGGTTTTCGGAATGATTGAGTTTAAAATAATTTAAAAATACTACCGGTCTGTATTTATGTTGTAAACAATTCGATAATACCTAAAGCTATTGTAGGGTTATTTAAATGTTACGAAATCCTCTTGAAGAAGCAATGAAACAGTGTGAAGGAGCGGTACCTAAAATACGAATCTTAAACCTCCGAGGGTCTGAAAAATGTTTAGTTTTAGGTAATCAGAGGATGATGCAGCAGTTAAGTGTCTGCTAACCGGTAGCCTAAACGTTGGATTCAAGCTGGGTTCTTTTACCAAGCACACTTATACAGACCATGTTCAGAGGAATTGAAGCTTTTGTAGCCGTACCATGTTTTAATTTGATTAGGATTTAATAAAAATTACACAGAAGAAGACCATGAGTCGGGAGGTTAGTTTTCAGAGACAAGGATGGTTACAATGTATCTAAGAATATTCTTAACTTAGTTCATGTATCATCTATTCCCATTATTAGTTTAATATTTCTCAATAACATATCTAACGATACAATTCTGTGAACTTCTTTAGAACCGAGGTAAATCTTTTGAAAATTACCATTCAAATGTCAATACCCTGCCTTTCAACCCTTCTACTTGGCCATGACAAAAAATACTCCACTCGGCAAATATTAGACAACCTGTCTCTAGGAGGGTCGGTCTAAGTCAAAAGATGGACCTTTACATCATATTTAGTTTTGCCCCTCAAAGATCTTTGCAAAGTTTAAAATTTTCACGTTAGTGAAACTTACAGTAAGTGATCTTACGCCTAACCTATAGACTCGTTTGTAATTATTTCTGACAGACTCATCGGCGCAAGGTATCCCCTGAAATTCGACTACGATGTTACGATACTCATGCAAGATTATGCTGGGGATAAACTATACTTAGCAGGACTTAAAGAAAAATATTAAACCGTGAACCTCTCCTAACTTGTGACGCAGTATGTTGTGGTGTTTGTCGTTGGTCCTTTTAACGCCACTCTTCTGTTTGAAGTGTTCGGATATTACAAGTCCATTAGGTCTGCTTGCGGATATGTCCAGGGATCCTTGTCCATCGTGTAATGGGATAGACAAATTACTTTGTGGTCTATTGATTTTTTTGTGACGTTACTAAGTTTTATACCACTTTTTGTAATTTACGTGATTGAGATTAGAACAATATGTAAGGAATTTGCAGATATTTTATGTCAAAGTTTTTTAATAAAGAAATACAATTAATAATACCTATTCAAAAAAAAAAAAATAGAACGAGCAGACTACCCCCTTTTCTATTGTCCTTCATCGGGCTGTATCCACTCAAGTTTTTTGTTCTATTCTACCACTAACTATTCTTTCGTCTTATTTTTATTTATCTATGGCCATTACATTTTCGGACAAAAGGCGTTGAGTGTTTAGACGTCCTCTTGAGACCAACAAATGTAGTGGGCAAACATCTTCGGTTCCCACGGGTGGCTTCATTGAAAATCAATGGGTTTCATCATATTTCTTTCAATTTTATCATAAGAAGAAAGTATTTTCAAAGGTAATTGAAAAGGACGAATCAAACAATGAGTAAATGTGACAAATTAAAACGTAGGAAAATTAAACATTTTTAGTATACATTTGATTCATTCATGTGATTGACTATTGACACTTTTTTCTAAATATCATCGGAGGGGTACGAAAGTGTTATAGTTTTTTATTGATACAGTTTAAATATATTACATAACATATTATATCATATTCATATTATTTACGAATAATTTTACTATTTCATATTATTTTACGGTTTGGATATGTGTTTAAAAGTCAGTCAATATTTTGTTTAAGATATTTTATATATGCTTATTTATTTATTTCATGCAATATGTACCACTGTATGCTTATTTATTTATTTCATGCAATACGTACCACTGTATGCTTATTTATTTATTTCATGCAATATGTACCACTGTATGCTTATTTATTTATTTCATGCAATACGTACCACTGTATTCAACATTTGGTGTATGAAAAGCTAAAGTTTCATATGTTCTAGAATGTTGAACGATTAGGTAGTGATATAGGACTTGTTAGTGTAAGTGGTTACATGAAACGTATCAACGCAACTAAACAATTTCATGCATGCTCATGCCAAGGTTTGTACCCATTCAGTTCCACATTTGTATATATGTTACTGTTTAATACCGAACGCAGTGTTTTGTCTTCAGATTAACCGGTAAATCTTAACATCCACCAAGATCGTTAGTTAATGCCCGAAATTTATCTTTTTCAAGACGAATGAAATGTTTGAATGATGAATGTTTCTTTAACATACACCACGACGACTTGTTTAGTATTGCTTATGAGCACCGATATAGGTACCTACATATGTAAATGTGTACCACTTAATGATTTTCAGCGAAATTATTATGTCTGATTGATATAGAAAAATAATCATGTATAGAAACCGAATTTCTGGGCTGCTATACTAATGAGGTCGCAAATTGTTACAAGTGATTTATTAATCAAATCACTAAAACAACAATAACAAGGTAAGGTAATCAATAACACACATAGGCAAACGCACATGAGTAACCCAGTCCTCGCTTGCGCGGTACAGACGTGCGGGGGAGACGAGCATGGGTAGGTAAATCGCTGAATCTAAGATTCACTGTATCTCCTTGGTGTATGTTAACATCCATTGGTGAATGTCCGATTCAAGTACAAATTAAGAGCAATTTCGGACATTTCCCAACGAAATTAGTAAATATCGACACTCGCCGGTGGATCTTAAGATTCACTAATATCGGACATTAACAGTAACATATACATATCGGCAATAAATACTTATTTGTAGAAATATGGAAAACCCGTTCTCTGATTCGCTACCCCTCGTTTGAGAAATATGACATATTAAATAAATATAGTTTGTTATCATATCACGGGTATTTCAGTTCAGCTGTACTTGTTTGTTTTTTTTTTTGCCGTAACTATTGTTTTAATATATTGGATTGCATCAACGCACGTAAAGTTAACACTTTTTTTTTAGATAGGTACAATATATTTGATCAAAATTTGATATACTGAATCATGTATTATTATTATTAGGTATTTCAAAAATTATGTGATGTAAATAAGCGTTCAGCACGTGCTTATAAAGCCAGCATTAAGCAAAAGCTATAAAACTAAAAGACTAAAACATTTAAGTTAAAGGCCACCCAAAACACCTCTCTATTTAAGTACCTACAAGTCGTAAACTTAAATGATAAGAGAAAACAGATGGAAACGAGAAATGTTAAAAATACGTTCACGGTAATTACGGGCTAAGTTTGTAAGCAATTTGCATACTATATGAGCCGCTAATAGTAGTTAGATAGGTTATCTATATATTTTTATAATAAATCCCTATTTTGTGCAAGCGCACGGCCATGGTTATTAACATAGATAAAATCGTTAGGGAAAATAAGATGTTCCACTTAGTAAAAGCGCTGAAACTTTGAGGTGTAAAAGTGTCAAGTGGTCATAGTTTCCACAGAATATTAATCAAAACATCAACCTTTTTTATTTTAGAATTAATATGGCGACCTTTATTCAGCTCGTTTTGATTTAATATTTTTTTTAACACACAATTATAATTATTTAACTTAACAACTGAAATTGTACTAGTAGAAATTCAAGTTTACTGTATTTCAAATATTTTATAATTTATAAAACAATATGAATAATTAATTCCTAATGTCCCTACTGGTTAATGTAACTCTCATCTGTTGTTTTTATAATCTATGAAGTTAACTGTACTTAACTGGTGCTACTAAAATATGCATCGACAGTTTCGGGAGGCGGTTGGACATATAATGAGCATAATTAACGTGGTATTATTTAAATATAATTTATGTCTTGGCAACTTAAAGCGAAGTCGTCACTACTCGAAAAAATATAATGAAAAAAAAATACATACAATAATAATAATAAACATCTTTATTTCAAAACAAAAAATACACATACAATATTCTTATGCCTTTAATAAACTAAATAATAACAGACGGTAACTCTTTTTTTGCTAATAGGAAAGACAAGTGAAATCCACATTAATAAAATGTTTTAATATAATCTATATACTTTAGCTTTCCTTTGGAGTACTCAGTACCATGAATTATTTTCAATTTTTTGTTATGTATTACAGATTGTCGGTAAAATCGGCCTGCCCCTTAACATAAATGTTTAATATGCGGTTATTGAATAACCCATGTAAAGGACGTAATCGATTAATTTAAGATGCCAACCTCGTGTGTCGGTACGTCTGTTGTCAGAAAAAATATGCAAAATCCACCTACTTATGTATTTATGAGTGTGGCGTAAAAATCAAAGTGAGAAAGTTCTCTTGTATTATGGTAAATATCAGGGGATTTAAACTACTTGGTTAGTGATGGTGTTTTGGAGAATAAAAACCAAAAAAAAGTTAAAATGTTATGGATAGTAAGATTGTTTAGTTAGTCCTTAAGCAAGAAAATGTAAGAGGAATCTGAAAAATATAATAATAACCACATCACGACTCACACATTGACAGCCCTGCACGAAGTTAAAATCTTGTATCGCAGGCACTATGCAACGATATGGTATAAAGTACAACAAAAAAACCTAAACAAAACGTAAAAGTAAATATACGTATAATAGTATAGCAAGAAAATATAAAGTTTAATACAAAAAATATACTGCCTTCTTATGAATGAAATGCATAGTCTTACTTATGTCTCTTTATTATCAAATACAGATCAAACCGGGTCCATACCATAGTTCGAAACCAGTTGCGGCTTTCAAAAACCGAAGCTCGAATTAATTGTCTGTTCGTTTAATAATATTAGTATACAAAAATCTGGATGTATTACCATACAATAAAAATTACAAATAGAAAGGTAACTCGTTTACGCCTACATTTCACTAAGTACTATGAAGCATTTCTAATTAACTGTTCTATTATGTCTATTTACTAATTCACTACTAGTTTTTATTAGGTATTCGATACATTGGCAAAATTTACGATGTGATGTAATTTTTTTAATGTTTATTAGACTTGAGGGTGAAAATCGATATTTTGAAAACTTGTTACTTATGACAATAGATAAATTATTCAATTAAATGGGACGATGAACTGAATAATGGTCTGCTGAGGTAATTGTTGATTATTTTTGGATTTAAAATATCACCTACAAAGCCTCACTTGGAAGTCTAAAATATTCTCTATCTCTATAATCATTTTACTGATTACAGGTTTGTGCCTTATAGTGAAAACTGTCGTGTTAACTAAAGCCTTGTTATATAATAACAACGAATTAATCAATATCTGTTAATCAAGTTATCTATCCACAAATTCTTAATATCTTATCAAGAAAGTTAAGGTCAAAAACAGATAAGATTTCCGAATACCTATTGAAGTTATCACATTCTCTTATTCTCTTTAAAAGTACGTACTTACTAAGTAACTACTTATTTTAAGTCTCTTTAAATAAAAATATTTTGACTTCGACTTTGATTCTCTTGCTGAAACATTGCAAGATGCAACAGTAAAACACGAACCGATTATTCCCCTATAAATAATGGTGATTGCCGCGGATTACCGGCCCTTAAGTCCTTTTAGGAATCTTCAGTTAAATTGTAATAAATTGCAAAATAAAACATAGCTAATAACAGCGCTTATCGGCTTGACTGTAAATTGATTTCAGATGCTCAATCCAACGCACGAACCCTGTTAAAGATTTACTTGAAAGTAAAGGATGTTGTGTCTGTTCCTTTAGAGAAATTGATGTTATTTATATATTCAATCAAATCTCACTTAAACAACACTGACATTTGATTGAGGAGTTGCGAAAATTCTTTAAAGACGTTTTTACCAACACTTAGCTAAAACGGGAATACATAGTCCTTTTTGTCAAACAGTGTTTGTATTTTTTTAAGAAACAGTCAATCGAGTATGAATACCTTTTCAGTTTAAAATACATACCTACCGCTCAAAATCATAACCCTTCGTGTTACTTCACCGTAGACGGGTAATAAACAGAACCATTTAAGGTATCATAAAAGTTGTAAGGACATTCAAACTAACTGAATTTTTCGCCGTGTACCAATTGGGTGAAACAAAGAATTCTGAACCATCCTGTATACGTAAGAGTGCGTAAACCACAGTTTTCTTAGCACCAAACTTATGGATATACGTTGAGAGATTAACTAGTAATTTGAAGTATTTAAAGTGTTGATTTATTCCTGCAACACCATTGAAGGTTAACAACGCGGTTTGATTATTTTTAAACATTATTTTCTTCCCGATTAATATGATTTTGAATCTTTGATAGATTTTAATTAGAATAAGTTATTTTCGGGGAGTGAAAAATTTATTTGATTTATTTTACTTACTTACGTAAGTTACAGACGTTTAGTGTAGTAATTACTTTTGCTACAAACTTATAGCATCTTGACTTCTGACAATAACCGTGAATGCAAATGATTATAAATGTGACATGTATTTCGAATAAATTTTCCACTGTTACATAATCGTATACGATTGAGTTACAATAAATTCTAAATGAGGGATTCCCCAGACTAAAAATTGTCGTTATTTCTAAAAGACTCGTTTCACACATAGAACAAAAATATGGTTAGTGTTTGACAACAATAAAATATAGGAAGGAAATAAAATAAATTAAAAAGACTGCCGAAACCCGGGATTGAACCGGGGACCTTTAGATCTTCAGTCTAACGCTCTCCCAACTGAGCTATTTCGGCTGATGGTATGGGCATTGAAATTATTAATCATGTGTACCGAGTAATTCTTTTTTATAAATTGTAAATTCATAAGCTTATAAGATGGTATGGAGCCCATCATGCGCGATTCATACTTACCTGACCAATATTTGTTTTTAAACTTGGTTTTTTTCAAACTTCTTCAATCATTAACTAAAATTTTCATAGTATTTTATGTACTTAGTTGAAGTTCAGGTAAGTACCGTGGACCTATATATGTACTTTCAAAAGCGAAGTTGTGAATTAGGTGTAGTCCCTTCAAATTGTCTATTGATGATCTTTACATTTTAAAAGCCGAAACAAATTTAATTCTATATTACTTAATTATTATAAGTAGATATCAAAGGATAAGGCCATATGAGATTAATGAAATTATCAATAACACCTATTGATTTAACATCGCCGACGGCCACCTTCGACCACTGGTCCACAGTCCAAGTAGAACGCCTCAGGTAGCCGCATTAATTGACTATTAAACACGAACAGCACAAAAAAACGCTTAAAAGCTTAAAAACAATGAATTTCACCGAAGCTGATAACTCAATTTGGGGCGGTCGATGGCGAACAAGACAACCATGGAGTCGTTTTGTTTTTTACCTACACACCTTTACACAGTCGCCTGACACTTCAAACATTTGGGGATGTGATTACCTAATTATGACAACAATTTACTTGTCCACTTACTGTGACTAAAGATTTTTTATGTTAGTAAACCTACTTTTTAGGATAGGCTTAGCTCATATCTGAATTATTAAAGTAGGTGGTCATTAGAAGGTAAAGACAGTTAAAATAAAATATCTATAGGTATAATTTACCTACGTTTAAACCAGCATACCAGTAGCAAGGTAATGCAGGTACCTAAGCAAACGATACCAAAAACTTAACTACTGCTCTATGGTTTCTTTAATCCGCGTTTGAAATCCACTTCATCTTCGGCGGCATCGTTTGTGAAAAGATGCAACCTGAATACATGAGGATATTACTGTATTTATGCCCTTAAACTTTCTACCTACGTCGTTGATTCATTAGAAAGATAAGGTATCGGCCCTTTTGGAGGCAAGTTATGAAAATTGAGAGGTCAATCTTCTTAATCGATAAGTGAATCCTTAATTAAATCTGAAGCTTGCTTAAAATAAAACGACCAGTAAGATATTTTCCAAAAAATACTAGTAAGTAATTGTGTTTGTGTCCAACATGTAGATATAAATTAACATAAATAGAATGTGGTTACTTTTATTTTAATTTATATGCCCTTCGTCTTTTAAACAGGATTTCAAATCCTCTTGAAATCCAGTCAGTTTTTTATTAAGTCTGACAAGAAAAAAAACTTTTATGTTCATATCTACTCTTTATCGCCTTTCTTTATACAATGGGTGGAACAAAAGATCATCCCTTCGGAATTTGTATTAATTAAAATTTGACACCTTTTTAATGTTTATGAATCATTTTCTCCTGCTCTAATAAATTAAATCATAAATAAGATTAAAACTGTTCTTCATGCTTCGTATATTTTAGGGATCAGGTCGGTATTATCAATTGAAGAATCAGTAAAATAAATATTTACTTCAAAAGGTACCTAGTTTGAACATGAAATTTAATTATTTGTTTAACAAAAGATTGTCTACCTGATTGTAGTAAAACATTTTTGTCCACTTACGAAACAGCTCAACAAGTTAGTTACATTTAGGAATCTACGAAACTAACTTACTAATGACAAAATTTCTGTGAATCTAAAATTGCAAAAGTTTGTATTTGGTTCTTATTATCGGTAACGTAATTATATTTTTTTATCTTAGGTTAAATCTTATATCATTGCAGTAATGACTATTATTGTTTAGCTTTTGGGCCATGTGTTGTTATACAAATCCTGGCCTTAACCCTGCGTAGGGCAAAGCGTGATGGAATTCGAAACAATAAGCCATCAACTTTAAACGTTTTGTTGTTTCGCCACTTACTTTACCTACTGTAAAAAAAAAAACCAAACTATGTACGAAGTTATAACTGACGAATCTTATGCCGTTCTGATTTATCTTTTTGTAATATAATCTTAGAAATGGAAGTCCCCCCTACCCATGAAAGAAACTAGGTATGAACTACTATAAATAAGGTGTGTATAATATGGTACAATGATGCCTATCAATGAACTATGTTCCTAAGGTTAGTTGCACCTACGACACAGTTTTAGTAACACAATATTATCGAATGATAATCGAATATTATCATTCGATAATATTCTTATAAGTTGACCAAAATAAAGCTTTAAAAGCGACATCTTGTGTATTGCAAGGTAAGTTTCCAACATAAAATTAACACTCTTTTTAAAGGTTTTTAGTTCATTCCTCGATTTGAAGATGGCGCTATAACATGCTGGCAGTGACATCTATAAAATGATATTCGAACTATTGCTTGGACATCATTATAACCACATTGTGATATAAGGAACTTATACAAATTTTTATCTAGTTTTAATTATTGAAAACAGATGCCAGTGTTAGGTAGATGTAAATAAAAAGATTTATGATTTAGAACAGATGGTTACTAATTAATAGTGGATTGACAGATTACTTTTGAAAAAAGTATTCAAATTGAAAGATTTTGGTTTCTTATTATTCAGTTATATACTGACGAAATTTAAAAGATGTTAGTTCTAGTAATTTTTATAAAATACTACTAAAACAAGTCATTCAATATTTAAGATATTCTTATCTTAAAACATAAAAAGTAAATAAACGAACGTCAAAACTAATGCCCCGGGTGAGGATCGAACTCACGACCTTAAGATTATGAGACTTACGCGCTGCCTACTGCGCTACCGAGGCCGATGTTGCAATGATTGAATTTAATAATCAAATCATACTGTAAACGTGAATACCTTTATACCGTAGTTACTTTTCCAAGTAAATAGAATAGGTCAATTGCAGGTCGGCCTCATACTTGATGTATTCGTTTCGGTTAGGATTTAAAATTAATTACAGAACATCATATTTCTCGTTTGGGGACCTCTTTTATTTATTATTAGTAGTTATAGCTCCACGACGGCAGTTTTCTCGGTGGGTAAGCTACTTGACATATCGTCTAATTCGTTGACATGAAGAAACGTTGTTGCAATATAACAAACAGTTTTATTGTGATAATGTCAAAAATGGATTTATTTTTAAAGCCTTTGACAAGAAGTAGTTGAAATTAATACTCTTCTCACGTATTTGAAACTCATATATGTTAAAACGAAATATACAATACGATTTTTTTTTAATTGACTTTTGCCTTACGTTTTGTTTCAAATAAAAATAATCGATTTCTTAAAAAATACTTTAAGCTCTCTTTCTTGTTCGTATCGAAACGCCAACTCTGACTTGAAAATAACGAACTGACACATGAGCTTAATAGTTAAACGTTTGTGAAACGCAAACTATTTTAAACGGAAGTTTTATAAGGCGTCAAATGAATTTGTAATCCAATACTTAACTCAGACATTGTGAAACAAACACTAGGAACATCATTTTATGTATCAGGTAAACTCTATCTACTTGCTTTCGTATTGTATAACCCATACTCCAATACCCATACTCCTATGACAGACAGCTTTCCATATAATAATAATAACCACATTACGACACGCACATTGACTCAGCCCTGCAGTAAGTATCGTAAGAACTTGTGTCACAGGAACTAAGCAACGATCTGATATATTATGCAAATAACACAAAGTCTCACCGCACCTAATAGTTGTGTAGGTATTAGGTTGATTTGTATATTAGGACGTCTAAAAGGAAGTTTACCCCATAGTAGATAAAACAAATTATATTTAAGCCAAATAATTTATTTTATTGTTTTTCAACTGTTCATATTTATACAATGAACATATTTTCTACATACTCAACTTAAATGTAACAGACCCAGCTTTCTAAGCCTTGACGACTTCCACCGTCTCAACTCCTGTGTATCCTTCAAAAACATGGCAACAATAAATAAAATTGTTTGGCCTTAATTATAATTTATTTTTATCTTTACTTTACTTGTGCCTGAGATGATTTTGAGTGCCCTTTGTACTTAGTATGATTAAGATTGGTTCATTTGACTAAATAAGCAATATCGTATTTGTTTAGCTAGGTTCCAATAGTGAGCTGTCTGATTTTATAGATATAATCTATAGTAAGTATATAATTTCTGAAATTGAAAGAAGAAAAATTGTATACAAACAATTGACAAAGAATTGTATATTTCGATTACGTCAATTAATTTCATATTTTCTTTACATTATTTTGCCAGAGCTGTGAGTTTAAAGTGAAAGATGTATTTTCCAAATAATTATGAATGTATTTATTCAAATTCCATACCTCGACGTCCCATCAATCCTTCGTGTAATATTTGAAAAAGTTTCCACCAACTTTACCTAATCGGCACCTAAATGTCATTATATTCGCATTTTCCAGGCGGAGACGAATTTTACCCCGTTTTTCGGGTGATTTGAACCCTTCGTGGTGAATATTTAAAAAGTCGTTGGAAACATTTAATTGGGCAATCCTGTAAGGATTAAATTATTAAGACACCTAGTTAAGGCGCCTCTCCGAACTTAATGAATTCAACATGGATTAACCGCGACAAAGATGAACTTGTTTACAGTAGGACACCTACAGGATTCAAAAGAGTTAGCAAATAAATATATTAGACCTATTCATGTAACCCTCGGTTCATGTAAATGCGGGCTTAGGATGCACCTAAATCAAATTTCATGTAATTAAATCGGAAATTTCGTTTGGCAAATCTTCATAATTTTGTACTGTTACTGTAACAGCTTTTTTATCATTTTCCATCGGATTAGGTAATGTATGTATATGTACTATAAAGGATGTACAAAAATGTTAGTATTTGTCTTATATTTGTTTTCCTCAGACATTTTTTTTTTTTGTAAAATGATATTCCTTGTGTTTCTATACATTCCATGTCTGTACGAACACCTTACGAAAATCTTTTTAATTCCCTACGAACTCAAAGCTAACGTAAAGTGTTTACTTTACCAGTTAAGGGGACGTTTTAACTTTATTTTTGGGTTCTTTTGTGCTTTAATTTTTTAAGGAACCCTCCTGGGATCGATCCCGGATTTGAGAACTCTGTAAAAAGTTCAAAAGTTTGTTATAAAGACAGTTTGACAATGGGTTGCACAGGGAATAGTTAACGGCCCGAATAATTTTATATTACCTTACTCGAACGAGTTTTTTAATCGAAAGTTTTACCTACAGGAGGAATTCATGAATTTATAAACGAACAAGGTATCGCAAATCACGAGGGTTTTACGAAACACGCCTAGGAACTTGTGTTTTTGCTGTACCTAATAAAAATCCTTAAACATAGGATAACTACTTGATACTTGTCGTATTGTAGTGTGATTATTTAAATCATGATATCCATATTTGATACGATATTCCTGAAACATTAGACAACACCGCCTTATTAGGTAGTAAAGAAGTGCGTCATTATTAGGTGAACTAAAGTTAAGGTGGATAATTTTTATCAAATAATCTAAGCCCTTTTATTTTTAGTTTTCTTATCTTTGTTTTGTTAATGTAAAAACGTAAAACAGTTTCTTTATTTTCCAACATCTTAAATTGAAAGCTTTTATTTGTATATGACTGAATGAAACTATGAAAATTGTTCAATTCGCAAAAGCCCAACAGAGTCTTGTTCGTATAGTCTAAGCCTACGTGCCCCTTAATTTTGTTTACTCTCGAATACATAAAAACATTCAAGAGTTTTTTCAACTATTTAACATGGGTCGTTATAATTGGTAATGTACTCACCACATCGGTAAGTTTGAAATTACAGACATTATGTCGATGGAAAAATATTTTTCTTAATCAAACTCAGGAGCGCGCGGTCTTACACTTCCCCGCCTTACATTACTAAGCCTAAGATACTCGTACATGGTGTTGCTGATCGCTTTCGAAAATATTTGTCAGCTAACATTTATGCATTTACCAATAGCACATAAACGTGCACTTCATTTATCTATGCTATTCAAATTATTTAAACCAATTTTTGTGCCAGGTGGGCATCCGTCAAGACTAGCGGAACTCCTTTGTGAGTGAGTGATGTAAAAAAGGAAAAAATCATGTAGGTATAAAAAGATGGCACAAAAATATATTTTATTTCAGTGTTTAGCACGTGACATAGGCATAGTAATCGTCTAAGACGATTGTTGCCATTCAACAAAAATAAATTTCAATGTTCATTCTAATACATTTTAAATAGCTAAAACGCTATTAGAATATTTCTTATCTTGGTTTTAATACCCTTCCGATTAGCTGCTATCCATAGTACCCTACAGTTTTTTTCAATATAGCTTCGAGACGCGACAATATTCGCGCCGTCTACATTAAAATTTATCACTCGCTGCCGACTTTACGCGCAAGTTGGGTTATAAAATAAAATGACAGTTGTTTAGTATAGATGCGGGAATATTATAGTACTCCAGTATACCTGGAGGTGAAATTGAAAGGTATGGGACACCAGAGGCTGCTTTTATTTATGGTATAAAATGGGTTTTGGATTGCTCAGAGTAAGTGCGGAAAATAAACTTGGAAACACATACAACGGAATTGTTGATGTTTCTGTTACGTTTTATGGAACTTCATCTCGTAGGGACTTAATTGTTTGACGTTTATATAGGCTAATCGCACAGTTTTTTAATTTTTCGGTTGTAAACGACACCTAATGATAAGCGGCTACAGTTAAATGCTACTGCTTGTCTAGAAAATGCCTGTTTATTCTGAACATGAACAAGTCCAAATTTTGTTGTTGCACAAACAACTTATCCGTTTTACAAAGCATAAAGCTTACTCTATAAAGTGACAGAAAATATAATAAATATTTATTTAATTATTTATAATTATTTATTTATAATTATTTATTTAATTATTTATAATTATTTATTTAATTATTTATAATTATTATATTATAATTTAGTAAACAAATAGATTTTTTGTGTATCTCTCAAAACATCTAATTTAATACATCAATTTAATAATTGATTTAATTTCACTCAACGATCGACCAAAAGCTTTATTTAGCAACAATGTACTAAAAATATCGAAGTAAAGTATAGTAAATGAGTTAACGTTAGACATATGAGATCTTTACATTCTGAAGCTAAGTAAATACAGGGTAAATAATTTTGAGGGCTATACAACATAGTCGTAAGCTAAGATTTTATGTCCGGGAACAAAATAAAGGGGTGTATACACTTTTATGTGGTCCGGATTACACTGGGCAGCTGGCCATAAACTGCGAACGGATTACTTTTATATCTCCTAACGAATAATAGCACATAAAACTTGTGTGAAAAACACTAGTTACGGGCTACCTACGATCTACCGGGTAACAGGGTTGGCAGGTATTCAGAAAAAAAAAGATTTGGAAGCTTCAGCAAAGCAATATTTCTCAAGAAAATTGTTCACCCTACCTTTATAAATTGTTGCAATTAATACCTAAATATATATTCCAAACTAAAAAAAAAAGTTTATATTCGACATGAGCTAAGAATGAATGTTCTGGCAACCCTAAGGGTAGTTCTTAATTCAGGGGACCGACTAAGCAACAGGGGTGAAGCAACTCGTGTAAAAATGTCAGGGCAAGATTTAAGCACCTGTGAGAATTGGGATCACATAGTAATAGTCATATGTTGTAATTCCATAATTGTACAGTGTGTCTTAATCATTGAAATAACGTATCATTTAAAAGTAATAACCACAATACATCACACGCATTGACTAAGCCCTAAATTAAGATAATCTTTTACAACATAGTGTAGCTGGTACTAAGCAACTACAAATAAAAAGAAGTCATATAGAGTTGGCGTTGTACCTATATACATTTATATTTTAAAGTATGATGCAGGTTTAACCTGACTGTTCTGGTGACTGGTTATTAATTTTGGCTATCGGGCTGTTTCTATTACTGTCCCCGCTTTTGCTTTGTGTAAGTAGTCTGGTCTTAAATCTGTTTCTTACTTCTTCTAGTTAAATTATAGCCAGAAGTATGCCCGGGCCCGTATGCTGTGATTTATTGCACAGTTGTAACTCAAAATACGGCACTGTTGATTATGGTTTATCAGGAGTGGTAGGACACGGTGGCGGTGACACGGTGTGATAACAAAAATCATGATGCTGATTCAGTGCAGTGGTTACCACTCCGGTTCATAACTGCAACAAAAAAGGCCATGGATTTTATAAAGCTACATATAAAAATTAAATTTTATGAGTATGACAGTTTCGTACAGCCTTGAAAATGCAGTTATACCTAGAACTTATATTTTTCAAGTTGAATTAATATATAGTTTTTAGTTAATTGTTAATGGATTTTTTTCGTATTTTGAAAGATTTTTCCAGCATTCATTGAATTGAGTAGGTAGATAGGTACCTACTTTATTTCTCATAAAAAGTCGTAACATCTTAGGAGTTATTGTCGACGAAATTGCTGTTAATTATATTTTCATAGTTGATTGCAAGCGAACTTTTTACGATGAGCGATACGAGATTGAGATTACTATTTAAATATAAATGAAGCAATTCTTTTTCCATTCTGATAGTAATAACTCTGTTCCTATCTAGTTCCTGTGTATATTTTATCATTCTTTTATTTATCCGGAAAATTACCAGAATATTTTGTCGAGTTTAATTAGACAGAAAGGTTGCATTTGAAATCCAATAAATGTTTCTCAAATGAAAATTCGTCTAAAACCTTTTAAAAGTTTTAATTAAACACACAAAAACCCAACGTTTCTCAACCGTGCAACATTTTGAGGTTATGATATGATCCTTCAAAATGGCGTACCCATGTCATCTGGAATATAATATATTACGTTAGCCGGACCCCTGGTCTTCCCTTAGGAGTTCCTGTTAATTATCAAGTACAAGCAACGACGTTAAGGGACGCTTTAATGTTTTGTTTTTTCTTAATAAAATACATCCGTACGTTGGAAGCTCAGAAGTGATTCTGCCTGTTAAGAAAATTTAATTTGAATGCAGCTTAGAATATTTTAAAATATATCTGGATCACCAGCTAACTTTTTTTTCGCTCTTAAGATAAAGGTCAGTGTTATTTAAATTTTGCTGTAAATACTTTAATATTATTTCATATTTTAGTTACGTTTGTTGAGACTTGTCGACATGATATTTGAACGCCTTAAAGATAGATTTTTCTATCGTCTAACTAACATAAATAACAACTGTACACTAACGAAAAACATGACAAATAAATTTAATTTGAATTAAGAATTCATTGCAATGTGTAAAAATATGATACAATGAACAAAAAATAACGTCTCTTAAAGAGGCCGTAACTGAAATAAAAGCAAAAACTTTGATAATTTAATTTATTTTTTTGACTTTTATAAGACGTTCGACTTCTGAACTGATGGCAACGGTGCCGGGGGGATATTTCGCTTCGTTTCGAAAAGAAAATTAAATTTAAATCCCCTAACATTTTTTCCCTTCAAACTGTTAGCCCTAGGAACTTACATTGTGTGTTGTTCAAATTAGATAGGGTCAGTCTTACCTTCATGAGATGATTTAATCAAAAATATTTAAGGCGATTTTTAAATTAAAAATACATTAGTATAATTTATTCTAATGTGGATTTGGATATTCTATTTAACATCTCCATAATCTATTAACTATATTTTCTTGCAAAATAATAATTACTATTTATTAAGTTTAATCTTACATGTTTATTACGAAATTGCAATAAACATTAAACGCATAGCGATTATTGTTGTTTAGTCATTATTATTCATATACTGCTAGCTTTAGCAAGATATAAGGATAAATCCATTATTATGAACCATATTTCCGTATGTCTTATTCGACATAGCTTCGACGTTTTGTGTAATTTTGGGATATTTTCCTGTTCTTTCGTCATAAAGCTGGGACCATAACGGAAGGTAAGGCACACGGGGGCAGCTTGAAGGCAGTTGTCAAGCCTCGTAATATTTTATTAGATAACTCAATAAAGCCGGGGTTTGCATTTTAACCTCTTATGTTTTTACGTTGTTAAGGCATTGTGAAAAAAAAGGAAAACATAGGGTAGAGATTTTGACTTTATCCGTTTTATTAAAAATACATTCAATTTTTAAATACTATAAAATTTAATTGTATTTTTTTGAGGCTTATTTAATCAAATTTCATAAAATGCTTGGAGAGTCTTTCATATAGGCAGTCAAATGTCATAAAAATAGTTATTTGTAGTATTTCAAATAGTATTAAAAGTTGCAGAATTAATGTTGAAATTTTTGATTTCACATGGTTTTTTTGCAACTAAAATTATTAAAATAATATTTTCGCAAGGCTACAGTGTCGTCGTAATTTGCATAGCAAAATCTGAGCCATAAAGATGGGTCTCCATTCAACCATATAATATAATGTACTTACCCACACACGTTCCGCTATTAATATTCATAATACAATTTAACGCAACGAGGTTAATTTCACCTAAATATGTAAATTATCATGAGCCGACCACCGTTAATTTAGAGATGTCAGTTTGTAAATATTTCTTTCTCACTTCAGTCGCAACAGTTTTAATACGAGTAAAAGGGACGGATCCGAGGGTTTATTATGAATAAGGTGGCAGGGAAATTTTAACGGCGCCTATGAGGGTTGTATACGCTGAAATAACTTTCAAATATTGTCGTTAGGTGGACGAAAAGTTTAGGTTCCTAAGGGAATGTGTTTGTCGAGTCGCGCGTCTCTGTTTACAAATGAAACGCATCATTTTAAAGTTTCCGACAGTGTAGGCTACCCTTTACAATGAGAAATAACATAGGAAAACATACAGTTGAAATAGTCAACTTTTGCTTTTAAAACATTTAATGTATTGTATATGCTACGATCGATGTTTTTATTTTGGTAAATTAAAAATTTAATATCTATATTATACAACCATTGTTAAGTAAATTTTTGATGAAAATTTATTTAATTGTTCGGTATGTAAATTTTACCAAAAAATTTTAAGAAAATGATTTATATTGAACCGTTATTTCAAATATGGACAACTATGTACTAAAATGTGCGATAATCTCCAAAATATTGTTCAGTCGGAGTCACGTTTTTGTATAGGCACGTTATGAGTTTCAAAATAATGTCTAATAGAAACAGTCCAAAAACAAAACAAAATACTTAGCTGTCAATGATAAAGGTATTCTGTTAACTTGTTTTTCTGAGTAAATAAATAAATAAATAATCATATCACGACACACACATTGACTCAGCCCTGCATTAAGTATCGTAAGAACTTGTATCGCAGGTGCTAAGCAACGATATGGTATATACTAAATAAATAAGAATACAACATCCAAGACCGGTAAGTGAAACAATGCGTCTTGCAAATAACACAAAGTCCCGCCCCCGCCGGGATTCAAACACGGAACCTCTAGCGTAGCAGTCGGTTGTTTACACCACTGCGCCACCGAGGTCGTCAAAACATTATTTTGAATGTTGTAATCGTCTACACCCCAGTACTTCTGACTGTACTATATTATGAATATTTGTCTTTATAATGCAAAATATTTGCGATGCATTATTTTTCGCATATATTCCTTTACTTAGTTTTGTTATTTAAAAAGTAATTATATTCTTAAGTATTAATAAAGCGTATATATTTTCAATTTCCTATCAACCGCGGAGAACTGACACCTTTTTTTGTAATCAGAGAAAAAATCCCTTCGTTGAAACAAGCAAAGCGTTGTTAATTTACTAAATTGCGAATCGCGAGTCCATAAAACATAATTAAAAACTCCATCCGGGAAAAACGAAATAAAAAATGGCGGTGAGAGATTTCCGAGTCATCAATCTGAAGAATTATTTCATTTACGTATTAAAATTCTCGTTTTGTCTGTCCGTGAATTATTTCGTATCGCGTTAATTACTCTGCTGGTTACTATACCCAAGTGGATTGGATTAGACACAAAGAATAGAAAATATAGTACGGCCTTGCAATACATTATCTGAGAACGTTTTAACAAAGGATTTTACATTAAAAAATCTTATTGATTCAGAAACAGATGTCTTAATTTTAACTTGAATACTTACGTTTCACACCGCATATATTTCTAGTCCCAAAGTCCCATCATGAGGATATTGACTCTTTCGTAATGAAAAGATAAGAAAGTGATTAGATACCTACTATTGCAGATATTTCGAAGTCGATGAGCACTCTCTTCTACATAAGATAGAGGGCTGAAATTTTAAATACATAATAAAAAATATATGTATAACAAAAAAAGGGATGGCAGAACTTTTATTATAACTTTTTTCTCGCCTTACATGGGTGGACCACCCTAAGCTAAATAAAACCCAAACCACGCGTAAGTATTTGGAACCTCATATGCTAATGCTGGGTCAATTAACTAAAACGTCAGTCTATTAAAATCAGTGCTGTTTGGGACTAGACACCCCTTGCAAGTGATTGGATCCCGGAAACAACACAAACTACCACAATACCTATAAACATATAGAACTGATAGGTCATTTAGATAACTTTACCTATTTATTTCCTATCTGAGAATTGTTTTATGGATTTCACATTAAACACTTAGCACTTAGCCTTTCTGATTAATCTATGTATCAAAACATAACGGTAACAAAAAGAAAACCTCTAAAAAGCGTTTAAATCCGTATTGAATTTAATACGAACATTATTTCCCTGTGTATTATCTGATTCATAAGTGTTAGGCCATAAATATTGTTTTTTTCTCTCATTGATTAATTGAAGGCTGTACTAAAGCAAAATTAAATTAAATTGTTGATTGTGACTGTTATTTTCATATGGTCCTATATGGTAAGGCTCAAAGATACGTAAAGGTGTGAATAGACCGCACGTGACGTCACGGCCATGTGATTAGCACGTGACGACCCCGCTTAATAGCTGGGAAACATGCTCCGGTGACTAGCGATAGCTGATTTTTTACCATCGAATAGGTGGTGGATCTATTGGTAAAAAATAATATATTTATCTAATACATGTGATACGAGTAAATAATTTACAATTAGTTTGTGGAACTTCATGTTTCATCATAGCAATCATTTCAAAAAGAAGCGTTTGATTATTACAATTAAACATTTAGTTGTGAAATAGTTGACTGATAAATTGATATTTAGTTCGGCCATTATGGTTTCGTAACAATTGTAATACAGTTTACAGTAGTGTAGTTAACAGTGATTGGTTTAGCGTTAACACATTATCCAACAAATCACGCACACGTTCAATTAGACGTCAACCGCGGGCGTGACGAGATTAGAAACGCGTGACGTGACGGATCGTTATGCCCCCAGTATGCCCCCTTATTTTATAATTGTTAGATCTATTTGTACAAGGTTCGATTTAATATTACTACAGTTATTTAAAAAGAAATCTTTGCTTTCGCTGCGGGAATATCTAAGTGATGTATTTTTTGTTCTTCAACCTCCTTTTTGAAGAACATTTAAGATTTTTTTGTAAATTTTCAGTTAAGTAGCCCATGTAGTTTCTCAGGTCACAATTCAAATTGCTAAGCAGTTAAAACATAATATAAAAATTTAGTAACTTTCTCATTTATAACATGAATTGTATGTACTTATTTCATACTTATTTTTCAACTATTGTAATTTTTTGTGGACTACTTAGGGACATTTGTTATATGAAAATACATTAGAAATACAAACACGCACCGTCATCTTTTGTTGCCTCACCACATTTAAAGACCAGATAACACCATCATGATTTCAAATTAAGGGTCTACCTTGGAATATTCCTGTAGGGTTATTCCCTTTCCCGGGTCCCGGGCAATTCCCTGCCGTCGTAACGTCTAATTCCCGTCGAGTTACACACATCAGCGTTTCCGATACTATAGTCTACCCCCCGTACTGCATAGTCTAGTAAAAACACAGTATAATTTAAGGCAGTTGAAATTGAACAAGTTATCTTTAATATGAATAAAATAAAAACCGCATTTGAGTTTTAGGTAAACATACAATTTAAAAATGATGGATGGAATGGATATATCTCTTTGAATTAAACGCAATTGCATGAATAACGTTTAAATATCTATTACGCCTTCATGTAATTATATTAGGCAACTAATATAAATTTATGAATTATATATTTATTTGTGTATTATAATTAAAATTATTATTAGTTTAATTATTTTTATTTATTACTTATATAATAATATTATTGGGGGACTTTATATCAGATGTTAATAAATAAAATAAAAATACATGTGCTCGTACAGTTCAAGATTCTGTGAGTTTCTTAAGGGTTTGTGCAAAGCGTGCCTGTGGTTTAGAATGCTTCGGATGTTACATTTGTCTCGAAACTAAGTTCGCTCAACAAATGAATATCGTATGCTAACGCCTAGTTATATCAAAAAAAAATTGATTTGAGTTCTGTCAGCACATATACTGTGGCACCTTTTTCCATTTCCACAGAACCGCACAAATATTGCAAACTAAACGGCATCCAGCACTATTTACAATTTCCCGCGTCCATCCGGTAACATTCGGAACGGTTACGTTCCCAATGTTTATTCCTTGCTTGCTCCTTAGTCTTTTATTGCTTGTTACTGCATACAATTTGAATTTAGAAACAGATACTGCTGTTTACTTACCGTTTTTGTGAGAAAGTCGCATTATTACAAGCTAAAATGTTTCTGTGATATATTTTATAACGATGGCATTAGAATTAGTTTCGAGTCTTTATATTGTGTACATTTATAAATGTGGACATCGTTGTTTATTACCCATAGTATGTATGTAGTAGTAACTACAAACATATAACTCAGTTAAGGGAGTTGTGTGATATTCCAAGACCAGTAGATAAAAGGTTTAGTTACCTTGCTACAAGGAACCTAATCCAATGTAATCGTATTGTTAACTGGCTTTTTTCTACGTATTCCACCGCATATTTCAGAAGGTTCTAGATGGGTTAAGGGGCATCTCGGGCATAAAAAATGATCCGTGGCCGAGTTTCCATATTTATTTCATTTGAATAATCATATAATTTGGTTAAAATTATTTGTAAGTTATTGATTAAAAATAAATCATTATTATACTTCTTTTTTTTACCTAAATCGTAACCGCAATATTTTACAACCGGAATTGTCCAAAAGATTTTCTTATTTATGTGCACTAAAATTTTTTGTAGTATTATTTAATAAAATAATTGGTCATTGAGAGATTGATTAAAATACACAGCGAAATCGAATGCCTACATTTTTGTTCGCAAACCCACTTTGTAAAGCTACCTACCCGTTTTTTATTTTGACATTTACTTATTATTGATCAATGTCGAAAATACAGTTATTGGTATTTTCCATTATTTTGTTTTTTATTGAATTTACATAAACCGTACTTACCTTTAATTATTATTAAATGTTTATGGACATTTGAACCTTCACTCATTTGATTGTTAATGTATTTTAGTATTTAATTTTAGTATTAATTCTTCACTATAATTTGTTTTTTAATTTGAGAGAAAAATTGGTTTTACAATTTTTATCTTACTTATCTTACCACAACATCTGCAAAAAGTACCTAAATTATTGTGAATGGAATAACTTAATTTGAAATATAAATGTGGGCTAAAAGACCTCATCAGAATTTAAAAGGGGACAACTCGGGCACGGATCAGTTTTTTTTAAATGGCATGAGTACTTTCAACCTTCGGAGTATAAACTTTACCTCGTCATGATACTACTAGCTATTACCCGCGACTTCGTCTGAATAGATTTCACCGAACTTTCGGCTTAAAAAGTATCCTACGTGTTTTGATCAAAGCGATAAATTATCTCTGTCGCCGAATGTCATAGAAATCCATCCAGCCGTTTTTGCGTGATTGAGTAACAACATACAAACTTTCACAGTTATAATATTACTATGTTGTACGTGGTATGGTAATAAGATTTTAGACCACAACCGTGTATGTCGTGTGCAATGTATTATAAACACATTCGCAGTCGATTCAGATGCTAGACGTCCTAGACAGAGCCCAGAGAGTTCACGCTCCATTATCTGTTCATAGAGATAGCGTAAATGTCGCAATTGTTGGCACTTACCACTACAAGCTCGCCGTATTGTCTTACCAACAACAAAACATCAATACCTTATCCCTCTTATTATAAGGTTTAGTTTTGCATAACTTCGCTCTAAGCAAGAATATTGGATAACAATTGAACAGACTGTAACCAAGGTTTTAAGTTGCAAAAGGTTAAGTAGAAAAGTTGGAAGCTAAATTGTAGTTTAAATATTTAAACATTTATTTTGTTTCAGACAAAATAAGCAAATTAATTCTTTTTGATATAGAAAAAAGTTTCAAATTATGATTAAGATTATTTATTTAAATTATGAGAATAAACTCTTTGATTCTCTCAGTGTTTCCCTATGGGTATAGGTCTCTGTTAACGCTTGTGTAATGGGGAGTGTTCTCAGGATTTGTTTGAGATGATGCCCATGGCCAATTTTTACCATGGGCAGGCTGTATGATTGTTTGGTATAGCGGTATAAAATTTGAATACCATACATGTCTTAAATTCAAATATTTACATGCGACCAGAGTGTCAAAAATGTGTTTGATAAGCTTGATGGGAAGTTACCGTAATCTGCAAACTTTTGCAATAATCACGTACCAATACTTCCTACCTATCCTTCTGGTACTCTTCAAACCTGCCATTCCAATTCCCCTTCTTAATGAGCTTACTAAGATGTAGACACCAAAAGACCTTAAGCTGAGTTCTTCTGACAAGAGTAATATTCCCTGGTCACAGAATACCAACTCCTTGGTCAGGATGCTGTATAAAAAACGAAATTTATAGGCAAAATTTCTTATAGGGTCAGCACTCAATGCTACACACGCTTGTAATCAAGCGTTTAAAGGCTACGGTTGCCATCAGGCAGGCAGTGTGGCGTGAGCTTGTTTGCTACCATAATTCTATAAAAGTACTTCGCCAAAACTTATACCACATTATTCAATGAATGCGTGTGACTGTTGATGTTCACTTACTTACCAAAGTACAACATCAAGTAACTGAAACTTTGAAACAACTGAAGGAAGTCCAAAGTTTCCAGGAATTTATCATAAGCAAATATGAAAATCGATAATTAATTAATTAGCTGAGGCATAGGCGCGACGGTAGCGGGAACTACCGGGTAACGCCCGATTTCCCATGAGGTCCATGTTTAACGTGTACCATAGACTAAATATATCATAGAGACCAACTGCTAAAAATCTTTTAAATATTTCTATTTATATGTTAAATGTGCTCGAAAATGTTAAACACAACACTTTCCAAACAAACAACAAATACATCACAAAAATTATGAGCTTTACTTTACGGTTGTGATGGGTTGCGGCAACTCGTTTATTACACAATTGGGATTAAAAGCCTTAATGGTAACTGCTGACAGCAGTTACCGTAGCCTTATTAAAAATCAGGTTTTAATTGGTAAGACAGGTAAAATATATTCGATTTTGAAAATCTTTTTTGATTAGGTTGTCCCTTCTACGAATAATCGTTAACTCATTGCGACGCAAGCACCACACCCAGAATGTTATTTCGTCTATTAGAGCACCTGTCATGTGGGTTTACAATAAGTAAATAAGGACATGTCAACTTAAGGCCAGTTTACCCTATTATTGCACGTCTAACGGGAACTTTATTGGAATCTTTGTTTGCTTGAAAAATTAAGGGTTTCATGATTAAACATTTTATTAAGGACATTTTTCGCTACTAGAAGAGAAAGTAATTTTTATGAAGTAACTAAATAAAATAGTTTGGTTGTTCACAATGATGACGATGCAAAATTAAGAACTACAAATGTTTGACCACAATTTTGTGGAAAAACCAGATTTAGTTTTTATAATTAAAAGTTTAGTGGATAGTATTCATTTGTCTCACTTTAGCAAATTAATAAGCGTGTCAATTAACATGTTGGAATTTAACGTAATAGTTGTTAAAGTAATTAAACCTGTATAATGTATAACTAACTTGTATCAAGGGATTAATGCATTTCATTCAAGTTTAAAATAAAACGAATCAGTTTCTGCCAATAAGCTTTATCCATCGATTTTGGTCACGATTAAAATAATAATATATATTTTTTAAAGTTCTGAAGCCAATTCATACTTCTTTTGTCATGGACCTACTAAATAGGTAAATCTTAATATAATTGAATAAAACCGAACAAATTTCAATGATATTTTTTATTTGAACCCGAGACATGACAAATGAATAGGAATTCCAATCGAGCAGCCTTTTTAATTCAACGCGGATCAAACACGATATGTTTTGAAAACTAAGATAATTAATAAATAACTCCCAACACTTTGGTTCGCAATTATCGTAATATTTTTAACAACTATTGCACTTTTAAGAATATTTAACTGAAACGAGGCATCACCATTCATTTATGGTTAATAATATTTGTCATTCTCACTTTCTCTTTTAATGTTTTTTACCACCGTTTGTGCTTTCTCTTTGTATGGTATGTCTAGTAGGACAAATTAAATATCATACAAAACAGAGTTGCAAACTAAGCAAAATCCTTCTTAAATAACACGTGCTTTATTTCATCCTTCTCCCACTATTTTAATGAAAGGATTAGCAGTGGAAGGATCCGAGAATTACGAGTATGATCAGGTCAAGATTGTCTTCAATGTCCCTCAATAACTTTGATTTTTAAGGTAGAATTTAAAGTTCTGTTTATGAGAATGTGTTGTGACTTTAACTCATAAAAGACTAATTAACCCTTTATTTTGTAATCATAAATTTAGTTTTTGCAAAAATTAACAAAAAAACGGCAAAATAAGATTTTGTGGCATTTTAATGCCAAAAAAATATTAGTTACTAGTTCTTAGTTTATTGCAGATCCGTCCTACTGGATGTAGTTTCGGATGCTGGATCTAGCAAGCCTAAAAATGTGCTTAATCCAGGTGGATTGTTGGACCCAGCATGTCAATCCTCAATGCCTAGTTTTAAAGAACCCGGAGCTTTTGAAATGGTTTCATTTTGTCTTTGAAAAAAATTCTTTTAATTGAAATTGCCGTTTTGTATAGAATAAATAAAATAAAGAGTACTTTTGTACTTTTCTTCTGTCTTCTAGCTTCCAAACATAGCTCTTGCAGCTTTGAGACTGCTTGTTGTGCTATGGGGACGCGCGTTGTCGTTGTCAGCGGGAGTGAACAATTGACCAAAAACAAAGTTGCGAGGTTCTCCATCATTATGTTCAATTCTTCACAGTACACATCTGCAGTATTTCTTTGCCCCGTTTGGTAAGAAACTGTGATGAGTTACACAGATACTAGACCTCCAAACAGTGACCATCAGCATCATCTAGAAAGGTCTAGAGGGCATTTTGGTTAGGCGCTGAACGAGGGTCAAATCGACTTGTTGAGCGCTGAAGATTTTCAAACAGAATCAATTTTTCGTCATAGAAAACAATGCGGTTAAAAATTCTCTCATTTCTAAGCCCCTCGAGAAGTGCATGGCAGGCCTCGATAAGTACGTTGCGCTGGCGATCATTAAGTTCTGTTAGTTGGTTGGTCTTGGAGATTTCTCAAGCTGTTTTCCTTGCCAATTTGGCGCAAATGTATCAATAATGCTAATATATTGTTTTAATGCATAATAATGTCAAATGTGTTAAATGTATAATAATGTATTGTTTTAATGCTAACATCGATAGCTGCAGCTAATTCAGTCGTAGACTGAGTGTCATCAGCTTCCACAGTGGGTTTTAATTCGTTGTTGTCAATCAAAGTTTTCGGACGACCGCGAGTTTCATTTTGCAGATTTCCAGAACGGAAGCGGTTAAACGGAAAACGTCATTGATGTTGCGTGCCGATTGTACCGCGTTGACACCACAACAGTACTCATATTCCAGAGTTACTCGCATTTTTATCGTATTTATAATGATGCAAAATACTAAAATGAAGTGAAAACAAAACACTTATCAATAAACAAAAGACTGATAAAAAGAATTAAATATTTTTAATGTTAACTAGATTTAAAATTAGAATTCATTTCCACTCCAGTCCAATCTGGACTGTCACTAATCTTTTAATCATATTTATTTTTTTAATTTTATGTGAAATGATCTGCTTCTGTACGGCAATTTCATGGGGAAAACTTTATAAGTGAACACTTAAATTAGATTCGTCTTGTTACAGACACAATATGTGCAATAAGAGCATATAATTAAAAAAAAAATATTAATTAAAAATTAAATAAATGATAAATGAAATAATTTTATAAACTTAAGAAAAAAAAAATTATAAATCGTTTTATTGAATTCAAAACACAAGTTACACTTATACAAGAAATATGGGATTTGTTTACTAATAAATTGGTAACTTTTGTCCTTTCGGACTTATGTTCATGAGATTATAAAAACATGTTTTTGTTGAATCAAAAGAATTTAAAAAAACTGTTATGTTGGTACTTTTATGCCTTTGACCGTATCAAAGTCAATCAAATTGCCGCTCAGAGACCACGTTAAATTTAAAAAAATAATGTCATATCATATCCTGCTACATTTAGTGCAGTAAAATAGCATACGATTGTAGTAGCGATACGTTTTACAAAGCGGCTTTCAAGGCTTAGCCATATTGTGCTAAAAGAGATTTTTAGACTTTTAGAGGTTTCCAAACTTAATAAAAACCACGAAGGTATAAAGTGCACCTCCAAATGTAACGTGTTAAGTGCATTTGTTATAATGTTCAGATTGATTCATAGTATTGGCTTAGTAAATGGATTATTCTATTCAAATGATAAACTTTAAGGATTAACTTTTTTTTAAAACATCGTGACTTCACCTTACTTGACGGAGCTGTTTATGTTTAAAACGAAATAAAATATTAATTAAAGGCGATTTTTGCAAGACGCATTGTTTCGCTTACCGGTCTTGGATGTTGTATTCTTATTTATTTAGTATATACCATATCGTTGCTTAGCACCTGCGACACAAGTTTTTACGATACTTACTGCAGGGCTGAGTCAATGTGTGTGTCCTGATGTGGTTATTTATTTATTTATTTATAAATGAATCTGTTATTAGGCTCGCTCGCTCGGCTCGTGCGTTGCAACCTAGGCGACGTTTACTGAAGTAGGGACATTTTTGCTACCAAAAATTCTTACTTAACACTACTCCATGTCAAATTGGACGCCAATTTCGTTTTTGTGATCGTGCAGCGCTACTTGTGGTTACAACTGGAACTAAAACATTAAAAGCGGCGTATTGACGATGCGGCCTTTTGTAGGTATGTGGGCTAAACGATACTAAGTCGTTTTAAAGAATGCGAATGGCGCTTTTAATGCGGCGTACTTTATTTCGGCTAAATATAGCGTATCAGAATTGTTCATGAGATAGCTGGATTACATTGCAACGACGCTTTTCAGTGACAAAATTACAAAATTAGTGTGCAAACTTTAATTTGTTGTAGTGTTTTGAAATTTTAGAAAACTTTGGGGTTCCGATTATGTAAAGGAAATAAGGAACCCTTATAAGTTCACTTCGTTGTTCGTCTGTCTTTCTGTCGGCACGTCAATATCATTTTCTCAGGAACGTTTAGGGCTATAAAGATTGAAAATAATACCAAATACTGAGGTCTGCGGTTCCTTGAAGTTTTTTTAAAAATCAACTCTCTAAGTCTTCTCAATCAATAGATACATTCGCTAAGGGAATCGATATCCCGTAGACCTACAATCATGAAATTTTGTAAGAAATATTATCTTATAGCACAAGTACATAAAAAATATGAAAACCGTAAATTTGTTGTTTGTCAGTGTCTCTCAAAACTCTATTTCTGAAGAAAGCGTAAAGGTAAGTTGATATCAAACAATCAAATCTGCAGCCCCTTGGAGCTGTGAAAAAATCAACTCTCAAATTCAACACAATCAAATGATACGGACGTATGTGCCGCGTATCAACATATCACTCTCACTTGCAAGGGAATCAAAACCTAGGTATGAGGTGTTTTTGAGAATGCCGTAGCATCCTTGGGTATGACAAGGCATGTCTAAGCGTCTTTTGGAATATTTAAGCGTCCTTAGGTTTACCGAGAGATCCATAGCCATGCCTGGGCGTCTTTAGCCAAAGCAATAGTCTGACCCATGAACTTCAATTTAGAACAGTGCAAGCATTGTAAGCGTCCAGAGGACTGCCTCGGCGTCTTTAAGGGTGAACTTTGCTGCCGAAGACGGCTGAAGCTACACTAGGACTGCCTGGGCGTTTTAGGTATGCCATACGCTGCCGAAAGAGCCCAAGTTCATCTTTAGGGATGCAAAGATGTCTCTGTGAGTCCAATGCCTGCCGAGCCCTTCTGATTATAATAAATAAACAAATAATAGGCACCCGGCAAAATTACAGGGAGTGTAGAGGTTAATGAGCAATGAATAGGTAACTCATATCTAGAGAATATAGAGGCATCGTAACAATACGATTTATTCATCCAAAATAAGATTTTTGATACTTATTTCGTATAAAAGCATTATTTTATAAATTTTGAATGTTTATTTTGGAATGCATAGCTTATTGGTTCAAAATAGCTGCATTCAAAATGTACATTAAGTCATATCTTCAGATCCCTACTCAAAATTTAATAGAAAATAAAATTTTCGTTTTAGGTGTTTACTTAAAACATGAAAACACTTAACCGACACGAAACAATTTAAGTCGTAATTTTGCATAGTTAGCTGAATTTTAAACCACTAGCAGTATTTTTGTATTCCTTATACAAAACGTTGTTCATCTCCATTCTGAGAATCTATTCTAAATTTGTAAAAAAAAACTGAATGAGTAGTGGTAGTAGAGAAGGCAACTTATGAAATAATTCGAACTTACAAAACTATACCCAAATTATAACATTTGTACGCTGTTTACTGCCTAGAATAAACGACAGCACAACTCCACAATTGTAACTAAAGAAATAAGAGATAAAATAAAATGTTTCTGTACTAAAGACTCTTAAAACAAAGATGTCAATATTCAAATTGATAACATATATATATATAACATGATAGGCTACCTTATTGTGTGATAGTTCCCATACTTTTTGAAATGGGCGATAACCCTTCAAATGATAATCATTCAATGATCTGATACTCTAATGCTAGTTTGTATAATTATCAATGAATATAAGTATAAGGGTAAATAAATATTATATTTATTACTTAATAAATTATGAGCGAAATCAAAATTTTCAAAATGCGGATGATGATGCCTTCTGTGTGGGTTAGATGCCGCAAAGATATTTGGACTTGTGGTATAAAATAGTTGCCCAAAGGAAAAATTGTTAGAAAATTCTGTCATTTTAAAGTTTAAATCCATTTATTTCTCTTAAATCCCAGTTTTAAAGTTATTTGAAATTATGCAGAATATTCCTCCATAAAATCTATGTAAAACAATAACTTTCTTAATTTTGTACATTCTAGGCCCGGTCATGTATGGAAACTCTTTGTTTTCCTCTAAAAACTCTATTAAATGTTTTTTTTTCCAAAATATTAAAACAAACATAGTCAAATCATTTTTGTATTGCCAAACTTCCAAGCAAAGTTTGTTATATAAACACTAGGACTAGATTACGGTAATTTTTTATTATTTATCACAAACAGTATAAATTTAAAAGTAACTTATAAAAAATATTCACGGGTTTCCCTTAACATTACAAAAAAGGGATAAAATAAAAACAATAATCCACCCGTTTTATTCCCGACGGGGATATTTACACCCCGATAATATTTATATCATATTCCTATTTATGTTTGTTGTATCGACTGATAAATGGAAAGGCAAACCCGAGTGCTTTTTTATGTTATTTCTAAAATGTTAAACATAATTTATTATTTTATTCTACTATATTGTTTTTTTTTTCATTTTATTTACAAAATCTTATTGGTTATTCGATTCAAAAGACTGGAAAAAATTCAGTCACATTTTCCCATTTATCATGAATTTATACCGGCAGCAGTTAGTATAGGTAAATTACCTAAAGAACATATTCATATAAATGCCTTTAAAACCCATGAGATTGATTCAGTTGCATGTCCTTCTTACCGAGAACCGAGAGAGAGAAATTTTACAGTCTAAGTGTAAACAAATTTCATCGATAAGTCGAATAAAAATAGCTGTTCTGAATTGTGAAAATACATATCAATATTATTACAGTGATTAACGAAAATAAAATAATTATTTCTTCTTAATCTTAAAATAAACATAGGACAAAACCAAGAGTCTGATATAACAATAAAAACGATAGTTGACAAAGAACATTTAGACAAATTAAAGGCGGAGCCAAGGGAATATGAATTAGTTTATACCTATATAAGTGTATTATTTTTTACATACTGGCATGTGGGTGCACTTTATGGCCTTTGTCTTATTTTTACTTCTGCAAAGTGGGCCACAATGTTATTTGGTAAGATCTTTAATTTATTCAGAAGATGTTTTTGTAGTTATATAACATGGTTAAAATGAGATATAAATATATTTGATATTTGCTAAAAGTCTTCTACTCATTTATGCCTCTTAATTATTTACTATTGTATCGGTTGGATTGATTTCGATAACTTTTTTGAGGGTCACGAGTATATTTCTTTCAAAGTTAAAAGTTTTCCAGAAAGTGCAAATTTTTGGCAAACTTCACTTTTGCATTGAAATGTTTAATAATTTAAAACTACAAAGACATTTTTTGAATTGGCAGGTTCGAACCGACATTATTCATTATTTCTTAATGGTTCGAACCGCCGAAAATCTCTTGCGTCTACTTCGTCGGTTTGGAACAAGACGTATTCGCAGAAAAAAAACATTTTATTTTTATTTTTCCCTATCAACTATCAAAAAGAGAGACATAAAAGAATATGATCAGATTAGAATGAAAAGGTAAAATAAAAGATTAACAAGGAATAAAGCGATTATTTATCGCTGCGATAGTTTGTTACGATCCTTAAACTTCGTTGGGATATTCCGAGTTCGAACTATTTTTCTATTCTTCATTATTTTATACCAACAAAACTTTGCATTGCAATTCTAAAAATAAATATATATCGGTATCTACTTAAAGCCTTCTACTGCCGCTCAAAACAAGATAAAAAACTGTATAATCGTGGTATTTCTATGATACCATATGAATATAATAAAGAAAATGCATAAAATGTGACCTCAAAATAAAGAAACTTAACAAAAACGCGGGTATCTTTGAAAGGTGGCGGTTTTTATTTACTTTTAATTTTTTTTGTCGTCTAATTTGTAAAATAATGTTACTTGTAAGATTAAGATAATATTAAATTGTGAACAATTTCGAAATTATGTCAAAAAGAGTTACAATTAACGCTATCGATCCCTGTTTAAGGATCTAAGGAGATCTGGTGTTTTCTTAAAACCGCGCTCTCAACGACAACTGAACCATTTAAATATACAGTTTTCTATGCATACGATGTCATTGTAGTATGGACTGCACCTTCATTACGGACAGAACTGTTACGAACACTGATTGGAGGAATAGAGTAGTTCACAATAAGGAATTCAAGTTAGGTAAACCATTGTAATTATTTATTGCAATAGTTCATTCGTTCGTTACTAGTAATACAATTTAATCGCGATCAAATATGCCATGTTTTGAAACATTTTTAAATGATACAAAAAAAACGATTATTACTTTTAATTTTATAGCATAGTTTTATATTTTGTAATTCATGAGAATTTTTTGTTTTTGTAATTTTTACATCTGCATAATTTAATGAAATTTTTGTTTTTTAATCTTGGGTATTGGGCTAAAAGATATATTAAGAAACTCTATTAATATAGATACATTTACAAATAATTAATAAATGACTGTTTTGTACAGCTACTCATGATTTTCAACATTGACAAGTTATATTATTGTTGTTTTGTGTCGTTTGAACATTAAAGTGTGAGTTTAAGTTTTGATGGTAAATGTTAAAATTTTGTCGAATAACAAGATCATCGGCTGTAGCTGAAGTCATAAAGAAGCCCGATAGCAGATTTAAGGATGTACGATTGAAAATAGACCGGTGGAATCTAAGTTGGCTTCGACGTTACGATGTCGAAGCTCTAAGTAACTGACACCCACCTGATTTTCCTCACACATTAAATAGACTCCCGATTCTCCTCACCTTTTTAATTAGACCCTTGAATTTCTTGAATATTGTTTGAATTATTATTTTAAGAAATAAATTAAACGTTAACAATTACTTTTTGTCCTACACAGAAGTTTGGGAATCAATAAATGAAAGGGAACAGTAATGTCAGTTTTTTAGGTAGAATGAAAATTAATTTTACAAGTAATAAAAAGTTTTATAGGTATTAGTTAACTAGGGTCGCTTTTTAATAATAATAAAAACATTAAAAGCTAAAGATTATGAAATTCTAGATAGCCTAAAAGCTACTTTATTTGTTCCTTCTATTTTATAAAGATACTTGTATGTATGAACTGTATATGTGTGAGTGAGACCTCATGGGATTGGTTTTCGGTTAAGATTGCAATTGGAAAGGTTCCGTACAAGGGACGTGCGAATCCGAAGACGTCTGAACAGAATACTGATTCTGAGGAAAAAACCAAAACAAAAGTTTCCCGTATTTAGAATTTATTGCGTGATTTTTGGGCTCCTTTCTTATGACATTTTTTGGTTTAATCTTTTTAAAAATCCCGCAATGTCTCAGTCAAGTGCGAGACGATCATTGGTCAGAATATGAACAAAACAAATAGATATACTCATTTAATATTTTTTTTCAAGGAAGTAACCATTTACAAAATTTTCTTAATTTGAAAATTCTTAAAAATAAACATTCATTATAACTTAGTTATTTGCCGCTTTAGCTTTATAAATTGCTTAACGTATGTTTTTTTGTATATCTTCAGTAAAACTTTATCTACTTTCCTTTACCCGCGAAAATAGATTTGGTTTTAAAATAGAAGTGCCTTTGAGTATGAAGTAGGCGTATTACATAGTGCTCCATATCCCATGTGACATTACATGAAAACAGAAGCGCATTAACAAAATCTTCTTTAAAAATGTAATAATTTATAAATAACCCCCATTCACAATGAATCAACACGTCAGGTTAGGTTAGGTTCTAAAATAAACGAATGTCTAGCGTGACTTGGACGACGTACGAAAACCAAAAACGTTTTCACGAGACTCTTATTATAATGGTTCGTCGTCTTTGTTCTTCAAAAACCACCATAACTTGAGCTCCGAAAACGTGCAGTTGACTCACTTCGCTGGTTAACCTTAACAACAAAAAGAAGAGTTTCTATGTATATGTATGTGTTTCTATATAATTAATTTTATCTAAGTTTGTAAGATATAGTAAGCTAAAATTAGTACATATTTACATTACAGAAAGACACTATTAATAACATTTATTTGTATTTATACTAGTACAGCACCTTTTCAAAATACGCCTCTGATAGTGTTCGCATTGAGAACACATTGGGGTTGTTTACGGATTTTTCTCGATAACAGCGCGTTTCGAATTTCAAAGGGTTTTTTATGAGTTTGAGTGGTAAGGAGCAACCTGTCGCCGAACAGAAACCAAAGATGTAACAGAATGTATTATTCTATTTGAAACTCTCTATTGAAATATATACTACTTGACGTATAGAAAGTGGGTTTGATATTTGTGTATTTTAGTCTTATTTTTTTATAAATATCCTTCTTCCACTCAATATATAATATTCCAATCACAAAAATAACATGTTTAAAAATATTTCAGTTATCAATGTAAAGAAATACATTGTGATATTAGATATTGAAAAATATCTGGAACAAATCTAAAATTAAATTTATGAATAAAGTTTTTATTAATCTAATAAATTGCTTTACTTTAAAAGCATAAAAGTTTTACTGTGTGTTTTGTCAGCTTAGACAAGTATACAATTTATGAAACATAGCGTCACCCTAAAATTCAATTTGTTTTTGAGGTGCCTACTAATATTTCTTTTCGTAATTGGATGGGACGGGGAAGTAATAAAACTGTAATTAAAAATTAACTATCTGATACAAGTCCGACCTCCCTAAGGGTGCATACTAAATAGCTCGATACCTAAAACATTTGTTCACGTAACTAAAATAAACTATTCGAATTTATAACAAAGTATTTCAAAGTGTAAAATTTCCCTATTATATGATATGGTCTTGACTCCGTAGTCCAATAGGCGTAGGTGAGTCGTAGGCCGTAGTTACTACGTTCATATTCTTTTTTTATGTAAGTACCTGCAACACTTTTCTTTTACTTGGATAAAAAATAAGGACATATCAAAATTTTGGCTCTTGAGTAAATAAAATTGTTACTTTTTTCATATACTTTATACAATTAAATAATAATTTTATTGATACAAAAATTTTGGTAGTCAACATTTATTTTTAGCAGTAAGGAAAACTGTAAAAACAAAACATTAATTAACTAAACAATTCACTTAACCCATTAGGACCCAACCCCGAAAACTACGAATTAATTTAGTGAATTCGCTAATGTTTCAATTTTATTTACAACACACGACGAGGGCTATCATGGGCCTAAGCCTACATTATAATAAGTTATTACAAGATAATTTATTATTCTGTCATTACGACGACACGTTCGCGTGACAGGCCGTCATAAGTAAAAGTCATTCTATTCGAGAGCGGTTAATTTCATTGGACATAGTGACAAAAATTCTGTTTACTTTAAAATAATGAGTCAAAATAAGCCACGGGGTTCTGTTTAAGTAATTAATTTGTACTGATAAATATGTTAATGATATTAATGGAAATTAATAATAATGGATTCTAAAATGGTGCCCGCTGGGTTTTCTTGTAACTGATACAGATAACGATATTTGGAGATGTTTTTACTTTGTGAGATATTTCGTTTGGTTAGAAATGTATAATTAAATAATTATTAATTCTAAATAATAACTTATACAACACAAGCCTTATTTATAAATTCTCATGCCTTGGCGATTGACAGAAACTCAAATGAATTGAGCCTAAAACATATATCTGGTTTTCAAAAGTAAACGGTCCCTATATTTAAAATTAGTTACAGACAAGACACGGTGACTAAATGCTACCTGTCTATAAAACTTCCTTTGGGTTAGGGTGGCCATTGCGCGTCAAGTTCAAGCACGTTTGTCGTAAAGCTGTTGAGGGACGGTAGTCCTGAACAAATCGGACAACCCATCAATTGCACGCGTTATTGATATTGGCGTGGTAACCGTCCATACGTCCATAAGAGACCGTATCGGCATGGAGACCCTACAACTCGTGAAAACAGTACAGGTTTTTAAATATAAAAACTATTTTACTCGTACATGTAGCAGAATAAGGCTAAAAATATGCACTAATTTTATAAAATTCAAATTTGAAATTTTCACAGCTATTTGATAAAAAGTTTTGGTGTGATTTGTCTATATATTGGTTATAAAATATTTCTTATAGTCCTAATGATTTTAATATAAAATAATCAAACAGTAAAAAAAAGTGTTAAGTGTTAGCAATTTCGCTACACACAACATTGTCCGTGCTCATAAAATAAAGAGACGAGAAAGAGGTAAAGAAAATTTATACGTTTCAAAATCGAGAAAACTGAAACGGACGAAAACCTTTAGGATTCGCAAAAAAGGAAAGCCCCGGGCGAGACAACACCTGCATTACCATAACAAGATGTGAAATTTGAATGTGCACAAATCGAATAAACCAACCGCAGCCCGGGAATTAAGTTATCCACTTTTTGCAAGAAAAGACGGCCACGTTAACATATGAATATGACAAATTGTCCGGCCCGTGGTCAGGAGTACGCGTCCAGCAGAATTTTACGGCCCCCTTGGGACGCAGGGGGACCAACTTGAAAATTTTTCATTCCGCCCGACTAGCGCAAGAAAAACGGCGGGGTCACTCGTCAAAACTGTAACAATTTCTCAAAAAACAATAATAGGGCGTAAAAAAGCCTGCCCTACGTCACTGCCCAGTAAAACCCATTATGAGCACTGTCAATGTTATTTATTTGAGAACCGCATGCCGAGAATTTTTATTCCGCCGTGGGATTTGAAGTTTTATTGAAGGCGGATGAAGTTTTGCAGCCACCTGTGCTCGTGGTTGCGACGGAACTTTGTGATTGTCAAGTGACGTGTTAATCTTAAAACAAGATATAATGTAATGATAGTAGTTACTTCATTTCAACAAAATGAGGTCTAGTAGTTTAGTCTTAAACATTAATTAAAATTATATGGTTTGGAATTTTTAAATATTTTCGTAAAAAATAAAAGAGTTAAAGATTTTTTTTCTACTTAAGTATCTACTTTAATTTACAACAAAAGTCAAATTTAACGTTCTCCAAAGGGTAACTGGTATAAAGTTTTTGCATGTTGTTTAATTCTGTTATCAGTTACTTTTAAAAAACAAATAACATAAATCGAAAAAAAGATCCATAGAAATTTCTTTTCTGCAGTTAATATTAGAAAAAATTGATTTTTCGTTTGTTTTAGTGGTAAAATATGGAAAATTTCTAATGAAAGTAGGTTGTGATTTGTGAGTAGAAGGCGACAAAGTAATTCCCAAATGGAATCACGATGAGTGCAGCCCGCCGTGGACCGAATTGCAAATACGCATCGCATACGTAGCCGACTTTATTCTATCCTCATAGGAAATTCGTTTCTTCGACTATCGGAAATATCCATCGGAACTGATAAAATATTACTGTTTTCTTATTTCTTTCATGCACTGAGACAGTCTGGAAAATAAACAACCCTAATACAACAAACTAAGCTTTTTTTATTATTATAATTCGCTTTACTGAAGAACTTAAGTACCAAATCAATAATCATCTTCAATTAAATATATGTTCTATTTATAAAATAAGTAAATCAACAAACTTAATAAAAATAAATGAAAAACCAAAAAAAAAATATTCTGAACATCATCAACATTTTCTGCTCAACTGGACGCAAACAAAATTGTCTAAAATTACAAAGTCAATCTGTCGCGGGCGATACAGTTTGCCCTCGGATTCCTAATATATATGTAAATATCAACCGGAGTCGGGCGAAATATGACAGTTATAATTGCTTTATTGTACTTGTGTTTTGGATCTCCCATCGATGCGATAAATCGGGAGGTGTGAATTTTAAATTCACGTTTTTGTGCCACGGTATATTTCTGATAAAATATTTTTCAACTAACTAACCGTTGAGTTTTATTGACCAATGTTAAAACCTTGATATTCATATGAAGGTTTACTTATCAATAAATTTCTAGGTGACTAATTACTAGGTTACTAGGTAACTATGAAATATATATCCAATTTGAGTGTTTTTTCCAAGATTTTACAAAAATAAAACGGCATCTTCATGAATACTCAGTAGTAGCAATTCAAATATAATGTTACAGCAAAAGAGGTTTGTTTATATAAGTCTTAAAAGCTGAGTTTTAGCCCAGTTTTAAGGTCCTCTATTTAAAAAGTGTCATCCCTATCGCCTTAACTTTTTCTCCTGTAATTAAAAATCCGGCTTCATTATCATGACCGATCTGCATCTTAACGAATAGACGGGGCCCTCTGGTGTATTGGGCGATGTAACAAAAAACAAGGGGCTGACTGCTAAATGAGCCATCTCCTGTAGCTTGTGAATATTTATGAGGGGCCATTCAGTTGTTTAGATCCACTGGAGTAGTTTCCACATTTTAAAATAGGTATATTTTTAGGAGCTAGAAAAAACACAGCTACACATCAATCTATTAATCAATCCATGTATTTAGACGAGCAAAGGTAATTTAAATAACCATCATATATTAAGGATGGTATTGTTACCGATCACGACCTATAGTTATAAAATTATAAATGATTAAAATGTGAACTGATAATTTCCGTATCTGTATACTCCTATAACGTTTTCAAGTGGATTTACATATTTTTTTAATTAAATACATTTGTTCATAAAAATTTACTATTCCAAGAATAAGTCTAACCTCCTCCGTAATTGCTGCTATATCCAGTTTATTTTTAATATGGCAACACGGAGGTCCACCTCCCGTCTAGTACAACAGTCCGTTCTAATGAATCCCTGAGGATTGATCCTTGGCAATTCTCCCTGATTTATATGTGATACCACCTCTACAGTGTTAGGATGCGAACTGTGGAAACACTCATTGAGGGGTTATTTATGTTTAACTTTTTCTTATTATTTTATATACTTCAGCAAAAAAAAACTAAGTTATAATCGAATTTTTATAGTTGGAAGTTGTTGTTTTTATGTTTGTAACTCCAAAAGTATCACATATAGCACAAGTTAATTATCCAGAAATATTTGGAAATGTTATTTCCATTTTGTATTTTTATCCGAGTCCATATATTGAATATATGGGGTCCATTCTTTATAGGATTTTTTTTTTCTATTTGTATGTAAGTAAAGTTCGGGCTAAAAATAAAATCTCATTGAAAATGTGTTTTATTCAGATTAACTTTCGTTCGATTTCTGAGTTATACTTTAGTTTTACTATCCGTCCAAAACCCAGAACCTCAGTACTACAAAGTTAGTTGATTTGTTTCAATAAAAATTTCTCATCTACCTAGTAGATCTCTTAGCCTGGTGTTTTTTTTTTCAATCCATCTCATAAATTAAATCAACTTTATTTTCAAAGCAAGAAATAGGTCACAAAATAAACACTTGTGTGACCAATTATTATAAAATATCAACTTACTATAACAACCAATGAACAGAAACGTCAGTTCTGATTTATTACCACTTATAATAACTTGTATAATCAGGTCCCTTTTGTTAAAGATAATAATGATTTTCATACCGTAGGGGCGTGCGATATTTTGCAAAGAATAAATTATTAAAACTCTGCGGGAGATAAGTACAATGTACCATTTAATAGTTCAAATCGTATACCGTATTACGATCATCGTAAGTATGAAAATTGTATATAATTTTTTTTGGAGGATTGTATGCAACAGGTCATATTTGTACTGTACAAATTGCGTAACATGTGGCCTTTTGAAATCGATATGTTTATGAGTTACGTAATTTTATAAAATATTCCTACCTCTGCATCTGGTAGTTCTTTTTGTTTTCAGTTCTAAAAAAAATACGGTTTTTAATGAAAATAAAAGAGGTCAACTAGCCAGTGTAGAATGAGCTAACCTATAATGAGTTCTACCTTCGATTGCCGCTTGCGACTGCACTTACAAATTGGCTTAGTTTTTTGTAAAGCGTTTATGTGGAATTAATATTGCTCATACAAAATCACTGTAGTAATCTATGTGTAGTAGTGCCTGACGTGTAGGAATACTATACGGACTCATTGTAGACACACACAGCTCAATGAAAAAAGTCATCGAAATTTGAATTTCGTAAGTAAAAATAATAATGATAAAATATATCTATATATCGGATGACTTATACAATATACAAAAGGCAATTTTAAAGTTATGGATATAGAGTAGGCGTCAAGGAACTAAGTAGCTGCCTAATGCATTTTGATGCTCATAATGGAATCTATCAAAAATGAAGGGGTGTGTCGTTGCGTCATCCCCTAATTTGGTTTTTATTTTATAACCACCCCTATTCAGGGGCAGTATGTGGAATTAGTGTTACCATATGCGATCTCCTTCGGTTACTCTTGGCCCTCCGACTGTTCATTTTTGTTTCAAGTCGGTGCCTATTGAAATAGCAGGACCATATGAAATATGTATATTGTTTTATGGTATAAAACACATTGAAATAATATGGAACTTTGAATTTATATACATGTAAAATTTAATGCAAACTGTTTTTTATTTTTGTTTGGATACACCGAAATAAAAGGAACATATAAATTCAGAACTATTTCCGAAATAAGGAAGATTTTCTGTTAAGATTCACATTACACCTTGTTCAACGCTAAAATATTTAAAACATGTACCAAATAACCCGTAATCAGGGTAATTTCACTCACTCGTTTCTATTAATTTGAAATAAAATATTTTTTACATTAAAAAATAGTTCGTAGCTCATATGGTCCTGCCATTTTAACGCTCATTTTAGGGTGCACTTACATCGACGTAATCCGAGCTAGAAACATGTGCGTGTGGCTTTAAATTTTGATCTAATACCGATTACCAGCACGCACCCAATCATGCTACATTTACTTTTATGCTTTTACAGAATCTTTGAACCGAAAGATGAAAAGTTTTATAGTAATTTTGTGATTAAGTTTTTATAGTAATTATGTGATTAAGTTTTTATAGTAATTATGTGATTAAGTTTTTATAGTAATAGACAATTATGTGTTAAAAACAGTAAATAATATAAACCATACCTGAACCACTGCTTATAAAACTTTAATAAAATTGATGTAAAACATTATTAAAATACAATTTCGTTAAAATTTAAGAAAACTGTGAGTTGTAATGGTTAAATATTATGTTTAGATAACTTCGTCAAAACAAGAGAACAGCTAAAAATATCCAGAATATCAAGTTTTTTGAATGGAGTATTTATTTTTGTTTTGATTAATTATTTTTATAACGGCTTGGCTTTATGTTTATGAGATATAGCCCACTAACAGACGGACGGACGTATAAACAGCGCAGGCTAATTAATATATTTCCACCCATAGTTGGCTGTTTGGGTACAGAACCCTAAAAATAGAAGCGTAGGTAGGCTAAACAGGCCCAAGTTAAGTATGTCAGACGGTTTTCATTTTCTGAAATCATTTCTCATATCATAGAGAATTTTAAGTAATTTTTGCAACATGGCCGGCCGTCCATTAGTAAGGATATCTGACACTTCAATTCACAAGCAGTTTTATGAGTTGACATAATATGTATAACATTGAAATTAAGTTGCTATATAGCATAACGGCCTTTTTCTCCCAGCTTTTCCAACTGAGAAAATTTTCATTCAAACAAACATTTTTTGTAAAGCCCTTTGCATAACGACGTCTTATCAAGCCATTATTTACTTTAAAGCGATCATTACAACTTTATAAAGGCTCACACACGTGGTATCCGACGCATTTGATCACCGACAAGATCGCATTAAATTCGCCGCGCGTTTAATCTATAATGCGTCTTATCGCAATATTTTCCATTTCCGGGGAAAAACCGGGGAACGGCGGGGCATCGCCAGGGGAAATAAGGAAGGCAGAGTTTCACTTTGTTTTTTTTTTTCGAGGGAAAATTTTTCGCTCTCTTCGTTTACACTTACCGGTACAACAGTTACCGGTGTTCCTGGCGCGATTGTTACCTGCATTCCGTATCGTTGAATTAAATATAACCGGGCAAAGGGTAAAAGTCTGGATTTGCATTTTGTTAGCAACAATGAAACGGATTGGAGTGTTCTTTGTATTTAAGTTGGATCGCTGTTTAAAAAGTGCGAGTTCGGAGTGATTTTAAAATTAATACGAAAGTTTCAGTTCTCCCACAGCCTGCTGTCTTTAATCATTCAAAGCTTTAAAACCAATTTTAGTACCTACAAAAAATATTCAGAGATTGTTTTATTTTTTTTGAAAACAACCTTGATAATTCAATTAATCATTTCCGTAAAACAATCCACCCTAGGATAAAAGGTAAAAATATTGAGTAAATTTTCTCACCGATATCTGAGGGTATCGATGTCGGTAATTAGTTAATGTTCCCGCTCATCTCCAATAAATTTATTGAGACTGAGCACATCCCCCCTCTAATAACATCCCCCCATTTTGTCCGGAAACTCACGGGAATAGACGGCGGTGAAAAACTCAACCGAAATATTAATGCAGCTTCTACAGCACCTACTTATTGATGCCGAATACAGCAATGTGATCGTTTTGATACTTTGACTTGCTTATCATATATGTTTTAACTTAACTAACTGAAGTTATAACTAAACGAGTTTATGGATTGTAAAACTCACGCGTTGCATCTCTAACTCGTGATTAACGCGGCCGCTAACTAAAAAATCACTCACAATCAAACACTCTTTTCCAGACAATAATACACAACATAACTAAATTTTGTTCCAGAGTCTGAAGCTTATTACTATTAAAATCTCACTTCAATGCCACTATTAGAATAAAAAGGTATGTGTCAAGATCATTTAAGCCACGTATTACTTGCTTCAATAGTCAGTCTCATCGTTCGGCTTAATCCGTGAGCGCTGCTTCACCTCGGAGGTGAAAAATTGTCGCCATCAGCAGCGTCGGCGCTACTACTTTTAACTTCGTAATGGATCACCTGTGATAGATCTCTTTTGTTATATTTTAATGGATTGCTTTACTACTGATGTTTCATTTGAAATTTTTGTATGATATTTATCATCTCTGAAACAACGTTTTCAGTCCTGCTTGATGTAATCTAATTCTCAGCTGTTACTAGATTTGTTGATGTCGTAATATGGCTGTCGTTTAGTAGATGTTTACAAAGACATAACAGTGGGTTATGTATTAACTGTTATGGCCTAACACCATGTAGTAACCCACCACAGCCGGTAGGTTTTTTCCATAGATTCTGTATAAAAACTTACTATCGAGACATGCAATGTTTGACGACCTCGGTGGCGCTGTGGTGTAAACAGCTGACTACACTAGAGGTTCCGGGATTTTAATCCCGGCGGGGGCGGAAATTTGTATTATTTGTAAGACGCGTTGATTCGCTTACCGGTATTTGATGTAGTGTTCTTGTAGTATATATCATATCGTTGGTTAGTGCCTGCGAGTAAAGATTATCTTAGTGCAGGGCTGATTCAATGTGTGTGTCGTGATGTGGTGGTGGTTATGTTGTTTACCTACATTCATAAGTATAAATACAGCGGGATGTAATTTTTCCTATAATCATTTCACGCAGCTCGCGCCGTGATTGGCTGCAAATCCCCAGGGCCCGTAACTTCGTCAGCAAGTGAGCCAAGTTGATCATAATTTATAAGACAACTCATATTTATGGTGCATGTAATGGTTTGTCATAATTCAAGCTTTATGGGTAATACGGTTACTGGATTCAATTTGTTAGATTATATACATTGTTTTTACGAAATTCTTGATAAATTTTTACTGAAAATAACGCCTTTCTAAATTTAAATTTAAATTATTTGTTAATGACTTGACTAAGAAACTCATAGGTTTGTTTATATAGACTGATCAGCTAATCATACATTTGTTATCTCTGGCTAAAATACGTTATGTTTTAAATATATTTGTTTTAGATCTCTTTTATGAAAGAATTCTTAATAATTTAATAGGTCAAATAAACTGTATTAATTTACCGGGCTTTATAGTTTCGGACATTATAAAGATATTTTTTTTTGTCTCTTCTGTCCAAGTCCAAGTGCCAAGTGAATTAAAACAATTGAGCTCAGATAGTACTGAAATGAAATAATGTATAAGCGTAAAGTTAAGGATGTACCTAAGTTGTAGGCAACGTATGTTTTATTCAAATTTACTTACATTACGTAGCAGGCCTTCCCGGATACTATTCCCAAACCGTCCTATTCATCTTCTTCACAGCTCTTTTATACAAAACACTGTTTCCTTGTTTATGTAAAAAGGTAAATTTGTAGTGATACTGTTTTTACTTGTCTTTTTCCTATCACTAAGAAATTTAGATTCATTTATTGACAAGTAAATTATATTGGTGATAGAACTGCTTTCAATGTGCAAATGTGTCTTTTGTTTACCTGCTACACTAAAAATCAAATGGATCTGTAGTTAACTTAATAAATAAAAACAAAATAATATAAGCTAAACTATCAATAAGTTTGAAATCCTTGGCGATAACTCTATCAAACGAAACCTGCAAATCTATCTTTAATATTTGGTGTTTATTGAAACCCGATGTAAGTTGAAAAATAATATTTTAATTTTAATTCGATGGTTACTACAAATGATGGTAAGCACAATTACAGTTAAAATTAGAAATTCTATTTTAATTTTTATGTTTTTTATTTTACGATTTTCGTATGTTTTTGGGCCTAAATAAATTGATCAAGAACACGCCCGAAGCGAGATAATGGTAAAACGCTTGCATGAGAACATACTACTCGTAAATAGAACAAAACTTAAAGAAAGAGGCACAAAAATATAATTTGTTTTAAAAAGATTATCTGCTTTTCCTACTCAAAATCTTTACACGAATCAGGAAAGGGGTTATTGAGATTGTGTTTAATATAACTAAATGTAGGTATAATAGACATTATGCTTTCTTTTATTGTCACCTTACCACAATATGGTACAGCTAGTACAACCATTTTTGGGTGAAATAGGCTACAGTTTCAATACGATAAAACTTTCAGCCAGAATTTTTTTATTTTTTTTAAGATCTATGTACAATACAATATGTAACATTTACACAAAGTTTTTAAATGTAGGTATTAGTGTAGTAAAACTTTTTGTTTGCAACATGAATTGTTTTTAGCTTTCCCATTTATTGTTTTGTTAATTCCTTTTTGTAGCTTTGTTTCATTGACACAAGATTAAAGCTTCCGTATTGATGACGTATTGATTCCGATTTTTAATTAATTATTTATTCACTGTTTAGTAGGTACTACAATTACATGAATTGATCAGAAATGCTTTTGTTTACGGTACCTTCCTAAATATATATTATCTCTATAAATTACTTTGACACAGTCGTAATTTAAAATGAAAGGGTTAAGTAGATGTTCGTGTTTGTAATTAATTAGGTTTTTATGTAGTTAAATATATGTATGTACGTACTAGAAAATGCGTTACTAGAAATTAACAATTAACAAAAAGAAAATAATTAATCTCAACTGACTAACTTGAAATTTAAATTCATGCACAAATTTAAATCATTACGTTTGCAACAGTTTTTTAATAAAATAGAATTTTGGTTTCAAGCGCCTAACCTAAAATGTACATATTCAATAACAATCAGGTAGTGGAGGGCTTAATTGACAATAGCCTATAACAAAATTAGTGTTCAGAGCGCGGTCACCCCACTAACTGTGCTAGGGTCTAAGCTAACCCGATCAGGCATAATTTGTGACCAATTAGAATAATGGCCCGAACGCACTGATGTATGCACGACATGTGACGGACAGAGGAAACTATGGAGTCGACTTCATCCTTAAACTATTTAATTTTTTTTTTATTACTTTGACGTTAATTTAAAAAATATTTATCAGTTCCATGTTAAAAGCTTTCTGCGCTGTATAATTTCTCCCTTATGATATTTAATTGTGTTTGGAGTTTTAGAATTTGGTAAACTAATATAATTTAAAAAAATCGCTTATTAGAATTAAATAGATTTTGGAAATGATAGATCAATATGAAAAATGATAGATAGATCTATAAGAAATCTTCGAGAATTTAACGTCGCAAAATTCTATTATTATTGTAGTTTTGCCATTTCTTGTAGATTTTGCTAGTTTGATAATACTTTTATGAAAAATGTCTGTTTTGAATAGTTATTTATGTTTGCAGTAATGTTTCCTTGATAAAGTAAACTTCGTGTAGAAATCCTACGAAATATGTTAAATGTAAGGAGTCTCCATAGATTTCATAGTTTGTTAATAAATGTTTGGGGAAACGTTTGTCCGGTGGCAGAATGTCAATGCCGTCGGATGTTGCCTATGTATTTACTATTTAACCGCACTCACACAAACACAAACGTATACAAAGTTAAATTCTATTGTTCCTATCTTAGCCCAGACTGGCAGTTTTGAATTAAATATTGGAACTATTTATAAATATTTTAATCTAGGTACTATATTAATTCATTGTTATAACTTAAAGGTATGTTAAATAAACAAGCGAAATTAGTATTCATATTAGTGATAACGACATTAACCAATAAAATTGTCATACTCATCTGCCAGCACATGTTTTCGAAAGGTATACGTACTTGTATACGGAACAGCCAAAAAAAGACTAAAATACCTTCTCATATACTACATACACAATGATATACTCACTCACACAAGCAAAGAACTTTACACTTACAATATGTTTTTGACAGCTTCATAAAATAGATGTTACGTTACATGTTTAAAGTAAGGTAATTTTATTATGCTATTCTATACAATTTGTAATATTTATGTTTTACAGGTCAACGTGCGAGACTTCAGGGGTTCATACCAACCACCTTTCTATTTCTACCGTGAAGCAGTTTCATTCGAAGCATTGGATAGCCTGTGAATCACCACGATAATAAAAATAAATAAATAAATAACAACAACACGACACACACATTGACTCAGCCCTGCACTAAGTATCGTAAGAACTTGTATCGCAGGTGCTAAGCAACGATATGGTATGATATATATAAATTAAAACTGTAAATTTTACTGAATAAATTCACGGAACAGGTGAAAAAGCCAGTTGTTTTTCACTGCAAGTCTTTGTGTGTACTTACTTAAAACCTGCGTCTACGTGTCACGGACCCTCGTCAATCCACCGTTAATTTATGCTCGTATTTGTTTGACCAAAACGCATTTAAATTTACAGATTTACAACCCCCTGTCTTAACTTTTTTGTGTGCGAGCCTTTTCTTGTTTTGTTTTGGGTAAATAGTAAACATAGATTGCTAAGTCTACCTAATAAGATATGATGTTAGGTTTTGTATCGACATTTGATAAAGAGTCATACTCAACTAAAGATGAATAAATAGGTGAGTTAACTAGAACTCTCTATGAGTTGTTATTTTTAGTTATATCCTGAAATACTTTGCTTTCTAAGTATTTATATATTTCTCAATTATTTATGAAAAGAGAATCAAGTTGAATAAGAAATTTCACTTTAGTGAATCTTTTTTTATTTGTCAAGCAAACTTGAATTATTACGTACTTAGTTTTAAATGTAAGATTTTTTTGTAAATATTATTAAGAGTTTAGAATTATTTTAAAATATTCTGTTAGTATTTCTATAGCCTTGTGAAGTAAAGATTGAATAAGGGAGCATTAGAATCTGATTTTCTCAAATCAGATATCCGTTTTACCCAAAGCTAATCCAACTACAGTGTCATTAGTTTATAGAAAGACCTTTTTAATGAACCAAATGCCGATTCAATTTGCCGTGTTTTCAGTAAATGAACCGGTAAGTATCGGTTGTGATGCGTTATTGCCCAAATACCGGTTATAAACGATATCCAGCGGATAGTTTTAAGGGGAATCCTTCGGGAATATTACGTTTAATATTCAACATTAATGATACAAAGCCTACCCGAATTTGGTTCGTTAAGTATTGCAAATGTACTTCCATTATAAAGGTAAATTGAACCATACAGAAGAATTAGTACTTATTACGTTTGAATAAATGTATCATTTATTGAAATAAGTCGCCTTAGCAAGATTTAGGGTTACTATTCCAAATTACTTAGCATTCCTCCATTTTAATTGGATTAGTAACAATTATATGTGTTGTTTAATTTTTTTATTTGACTGATGATTTTAACAAAACAGAAGTGGTTTTAGAAATAAAAAAGTATGGGAATTTAAAATATTTTAGAAGTAATAAATAATTTCATAGTAAGATTTTATGCGTGCTATGAATATAAAAGTCAAAATAAAAGTGTAACTATGCGTGTAAATATTGGACATTACAGCATAATGAGGTAATAAATAAAGTTGATAAAGTCGAGTTTACCGTTTATTATTTATTTACGCTTGAATAGCGACAAATGTGTGCGAATTGTAGCGATTGGCGAGAATTTGTCCAACATGTTTTATGGCTTTATAACATTGAGTTTTAAAACGTGGATACGGTATATGACAAAGCATTTTTGTACCTCAGCTATCGAAAGATTGATTTAGAATCTTAAAAATCCGTAAGCATTACTATTCTTACTACTGCACTATACGTTTTATTTTGGTAAATATATATGAGTACATCCTCATACTCTTACAAAAATAATTATATCTCTTTTAGTCATGGATATCAATAAAAAATTATTTATTTAATTTCAAGTGGCAACAATACCATATCTATATTAGAATATATCGGTAGTAATTTTCAGTAAACACTCAATATCGGCGGAACAATTTATGGGAAGAGGTAATTAATCGTATCATGTTAATTACGAATACACATATGTATAAATAAATTATATTATGAGTATGTATGCCATAAAGTTACAAGCATTGTTACTACGTCTATAATCGTAGCGCGTAGCTTAAAGCGTAGTAATACGTAGTACCTAAAGCTGGTACTTGAGAATGAGCATATTAATGAGATTCAATCAGTTAAAATAACATCTCAAATATACTTGATCTAACCCAACTCGACATTGTATAAAATAAAGAAAAAATATATAACCTTCTACAACCCTCCATTATTTTTACTTTTACAGCGTTTTAAACTTTTCAACAGTTTATAATCGTTTACAAGTTTTATTGGGCTTGCAAAATAATATTTTAGTTACGCACGTACGAAATTAATATTACTTTCGAATTTCCCAACTTGCAGGCAATATCCTGAGGTCTAAAGATAAAGTGAGTGGGGACACGTCTAAATGTCCAAATGTCTTCAGGGAGCAGGGGACTGACCAGACTGAGTCCAGCCGGCCAGGGGAACGAGATTTTGACTTTACTAATCCGATTTGCATCACCGCGGCTATGTAGATTTCGAAACTTCTAAATTCAAGGTACTGAAAATTTCCAAACTTGTCTTTTTGGTATTTAATCCTTTTTGGATTTATATTATACTGTCTGTTTATTTTATTTTTGGTAAAAGACGTATATAGATTCGGTAATATGTAAAGTGAGCAGTTTTTCTTTTCTGATAAAAGCGTCTCTAACAAAAGAAAGGTTATTGTGATTTTGGCGTTTAAACAAAACAGAAAGCGATTTTACAAGCCGTGTAATGAATTTCTCGGGTGAAAAATACCAACCGGTTCATTGAAAAATAATCCTAAAAAGAGATAGAGCCATACGAATGTAAGCATCTATTCTTTTCTAAAGGTATACAAAATTTATATTTTCCGCTGGTAAAAGAAATCGAGACTGCAAATACTTTAAAAATTTACGCAAGATGTAGGGTGTAGAGGAATTTTGTAGACCTCATTGAATAACATGGCCTCATGCATAATTTTTGGTTTAAAAATGTCGCGAAAAATAGCAGTTTTTTTTCAAGAGGGGAGGCTTTAATGTTCTTTTGGGTGTTTCATTGCTTTATGAAGTTTGTTTTACTCAACCTCGTTTTATTTTTATATGAGGAAAATGTCTTCGGGGTAGGTGAACACATCTTGCACTTAATTGATTTTACTGATGGTAAACAATAAATTTACGTAACTTAATTTATAAAATAAAATTCAAAATGAGAAAAATATACAAAGGTACGATATTAAGGTTCTATACAAAACTTAACAAAAAAAAAAAATTAACATTATCATTATTTATGGAGGCAAATATGTATGTTTAATAATGTTTAATTTGTTAATAAGTTCGAATTAAATTGTATACTGTGTGATTAATTTTAAGTTTACAAGGCTTACCTACCACGTAACTCACGAATCATATTTGATATCCACCCATAAAAGTTAAAGTTGTGAAACTTTTTGCCCTTTATTAGGGAAGCCAACAACTATAACTAATCATATTTCTTGTTAGCTCATATCCTGAGGGAAGGGCGGGCATGAGATCAAAGTTGTCTGTAACACAATTAGGGAGACAGATTAGTTTTGGTCAGAAGTGGAATCCCAACTAAGCGCGCTGTCCTTACGATAAGCCCAATTACACGAAAATCTTACTTCGAAGAAAGAGATGGAGTATATTTAATCTATATTTGCATCTCTTTTTATTAATAAATGCAATAGTACTGTTTATGACAATCCTACCACTATTTCTAGCATAGCCGTTAATTTTTAAATTCAAACGTTATTGGGACACTATTTCAAAAAATAATTCCTATTTTGTTTCAACACATTCATTTTGAATATTACTAGGTTGGGTAAAAAATTACGTTTTAATGCTATTTTTTCGAGTGCTTTTTGTGTAGAATATTACGAAAAATTTTGAAGGTGAAAAATAATAAGCAGGATATTAAGTTACTCGTAGATCTAAAAAGTAAATAATATTTAGGTCTCCGTATAGTTACAGAGAGTCATCATTTTCTATGACATCGAACCATTTTAAATATTAAAGAGGTCGGTTGGTTGGAAACATACCGACGTATCCCCAGGTAATTACATATCTCCAATTTCTGAACTGTCCTTTAAACATTAAACAAGATGGGGACATTCGGGTTTGTAGATATTGGATATTTAAATGTCTTCAAATTATATTCGATATTTCTATTGCAATGTTTTTAGTTTAATTTAAAAGTGTTATTTGGTCCACATGTATTAAATATTTTTATTTGAACAGAATTAAAACACTTTAAATTCGTATTTTTTTTTACTACCAACTATTGCTAACCGGATTCAAACAGTATGTTTTTGTGCATATTGTCTACAAATAAGATAACGTACACTATGTAGTTAACGTTTACACTACAATAAAGTACCATTGGATTATTTTGTACTTTATTGTAGAAGAAATTGTAATTTCTCATATGCTTAATAAAAATCATTTTAACATAAAGTTGAAGCAAAAATTAAATTTTCCTCTATAAAGTTAGTTAGAAGTTTGTAGTGGAGCTCTCCGCAAATTTAAATCTCAGAGGATCAAAGTCACATGTTTATATGTAGATGTGTGATTGTTAACTCTGCTCATACATTATGTAGCGACGTCAAATGTAGCCGTGTCGTTTAACATGTACAGGGGGACGGTTTTATATACGTTTTAACTTTAACATTATACTTTGGACTAGGCTTTTCTTTCATAAATGATCAGGGAATTTTTAATTGTAGTTGGTACTTTACCTATGTTTATGTTATTGTGATGTGAACAGATGAAAGAGTTCTTGTAAAAAGATTTGTTAAAGAGTTCTTGTAAAACGATATGAAAAAGATCAGGGTACAGCTTGAATATTTTTACGTAATTTTGAGTTTTATTTTAATGTTTTTAAACTGCAGTGTGTTAGATCATCCCATATGTTGTGTGGTGGGATAGCTAAAATAAAGGCTGGTCTTCTGTCGTGAGTTGCGACCTTCTGGGACTTCCCCGCGGCCAACATATTTAACTTCAACTATCTCGCTGCTCTACCATCTCTAATATTTGCATGTACCAGTACAGTCATCAACTTAAATATATAAACATTTGGATAAAGAAAACAAAAACATATTTAAAAATATTAGTACACCTATTTGGAGTTTAGTATATTTACCAAAAAGGTTATTCTAAACGAAAATCAGAAAAGTTATCTTAAACACTTTTTAATTAAAATATAACTTTCATTCGTTGATATTGACAATGATCAAATTTTTTTTTGGCAGTGATCAAATTTTTCACAAAAAGTAAGAAGTTCACTGTTTGAAGATGACTGTACTTGTAACACTAAAGTATTCCTACTTAAAGTTTATAGTTCATTATGTATGTGCTTACAATTTGATTTAGTCGTGTGTCTCTTTGCTAAACTAGATGAATGTTTAATTTGTAAAGTTTTAAGGTAGTCATTATAATTTAATTTCGTAAAAATGACCAAAGAAGTCTTTTTATACAGAATTATATATCAAACAATACAGAAGCAGCTTGTTACACGAAAAAAACTTCCGAAACCCAAATCCTCCCTTCGCAAACAAACCTTTGTAATACAATGTTTGCAAAAGGAAAGATGATTCGTCAAAATAAATTAAGCATAAGACAGTCGTTGGAATACAGTCAAATATTTAGACTGGGGTCGGGGCGGCCAAATGTAAGATTACCGACTTACCTTAACCTGTTACTGTGTATACAAATTGAGGAAACCTTTTTTACATTATTTGATTCCGTGCAATCTCAAAAACATTATTAGAAGAATGTTGAGGCTTGTTAAAGGCTCTTTATACCTTAATTTTCTACTATCGTTAATAGAATTTCAGAGTTCCATGTATCAGTTTTGTGGTTCGATCATTATATTTTCATATTTGCAGTCATTTTCGTGATGCTTAGCTACAGTCGTTATTCTTGCAACTACATGGAGCAAAACCTTAAACAATAAATAAGTATTGCTTCTTACCCAAATAAACTATTTTTCATTGTATTTTAGTTTAATTAAAATGTGTTCTCTAAATCTGAAATAGTTATTAATACTCGTAGATTCCTTTATTAAAACCGAGTTTAAACTTAATGCCATAAAGTTTTGTGACTATAAGAGTCTTGCTAAGAAATACGCCTGCATCTTTTTTAGAAAATGCGCTCCTCTGTTCGTGTACCTCTTCAAGTGGGTGGTCCGAAATCTCATGTGGTTAGACAGCATCCATCCATCATCGTCCACGACTTCTGTGATAATGCAACGGAATAACAGATACCGTAAAAGTATGGCCATATCAAGAAACAAATATATTTTATCGTAAACAAACGTAAAAACCCATGGTGAGTGTGAAATATGGAGTTTTTTGTTGGCTCTTGTGTTTTAACGGGTATATTTTGCCATTCCACTATTATAAATAAAAGGTAGTCTTCAATTTTTGCATAATAGTTAATCTAACTTAGACCTACAGTGGTTTAAATAAAAATTGATGACAACATATTTTAGCAAGAGTGTTTCTAGTGGGATGATACGGTAACCCAAACAATTAAATGTTATTATTAAAATTTGAGTGTTATTTTAACTTGAAGGTATAATTTAACTACAATAATTGTTCCTACGATAAATACATTTTCTTTGCCGTAGATTTCTTTTACATATTCATATTATTAGCAAAGCTGATTTATATATTTCCGTATGAAGATCATTTGCCAAGGAAATATCTCTAGGGATAGAACAAAATGAAGTGTCGCGACTCCCGCAAGATGGCGCGATTGTCTTGACATGATGAGTGCGTGCGGTTAATACTTATTAATTCTAAACAAATGAACACTCACTTTCGCTCCGGTGGCGCGCGCGTCATTTGTTAAAGTGACTTTTGAATGTGGATGTACTCGCGGGCGGAGGGCCATAATAGATCAGTGAGTAATATGTGTACGAAAATTAATGTTGAAAGAGTTATATTTAGAAGTGTGTTAAATGAAAATGTATTAGAAAGAGAATTAATATTTGTTGCCTATTACTACAGTTTTGGTTCTATGACAGCGGAATGTAAAAACTAGAGGTATTGAACACCTATATCAGACTAGTCAGGTGATTTCGCAATATGCGCGTAAAATCAGGCGCAATATGCGCGTAAAGATCAGGAACGACGTATTACATAGATTAATTAATCAAGTATGACTCCACAATTTTCTTTTGTCTCACAATTGACATTGCTGTTATTCAAAGCTTTTGAAACCACATGTAACTTAACGGGTACTTTGAGCTGCATTAAAGATCTTAAATTGGAAGCCAATAATTGTATTTGGAAAGACTTCCAGAAGTTATAAGAGTTCGTACAGACCTCTTGGGAAATTCGGACCAATCACGGCGAGCGGAATTACACGGGTCCTTCCCGAGCAAAACGTGACTCAACTGAACGACTCTTGAAAATGATAGCTACAAATATGTTTTTCCTATATTTGCCATTGCAAAAGATACCTACAAAATGTTCTTGTATGAGTATTGTAGTAAAACTAACAGATTTGGGATTCTTGAAAATGATATCTATGTACCCAACATGTTTCTATTATGTTTTTTTCGCTTGAACTGTAAAAGTTTCTGGTACACCGAAAGGCTGGACTAAAGCTTTTATCTGAAGACTTAACCAACTTAACCAAGAAGGGATCTTTATTTGATGAAATCTTAAAAAGGGAATATAAGTAACTAAGTACCTACCCACACAATTTATGTGCAAAAGATGACTTTTCTATATTTCTGACATGTAACTGAAAGATACAAAACTGACATAATTAACTTTAAAGTATCAACACAACTCAGTAAAGTACTTCAGTGATATGAGTATATAAAGTGATCGTGAGTTACGTTGTTTTCTTCAAATAACCGAAAACATTTGTCATATGATGAATATTATTACATTTCTGCATTTACTTAGAAATCATTGTATCATTTAAACCTTGTCACTTCAGACTTTCAGCGAATTACTTACCCCCTCACCGAGGAGACAAAAATCTCCTAAAGGCAAAGTGAAAAATGGTGTTGGATTTCTTTGAAATGGATAAACGTCTTTGTCTATACCAATCACTTTAAAGTATTTCCATAATTAATCGAAAAACATTAGTTGTCAAAACATCAATAATCAGAAGGAGCATTCCCAGTGGAGCAAAGACAAATTCCGAAAAGGAGGCGTAAAAGCTTTTAGAATTACTGTTCATTCATTTAAATCTTCATTGTTGTCTCCCTTCAATAGGACCGCAAAACCGCCATATTTAAAAAGGCCGGAGCGAACGCGTCGGAGAAAAATAAAGATTTGAATCTTTGTTAGGAATTCAAATCCCTAGTGACGTCACTGTGCGTAGCTCCTGTGTCCCTGATTGATTATGTATTCGCGTCACGATTGATATGCGACTAGGTGAAAAACAATGTGACACGCGATCTTTCATATTTCGCTTACTTTACTGAGCGATTATTTGAATATTTCAAACACTAGGTTCTCGTAATATGCACTTAAATTAAGTGCATGGCGACTTCATTGATTTGTTAAGGTAATAATGAAGCTATATTTGAATATTATTAAATCTTAGTTGTAAATTGCAGCTATACCTAACTTTAACAGTCTGCTGTCCAACGAAATACAATAAAACATTCAAAACTGACCTTGTGTCCTTTGAATAAAGATAAAATCTAAAACCCGTTAAAACTCATTAAGCAGCTACCCTAATCATAATATTAACAAGCTTTTCATCTTGACACTTGGGGTTTCCCCGCAAGACCACTGCCCCTTCCAAGATGTCCGCTACAGATAACCCTAAAATGTCCTGTGAACGCGCTGATAATATTTAAACACCAAATGTCCAAAATTACCCTTACCTACTCCCCTAACAAGACTATTCAATTTTCGGTCAATGTTTTATTCGCCAAATGTATCATGTACATAATATTAGATATTTCAAGCTATACTAAAGGGCCAACCTCGCCGGATATTTCCATTGTATCAGTATTCTGAATCAAGGTAGATTTTTAACTAATCCTCAGTTATTAAAATAACTATGAATAATCCAGCTCATAGAGATAAAAGCTAAATTCCGATTTTACAAGTATACAATTTTGTTCGTCCCAAATTATCACGCAAGTAAAAACACTAGGATCTTATCTGGATTACAGCACCGAATGCTTACCAAAAGCCAATTAAAATCCCAAAATTCGAATCAACAAATGTTTGTCTTGTTAGCAATACTTTTAATTGCGACAACCCTGCGTGTGTTGTCAAACAATAGTTTGCGCCACCAATATTCTAAGAACTATCCACCCCCGCGCGCACCTGATTTCTTTCTTCACGTCACCACAAAAATGAGGGAAGGGTAAAGGATTTAGATGGGTCATTTTAAATTGGTTTCGAAAGCAGGGTCATTGTTTACACAAACCGGGCAAATAATTAAGAATGTTTTTATTGGTTTTGTCAACACAATCTATGGGGTTAACGCGGCGTGCCACTGAGGGAGCTGATTGTTTGGGCTCTTTCAAATATGTGCCTATTGCTGATTGAAGCACCTATTTGGTTTTCGAGATCGGTTGCTTTTCAATTCTTTAAAACAAATATACAACCTGATGAAGCGGTTAGTCCTCTATTATGAAACGTTGCCTGAAATTGTTAAGTCTGAAACTAGTTAAATGTCATGTTTTATTTATATGAGAAATGTATTATTTGAAACAATAACCAGTTCAGTTTTTTCATGGTTTTCAATTTTATTAATTTAACTGTTTGTTAAAAAGATAACACACATCTTGCTTACGATACAGACAGTAATTATTTTGATTACCTAAAACCAAGAATTCCATTCCCACTAAACTGCTTAGCTATTCTGAAAAATGTAAATAGCTAGAGTAGTATAAAAATTAATCAATAATCTTTTTTGGAGCAAATGTTGACCCGAAACCAAGATTAATAGAGGCAAAAAGCAATTTCTTTTTAATTCAAAAGATTCTTCAGGGAAAGTCGTTATTAAGTCGTTATTTGTTTTGGCCTTCGCCGGGGCATCCCCGGGTCATTATCCTGGTTCAAGACATGTGATGCGTGAAATTATTTCGTACTTTACACAATTTGGGCCCGCGATGTGCGCTCGCGATCCAGATCGAAGGGTGGCGACCGACTATTGTAGATAATCAGCAATTATTTATTTTTATTTGCATTGTAACTTTTCCACTACAATTTAAAAATGTGTTTTCTCATTGAAAACTACAAAATCTTTAACTTTATAAGATATCTGGTTTTACCTCACTTTAACATCCGTTGAACATTAATAAAACAACAGTATAAAATAAAAATCATGGTTTGCAAACTATTTTACGACTATTCTTTTATTTTGACTGTAACTATTTTAATCGGAGGTACATATCTCCCTTACGATATGATTAAGTATGTAGAAAAGCAAAAATAGGGTTTTACGAGAACTTAACTTTTAAAGCTCACATATGAAGTTATAAAATAATGTATCGATCCAACATTCGTATAGTATCATCCAGTTGATAGATACGAGGTATACACAATAAGACGTATTCTTTACAATGTAAAAATAAATTTAATGCGATTCATTCTTAGTATGAAAATGACAATATTAATACTAGCATATCCATACTATGCTACCCGAGACTGGTACTCGATCCCTGCCCGATTACAGCACCGACAAAATGAAGTTGTAATGTGATACATCTGTTCAGAAGCATTGTTTGACACTGTGATACATTGTACAACAGTCAAACGTAAACCATTCCCGTTCTGTATTAGGAATGTTCATAAAATTACAATTTAGAAACCGACCGGAGCCAATAACTTGAAGGGGAACTGTACAATGGTAATTAGATAAAATAGTAATTAAAACATTACTTTTCCGATTTAAGTACCGAGCAAGTCGCCTATTTTACAGATTGTTCTGACCTTTGGTTGTACGTACGTATTTGTGTATCAATTAAGGTTGGTTAAAAAAAGAAGGAAAATGTATACCAAATTTTCTATAAGTACACAAAGGTACCTAATACCTAATAACAACTCTGAAAAGGGGAAGAAAACCGAATTAAACTGTTTTCCTCGGCGCAATCTGATGAGTACATTTGCTTATCTGAAAGAATTTCAATCGAGCTCGCGCCTCCATACGGCTTTACCTGTCACGTTTCGTTACACGTAGATATTAATGATTTCCACCTGTTCCCTACATTTACTGCGAGACGAGATTTGTGAGAGCAGACTTTTCGGATTACTTTCAGCAGATTTACTTAGCTAGTGATTGTGAAAAGGAGAAATCTTAAGACATAAAATTTTATTATCAAGTTCTTTTTTTCTGTATATTTAACGAAGAATAAGATAAGTGGGCCTACCATTTATTCATTTACCATACCATATAGTTTTACTTGTACCGCTACTATTAATGGGTAATTTATAGGTAGCAATATATATTCGTAGAGATACTGGTCAACCCTTCCTTCTTCTGTATGTTAAAAACATTCATGCTTAGATATGATTCATGCGTCTTTTTAACTATATAACAGCTAGTTATATTTTAGTCAATCCATATTAGGTTACAACAAAAATTATGTGTTTTCTCATTAAATTCAACTTAATTTCTAACCCTAACAAGAAATTAAATACGTCGCTTCAACGTCCATTGAACATGTATAAAAACAACAATAGAAAATCTAAAATCAAATTTATGGCTTGTCAAATTTCCTCACTTGTTTCTACCATTATGTTTCTACCATTGGTGGTAATGGCGACAACACATGGTATTATGGTGGTAGAAAAGAAAGGGGTGAATCAATTTACTGATGCCTATAATTGTGCAGAAATAAATTGATAGTTTAACGTTATTGTGTTTGTGACAAAGGATTGGAGGTGTAATGATGTTTTCATCAAATATGTTGTAACACGTGACAAATTTCTAGTCATTGGATTCAGGACACTATAATGAAGTTTGTTTCAAGATCTTATATTAAAAATACTTACATAGTCATGCTATTTTTACTGAGATTTAGTGAAATTAACAAATGCTTGAAATTTCGGATGATTCTGCTTTTAACTCTGTAAGTTTATTTATAGTACAAAAATGTTTATCTTACAGTATTTTAAAAACTCATAACTATTGTAATTTTTTTTTGTTATTTATTTTACAAAGTAACAGAAGCATAAGTTAAGATATAACTGTATTGTAAACTCCAGTTTAGCTACATTTAGCTGTACGTTTTCCAGTACAAGTTTCACTTAACGACCGCCATGTCGGGCTTTTAAACTTTAGCTCACCTCTCGCGACGGCAATCCAAAACAACTTTTACATTATGATAAACAAAATACATTTACTTTGCAATTTTAATATTAAACATACGTACAGTAATTTTACAGAAAAGTTTTGTTACGGTTATCCTGATTTAATTTTCACTTTTGTTTGTATTTTCATCTAAAGTTAATAATTCCTTCTAGAGTAAAATGTCTTGTATTTAAATACGTTTTTTTTTTGGTATTCACTTGATTCATTTTGCTATTATTTAATGTATAAATAAGGTATCGATTCCCAAAATTCTATCTTCATCTCTAACATTTTTATAATTTTAGTACCTAGAAACCGACGAATAGTGTTGCTATTATTGCCATAAACAAAAATTTACAAACAGAATCATCGAAATACAAACTTCACCGATGTATACCGTGAGTACTAAAACCTGTGCATCTCAAACTTTAAAGCCACGTGATGTTTAAATAGGGTACCCGTAAAAGTGCTAAGCCGTGTAGGGACCGGGTATTCCCGGGGCACAACACTTATCCATCAATATCTTTGCATAACTACCTACTAGCTGGGCTAGTTTTCAAGTTTTAGGTTGAAATGGGAGGGATATTGTGAAAGTCAAATCCGAGTATGAACTTTTTTAGCTGTCACGCTGATGGAAAGGATATGTGGTAATTTGCATGTAGGTTAATGTGACCAATTTTGTAATAATTATTAAAAGTATGGTAATTCACTGTTCCGTGTGACTTGATTTTCAAACTATATTTTTTTTGTTTTCTGTTTCAAAAAGCTTTTTTCAGTTATAAACTTTTATTAATTTAATTTTCAATGGAATTATACTCACTTTATACCTATACCTACCGAATTCTAAACGTACCTAAACTTTTCATCCTACAAAATTGGGCATAATAAATCAGGAAAGCGATCATGAATTTAATTTCAATCAACCTTTTTTCGCGAGCAAAACAGTAAAGTTTCGCTCGTCATACAAAAGCAATTACGTACGTACGTAATAACGTTTTAAATTACTTACTAACATTTTTCCTCTAAAATCCCTGTAGGCATCCAAACTGGGTAGGAGTGGTTTCAAGCCACACCTACCCTGAAAACACACCTACCTACTGACAAAAAGGAATATTTCCAACGGGAAACAAGACCCAAGTGAAAGTAGAGCCTTGAGAATTCACCCCTCTCTTTCTTAGCCAGTTGTTGTATTTCAAGACGGTCCCGGGAATTGCCCTCTCGTTAAGATCATAAAAACGCCATCTAGTTAAAATACCTGAAACTAAGTGGAGCTGAAATTTACAAGATGGCGCTGAGAGTCCTGTGAAGCCTTAATTTTAAATTAGATTAGAAAAGTTATTTTCAGAGATTTACTTGTTCAAGGATCCAAACTTTTCCTTGATTATTGACTTGATCAAACTTATTTTACAATTTTTCTTGTCTATTGGTATTTACTATTCTTTATTTATTGCCACCCAGATCAGAATTCCTCTAAAGATAAAGTTACTTATAGAGAAAGTAATCAAAACATGTGAAGCCAAAATTTACTTATTATTAAAACATTCGTAAAAGAAAATAGTAAAAAAAGCAGTCACTTAAAATAATTTGATTGAATTTATACTGAATCTTCTCCAAGGTCTAGCAGACATAAAATAATATCGTCTCCTGGAATCGATCCTTTCTAAGCAGCTTACAATATAAGGGAAGCTTAGCATGGCGCTCAAAGAACGAACGTTTTGGTTGTGAAATATTTTTTTGACAAATTAAATACTATTTGATTTCGTCAATTTGCACGTTATGCCTAGTTATGATGTTGCACATATTAATAGCTACCAGTCATTGCTGCTTTGTTACCATTTTTATCGGAAGAATTAAATTAAGAAATTGGGTAAAATATTGTTTTATACCTTCATAAAGACTATATTTGGTTTAAGTAAACAATAAAACTTGTGATTTTGTGAAAGTTAACTTACGTTGATTAAGGTAAGCAAAAAATAAAATGAATTCACTGAAACGAAATTAAGAAAAATCTTGTCCGAAATTAGCAACGTAACGAAATCGCGGTGTCCGTTAACATATATGTGTAATAGCTAATTATCTGTAATCCTATAATCGGTTAGGTTAGAAAATAGCCCGCTTGGGTACTATTTGCACACCGCACGATTAGGCCCATAAAATTCGATTGACTTGATAAGGGACGCATCGAGTGCTATCTACTTATGTATTGTTTACGCGTTGAATTTAGGAGGTATACCTATAATTGTTGATTTTATTTAAATACATTAATAAATATATAAAAAAATTATTATATTTTGTTAGTTGTTTTTTACATGATGACACTCTGTCAAGTATTCATCTAACAATTATATTACTACCTATATGAGCACTTGGAAAACTAAAGGCGTCAAGCATGAGTTACGTGGTAACTCCCTGACGATCAGCATCATCGTGATATTGAGAATTGAAATTGTCTTCTTAAAAATCAATGCATTGAAAATCATATTAACCATGTTACGTTAATTGTTTGTTATTATTTAGTCTGTGATTTTAATGTTTATTTGTGATTTATTTTTCCTGCTTCGATTGTGAATCAATCAGTGGAAACTTCATTAGTAATTGTATTGTTATTTGTTTAATCTAAATTAAAATATAAGACTGTATTTCACAAATTAATATAAGCAAGTATACCATTATCACTATCAAGTAAACATTTCACAAAAATCTGTCCTCCTTGTAAGTGTGTAGCCAAAGGTGTAGCATGCTTGCCTTAAAAAACCCATTTACTTTAGACTTGAAAAGGGCACGTAAAAATCCCAACTCAAGAAATAAAATACCATAAGTCTCAAAACTATTTTTGGTCTCAATATAAAATGTTGATAAAATATTCAAATTCATGGTTAAATTTTCAACTAGGAGTAACTGTTGGAAATGATTTTAGATAAACTTCCATACGAGTCCCTCAACTGCAGCATCAGTTTTAGAAAATTTTCCCAGCATTCGTCTATGCATATTCAAATACAATCGTAGTTTGCTTTTGTTGCCGAGTTATATTTAACAACACGGAATATCACTCTAAAAACTGCTGGAACTAATATAAAAGTTTTGATGCCAATGTTAATTAAGTGAGTTTGATCAATGTATATTTTTTACTGACTTTCAATGCACTATATAAAAACTTTTGGAACTCTATTCTATTGGAAAAATTTTAGACTTAGACTAGAAAAAATATATTATTTTAGTTCTTGAATAGATAATCCACATTTGATACTTACGTTTCAGCTCTTATTCTCTCTTTGCGTAGTCACAACGTTTATTGGCCATTCGTCGCCTTCACCGCAGAAACCATTTATTAATAATGACTTCTATGACATAGAACTAAAGCTGATTCTCCTTTGATTCTTTAAAGATTTCTGAACAAGCGTCTACTGAAAACTTTTAATACTTTAACTAAACTTTCACTCAATTTCTCATAGACACTTGCCGACACGCTTTACGCTTTGGTATTTCTTGTAAACTGTTTTATTAAAGCTTAGTAAGTTTATTCACTTTATTCCACAGAACAGAGTCAGCAACGCGTATGTGATATGTCTAACGTTGCAGTCTTTTATAGTGCATGATAACAGCTTACTATCGGACGCTTGTTTAAGTGTGCAGTCAATATTATTGTACTCAAATATAATTTAATATATAACTTTTATCAAGTATCTCTGTTGTTTACCTACCCACAAAAAGGTGCCTAGTTAAGTTGTGGTTGAGTTAAAACTTATCAGACTAGACTCAGTTAAAGAATGAAATAAAAAATAATTTCACACCTAAACAAAAACATGCATTTATTCTCGCATAAAAGGTAACAATTAAACTAACTAATTAGATGCTTAAAACGACAAACGAATAACAATTTTTTGCTAAAATAAAAGCAATTTCATTCTCCACGTTATTTAATATTTCCATACAGCATATCAACTGTTAACAGAAACTGAAAAACAGTTGGAGAAAAAACAGCATATCTAGAAACAAAATAAAACCCCATCACGACACGACAAATTGATGTCATCCATCCCTCTCTTCCTAACAGTCGCAACACATCACTCCCTGCACGTACTGACATTTTTCCTCTATATATTATTAATACATAAGTACAGTCTAATGTGCTGCTTGCACTCACGTCCGACGCATCTATCCATCCTTTTTTATATTGTTGGGTCTAGTTTTCCCAAGCGACCGAGCCTCGAGGGTAAAGCTCCCTTGGGTCGGTATTGACTCTACTATGGAAGGAAAGTTATCTGTACACCTATTGTTGGCCACCCCCACTCCACATTTCCACCCCTCAACAGTCGAAGGACTTTCTTACGCGTTTTACGTTTGGTTTTATTTTTGCGAACGCTACCGATTTTAATTTAGTGACGTTACTCCAATGGTGAGGCTTGACTTTTACGTAAGGGTGTTGAAATGTATGGAATGTAGCTAAGCCGGTCATAATGTTTCACACTGATAATTTTATATTAGAAAGTTATTAAGATAGTTTTATGTCAAATATTAAGGTGATTAATTATTCTTTTATCTTCATGTATTCTTAATCAATAAATACAGTAGAACTTTCTAAGTATTAGGTATTGCAATATTTGTTTCTATCTATCATAATAAAACTAATTCAATCAGTAACGTGACCCGGATAGTTCAAACCCATCCTGCTGTAAGGCTAGGTGTACACCGGACGCTAATTTAGTAATGCGCGACATCCGCCACGCGAGCGACACGCGCCGCGACCGCCACGCGACAGATTGACGCGACTGCTCGATTTGTTCACTTAACTTGTTTATCATAAAAGACAGACAAATAGTGCTGTAGAAAAATAATCCTCATGCCCCTGTGTAATATGATATTATTTTGAGGGGGTTATCAAACTTGTCATGTAGGTTCTTACAAATATCAATTTAAGTAGTATATCACTAGTAAATAAATAATAATTTTACACATTTTTTCTACTTATGGGTAACCTTTATATTAATTTGAAATATTTTAACACGAGGCATGCATTAACAACAATTTGTAATTAAACATTTTAGGTACGTGTCAAAATGAAACAATGACCGACTAAAAATTTTAAAAATAATTTATACATAGTTTTGTATTGCAATCAATACCTTCTGCCAAGCCATTTAAATAATCGGTAACTCCATACGTGGATGACATTTTGTCGCGCGCGCGGCTCAGCGACACGCGACTGACACGCGGCGTCAAACGAGCGCGACAAAACGCTCATTTGGATTATTGTATCTTAATCGAGTTTGTCGAATTGTTGCAAGTGTCTACGCAGCCTATCAGTAGATTATAAACTTTTATCAGATATAGAATTTTATACTTAGTAAAACATGACCTGCTTGTAAGAGTAAGTTTAAAATACTTTTGCGACACATAAACAAGGTTAGTTGTCTCGTTTTTTTGTAATTTTGGACCTCATATTTCTGATTAAAAATATTATTATTATTCCTCAACAAAATCCTAAATAAATCCCCTTTTATTGGGCCTAAAATTATCCTAATTAATTGAATAAAAAGTCCTCTGCCCATTTATAGTGTATTTAAATGCTAATTCCGTAACACGATCCCCATTCTTTTTTATTTTAGCTGTACAATTAGAATTTGCGATAAACCCATGCATTATCTAGTCGTGACTGACAATGGAAAATATTACCCCTTAGTAAAAGCAAAATAATAAGTTACGAGACAAAAATTGTTAGTATAATATTACAGGGGGGTGTAAAAGTACCATGTGTAGTGTCTGAATAGCGCTAAGTAGTCCGTTTTTGATAAATGCTCCAATGATTGATAGGTGCGGATAGTATGTTTGAAAGAGAAACTTATTTTTACACATCCCTACGCATTTTGTAAAAAAATTAATTAGTAAGAGCTTACATTTAAATTGTCCAGCTAAACGTCTGTTTATTTACTAAACTCTTTAGTTATATTTAATTCTTCTAACAAGAAAAGTTTGGTCGATACGAATAAAACTCACGTTTTTCTATAAAATTATCATTTGTTCTCACCGCCAGGCAGAAATATACCCAATGAAATAAAAAAAACAGCTATTTTATGTAGATGATTTAATTATTTTATATTCCGCAAGATTGCCTTATAAACGAATACAATGTACAAGTCTTATTTTGATATACAATTTGCTTTAAACAATAAAATAACATACAAGTCTACATTCTTTATGTATCGAAAGGGAATCTGCGAGAATGAATTCAGCTTTTTCCGAAATTCCAAGTAAGAAGTGTACGAAATAAATAAGTTAGGTACTCTCTCGTATACGTATCGAAGTGAAATCCTTCCGCGGTATCCTTATATTTTGATAGAAATTCGAACACAATATTAAATAGAAGATATGTCTTCGAGATATGGTCGATATTTTAATATACATTCGATGTCTAATTTCGCAATAACTTAAGCTTAAAAATTATGTTAACATCAAACAAACAATTCGAGTATAGTACACAAATAGTAATTATTACAAATAATACTTACACGTAAATTGTTATATCACAGATTTTACAAAAAAAAATATACTGACAGTAAAAAATATTATATTAATTTACTTTAGTTTTTACAAATGATTTCAAATAACGGTATGGAGCTGGATTCTAAATATAAATATTTTACAAATAAAAGCCATTTAAACAAATAAAAAATGATGAACTAAAATTGTAAAAAATCTTATTTACTCATACAACCAGCTTTACATTTCTGAACTATTGAATCTATTTTGAGCAATCAAAAGTAAATTATACTCCAATCGTTTTATTATTTGAGCTCTATAGAATATAAAATCTGGATACTAGCATTCAATTTATAATTCATTATTTAGTTTATTTACATGAAAATTACATTTCTATTTACATGTTTCTACATTCGGCCTCTTTTTTACAAACTTTCATCCTGACATAGTTTCTAAAGGTCTTGATTTCGAGACAAACAACTGATTGAAGAACTGAAACTAACTTAAAAGTGGGAATGGAACTCACTTGATGTTCCTCTATATAGGGGGTACTGTAGGTGTGTTGCCTACAGACCATCAGTACGAATGTTACTTAGAGGCGAGAGGCGCTGTTTGCGCGTACTGCTGGGCACTGCATGTCGGCAACGAAAACGGATTCACACTGAACGGTGAGGATACGAGGCCGCCCATTCCTGAGAACAATACAACGTTAAGTTTAAAAAAACAGTGTAAAGTAGACAAAACATTTAAAAGCTTGCTAAGGCTTCTTGTTATTATCGTACCATCCTAAATATATTTAAAATATAAGAAATAAGTTATTGAGATTTCTTACAAAGCTCAAAATTTGTTGTTATTTTGTTAAGTGATCGCATATTTGTTTCATTCAAAATTTAAGTTCTCATCACACACAAACAAAAAAGTGATAAAATTAATAAAAATAAAAGAAAAATCTACTAACACTGAACTGTAAGCCGCTGCCAGTTTTGATGATGTTCAGAGTTTGTGGGAGGTTGCCTTACAACAGCAAACGCGCTTCTCAGCTTACCCTCTTTTGACCCATTCACAGACTCGGCGCTGCATTTCGAATAAGTGTTTGACGGACATTCTTTAGAATTCTCATTCCTTTCATAATGCCCGCTATCTTTCGTGTTATACGCGTTATAGTGATGGTCAGATAAATGTCCGACGTTGGCAGGGTGGTAGGGACCGAGGGACACTGGTTGAAAAAAAAACAAAAGTTGAAAACAGAGCAGCGAGTGTCGCAAATGTGAACTTAAATGTTGCATGTTGAGTTACTGCGATGATAACAAAAGTGACTCTTTTGACTCGAATTTCTCAGAGAAAATAACTTGAAAAAAGAAAATAGAACCTTAAAAGACTATTGGAATCAACTATTTCGTAACTTAAATTTAACAACTAAACATTACTTTATGATGTTTAACGCTACTTAATGTTTATCCTGACCATATCAGCATTAAAAAACGATGTTACACTTTGTTGTCATGTCGTTAATTTCACAGGTAGTTACGATAAATGTGTTCAAGTTTTTGTACGTAAAATACTTCTGAAAACTTCTAACCTTTAGTATATTTTTGATCAGGAGAAATATAATTCATTAAACAGTACCGTGGGGTGAAGCTGCCGCCACCCGCGTGTACTCTTCTAAGAATAAAAGTACAATGAATAGAGCAGGCAATACTAACGAGAGCTTGTATTGAAGAGCGAGGTCGGCGGCGCGGGGTAGTGCTGCGGGTGCGGGTAGGAGGCGGGCGCGTGCGGCGTGGACGCGGCCGAGCAGTACCGCGGGGACACGCTGCCGCCGCTCCGCGCGTACTCTTCTAAAAGAAAAAGCCTACGGGTCAACAGGAATTAACGTTAATTTCGCTCTTCCAAACGATCAGCGGTACGACACTAATTATTTTCCGCTTAACGCTAGCAACAGGGTGTGCTTAAGATGTCCGAGAAAAAAAGGCAAGAATCAAACGTGACATAGAGACTAACTCTTTCATTTTCTCTTTGTTACGACAAGGAGGGCAATGTCGTCACTTTTCGCAGACTTGTGCTATAATATATCGTAACGTATCGTAAGATATCACACACAGCGGGAAATGCGTTCACAGACGGCGGCTATATATATACACGGCGGCGATACATGTAAAAAATAAAGCAATAAAGCTCATTAGTGATCCGCTATTCCCGCTGTGTGTGTGATATCTTAAGATACCGCTATAAATTATAGCGCAAATCTGTGAACCACTTCAATATACTAGGTATGGTGGAATATAAAAATATATATATGACATTTACAATTCAAGAATTTGAGAGCGAGGAGATATAATGTCATAACATTTAAATTTCAGCAACCAAAATTTGTTTTTTTTATTATTTTGGTATTTTAGTACTAATTAATTCTTTGACTACTTCTACATGCTCGCGACGCAGACGTCGCTGCAATCTATCACAAGTAAATCAAGATGTTGGAGACATTTTCACGGCAGATTTTTGAATCAATAGTGATATACGAGTATGTTACTGGGTCAAACAGTCCTGCTTAGTAATTAATCATGTAACAAAACTACAAATAAGGATATTTTATTGAAAATTTCAACCCACCTTCAGTCCACTGCGAGCCAGCGGTATCCTGCACGCTGACAGCTAGTTGTCCCGTGTAAGAGTTGAAGGGCATACTCGCAGGGGGCGACCTCGGCGCTCCCAAACCAAGCTGGTTGTTACGAGGCATAGAGTACAGGGCTTCTGCTAGGTCTGCTGCTCGCTTCAATATGATTTCCTATTGGAAAGAGATACATTGCAAATTACAGGCTGCTAGAACAAACGGACGAGAGAAAAATTGGTAGTGACCATGTAAACCGCTTCAAATCCCGGCTTCGGCAGATGTTTGTGATTTGCGCTGAGATCTTGTACCTATGTTTCCTATACATATGAAAATACGTATTAATCTATACAAGAACTACCCACACTACAAGTCAAGAGTTTTGTTTAGTTTTCTCCTTACCAGACTATTAAGTTTAAAATAACAAAACAATACAAAATGGTTCTTACTTTGGGTAGCTTCTCTGGGTCACCAGGATGTCTAGGTATCAACTTCTGCAACCTTTGGAAGCCGTAATCTATCGTTGGTTCGTTGAGCGCTGCTATGCGAAACAAAGTAAAAGAAAATCAATCATTATATGCCCACCAACATAAACCCTAATTGATTGATCGAAGATTCACCCAAACTTGGTAGAAAAAACTTTTCTCTTAAGTTACGAGTAGATGAAAGTAGGTAAGGAGATTTGTTTACGACCCGTTCAAAATTATTCTGTATTTTTTCAGATTTATACGAGATTATTTTCTCAAACTAATTAGAATTAAACAAATAAGTTATATACTATTCACTACAGAACAATAGAAAAATATGTGACTGATACATGATACTCACAAACATAAACAAACCGGCCAGGCGCTCCTTTGCAGAACTGCTTGCTTTTATACGAAAGCGTCACTTCAACAACACCTGGGATGTGCCTTGGAGGTGTTTGTACTCGTATAGCATGTGAAGTGATTAACTAAACAAAAACATAATCAGATTAAAACATTATAACTACACATTAATTGTCATAGCACATCTATCAAATCGTAAACGAATCATATCGACTCGAGCTGGTGTTCATTGTATGAAATTCCATACTATAACGCACACTTCTCACACCATAAGTGGCTTTTTACATGCGTCCGGTTTTTATCTGGTTCGGTGCCGTATATAAAAACTGTCTAAATAGCTCATACATGCTTTTCCCAACTAGCGAAAACCCGAACGGTAACTGTGAAAAGGCAGTAGCTATCGCCTTGGTCCGACAATGAGGCAAAATGCAAGATGTTGACCTTCTGTTTCCGATTTAGGTTTGGTATGCAATCATAAAATGTAAAAACCTAATGATTTAGAAATACAAGCTACGCCGTAGTGGACTACGCATGACTAGGAAATTTCGTAGTATGGCACACTCGCAACTCTTTTTAACCAGGATCAACAATGGTGTCCTTTGTAACGAGTAATGCAACTGTGCAATAAAGCACAGGCTACGTGATCGGACATTTCACCGGCTGCCTTGAGGACCGCAACGAATTCAAATATGTAGAATACATAGAAGGAAGTAATTTCTCACCTCACTCCATACTAGCATGGTTCCAAATACAACTTGGAGTCCGTCGAAAAAATTGTCCCCTACTATGATAACTGTTGAACCGCCAGACGTCCATCCTTCGCTGGGTGATATCGCCTTTATGCATGGAGTCGCCACTGGTAGGGGTGGGTAGAGACCCGCTGATGATCAGAAAATAAAACTTCAAGAATATAACCAATAACAACTGCAAGCATTTATTTTAAATGTACATTAAAAGATTGTTAAACACGTTATAGTAAATATATGAAAGTATCTGTTGAATGAAAAACTCTTATTTCTATCCTTTTCCAAGCTACTGTAGTGTGACAGTCTTAAAAAGGACAGATGTAGAAACCAGAAGTCACGTCTCAACTATAACATTTTATTATTAGAAAACGTTGTACTGTCGATCGCTTATTTTTAAATTATGTTTTATTAATACCAAGGTAGAGTCTAAATTAAGAATTGGTTGTTATGACATTTTTGTAACAAAGTTTCAAGGGGGATACGCATCGAAGACGGGGGTGACGTAGGGGCTTCAAATCTTACGGACAAACGTTTTTGAACAAATCTTTCCTTAGAATTGTTCATTAGTCAAACAAAACTCAACCTTATCACTAGTACTCAAGAGTGTTTCTAAATGAAAAGTTAAAAGAAACTGAATGTAATAAAGACGACTAGAAAGTGAATTTAAGAACACGAAAGAAGATTAACTTGGCGGTTCGTTTTTAATTTGACAAAAAATGATGGTAGGTATTAAAATCTGGTCGCTCCCCTTTTTAATAGTTAACGTTATTTAATTTAGATTTTAGGAGTAGGTATCTTCGTTTTTTTTAGATTCAAATAATCGTTTGTTTTATATAAAATTCAACAGTATAAATTTGATAGGTTAAATAAAATAATTATGTTAGAATTAATATTGTACATATACTTAGGTTATAATTAAAACCTTACATGTAACAATTATATACAAGTTTGGAGTAATGTTAATTGCTACAATAATAATGGAACAACTAATTTAAAAGGCACATATGAGTTACATATGAGTACGTTATGAATTTGTTAATTAAACCTAAACCATATGCTTTAACTTGAATTCGAGCCATTTTGTTCTTTCGATATCACTTTATGGATAAGACAAATGTAATTATAATTGTATTTGACTTACATATTACTTGTTAACATGATTAAAATGTTTTATTTTATTTAACTATTTGAAAGATTATTTGTAGTTTTATTATTAGATAGTTATTTTATGTTACTGAAATATTCAATGATACTAGTAGTTTCCTAGTAGTAGAAATTTTACTAATACTTGAAAAATTACCTAAATTCTAAACAAACCAGGGTATAACATTGAAAAGTGTTACAATAGAATTTCCCCGACTTATTTTACAAGTCATAATTCCTCAGTAAATTATCCGGTTTCGCTTCATGCTTGCTTCCCCACCCCACGTCTCAACTTCTTGTGAAATGTCTACAGTGATTCCTTGCATACAAACGACATTCTCAAACTGTTGTAATATTACTTTTGCACATCTCTCCTATATATATCGACTGTGCATCTTTTATTTATAAACCTCAAACAATTTGCATTCTACTTATTTTATCTAGGACTTATAAAATATAATATCTAAGATCTTAATAATATGAAGTCAAAAGCACCGATAGCATATATCATAATCGATGTCAAATAGTCAAAAAAAGAAAAGAAAATGTGATATGATCTGGCCACAAATAATAAAGAGTTTTAAACAAATAAAAATAAAGGTAATATTCACGTTTATTTGTGCCCAGGAAGGCCGTCAACAGCCTTCGAAATTTGAAATGATAAAAAAAAACAAAACGTACAATTAGGTTCGGGCGCTGCTTCAATACCTTCAGTAGGGTCGAGTCGTTTCGCCCGCCGCCCGTGTTTGCTGTTGTTATGTACGAACATATTATCCGATATTGCTAGAAGAGGTCCGTCCACCATCACTTGCGTCGATATAACTACCTATAAATAAACAATAACATTAATACAAATTAAATAGTAACAACAAAACTAAAATTGAAGTTCAAGATCATTCAAACGCAACTTCCAAAATTAAACCTTCAACGTTCATTCTCAGTTACACACACGCGTCCCATCTCGTAAGGATCACGCACACAGTTAAACGACTACACACACTAGAAGATTCCAACACTGAGGGACCGAAAGGGAAAGTCCCTAGGGAGGTGGGGCCAATGTCTCAAAATGGACGAAACTCTTCCAATAGGTATGCAAGGAAGTGCAGTATGCATCTACGTATAAAAATAGGTAAGCTTGTGGGTGGGTGGTCGGTGATGTATTAACTTCAACGGTATTTTTGCAGAGGGTTTCGAAAGTAAATAGAGGGAATAGTAAAATGGTTTTATTACTAACATTACTATAAAAAAGAAATAAACTTTTCTTGTCTGTTTTACACCTACCCTACCAATTTTTTTAGGATTCCTAAAATAATTTAAAATAAATTTTAGATAAATTTTAAAACCTCATAAAATATTAATTTAAATGTTATTGATTAATAAAAAATATTAATCAAATGTGTTTTCGCTTCTTTTTACTTTTAATAAGAAATGATTTTTTTGGAAGTATTAAGAAAAATATTTTTCTTTAAAATTTTTGTGCTTTTATAAACTGTTCTAGATTAAAAAAAAATCTACTGACAAAAAACTTTACCTTCTTTGCAACAATATATCTATCGATCTTACATCAACTCGGTGCATAATGTGTTAATGCATCCAGTTGAAAAGTACTAAAAGTATGCACATTATAAATACGTCTTTACATCTATACATAGCGGTTACCCTTGAAACGTAAGGGAACGACCACTGAATTATTCAATGACATACGAAAGCCCTAATACACACATAACTATACCTCGAGTAATTTTGATACATACTAAAATAATCACTATGTATGCTGTACTAAACTCTATATTTGTCTACCTCTATAAGTGAGCAGGCAAGACAAATATGTCTTAGGCAACTGTAAAGGCAAATTTGTTTTCATAAGTAGACTGTGTGAATGCACCTTTACATTAAGTTGTGTTAGGGTTGACACTAATTAGTTTATATGAGACTTTGTATAAGTTTCGTCTAACTTTGAATTATTGCTTAATTAAGTAAAATAAATTTAATTATCATCTCCGTTGGGGTTTGTACCGGTAACATTTCTTATCGAATCAGAATAAAATAATTTTAAAGTTTTTGAATTAAATTTAACAAAACATAAATCTATGCTTTAAGAATTTTCCAGAAACATTGATGAAAAATCATAAACTCCTGAAATTAAAATATACGTCACCAAAACACTTTACAAAAATCATCCGAATAAACAAACAACAAAAAAAACACAAAGCAAATCAGCAATTACAAAAAGCGGAAGACAAACAGAGATCGTCTAAAGTAAATAAATAAACTCGTATAAATAAATTTAATTTCAACCCCCCTCAAATTGGAAGGGCTTCAAATATTCAAGAGTCGTGAACGGCGCCCTCAACCCTTGCTTCACTTGAGGGCTATATTACACAAGTTTGGGCTTAAGTTATAAGAAATAGATTATTATAAAAAAGACCGTACCAAGTATATGTAGGTGATACAACTAAAATAAATAATAAATAAATCATTTTTAAGTTAGTATTCAAATTTCATTAAAAGTATTTTGATTGAATGAATATTAAGAATAATAGAAATGAAAAATAAATGAAAACCTTTTTAAATGTGTACTTACTTGGAACCTTCTCATATCTCTTGGATTGCCGGCATTCTTCAAACAGTTCTGATTACATTTTAGGAAGAATTTGAGGAAAAACCTGAAACAAATATATTATGTTTCCTATAATTTCTATTCCTTCTCACTTCCATACAAATTGGGGCTTGATAAAACTAGAATGATAGTGGTTTCTTTAACTAGAAGGTAGTATCATGTGGTATTTTACATTAAAATATACGTCCTATGATATACGTATTAGTACTGTTTCTATTTCTTTAATTGTAAAAGTTAAAAAAATAATATCCGGAGACACCTAATCTTGAATAGAGAAGATTGTCAAAATTTTTGAACCGCACTTATAAGATTGTGTCATAAGGTTAAACGCTCATAAAAATCTGATGAAAACAACGTGTGAGGAGATAATTGGATACAAATGATGGCGGACACATAAATCAAGTTAGAAAACAAGCACCCGGTTTTGGAGACGTTTCCTATTTTACAGTAAAACTACAGTCCTGAACTACTTAAAGAAGTTAAAATATTTTTGTTGATGTCATGATGATGGTATTCTATCTTTTTCACCTTATTTGTCTTAGGACCTCATGAAAAAAATGTTTTGGATTATAATAACGAATAAAATGCCAAAAATCTTTCCGTCTTCCTGCATGTATTTAATTATGTTTTCATCACACTCGAATATAAAGGTTCAATTTATGCACTTTATTGATATTGGTATATAAAAATATCAGAAACAGTATACATATAAATATGGTATGAAGAATGACCAATGTATAAAGCTTTTAGTAAACAAACATTAATAGCACATTTTCACAGGTTTCATTTTAATATAATGCCTAATTACTCAAACATAAGAAAAAATGTAATCGCGTGTAACTACAGCTGACAAATTAACAGTTCCAAAAAGAACAGCAATATGTTTCCACTTCAGACTATTGTCAACTCAACCACCTAATTTGTTTATCGTGTTCACTAATTTGTTCCTTCCGTTCAAATTCACTTAAATTTCAACAAAATCTACACTCAAAGTGTAAAATCATTAACATTTTACCCATTTGTGCCATGTGCTTTGAGTTTTTGCTTCCTTTTTTCTTTCCCCGTCTATACGAATCGGAATCAAACAATTTTAAGCTGAAAGTCTATCGGGCCAACTATCGTCCTATCCGATTACACACAATAGACCGAACTTTACTGCTCGGTTCGCGTTCCTTTGATATTGTAAAAAATACTTTATTAGTATGGAGTTAAGGTCCTGGTTAAATATAAGGTACGATCAGGCGAGCGATCACGATGAATGCGTCATACAGAAATATTTTACATAGCTCCGGGCGTCGGCATTGCCGCCACCCAATATTGCTGTGCCAACAGTTGGAAATGCTTAGAGCTGTTGATACACCTAATAATAAACGTAAGCAATCGATTGCATATCAAATTTTTATACCCTCTGGCGCGTATGTTAATAATACAATCGCTTTTAGTTTGGAATTCAGTATTCCGCGCAAATATTTTTTGTGCCCTTTAAGTTATTTTATATCTATAGAGAAAATTAAGAAAATTTGAGCAGCACACGTATACGTTTACCAACTCTATAAACATATTGCTAAGTTGTACCAAAATCCGCCAACAGTGCGAACGTTTGTTTAGTTGAAGACAGCGAAGTTTTTCTCTCGACTTTGCACTCTATTCAATTGGGATAAGGGCTACGGACTAGCTACTGCCCGCGGCGGTACACATCTGTCTCCGCATCATTTATGTTAAACACCTTATGTCACAATATCAGGATTTAGGAAGTTTACGCGCATTCAAACGAAGCACTCCACATTTGAGAATGGATATTTTATTCGGAGACATGCAAATTTAACGAGTGAAAAGCTATGGTTTACGTGACATTATGGAGGATGGCTTGATAAATCGCCCTGATATCATTTGAAGCTTCTTTTAAACATATTTGACTGTTAAATAACCTTCATTGATATCATGGCGTTATCGTAAGCGGTAGAATGTTACTTTTGACATTATTAAATTCACATATAACTGCCTACACTGTGTTTTGAGACAAAATATAACCCATTGAAGTCCGTTTTACAAATAGGCGAAAATTTGAAAAAAAAAAAGAGTAGTTTCAATGATAAATTTGAATTTTCCTCTTTAAATATTGGTATTTTATAGACCAATTCAATAAATATAAATATGTGTATTACCATAATGTATTTTTCAAACCAAGAAGTCAAGTATTTGGCTTAAAATGACGACAGCAAAATAAAAGGCGTGTATCGACAGCAAAGGTAGCAAGATGAATAGGCAAAAACATCACCCTGATCACAGGTATCATCATATATTCTACTTCCTTGGAATCCCTTGACCATAATCCTGGACCATTAATATCCTTGCAGGGGTCACACGACAGTTGGGGAGTCGGTTCTTGGAAGAGCCTATGGTGCCCGATTTAGTAGACGAGTAATAGATAAATACGTATCACAAATTTCAAGTAAGCTTGCCTACTTATCTCAAATTTATTTATCTCTGAGTATTTTCAATAATAACTATCAACGATATATATTTTACCTATTTTTAAACATATGCATCACGAAGCTTAGTAGGTACATCATAGTGCATAATATTGAATTCGATTTTCTATCGAATTTTTGTAGGTAGATACGTAACTCTGGCACCTGTTAATTCTTATTAATATCAAAACACATAAAAGCTCTTTACGAATAGTTTCAACCTTAGATGTGTATTGTACTAAAAATCATTCGTCATGCATGAGAGTATTATGAAAGATTCTACGGAATCCTAGCCGTATTCGGGACATCTGCTAGCGGCACGTTCACACCGACGAGGTGAGCTCGACAGGCGTTAATTTATACGAGCCGAGTCGCAATTTACTGCAGTGTGAACTACCCCTAATGCTACTTCTAACTCGTGACAATATTAGTGTTGCCAGCTGAAACTTATTGCTGCTATTTTCAATGCATTCATTATAGGCTTGTGGATAATTTTAGCATAGGTATATTGGAGTTTGACGCTGGTTATCTGCTATGTAACGTTATACTTTTCAATGTTTTCAAGTGAGGAAAATATCAATTTAAATCCTATAAAGTAGATGCCTACATCAATTTACTTTTGTAGTGAGGTTAGAGGTAAGGAAACAACGAAATTTCTTTATCAGTTACCTATCAATAGTCAATTTTTGATATTGGACCATGAAAACTGCAAATAACAGACAATACTAATAGTTAAAATAAGAAATACATACTAATTAAAAACATCTTAAACTCCTTTCTATTGAATCACCTCGTGCATAATGCTGTTTATGTGTAATTTTATACGTTATATATTTTGCTTGGAGATATAAAATGCTGTAGTGAGCTAAATTAAGTTTGTATATTTCCGTGAATTATTTTACGCCTCATTTAGATACCACACTAATGAACCGAATAATTCTATATTTGTTTCGTTTAGGAATGAAAACTGAAATTTGCAACATCTCTTCTAAAACTAATTCAGAATAGGTGAAGAACGTTTCACAAACGAGTCAAAAGATTGTTTCCGTTTAAGCTTGTCTTTACAATTTTCCAAGTTGGATCTTGGTTTTTTCTAACACTATCCGATGAAAAAAGCTACTGCGACGAACGTCGCGAGGTAGGTAGGGTTGCCTACTTTCAAGTCAAGGCACTTGAATAACCACCCCCTCCCCTCATACCAGTGCCAACCCTAGGCGCTATGTCTATTTGCATCTGATATGTATAAAAGAAAAAGCTTGACTGCTAAAAATGCGTCTCGTATTTTATATTATTGTACCGGTTTATTTACTACAAATAATTGGTTCAAATTAAACAATTTTTATATGGAAAATAGACTTACTATAAAGTAACCTAAAGAATGACCAAAAAATACAGTAGTGTTTCGCTAAGTGAAATTATTTTACAGTTATACTTTTTGTAACAAGCTAAAACAAATCGTCAAATGCCTATATCCATAAATATAAAGATAAATTCACTATCTTATAAGTAAACAAACGTATAAGTTATCGGTACATGATACATCCACACGTAAGCATCGAAAATCGAAGGCTGGAAGGGACAACGCGGTATCCTACAAAACGGTCTCTTATAACTTTTCCCTTTTAACCTTTCCCTCCCCCCCCCCCTTTGGCTCCCTCGGGAGGCGGTCCCCAGGGCCGGTATAGACTCCCTAGGGGAGGGCCCGAGCCACCACTCAATGCCGACACGCCATGCGGACGACACAGAGTAAACAACTTGGAGATTGGCAACGTGCGAAACTAGGTGAAACCAAGTTAGATTTTTTTTCAGTTTAGAAAAAATATTGATGTCTAATTATGTAGTATGTCTGGTATAAAGACAAAATAACCAACCAATTTATTCAATTGAGTAGCAGCTCAACTAAAAATACAAAAAACAATTCAATCTTTCCATAGCTGCATTGCGTTCGATAGATTTTGAAAGGTTCGTACAAAGATTCAAAAATATTCAGTTCTTTAGAATGTTAATCCGTTTGTTATCGCGTATCTGTGTAGTCGTTTCTTTGTATACAAGCGACTGGCCCATAACAGTGGGCAGTTTTTGACTTTGTTTTTCCGAGTGCGTCCATAGCAAAACGTTAATATTTTAGCAGTATCCAATTCAAAGGTTACTTGTTACATGTGAATAGAAAGGAACAAATCAACTGTTGATGTTTCCGAGAAAAATGCGCGAAAAGGGACTCTAGGTAATTAGTATTTTGTTTTTTTTTATACAAGCGCTTTACGTTTTTAGTCATATTATATCTGAAGCAGTACAAACTTCTATTTCTAGATCTCTACAAAATAACCATTGAAATACAAAACAAGAAGGAATTTACCAATAAAATAAAACGATAAATATTGTTAATGTATATTATGTTAACGTAGGTATAAAAACATGAGAGTAGGTGAGTAAATACAAACGGAACAATAGTAGTTTTTTACAATGTGTAGAGTGGCGGAGGGTATCGCGGGCGACGCAGAATCCCGTCGTCATGGCAACGCGATAAAACCTCTCCTTTTCATAGCCCTCCGATATAGTAAACGTGAAATGTACAGATCATTCCACGTATTCGTTATATAAGAATTTAAAAATGTGCTTTACTTCTAGTCTTCTTCTCTAGATGCGTTTTAAAAAAAAAATCTTAAACTTATATTCACAATTTACACTTCTTAATTAATAAAAATATAATTGCTGTACACCGTTTAAAAAATCGTAAAACCTATAGAAATGTCAACATTTCTCGAACTCGTCATTTTGAAACACGAGCAGAAAAAAACAGAATTCCATAAAAAGATGGTATATGGTATAGGAGTAAATTTTATTTGATTTGATATTTATTGAAAATTTCACATATACTGTTTCAGTACCTACTCTTTCAAATCTAAAAGTGCTAGCTGCCAACTCGGGGTTGTTCCGATTGTCAATGTATACATACATATGTACATTACATGTATTTACCTACGTTTTATTGATATCTTTTTCATATTCTATCAGGATATTATAAATAAAATGTCTGGTACATAAAACACAGTATTTAAGCAAAAATATTTTAATGACTCAATAGCTACACATATACCTAATAATGTTATAAGAAGTTAAGTATTTACGTAAACTGTCTCAAGATTCTTTCAACTTGGTAGTCTCAGAGTGGGCAATTTGTTAAAAAAAAACATATAAAAATTAAACGTTTATGATGACAAATGTACTATAATAGCTGAATCGCCTCATTGCCACATGCTTTCAATGCAAATTTTTCCGCTTAAAAAAAACGCTTTCCAAGCTGATGTCTACTGTAAACTACCTTCCTTCCTGCCAAATTTGAGCATCATAATAGTTAGCAATACCCACAAGAACTTACAACCCTATAGGGATTGAATTTTCCTTCGAAGCCGATGCTTACATTGTATAAAACATATTTTTGTCTTCTACACTTAGAAAATTTGGCTGTCGGTTCATATTTAGTCGATCAGGACAAACGATTTCAAAAGTATAGATAATTGTTATATTAATCTTCAAAGTGGGAATAGGATGGTGACCAAGAGCCGGCTTGTTGACCAACGAACCTGTTGTCATAAAAACAAGTCACATTTCCAAAATACTTTCCAACAGCTTTCATTTTCAGCAAGTGTAGTGTGTGCACGTAACCTAATAGCGTAGCTGTAAAGTCGACATAAACAGATCCTTGGCGGTGCTCTTACAATCAACATACAAAGACAGGGGGCCACATTACGCTAACATCACTTCATTGTGGGCACCTCTCTAATTGTAACTACACTCTTGGGCCACATCACCCGCTCAGCGCTCTCCGGTAGGCGTGGGCCACTAATCTTCGATCCCTAGCTAAGGTTTTTCAACATGCAAAAACAAACTTTGCACCACAAACACAGGGTAGGTATTCGAATGGAAGGTACAGGTCGTTTCTGCAAACGTAGCCAGGGTTAACGCACACTATCAACTCATTAAATTGCATCGCCGTTTTAATGAGTCTGAAAGTGAACAAAGGATATTGAGCGCGATTACATTAAGTGCCTAGTTTGTACTGCTACGAAGTTTAGTTCCGCAAACTTTTTATCTGTTCTAGAACAGTTCCTATTCGACAAACCGAAGTTGATTTTAAATCTCGAATTCAGACTCAGAAATATACATATTTTAATAGTTTTCGGGTATGACAAGCAACAAACATGACATGGTGATGAAAAAAAATAATTTTATAGATTCCTTTTTTTTAGTAGAACTGCCAGTATCAAAATATTTGTGCAAGTTTAGTGAATACTCATTTAATTTAACTTGAAACCGCAGATGAGCTTAATCTTTGAAAACATCAGGGTTGCCGTAGTTGCTTTCAAACGCCAGGGTAGTATGATATAAAGGTACATTGGTATCGGTAACATATTACCAACTTCCCTCATATTTACTGGGTGAATACGCTATAAAGTGATATCACGTGATCGCTTTGCCCGGGTAATAGTTATAAATTACCCGGGTAGTTTATAAAAGCCGGTTAACCCGAGGTAAGCGGACAAGGAGTATAATTTATTATCGGGAAATTCGCGGGCGCGTATGAAAATATGCGTCTGTTGTAACCGGTCAAATTATCTATCCATAACTTTGTATGAAATTTCATGTTACAGACCGCTATAGACTGATGGTTATCTAGACTTTTTTTTTTGACAAAATAAACGAAATAAAATTTATTGTGAAATTTATTTTTTCAAATTTTTGGCACGTAGATTTGTCTTTTCTGTAAATGTATTTCAATGTATTATAATGCTCTGTAGTGACTATGTGAAAAAAACTATAAAATTATTTCGCCTACAAAAACAAGAGACCTCTATACACACCCTTATACAACACTATAGTAGCGAGATAGCGTCAGCAAAGAAAACCAATAACAATGATTACAACACATTTTTATCAATGCCCCCATATAGGTTAAGTCTAAAAAGAAAAAGCCTGTACCGCCGAAAACCAAAACATAAACGTTATCGGGGATCCAACGGTACAGCTCCATCAAAATATAACGAGGCCGATAAAACCGATGAGAAGAAAGCAAACGTTTTCAACCAACTACCAAAGATCGTACAATAACACGAACATCCCTTTCCTGGTAACACTTCAGTGAGAGAGGCGGCGAGTCTCGAATTGTATAGCTCGAGTGCTCGCGACAAAAATTGGATTAACTAAGACCGAAGGATACCTTTTTGATACTGTGAAAGAGCTCATTGAAGTTCACATCTCAATCGTTTACTTTAAGAAAGTTGGTCAAATTCCCAAGAAACAACTCGGATTATTTAGTTTACTTTAGACTTGTCGATGTCCTTAAGATAAATCTGTCGTCAACTAAGACTAGCTTTCGATGGAACTTTAATCTAAGGATATCCAACTTGTTCCCTCCTTCCTCCTCCTCTTTGAAATTTTTCCATTTTATGTGCGAGTCGATAATAGGCATTCGGACCGCTTGAAGATATGAGTGTTAAATATTTTATGATGTCCAAAATGTTGATGCCGAAGTTTGTTTTCCTTGAAGCATTGAAAAACTGAAAGAAACCTTCATCAAGTTCACCTTTCGAAAAAATATTAATATTCTATTAATTTTGAGTGCCCAAAAAAGAATCGATCTACTTAATTACTTGGTTTTTTGTCACGTTTGTCTCTTACAAACTGTCTTGGCGTAATGTCATTAATCTTAGGAGGCTGGCAGCCTAGCAAACGACCTCCCGTTAAGACCCTCCATGGCCTGCCCGGTAATATGCTTGTACACACCAGAATACCGAATAACTAAACACCCAAAACACTGCAAGCAAAACCCAACCTTCGACTAATTGGCATTAGCATCATTAACGCTTGCATCATACTCATCGCTTTGTAACGTTTCGACCGCGGTCAGGAGCGAAACAGAAAATAAGAAAATAAAGGAATCCCGGCGCGAGAAAAAAAGGTACATAAGATGTATTTTCTCGCAGAGAAGCGTGTCGGTAGCATTGTTAAATATATTGTCCAATCAGTATCCAGAGAAACGAGTAGAAATTAGCGTCCCGGAGTCAGCCGAACGGAGCCTTCTCTACCCTTTTATGCGCCAGGTAATAAAAAAAGAAATCTTATTTGAATTTGGGGGACGAATTAAAACAAAATGAATTCCGCAGTAATTTAAAACAGAGAGTTTTTTCAGAAGACGCTCGAGGCTTTATGAAGTTTAATGTGTAATAGCTAGTTCCAAGTTTAAACTGTCTTCTTTAAAACCCAATGGTTAACGCTAACTGTAATATTCAGCGTCTGTGGCGTATTGATTGATATAAACTCACGTGTAAAGTTTTATTGGTCTGTAAAAAAACTAATCACAGATAGCAGTTTGACCTCCGACCCGTCATTGATTCGTCGAAAAGGCTCGGGCTCGCACTTCGTCTTAATTCGGGTGTCCCTTTAAGGAGCGGCATCAGATGTAATGAAAGTTAATTCTTTCATTAGCTCCGCGTGACAACGGCTAGATTGTAACACAAACGAGTAAGAATGCCCGGACTGCGAATTAGTTCGAAATCAATAGTTTCCATCTCACTTAAGTTTCTTATGCTTTGTTTGTAAACAAAGATACAACACGGTGTATAGCGAGATTTGAGTGCTATAGTATTTGTTTTACAATTTTCTCATGCTCTTTGATACTTATATTCGAGATAGGTAATATTATTTCGTAAACACGAATACACTCTTTTTATCTACACCATTGTAATAAAGCTGCAATAAATCCAATTTCTCAATAATATAAATCGAAATCCGATCTGACAAGGCGTTAATGGGTAGCTCAATGCAATTTAGACTACCCCTACACAAATAAAAATGAAATTTCGAAGGGATCGAAGAAAGTACGAGCAAACAATTGTTTTGAATGAAAAACATACTTGTTAAAACTTGTAATTTCACTGAGATAACAAATGAATTGTTTTAAGGGTTTTTTTTCTTTCTTAAGACAGTAGACAGAATAGTCATACAATTTATAAAACAGGCAATCACTAGAGCTGCTACTAGATCCACATTGTTGCATTCGCCGTCAAAGAGCCAAAGGAAGGAGCTCAGTGTCCTTTAATAATTAATTGCCGCTTAAACGCTGACGTCTTGAGTCTCGAGGGGGGTTCTAACAGCTTTTATGCATATACTGTGCATATTCTCATATGCAGGGCTCCGTACTGAATGTTTTGGTATTTGGGTTACATGAGTAATTGTGCCTGGAAATTCAACTTGAATTAAAACTGTTTACCAACATTAGTAATTCGTAGAAGTAGAACAGTTTTTTTTTTTTTGGGTATTAAAGACAACATTTCTATCTCTGTGTTTGGTAGTTAACCAAATAGATATTCCTACATAATTGTTCTTAGACAGAACACAAACATAGTTTCCGTCAAAGACCCCTGAAAAAAGGTATACACGAAAAAAATCAGGGCACGTTTATAGATTATCAACTCACCAAAATAGTTACCATCAGGATAATGGAATGTAAAAGACTAAATTGAATGAAAGCATGTTACCCGTAATTAACTAAACGTAAAACTGAAGAGGCCCTCAATCAAGTAAAAGGGATGATTATATTCAAATCTGATGTATAATTGTATGAACTACTTAAATTAATGATAGTTTATAATAGTGATAGCTCATTTGAACAACAAATATACAACTTCAAGCTTACCGGATATGTGTGTGATTTACGTTTTTTTGATAAATACACTTTGGAAATTTGGCTACTATATATTAATATGGTCAATAGTTATTGAAAATTATACTTATTATCCAAATTCTTGATGATCTTTTTAAACAAGCCCGTGATGACTATACAAAATTTTGTGAAAATACACATTAAAGAACTATCTATATTAAAGTGTTGCTGACAATTGTAGTTTTCTGACCCCACTCACGCAATCCCATCGTAAAACCAACAATTAATGTCTGTTTGTTTTAATGTAAAGGCGTGTGCACATCAAAGAAGATGTCACGCATGAATTCTTATTCAAATTTAATTACCCTTTTACACCCACAGTAGAAGCCGCATGAAAAAGTTAAATTGACGACGGCAGAAATCAGTCTATTTTAAGAATTACTTAAAACCGGCGGAAAGGATTTTGTTATTACCCCCAATGTAATTCAGCCTCGCCAATATGGGGGCATTACCGATGAAATTCTCGACGAAACAGTAGGAAAGAGGGCGGAAGATAAAACCCTGTCACTTATTAATTAAATTGGTCCGTGACGTCCTCCTCTTAATAGATTTGCTGCTAATTTGAAGTTATTTCGTGGAGCTCTACGCTGTATCAAAAGTCGAATTCAATTTCTTTTTTTTTCAGCGACTAAAAACGAAATTCTTTTTCGTTCTTAAAACGGCGAAATTAATTAAACCCAATCGGCTTCCGACTTTACAGGTATTTTCACGTTTTATTTCCCAGGTAGGAATGGGAACGGGAATGGTCGTAGAATGTATTCTAAGATTCGCAACTAACATCGGGATCTCTCTAGTTGCAATTCATCATTATTATTCCAGACAATTTATCAAGCGGTTGGCTCGCCTCCCCGACCGAATCGCACATTCTAACGAGACTGAATTTTCACCGAATAATTTGAGAACCGTAGAATCACGTATTGGAATCATGAATGAGCTCGGAATTGAGATAGAAGAGCCGAACATGGTGATAGGCTGATTTAAGAGAACCAAATGTATAAATTGGACAAAATTTTTACCTACTTGATTCGTCGTAATAGAATTAAGTTTATTCCAAATTAGCCCACCTTTTGAATTTGAGCCCTAATAAGTATCATTATTTTTTTCCTAGTAGGTACCAAAATGTCTATCAGAAAACTTCAAACTTTTTTTTCTAAATAATATAGGATATGTATTTAATTCCGTCATTCGAGCGGTGCACTGGAGGGGCTCATACCATTACGAACCTTATTACTGTGACTTCATCATATTTCAATTTACGATCGTCACCCGGACTTATCGAGTAGAAAAATATGGGGATACAGTTCCTATCAAGACATAAATCAGTATACGATGTCTCATTAAACATAATTTTCGACTTCAAAAAAAGCTGCATTGAAATAAAATGTATAAGATATCGCGCAAAATTTTCGTTTGGTAATGTAACAATAAAATTGTATAAAATTCAAGAATGCCGAAACTTAGCCGCTCACATTACGTTTGTATTTTAAGCTGAGGCAAAGGCATTAGATAAAGTCGACTCGAAGAGAATGCTTGGTGGGAGGGAATAAGAAAATGGTCCTAGTTGTTAAGTCTTGCACAGTTTCTGTCGCTATCTCGTGGATAAGAAGCCTAATCACCAGTCGTAGTGTCTGTATCGGGCCGAGCGAAGCGCGGGCGTTCCCCAGGGCACGCTTTTTAGACCAGTATTCTTTTTTAGTTTACATTACAGTGTAAGTGTGCCGAATTCTTTTGTTGCAGCCACCCCGTTGAAAAAATTTGCTTAAAATTCCCGTAAGATACCCACGAAGAATTTTCTTTATTATAACACAAATCGGTGTCCGGAAAGTTTATAAACCGATGTGTTAAAAATTTTAAAGTTTCAAGTAAAACGGTGTAAACCTAAAAGTTTGCGGTATAACTGGGAACCGCCCGTTCCGAGGTTGTGCACCAAGAAACTTGTGTTTGCAAACTATTTGTAATATGAATTTACGACTTAACCTGTTTGTTTCTATAAAGAAAATAAGGATCGTTGTTCTGTTTTCCTTTTAACGACTGATATTACAATAAAATAAACTGGTTAGATCTAGGTGCGAGATCGTCGGGTTTGGTACCACCCTCCTTTATTTCTGTCGCAAAGCAGTTCACTGTGTTTCGGTTCAAAGGATGGTGAGCTAGTGCTAGTAATTAACCTCCACGAGAGGCATAACATTTAAACCTCTGCATGGACATTACGGTGCTCTTGGCGTTCGAAGTCATCAAGGTCATCGTCGCGTCAATAGGCGACGGTATCACTTTCTATCAGATGAAGGTGATGTTGAATAAAAGCTGTTTATTAAATCTTACATGTTAAAATTGTAATGACGTAAATAAATTTCAGCAAACTGAGGAATCGCTTTGAAATTTATTCAGTAAGAGAAAGCGGCGCGGTAAGGCGGCGTGTCTAATGAGATAATATAATAGCCGTGATTCAGTTCCGTTCCGAGCGAGACCGAAAATTACCGGAAAACTGCAGTCGAAGAATCCTTCCCATTTAGGTACGAGCGATTTCTTTCTAATTTTAAATTGAAATTCCTTTTTCAGGTATCATTCTTTTTTCGCCTCTTCTTTGTTGATTGAAGTGTATAAGCGAGATAACTTTATACGTTGATCAAAGTCTATGAACAAAGTACATTTTAAGCCGACTGCGGCCAAAAACAGTATAGTGTTTGAAATAAATTTCGAACATCAACTTTTAAGTTATACATTAAGAAAATTTGTCCATTAAATTTCTTATTACTCTGTCGCAAATAAGATTTTTACTTCTAGTAAAGAACATACGAGAGAGGGTCATATCGAATTGAAAATTGATTTTGTCGTAGAAATAGGGTGTAAAGATCCCATTGTAATATAGATGTCGGCCATATGTCGAATGAACCCGAACTTTTTGCCCCTCGATAGTCAATGTCATTTACGACTTGAAATAAATAGACTTGAAAAATGAACTTCTAGTTTTATGGTCAGCAGATTTCAAATTGTCAATCTGCCCATATGGATTTCAAAATCTTAGATCTCAAACATAGGCATAATTTTGATAAAGTTTAAAAAATCTAAATCCAAAGTTCACAGCTTTTCATAGAAAAAATTAAATGTGTTTAACGAGTAACCTATTATTTGTTAGTTGGTTAACTAATACCCAATGAAGACCTATCGACTGCAAGTCCTAGAGTTCGGCAATCTTTCGACTATTTAGATAATTAAATACGGCGATAGTTTTCAAATAGTTACTCCAAATCTGTTACAGTGAAAACATAATAAAATTTAATAAATATGACAATGATGGACCAAAGCTGTGATTTAATTTGATACAAAACATCCTAATCATTTTGTACGGCTCATAAAACTTCTAAGTGATTGCTGTAAGTCCCCTAACTGATAGCATGACTGTAGATAGATTTGAAATCTAACTTTTAAAACGTCACCCTTGCCTTATGAAGGGTACTTTTTACCCAATTATACCACAGCCAAAATAGAGAACTTTAGGAATGATTTTTATTTCAATTTTACTAACTACAGGATGATCCCCCAAACAGAAAAACTAACAGTTAAAACTGGCCGGCACGTCAAAGTAGGTGTTGGAGGAAAAGCGAACAGCTCGTGAATATTTCCATAGGTGGAACACAGCATCGCATAAGTTAATAGTACACGGTACAGGCGGGCAATGGGATAATGAAATTGTGTACAGGAGCGCAACGAGCCGCGAGCGTGTCTCGGGCAAAAATCCACTTAACAAATTGCTGCTGATTCGAAGGGTTCAGGATTGTTGCCCGCTTTTACCGTTACGTCAATTATCTGCCGTGTTATCGATACTCGAACACTTTTGCATTCAGCGCAACACTGTTTTGTTTCTGATTGGACATCAACGATTTTAACATTCTAGTCAACTTTGAATTTTTAGATGCCTCCTTATTTTTTTTGTGTTTCTCAACGATTATTTGAATTCGAGTTTAAAACCAGGAATAATAGCAGATATACGTAATTGTATTTTTTTGCTAGGATACATAAAGTTTAAAATAAAAATACAGGTGTATAAAACCCTGGTAGAAATGGGATATTTGTATGTAAAAACAAATTGCGAAAGACACAGCGAACGGTCCGGTAATGAATTCAGTGGCGCGCGTTTCGCACGCAATTGCACAATTTCAATTATCACATTAGTTCCTGAATGTACTTACGAGTGCAATCCCGATACTACCAAGTCATAGGAAATTCGACTTTATATCGATAGTAATAGATGGTTTTAACAAATAATAGTTGTCACTGCATTAGGTGGGTGAGGCTGATGTAGTCTGATGCATTACACAGAAGTTGATTAGCAGAATGTTTCCATGATATTTTTAGTAATGGACAATAAATGGTCTTCAATTGTACACTAACAACTCTTTACTGAATTAAAAACAGCAGTTTCACTTTTATTTCTATTAAGCTTTTTGGTAAATTAGTCTTATACTGGTCCTTTGAGGTTAACTGGTTGACTTTGATGGAATAAATCACTTTTTTAAAGCCGTATACCGAATCGATTCAATACCAATGAATATTCATACAAGCTCCTATTTTTATATTCATATATCACTTTCTAATAATGGACCCCGTACAAAGCGGGTCTAATTTACATCAAAAGCCGAAAAATCACAAGTTTTATTCTCGGTTAGAAAATTTGAACGATCAACTTTATACCGTTGAAAAAGCAAAGGAAAAGCTCGCACAAAGGACGGCGATATTTTTTTGTTTCCGACGTAGAAAAAATTAAAACTGGCGAGTTACAAAAATCGAATACGAGGGTCGTCAAAATACAGGAGGTAAGTTATAAATGGTTTGTATCAGTAAGAAAATGTAAATAAAACGAAATGTTTACCATTACATACTTCAAATTGTATCCCATTTCTATTTTTCTCACATTATTTAAAATTTAACCGCTTTTTATCTACACTTTAAGGTTCATATCTAAATCCCAACTCCAATTCTAAAAATGAATATTTCAAATTCGTTGACAGCCCTAAAGTTCAAAAATCGAACGTTCGCAACGAGAGACGCCTATCTCTATTGAATTCCCAAAAAAAGACCGAAAATAAAGGCGTCGACTTCGGCGATCCCACTCTTATCAATAGTGCTGTATTCCATGTGTTCTATTGAAAAATATCGATATTTGTCAGCCTGATTAGCTTTGCACCTCCCTACGTACTTTCAAAAGTTGAATAGCACAGCGTGAAATCAACTCGGGCTAATTTACGAGAGACTTTTGTTTTTAGTCTGTAATCAAAGGTGTCTGGCTTCGGGTTGTGATGAATGCGGTAGAGTTTGGAAATGCTTATTAATTTGCAGAATCAGTTTCTGTCTCAAAAGTTTGCTTTATTTCGAACGTAAATTGGGATTTTGAAGCCCATGTATAACTTCTTCGTTGGTAACTCTTTATGTACGTTAAAATTTACTGTAAAATTCTCTACAAACTATTTTGTTAACATCATTTCTTATAAATAAGATTATTGCTGTAGTGTACCAAGTTGGTAAAAAGTTGGAAACACATATACACATATAATAGCTAGGGAAAAAATTGGACAGGAAAATTTTACATCACGAACTGAACATTTTTAAACTTTGTATCGCGAAAAATGCATTTTACTAAGGAAAAGTTTTGCAAAATGTCATCGCTCGGAAGAATCGCTCATGAATTGTCGAAAATATAACTGAAATACTAGAAACTTCTAAATTTTTATGACGCTGGCGATTTAAGATGGAACTTAGAGTTTTTTCTTTGGTTTTGCATTTAGGTAATTGAGTGGAGTTACAAAACGTTTGTTTATTTATTTTTTACTCACAGTCTACATTATTGTTTGTGTCTTCAAAACACCTAGTATTATTTACTCACTCATGTTCCCTAAAGTTTCTTTTTTATACGGTTACGGTTTATGCAGTCCAGTCCCAGCAATATTTTGATGTAAAAATATCATATTATTAATCACTTACCGGTCTATGATAACTGGATCTGATGGAGTTTCGTTTCTATTTCCGCAACTTTTTTTATCACAACACCGACTGTAAAAAAAGCAATGATTTAGGTAGGTGAATGATAAAATGACAATTTTTATATATGCAGGTCAGATTTTGACATTTTTCGCGTAAGAAAAGTGGGAAAAGATTTGTATTTTCTTATTGCAGGCTCAAACCCACTCTTCAAGCCTTATTAAATTTAGATACAAAGTTCTTCTTTCTATACCTTGAATTGCTTAGAGCGATACCCTTGAAAGGGAAAAATCAATAAATAGTTATTGAATGTAGCGAAGGGGTCCTCTCTCGTGTCACTCATATGGGAACGATTTATAGTGCTCTCTTCCTATAAAACCCATAAAAATGTTCGGGCAGGTATTGTGGGACAGGTTAGGAGAGATTTAAAAATAAAAATAACCATTAGATAATGGGTAACAAACGAAATTTGGAAGAAAATGCGAATGTTTTTAATATAAATAGATGATCAGTTCAAGTTATATTTAAACATAAATTAATTGAGAAATAAACTAACGACATGAACCTTTAGAGATACTACGGTAGAATTTTCTTTACAAGTAAAGAAGCTTAGAAGAATATAATCCTGACAGTTTCCGAAGTTAATGAACAGCTGCTGGCAAATACATGCGCGTTACCCACCCCAAAATCCCCCTTTTCCTTAACTAACCATTGAAGTGTAACTTTTATTATTTTATTAATATATGACCTAACTAGAAAGTAAAAAGTTTTTGAAAAAAACGGCACAAAAATCTTACAAATAAGGTCATGTCCACGTTATCATCAACGTTGTACATCATAGTGCACGCGCCCTACCGGTGCTCCTTTACGCAAAGGGCAAAGACTTTCAAAGGACAGACTCCCTAGAGACTCCTCCCCTGAAGACGGAAGAGGGAGATGCACATATCCGGCCACATGAGACGGAAATATTGCGTCTAAGGTAGAATAAAATTTTAATTGCCCACACAGACGCAGTGTTGTTGTTACACAAACACATTTATACAGTGGCGAGACGTTTTGTACAAATCTCAATAGCAAACTAATAACTCGTAATGCTCTAGTTTTAAGGTTCAATGTCCAATGGATCAGCAGAAAGTGATGATAAGAAAAACCACCCCAAAGAAACGGTTAAATTAATAAAGACATTCACTTCTTTGTTGTTGTTCTTGTAATGTTGTTTAATTAAACAGAGGAATGTGTCAAGAGAGACTTTGTAAGGTAAATCGTGTTTAATTTCAAATACACCGTTCTCACATTCAGTAGGAGTATATTTTTTTAAGGATAAATTAAACGGTTAAATTTATTTAAAAAAAAAAACAAAACACTAACCTGCACATAACTTCATGTGTTAATAATACTCTGCACATTTCTGGGTTCTTATCTTGACCTTCATAAACGATGGGCTGAAACAAAATAATACCCTTAAAACTTATTCAAATGATTATAAACATAAACGTGTCAAAAAAATGTTGCTCGTCACCAAAAACGGTTGTTTACCTGCTCTTCATTGTACTAATTGTACAGTCCAATACATAATTATTGAGAGAAAATATTAGTATGCGGGTATGCACCAATACAAGTATTAAAATATGGCTTACGTTAAAATGAAAACAAACAAAACAATTTTTGGTCTTATGCACAACACCTTATCTTTAAAACCTGTTTCCTCTGTCACACACAAATCTGAACTACCTTTTTAAATATTTTAAAAACACTTAATTTAGAAAAATATTTTAAAAAACGCGCTTTGAAAAGCTAATTTTGAAAAAGCAGTACTGCTTAACTTGGAATATGATCAATATAATAATTCTTGACTAGAATATACGTTACAATATTGTAAATAAAAGGAAACCCCCTGAAACAAATGGAGATGTAAAAATTTCTAGAATAAATTGATGTAATTAATTTAAAAATTGTGTTAGATAAGACAATAAAGTTTCGTCTTCATTGAGTCATATAAACTAATTTATGCACCCTCTTCTTTGCGTTCAATTCATTATCTTTGTTATCAAACCTAGATGCATTTGCATTGTAAAAATGTTGACCATCATGCGAGACTTTATTAAAAAATTTAAACTAAATTCAAGTTACGAATTCCGTAGACTTTAATTGATCAAGTTTCACTTTATGTATATTATTCCAATACACCGTCCAGGTAAAACTCGTTTAAGTTTTTTTTATGTAAATTCTTGGTCAAAATGTTGATAAATGATTTTCAAATGAATGATCAGTTTTTACATTTAAATTACAAGTAAAAGTTTTTACAATTAATTTATTTGTAGTCGCAGTTCTCCTACCGTAGCGAAGACGAATCACTAATCTATGATAAGTGCCTACGTATTTCCTATATAAAACGTTGAGAAAAACATAAAGTTCAGTATTGAAACAAATTTTTTTAAATAAATTTTCTGCAAAATAAAAATATTTTTCCTAAAATCGGTTGCTTTTGTTGCTGTAAGCTGTAAAACAACGTAACTTAAATCTGTATCCTATTGAATCCAAGGACGCGTGCCCGGTATGTTTATCTATTAATATCTAATTACTGGTAACCCTAAATTTAGAGGGTTCAGTATAATCCTAATGCAAGCCCTTTTCTTTTGCCAAATGTGCATCGATTCTGACTTGGGGTAGCTAAGATAAGCTTACATTTTATGATATTATATTTATGTATCTTCCGTTTTGAGTGCATACAATTTTTGGAATTTGTAAATTATCTAAATAATTTTTTCTCTTATGACGAAAAATATTTTTATTAGCGTAGTATAAAATTAAATATTTACTCCAATTCTTTATTTATTGAAATCAGTCTGAAACAAAAAAACATAGACAGCAATCAAATCAGTATAATTTTCAAATAGTTTTACATTTTAAATAGTAAAAGAAAACATAACATCGAAAAAGAACCACATCCTCTTATTCTTGTACAAACAGAAGTACCTAAAAGGTAATTGAATATAAAATCGCTGGGTATTATCGTCTTTTATATTAAGGATTTCGAAGGATTTGCCATTAAAGGACGTTATTTAGGAGTAACACGAACGCATTTAAGATTACATGTGTAATTGTAGGGGACTAGAAAAAGAACGCAGTCTATTGAGCTTTTTATAAGAGTACCGTCAATGCGTCTCATTTGACCACAAGTATTGTAAAGCGAATTCATTCTAAACCAGTTTTAGGGGTTGGGGTTGTTAATTCCAAATGGTATGAGGGTCAAAAGGTATCAGGTGGAAGACAGATGATGTTGAGAAAATTGAAACTTAAATGCAAAAGAGACAAAGGATGGATATTTTCATTTGTGTGATTTGTAATGATGCCGACAGCAATTTTTTAAACAAAACTATTGACTGTTGTCATGTTGAAAATGTGGTAGACAATTGACGAAAATATTGCATTATAAACACAAAAAAATCAATTGTACTAAAAAATATATGAAAAAAATACTTACTATATTTAAAAAAGTCATTACCTAGTTTTCTATGAATCTAATTGTCGAACAACAATTCCAATACAAACAACTGTCAACTACTGGGCTTAATTCAGGACAGGCGTTAGTCTTATATTTAGTTCAGTAGTTCCTTTTCCAAATGACTCTGGGACAACCTCGAGGTCTCCTGTCCCGTAGGAGCAAGTGGGACGCCGCTGTGGGCCGCCCCGTCACCTGGGATTCAATCTCCAGGGAATTAGGATAGTTATAAAAAAATATACAACTGCATTCGGCAGCTGGAATGCCTGTTCAACATTTTTCGTTTATGGTGAAATGGTGTATTTATTGTGAATATTTTGACACTTTGATAATTTAATTATACTCGTGATTTAGGCTACTCCAGCTAAACATAAATAATATTTCACTCACAAACTCAAATTTATTTCAAAAGATCATTTAATATTGTACAATAGTTCTAAAACATTATACCAAATAACTGCCGCTATCACAGAAGCAACTGTAATACTGTAAGAATTTATAGACGGAGAGAAAAATAATAATAAAAGTTAAAACAACACATAGACAAGACACAGTACGTCGAGAAAGTACTGAGAACTTGATTTACATAAGACACTTGTGTAGAGAAATTGTACACAATAAACTTTGTCAGATTTTACTCTGTATTAAATTTTAAAAATATTTACTTAAAAAGTCGAAAATATTAGGTTTTCAGTTCAGCAAAGTATATATTTACTTAACAGTAGGAACAATACATTTGAGTTACTATTTGAAAAATCTATGAACGCCTAAGATAATGCAAAATCCGCTACAATTTTCTTATAATTTTGCCATGACGATGATAAATTGCGAACCTCTCAAAGTGATACACTTGCTAACATTAAAAAGCTCATCAACCAAATCCAATATCAGAAATGGCTCCCGAGTCATTTTCCCAACTGAAACTACCAAATTAATATGTTGTTTGAACATAATGTAAACATAATCACGCGAGCACGTGTTCCGCACACGCCTCTATACAAAGTCCTACCTTGTGACTGTGGATTTAAAAGAATCCCATTCCATGGACCACGCAGCTCTCTTAAGACTTTGTCCAAACAGAGGGCCCGAGATTGATGTTTTAGATATTGATATGATCGTGATTTAGTATGGGAATATAAATAATCCGGTCATTAAAAGTGACTAACACTGTGTTGAGTCATTGCCACAATTTCGGACTAGATGTTTACATTTCCATTTAGCGAGTGCAGTTAATTATGTAAATTTACTTGAAAAGAATGATATTGTAATATAAGGTTATTGTTTTTTGAATGCATATATATGTGTATTTTCATTTCAGTGTAAAAATTTAAATTATTTTAAACTTAAATTTACACTTTTGGATCAAAAAGTTAGTTTCTTATTTATCAATATTACAAATAAATTTAGATAACATAAACAATGAGATATTTTAAATCAGACGGCCATGAAAAAATATAGACCCCTTAAAACTATATTTCTGTTATTACTATTAGTAAAATAGGAAATCTTCCAAATTACTGAATGTTTACAGAAAAAATCTCGCGTGCAAAGTTTGCATGTACTGCACAGCATTAGTTGATTGCTCGTGTACCCTCTTCCTTCGGCGACTTTACATGTCACGATACGATTTGACGCAACAACATTCTACTCTTACTACATGTAACATATTTTCGTAACAATTTTAGTTTTTTGTCATGTATTCTAAATTAAATGTTACGTTCAGATTAGTTTCAGTCACCAATAATGAATTGGAAAAAACTCTTTATTTATCATCTAACTGTATTATTTTGTGTAAATGTACTTTTTAGAACAATATATTTACTCACGATCCGTAAAATAATTTTGTCGTGTTTTTAATAAAGGTATCGAAGTCTTCAGTTAGGAACATTTAGGGAATCGTGAGCAAACCAGATATCATGTCGTTAATTCTAAAAGAAACGTACAGTTTAATGCAATTAAATCGACTACAACTCAGTGTACGTGGCCACCGTCATTTTACCGCAATTTTTAGTGAATGACCATTTTGCGTGACAGCGGCATCACGATGTCGTAGATATAATTGTTAGGGTTCGTTAAGATTACTTTAATTCAATTTGAAATTTCTAACATGTAAACGTCACTATAATAAAAGCTACTATAAATAATTTATCACTTCTTTGCTTTATACATTAACATTTTACATCTTTGAAAAAAAAAATGCTTACTTGAATACTGCGAAGAATAATTTGGAAACGTTTAAGAATAATTGGAATTATATTTTGAATACCTACTGAGCGCAAATATAATATTTGTATATTGTTCTCACTAGGTGTATTAATGTAATATGTGACCATACCAACAAATTGTCTCAATCATAATTTAACTCGACTACGCAATATTAAACCTATTAAACGACGATACACATACATACATATAAATACAATACTTAAATAAAGCTTAAAAAGACATAATTCATCCAAGACCTCAGACCAAATACTTTAAATACTACATGTTTCATGTAAAAACTTGCACCTCATTTCAAGGTAACCGCTTAAATTATTTTCCGTAATTCTTAGTTAACGTTCGGCCTAAACTTAATTATGGTCTTAGCATAAATCTTTCGTAATTGGCCTCTTGTTACAACTTAGTTCGCGGTATGTTGAAATTATATATGTTGTTATGTGTTTTCATATCATATCGTGAGGGGGAATAAATTCATAATATACACTGAGAAATGGAAAAACAGAGTAAGCGATCACTTTTTTTTTAAATTTTAAAATCCTTTTTATCGGTTTATAAAGTTTAGATTATATTTATGAATGTGCAGTAAATAATTGCTCGAAAGTTTTGACTGACATATATTTTAAGGTTACTTATTTGCTCAAACTGAATTTTATCCATGAGTCTGTTTTTATCAGTAACATTGTGTCTATATTACCTGTACACGAATATAAATAATTTTATCATATATTAGTAATAGACATAATACATTGAATCATGTTTATAATACAATTTTAAAGTTGTCGACAATTACAAAACCTAATATCCCCCCTTCGAACTGTCAATCCGAAATAAAATCTGACACCCTTTCATACTAACACGTTGTCATTTTGTTTTCTCATAGTTTTCTTTCAATCCTTTTAAACATAGCACACGTGACTCTTAACAAAACGGATTAAGGTTCAAAATTGCGTGGTACATTCAGAATGAAATACAAAGGAGGTTTCGTATCACACTTATTATAAAGGCGATTAAACAAAGTTGTAACAGGAGTTCCATGCAATGCGATTTGTGTGACCAGAGGGCGTGTGGATTAGGGTCTAATCAGTTTGTGGCGATGACAATCGGGCTCGTGATCGCCACGTGGACGACGCATGGTCACCACGTGCGCAAGGGAAGGCTAGGCCAAATTGAGAAATGTACTACCAACTGGTATGGTAAGTTTAATAATTATTTGTTTTTATTTACCTCCGTTTCATTATGGAAATCGTATTATGTAAACTATAGGAAGCTTCTGAATTTAAAAAATTTACAAGGTATCTCATTTTGGTATTGACAGAGCTAGATGATAGACAATTGTACATTTTATGAAAAAAGATCTCGACTACTTACTTAGTTTTAAATATGAAAACTAAAATTACCTGTTTTGTGACTGAATCAATTAATCGGACAAAAATATCTTGTTCCTGACGGATACCTGAAAAAAAAAAACAAAGTTATTATTTGAAAAAAAATTATGCAACACGTATTCGTCTTTTGTTTAAGCGAAATAAGACTACTACGACTTCTTCTACGAATTAACTACGCGTTTACTACGAAGTTATTACGTAGCAATGTAGTACGTAGCTAACTTCCAAATGAAAACATTCCTTGAGTTAATATTTTAATACAACCATATCAAATGTAAAATAAGAATAACATTTAATTTAACTTGTGCACAGTCACGAATTTAAGTAAATAAAATTTTCATTTAGAGCCTCAACTGCAAAATTCAAGTCCCAAAATTTCATCAGAATTTTCGGCTTAATTTCTACTTATACAGTAACGTAACATTCTTATAAAATTGGTTATGTTAACTGAGTCAGATCTCGACTAAGGTCTTGGTAAAATTATATTTAACATTTCGAATTTATAAAGATTTTACACTGTAGTTTCATATTCTTTTACATTTAAAACAAAATTATTCCGCTCATCATAATCTGACAATACGTAAACATGAGCTATTATTTTGTCATAAAGCCATCTTGGCTTGTAAGGTAGGTCAACAAACTAGTCTAGAATGGTCTAGACGACAATGCACAGACAAACTGAGGTAATATTTACTTAACTCGTGAACATCAAGCGACCAGGCGCATACCCACATAGGTAGGTACAGATATTCCATCTCACGAAGGAGGACTGACTACGGCTGTGATTTCACGTGTACGTGCACATCATCCTAGTGTGTAAAACCTCTTTATTGATCAAACTCGAGGTTACGCACACAGAAACAATATGCATGTACACGCCTGACAAAACAAACACAACTTTAGTCGATCGTTCTTCGCGACTTGGATTAACTGTAATACAATGCTCCTCGGTAAAAATGTTTAATACGCTTGCTATAGTTATATAACATACTGACCACCAATGGCAAATACCATACACAAAAATTCTCAATAGGTTTTTCTATTTATTCAAATGTTTAATTGCAAAATCGCAAAAGAATTATCGCAATCATTTTAATATAAGCCTTTGTGTTACTTTTTCTATGCCCAGAAATCCATTTCAGTAGGTGAAGGTAAATAAAAATAGTTTGTACAAAATGCCAACATCAGGTAGGCTGCATGTTTTTGCCCCAGATATCCTTTTTTAAAATTATAAGTACATCATGTAAGTAGTAGACATACCTGTGTTGTGCAAACTAGTTTAGTAAATCTACTATCTTGTCTATACAAAGCTTTACTGAATCACAGGCCAAGGCCTATGCCTGGGCTAATATCAAACACTAGTACGGTGTATCGTCTAAGACTATTGTGAGGTAGAACAAACAAAGCCGGGATTGATATTGACTGTCTTAGCGTAGACTTACCCTTAATAGAATAATTAACTCTAAACTTCTATCTATAAGCATTCGTCCTAGTATCACAATGTTAAATTAAGATTACTTAATTATTTTGTAAGTCTTTGAAGTTAATAAGATTACATTTAATTCACTATAAAATATTAAAATGACTGAATGCCTGAATGTATGACGTATTTTGTTAAAAAAAAAACAAAAATAAATGACACCAAGCGTTTACACGGGAAATTTATTAATCGCATCATGAAATATATTTAAATCAAAATTTTACTTACCATTTGCATATAAAAGTTGTAGCCTGTACTGAATGCCGTTGTTGGTTTTTTGACCTTCAGCTTCCTATAAAAAACAACATATAATTAGAAATTCAGACATTAATCTTTTCAATTTATTTTTTATTTATAAAGTGAGTGATCGGCACTCACTTTTTTGGAACAATCATGTAAAGATTTTATTCTAAACATAAAAAGAAAACTTAACACAGGTAACGTTAATGTTCGTGGTCAGGAAAAATTATTAAGACATTTGTTTTATCAACCTCAGAATAACCAGATGTACGTTAAGCTGAATTTTCCCTTAATTCAATAAAACATGCTATTCTAAGTCTCAAAAACATGAAGTTTTTTTTTTTAAAGTGTCTGTTAAAATGTGTTGTCTCAGACTAAATATTCAGTGTCGCGACACACGTGCCGTAAAAACGTGGACAGGAATGTTTACTGCATGAATTATTAAACTGGGACAGACAAACAAGATGTGTGAACACGCCTTGTTTCACAACAACACTTTTTACTCAACTTTTAAGCCAAGAAAGGATGGTCATGTATTTACTCGGAATGTATGTATAACTTTTTGTTATTGAATAGTTTAAAATTTCAATTTTCACTAATCGCATATTGTTTTCTTGCTAGAAATTCATGAAATCTATTTTGAAATAAATAGATATACAGAAGTACAATCTAATCACTTTTTTTTTTTTTAAATCGTAATACATAACAAAACAACGCGATTTCTTTACAAGAAATATGTAAAGGTTTGTAAAAAATCTTGATGAAACAGAACAAAAGTCGATTTGAAAAAGCAAACAAAACTAAATACTCTGAGATGATTCGATTTCTATTTGAGATAAGGGTCGATTCAAACGTCCCTCCATCAATCAGGATAAAGCCGAATACGGTATTGTATGGACCATTAATATTTACATAATTACCAAATGTGTAGGTGGCATTTTGTATTTACAATACTTTGTATTTCGACAGTTTTGTAAGTATTAAAATATTGTTATTTTCAATGAAGAAAATTTCTGTTATTTGTTGCTCTGCCTGTTTAATAGATAAACCCCATGACCTTAAAATTAGTTCCAGAATCTCTAACAATGAGTGAAACATAACCTTATACAAAAACATATTGTTATAAAGTTCAGGATTGGCTGGTGTTTTGAGGTTCTGGCAGAGATCAATAACTTAAAAACTAAAGATTTTCAGCGAAAAAAGAAAAAGACATAAGTACAAAGAATGAAGATATAGCACAAACATTAGCGTAAGCTAACCTACGTCGATACCTAGAGATAGCCTATTATGACAGACCAAAATAGAGTTCCTGGAAAAGTTAATAATTGATTTATGTAAAAAAATATTTGTAGGGACATTTCTATGGTTTCGTACCTGATCTTTTTCGATGAATCCGATGAAGGCGGTCCTTTCGATTTCGACAGGTTGTCCCGCTCTATCGTATAGAGCTACCACGAAATGGAAGAAGTTGCTCTTGCGCAGGTTACTGGGAGGCTGCTTCTCGAAGTGAGCCCGCCCCACGCCCACGCTGCTGTTAAAGAAAACAATATGTTTTTGATAACGAAGAATTATAAATAATACATACAAAATATATAAAGAAATAAAAATAATAATTTCAAAAATGATTTTTGACTGATTTACTATTCGTTACGGATACCTACAGGTTACTTTATTTTTAAGATTTGGTTTTTTCTTTGATGAATTAATAAAATCTATATTTTGTAATGTTAAACTTATAACTCAGGTACCTAAATCCTAATTTATAACTTTATAAATCTATTACCATTATCACGCCGCCCACTAAAAGGTAAGTATTTAATGTTTTTCTGTATAAGCTCTACAACCTAACCTAAATTATAAAAATAACTTCGGTGCGTGAACTTTTATTTTAGGAACAGTTAGTTTCAATGTGCATTGACAGATATCGGCAAAGAGCAAAAAAATACACAGCCTTTCATAAATTTCATAATGGAGCAATAAATTTTAGTTTCTTCCTGTTTTGTTTTTTTTTTTACCGATGATCTCTAAAATCATTAGTCAACCTTTTCATGCTAACCACAGAATAATACAAAAATAAACGTGACAAAGCAATGCGATAATCCTGTTAAATGATTTATGATGATTGTCATTCATTGCAACTGAATTTGCATCTTTCTTTACAGTTAAACCCATTCTTTTGTTTGTTAATATCTTTATTTTGAAGTAACTGTAAAACTTGCCACGGCTTTCTACCGGTATTTATTTGTTTAACTCTAGCCCTTTGAAATATCATGAAACAAATATTTTAGAAATATTAATTTTAATTATAGTTCCGTTATATTTGAGGCATAGACAAGATTTAATAGACAATGTTTTAATAGAAAATATGTATTGTTAGATTCATTAAAATTAGAAATAACTTTTGTCATAAAATAACAACAATGCGAGGATTAGGTACGTAGATCCTGATTAAAATTTGTAGAGTATTTCTAGAGCTATTCGCCTATTTATTCACAAAATGTCAAATATACTGACAACCACAACCACGTGCCGAAGAAATATTGGCAAATATCATATCATCAACACAAATGATGCCGATGAAACGCAAATGACCCCACACACGTTGTTTTTGACATCCATCATAACATTTGGTTCGAAACTATGGACTCTATTGCGTGGAATTGAAGTTCAAATTTCAAACAGAACGGCAAGGTGTCAAATTGTACGATAAATACATCGATGGTACATTTCAAATGCGCGCAGTTCATCAAATCTTCGGGCTCATTTCTCATTGTTCCCGGCTGCGTTTTGTTTAGGGATGTGCCTTTATTGTAATCGTTTTCATAAAAAAACGCAAATACAACCATAGAACATTTATTTTATAAAATCCTTTTTCTTCTCTAAAGGAATGCTTCTTATTTTTAATGATTCATAATAGTTAAAAACAATTGTTTATGATCTGAAAAGTAGTGCAAAAAGTATTCTTAAAATAAAAAATGGTCGCTACTCCATTAATTTGAACAACAAAGGCCGCAATATCGATGTCGATGATCAATTTAAAAGACACGTCCTTATTACAAGCCGGGACTGTATTACGCTATGGTCGCCCATTCATCTCGCCCAGCTTGCAGAATTTGCGTAAACAAATTGGTTTCGCGATTGCCATTTTACGTATATACCCCGCATACGACACTCCATTGTTTTATTTATCGCTACCAGTCTCAGCGATGTGCCCGATTAGATTGTAGCGCTTTTTCCGCTTACTGATCGCGGTTGTTTATCAATACAGGTAGGATTTTTATGTTTTTATCATCTCCTGAAACTGCAAGAGCTATTAAGAAGATTTTTTTACATTAAATAAATCGTTAAATAATAGACTAAACTGTAGTTAGTTTGTTCAGTTGAAAAATTTAATATGTAGTAGGAATAGTTTTTCTATAAACTTCCTAGTTGTATTATTTTTGTAAACCTCATTGTTTCATTCAAACCGATCAAAATCAATGTCATATTCTGTAGCAATAAAAAAATAATATCAATTAAATAAAAGTTCATTAAATTTTCTTACAAATTATGATTAAAAAGCTCTTCATATTGAGGGCGAGGCGGTCCCATGTTAATGATTTCTAGTCAACTTTACAAATGACCCTGTCATCGCACGCCGACCGACTGTCTGTCTACATTTATCATTTCACAGCACTAATTTATACAATTACAATGGTAATTAAAAAGTGAATTTCCATTAAGCGAATAACATTCCGTTATTGGTTGAATCTAAAGATATTTTTCCATGCAACTGGCAAATACCTATTTACTTTTTACCGCGACACTGTTGATTTATAGAAAAAGAAGTATAACTAATTTCATATATTCCTTTCAAACGAAGACTCTTTCTAAGCTAAGGGCTATCTGCATCACTGCCTAATAATATGCTTCTTACTCTGAGCAAAACAGGTTGCATGGATTTTTAACAGAATTAGGGTCAGCATGAACTTTTGTAATGAAAGGGCTACATAGTTTTGAGTGTAGAATACTGAGTTTTACCTCCACCTATTAATTCAAACTATATGTTTAAGGGAAAACAGCGTACCGAAAATCAATGAGTAAATTGGACAGCTAATGTTGGTACCTCTTATTCAAGATATTTTATATGTACCATATGTAAATAGGTTAAGTAAAACCCATCCAAGTTGACATGAAGAGTGAGTAAGATCAGGCAACTACAGGAACAGATGTTAGGAGGGTAGAGCGCAAACAATGCGCACTAATTCAAGTGCGTATCAGTACGCCACGAAACGCCACCAAATGTTACGTATTGTTGATGTTGAACAACTTCATTACAACAAAATATGATAACTGATGGCCGCCATTGTTGGCGAAGAGCTTGCTTTTGTATTAATGTTTTTATTTATGATTTATCTTCTTATGCTAATGCTTAATAGCGTCATTGGGATAAGAAGGTTACTTTTATTTTACTTAAAATCTTGTAATTTTTGTTATTTTCTTGAAGTTGAAAATTGATAAACAACGAAATGTAGATACCCAAAGATTAATGATTGGTATTCATTCATTACCAATCATTAACCTATATTAGATACCATTCAGTACATTATTTGACAATGTTTTTTAATACTCTCGATTTATTTTTCAATGTTTTTAAATTATCTTTATTGTTATTAAGTAGGTACATTTTCCATAGAGCTTCTTTTAAAAGTATCCAGTTTTGTTTCAATGTTGTTTTATCACATTTTCAGTATTTTTTATTGAATTATTTGAATATTTGTTTCCTCCCCATAATCACAAATATATTTTCTATAATCCAGACAATCGTGAGTCAAAATACCTCAAAAAGATTTAACGACCAAAATATCATAGTTTTTTTTTTTTACATTTTTCGTTGTTACCCCGCAACCTAATCGTCCAGTTTGCCGCAAGATTATTTACGACACCATCTTTAATGAATACGCACTTGTAACGGAGCGGTTCATTATGTTACGCCGAATTTGCTCGCCAATGATTCGACCAAGCGTCTGGTATAATGAAGTTATTGCAGGCACAGGTATGGTTTGTACTAAGCAATTGTTTTATTTTTTTTCGTATCGTTAGTAAATCTTATTTAGTCAGATCAACTCCCATAGTATTTGTACGTTTTGAATATTTTTGTTGGGATCGTTGCGGAAAAATCTATGTGACAGATGTTAAATAAAATGTAGTGTATAATTAGTATGTAGCAAGTAGATATGGTAAAACCACGTATAGATATAAATAGTTAATAAAATTGTTAAAAAAATCCAGTTTGTGATATTTATAATTGAGTAATTTAAACTACTTTAGATAATACATTAACAAAAAATTTCTTCATAACTCAATTTAATTAACCAAAGTAAAAAAGTACATCTAACACTATCCGACTGACGGACTATTTTAAGCAAGATTTTAATATTGCCAAACAGAATGGCAAACTTGACGAGTTACACAATATACTTTTAATACGTAATAGTAATAAACATGAACTTAATTAAGTAGGTACACAAAAAGGCTCAAGGCCAGTTTAAAACAACACTATTAGATGTCAGCTAATCCTACTATTGTGCCACTCTAATACAATTTGTCCACCATAATGAATTTAGTGCGCTGCTCTTTTCACTAAAAGGTTTATTAAACCATACATAAATAAGGGCTGTTTATTTACACATCTGGCAATGCTATGGTAAGTTAGATCTGTATTTATTTTATTCCTGGTTAATAAGCAATTTTGGTGTAACAATTTTATTTCTTTTAAAGGATTCATTTCTAAGGATTTTTGTTATTTTTATTCGAAAATATGTTTTATCTTAAATTACATACAAAACACGATATAGAGTGATTTTTTCCAGTTTTGCTTGAATTTATTAAAAACTTTATGTAAAGTGGCAATCAGTCCTTATTTAGGGAGACTTTTTTATTAAGTTATTTAGATGTTTGATATCAAGATACAAACAACCTCCTTGTATAATGTCTTTGTAGAGGAGTTTATATAAATATTTATTGCTTTAAGGAATGCACTACTTTAAGTACCTATCTAAAAGCTATCAAAAAGAATTATAAGCAAATAAATTTTATATTTTATAAAGAACAATTCAATTATCAAATAAATTTACTTACAATATAAAAAAACAATTCTAAATTCAATATAAAGTATTCTGTCCTGAACCAATAAAGTATTTTAAAATAAATTATTTTTAGCATTTAATTTGCCTCGATAGCTAACTTATGCAGATAAAAAAAACGAATCCCAAAAAAACACCAAAAGAATAGATTAATACAAATACCAACAAAAAACATATATAGGACAAATATACCCGAAGTACTTACTTAGTATTGTCAACTAGGGATGTCGGAGTCATCCAGGCCCTCGTGAGGGGCTCCTCTTTCAGTGAGGTGACAGGGCCCCTCGGCTGAGCGTGCAGTCCCCCAGCCGCCTCTTGGTGATGCAGGCCAAACATCAGTCCGCCTGGGTAACGAAATTATAATTATTTATTTTTAGACAAACATTAATTCAATTACAAAATCCATTCATCCATTTATTACAATTATTAAATTGAAATTAAAAGTAGATTACTACATAACTACCTAAACTTTTGTTACAAAATATACCGATGTGTTGGTTTCTATAATTGGTAAATATAACAAAATAAAATTTAACTCAATGAAAACTGCATTAAATTTAAATCTTTAAAGAGTCTTGTATGTTATAAATAAAATTATTTTTATTTAGACAACTCATCGGGCTTAAACAATAAAAAGTTTAAATATACAAAACAATTTCCTAAAGCTCATTGAAGTACGTCGAATGAATTTAACAATTTAACTCCAAAATTTCTTAAAAATCAAATCAGATCTTTCCAAATTGTCAGAGATTTTTTTCTAGATTTTAGTATAACTAAAATAGAATTGATTTTTTTTCCGAATTCTAAAATACACCCGCGTTAATAAAAACAAAGCTAAAAATATGTTAAGCTGTATCTACGTTATAATTAATTTTATTCAATAAAAGGATTTTTTATAAATAAAAGTCCAAGTGTCAATTCAACTATAGGTGCAAGAGTTCCTGCGCATAATAACATCGCGAAAATTCTAGAAATTTTCCTACCTGAAGACCTGGGCGCTCCCGGCGGGTAGAGTTTCCGTCCCCATCCCAGCCCCGTTGGGTCCAGTTCTAGCGGCGGCCACGGCGAGCCGGTGTACCCGCCCGCCGCCGCGTTCAACTCGTCCGACCGAATCGCGAACCGTGCCGCGACCACCGCAAGAACGCGACACTGCGCGGAAACGCACCAACGGGAAATACAGTACTTCCAAAAACACTCCCGTTCGTATAGACCTTAAAATTACGACTTCTGTTGCATACTTTTTATAACATTTATGAATGACAAAAAGTTTTCAAAGTATATATTCAAAGAAAAATGTCCAGAAAAACTCGCTGTCGCTTTCCTGAAATTCGTGTAAGGCTTGGGAATAATTTTCCGTTAAGAATCTATCTGATGAAGCTTTGGTTAGAGAGTTATCCGATAGGCGGCTCTGTGTTATCGTATGTGCGTTCAGGGGATAAGGTCCCGGTTGAGCGGGCGGTCCCGCTGTGGATTCGCGGAACACTAACAAGCGTCGCGGGAGCGCGCCACCGAGTGCCCCGGCAGGCCTGCGCCCCTTCCGTCCCCGCGGACTGTGGGAGGCGCCCTGGGGACACGCCCTCGCCTCACGAGCGGGACGGCGCGACTGACGAAGGGGGCGCCACTTTCTTCCGACCTAACAAAAAAATTAAATTCAGAATTCATTATGTTTCTTTAAAAACTTCCCTTAGAGGCCAGTATTCTTTTTATCAGAATTTTTCTAGGTTATACTCCGCATCCATCTGCCTTGAAGACCTCGTTGCTTTGAATTGTAATAGCCTGTTGTAAGGTTTCCCTTTGAGACCGCGCGAGGGTAAGGGATGGCGGAGAGATGAGTCGCACAGCATCTCTCTAGACCGGCCGAGATCAGCTCAGGGACGGCCCACAACGCAACAATTACTTATTAAACTCAACTTAGATTGACGATGATGGAATTTCAGTGGGAATTGACTTTAACTGTTTCAGAGATGAGGTTTTGTCAAATCATTAATTATGTCGGAAACTTTGTCCTTTAAGTGGGGAAATCTACAAACTTGTTGATAGGTGTCTAGGCAAGTTATGGATGTTCTCTCGGGGATACCTACTGTACTCCTATCGGGGACTGGTAACTTTTGTTTAGATTTTATGTGTGGATTTATTAAAATCACTTCAGAGGAATGATAGAATAATAACATAAAATTAGCATTGAATCTCTATGAGTTTATGCTATCCATATTTTTGAATCGAAAAACTGACAAAAAATCATCTATATGCGTAAGAACATGTTTCGATATACCTAACTCAATAGTGACGTAGGAAACCACCCAACACTGAATGGTTGAAGTATGTGAACGTTAAAAATAAAATAGAAACCCTCCTCTCTTTTTTAGACATATTAATTTTTACTTACTGTTTATATATTAAAGCAAAGTTACTATTCAAGTACGTAGGTATTTTTGGTTTCTATTAGGTATTAAAAAAAACCTATGTAGAACAGAGACAGAGAAAGCATAGTCGAGAATAAATTTTATAGAAGGATGGTTCTTTTCTTAAATGGGTTTAGGTAACCACACCTTAAACCTTATCTACCGTATTTTTTCTAATCATACCTACAGTTTTCATACGAAAAAAATATCAACTTCAAGCGGAATTCAGCTTCAAAAAACCTGCAGGTTCATTACAACCATTACACAGGAGCAAGTCGTTCCAAAAAATATATTTACAACAATAGTTAAGTAACATTCGTACTAACAAACGAACAAGTTAACTCTCAAGGGGTGTCGGAGTGTTCTGAGTACTTCTGAGAGTCTCTGTGGTAACGCCCACGCCACGCCCAGCCGTGGCCACGCCTATCCCACCGGTGGGACCACATTGAAATATCGCTCCTTAAAACAACCTATAGGTATTTATTATATACTCATAAGCGTACATAATAATTATATTTACAGACAAGGAAGCAATGAAAGGTTCCCCTCTTATATACAAAGGAAGAAAAGTATGAATTACGTAGCTTAGTTTTTCTTTTGTAAAAGACTTTGAATGTAGGTATTCTTATTATATCGCTTTGCTAGCTTTTAACGTCCTTCTACGCTGTTGCAATTTGTCCCCTCTTTTAAAGTAAAGGGGGTATGGGCTAATTATAAGTCACCTTTTTTTTCAACGTGGGGAAATCCTCATGGAGTATGTCGGTCTGACGGAAAACCCGTGCCTACCGAATAAAACCCCACGTTCCGCCAACGCCGTTAGCTGTAAGAGCATTACGGGAAGCCGAAGGAACCCTCAGACACCGCACTAACCTTAAGTTATAAGTCACCTACTTCATGGTATTCTATGTATTTTTTGTAGAAAGGCCACTTATTTTACAATACGACTATACACAGTATTAACGATATTCTATTGCCACTTCAAGTCTAAAATACTAAATAATAGTCTAAAACTTGGGCCCACCTCCAATAATGACTTGTATATCAATTTAAAGGTCTGCTAACGTATATTCATTTACATTGAGACACTTCCACAAAATGCTGTGTGGTCGAAATTATTTGATAAATAAAAGTGATTTTCAGCATAAAATGTAATGTTTAAGTTTATCAAACCAAATTATGTATACTAAATTATGTAATACAATATTATTTGTGTTTAAAATAAAAAATGTTTCACAAAAGTCTAATCAAAATTCAAAATCAGACCACTTAGCATTTTGTGAGACGTTGCTACAAAAATGGCGGCTGAGCGATTGGCAACCAAAAAAATCACAAAATCGGGTACTATCGGTGGATACCTAAAATTACAATTTTAATGTAAGGATAACTACAACAACAAAAAAGAGAATCCTGGCATACTTCACTGACATTTAATGTACGAGTATATAAACAGAAGTTAAATTTACTAAACATGTCATTCTATTGACCCATTTTGCCTTGTCTTTTAAAAAATTTAACAGACTTTAAAACTTGAACTACATATCTTATTTCCAAAACACAGACATTCAAGTTTTATTTGATTTTGTGTACCCGTAATTTTATATAAATTACAGAGGTCACCTACTAGTATTATCTGTAACTAGTTTTTGCAAGTGGCTTCGCTCGCGTTAAAATTGGCATATATCATAGATTTAATCTTTCGACCCCTATTTCAATACATATACCTAAGGATAAATAAATAACAGAAAAAAACTCACCATTAGACGTGCAATAGGTAATAAACATAATATATGCTACATAATTTTGAAAACTAGGATATCTAATCTTAATTTATCAAATTCTTTTTAATTTAAGGTAAAAATTTTACTCCTATTTTCCAACTTATTAATAATCTGAATCCCGTTCAAATTTGCATGGAAATCAACATCCTCACAGCTAACCTTAAGTAGAACAATAGCATTTGGATGCAGGCATTACAATCAGGTTACAATTACGCATTCAGTAATCTAGATTTGTTGTAGGTCTTGAGGGAAATCTGCATGTGCCGTCGATTAACTCGATGAATTATTTATTATTTTGTATAGGTATTAGAAAACTAATCATATTTGATAGGAATGTTTCTTATGTATTAATATCATAGGGAATATATTTCTAATTATAATATAAAAGTTATGCCGATGTTTGTTTCTTGTAATAAACCAACAAATCTCAAATTTAACAAATTACAAATAATTCTTATGAAACTTGTCAAACAAAGCATGGATAAACACACGAGATTCTTTTATTCCGAAAATACATAATTTTCGTAAAGATGTCAAAGGAGACGGAATAATATAATAGTTTTGAAATCTTTAAACCTAATTATGACTAATAAATATCGAAAAAAGGAAAATCTAAAACAATATAAAGGGGGATTTAATGTTTATCTTTGATCACTAAACTTTACAAAAATTATATAACTTGTTAGAATCCATTTCAGATACAAACATAGCTTTAACTAAGTGTTAAATATAGATCAAGTACGGCAACGTAAATATAACCAACCAAACGACTGCGCAAAACCCGTATATTCGGAAAAAGCCTGAAAACTTTCATCTTCATTTTAATTCGGAACGTTAAGCCAGCGTTAAATTACACTTTTTGCCGCCCCAACAGCACCCGGGCGCCGGACCGAATTAAGGACCAATACCGAATAGCTACTTGGATACTTCCACCGACAGTGTCAAGAAACACAGGCCCTTAGCGACCCCCAAGAGGGCACTTTTAGGCCCTTAACGTTTACGACTAGCCGATTGCTTTTCTATGAAGGGATAGGAAACGTACGTGGAAAAAAATGACAGATGCTACCAACGGATGTTGTTATAAATTGATAAGTAGCTGAAGTGTGAAGTTGTTGTCAAGTGGCTTGGATATTTATATGTTTAGTTAGAAACGAAGTGGTTTACAAATGATGATCAAAATCTAAAGATATTCCTAATTATTGATCATTTAAACTGAAAAAACATTCGAACCAGCTAATTTGAATAAGTTTCAGACATGTATCGCAGAAAACAAATAAATATGATATTATTGATATTGTATTCCTTTCAAGAGGTAAAGTAATGAAGGTATGATATTTGATAAGGTATTTTTATAATTCTCAAACTCGTCATCAGAAATTGTTCATTTAAATCACAATCAAACATTGAGTCAATTAAACTGTATACGTAACTTTACAGTTTTTTATAACATTTAAATATGAAGTAACGAAATCACAAAAGCAGAAAAAAAATCTTTACATAAAAGTTACTTGTAATTGCTGCCTAAAACCATAAAACATTGCGGCCAATTTCATATAAATTACTACAAAAACACCCTACTGTGAGTAAATTTCGCAAACATTTTGACACAAAAGACCTATTGATGACCGTTTCTTTCTTGACATTAGCATGTTTGGAAAAAAAGAGTTAAAAGACACGTAAACGAGAAAGGTAAGAACTAATAAAAGCATAAGTTGTCAATCACTTCCTACTGTTTTCAAGAAAAGCTTTTGATTTTCACCAGTGAAGTAGCCGACAATGGGGTACGTATTTACTAAGATAAATAATTTTAAATTTCATAATAGAAAAGGGTTTTGCGAAATGTCTGGTTGAATTTATAAAGAGTTTTGAAAAAGTTGTGTTTTGTGTCACTACGATTTTTAAAAACTTGAATGTATAGATTGGAAGGAAATGCAGATTTCGTAATACCCGTTTAATAAACTTGAAGTTTCAAGTACTCAAAACAATATATGCAAATCATATTTTTGGTGTCACCTTACCGTGTTCCACTCTGTTCCACTACTGCAGCTCCTATTCACCAGGGTTAAAAGTTGCGTCTTTTGATCGAATAATATTGGGACCCGCAACGAACTTAATTAGAAGAAATAGGAGATAGTAAGGAACCGATTTCAGACTTCCCTGCAAAGCAAAGCAGCTCGGAGACAGCAATTGAAATGGCCCAGAGGACAAAGAACTAAGGGGAGACAGTCAGGAAACGCTTGACCATCAAAACACAACGGTATGTCACTAAAAAGGGATTAATTAAATACTAACCTCAATCTTACACCAGAAAATTTGGTGACGAAACTTGGTAGTAGGTATATCAAAATATGTGCCTCACTAAACATTTTATAGACAGAGTTCTTTATTTCGATATAGGTACAACTTGATCAGATACAACACTAGGTTCAAAGCGTTGGTGACGAAGTTCATAAAAACAGTCTAGACAGTAGAAATTTAAACGTTAAAAAAACAAGCTGTTACAAAAATAAGTACAACTTTAACAGACACCTCTAGGTTGTCCAACAACTCAAACACTTTCCACGTCTGTTAGGTTATTCAAAAAACTAATGCACTATAACTAGTTTCATGATGGACGTATTAAAAAACAAGAATCGTTGTACAGCTAGCAAAAACAGTTATCTAACTTTGATATTTAATTTATTTTAATAACAACCTTTAAAACGAAAAAGTTACTTAAAAAGAGTTGCTAAAACGAATGTAATTTCATTTTAAACGGTTTTTTGAATATATTTTATGTCAAAAGTAGTACTTTAACTTAACCTCAGAACTCTTTTGCGGTTAGCAATTTCACATAATATATGGTTAGGCTTTAATTTTGAAAGACACTGCACAGATAAAAAAACCTAAAACTTTTGTTATTGAATTGTTTCAAAAATATATCATAAATAAATGTACCTCAAACATAACGTCTGTGATATGTTTTCCACCTTTTCCTGAATATGGTGCGGAATTACTGGAGATTTCAAACATTTCAAAAGTAATATTTCGGCGTATGATAAAACAACGGTAAACCGTCATAATGCATTTAGCTTTTACCCCGGAACGGGCAAAGATTATGAACAAACACGGTCTTCTAACAAGCAAAGGTATTGTACCTTTGCTAGGTATTGTACCTATAGTATGATTAAGTTCATTTTAAATAGTAATAATATACGATCAATATAACTCACATTAAGAAACTGACCCATCAAGACAGCTTATTAACGTAAATTCTTACCGGCTCAGATCTGCATATATACGCAGATCATAGCTAAAAGATTGTACTAAAATTCCCAGAAAAATCAAATGATTTGTATGGAGATGTCTTACGAGTTAACTAGACTATCTAATTATTGAGACTAGTTTTACTATCGTCTTATATCTCTAAAATATATTACCTACCTACCTTCTTATACCAGATCTATGAACATTATAATATAAATCCATGTACAACAAATTTATTATTTGTGTTATTGTAAAAACTACATAAAAATTTAGATTTACCAACACTAACAAAATCCGAAATATTATTTGATCGTTCGTCGATTATTACGTATTTTACTACCATTTATTTACAAGCTTTTACAGTTACAATATAGTCTAGAAAAGACTGTCTTTTCTTCATTGTTTACTCTCTGCATTCATAATACGAAAGGTATAGCATAACTTATTCAAAAAATTAAAATTGCCCGCGCTCGGTTGTAATGGAGGCGAAAAAACACCGGGATCCAGCAAATGGATTTAACAATTATTTATTTACAGATTGAAGTCAACCGACTTGATCTATAAAGGTAATGTCGGCATAATCATGATGCACGAAAGAAATTCAAGTTTTTTCTCCATATTTAAAACACAAATCAGTTTCTCTTAACTAATGTTTTAACAGAACAACAGCGCTACCTAATTAAAACCAACCATACACTTTTATAAAACTTCTACTATGTTAGGTTGTATCGGAAATCATCTGGTACACAGAGACACAACCTGTTCATTATTTCCATAAAAAATCTAACAAAACTGACACTTGGCGCTAATAAAAACACACAATCAAAACACCAACCCTCCAAATAGCGAAATAAATGCAAAGTGAGCGAAACAAGTGGACTTAAATTCGCCATATGACTATCTTGTCATTTCTACCATTTATCATTTGAGATGTGACAACTGAATTTATTTATATAAAAAATAAACAATAGCGCATGGGGCTGCGTCGAACTGGTGCCCCAAGTATACTTGTTCAATACTAAAGTTATGCCATAGTACATTCTATAAAATAGAAGGGCCACCTTAAAAACAGGACTTTGAGTTCTGTCTTAATGCATTATGATTAACATGTTTAGTTAATCATTCACAAGCCTAAAATTGTACAAATAATTATATCCAAACAAGTTTATTCATTCATTTCACTGTATATTCGAGTAAAATAATAAAAACAAAATTATGTTGCTTGAAATGGTTATTAATTATATTATGATTAACAATGTGATAATCAAACATTCAGAAGTTAAAAGCTCTATAGTGTGTAAAATTAATCAACCAAATAACAACATTCCTCTTATTAATGAAAATAAAGCCCTATACAAATTGTTTCCGTAATAGGATCTTTTATAGTAATGCATGACGGACATGAACTTTATTTTTTTCGTAGCTCTATAGCTACTGTCAAAAATAGGGGTAATTTCTGACTAGTGCTACCCCACTTAGTTGGACAAACGTAGGGAGAGTACAAAAGAATGATAGCAATTTGATACTGGGTGAGGAACAACTTACAATTCAGGCCACATTTTTAATAAGTGACGTAAGGTGAAAGCCCTGCTGTGCCCACTCTTTAAGAGCTTTTTGTTGTGCCATTAAAAAGGTTAGTCCAAATGGTCAGTCGCATTTATCACATTAATGCCTTTTTAGATATAAAGTGTTATTGTAATCCACTTTGTAAGAGTAGGTATGTTCATTACGTTTACGTAAATTTTTACGCTCGATCGCTAAAAACAAACTTATCCTTCGCATTTTAAACCATAATGAACAATTTTACTTACAGTGTTAATAATTCACAAACTGGTTTCAGTGAAATTGTAAAAATATCATAATAACCACATCAAGACATACATATTTACTCAGCCCTGCACTAAGGTAATCTTGTATCGCAGGTACTAAGCAACTAACTACATAGATGAGAATACAACATCCAAGACCGGTAAACGAAGCAATGCGTCTTGCAAATAACACTAAGTTCCGCCCCCGCCTAGATTCGAACCCGGAACCTCTGTCGTAGCAGTCGGCAACTTAATCAATTCTTAATACGGAACCCTAAAACGATCTTCGTTAAAAGTCATTAGATGTAACAACAGGGACATAAGAGATATTCACTTATTTTCTAAACTTGTCTATCACGCCATACATCCAAACCAAACTACAGTCGTAAAAAACATAATATAATGTCTACCCAAATCACTATGCATTGTTAAGTGCATCTGTCAAACATTTATAAATATTTTTTACGTATGGCCGTGGTATAAAGTTTTGGAAAGTAATAGTTCTTCCAAATAATTAATCTTTGTAGCCCTTTTGTTATTAGAAATTAAAAACTGTGGTCAGTAGCTTTTGATTCAGAATAATAATCATTTACTAGCACGAAGTATGACCATAGAGGAGGTTTACTTGTAGCAAGCATGCAAAATTTCAAGTCAGAGCATTAGGTTCATGGTATTCAAATGAAGTTTTTTGTCGTCAAAATATTTCTTAACACTGTAATAACATTTTTCAGTTAGTAGTCTATATAACTTTTGTAAATATTATTATGGATAAATTTTTATAGGATTCTGGGAGCTTCTTATACATTTTTAGTTCAAGTAACAGAAAAAAGCGCATCTTAGGGTACGACGGTGAAAATTCAATAATTCATTTCCCGATAAATGCTTTCTGTAGTGACTCTAATGTAACTGTGTGGAATTCTTTGCCTGCCGATTTATTCCCTAACTAATATAACTTGGGCCTCTTTAAGGCAAGAGTGAATAGGTTTCTCCTAGGCAGCATGATCCACCTTAGACCTCATCGCCGCTTAACATCAGGCGGGCTTGGGGACAAATAAAAAAAGGGCTTGGGATCAAATATTTTTTTATAAAAAACTTAAAACTTAAGGAATTTATTAATATGTCTCTCTTTTAGTGATCCAAACATATAAATCTAAAGAAACTCTTTTTTTACTTTTGATTCTATATAACACAATGCCCAATAAACCTACTCCATTGATATAATTATAATTGTACCTAAATATTCTCGGACTTTATTTTAATTTAATTATAAAAGAATCAAATTGAAAACTTTGAATGGAACTAATTAATATATTCAAGACAGAACAAAACAGAGTTCAATCTTCATTTAAAACTTAGGCAATACAACTTAGACGAACTTGGATCTTGGCTAACAACTTTAGGTATCACTTAATTAGCACAACACTAACTTAGCGTAACTTAGTTAAGCTAATTAGATTCCTGTTGTACAGGATGTGCTGGATCTGGAATAATTAGTCTATCTATCTATTGTTTCTTGTAACCAAGACAGGTATTAAGAGCGAATATGTAGTTACTCAGAAACTTAGTCAGCTGAAAATAAACAAAAACAAATGAACTTATTAGCTATTGTACATTATTTTTGTATCTGCTGTTTTTATGGTTCATTTGGATATCTGAAATAAATTATAAATAAAATAAACTGATAAGAAAGTGTTGACAAAAATATTAATATAAAATGAGAAGCTGTTCGTTAGTCTCGCTAAAAGTTAAAGACGGCTGAACCGATTCGATTATTTAAATTGAGAAAATGTAAAGATAAATGGTTGGTCTCTGCTGCGCTCCAACCGAGACTACGAATCATTAATTTATGTCCCCATAGATGTTCCTAATGGAACTGTCACGGGTGGTACAATGTTCGCGGGATCATTTAATATGTAATAATAAGATATCCGTAGTCCGGCTGTTTTCTAAGGTAGCTTTGGCTGCTATGATTATAACATGTTAGGATGAAGAGCTAATATAGAATGCATAGGCAAATTTCCGGACATCTTGACTCAGCTTCATGATCTTAAGGTCTACCTGTTAATTAAATACGATCCTCAAGACAATACTCAGATGCGCGATCACACGGGGTGAAATTTACTCTCAGTTTTAATACAATTATCTATAACAGAGTTTTCAATGTTAGGAGACATTGTGATTAAGTACCTACGAATATGTCGTCATTATTTTTTTTTAATATGAAGTTTTATTTTAATATGAAAAAAAAAACTTTTTTGTTATCATCTTAATTACCTATCACTTTACTTATCGCCTTACTTATCAGCAAAGCACTGTAATTTTAAATAAAATCCCGGGATTCCGGGATAGCATATCAGTTGGTTGCAAATTTAATTACCGTTATATATTAACTCCCCATGGGTGTGGACAGAGTACAAAACTAAATAAATATCAATTTCTTTAGCGCTGTTCATTTCTTCATAAGGACAGCTTACAAAACATTTCTTTTTATTTATTGCCGCTCGCGGATTACGCACTTAAATTCGTTAATCCCGGAATCGCGGGATTATTTCTATTCTATAGAAAAAAGCTCTCCTTGAGATTCAACATCTAAACTTTTGGTAAATATGCATCCGATGCATCTTTAGTCATAAGTCATTATTATTTTTATATTTTATAGTTATAAGTTCAGTTTTATAAACAAGAAATAAACCGATCGTGTGTTAAGCATACGATTCATAAGTAGTTTGAACTAGCAAACTTATAATTTATGAAGCAACTTCCGGCCCATACCTCCTTGGGGCTAACAGTTCACAACGGTAATGCAACACGCTCCAATATTTATAAACTCATAAGACTTAGGAAATATCTTAGACATCTTGAGAAAACTATTTATAAACAAATAATTGCTTCTAGTATTTAAGTACCTATAACGAGTTTATTTATTCGCTGTCTAGGCACGGGTAGGGAACTACATTTTAATCGACATGCAATATGCATTGCTCTCTTGGCAGTGAAGGAAGGTATTAAATTCGGCAAAAAAAGCTCTCTAGAGGGTTTTCTCTTGACTTGTCTACCATGATACAATATAGTTTTGCTACACGTCAGGTCAAAAAAAATACTTCATTGATTGTATGGAGCAATTTTAATTACTCATGAATCCGTTAGAGGCGCTTTCCAATAATTCATACACGTTTGTAACAGCAGTCGCAAGCGGCAATCGAAGGTAAACTCAGACACTGTAGTTAAACCAAATCTATTTAGTCCAAAAACGCTATTAAATTTTAATTTCACCTCTTTTTTATTTAATATTAATTTTACAATATCGGTATGCAATTTAAACTCACTGAAATTAACAATATGTGTGTATGTGTGTTTCTTTAAATTTAGTTATTTGGTCTGTCATATCGAACTTTCATGTTTTACATACAACTGCATAAATATGTTTTAAACTTTATTGCGTGATAAACCAGACTAGTTGTGCCCTCTGTACGAAGCATTAAAATAAGTTGACAAATTTTCTTTATAATCGTAAAAGCATATAGGCAACAACGTAAAACGTATGGGCACAGCAAGACAGTGCTAGTTAATATAAAAAAATATAGATGTCGCTTTCTTTGCAAAATTAAATATTTTCAACATGTCTTTCTACAAATTAAGTACCTAATATGTATTTCTTTAAACTAAGTACCTTTTTACAGGAGTTTGCCCATTACACAGAATCAAGGCTCCGGTACCTCCACTCTAACTCAAAAGTGTGCTTTGAGTCAGTGTCTAAGCTTTCCGTACGTTACACCGACTCTGATAAGAATTGGAGTTGGCATGGAGTCGACGTAATGTTCGAAGCTTTTAACTTATCCCTATACTTAAGACATTATATCAAAATCGGTTCAATCGTAATCCTAAAATCAATAAATGGTAACGCAAACGATGTCCCAAAAGGCAAAATTTGAAAATAAGACAACATTGAAACCGCCAAAAACAATTTTAATAGGAATCCTACCATCACAGACAGATAACGATATAGAAAATTTCCTTGTTTTCCATCGCTACGGTTTCTCTCTATATACTTGTGGTAGAAAGAAAGTCTGGTATTTAATGAGGGACTTCCAGCTGCACCACCACAAACCACGCCAACCAGTAGACCGTGACTAGTCTCATTGGGATCGTTAGTTTTGAAACAGACTATCGGACCACCAGAATCACCCTGTAATAATAAAAAACTTAAGTGATAATCATGAAGTTCTTGCTAAAAAGAATTAAATATATATTCACAAATATGACTTTTTATTGAAAGCAAATATTTGCACACCTTTTCAGAGGTAAATGTACGGGTCTTCCTTAACTTGTAAGAACATTTGTAACTTACATTTTAGCAAATAAAATAATAATTATTATTAATCTAAAACACATTGAAGAATTGAACGGGCGAGAATTAATTTAAAAGGTTTGGTCGACCAGTAGATTATAATTATCATATTTGCCTTCCTAAAAAAACATCCAAGACCCAGAACGCGTGTTCATCACACAAATACCTACCCGAACCGAACCTAAAACCTCACGTATCACAACTGGTTGTATAGCTCGCTGCGACACTAAGGCAGTTACTTTTGAATCAGTTCAGTAGAAAAAAAAGTAGAAATGTAGCCTTCACATGATATTTACATTGTACCCGTAAGGTGACAGTCCATAAAGTGATGACATGACCATTAAACTTACCTTGGCTGTATCAGAGGGATATTGACGCGTACAAAAATAGGATTTCATGTTTTTATAATAATAACGGTTGCAATCAGAAACTTTCATTGGATCTAAGTTAGCCGTCATAAGTGAGTCCGAGATTATCTGAAATACAGATATGTCTATAATAAAAAATATCTTTATTTACCCAAATAAATTGAAATTAAAAATATATAAACTATTGGACCCACTAGGTGAACCTGTATCGTCGGCATCTAATTAAAATAACAACAGATCATTAAAGTAGCATAAAGAATAGTTAAACACCGCATTGTTTATGTTGAGTCCCAGTGTGACAGGTCGCGAATCTGTCGCCACTATCCGGGCACAATAAGGAACATGGCAGCTACAATGTACGGCAACCACAGACTCAGACCCCCAGCCTGTCGGGTCAGGTCGGTCGGTTAACCAAAGCATGTAACAAACTGTGCTATCACTTCCTCCAACTAACTATAGCCAATAACATAATTATTGAAATTAACAAATGAATTGCATCTATAACATTATAAGGATGTAGAAAATAACTTTAGGTATGTAGCAAATATCCTTAGATAGTTTTTAGTTTGTTTGGATTAAAAGTACAAACATAATTAGGTGGCGCTTCGATCTATTTATCGAATTTTCTTTTTGCAACAACATTAGCCGAACAGTCTATAAACAAAAATCGTACCGTTCTAGATACCCTTCCATAACCGGAACCAATACACGGACCTGCATACTCGCCATGGTACGATGCGTAAGCAATAGGCTTGATATACTGAGTGTATATGAACGGAGTTCTAACAAACTAGAAAAAAAAAATCTAATGCATCACCTCAGAACTCAATACAGTCAAATATTTCGGAAATATCAATGTTTAAGCCTAAGGATCCAGGAGAATATCCCATTTACCATGTGTCATTCAGATAGTTCAAATGCTACGGCATGGTGTACTAAATAAAGCTCAGTGTGCCTACCATGATTTTTACCTTCGATTGTTGCTTGTGATTGCAGTTACAAATATGTAAGAATCTTTGTAAAGCGCCCCAACGGATAGTCGAGGAATTAAGATTTCTCATACAAAATCACTATAGTAATCTATGTTACCTGACGTGTAGGAAAACTATACGAACTCATGGTAGACACACAGATGTCAAAAGTTATCTGAGTTTCGTATTTTAATAGATCTACTATCATGCGTTGCGGTCGTAAAGAGTATTTACCCTACAGCCGAGAGTTCCACGGCCCAGGCCTCTTAGACAAATGCCAATATTCTGCAAGCGTTAACGCCAACAGAAAATTAAAATGTATTGACATGACATTAGAATCGCGTAACTCGAGCGCAAGGAAATGTAATTTCAATATTTTTTTATTTTCTGTTGCCTTTGACGCGGAATCATGACATTTGTCTAAGGGGCCTGGGTGGTACGCTGAGAGGGGCGACATTTTATAGGATTTTTCTTAAATTAAATACTTTACATGTCTTTATACATCAATAAATGGGGCGGCAAAGCAAAATGCCACGCGACACCAAATCTTGTATACGCTATAATAATAAGCTTGTGATAAAGGTACTTACGATAATACAGACATCATGTTTAGGGAATTTATATTTCGACGGGTAGGTGCAGTTATGCAATCTCCTCCACTGACCCCCCTCGGTACTGTCATAGCGAACTTGTCTAGCGTTGGTCCTCAAATTACCAGCAACAGCGACGATCTTCGACAACTTTGTATGAACTACCCTTTTGTGTGATCAGATAAGAGCTATAAAAACTTGTATGAGATCCCGGACTATGTTAATACAAGTTTTTTTGTGGTGAAAAAAATGTTAGTAGCTTGAAATGAAAGTGTACCCCTAGATTCCGACTTCTTCAACCACACTAATATTTAGGCATATTGTCAAGGTGACAAATAGGAAGAAAGTAATACTAAGTTTTATTTGTGGCTTGGTTTCAACTTTAACATACCTTGGGCCACAGAGTTTGTCGAAGATACCTTTCTTCTTTTCAAAACAATGAGCTGCAGATATGATTTTTCTAGGCGCTACAATACTCCCTCCACAAAAATTTCTCCATATATGTCGACGAGACCTTTGTTTAAATGATACCTGTAAGGAATGCGATCTCTCACTTTGGGTATTTTTTCGTCACCCCCACTAATGTACGTGAATAATCGAGAACATTGCGCTTAGATAAATATCATGATGTATTTATTTTATAACATGATATCAACGAGAAAATTTAATATTTAAAAATTGAAAATTTTATTGTGATAGCCACTTACAATGTAAGGAATTTCTCCTAGAGCAGCTGGTCGTCCATTAACGATTCTTGTAATGGGTGTGTTGTTAAAACTCACTTGGGATCGAATGATTTGGCAAAATAACGTCAAAACCAATAATAAAAAACAATTCCTTAGAAACATATTTTACAAACGCATAAACACAGATTTTTTGAAAAAAAAATGTCTAATCATTAACGAACACTCAAAATAATTTAAAAAACAAGAAAAAAAAAACCTTGACACTGACATTCTCACAAATGGTCAGAAATAATACATATCCTATCATTTTCTTCTTTATTTCAAATACAACTGAATCTACAATGAATATTTAGGAACCTCCTTGAGCTAAATTGATAACTGGGTTTTAAAGCGCAGTCAAATCATAATTTACATACCTACCTATCTGTAAATAATCAACATTCTTGTTGCATAGTGCAGACCAATCGTTTGAAACGACATGAACAAGAACGAGAACGACAAAACGGCCGTGGAACGGTGGAACCAGTCAATCGCTCTCTGCAAGACGTCGGTTGAAACCATGACATTATGGGAAGGGTAACTGTTTTTCTAAAGATATACAAAAGAATATATAACTCGAAGAACTAGAGCTGCTGAGGTGAGCGCATGTTCAAAAATTGAGTCTGACATTGAACATGAGGCCGTGAATCTAGTGAAGTAGTTTTCATACCTCGCATTCCCCTCGTAACCATTTCATTTAAACGCGCGCATTTCTCGTGAGCGTATGTTTTGCTATGACCATCAACAAGTCAACAACAGACACTTCGAGCCGCCGGCGCCGATGGCGATCTAAGGATAAATAGTTTCAAACATGGACAACTGTACGAGTATGTTGCTTGCTCAAGAGTCAGTCAGTTGATTTTTAAAATGGCTCCTTTAGGCACATCAACAAATGTCAAAGAAATTCTTTATTTTTTGTTCTCTACCCCTATTTTGTTGGTGTTTAATTAATTCTCAACTTTATATGCAAACATGAAAAAATAGATACTTGATAACTTCTACGCGCAGAACTAAAAAGGCGGATAAAAGATATGTTAAAAGAAACTTAAATATGTTTTTCTTCAGAATTCTATTTTAATAATTCAATACTGACTTACTTATTTATTAATTCAATAAACGAAGAGATAATCCATTAATTTAATAGCAAATCCATTAATTTTTGCCACAATACGGACCATTTTGGTTTTAAATCCTTATTCATCGCTTCATCAGAATTTCACTCACGGATCACAAAGGTTACACTCAATACTTTGTTTTCTGGTCAGACAATGTTTTTTTGTTTAGAGTCGGAATTGAAATGAAGAATCTTGTGTCGAAGGTGCTAAGCAACAATATAATATAAACTACGTAGACAAGAATACTAGTTCCGTAACCAGTAAGCGAAACATTGAGTCTTGCAAAAATCACAAAGTACCGCCCCTGCCGGGATTCGAACCCGGAACCTTTAGCATAGTAGGCGAATGTTTACACTACTGCGTCACAGAGTAAATACTGCAGTTTCTTTAAGATATTTTCGGTTCCATTTTTGTTTCAGTATAGGTATCTAAATGGCTACATCTAATGTTATATATTCAACATGCACACAATCAATAATAAACTAAATAAGTAACTAACATAATTAACAAACTAATAACTACTATACTAGTTGAAGGTTTTCGCACTAAGTACATAACGGGTGAAAGTCTTTTCGTATTTCGTCTGAAAATTTTAAGCTCCATACAAAAATAGAGACTTAGTATTAAAAGTAGACTTTGTGTAAATGTGTTTTTTCAGCTATATCCGTTGTCATTTTCTTTAAAATATGTTCAATTTATTTCACGTGAGGTCAATGCGAAAAAAATGCATTATTGCCGGTCATTATAGACTATCTGTCTGAAAGAATGTGCCTGAATATTTTATCATTTATTTTCACAAGTTGAACAACTTGAATGAAATCTCGCAAATATGTTTTTTAAGCTGAGAATATGCTAATGTACACAAACGACCTTTTCCAAATATGAAATAGCATGACATTACATACTGAATTTATTCTAGATTCTTAGATCTGATTACAAATTTTATTCTACAGCTTTTTCGTCTGCCTTTCCCCACAAATTCGTACCGTCACCAGTTCTATGAGCTCTGGCTTTGATACTGGCATCATCAGTTGTTTTCAGATCATAAGCCCAGCCGATCCGAGCGAAAAAATCTATGAACAACGTGGTCCAGTTAAACTTGTTGTTTCCAAGTTCAGCAGTTCTGTAATCCTGTGGGAACGTGTGGTGGTAGTTGTGGAATCCTTCTCCGAAGGTCACGAAAGAAACAGCTACATTCTGTGATGATAGAATGTTCTTGTCATAAGGTTTGTTTCCGAACATATGGGCGGCACTGTTGACGAGGAAAGTCATGTTCAGGTTGGCTATGTATCGAAGGAGTGCGATGTGCCATGCGTTGTTTAATGTTTCACCCCAGCATATCATCGGAATCAGCGTGGGAAGAGCAAAACATACTATGCCAATGAATGGAATTGCGTACCTAAAACAAATAAACTTTTTTACCTGTTTTTTTTTTCACTGATCTATTTTACCAAAATCGTCATTGACAGCGGATTTTCTACCACTTACTTTCTTTGGAATCTAAGAACAGGGTTAGCGTAGATATCAGACATGTCCAGAATCTTCCCTCTTTTTTTGACTTCCTCATGCTTCCTCACCAGCAACCAGCCTACATGGGAGTAGAAGAATCCTCGAGTTGCATTATGAGGATCAGCGTCCGTGTCACTATTGTAAAAAAACCACCAACAGCCCAGTCCAATTAGAATTGAACCTTACGTTAATTCTTGGTAGAAAAAATATTGAACCACCCTATAGATGAGTTCAATGAGAGAGTAAAACCATATTGGGGCTTTAATTCTAAACCACTTTGTTCATATACCTTCGTCATGACCCTAAATTTAATAAACAATGATATATTTTTTTAATAAGTTGCCGCTTATTTTCCGCTAATCTTTAAAAATATACTACTAAACTCAAATAAACCAACTGAACGCAAAAATGCAAAGAATTGCGGAAGTAACAACTTTGATCCATATTATTTTGTTCTAAAATGAAAAATTACAAAGTTAGAAGGGAAAAAATGTTGCCCCATAAAATCTAAGGCTCTAAAGAAAATGGTCGTTATTTTGGTCTTGGACTCCCATTGATCCTTCTTCGTTGTCAGTGGCGATGCAAGGTTAAGCCCTTTTTTCCTAATAATTTACTAGGGCTACAAGTAGATAAGGTAATTTCGAGTTTCCTCGCTGTATTATAAAATGCTGAAGTAACTAACCTGTATTTATGGTGTAAACGATGATCCCGCACCCAGTCTGTGGCTGTGTTTTGGAAGGCAATGGAATTAAATACCATTAGAATGATTTGGAGTGGTGTCTTCGCTTTATAAGATCTATGCGCCCATAGCCTGTGGGCACCGGCTGTAATACCAATTTCCGCAAAGATGTATAGTATGTAAGCTGAAACAATAATCCTGCGTCATATTTTTACTCCTAAAACAGATTTTATCGAACTTGACGACTTACCAAAAAGTACTGTAGCCCACTTGGCAGAGGTGAAACACAAATAAAGCCCGTACAATCCAGCTAAGTGCCCGTAACCAAACGTGAGCAGATTTCTGTAAACTATGGAAAATTTTCTGGGTCCGGCTTGTGGGGCGACAAGCTTTTCAAATCGTTCTTCATTTGATTTCTCTGCTTCCATTCCTGCCGAGTTCATTTTCATTTTAAAATTTTATTTTGCTGAAGAAAAGGTTTCATAAGAAAAGCGACGTCAGACCATAGTAACTTTGCTAAAGTCATTATTTCTTCACTCGTATTAAATATTTTCAGTGTTTTATAGTTATGTAAGCAGTACTTTAAGTCGAAAAGGTTAAAGGTTAAGGTTAGGTAGGTTTAATTAAATATGTTTATTTCAACCATTAAAAACAATGTTTTTAATAGGTTCTCGAATAGAGTTAACAACTACATAGTGTAAAGGTTTGACTCACAACTGTTCTTTAACTGTTCTGTAAATCTATATTTTATTATTAACGCAATAAGAATACCAAACTTAACGCTTTAAATGAGTTATGAGACTTAAGAATTTGTATCTACTTTTTTAAATGCTTATTCGCAACACTATCCTTAATAAAAATGAGCTTGTATTTAACGATTCCCAATTTTAAGAATTACCAATTTTAGAGTTCCCCATCCAAAATGTGCCAATGGAACCGTAAGCTAAGGCAAGCAACGCATTTTATTTTTTATGTTTTGTGGGTTTTTATGTCGGGGATTATTTCACAATCATTTACACACATTCTGGGAAAAATACGAAATTGTAATGAAATCATATTTTCCCTAAATATTATTACCTAAATGTTTTTTGCAATGCGCAAATATCCACGTCTCGGTCTCGATTTTAAGTCTATTTCTTACTGCAACTTGAGGTCCCGATCATTAGTTATCTAACAACTCCACTCATTGAATTTAAACATGCTATACGCATATCGCATTCCTCCTGTCAGTTGCTGAGGCCCAGCTGGGCATCCCGCAGACTGAATAAAAGCTGCAGCTGCATCTAGTTAAGTTTATTATATCATGGAAAGTCTACCGAAGTAACAGGTACACCAAATTTTAAGCCAATTGGACTACGGAAGTTTTAAAACCTTTTGTTAACTAGGAAATCAATATTAATAGATTAGAACATTATTACGCTGACTACAATCCAAAATAAAAAAGAGAAAATTAACAGTTAAATAACATTTAATGTATTTATTCATTTTGTAGATAGATTTTGATACAAAAATTTTATGAAATTAGTTTTCGTTGGTTTTCGTCAGTATGTCAAACACATTACAAAAAAAACATACAAATATTTACAGAAGAACTTTATGAATTATTTAATTAAATTTGTTTCATTTTGATTTTATACCTACTCACTTTCTTGAATAGATGAATGAGCTGATGATCTTCAAACGTTTGGCCAGGTCTGTAAAAATTCTAACTAAGAACCATCTCGATCACGTCAACTTTTAAATGAAAACGAATCAAAATCTATTTGGAAGCTATAATGCCACAAACAGATATACAGATAGACACGTTTAACTTATGACATCCCTCGTTTCCCTGTCGATGTTTAGAAATGGTACCAAACCAACATAACAAATAGTTTTTGCTGTACGAGGGTATTTCAAAATTCTTGGCTTAACCACTTTTCCCTAATTAACTGTACCTCATTCTAATGTAGAAATTTTAAAGCCTCGTATAGGTATCACCTCTATTGCCATGAAAATAAAATTAGAACTGCATCAACGTTCTGCACCACTGATTTCATCCAGCTATTTCTTGAACTACACTTGACACATGATTTTTTTTAACGTTGTACGGAACCCATTAAGTACGAACCCAACTAGTGTTATTGTTTTATAATATAATTAAATTGATAATATATTGTCACTATATTATCACAACAATATATTATAATTGGTGAAAAAAATGGAAAATAAGTGAACTTCAATGTTTTTTGTTGTTAATTATTCGACACACCTTGTTCGTAAAAGATAAAAAAAATGAACTTAAAATGCACGCTTATGTTCAAAGAATAATTGTTTATGTTAAGGGACTTTTATTTGAATAGATTTAGATTTTGTAAATACTTTGATGTTTGAGACAGACCAATCTCCGTATTACCTATAATTAATAGTTAAGTAATGAAAACTCCCTCGTCTTCTCTTAGGTGGAAGCGTAATCGCACAAAAATAATAAATCAATCATAACGGTGTTATTTTTTTCAAATTGGATAACAGTCATGCAAGAAGCTAGTTTTCGATGCAACAGACACAAAAAGGAGAATGAGCGTCAATAACAGTTGGAGCAATAATACCAAAAAGATGTATCTTTATTGCAATCAATGAGTTTTTGCCCACTTTCTTTAGCGTGCGCTGGAACACGCAGCTGCGTTCGATACAGGTTCAACAGCAATCGGTTTCCGTCAGTCATGGATCACACAAGTGTTACAACGCTCCTCCTTATAGCATGTAAGTTATTTAATTTACTATAGTGAAATCACTAGCGAATATTGCTAATAGAATCTCGATTTACTAACGCCTACGGAATTCCAAAACAATTACTTTTAATGCTAATATTTAGTTTTATAATCACGGAATGAACACATGCGTATTTAGAATAAAGTTATTTTATTTCAACAATGTTAGGTAAACAAAGTTAAAAAATTTCCACTTTGTATAAAATTATTGATATTATTTTTTAATAAACAGTTCAAGGCAAACTCAAGTGCCTTATATTTCCTCAGCAATTATTATTTTTTTTTTTTGCGTGAGTTAACATTTTCAAATTCCAAATTTTAAAAAAATCAAGAGAATTTTTAACATTATGATAAATATTTGCCTAAAAATCAAATATAGGTATATGATTGTGTTAGTTTTCTTTGTAGGTTAATACAGAAGTTGATGCTATAGACCACAATTTTTTTTATTTTTTCATGATTATTAAAACCTGTGTAAGACGTTAATGTTTAAGTAAGTAATTATGCCCATAAATAACTTAATCAAAATATACTCACACACCTAAGCACCTAAATATTCGAACAAAATGATTTTGTTTAATAGGTGTACTGTATGTCCTTAGTTATACATATAGGTATCTAGTGTCAGTTAATTCATAGCATCACAGTAGCATAGCTTCAGAAACGTATATGGTAAATATTATTTCGTCCTAGTCTGACAGGCTAGTGTTTCACACGGCGAATAATACAAAATCACATAAACACTGTCCGTGAATGTGATGATCTATACAATTGTAGACAATAAACGCTTTATATAGTAACCATTTTTTTCAAATCGTTTCACTCTTACAAAAGGTTAGATTCAAAAGGTGTATGACTCTTTTATAACTTAAAAAAAGCATTGAACCATACTAGTCCAATATTAGTCGGATTAAAGTGGGTCAGTCTAATGAGTTTCCTCAGCTAAACTTTTAAATAATTTCAATTTAAGAAATAAAAAAGACAGTTCGGTTCTAAGAATAAAACTAGTCCTTTGGGTGATCTCTACCCTATATATTATGTTAGTTTTATGTTGTTATGTGTCTTACAGTATTGTTATGTGTATTTTTATGAATGTTGTGTATACCTGTAATTGGCATATATATCTCAATGTAAAATTATGACTGTCCATATTGAAATGTATTATATGTATGCTGTTGGTGTACTGAAATAAATAAACCAGTGAATTAGGTAACATAGAAGAGTGAAGTATGTTAAGGATTTCCGTTTCATTGGTCGCAATGCAGCGCACACCTTATTGTTTGGTAACAACACTATTCTAGTGCAAATAAAAAATAAAGTTGTAACGGAACTCTATTTAGAAGCACATTTTTGTGTAACAAGCACACATAATCGTGTTACAAACGGAATGTATTAATAATTTCATCGATTTTAATAAAGCTACGTTACCTACTAACTCTAATTTGCTCCAAAACAAAATGAAACTATGAATTAGACTTATATTATAAATTATCTTTTGAATGAAAATGTTGTTCCATTGACATAAATACTCAATGAATATGAAACATAGAACTGTAGGCAAAGCTCCCAATTTCAAAGTTTGTTCTGTCACAGCTCGAGGTATTTGACCTCTCAAGGGAATCGCAAAAACCAGGCCCTTAGAACCAGTTTCTTTCTGCTACCGCTCGAGATAACTTGATAGCGGTCTGCTACTGACTTTAATACTTACTTTTATCAAAGCATCCCTCCGAAATAGTTCTCTAACTGCTGATTTAATCATAAATTTGGAGATTACTGATGAAGGACAGGACTTATCTTTAGATGCCCCAATAAGGTTTCGTAAACAAATGTTGTTGTTAAATGAAAATTTCCTTTTTGAACACAATTGTTGACAACTTAGAAATTTTCACTCCAAGAAAAACAACAACTTTAAAAACAATGACATTATCAAGTATTGGAAACTAGACTGTGCCTTCGAAATCTCAATTCAGGCAAGAATAGGCCGCTGCGCAAACGTGAGTCATGTCGGATGCCAGGCATCAGTTACCACCACATTTTCATACAAATCCACTACCAGACACCGAAAGTCGTCGCAGCGGCTGTGTCCGGTTGCCGCTACCGGATACCGCAACTAGTTTCCTATGGTGGATGTTCTGTATCGGCAACAAAAAGGGCCGGTGACCGAATCAAGACACATGTTTACGCAGCACCTATAGGAATCTCTAGGTGTTCTCTATAATAAAATCAATTGAATTGTTATTGTTGAGCTACATCCATTAAAAGTTTTCCATTCGGTTTCAGTTCTTCAATCATGTCATCAGCAAGAAGTACCGTCATGGTTCTCAGCAAACGTTATAAGAGATGGAGATTTTTCACCGAAGCCAATATCTGAAATATTCTCTACTGACTCGCCGTTTTCAACTTCGAATCCAATAGTAGTGTTGCAAAATTCCACAGCAGAGACATTCCGTCCATTTTCTTCAACAACTGAAGAAGCTTCAACCATGTCTCCTTCAATGTCGATGGGAACTCCAAATATGGCAGTGATGCCTTTACCGCAATCGACAACACAACAACCTGAACCAAGTTCTCAATCACCAGTCCAACCATCTTCTTCGATAATGCCGAGTTCAACTGCAACGACAGAAAGTCCAACAACAAAAACGCAACCGCCAATCTTTTTCAATAATATTCAACCACAGTTACCTTTGAATTTTACTCCAAACTTCGGGGTTAACTGGTCACCTTTCCTTCAAAACATACAACCAACGGCTTCGAAACCTATAAGCACACCACAACCTCAAGGATTTCAATCGCCACAAGTAACACAGACAAACCCTCAAACTCCTTCAACGCCGCCACAGCCTAACTATTTTGTTATTTACTCCCCGGGACCACAATCCATCGTTGGTGGATCATCATCAGCAACGTCTCAACAAATTTTTTCAACCCCTAGTAATATCCGGAGAACTGAAAGTCCAACAACACAACGGCCTTGTAATACAGCAACGACTGGTACACCACGACAAGTGAATATGTCCACGGTTCAACCCACAACATCTAATCCCCCCAGAGCTACGTCAACACAAAACATCTTGATGCAACCAAGCTTACCTCAAGGAAACAGCATTGTAGGGACAATTCCAAGTGGCCAAATAGTTCAAGCGGGAATATCACCAAATGTTAAATCATTCAGAATTCGCTTGGTTTCCCCAACTGGATCTTTAACTAAACTAAAATTTGTTGGTCCAACAACCACAACGAACAGACCAACGACGACGAGAAGACTAACGACAACGAGAAGACCTGCACCAGCGAAAAAGAATAAGAGACTAAACAAAAACACTTATGATGACTGCATGAAGGGATGCCCTAATTCAAAAAGACCTGTCTGCGCTACTCCTCTAGGTGAAAGACCTATAAATGCGGATAGATTACGAGGATTTCCTTCCATATGTCACATGGCCTGCCACAATTCATACAACAGAAATCGTAAGTACCTAATTTGTTTGTATTAAAAATTCGTTAAAAACCTGCTGGAAATGCAAGATTGATGCGATTTATTCAATTTTTAAAAGGTAATTAGTTAAAATGCACTGTATAAAGTTTTCGCCGGCAATTAATCGCGTAGGAATGCTCTCCCCGTTTTTGGTATGTTGATTCGTAACCAGTTTCTTTGTTAGATACACGCAATAGGTAAATTATACCGTACCAACATGACTTAGTTATGTAGCTCTTGATATCCTACTTATAACGTGAACGGTGCGAAGTATGACTCACTATTTTTTACTAGGAAAGATCTTTGTATTCAAAAGGAGCTAAAGTATGTATCTATTAAGATAAGTGACAAATCAAATTGCTAAAAAATTCACGGCTTCAATTTATGAAAGTCTATTCCCGTTTTTCAGATTACGAGAGAGTAATCGAGGGACGGTGCGGTAAGCTTCGTACGCAAATACGACTTTACGGAACAAACAAAAAAGTGAAAAAAGACGACCTAAACAAAGCCCAGTATTCTATCGACCAAGGTAACACGGCTTTCGTCGAATTAACGAGTTTCAAGGCGAAGAAATAGAATTCATAATTGGTTGGCGTTTTGTTGTACTTACCGCATTTCTTCGTTGAAGAGTTGTATCCGTACAAGAAGTTGCACATATTCAGGATGTTTGAGAAGCATTTTTAGCCTGATTTCAAAAGGGAAGAGGCAATTCTTTTTTTTTGGCTAAAATAACTGAATACTGTTTAAGAAAAGTATTATTATTCAATTTAAAAAGCACATCAACGTGGCGTATCTTTAAGGAATTAAATTAATTTTTAACACAAGTAATCTTAAATAATTTCGGTGCATGCTTAGAACGAAGAATTAACTTGTGATGCCATAAAAAGAGAAAATAAATCTGTATAGTGCAGTTATGAAAGATACTTAAGCAACTAGTAAAAGGAACAGCGATAAAAAAATCCCCTCTATAAATATGATAAGTGACGAAATGACTGTAAATAAATTTAAATCTTAACCACTGACTATTATAATAAGGATATAGATTTTATTTGAAGTTCTGTAAGTAAATGACTTGAAAGAGTATTATTGAGTTTTTCTTTTATATGAATAAGACATAAATATGTTTTAAGGACTTTATTAACTGAAATATAGTTATACTAACCTATCAAAATTAATTATATTTACAATTGTGATTGTACTTCATTAATTTACAATTTGATTAAAATCAGTCTATGAATCGAGATTAATAAACTATCAATCTATTTTGTATAAAATCACTTACTTTAATTTTAGCATTCTTTATATGCTTTTAATGTGTGTTAATTTTCCGCTCAAAAACCACATGCTCTATACAAGTGGAACGGAAAAGTTTTACGATTACTTTTTTAACTACATCTAGCGACCTTACGGTAAGCTCCGAAATCTGCTAGTTTATTTTTTAGCAGTATTGAGAAACAATATTTTTCGTTTATATAGGTCTAATGATTCTTTAGTTTACAAAACCAAAACAGACCTAAGCAAGATGCTTTGTGTGATTTAAAAAACAGATTGTTAAGTTTTTAAAAGCGAAGTGTTTTTCTATTACATGAATCCATGCGATATTTCAACTACGCATACTAATTCATCAAACCTAACAAAAATGCAGTTAATAAATTCATCATAGTTTCACTTTCACATGCTTAGTTTACGGATTATAAAAAGAAAATTTGGCAGGAATATGGTGTTTCTGTGATCTTTCTCATGGATTTCTACTAAAGAAACGTCTGAAGTCTGTGAAGTCTTGAATACCGAATAAAACTTCTTTCATTATACCAATGGACTGTCAAAGACATCGGTAGCTAAAATCTCTGTTGAAAATTCGTTTGTTGGTTGTTTCCCCCTTGCTGTTGGCCTCCAAACATCATCTGTTGCTGTTGGTGGAATTCTTGCTGTCCACTCCCACCTCCTGGGTTACCTGGGTTTGGTCCTATAATCAAAAATATACATAAACTAGATGTAAGTGAAATAAAAAGTACAGTGCAAACTCTATATTCAACGTTTTCATTAATTATAGTTTATATTGTACGTGAAACAATACATTTTGCCTGAGTGGAATTATCATTGTAAAAATTGCACTAAAACTGTTAAGAACTGGAACTTTCATTTTGCAAATTGTTTCTTTGTTCTGTTTGAGTCATTAGTAACTAATCAGCATGGTTCAATTTCGAAATTGTCAATTACTATCAGGTGTAAAAATGACTAAATTCTTCCAGTTACACTTTAAAAACTTGCCTGGCATTCTCATCCTTTTAGCGTTGTTCGCTCCGTGATCATGACTGTTAGCTTGGACTTGGTTTTGTTGATTCTGAAATTTTAATTTTAAAACTGCTTATGTATATCAAACATGATGGCACTGAAAAGATTATTTTATATCAGATATTTAGTTTCGATTTAATCCTACATACAAACTTTTTCTCTTTCAAATTTTATTAGATTAGAGGGAAGTGGTGGTTAACATTTTTTTATTGTTTTTTCTTGGATATCAGAATTTTATGTGTTTTCATCGGTTAATATTTGTAGCGCTATGCAAGTGTGAAGAACAAGTTTTACGACAATTTGGCTGCTCTTTTCGTCACCTCCCAAGTAACTCGTTAGAACCTATAGTCAAATACATTCCATCTATCATTTTCATCCTTTCATTATTCATCTCATCATCATTTCATCCCTCATCAAAACCTGATAATAAAATATTAATTGAATCTGGCAAACTACTCAAAATGCTTAAAACTCAATTTCAGAATTTCAAAGGCTATTCGGCCTACACTATAGGTCTAACTGCTAAATGATGATGTATTTTTAACAACTTAATAAGGCCAAAAAGCAAACAACTGGCCTAATTGTAAGGAAATAAAGTAGTTTAATGTCATTGATCTTTTATTTTAGATTACAAATGATGGTTGATTTTTAAACTCACATTATTTTGCTGTTGTTGTTGTTGTTGTTGTTGTTGGTTCTGTCTCGCTTTTGAGTCACTTTTGTCATCTTGATCATCATCAGTCAGGAACTCTCGTTTCGGATAAGGTATAGGACAACCAGCAAACACATCCTGTGATAAAAAGTTTATATGCAATTCCATACATTTGTGTTAAAAGCAAACATTAAATAGGCTTGTCCTATGGGTACTTAACCCATAGGACAAGCCTGTGGCTTTGTTTGAAACTATCGCAATTCGTGTGTTGTGATGGTATTTTTTTTTAACTTGTAAAGAATATTATACAATTACCTGTGTAGGCAATGGATCTTCTGAAAAGTATGGGTCTTGCATAGCCTGCTCTGAAGTTATTCTTTTATTAGGATCCATAAGCAGTAGCCTCTGTAATAGATTGAATGCCTTACTATCTGGTTTGATTTTATGTCTATCCATGTATTTACTAAGAGAACAGTTCTGGTAGCTGGAATTAAAATATTATAGATTAATTTTGTAACTCTTGAATTTATATATTGTACTTATGCTAAGAAAATGATGTAGTAACAGCCAGTTCTAACTAAAAGTTATAGAATACGCATTTATTGGATTGCACATAGGGTTGCCAGGTGTCCAGCTGGACTTGTTTGGCTTTTTATGGAAATGACCAAATATTTTCTAGTCCACCCACTCCGGATTTTTGTCTGGCTTCCGCAGGAATCGAAAGTCAAGCGCAGGTAAAACACCGCACTGGGTGTGGACTCACGGCAGTGAGCTGAAATTATCGAAAGATAAGGTTGCTAGTCACGTAGTTAGTAAGTAGATAAATAATAAGTAATTGTTTTTATTATTATGAAATATTTTCTGGCTTTTAGAACATATTTTCGGGTGGAAAAAAAACTGTCCAGGACCAGGCAACCCCAGTATACTTAAGACATAAATTGTAACATTATGTAAAAAGGTTGGATTGGACAAGTTATTAAACTTTAAAAACTATTTAATTATTAAAATCCTACTTTGATCTTTTGAAATCTTTAACTAAGGTGGCATGTTCTGGCATTTTCCTTATATCTTCCCAGTCCTTTTCAAGGGGGAATCCCATGACATTGAATATCCTGTCCAATTGATCATGATGATAAGGGTTACTGGTCTTTATATCTTCTTGACGACAGTGGAATATCGGTTCCGAGGTTAACAACTCTGCAAATATACAGCCTATTGCCCAAATATCTGAAAAAAATAACAAAGACAGAATTAAATTGTTTGCTACAGTATGTCTACCATTTCTACTACAATCTCATGCCACTAGCAACCGGAGTTACTAAGATGTTTAAAAGTTGGATGTTTTCAAAATACCTTTACCAAATAAATTAGGCATTAATATCGCAAGTATAAAGCACTGCAGTAAAGTGGTTTTAAGTTCGAACTCTATTAAAGCCATTAGGCAAAAGAAAGATTGTAAACTAAGTTTTTTTCACCACTGTGGGGTCTATTTACCAGTTACTCGTTTTTGCACGCGGCTTTATTCGCGTAGCAGTCGTTTTTAGATTTATATGTATTGGTTTAATATTTTTTATCTTTCATGAGTAATTTTGAAGATAACCTAATACCTATTTATAATATCTTTATCTTTATCTGACAAAAACCAGTTTATATTTACCAATTGCCTTTGTATAATGCCTTGCACCGAGCAATAATTCAGGTGCTCTGTACCAAAATGTTACCACCACCGGATCTAAGTCAGCTAGAGGCTTTAGTGGGGCATTGAATAACCGAGCAAATCCCATGTCCGCAATCTTAACTCTACCTCTCTCTGGACCTTCACCCATCACTAGAATATTTGCTGGTTTCTGTAATTTATTAACACAGACATTAGTATTCTCATGCATAAAAATGATAACCACATGCTTTACCCCATACAACATTTATGAGTACTGTTAGCAGAGTAACTGATAAAGACATACGGGGTAATCCCAGTTATGACACAAGATTATGTAGCATGAAAAGATGGTTTTCCATTGAAATACTGACTAGTTTCGAATTTGCCAATGGCTAAATTACCAATGACAATGACCAATTTGACCAATGACAATGCTTGTACACATTTTATGCATGTAAAAGTAAACAATGTAGAAGGGAGTGCAACTTTAGATTGGCCAAACTCTACCTGAATAGAAGAAACAAATTTATCTTAATTTAAAGATTGTAATTTCTTCATTTGTAAAAATATTATTTAGTTTATACCTTCAGTTTACCAAATTTACTCAAGTCAAAAAAAAGCTAGGTATTTAAATAAAACCAAATCTCACCAGATCTCTGTGTAGTACCCAATTTGAATGTAAATAGTGTATTCCATCTAAAATCTGATACAGTAGGCTTTTGACCATGCCTTTTGGGACCATGACTGACTTCTTATTGGCTTTTGCTGCCCGATGGAACTTAATTATGTGCCACAAATCATGTTCTGCATAATCAAACAGTAACCACACTTTTCTATCAGTATGAGATAGGAACACTCTAATAAGGTTTATCACATTTGAATGCTTCAGTTCCCTTAAAAGCTGAAAAACAACAGCAAACTTTGACCTAACAGCTTCTCTACAATGGTAAAATGGGTAGAAAATACATACCTAAAATGTAACTGATTTGGTATCTTCAATTTGGAGAGAGTGGTTCAATGTCAAATATGATTTATGATAAAATTAAATGTTCAGGACAGGAAAGATAAAATTTATACGTATGAATTGTTCTGACTGACTATCTTGCCAAAGCTACTAAGCCTAGAATACTGAAATTCAAGATAAAGATTGATTTTATAATCTATTGTAAACATTAATTCAACCCCTCAAAGGATAAAAAGGGGTTTAAAGATTGTATGGAGGTTGCTCATGAGGGGTTAGCTATTTTTAAATAGGCACAATTTTAAAGAAATTGTTATTTAATGAGACATCAATGTGCTTTCAATCTTGACTTACTGATTTATCCTAGTAAAATATTACTATTTACCAACACATTGAAACATCTTATTTGCAATTAAGTAACTTCTCTAGTTAATTTCTGATTATACACTATAATACCTAATCCTATGAAATATATTTAAATTTCTGAATAAATGAATAAGTTTCAAATAACATTCAAGAACAAACTTAAACATCCATGTTCATTTACAAGCCAACATACCTAAACACCAATTGACAGATTTGTAAAAAACTATACCTTCATATATTTTATTAATTGTATACTTACAAACAATACGAAAAATTACTTACGGCAATCTCTCTGCAAGCAGACATTGATAAACCTGTGCCTTCTATTTGTTTCAAGGCATAGTCTTTGGTATCAGACCCATCTTTCCTCCTGGCTTTGTAAACATGCCCGTAGGTACCTCTGCCAACTTTACAACCCTCGTAATCAAAGAGGTCTTCGACTTTGGAACGTTCGTTCTGTGTTTTAATCTTAAAATCGTAGTCCATCATCACAGCCGCCATCGTTTTGTTGTTTTGATTGAAGTTTTCCCCCATTTTGAACTAAAAAACATATATGAATGAAAAATGCATTTTTTATGAAACTTGTAACTATATATTTTCAAATCCTTACCGATTTTATATTCAAGTGATATTGTTATTTAGATTTCAAACCAAACCAACGATTTATAATATAGCATAGGTATAAATTTTAACGAGATTTTAAAGCTCTTTTGAAAACTACAAGTAATATCAAATGCAACTTTACTTTACATTGAAGAACTACAAGAGTTACAAATTAGTTCTCGTAGAATTGGCCAACAAAAGATGATATCCAGTTGTTAAACTTGACGCAAACCCCACGAATCAGCCAAATAAAAAACTCATGTAGCTCAGCCCGCAAGTTGAACTGTCGAAGTTTATAGGTTACAGCAACAATTTAATTAAAAGATTTTGTCAAGACTTGATTCCGGCAGTCATTCTTTTCAGCAAACAAGAAAAGGCAGCAGACAGCAGAGCAGACCCATCAACACAGTGTTCCCAGCACGAAAATGGCCAATTATCTTAGTGAAGGCTCACAATTATCGTACAATCACCAAAAGGAATCCAAAATTTTCCTACATTTAGAAAAAAATATTTTAACCATATCACAGAAATAATTTAGACTAGACATTTTGTTAGGAACGTTTTTAGTTTCATTTTCGTAACAAAATTTTCACTCCTGGTAGCATTCCCGTAAAGTTTTCTGCCTCACATTTTCCTTGTTCCCTGTTTTTGTGTTGTGTTGTTTTATTTCACACTGGAAAAGGGTAATTCATTATAAATGCTATAAATTTATATCTTTTGATATTATAAATATGTTCCAACAAATATGATTATGTACATGAATTTAATGTATTAACATATATTTGGTAGATCTATGTGAGAGATTGTCTCGGTTGGTACTATCCTTTCTATTTCTGCTATGAAGCAGTTCGCTTTGTTTCCGTTCGAAGGATTGGATAGCCAGTGTAATTCCCGGCATAAGACATAAAAAATACATTTCTGCATGGGGTTTTTAACGCACTTTCGGTGATTTTGGCGTCCTTAGATATCAAGGGCATCATCATGTCACTTTTCATCAAATGAACTTTTTGCTTGTTTGCCCATGATGCTGTATAAAAATGTCATTATTGGACAAGAAAAATATCAACTCACATTATTCTGGCTTGTTTGAAAATTATCGAGCGATAACTATGTTAATCATATATCAAATGTAGGCCCGAAATTATCGTAAATATCCGATAATTATCGTTCGGTTGAGAACACTCCTCCACAAGACTTTTGTGATTGACAGATTCGGTGACAGTGTTGCCAGTTGGTTACCCTTTCTTCTTCTGATGGCGATTTTGTTTCTAGAATCAAGTAAAAATATAAAGATTTGATTAGGATAGAAGTACGATTAAATAATGATGAGATGAAAAACGAATGGACCAAGATAATAAATGATTTAATGAATCCGTCTGCAGTTATAACATGCTACGAACTGCAAGCCTAAGAAGTTACTTGGGAAACAATAAAAAGAGGAATCAAATTTTAGTATTTCACTTACTCCATAGTTCTACAGCACTACACATATTCAATGAAAAAAATAGCAACTTACACTTTAAATTCTGATTATATGAATATAAGAAATAGACAAAAAATAAGAAATTTTTTGCTGACAGTTCTCGTTCCCGCTAACTAAAACCAGGTACTTAGAATCGTCAAATTTATATAAATAATTCTTTTTAGAAATGACTCGACCCACGGTTCCGAAAATTTAAGATGGGGAAGGTTGTAAGCATGTCAACATGTTTTATACTTAAACACTATAATACATCTATATTCAAGGGTGAATGCGATAAAGCTCATGTCACAATATACCAACCAGATATGTTTTATACTAGTCTATAACATACATGCGACTCGTATAGAACAATAATACAGATATGTATCTGCACCATGCAGGGACCGTGAACAGTTGAGATCTTGTTTTATACTAATTTGTTTTAGTCACAGTTTAATAGTTATATCTTCTATTTTATTAAGTATACGCTTTTTTCGTTTTATTTACTGTTTCCTTCCCATAACCTTTTCAAGTGCGCTCTACATACTCGCGGACCGATAGCCATGAAACGCGAGTTGGGTTTGTATTTCCCCAATTGGTGTCGGTTTTTATCCCGGTTCGGACTTAGTTTACAGCTCGCGAACGCAAAGGCATCTATATTTACAGCTTTTCTCAATGAAATCACAGGAAGCTTCAAGGGCGACTTTAGAGCGCTCTTCAAAGAGTCTTAAAGAGCGTGAAAAATGTGAGCCTTAGCCATAGATTTATTAAAATAAATAAATACAGTGTTCCAACAAAGTAAAATCGGACAAAAAAAGCTGACCACTCAGGGGACTCCAGTTTAGAACAAACGAATAACCTTCCTTTAATAAGAATAACAAAATGTCTAGTATACATATCTGACATACATGATTGTTTAATTTTAAAATAAAATATTTTAAATAATATTTTTTACTTCCAAACTTGATATCATGGAAACGTTATTTTGGTTTTTACGATTTCGACTTGATTTTCATGTAGGTATAATATAAAGGTAGGTAAATTGTAGTCCCAAAAATGCCAACAGGGTAGAGATGGAGATGGAGGTGTTATGAGAAGCTGTCTGATTATCGGGGTGTCGTCTTAGCATCTCTTGGGTGTCTTAGTATGTTCTATGGCATTTTACAAATATTTATTAAATGTATAAACCAAATAAACTGACCAAATAAACAAACCAAATAAAATTATTCTTCGTAGTCCTTAAATTTCAGCAAGTAGGTACCTACAGTATGAACCCAAGCGTTCAGTAATCCACTTCATTGTCTACTTGCATTGGTTCACCCTATTTCTATGTAATATCTTATAGGTCAAATTTTATTGGATTTGCAAGGTTAACAGACGCATAATACATATCTATGCCCTTTACATTACACTATTTCTTCCTTTTAAAGTAGTAAGTTTAAAATCTGCAAAGACCAGTGTCATTTGTTCTATAAGGTAAAAAAAGTTAGGAACGGAAGTAATCGATGCACATATAATGTAAGCAAGAGATGCACAGCGCAGCCTACGCAGCAGTAAAGCGCAAGTGTTGTCATACCGTCGAATTAAACCCAAAATCAACGTTCTATTGAATTTTTATGTATTTACCCCTATACACTACATTGTAGATCGTTTCTATAAAGTTAAGGTCAATAGCCTAAAGTTTTTTTGCATACTTTTGGGATTTTAAGCTGTTTCTGTATCGGATTTTATGCCGCTTTTGACCGTCGTTTTTGTTTTTTAGACGATAAATAATTGTGAGAGTAATCTTCAGAATTTGTAAAACGTAATGTAGGAGATCCTTCATAAGAACTAAAATTTGGTTATCTCACAGTTCATATTGGGGTCATGCAAAAAAAACGTCGAAATGTCCGCAACAAAAATCTTTAGTGAGTTGGGTTGGTACCTACCAATTGGGTTGGTATCCTTCGCCGGAACTGATATAAAACATTCAATACTTTATACCTCAAAAATACAAGGATATATTTGTAAAGCAACCAACAAATCACTTATACCACCGAAGATTTGCTTTTGCCACATATCCGTGAAATATGAAACAGCACTCATATAATTATAACCCTTCAAAGCAGGGGTCAAAACTGATAAATTGTTCCAGTTTTAGACGAAATAGCCCACTATTTCTTCCTGTACCTCTCTAGCCATTACCTGGTTCTCATGTAACAGATAAGAGATAGTATGAAATAGACATGCACCATCTCCTATAATAGGAAATGAGGAATAATACGATGTGATACCGATGTACACTCTACATTCAATATTTGAGTTGTTGTCGCATTAAACAAATTATGTTTATTACAGCAGTTATAAATTCACTTGTAAAACCTATTGAATGAACAATTATGAACGTACAAATTAATTATTTACATTAATAACTAAATTAAATTAACAGGAAAGAAAGAAAAAATCCCGAACAATACCATAGACCAATAACAACAGTGAACGAATAATTTTCTCAACCCTTATATTTCAAGCTAGGGGTTGAATTTTGAAAAATCTTGATTATTTAAATATAAGAGTGTTCTTACCAAATTTTAAATTTATCGACTCAAAAATAAAAAATCTGTACAAGCCATTTATTTTAGTTTTATGTAAGGAACCTGTTTTCGAAATTTCATCGTTCAGGGGTTTCATCTCCACGTTAATGAGTAAGTCAGTGAGATTCTTTATCTAATAGATTTTTTTTATCCAAGCAAGACGTGAGGGTTTTTGTTGCTATAGGGTCCCCCGACCATAGACATATGTTAAAATTCCTGATTATCCTAATATATACTACTCAAAACAAAATAAGGGCCACGAGGTATTTTGTCTGTACCATGAAAATAATAAAACCAAGATATATTTTTTTGTCTCCATAACGAAAACGAATGTTGTTTTTACCGTGTAGACCAATAAACTTATTCCAATAATAATGATTAAAAAGTTTATTTGCTTTAGAAAGAAAAAATCACATTTAAGGTTAATAATAAAAACAATGTAAAGTTACTGAAAACAAAAGAAAATACTCCATGCTCATCTTTTAGTAACGAGTATGCCCTCCTCGTTTCGTTACGCACTCCTGAAGCCTGGAGGGCATGCTCTCAATCAAATGCCTGACATTTTCCATTGGAATCTCTTCCCAGGCCCTTTTAACAGCGTTGATGAGTTGCTATTGGTTGTGGATTTCCTGATCACAGTCTCTAACTCTTCGTTTCAACTGATCCCACACGTGCTGTATTGGATTTAAGTCCGGACTGTTCGCCGGCCACGGCAAGACTTGAATTTGAGACGCTTCCAGTACAAACCGAGTTTCTTGAGCCGTGTGTGCACGAGCATTGTCTTGCATGAAGATGAATCCAGGACCCGCTCGCTGGGCAAATGGGATCACATGCGGTCTGACAACTTTCTCAATATACCGCTGAGCAGAAACAGTCCCCTCATTTAAAATAGCGAGCTCAGTTTTGCCGTGTTAGCTTATCCCGCCCCAAATCATTACATTTGGACCACCAAAACGATCGACTTCATGGATGCAGGCTTCTGAAAATCTCTCGCCGCGTCTTTTCCATACTCTAATACGCCGATCGTCGTTAAAAAATTTAACTTTGCATTCGTCTGTGAAGAGCACCATGCCCCATTGGTTTATGTCCCAGTTCAAATGTTGACTGGTAAATCTTAAACGATTTGCACGATGATTTCTGGTTAATGGAACATGGACAACTTGCCTTCTTGATGCCTGCTGGTCTTCATGCAATCGATTACGAATAGTTTGGTCACTGACACGAGTACCCGTTGTGAGCCGTAAACGATTTTGCAGCTTGCGGGCCGTCGTTGTGCGATCTCGGCGCGCACTTAATCGAATGTAACGATCCTCTTGAGCTGTTGTAATGCGAACTCTGCCCGAACCAGGTCTTCTTCTAACACTGCCGGTCTTTTGGAAACGATTCCATAGATTTTAAATAGCTCTTCGAGAAAATCCCAATTGCAAACCCACAGATCGCTGCGAATGACCTTCTTCAATCATTGTACCGGCTCTGGTTGCTCAGCGAGTCCATATGATGCTTGCGTGCTTGTGGCATATTGCAAAAGATGTTTCTGACTCAAGATATCAATGAACTCTGATAATTTCTAATAAACCAAGAAGCTAAGGAAAGTAAAACGACAAAGAAAATAGAATCAAAATTTTCAAAAATAATTTTAAATCAAATTTTATTTAAAATTGTTGGCAGCATTAGATGAATACTACAATATTAAAAAGTTTAGGTATCAAAGAGTTTGTATACTCAATATTTTACTACTTTCAATATGTAAATGTTTAATAATTTATACCAAAATGAAAAAATACCTCGTGGCCCTTATTTTGTTTTGAGTAGTATATAATATTATTACTATAATAAGATCGGAGAAATCAGAATAGTAATCAGAACATTGTATAAACCTTAATTATATACTTTTTGTATTTCTGAACAATATTTTTTCAAATGATTACAAAATTTATATACAGGTATGACATAGGTAACATTGAACAACGCACTTTTTCTTACGTCAATCTATTACTGATACCAAGATGTGATGTATGATGGGAGTTACCACAATTTTTTAAATAGTTATAGGGGGACAATTATTGGGGGTCTAACATTTTGACGGGTATTTTTGGAGAGAAAGAATAGGACTATAAGAAAGTTGTAGGGGGGGGGGGGTTATTTATAATCTTTAATAACCATTTATTTTTAATTTCTAAAAATCCAAATAAGTGTTTTGAAAATAAAATATGGTTGACACTAAATTAAATTTAATGATTATGATAGAGTTATTCTGTTGTACCTCTATTTTAGGGTTTTGATATAAAACTAACTAATTATGGGCCCCAGACAGCCTGAAATGCTTATATTTGTAGTTACCGGCATGAATGGAATGTTTACTTCTACGTGGCAACGCATTGGCGGTTATCTTGGCGTTTTATGACATGAAAGGTTGTGTTTTTCTTAGATTTCTCTTTAAAAATTATGGGTATTACCCAATTCTTTACCCATACAAGTTTTTACTCGGTACTCCAGGCTGATTCCCTGGAAGTGAGGCGTAATGAATGCTTACTGACTACTGTTGTCAAAGTGCTGCGTTGTGAATCGGATTGTCTTGAGCTTGTGGGCCAATTGTCCGTCCCCGACATTCCCAAAATCAGTCGCAGGAATCGTAGATATGAGTTGATGGTGGTGACTGCGTCACGGAGAAAGGAGAATGTCACCTCTGGTTCCAGGACTGACCCTGCTGAATGCGTTTGTGACATCGGTATCTACCGGCGTGTGATGTGTTTGCATGGCGATGGACGAATGTATATGTTGAGCGTAAGAGATATTTTGAGGTGATTGATAATAGGCCTTCAAGTATTTGTGTTTAGAGTTAATTACAATTATAACTTTAAATGTATTTGATTTGAGTATCATAGTGTTTTTTGGTTTTTTATCTGTTAAACTGTGATATTTTTAAAATAAATAAATGAATAATCATAATATATTTTAGTTAAATGAATTGTGGATGGGAGTATTAGTACCCCCATATCCCAAAGTATCACTTTTCATCAGGTATACCATTAGCTGATTTAACTATTAAACTACTAAGTAAAAGGCAAATTCCAGGGTAACACTGGTTAGTAAGAAAATATTTTTAGATAATTTTTTTTGAAAAAATATATAAATAAAATTTTTGGGGAATTCCGGGGAAAATTTGGGGGGGCGAAAGCGAGTAGTCTGCCTGGCAATACTGCAATCAATCGTTCGAATCAATTCAATCTGCAACACATTTCTGCGCAATGATTATTTCTACAAAAAAAGTATTTTTTGGCTCATTTATTGCGAAAATTAATCATCAAAGTGAACATTTAAAACCAAAAAAAAGATTAGGGGTTCCATAAGTTAAAGTTTGTAAAGTAGTACATTGTTTTATTTCTGTAATCATTTAAAAATAACAGGTGCATAAATCCACATACAATGGAGCCTCCAGAACAAAGTGAGTTTATTGATGTCGTCGATACAATTACGAATATGTTTTGTGAAACTATCAGCAGGGACGTTATTGCTGTCGTTGTCGAAAGCTTTGGTGGTGACCGTATGTAGATTGATGTTTTATTATTATTTGCTTTATTTATGTAATCTTTATATTTTGTTTTGATACTTTTATCTTGCTACTTTCAGTAATAATAATAATCATTTTTTTGAAATAATGAAATGGCAACTTCAAACAAATTGTTATCATTAAGATTTTTCTTACTTAAGTTCTACTTATGTATGTATTTGAGTGTTTAGAAGTGGTAATATTTTTCTGTTACAATTGTTTTTTTTTAATGAATTCTATTCCTTCCCTTTTATGTACATAAATTTCATGGCATGAGTTGTAAATTTTAAACTATAATCACTCCTGTTGTTTAGTATGGATGAGGTGTGAGGTGAACTTGAAATAGCCTATTTATTCTTTTTTGAACTGGCTCCAGTGGTAATGTTCAGGGAGTAAGTCTTTCACACTTAGATATTTCAAATAGTTTAGGCAGTGAGTTTCACTCCTTGCTGATTATGTCTAAACAGGCTTTGTTTTCAAAAACAATTTTTGTAAAAATTAATAATATAGTTCTTACCTCAAGCATTCATGTTTTTTCCCTCTAACCGGTAAAACTATCAACTTCCAAAATGCTGATCAACTTAATAAATTTTAAAATACAAATCTTAAAATATCAAAAATATGTAAAATGAATTGCTGTTTATTAATTTTGCAAACTTGAAAACAGCTTAACTCATTTGAATGAATATTTTTATTTAATTTGCTCTAATACAGTGATGGTTTAAAATAATAGAAAAACCCAAAGGAATGGTCTCATGGCACATAACAACTATACTTTTTCCAAAATAGCTTAATATGGATGACAGCCAACACACAAAGTTACTTTGCATACAGAAGAAATTTGTTAAAATTTCAATTCATACAACAAATGTTTTTAATGTAACATTTACTTTATTAATATTTACTTTTTACAAAAAAAATACACAAAAACAGTATTTTTAAAAATGCAAATAATCTTGTTCATTTGAGCATTATAGATTTAAATAGTTTGATTGAGTTATGTCTCATTACTAGACTAGGTTTATTTTCATATGTCATCCGTATCGAGCTATTTTGAACAAGTATAGCTATAAATAATTAATAAATTAAGTTAAACAGCTTGAGTGATGATATTCTGAATGTAAGTTATGTGAACTTTCACATCCACTAAACATTTACTGATCTCTTTCTCTTTAAGGCTACAGTGAAAAAAGTTTTCCCAGGCAAGCATATTTATCTTAACTTCATCCTCACTTAACAAAGTGTGTGGTAGACACCTAAATAACTTCTGAATAAACTAAAAATCCAATAAAAGAAATTACAAATTCTATAACAGTAAAAATTTTATTAATTTAAAACTACTACTGCAATCAATGAGGGATAATCTTTAAGTACTTTTGTTGTAGTGGAACAAGCTGTTGAGGCTATTATGAATATGACAAATGAAAATGATTTATCAAATGCATCAATTCAAGATGAGACAATCAACACAGGTCCTCAACCTATAAGTTTATCTGGAAACCAACAAAGCAAAATTCTGGGCAGCCAACCTTTGATTTCATATGCCAATATTTCTCGAAAACCACCTGCAAATGTTACTATTAACACATCTCATTATACTGCTCCACTTAACAATTATTTATGGAATGACCAAATAAGAGGAATCATAGAACACCATAATAGAGGTTCTAGATTACTTCTCATGATGAGAGGAGCTTCTGGCAGTGGAAAGAGTTACTTAGCAAAACAAATTATTACAATAACTATTGGTTCCAGGCAAAAAGACTTTAAAACCCATATTTTCAGTACAGATGAATATTTTATGCAAGGTGGTGCTTACCGTTTTGATAAGTATAAATTACAGGATGCTCATTGGTGGAATCATAAGCGAGTAGCCATTGCTTTGCAACAGGGTCTTAGTCCAATCATTGTTGATAATACCAATTTGGAATTATGGGAAATGGAACCTTATATTAAAAAAGGTGTTGACTGTGGCTACATTCTTGAAGTTGTTGAACCTAAAACTCCATGGGCAAAGAAAGCACATCTACTTGTAAAGAAAAGTACACATAGTATTCCATTCATAACCATAAAGAGGATGCTTCAGAAGTACCAAGAAGGAGTAGATGGTCAGTTTTTGATGAAGTTTTACAATTTATCATATTCTTTTGAAATGGTGCCACCTGTGATGCGAAATCTCCCTCCACCTCCTGTTCAAAACATTCCAATGATATCAAACACAAATCACTATAAATCTACTCAATCATCATCTAATTTTGAAAGTCCTAATCAGTTTAATCCAAATTTTCATAACACAAACCCTTTTGAAAGTACACATGTAACTAATCAGGAACAGTTTGAAAATATCTCTTCTGCACAAACATCGATTTCAGAGCATGAATCAAGTTCCATGGAATTACAAAAAACTGATTCTGGAAAAGTATTTAAATTCAATGAAATGCAAGATAATCTCGAGGAGTTTCATAAGATTGAACAAGAATGGGAAAATGGTGAAAGCTGGAATGACGAACACCAAAACTGTACTGAAAACCAAAGTAACTCTTCCAATGAACCAAAACCAGAAAGACAGAGGCAAAATATAGGTTCTTGTATTGAAGCATCTGTCACGAAAAATGAGGCAAGTACTTCTAGAGAATTTAACATGAACAATAGCTTAAGTCAAGTTGACGATTGGCGTCAGCTCTCAATGTTTTTGACTCCTTGGGAAAACCCTGCACCAAGTACCAGTAAATCAGTAGTAATCAGTAATACAGTAGAGAAAAAAGACATTGGCACTTCTATTGAAAGATATGACGATACAACTATGGACTCAAATAAAACATTTAAAATAATCACTGCCACACCGAGAGATATAAACCATTTTTACATTCCTGCTGATAAAGAGAAAATACCTGAAGTTCGTATGTTAGACAAAAGCACAATAACTGCAGAGCCATCTATTACAGAAAACCTGATTGTATGCCCCTATGCAGAAAAGCATTTTAAAAACTACAGGCGGCATTTTAAGAATGTTCCTATAGATGTTCTTAGGGACATATTTGAAAAATGTTGTGGTGATGTTAATTGGGCTTACAATATTATTCTAGATGGACAGAGAAAAAATTTAATACCGTCCAGTGATTCTGGTGAGAATGATGGAATTTCTGAAGATGAAGATTCAGAGTCCTTTAATTGTGACTGTTTTGCAAAATATGATATCATACCAAATGTATCCAGCAGACCAACAGATGACATTTTAAATATTACTTATAACATTCCAGAACCTAGAAATGAAGTTAATATGGTAAATAAAAAAGGAAAGAAAGATAAGATTTTGTCGGAATCAAATATTCAATTAAAACGGCAAATCGAGCATAATGTTGTAATATCTGATAATCACTATTCACAGCAGTGTTTGAAAATAAGAAAAATGCGTCGCGGAGAAGGAGATAATATCGAAGAACCTATGAATGAAAACCCTAATGAAGGATGTGAAAGAGTAGATGAGAATCAACCAAGTACGTCTAAAGAAACAAGTAAATATAAATACGAAAGTAGTGATGATGAATCCAATACAAGTAGTATAGAAGATAATGAAGAAACAGTTAATATAGATATAGGTTCTCATTTCGTTTCTAAGCTAGACCTTCGTTTTGGAAGAGAAGATATGAAGTATCCGGAAAATATTTTACCAAAGATTAATGTTCCTTCATCTCTGTTGAATGAAATAAATGCACTGTGGATAGAGTCCATAATGCATCAATTTGATGAAGATTCTACACAATCTAACCTTATGGTTAAGCAAGATGAAGAGTTCGCTAGGTTTGTTTTTTTTTGCTGTTTTTTTTCCTGTGTGCCTGTAAATGTGATCAATTTTATTTTTTGTTGTAGTAGCATATCAAAGTTTATAGTTAAACTGGTATTTCAGGGAATTGAGTAGAAAAGAAAACGAATTAGCAAATGCTGGCCGGGAGCCTGAAGTTCCTGACTTTCAGGAGATTATGGATTTAGATTTTGCCATTTCTCTCTACAATAAGGATGTCGCCGAATTTCGTAAAAATGAGCCTGACAACCTTGCGGCAAAAATGACGCGGGAGAAACTGTGTAACCTGTTCCCTGAAATATCATCAGACACATTGTCTGAGCTTTTGATGGCACACAAAAACAATTTTAAAGGTACAGTCGAGGTAGGTATTTATCTGTACACTTCATATAGTTTAATTTCTCTGCATGAATTTTATTTTTCCTAAATTTTCCAGACTCTTTTGATGTCCACTGGTAAAGGCAACATATTGGCAGAGAAGAATGGAATAAATAAATTTGTGATGAACAAAGAAATAGAACGCCAGGCGAAGATTTTACAGGAACAGAAAAAAGTAAGTTTGATTTCCATTGAGCAGCAATAAAATAACAATAAAACTTTGTACAAAATATTTGGTTAAGATGAATCATTGGAGCAAACGAGTGAGTCAGATTTGTACTTGTTTACGAGAAATGGGACGTATGAGATGCCTTATTATACCACTAAGGTGGCAAACAAGCATACTGCTCACCTAATGGTCGCCATGGCCAATAGACGTTTGCAATATCAGGGGTATCATTCACACGTTAGCGGCCCTGCAAGGACCTTTTTAAGACCCTTTTCAAAGATCCCCATGATGGAGTCACATGGGAAAACCATACCTGGTAGTTAATACCACAGCCTGAGCGTTTGCGGAAGAAAGCTTTATTGAAGCGAACTGTTCGCGACCAATTCGGTTCTAAGGTGTGAGGATGATTTCCCTGACGAGTGCGAAAGGTCCCAGAGTACTTCCTATTTTACAAGCGGTAGAACACAAAAAGAAGCCTCTTCTCCAACTGAACTTAAGGGCACAATACCGCTTGTGAGCTCGAGATCATCAATAATCCTCACAGCTGGTTTCTGAACCGAGTCAAAAGGCTTGACCTGGTATTCTGGTGCTCCTGCCCAAAGATGACAGCAGTACTCCAAGTGGGGCCGGAATTTGCCCCGCTGTGAAGTACCGCTTTGCCTTATTGAGCAAATCGAGCTTTTTGGAATCCAGCTTAGCCTTGGATTGATACGCCGCTGGATTGATTGATTGGATGGGTCTATAATTCAAGTATTGTTGATCGAAATGTAATAAAACTTGATAGGCAGTGTAAAAAGGCCAAAATAATTTTAAATATTGAACATAAGCTAAATCGGTGATATATTAGAAGATATGTGACTCGCGCGAGTTTCCAGTTGCAACGAATCACTGTCATTATTTGGAAAATGATTTTATGACTACGCGAGACGCATATTCGTTACCGTTGTCACCCCCCTGATGCCTGGTAGAGCTGGACCGCCCTTCCGCCTCCCTAACTTACGCCACCACTGCAGACGATTTTATTTTCTTTACTCGCTTCACTTATTGGGGAAATAAATATCTGAAAATCACTGCCAATTTGTGTTGTGTTTCATTTTGTGAGTCAGTAAGCCAAAGTTGCTGCTGAGTTATTTTTATAATTTAAAATATATTACCAGTAAATCGTTTCTTTTAGGCTATTTCAGAAGTTGATTGGCCTCTGTTGCCAAGAGGAGAGAACGTCGAAATGTCAACAGTAGAAGAATTTAGAAAGGAAGCAGAGATGCATTTGAGTCGACGTAACTTGTGAGTTTGTACCTAAAGTGTCGTAAAAATTAAAACTGGTTTTCGATTATATAAAAACCTTGCATATACATAATTAAAATGTTAAAATCTTGAATCTATTTTCTTCAGGTTTTTATTTTATATGTGGTTTAACATACAAATATTACGTGCTAGGACTGCGAAAGTTTTTTTAACTTGAAGACCGTTAACTAAAATGGTTTGATGATTTTATTCTAGGTACTACCAGAAAGCTCAACAAAGCATTCACCGAGGCATGACTCAAGTTGCAACATACTATTCAGAGGTTGCAAATTATCATAAACAAAAATACGAACAAGCAAACAGCAAGGCGGCAGCTTCATTGATGCAGGTATTTGTTTTCCTTGTGGAAATATTGAATTTTTGTATTAGCAATTTTTTTTTGAGGTGTTAAGAATTTAAATGGTCATTTTTATTATGTACAGTGATTTGGTTGTTTTGATTTTAACCACAAAATTTCTTAATTGCGTTTTAATGTAAAAATTATTTGAAGAAAATAGTTTATATAACTCGGAGTTTCCCTCTCTAATATTTTCAGTTCTCGCGATCCAAGCGTAAACGCAGCTAAAATTTCATTTTTGAAACTTGACGGTAAACAAATAGATAAATTTCAGGTACACGCATCCAGTACATCGGACAATGCTACAATAGACCTTCATTACTTGCGAGTGCATGAAGCTATGGAAACTTTGGATCTATTCCTCGATACTCATATTACGAAATTGAAGGAATCACAGAATGCAAGGGCCCCGAAGTTCCATAAATTGTTTTTCATTACGGGGCGTGGTCGCCACAGTATTGGCGGGCCGAAAGTAAAACCGGCAGTGAAGAAGCGATTATGCGAGAGGGGATTACAGTAAGTATTACATTTCTTTAATTTATATTTTTATAAAATTTTTGCTTATGACTTCGCATTGACTTTGATACATAGATGATAAAGCGCCATCTAGTGGGTTTATAAATAAGTAAGTATTGATAATTTGATTTTTATCCTATTGGGGGCCTACTTTTTTCCTATGTGGTATGAAGCTAAAAATAATGTTTGGCAAATTTCGCCACAAACCGTTGCTACTGACTGATTAAGATCGTGCCAAATATAACAAAAAAAAAGGAAATTAACAGATATTTTTTAATTACAGATTTACAGAGAGGAACCCGGGTTTGTTGACATCACGTGTTAGCGCCGATGATAAATTGACTCATGAGATACCCTAGGAATTAATGCGCCAACCGCTTCCTGCTGTGCTCATATTCAATATCAATGGCTGGATCTACTATCAACCGGTTGGAATGTATCTGCTATATTATCACCTGAACAACTATTTCCTTTGCCCTTTAACTACGCGTGCATATCTGAACCGATTTCATTTTGAATTGAGATGCAGAAAAAATTGGAATGCACGGTTCAGAATGAAAAATAAACGGCAACATTTTTACCGTCATTAAGACAGAATTATGATCACGAACTTAACTATTATCAGAATACTAGTTCTCTATAAATTTTGACAATTCTCAAGCTTAACATAGAATTGAGATCAATTAATACATATGAGTACACCAAATCAAGGTGATCTTTTAGTCATTAATATTCTACCAGTACGAGAATTGAAATGTTTTGACGTTATGATTGAGTACTATGGTAATATTTAAGCACATATAAAGGAAGTGTGAAGTTGAAAAAAATGCGTATCTGTAACACATCACATATTTACGCGTATGTAAGAGGGCGAAATAATCAAAACTCAATTGAAAGCTTTTTAAACTTAGGAGAGAAGGTTATTTAGAACTCTAAATGTGCCAAAGTTGTCAAAACGACATAAACAAGTTATGAAAACATGATATTGTCATGTTAGTGCCATTTGTGTTTTGTATGGTCTGTGTCAAACTTTGGATATTGAATCTTGAGGGAGTGCTATACATATTTAAAATATAGTATCGAAACTGTTTGTGACGGATGCCTATGACACGAGACTTTGGAAATTAAAACAACTTAAGGATGTAATGTATCAATACAGTATCTATGGTTATGTGAATGCTCGTAAGTGTTGAGCAGTAATATACACAATCCAACTTCCATTTTGCAATAAAATTTTAACTGTCAAATTTTATCCAACTTTAAAACTATCTCTTTTTAATGATGTACAACAACGATACCATTGTAAAGTACCATTAACAATAAAATATGACGGTAAAAACTTTCTCTCTCTCTTAGAGAGTTCGTTCTAAATATGGACAACATTGTTAGGCTTGTTAAACAACAAAACATTTAAAATTCTAACATCTAAGGTACAGTTTGACAAAGACCTCAGCAACTACTAAAATTAGACCCTTATCCAAATCATTTGATGTTGACCCATTAGCAGTAAAGTATATTCCATGTTCGTTGGTTGTTTGGTAGTCAGTAGAATATTAAATAAGAAAATTGTAATAAATTTAATTAATTTATTACAGTTTTATTATTTAATTTAGATTAGAATTATGGTATTAAATTAGATGTTTGATGTTCAATGTATCTATGTATTCTTGGTGTCTTTTCTATAACTTATTCTAAGTACAAAGTTTTCATTCTAACCTAGCTCAAATATTCCTTTTTTATGAGTTTAACCAAACACCTGTCGACTCCGCCCATTTTGAAAAACGACCAATCAAAGTTTTAGTTTCTATTAACCATTTAAATATTTTAAAAGAGATTATCTTTACACCTATTTATTAAGATTGAAAATTAAGGTTTCATTTGTTTGTGAGATCAATTATTTTCTCTGCAATATTGTCTCTTTACGTATACAATTTGATTCGTCTACGTAACAAAAAAGAACATAAATGTATAATTATTTAAAAATTAATAGAAGTAAAGCTAAAATGGGTTTTTAAAAGATTACTAAAGCAAAAAAGATTTCCTGTATAGGAAATATGAACAAAGGTATGAAAAAAAAAGAATTTATTTCTGAAACCAATTCCGACACGGTCTTTAATATTCATTGAAAATATTTTTATTTGTAGAAATACTGAAAATTGATAAAAATGTAGGCTATCTCCGGAAACTTCTATATAATGTTAATAAAAATATGTTTGTTTTCCTTTATTTTGTTTAAATCCCGGTGTTCACCGCCGTCATAGCATAACATATTGTGTTTTTCTAGACAAATAATTTTCAACTTTATTTTAATGACGTTAAAACCGATGTTCCTTTATTCGACCTCAAACTTACCTCGTGCTGCATGTGGAAGCACGTGGTAGCGTGATCCATAACGCCATTTCATTTATGTGGAACTTGTGTCGTTTAGGAATGTGATCACGAAATTTCGTTCTTTTTTCCCGTGGCGACCTTACGCGTTTGGTCGTTGTTTGTCTGGAAAAAGTGAATGCCTAAATCAGTTTTCTTTTGGTTTTCATTTATAAAGCCGAGATGCTAAGAGATATGGTAGCATGCTTTGGCATCCCTTAGCTATGCTATGTCATGACAGCAGTGAACGCCGGGCTTAAAGCTCCATTTTAATTTAATAATATTTAGATTATACAATACGATTATTTTGTAACAACGTTAACTAACAAAACGTTTTGTTGTTAAGTAAATCCAAGAAATATTTTTACTAACATCTAGTTCTATGAGTTTACTTTTTATAAGAAAAACTCTATAACGATTTAAATAAGGGTAAATATCTGTGATTGACATAAGACAGGGTTGTTTATTATATACTTTTGTAAGTTTCGGTAAACCTAATCTATCAAGTTGTATTAATCATGGCCTTATAATAAAATTTACCTTAACAAAATTTTAAGCTATTGTTTATGGTTACTTTCAATTTATTTTTAGCTCAGTCCAAACATAGGTTTATAAAAAAAATGTTTTTTTAATTATTGATAAGATTACTTCATATCCTACGTAAATTCGGCAATAGTTTATTGCCATTTATTAATTATAATTTAAATTAAGTATCTAATTTTATGTCGAGTTTTATTTTAGTATGAAACCAATGTAGTAATTGACACCATACTATGTTATGTCAAAATGACGATGCTCTTATTAACCGCAAAATTGTCACAGGGTTTGCCTAAAAAACTCACGTAAATAAGACAAATTGCTTACTGAAATGCAATACTTAAAAAAAAAGAAATGCTGCGACTCGTAAAACAAACTTACTGTCAAAAAGGTTTAGGTTTTAATAGTTTGCTACATTTTGCATACTAAGTGTGTCCCATTGGTTGAGTTTTTTCCAACTTTCCAAAGTAACTTAGTATTAAGATTCTATCTATTTGTCCTAGATTTAAGAAATAAGTGTTATCATGTATTAAATGTTGACCTTTTAACATTTTGACGTTGTGCTCCCTTATTGGGTCAAACACTGGTAAACTAAATTAATGTTTCAAAAACTACACATCTAAATGTTTGGTGTTTAATCATTTACGGATCTTTTGAATTGAGAATATGGATCTATTTAAAAAAATGTTCTTCCATACTTAAAAAGTATGTATTTAATAATTGAATAAATTAAATAACAATTTAAGGAAAATGAAATTATGCTCATGAATATTCTCAGTTCAGAAACCGAAGTATTCTTGTTAGGGTAAGATTAGTCGTGTATCTTACTTTTGAATGGGAAGGATTGATTGATACATATTTTTAATACGTTCATGTCTAAAATGACTATGGAAACAGTCAATGCTTCCTTTAACATTGTAGACTTTACCATGGAAAAGATAAATATGAAGCAAAATGTTTCAGGCCAAGAACTACATATTAATTGCCTATAAGAGATTACGGATACATCGTTGTCATTGTTCACCCAATATAAATGGAATATGTAGATATTACTCAGTTGATTGTTGAAGTAAAGGTTAGTTGGGAGAAACCGGCCGACAGTTGCAGGATTAATCTTTTCCCTGTAAAGTCTCTTGTTTTATAAATTTTCTTGTACTATTGTTAATCGTTGAAATTTTTTGGATGATCAAGAGTAAAATTATTTTAATTTTATCTTAATCTTAATTTTAGGAGGTGATTAGGGTAAGGTAAAAGAGTGGTGAAAGAGTATGTAATGTTGGTGCTAAAAGCTCAGCCTTTTTTTTTGCTATCGAATTGCAATCTACTGATTAAGAACGCTTGTCTTAGCCTTTAGTATGGATTTCATTAGTTAAAGAGCACTACTTATACGAATTGGCCTTATATTTCAAAATTTTTACCTAGAAAAAATATTTGGATGAAATTTTTGCAATGAAATTGAATTTGGTGCTTGGGAAGACTAATATAGTTAGATGTGGTTTAAAAATAATGGTAAAATATCCGCCTACTCTATTAAAAAATAATTTAATATTGGCAATTTACCATTTTTTTTTAACTTATAGGGTACGAATTTGTTTGTTGGTATTTTTGGGTATACGTGGAGTAGAATTTGAATGAAACATAAAGAAATGAGTAAATTGTATTGATGAAAAAGAATTGCGTTAAATAAACAAGCGTTACGGTATTGGCCAGCCCCCTGAGACAAATGTCATGATTCCGTAAGCGTTAACGCCAACAGAAAATAAAAGTGAATTGTAATGAGATTGCAATGGCGTAAATTGTGTGGGAGTAAATGTCATTTCAATAAAAAATAAAAACCGACTTCAAATAAAAGGGGAATAAGCGTTGGGCGTTATCGCTTGTTATAAATGATTTTCGTTTGGGGGGGGGGGGGAGTCTTTAAGATTCATCAATACGTAACGAAACCTTATTTTATACGTTTTAGAACCTACTTGCTTCGAACCAACTGTTTTGGGAGTCAATTGCCGCGTGCCATATTTACTCTTTATCCAAAGAAGCTTCAAATTCCAGTTTGTTCTCAATAATATGTAATACGGCATACCTCTTATAAATGAGCATAGTTGCATGGAAATATGGAAGGATTTTTCAATTGTTGATTAAGAAAAAATGAAAATTAGCTTTTGTTTCATATTGTTTGTTGATTTAGTAAGAATTTATTTTGAAATGAGTTGTTTGTATT